>CM069903.1:116310035-117644046 GCA_036172215.1 Camellia granthamiana
GCCTACCTGCGGGTAGCACCATCACACCATTTTCAAACAAACAAACATGAAATGTTTTGTTCCAATTCAGACGGCCCAGTCTATACTTATTTGCTGCGAGCATCACATAGTAACCTAGGCTAATAACCGGGGTAAGAGCATACAATGTTTCCAAAAGCAGATATCATGGTTAGTAGAGGCCGGTCTTTGACCGGGCGAGCGGGGGTGCTCACGATGTGACCTTCCCCAATCGTACCCAAGTTCCCGAGCCAACTTTGGTGATGACGGACACGTGGCCTTTGGCACCGAGTTAGGGTTTCCTAAATTTCCCATTTAAAAAATATTTAGGTGGCGACTCTGTTATCTGGCAAAGCAGTCCATGCTTGGCACTTCTTTCAAAAAAAATCTGTTTTTCTCAAAAACGATTTGCCGGATTTGGACTCTTTGGTTCAAGATTTGGAACCGCAACAAAATCGAGTCCGAACTGTAGCGAGGTCCCCCGCGGGCTTGTTACAAGTTCCCTCCAATCCCAACTCTGCATCGGGAAAGGATCAGAAAGTCAAGGCGGCACCTGCCGATCCTTTTGCCAGTGCGTCTGGCAAAAGTCAGTAAACTTCGAAGTATCTACCCCAAGGGTGCAGAGTCTTCCACGCACTCTACATGCCTTTGTCTAGAGCGCTCTAGATCCTTGCCGAAAGGGGGCACCTTAAGCCCCTCAAGCCTCGACCTCTCCCGAAGAATCTCCCTCTTACACATGATGCTACCTTGTACTGCGCGTACCACCAGCAAACCGGTCATTGTACCGACAACTGTTTCCGTCTTCGTCATGAAGTACATGATTTGATCGACAATGAGGTCATCCTCCCGCCTACCTCAGCGAAGTCTGTCACTGCTGAGTTGTTAGATTTTGAGGATACTGCGAGTATGTGATCAGAGGGTTGGACCACCTGCGGGCGGCATTCGGTGTATCTCAGATGTGGCGTCTGGCACGCACTGTTTTGAGCATTTGCGAATGCTGTGTTTTTGTTGTAATTTCTGGCTTGGGTGTTGAGCCAGTTCTTTGGTTTTGTTTTGAGTCTGTCTCACTGTCTTGAGTCAGTCTTTTTGCTTAAGGGTCTGTCTTGTTGTACTGAGTCAGTCCCATTGCATAGAATGTCAGGTGATTCCAGGGTTGTTGCCTCGGATATCATGTTTTGTAATTATTCTTCTGCTTTCTTTTGAGTCTGTCTCTGTTGTGGAGCTAGTTGCAACCGGAGGTTTTGAATGAAGCAGTTACGACTATCATGTTTCCGTGCCTATTGCTACTTTGAGCTAGTTATGCCAAAGGATTTGAATGAAACGGCAGAGCATCTCACTTTCTCTTCTGTGCCTATAAGTCATTGCATTGACCTAAGTTTTTTCAAAACCTTTTTTTACACAATGTGATGAAAACGAAGAGGAAGGAATTTCTCAGGTTTTGCAAAATTTGACCAATTGAGAGAAAGAGAGGCACGCTAAGCCTTTAATGAATAAAATCATGCTTGTTAGTGTGAGTACTGAGAAGGACCCTGGCTTGATCTAGATTGGTTTCGCACTATCTTCAGCATGAGCGATTTGTCACTTTCTTAAAAACTTTCAAAAACAAAATGTTTTGCGCAGTCTTGCGAAGACCTATGTGGAATTGCTCTGGAGATTGTGCAGCTTAGGATCGCTCTCAGCCTCGAGACTTGAGCCCTTACTTTCAAACCTTGACCTTGAATTCAGAATGTTCAACGGCCAACCATCATGTAAGGCCTGTGTGGCCGGATTTGAAGCAGCCCTCGAACAAGAGGCATCAAAGTCAGATCAAGAAGATCAAATGTCATCAAAAGAAATTTGCAAAGCTAAATCAGAGGCACCCCTCAAACTAGGGGCAAAAATGTTCGATGTGCTCAAAGAGCCGAAGATGGATCCTTCTGTAAATCAATACAACAGCCACTCTCCTGGTTACGGATGGCTTCAAAACCCTAAAACCATTTGACATGGACTTGTTACACTTTTACCCTTTGAGAGGCTCGTTGGGCCGAAAACCCGGAAGGGCGACCCAGGCAAGAGTTAGCAAGAGAAAAACACAAAGAAAATACAAAAAGAAGAAAAAAAATGCAAAAGAAAAGATGAAAAAGAAAAAAGAATGAAAAAAAGAAAAATTGAAAGGAAAAGAAAAACATAGCTCGCAAGGTTGAAAACCCGGAAAGGCGGCCTTGGCAAAAGTTAGAGCGTGGTGAGGGTTAATACACGAGTGTACCTTAACCGGAACTACGTAATGCTTGATTCCCATGTTTGGGATACATAGGCAACTTCATCCTGAAGTCCAGCCACAAACACTTCCAAATCGAGTGTGTCCATGTAATGGTTTTGATCGTCCCTGCCTTCTCTGAATCTGATATGTCGGTTGTGACAACCGGAACTACGTAAGGCTTGATTCCCATGTTTGGGATACGTAGGCAACTTTATCTTGAAGTCCAGCCACCAACACTTTCAAAGTGACTGTGTCCATATATTGGTTTTGACCATCTTCGTTTTCTCTGTATCCGAGAGTTCGGTCGTGATCATCGCTAATGAGGATTGACTACAAAATGCCGCAGCACTATCCAGACAAGGGGCAACTTTTCGTTGCCATGAGTCGCCATTCAAACCAGGGGCAACTTTCTGTTGTCGTGCAGTGCCATCCAGACAAGGGGCAATTTTCCATTGCCTCCGATCCGAGGTAGTGCATCTCGAGAGTAAGTTCTGTGCTCGTTGAGCATTGACCGTTTGCAAAAATAGTTTTTGAAAATTTTTACTGAGGTTGACTAATTTCTCAAAAATTATTTCATTTTCCAAAACTGGACCATTTTCTTGGACCCAAAAAGGAAAATTTTCAGTGCTCATAGCCTGACTTGCATGCTTTTCAAATCAAAAATTGCACAAGTGTGTTAATCTAAGTCTCATGTTGGTCAAAATTGTTTAGTAGAAAGCGAAAACAAAAAAAGGGGGGTCAAAATGATGAACTAGGGGCACAGTTGAGTCAAGCGTTCTGTCTTTCCCCCGTCGTCAACATACTTGCCAGAAGGGCACTCTACCTGCCAACAAAGGGCACAACTGAGGTTAACAACAAAAGGCTGAAAGCTCTCAACATCCTCCAAGCAACGAGGTATCAAACCAAGTGCGAAGCAGGAATCGGAATGGATCAAGATACTCCATTCCCTCAGCCGGGGCATCAACTAAACACCACCAAAAACAAAAAATAGCTGTGAGCTAACAGTGTTGGGCATGAACCCACGATCTCTTGTTTATCCATCAACCACCCAGGGGAGGGATACAAAATGAGAGATTAAAGAATAGAGAGATGTAAGTTGAGAGAAAAGTGAGCAAAAGGGTTTTGAGTGAAAAACCGAGCCTGAGGGCCGAGTGATGCGAGAATCACAAACGAGAAGAGGGTGGGCAAAGATACCCGAAGAAACCGGCTCCTCGTGATTTGGGAGGTCTTTTGTCTTTGTAACACGTCTGTGTGTCGTGTCTTTTGCTTTGTTTGTCTCGATTCTTGTTTGGAGTCGTATCCGAGCGTGTCTCGTTGTGTTTAGGTTGTTTACCTTTTGTTTCTCCGTTGTTGAGTCGTTTTCGCTGTGTTCAGTCATAGGCTCAATACCCAATTGAGAACCCTTTTCTCATTTTCAAAAAAATCGTTTTGTGCTCAGAGTGCAGTGCCATTCTCCATATTTGTACAAAACATGATTTGGTTCTTTTGTAAAACCGCAGGGGTTCAACCTGGGTCATTTGGAAATAGTGAACATTTGGGTGCCGGATTCCATCTGAGTGTGTTTTAGCTTTAGCAGCTTCCACCTTTGTATTCCGTTTTTTTTCAGATTGGACTGTTTGTTCAGGATTCGCCGTGTGCAAATGAACAAAATACGATGTTATGGGCTGTGTGTTCAGAATGAGCAGTGCGTTGTATGAGCTGTGTGCAGATTGAACCAAGTGTTGTGTTATGGGTTGTGTGTTCAAAATGAGCAGTGGGTTGTTTGAGTTGTTTTGCTGTTGGCCGGTTCATTATCTGGTTATTATAATCCAAGTGTTTAATTTTCAGACAGGAGATTGATCTCATTTACATTGAGATGTAATATGAAGCAATGCGATGCAGTATATGAAATGTATCAATGTAACACTTTTTCAGATAAAAAGTTTGTTTCATTTCATCATCCTTTCAAGTACATAGCTTTGGAGAAAACAAAAACCTGCCTGCGGCAGTACAAGGTACTCAAGCTACCAACAAAAAGCAAAGTAAAACAAAAGAAGAAAAGCAGCAAAAGTTTGAATCAGCAGCAGCCATGTCAGGCCTACAAGTCTGTCCTCGTCCTCTTCCTGGACGAAGGTCCAGGAGCATCATCATCGTCTGCGCCATCATCTGAGCCCGAGCCCGAGTCATCTCCGGTCTCCTCCTCGGACGACTCTACTTCCGACTCTGCCTCTGTCTCTGCCTCGGACTCATCATCATCGGGAACTGGTGCCCGAGAGCTACTCCCAACATGAGTACGCCTCGCTTTGGTGCGGGGATATACTGTGCCTCCTCGCCCTCCTCCTCGAGCCGGAACAGAAGGCCCAGCTGGAGCACCTCCTGCAGCAGGAATTTGGAATGGAGACTGAAAAGCGCAAATGGCAAACGCATCAGTATGCTACACAAAACAGTGTATGAATGTTATGAGCAGTGTATCAGTACAAAATGCAGTGTATGAGTACAGTGAATGAATTTTATGAGCAGTATGTCGGTACAGAATGCAGTGACTGAGTGCAGTGTATGAATGCCGTAAGTAATGCTGTGAACAGTCTGTGGGATGCAGTGTATCAGATGCCGTGAGGGCAGTGTATCGAGTGTTGTGTTGATAGTGCGATACAACAGATTATATGAAACAGTTTATGTATCGTTTGAGACCGTGGTCAGAAGAACATACCATAATGCCATAGATGGTTAGTAGATCGAGGCTCCGCTGGAGCATCCCCATCACAAAGGCGGTCAACTCCAGGGACTGACGAGTGTACTCGGAGGAAGCCTGTAAAAGTGTTAGAAGCATCAGTATTCTGTAGAATATCAAATGAAGTGAAATGAAATGACAGTGCAAGATGCAAAATGAAGTAGTACATACCGGGGGCAAGTCGTAGAACCCGACTAACTCGTGATCAGCCAGAGGGGGAGCAATGGGGATCTGGTAAGTCTCCCTACCCTGCCCTCGGCATGTCATCATCGTGGGCAGTACTGGCCAACTAGCCCCCCGTCCTCTCCGAGTCCCACTCCTGTCGCGGACCCGAGCCATCCTCGATGCTCCTGCTCCCGCTCCTGCCCTAGCCGCCGGTGCCGCGGGCCTCTCTCGCTCAACTCGACGACCACTGCTCAAAGACCGCATAATGTAGGTCCGGACGTACTCTGCGTAGTCGCCCTCGCCCCTGAAGCCCTCTGCATCCCAGTCGATCGTGTAATCAGCCGTCTCCTCGAGAGTGTACCTCTCGGTATGCCTCATATGAGTAGGAGGTGGTCGCGGAACTGCCTGCTCTGGCACGCCTAGCGTCTGCCGCGAGAAGCGCTCCCCCAAGTACCAGGCGTGGCAGACGGGGCCCTCTAGTAAAACTCTGAACCAGGCCGTCTCTTGGGCGCCAGCATACCGATCCCGTACCGCGATAAGCAAGGAGGCCCACGGCTGCCAGGTAATCTGCAAACAAAATGCAGTTCGTTATCTACTGCTATTGAAAATGCAATGCAAAGCTAAGCTTAAATGAACTGCAAGTTCTAAAATACCTCTGCGGCGGTGATGGTATCGAAATAGCGCCGGAAGAATATGAAAGACTCCTGGGGCCTCCGCTCGCACCTCACGTCGAAGCGGTGAGAGAATGGGTGTGAGAACCCGAATATAAAAATCAAGTAAATAATTAAGTAATAATAATATTACAATCTCAAATATTTTGGTGGTGAATCCTAAAGTGCAAATTAAATATTTGGAAGGTCTTTTAATTAATTTTAAAACCTAAAATAAATTTATGGTGAAAGTCTTTAATTTAGAGGCAAGATTTATAATAAATAAATAAATAATAGGGGACCAATTAGTTAGTATATTTTGATTTAGTAATACTTGTATTTTATTTAAATTAATGGGATAGAAAATAAAATAATATAAAGAGATAATAATTTAGAGCCTTTTGTTTAGATATATAAAGTAACCCTAGGTTGCCTAATACAACATATAACAACCCTAGGGTTCCTAATCAACACTATAGCAGCAGCAAACACAGCAGCCACGGGAGAGAAGGGTTGAGAGAAAATAAGAAGAAGAAAAAGAAACGGTTGCAAGCAAAGAAGGATTTTTGGGTGTGTGGTAGGTCTTTATCTTTCTTTTTCCTTTTGTTTTTGTTCTTTATCCTTACTCTATTATTATTTAGTTCATTGATGGAGAGGTTGTAGGTTTATGTATTTTGTATATATATATACTGTTAAGAAATTTGAGGAGTTAAATTCATGTATAAAGAATGGGTATTATTCTTAGTTCAAAAATTCTACGCATAATCATGAACTTTAAAAATCAATAAATCATATCAAACAAATGAATTTTGAACTGAAATTTTTACAGTAGATTAATTACATATTG
The DNA here is from genome assembly GCA_036172215.1 of Camellia granthamiana. Lineage (NCBI taxonomy): Eukaryota > Viridiplantae > Streptophyta > Magnoliopsida > Ericales > Theaceae > Camellia > Camellia granthamiana. Next base: position 116,316,644 of record CM069903.1, read on the forward strand.
AATTTGGGCTGCATATTAAAAAAGAGTAGTATACACAATAACAGTTTTCTCATAGGCCTTTGTTATATATATTCACAGAAATTCATCATCACTATAACTAATGCAAAGAAAGTTAAAACCTAAGAAGCATGGATATGGACACGGATACGTGACACGACTCAGACACGCTGATATTGAAATTTAAAAATTTTATAAACAAATTTAAACTTGTATTTTTCTGTGTTTTTTGTAAGAAACTAAAAGCTTAGTTACCATGCTACCAGGGGATGGATAGAAAAATTACCTTCTTATAACTTCCACCACTTTTATGCTAAAAAAACTCAGGACAGTTCTAACTTTTTTCCACCATTTCCTTCGCTTTCCACCACTTTCATCATATTAGCCTGATTAAGACAGATTTCCCCTAAAACCTACCTAATTAAAATTGGTTTTATAATTTTTCACCTGTATGAATGTTCAATGTTCACATAAAAGTATAGCCTAAACATTACCATTAAAAAAAAAGAAAAAAAGGTAAGTGATGTGAAAATAAAGGGTAATCACACATTAGAATAACATGAAATATATTTCAGGATAGGATTCGTGACTCAAGACGACGTGCTCTTTCCTCACCTTACAGTGAGGGAAACATTAACATATGCAGCACTCCTACGACTTCCAAAGACATTGACAAAACAGGAAAAGGAAAAACGAGCCATAGACGTAATCGACGAGTTGGGCTTGGAGAGGTAAATTCTCATTTCTCTGCTATGCTATTATCTTGAATTATGTGTTTGCTAAAGTCAGATATAGCAAAAAAAAGACCACACACAAATGAATCATACCTGTTCTCATGAGCTGATCAATGAGGAATATCAATGTGCTCAGGTGCCAAGACACTATGATCGGTAGCTCTTTTGTTCGGGGAGTTTCAGGAGGAGAGAGGAAGCATGTCTGTATTGGCAATGAGATTATAATCAACCCTTCTCTTTTTTTCTTGATGAACCAACCTCTGGCCTGGATTCTACAACTGCTTTGAGGATCGTTCAAATCTTACAAGACATAGCTGAGGTATATTGCATTTCAAGTCCAAAGCTTCAATTTCACATTATTATTAGCAAATTCATGATTATATATGATAACAAAAATAAAAATTATAACAATAAATCAAACCTATCTTCATCCCAACTTCTCAAGAGTTTTCTTTACCCACTATGCCATATCTAGGGCCACAGGTTGTACAAATCATCAGCAAATCACCTAGACAATGAGAGAACACATGAAGTAAATTATATGCTTATTTTAAACATCTGAGCGTAAACAACACACGGAGTAAACCATATGGGGTAAAGTAAATTTTGCCCTTTTTTCATTAACTTTTTTTTTAGTACTCTTTTAGGACTAAATGAAGGGCTTGGGTGTTTGTTTGAGCAGGGAGTAAATGACTTTGAGATATATGACTCAGAGAGAACAGTGGGTCACACAGGTCAGCTTTATATTTCAGCTTCTTATTGCATTATTAAATACCATGGATTTTTCTATTTCCATGGCATCTAGAGAACCAAATGCATCATTAGTATAGTGTCATTGCAAAGAAAGCTCCAATCAGACTTGGATGATTGCAAAACAGAATGGATCCATTTTCGAAAATAAATATAATTGGTGATATTCTCATACAATGCTGTAAATGATTTTTTACATAAAACAGAGTACTTGTTTTAAATGCTATGGAAAACAAAATGGAAAAAATATTGCAACTTCAAAAGAAACAATTTCATTTGGATAATGCTGTAAAACAACATATATATACACATAATCCTCATTTTAATGATGCAATTGGGAGTTTCTAAACCCACCACACACCCGCCATGTTCATCTCTACACCTATATCCACAAATTTTTCTTCGTAACATACAAGATATACAATGCATATAGTGAGTGTAGAGAGAAAATAAGCGAGTGTATTTAGAAGCTCCGATGAATTCTTTTCATAAATGCAGCCTCTGCTTCTCCAAAACCTGCTACTGCTGGTGATAGTAACCGCAATGTTTGTACTCTCCCCCCCTCCCCCCCCCAAAAAAAATAAAGGAGTAAATTCTTGAGTTTTTATTTATTTATTTATGGGTACCTAGAATTATGGTTCAACAGTAATAATAATATACATTCACAAAAAGATCGTACACAAGCTGTATTGAGATTTATCATTTTTAAATACTGTGCTCATTAGTGACCTCCTAATTACAATGTCATTGACACTGAGCTGCTATGGCATCTAATTGTTAACAGGGAAGTTACTTCCAAAAGGATTAAGATCAAGCAGAAATGATTAATGTTTCTATTTTGGTTTGCTGAATTAACTTTTTAGTTTATTCATATGCATCGGCGGTTTCTGGATTAATTTGTGTTTTTATTTTTCAGGTCAGAAATTTTTTGGAGAGATGCAAAATATGGTCCAAGAATTAAAGAACTTAGTTTTTTAAGTTTTTTCATTTTTTAATATATGTAAGCACAGTTAATTTTTTATTTATTTAATTCTTTTGTATATACTTTTGAATATTTAATTTTCATTTATGAAATATATGACGTTATTCTATTCAATATGTGGTTATGATTCAAAATATAATATATAGTGTGTATTACATTCTTCAAATGTGCATATAAAAATAATATTGATTATTTTTCAAATATGTCGAACCCTTTTTTTATTACAAATTTTATTAGTTATTAATCACACTTAAAAGGTGTGATCTAAATGTTATTAATCACACTTAAAAAGTGTGATTAAAAATGACCCTTTTTAATCACACTTCCAAAGATCACACTTAAAAGGTGTGATCTAAATGTTATTAATCACACTTAAAAAGTGTGATTAAAAATTACCCTTTTTAATCACACTTTCAAAGATCGCACTTAAAAGGTGTGATCTAAATATTTTTAATTACACTTAAAAGGTGTGATCTAAATGTTATTAAGCACACTTAAAAAGTGTGATTAAAAATGATCATTTTTAATCACACTCCCAAAGATCACACTTTAACAAAACTTAAAAGGTGTGATTAAATAATATACATCACACAAAAAAAGTATGATCTTTATCTGTTTTTGTAGTAGTGATTATTTGTAGTGCAGTACTATTATTTAAATTATCTAATTCGACTTCTTCAGTATATATTTATATTGGTAAGATTGAGAAATCAAACTTTAATACCAATTCTAAACACAAGCAATTTTACAAAGATTTTATAATTCATAGGGAATTTATAATTGTATTAATAGGGAAATAGAGCATTATAGTAATTAATAGAACTTTTGGGTTTATAGTTTATTTCTATATTTCTTTGAGGGACTAAATTGATTTGACTTTGAATTTGGATGGACTTACTTGGCATAGTTAGAACTACATGGATTAAAATGAAAAAAGGTGTCAAACTTGAGGGACTATGGTTATAATTCACCCTTTTATTTTCTACCCATAAACTATTATCAAATTTTGAATTTGGATAGAAATTTAAAATTAAAAAGCGAAAAGTGAGTGAAATGTAAATAAATATAAATTAATTTTTTTTTCTCTATTTGTCTTTTTTGTTTCGGAATTATTTCACTTTCTACCCCTGAATTATTGTCAAATTGTCTACATTATTCTTCAACTATCGATTAAATCTAGCAAGTCCTTAAAGTATATAAATCAAAATTTATTTAACCCTTGAACTATCAATTGAATCTATCAAGTTCTTAAAAAAATTAATTCAAACATATTTAGTTCTGGAAGGATTAGAAAAATAAAATATAAATCCATAAATATTACAAATCAATAAAAGATTATACCTAAATAAGATTTTATTGTATTTTTTAAAAAATCTTAAATTTCCATGTTATTTACGTTTTTAAGGTAGAATTAACTTGAAAGGATCTTCATTTAAATTTCCTTTTATAAGAATAAGGGTAGTTATTTAGATTTTCATATTTATCTTCTATAATTGAATCATGCTTATCTTTATCTAGTATTATATACTGAATTTCATTCATAATTTCTAATTGATTATTTTTAAGATTTTTGTTAAGTTCTTTTAATAACTTGATTAAAGTATTATTTTGTTCAATTATTATTTATAACAATTGCTATTATTGAAATTATATAATTCTATTTTTTAGTATATCTAATACTCATATAATTTTATTACCAAGACTAAAAAATCGGACTCTTATACCAATTCTCCCCCCCTCTCTCTCACACACACACACACAGACAAAAAAAAAAAAAAAAAAGCTTTTTCAAGACAATAGAAATTTAAAGTTTTTTTTTTTTTTTTTTTAATAAAATCTTAACTAAGTAGGTTCTGTTACTAATTTATAATGCTTATAAATTTATATTTTATTTTTGTAATCCTTTCTTTTTTCTTTTTTTTAATCGAAAAAAGTTAGTAGTTAATTGTTAGATTAGTATATTGAAAGAGTTGAACTCTCATCCTCTCCATGCAAGCAGTTAAGTCTTGCGCTATATTTCACTCTTAAGAGTGGAATCCAAGACATCTTTTTAGGAGAGACTTGGTGGCCAAAGGGCTAGCCGCGCAGGCTAGAACCCCTTGGTTATTTTTGTATTTCTTTCGAGGACCAAATATGCTTGAATTAAATATTTTAGAAATTTAATATATTCAATTGATAGTTCTAGGGTAGAAAGTGAAATAAACTCGAAAGGAAAAGAGAAAGAGAAAAAAAATTTGTCATATACTATTTCACATTTTACTTATTTTTTCTTTTTCCTTTCCAAATCTATACCTAAATCAATAATTTAAACACAATCTTAAGTTATGTTTGAATAACTGTAATCTTAAAAGGAATGGAAATGTGATTCCGTATTGCCATGATTCCAGTGTTTGGTTCAAATCGAAATTAGAAAGTGATTCCTGATTATTTATTCCAGTAGGAATCACATTAGGAGAATCTCACATTTCTAGAGGAATATTAGCTAGTATGGATAAAATCACGACCATCATAAGGTGAAAGAGATTAAGGAATCGTTTGGAATGAGGCTAATATAGTTCAAAAAAAAAAAAAAAAAAAAAAAAAAAAAAAAAAAAAAAAAGGTGAAAATTTTAAAAGCCATACAAAAAGTCAAAAGATTCATTCACATTTTTTTCTACCTTTTACACATTTTTCATAAAAAGATAAAAGTTATTTCCAAATATTTCAGTTTTTTTCACCTCACATTTTAGCTAAAAAGCTAAAAAATTCATTTCCTAAACTAAAGTAAAGTTGAGGATAGTGGTTGATAGATGAAATTTGACCTATCTAGAAGGGTATTATAGTCATTTAACCATTGCATTTAAGGGGGAGGTGACAATGATATTTCAAACCAAAAAAAAAAAAAAAAAAAAGAAAGAGGGGGGGGGGGGTTGTGTGTCAGTGTAATTTACCCTAAAAACAAGGGTAAAATACTTTTCTCGTTATCAATGTAAACGGATGTTAAACATAAATTGACTCAAATTAAAAATTTTGAGGATCAAAATAATAAAAATAAACTTAAAGGATTAAAATGACAAACAACACATATTTTATGGATTAAAACTGTCGAGACAGTTATTAGAGATAGAACCAAATTGACAACTTAAAGAACCAAAATAACAAATTTAAAACTGAAGGGACTAAAATTATCTTTTATCCCGACTAGTATTTAAGACCACAAATAATAATTGGGCCTACAATTTCCTTTCTAAAAGGGAAATTTAGCCAAAACCCCTCCATTGGACCCTTATTTAGTGAAAATGACAACCCAATTTATTTTACTTCATAAATCCGTTAAGGAGGAGGCGCATAATTGAGTAAGGACAGAATAAAATTTCTGTTTTTTTTTTCTTGGACATATTGCCCATGAATATATATATCTCACAAAACTCTTTTGACGAGGAACACTTTTATTTTATTTTATACAAATTTATAAATGTTGTGTATGTGTATTTTTGGTTGGTTCATCTAGTATGTACTCTATTTTTTGTAACAGTAAAGTGTTACTGTGAACTAGAATAACATGTTACTGTAAGACTGAGTAACATGTTATTATTTATGTCAATTTCGACGGTATTTTTTTAAATTTTGTTTTTATTTCTTTAATTTCATAGTCAACATAGATCTTATTTGTTAGATTTTGATAAGAGGATTCTAAATATACTAATTTTATTAAAAATCGATATTTAGATCAAAAGTTATATTATTTTAAAGTTTAAATATTAGATTACTTACTAAGTATGTTTTAGTAATAGTGGTATGTGTTGATTTTTTTAAGGAAAATTTTTTATGCTTGTCCTTAATACATTAAAATTTTATTATGAAGAGATTTTGACCAAATCCCCCTTTCTAAACTTTTATTGTTTTCCAATTGAGAATTCCTAATGAGAATTGATTCTGATACTAAGGAATGGTTTGAGAATTGATTATGATACTATATGATGGTTTAAGAATTAATTTTTTGAGGTGTCTTTTTAGATTTTTATTATTTTAATGAGGTAAAAAAAAATAATAATATTTGGCTTTTTGAGTGATGTGATATTTTGGATTTTAGCCTAAAATTCCCATTTTACCCTTATTTTAGTTGTATGGAAAAAAAATATTAATGTGAGGATATGTTAGTTTTTTAACCATAGGAGAAAGATGATACCATATCATTGGTATTGTGTAGTTTTATTGTGTGTTGTAATGCCACGTTATCAATATCACCATTACTTTAATTTTTTACTCGCAAACGAGGCTTGAATAATGATATAAACTTGGAATAGGATAAAAGAAAATTTTAGTCAATAAAGTATATGTTTCTTGGCATTTTATTCTCTTAAGTTTTGATTTTGTCATTTTGATCAAAACCCTAATTTCTCTCACTCTCTCTCTAAAACTCATATATTTCACTCAAATCCACATAGATTCGTCGATTTCCTCACCCGTGTCTCTTTGTTAAAAGGTAGAGCTCGGCGAGGGCTTCGTTCTAATCGGAGTGAAGTTGGTTTTTGGCATCTTTGAGTTTCCCACTCTCTCTCTCTCTCTCTCTCGTCTTCTAAGTTTGAGGTAGGGATATCTCCGCACTTTTTATGAGTTTCGACTTAGTTATTTGTCAATTCAAAATAACAATGAGATTTTGGAAGATTTGAAACAAAATCTAGCGTTTTCGGTAAAAATCTAAACAGGGGTTTTTTCATATGGATCCTTGAAAATGATTTTGATGTGGAAAATAATGTTGAATTGGGAATAAATGGTTGATTTTGACATTTGGGATTGGTTTTGGAAAGAAAAAGGGTTTCGTCCTAAATGCCTCAAATATTGATTTTATATAAATAATGATAATTGATATTGAAATTATGAAATTGGAATCATGTTAATGAGGATAGTGGAGTTGAATATGTATTACCACTCACCTCTTGAAAGTTTGAAGAATTTATCTTTATTGATAACTTTTTATCTGTTTAGAAATATCTGTTTTGGGCTATCGATGGAAGATAACTATGACTGTTGTAGAAATTGTATGACAATTAGGGAAATTAAAACTATTTGTTTTGATTGATTTGCATCGGTCATTATTTCATATTTATGCATTGCAAGTGTATACTGTTTTGAGAAAAGGGGTGAATCTGGAAAGGAGTTGTTACATCAAATAAGTTGGCATGTGTGTTTAGAGTGAAAGTCCCGAAAATCGCGTGTATACATGGGTGCCGATCTCGAGTACGAAATATCCGTAAAATGACAATAGTAGTGCTTGTATAGCCTACGTTTACATGGGTGCTGGTTTACGGTTTTCCGTGTACAAAATTTTCGTGAAATGTGATACTGTTTTAGAGATTTCCAGAAATATGATTCACTGCCCTGTTTTCCCTTGAAAAGAGAATGTTTTATGAACTATGATATTCATTTGGCATTGCATGATTTTTGAAAAGAGATAAAATGTTTTGACACAAGCATTGCATATATATTCACCTTATAGCTTTGTTAAGATTCATATACTGTGTTGGATTATTTCTACTAGGCTTTGGCTCACCTTATGTAGGAAAAATATTTCAGGTGATGATGATATAACTCCGCCAAGGCAATAGCTTGGGAGGACTTGGAGCAAGAGCTTCATTTGTTGATTTTGTATATGTTTTGTACGGGCCAATGGCCTTTAACTGTATTGGACTTAAATTCCACTTTTGTTGTAACCAAGCTTTGTCTTGGAAAGTTGTAAGCCTTTAGGACATTCATTATCTGTTTTATTTTCATATCTTATCTCTTGCTGTGACATATGCTATAGATTCAGGAATAAGTTTATAAATGTATATCTGCATATGTCACTCTTTTGTAAACTCAACTGGAATTAATGAAAGATAATTACTTATGTTAGTGTAGTTATTTTAATGTATATAATGGATGGTCTATTGCCTATTATTTCAGGGCGTTACACTTCTTATGTCATTGGCATAGAGATTCACAGAGACAGGTCCAAATGGACATTCAGATTGTCTCATAAAGCCTACATTGAAAGAGTTTTGGAGAAATTCGGGACGAGTGATTGCACTCCTAATGCAGCACCCATTTTAAAGGGTGACAGATTCCGTTTAAGTCAATGTCCGAAGAATGAATTGGAAAAGGACCTAATGGTTAGCATTCCATATGCGTCTGTCATAGGAAGTTTAATGCATGCTCTGGTTTGTACATGACCTGACATTGCATTTGTAGTTGGGATGCTTGGAAGATACTAAAGCAATCTAGGAATAGAACATTGGAAGGCTACAAAGAAAGTCATGAGGACTACATGCTTATGTACAAGCATGTTGACTGTCTTGAACTAGTTGGATATTCAGACTCAAATTTTGCGGCGTGTCATGATTCCAGAAAATCCACTTTAGGAATGAAAAGCATCATTTTGTGCACCTAAAGTATTTGTGATGTTATGCAGTCCATTAGGGCTATTGATCCATATGGATCATTTGACCCAAAATAACTTGTTAGAAGTTATTCATAAAGAATGATACCACATACGGTTGAGAGTATCATGCAATGTAATACATGGAAGGAAATACTTATTTGTTAGAGTGTAACCGTCATGATTTGTGTATTATATCTCTTTATAAGGTTTGGGTATTTTATTTAACAACCATAATCAGTTTGTTAGTTGCCCGAATGTCAACAAAATGTGTAATATGTGCCAAGTGAGAGAATGTAAACATATCCATAAGGTGACCCATATGCCACGTGTTTGTTTGTTTTATTTATTTATATTATTATATATATTTATTATATATATTTTAATTTGTAAAATGGGTAACTAACGCGAACTATGTCTACTACCCCATAAAGTGGTTTCATGGGAAGTTATAACTTCCCTGATTGTGGGAGGTTATGAAGAGTTACACTTGGATCATGGGTCCAAGACTATCTATATATGCTTGTGATAGCCATCAAAACACAGACGTTGTTTTCTAAATAGAATAGGCTTGAAACTCTGTTTCTTCCACTTTTCCATATGATTATGTGAAAGTGTTTTGTGAGTGGTTTGTTTATACATTCAAGACTTGATCAATCAAGAACAAGATTCAAAGGCTTAGACATCATGACAGGAGGTATTATTCTTTCTTATTGAATTATTTTAATTCTCACATCAAGATCTTGAAAAACATAGATGAAGAGGCAATGGAAAAACTCAGAAACCTGAGGCAATTATCAAATGTTAGGATTTACAAAAGAAGGTTTCAAGAAATAGTTAACACAACCCAGAATGTGCCTGATGAATTCTTAATAAAGTGCTTCATCAATGGACTTAGAGATGAAATCAAGGTTGGTGTGCAAAGGTTCCAACCCTATACCATGGATCAAACCATTGGTGTAGCTTTAATACAAGAGATGAGCATTTGGAGCACAACTCTGAGATCAAATCTCATGGTAAGAATTTAATTTTTGATAGAAGTGCTGGTAATCAAATATCTAATTCTAAGGCAGTTCTTAATTTTCAATGTGATCCATATATGCATTGCAAGGAATCAAGGGAATTAGAAGAGGGTGTTTTAAGTTGGAATGATGAAGAAAGTGGTAGTTGAAAACAGGAAAATTATTATCCAAATTGATGATGTATTGAAGCCTGATGAAGATAATGACAGAAAGAATGATTGTATCAAGTATGTTGGGTATGAGGAAGAAAATTATGATGGACAAAAGTCTTTGGATGGACGGATTTCTAGCAACAATAGCCACAATAATTTAGATGATGAGTCTTGTGCAAATGAGAAGAATGTGGTGGTGGTAGAGTTGGGGAAATTAAAAGTAGATGGTCCATATTTGGGTATGAAAACTCACTTTCTTTTCCATTTAGAGATTGTATCAAAAGAGAAGATTCCTAAATCTGACAGTTCATTAGTGGAAATTGACAAATGTTCTAGCATCATTGAATTGGGAATTAAAGAAAGCGAAAAAATTCAGATTTTAGGAATTTCACTAGATGCATTGGCTATGGGAGATATCAATCAAAGGAGGTTAAAATGGCTTTTTATAACAGATCTGAATTCAACAATTTCTTTAGTTACAGTGGGTTTTGCAGCACAATATGATGAAGAAGCAATTAATGTTGACATCTATCAGTTGTCTGTTTGTTCTAGAGGGCATAAAAAAGTTTTTGCAAGTTTGTTTGCTTATTTCCACTTTGCGTGCTTCAGTGAGACTTGGAACCCTGGTGGATTTGAGTGTCATTGTATTTCAACTTTAGACACAAGGTTAAACTTGCAGAGAGGCCTGTGGATTGCCTCTACACAAGCTACAGAAGTCCAAAGTCTTATTTGGATTAAAGCAATAGCAAATAATCTTTCAAGTGAGAGGGAGTGTGTGGATCAAGAACATATTTGTTTTGGCATTTTAATGTAGAGACTAATTGAGCAGCCGTTTGTGGGGTATTGTAGAATTGATGCAATGACCACATTGGATCCTCTTGGTATGCAACAGCTAGAAGTGAAACATAAGCAATGGCCTAATCTTGGTTACCAGGTCATCATTTTGCCTTTTATAAAGTCATTCATACAGGCACAATTTGAGGCTTTGACTAAACAAGTTACAAGGAACAAGTCAGATAATGTGAAGAGATTTTTGGTCATCTATGTCTTCTGATGTTTTTGTATTTGATCACAACCTTGAGGACAATGTTGTTTTAAGGGGGATGGAATGGTACAAGTGGAGAATTAGTTAGTTAATGAGTAAGCATGAGTTAGTTACAAGAGTTAGTTGAGTTGATAGGCTTGATTAGTTAGTTAGTGGATGAGTGGAATTAGTTATAGAAGTATAAGGAGGTACAATGGGTGTCAAGAATGTATGGGTATTTTATGTGATAATTGATCTTCTCTCTCTGTTTTCTCTCTTCTTTCTCTCTATTATTCTTTTCATTGTTAAATACTTCGTGTGTGCACCACAAAGCCTCACCCAAAGGTAATTTCGATACCCTTATTTTATTTCAATCAATTAATTTATGAAAATCCTAATTTGAGCCCTAATTTTTGAAAAGCCCCAATTCCGAAGCACTAATTTTTTATAAGCCCTGATTTATAAAACCTAATTTTTTAAACCATAATTTACGAAAGCCCTAATTTGTAGATTTCCAAATTTCTAAAACATTATAATTTTAAACCCTAATTTGGAGACGCCAAATTTGTAGTAGTTGACCAAATCAAAAAATCGAACCGCACTAAGCCAATTGAAACCCAAAAGGTGCGGTTCACAGGGTCCATCAATCTGGTAAACTGACTTGGTCAGTTCAGTACCAAAACATGCAAACCCTTGAATAAAACCGAACCTGAATCACCGCTAATTGTTTGACATCAGTTTTCATTGTTTGTACTAAAACATAATGAGTTTTGATTCGGTTCGATTCGATTCACGATACGATACTCAATTTAGCAACTATGCTTGTATGTATTTATACTACAGAATAGAAACACTAAGGCCTTGTTTGGGACAGGCTAAAATTGGGCTTTTTAGGCTAAAATTCACAAAAAGACAAAATAAGCTAAAATAACTAATTAGATAAAATGTCACATTGAACCCATAATAATTTCACTTTTTCTCTTACAAACATCACATCCAACTTCAAAAAAAATCCAACCATCTTCCCAAACACAAAAATTTTAGCTAGCCAAAAACTAAAATAACCTATTAAAATAGTCAATTTCCTAAACAAGGCCTAAATAACAATCATGTGGTTTGGCACAGGAAATCACACAAATTGAAACGCACCAACCCAATATTGTTTCTTGTCCTTCACCAACAAAAAAAACTAACCAAAAGTAACCAACTATCATCAAGAAAAATGAGCAATAAATATAAAAGATGCTACAAATTTAAGGGCCTGCCAATTTACAAGAAGATAGTTCAAATGTACTCCAACAGAGATAGCATCAAATGCTAATTGAGTAAACATAAACACATGCTAATAACAAAAATTATCCAAATACTACAGCATTTATAATTTCTAATACTACACATGATTGTAGCTTAATGTTTTCCTAGAATATCACTATGAAAGTTTACAATTTGACCAGCACAACATGCACTACTATTCAAAGGTACACAGAAACAAGATGCAAATATCAGAAAAACAGCAGCAAACGAGAGTTTCTGTCATGAAAATATAGACGAATATAGCCACCATGAGGCACGGTATACAAACATGATATAACTTAGCTTCAGTCCACTATTCCTCAGTATAACCGTTGGAAAAAGATTAAATTTTGGGAAATTCATACCATAAACAGAATAAGTTCTCTGCTCTTAACTATTGCCAAAAAGTGAAAACTAATAATTCATTCAAAAACTCAAATGAGAAGCAACAATCCCGTAACATATGGAAGAGCAAAAGAAAACAAGAACGTAGTTTGCGGCATATACATCACCACAACATTATATAAGCCAATGAATGAAAAACATGGCATCGGGCACATAGAAAAAACAGATAACAGAGGAACAAACCTTGTGAAAATTAAATACCAAATCTAGCTCGCAAACATTGCTGAAAAGGTGATCCAATATCTTCACAAATAAGTGGATACACTCCAAATATGCCAACTCATTATCCGTTATATCAACACACAACAAGAAAAGCAATCCAACATATCTCCTGTAGATAACCTTGTGTGTACGGAACTGCAATTAAAACACATTATTGATTTTAAAGAAAGCACCTGAGAGAGTAATAAAAATATTAGAAGTTAGAAGTCATGCTGGAAAAACCTCGGATGTATGTTCAATTCCATGTGAAGAGATAGAGTAAAATTATGTGCTTATTATCTCAATAGAAAGTGTGTCGGAATAGTAACAGTTCATTGGGACTCAAAAAGGGGTATAAATTCTTTGAGAAGCTCAGATTCCTAAAGCTACAAAAAAATCCATCATCTCAACCTCAATTATGTATCAATTTAAGCCTAATTATTCATACAATTAATGTGAATTCTTGCACATTAACAAACTGAAACGATCAACACGTAAACCCACCTCGCTACTCCCCAATATGATCTAAGAGACTAAAGAATCTTTTAAATTAGTGGTTCAAAATATTTCATAAACCATTACTTTGTGAAAATCAACAATTACATGAGCAAAAGCCAAACAAGATATAAATCTCATACTATACAGTCGTACAAAAGCCAAAGAATGAATTACAGAGATCATCTTAAGATTTTGATACAAGTGTAAGCAAGAATTAATTAGAAGAGTTAGTTGAATAAATTTAATTAGTTAGAATTGATCTTCTCTCTCTGTTATCTCTCTTCCTTCTTTCTGTGATTCTTTTCTTTGCTAAGTACTTTGTGTGTGCATCAACTGGTATTATAGACAACAATCTTTGGCAATGGCAACACCAACAGAAACCTTGGAGTCATTTTGCAACGAGTTTTGCAAAGATCTTCAAGAAATTGATGCAAAGCTTTCAAATCTGATTGTGATCTTTCGGGATGGTTTTGATGGCATCGAGAAACTGATGGGTGAAGAAACGGAGGCTGAATCTGAAATATTGGTGACAGATTTGCAGTGCTTTGAGGATGAGTGGTTCACTGCAGCAATGTTTGACCAATCGGCGGGCAAGAAGAGGCATTCAAAGGATGGGCCGAAAGCCATTGCCACCATGTCTGTTGGGGTACTCAAGGATGCTTCCATTGACATTGACATGCCGATCAAGGAGTTTTATGGTGAAGACACTGAAAAGCTGGGTCAAAACCAAAAAAAGATTGATCTTGAGAGAGCTGGAAATGTGGCTGATGCAGAAAGGTATTGAATTGAAAAGTGAGAATTCAATCAAGATGCATTCCAATTGGCATCTTCATTTCCAGTTTTATGTATACCCATTGGCATCAAGAGAGAATCAGTGTTTGCATTTCCAAAATTTGGTATACGGGTGGACATGCATACTTGTGCATTTTCAACAGTGGGGACAAGGTAAAAACCACAAAGCAAGACGCCCGCCATATCTACATCTTGAATACTGTTGTTGCAACAAAACAAATTGGTACTGCAACTTCCAATGGGCATCACTGCTACAACCTCTTGAGGTTCCTTCAAGACAATTATAATTCACATCAACACCAACAAAAACAACGATCATAGAAAAATGGAAAAAATAACAACAATAATATGAACAACACATGCGAAAGTTCACATCGAACCAAATAATCATTCGATGATTATACAAACAAAAGAGGGGAAAATATGGGCGCTTACATTTGGTCCGCATCTAGTCAATCGATGCTAACTTTCATAGAGTTGATTCTTCACTTTAGAGGAGGGTTTCAATCATAGTTCTAAATCGCGGTATCGGGTAACGTAACGGTATCGATCGCGGAGTATCGGTATCGGTAGTATCGACCGGTACGTATCGGGTATCGGGCGTCGCGGCTGTGAAATTTCAAAAATCATTAGCAATCCATCTAAAACTCAATTTTATGCATTTTTTGACTCTTTTAGCCTTAATTTATCACATTTTAATCAAAATTTTGATATGTAGGGGCATTTTTTTGACTCATTTTCAACTAAATGATATATATTTATTTTAGTCTCAACCTTTTATTTGGCATATATGTTAAACTTTTAATATAAAATTGATGTGGAAATATTTGGCACTTTTTTTTTTTTTTTTCTGTCAATTCCTCATTCATCTTCCTTTTGTCAATCTTTTTGCCCTTATAATTATTCAAATGATCCATCATTAGTGTTCGAACTTCACCACTTACATTAGCACAAGGTGCGACTTGACCTTTCATATGGGCCAAATGTTACTTCAACCTAGTTATACCGCCATTTAGCTCTTTTCTACAAAATTTACACCTAATTTTATGCCTATTATTTTCTAGTGGAATTCCAAATTTCCAACCAATATCATCACTTGGAAGTTTTCCACTAGAACTACCTCCGTGCGCCATTATAACTTTCAATTATCTACGATAACAGTTTTCAATTAACAAATATTGTAATTCTAATTTAGTTAGTAATAATAATGCATTTAAGATAAAAATAAAAAATCTAAAATATTAAACATCTTTACTTAACAATTAAACTTCTTTAAAAAAATCTGACAGATTAAACCTCTATAAAAAAAATCTGATATAAAAATAATCTGAAATAAAAAGATTTGACAGATTAAAAAATCTAAAATAATAAAAAAAATCTGAAATAAAAAATCTGACAGATTAAATCTCTTTAAATAATATATATAAAAAATATATATATTGAGCATATGTGCATTTAAAATATATATAAAAAATATTTTTATATATAAAAAATTATATTATATATATATATATAAAAATTATGAGAAAACAAACCTGCTCCAGAGTTATAAAATTATGAATTCTATTCAGCTTCTGAACTTATGTGCATTTAAAATTATATAAAAAATTGCATTTAAAAAAATAACCACAGAAAAAAAAAATTTATGTTAGATTGCATTTATGTAAAATTATGTAAAAAATTGCATTTAAAAAAATAACCACAGACCAAAAAAAAATAAATAAATAAATAAAAATAAAAAAAAAAAAAAAAAAAAACAAAAACCATGACTTTTTTTTTTTTGATCGAGAAAAGCTGCAACTACAAAGAGTTGAGCTAAAGGCATCCAAACCGATGACTTCAACAAACAGAAAAAAAACAAAGCATCACTTCTTCAGCTAAAAGAAAAAGAAAAACAGAGCATCAACAAACAGAAGAAAAACAGAGCATCACTTCTTCAGCTTTGTTTTGCTTTTCTCAACTATTTTTGCAGGTGAATTTCAGCCATATCGGACTGTATCGGAAACAAATCATTTACGTATCGGATTCAGGCCGATACGTGTCGGGAATCGGCCGATACGGCCGTGAAATTCATTCTCGTCGGTATACTGGCGAGTATCTGATTCGGCCCTCCTATTTTCCGGTACGAACCGGCCGGTACGGGACGTACCGGCCGATATTTAGAACCTTGGTTTCAATCGCCGACAACGACGTAACGACAGTGGGATGCAGAGACGATGAGAATCGCAACGGAGGATTCAAACCATGAGACGATGAGAACTAGTATGGAATATGAGGGTTTTTGGAAATCCTTTCCTTATATTTTGCGATTTGCTCCTATGCTTTTGGATTGTGACGTTTTGAATGGAAATAAATGCTCGAAAATGTCTAGGGGTGTTTTGGATAAATTGCTAGGTATGAGACTTATTGGAATAGTCAAAAACATTTTGGGTTAGATGGAACAAAACACTTAGAAATGGGAAATGGGATTTATCAAAAAAGCTCCCTAACTTAATTCATTGTAGAAAATGTCAAGTGCATTTTCATATTTGTATGTAATTATTGATTTTTTAAATTTATAAATATTTTATTTTTAAGTATATTTAAATTAGGTACATTTCAAAAAAAAAAAAAAAAAAAAACTAATATACTAAAAAAATCACTTAAAAGAAAAAATTATAAATTATAAATTGAAAATTGAAAATTGGAAAAATGCTTTCGAAATTTCAAAACCAAACAAATCAATTTGAGGTTCACTTAAGTGGAAACCTTTGAGTAGGGATGGGAATTTGGCACGTAATTTGTTAGCACGCCTCAAATTTTACACGTAATTAGAGTGGTAGAGTTAATCAATTTTTTGACTCGGATCTGAATATGACACGATTCGAAAACATGAATATTAAACGGGTCTTGTTCTGGTTGAACACACAAAATCCAAAATGGATTCGTTTGACTCGCATAAAAATTCATGTCGACACATTAACAAAAACCTACTATTGACTAGCATATATCCCAAATACAATATGAATTTAGTAACCATAAGATCTTGAGTAATTCATTTTCATCCGTTAGAATAAAACTTAAATCTCTATATAATATATGTACCTAATGAAGTGAAACTCTAAATTAATGATAAATCGGCAACAATGTTACTTTGAATATGTGGCAGTAGTGTTTTTGTAGCAGAAATCAATTTAGTTTGGTAGAGGGTGAAAACTTGTTTTGTTTTTAAAATATTATTGAATTTTTGAATATTAATGAGTTACAATAGTTTAGATTGGATGTGTAATGGATTAATGATGAATATTTTTAATTATTTTGATAGATAATAACATATATACTATCATTATGTGTCAATATTCAAACAAGTTGTTCTTATGCATGTAATGTGAAATATATATATATATATATTTTAAATAGGCAGTGCAATTTGCTTATAATCTGAAACATGAACTTTTGCTAATCGTATTAAGTGTGTCGTGTTACGGTTAACATGATTATATAAGTAGATCAGGTCAGTGTCAATATAATTGACACATTTAATTAAATGGGTTGTGTTAGTGTTAGATTATTTTGAACATAAACCTGATATGACACGATACAAAAATGATACGATACGATGTCCACCCCTACCTTTGAACTATCAAACGTGTTTAGAAAAAACTTAAAAAAAAAAGAAGGAATATTGTTAATATGTCATTGTCTTTTGAATATTCTTGAAATAAATTTTATAAACCAAAAAAGAAAAGGCCTTTGGTCCAAAAGTCTAAATTTAGATTTTCTTTATCCAAAGGTCCAAGCACAAAAATACTTTGTCCATAATGACAAACTCTTACAAAATGACCAAACTACCCATATATATATATATATTGTGTACATTTCCCAATACTCTTTATCGCCTTCTCTGTTCTCTTTCTCACTCTTTCCCATAAACCTCTCTCTCTCTCTCTCTCTCTCTCTCTCTCTCTCACAAACCCTCATTTTCTTTGTCTAGAAACGCTAGTTCTGCCATGGAGGTGTAGACACTCCATTTTTGACCGACCTTAAGACTCAGACGTCATCAATTGAGCGCTCGGTGATTGCGCATGTTGTGCTCGTTTTGAGGTTTTGGAGTTTCGGCTGAGAGCTTTACCCTCGGACCTCGGGGCCCTTTTGTGCTTTGCCTCGGTTTGCGAACCTGGTCTTGTTTTCTCTTCCTGAAGGGAGGGAGAGGTCTCGTAGACCATCTCTCAGTGGCCGTAGGCTACTTTTCGTGGTCGCAGGCCAATGTTCCCATTTGGAGACCAGTTTCCGGTTTTCGGAGCTGTCGGTCGTGCACTTCGGTTCGGGACCGCTTAACTTTCTCCGTTTGCTCCGGTTTTTGGTACACACTTTGTTTCCTCTCTCTAGGGGGACACTGTGGCCCGGGAGACCACCTTCGTGGTCACACGCCACTTTCGATGCTTCACAGTCAGTTTTCGGGGCACCCGGCTACGCGTTTTGGCCCCTGAACCCTCGTTTTGCATCCGTCTTGGTTCATTTTTGGCTTGGACCCTATTTTCATTATTTGGAAGGTGGTACTAGGGTGGGAGACCACCTTTTCTCCTTGGAGACCACCTTTCTCCCCGCCGGCCGATTTTCTTGACAGGAAGCTGGTCTCCTTGGTCTTTGGACCACATTTACTGTTCTCCCACCATACCACTAGCTTGCATTGAGTGAGGAGACCACCCTAGGAGGCTGCCGACCAGCTTTTGAGGCCTGAACCTTTTGCACCTGATCGGCCGACCAGGGCAAGTGGTTGGTCGACCACCTGAACTGGTCGGCTAGCTTCCACGTTTTCTGTCTCAGTAAGTTGGTTCCAATTGTGCCAGCTGGGATGCACAGACTACATCCTCCATACACGTATGGCGGATATTGGCCCTAGGTTTTAAGCTTCTTGGAGAAGCTTTAGCCTCCCTTGTCTATAAAGGAAGGCCTTCCCTTCCTTGCAGAGGGTTCTGAATTTGGCTGAAGCATACACATAAATATCTCTCCCTTGTCTCTATATTTTGTGTTCAAAAGTGCTAAGTTCTTGCCCCTTTGCACACTACCTCTTAGCCTAACACCTCCAACACCAACCTAAGCTTCTTGGAGGGTCTTGAGAGGTCCTAAGGAGCTGCATTTTTGGTCCCTAAGCTGCTGGAGTTGCTGAGCTACAAGGGTAACACCCTATTCCCACTTTTGAGTTTTATTTTGCTCCATCTTTTAGCCATACTTGCAAGAATTTTTGAGCTTTGGTGTAAACTGAAAAAAGTCTTATTTTGAGGTCCTTAACATGTTTGTTTATGATCATTTTTCTGTTGGGGGTCATCTACCCCCTTGCATGCTTCATTTTACCTTATTTTGAGCCATGCCTTAGAGCATTTGTGTTGGCCTTTATTTGGCCTTTTAGCCATTGAAATATAGTGGATTTTTAGTGGCTAGAATGCTATTTTGAGTGCCAAAATCAGAGAGGGGTGACCCTCTCTCTCCTTGTTTTGTTTTCTAGCATTTTTGGCCTTACAAAGGAGCCCTTATTTGCATACTTCCAAGCCATGTTTCAGGCCATTTTTGATGAGTTTTGGAACCTTCATAGGCTCTGTCCAGAGCTTGTTTTGCCATATTGGGTGTCCATCTTGCATGTGTAGAATAACCCTCTTCATAGCATATCAAAGGAGCATCTCATTCTTGCATGCATTAACCATGTTTCAGTGGGTTTTTGGGCTTTATCTGGTATGGCATACCTTTGACTTTTTCTGGTTTAGTGGCCTCTTCATTGCCTCACATGCTTGTAGTGCAAATCCTCTTTACTAACTTACATTGCATGCTATTTTGGCCTTTGATTCTAGCACTTTTTGGTCATACCTTAAACTGATTTTGTGCATGTTTTGGACTGCCTTAGCTTTATTTTTGGGCCTCATGGTCGAATGATGTTTTCTATGCATGGTTGTAGTTCAATACCCTTGCCTACCTTTGAGTTTTGAAGGCTATTGCATGTGAATTTTGAGGTGTTTCCATGTTTTGGCATCATTGTGAATCATATTTCAGAGCTTATATGTATGCCATATTCCCATGTTTTCCACTCTTTGAATGTGTTTGAGAGTTATGCATGAATACCTCATTTTTGAACCATTGCATGAGCTTCATTTCCATGCTTTGTGAGCCATCATTTTAGTCCATATTTGCTACTGTTTTGCCCTGCATAGGGACTGTTTGGGGCTGGTTTGGCCATTTGAGTATTGCTTTGCATGCCTATAGTGTAATCCACTTCACTAGTTTCAGTATTTGGGCCATCTAGCATGCATTGTGTGAGGTGTTTGCATGATTCGGGACCATCTTGCATATCATTTCAGAGCTAGAAAATATGTGATTGTATGCCATATTTCATGCTTACCATGCTTTGGTGGAGTTGCACTTTGTGTCTTAGGTTTGGTCCCTTGCATTTGTACATCTTTGCATGTGTGTTGTTGTTTCATTTTCATCATGTATGGCCACTGATTTGAGTGTGGCTGAGGCCCATTCATTTTAGTTTAAGTCCATCTTGCATTATGTATGCCATATCCATGTTGTCGCATGCTTAATCGTCGCATTATGTATGCCTTGTTCATGTCTTCGTGCATGTCCATCTTCGTATGTGCATTGCGTATGCCATATAGTTCATGTGCATTGAGTATGCCATTTTTAGTTCATAGCGTTTTGTATGCTAGTTGCATGTTTTCATATCATCCCTCGCATGCTAGCATGATTAGGTTGCATTACGTTTAGGGTTGCATGCTAGTCGTATTGTATATGCCATGTATGTTGCATTGTGTTTGGAATTGGGTTCAGTCCAAACACGGGAAACGAGGGACGTTTCGTACTCCAAGTGATGAAATGTGCCTCGATTCTCGGTCGCCGATACTCCGGATTACCTATGATGGAGTTTAGGCCTTATTGTGTTTATATGTGCATTCATTTTACATCGAGTCGTGCAATCCGACTCCTCGGTCATCATGCATCGAGATGCGTGATTGGTGGCACGAGGATCGATGACTACACTCCTTGGAGCTTGTGCAATGATGGAGAGAGTGGTCATGCACACATATGTTGAAAATACTTTGCCATGCCCCTTTCTCGCTCTCTGTTGTAGCAAACCGGAAACCGGAAGCAAAAACTGGTCAGCAGCCTTCTGGAGCTTTGTACAGTGTTCTGGGACCAGTTGCAAACAGAGGCAAATCGGGGCATTGCGATGGATTTCCCGACAAGGCGACTTGAGCATGCATGCATCCCTATCATTCAGAACAGAGCTGAGGCAGTCCATTTTGTTTAATTTGCATGCTAGTTTCCTTCTTACTTAGTTAATTCGTTAATTAATTAATGTTGTGTAATAATTAGTTTAATTAGCTTAGATTAGCTAGTTTATTCTGTACTATTCATTCGGACCCTCCGAGAGAGGGCAATGTTGCAATAAGTGTGCATGTGTGTGATGCATGTCTTCCAACCCCACGTCTTTCTCCCTTTTTTTTACTAGCTTATGATGGTTAGTTTTAGGGCATGTTTCAATTAACATCTATATGTTCGCATGTCCGCATTCATTCATCTGTATTGCATGCATCGGACTCGGCGCATCATGCTAACTGCATTGTATTTCAATTCCAAGTTGAATACATGTATCGATTGTTGCATCTCATATGCCATCTTAGAATAGCCGAGCCTATTGTAGTTGTATTTTTGCATGTGTTGCATTAGGCATTCTTAGTGTAGTTAGGATTCATGCACGATTTCTAATTAGCTTCTTTCTTTGGCTCGGAGTACTCGGTAAGTGTTTATGCTTTAGCATCCTTGTATGTGTGTGAGTGACTGCCATGATAGCATGCTTACCATGAGGCTATGTGCTTATGTGATATAACTGCCTGAATACCTGTAGGTGAAGGTTGGGTTGCTTGAGTTGGAATAATTCGTCGAAACCCGTGTTTTAGTCTACTTACGAGTAGCAAACTTCAATCCATTTCAAAATAAACGGATATGCGATGCTTTGTTCCAACCTAGGCAATCCAGTCCATACTTGTATGCTGTGTGCATCACATAGTAATCCTAGGCTAATAAATCGGAATAAGAACGCATGTGTTTTCAAAAACTCGATATCATGTTTAGTAGTGGCCGATCTTTGATCGGGCGAGCGGGGGTGCTCATTGCATGACCTTCCCCAATCGTACCCAAGTTCCCGAGCTGAGGCAACTTTGGTGATGATGGACACGTGGCCTTAGGCACGAGTCAGGGTTTCCTAAATTCCCCAAAAATAAAATATTTAGGTGGCGACTCTGTATCTGGCAAAGCAGTCCATGTTTGGTACTTCTTTCTAAAAATCAGTTTTTCAAAACGATTTGTCGGACTTGGACTCTTTGGTGATTTATCAATCTCGTATTGCACTTTGCGAGATCAGATTAAGAACCGTGACATTGAATCCGAACTGTAGTGAGCCCCAATGAACAAAACGGGATTTCTCCCGGGACGTTCGGGGACGTCTACAGGTTCTGGCGACTCTGCTGGGGATTTAGAGAACTTGACTCGAACTCATGATATCTTGTTTTGTTTACACTTATGTGTTTCTTTGCATTACATTTGCATTGGTGTGCCTAGGACACCGTGTTTGCCATCTGCTATTCCTGAACGGTTTGTCGGAGGCTCGCTTTGAGAAGCGTGCTATAAGGCTGACCAGTTACGGGCTCTGCCACGATGGGAACATAAACCCCAATTTTTACCGGGACACCCTTTTTGACCATTCGACCTAGTGCATATTCGGAATCCATAGTGACCATCCTAAACTAGGACAAGTTGCTTACCCGATTATAGGTTGTTTGAAACCGCTGTGTGCGTAGTGAAACCCTAGCTCCTGACAAAATAGGACAGGGAAACCTTACCCCAACATAGGGGTGTTTTGGCTCTCACTTGTTTGCTATGTGCTTTCAGAGTGCGTCTCTACAAGAATGCATGTATCAGTTTACTAGTCTGGGTATCAGGCCTGCGGGCATCAGTATGTGAAGAATTAGTTTTACCTGAGGGTATCAGTTTACAGGGAAGAATTTTGGGCAGAATTCAATAGAGAGCACAGTCGTTCAGCTATGCTCAAATCTGTTTTGTGAAATCAGGCTGAGATGCTGCATGTTTTCTCTTTTGCTAGGGGTAGTCCTGGAACTATAGCTTCAGAAGGCTCCAATGTCCCCCGAGGTTCATCGGACTTGTGCTGATAGACTTTGTTAGCTCAGAGATTCAGTTCAAGGAAAATCAGTGTTCCTTTGCCAGAGGCAGGGTAAAAGGGCCAATCAGGCACAGATCACCAGTTCAACAATCCTCAGATCAGCGGTCATTATCCATCTCACCTGTGTGCAGTTGGGTTGAGATATCTGCTTTTACCACAAAGACAGATATACTGATATATCAGTTAGATCAGGGCAGTATGGCAGGAATGGAGGAGATGATGCGTCAACTCCAAGAAAGTATGAAAACCATGCAGCAGGACATTGTTCGTCAAGCCGAATTTGCCAAACAACAGGCCGAGGTTATGGCTCAACAGGCAGAGTTAATTGCCAGGCTACAATAGCAAACCGGAGTATCTGCTTCACACCAGGTTCCTCCTCTACCAAGAGTCCCAATACCCGGGGAGACGGCGAATGTCCAGAAAGTCTAGGAAGATATAGACATTCCAACAGGGTCGGCTCCGCCTCCAATCCTACCCCAGCTATCCAAAGCATAGACCAACCTATCGGATTCACCCTTTGAGTTCGAGGTGGACCGCACGGCGTTGAAAGTGAGCAAGCTTGAAAAGCTGTTCAAAAAGTCTCAGGGTGTGAAGTCCATCCCGGACATAGAGGATGAATACGCCGATTCGGCGGTGACATTACCGGACCGGTTCAAGATGCCACATATCGACCGCTTCGATGGCTCTGGAGACCTAATGGTGCACCTCCACCTGTTTTCTGATGTCTTGAGGCCAATGGGTTTGACCACGGCCCAGAAGCTGTCACTATTCGGCCGAACCTTGTCTGGGATAGCCGCAATCTGGTATGCAAAATTGGAGAACTTTGCGAAACAGAACTGGGAAGAGATGGCTGAGGCCTTCGTTGCTCAATACTCCTACAACACACAGATCGAGGTCACAACTCGTGATCTTGAAGTCACCCGCCAAGAGCCAAAGGAGGGTTTTTCAGAGTTTGTGACGAGATGGAGAGCAAAGGCCTCGATGATGACTACAAGGCCTTCCGATAAAGACCGGATAAGGATGGTTGTGCGCAACCTCCAACCCAGGCTAATGCAAAAGATGATCGTCATACCCCTTCCCACCTTTGCGGACCTACATGAGATTGGGGTGCAGATTGAGGATGCTATGAAGCAGGGCCTTATTGACCAGGAGAAGGAGCAGCCCAGGAGGGCGTTTACACGCAGTTTGAATGCGACCACTAGTGGTGACGCAGCTGCAAGATCTTCTGAAGTTGGAATGACCACCATCACTCCAAAAACAGCCACCCCCTTTGTTGGCACATCCAATCCAAACCCCCGAACTTCGGACTATCTACCCCGAGGCAAGAGGGTTTTCACCCCACTTTATATGCCTTTGTCTAAAGCTCTAGGGGTCCTACTCAGGAAAGGACATCTGAAACCGTTAGAACAACGGCCTCTGCCCGATCCTCTCCCTCAAAAGCATGACCCGGCTAAGTACTGTGCTTTCCATCAACAAACCGGTCATGACACTGACAGTTGCGTCCGTCTTCGCCACGAGATACAAAATTTGATTGACAACAAGGTCATCGTCGCACCGGGTCCTACAAAGTCTATCGGCACTTGATCCGTAAACTCTTGGGGGATAATGTGAATATGTGATCGGGGAATGAACCACCTGCGGATGGCACTCAGTTCACTCCAGCTGTGGGGATGGCACGCACTATTTTGAGCATTTGCGAATGCTGTTTACTTTACTTTCTGACTTGGGTATTGGGTCAGTCTTGTTGTGTTGTACAGAGTCAGTCTTTTCTTACTGAGTCAGTTGGGTCTGTCTTGTTGTACCGAGTTAGTCCTGTTTTGTTAGAGTCGGGTGATTTCGAGGGTGTTACCTCGGACATCACTTGCTTGTTTTGTGTTTGTCTTTTCGCTTTCTTTTGAGTCTGTTTCTGCCTTGGAGCCAGTAATGCCAACAGATTTGAATAAACAGCAGTGATTTTTACACTCTTGTGTTTGCTTCTGCCTTGTGCTAGTTGTGCCAGAAGTTCTGAATGAGATGGCAGTATTTGACTAAAAAACTGTGTCTTTTCTGTGCTTTGAAATCATTACATTTTGAACATTGTGATGAAAACGAAAAGGAAGGAATTCCTCAGGTTTTGCAAAATTTGATCAATTGAGAGAAAGAGAGGCATGTTAAGCCCTTAATGAATGAGATCATGTTTGTTAATGTGAGTACTGAGAAGGATCCTGACTTGATCCAGATTGGTTCCGCACTGCCTTCAGTGCGAGCGACTAGTCGCTTTCTTAAAAGACTTCAAAAAATGTTTTGCGCGGTCCTGCGAAGACCTGTATGGAATCGCTCTTGAGATTGTGCAGCTTAGGATCGCTCTCAGCCCTGAGACTCGACCCCTCACTTTCAAACCTTGAACTTGATTTCAGAATGTTCAACGGTCAACTACAATGTGAGGCCTGTGTGGCCAGATTCGAAGCAGCCCTCGAACTAGGGGCAGGGAAGTCAGATCAAGGAGATCAGATGTCGTCAAAAGAAGCTTGCAAAGCTAGATTAGAAGCACCCCTCGAACTAGGGGCAAAAATGTCAAAGGTGCTCGAAGAGTCAAAAAAATTGGGATGTTTCTCAAGCTAACAAAGATCAGCAAGAATGCCAAATCCCAAAGGGGAAGAAAGAAGAAAGCATTGCTGAGGGATAACCGAGTTCCTATCTACAACACTAGGGGCAAATTCAGCCCCCCATTGGATGGACTCCTGTATCGTCAGCGAACAACAGCCATTCTCCTGGATTCAGATGACTTCAAGATCTCAAAACCATTTGACATGGACAAAGCTACACTTTTACCCTTGAGAGGCTCGCTGGGTCGAAAACCCGGAAGGCGACCCAGGCAAAAGTTAGAGCAAGAAAAAGAACAAAAAGAACAAAAAGAACAAAAAGAACAAAAAAAAAGAAAAGAAAAGAAGAAAAATGAAGAAAATGAAAAGAAAAGATGAAAAAGAAAAAAGAAGAAAAGAAATGAAAAGAATTGAAAAGAAAAGAAGAACAAAGCTCACAAGGTTGAAAACCCAGAAAGGGCGGCCTTGGCAAAAGTTAGAGCGCAAAAGGAGAGGTTAATACCTGAGTGTACCTTAACCCCGGAACTACGCAAGGCTTGATTCCCATGTTTGGGATACGTAGGCAACTTCATTCTGAAGTCCAGCCGTAAAACACTTCAAATTCGATTGTGTCCTGGTCTTTGTCTTCTCTGTATCCGAGAATTTGGTTGTAATTGTCACTGTGAGGACTGGTTGCCATGTGCTGCGGCGCTATTTAGACTAGGGGCAACTTTCCGTTGCCGTGCAGTGCTGCGGTGCTATTCAAACAAGGGGCAACTTTCTGTTGCCGTGCAGTGTCCTTCAGACAAGGGGCAATTTTCCATTGTTTTTGGATCTGAGGTTGTGTATCTCAAGATTCAATTCCATGTTGGTCAAGCAGTGGCCATTTGTAAAAATAGTTTTTGAGAATTTTTACTGAGGTTGACTAATTTTCTCGAAAATTATTTCATTTTTTCAAAACTAGACCATTTCTTGGACCCAAAAAAGTAAAATTTTCAGTGTTCATAACCTAACTTGCATGATTTTAAATCAGAAAATCGAACAAGCATGTTAATCTAACTCTCATGTCGGTCAAAATTGTTTTAGCAGAAAACCGAAACAAAAAATGGCCAAAAAATGAACTAGGGGCACAGTTGAGTCAGGTGTTCTGTCTTTTCCCCGTTGTCAACATACTTGCCAGAAAAGGGTACCCTACTTGCTAGAAAGGGCACTCTACCTGCTAGAAAAGGGCATAACTGAAGCTAATAGAAAAGGGCTGAAAGCTCTCATATCTTCCGAGCAGCGAGGTATCAAGCCAAGTGCGAAGCACGAACTGGAATGGAGCAAGGTATTCCACTCCCTCATCTGAATAGATCTGATCACGTCCAAACTCCCCAGCAGAGCATCGTCAACCGATGTCAGCTGCAGAATTGCTATACACCCAGTTGTAGCGCCACCCCTCTGTGGGAGAAATTCACTGTTGTGAGCAAGAACGAGAATATGGTAGAATACCAGGGGCAAGAGCCCACAACTTCCTGCTTATCCATCAACCACCCAGGGGAGGAATAAAAAATGAGAGATTGAAGAATAGAGAGATGTGCGCTGAGAGAAAAAGTGAGGAAAAGGGCTTTTTCAGAAAAACAGAGCTTGAGGGCCGAGTGATGTGAGAATCACAAGTGAGAAAGGGTGGGAAACAATACCCGGAGAAACTGGCTCCTCGTGCACCGAGAGGTCTCTTGCCTTTATAACACAGCTGAGTGTTGTGTTTGTGTGTTTTTGTTTGTTTCAATTCTTGTTTTGAGTCGTTTGAGTGTCAATAGACGTGTTTAGGTTGTTTTACCTTGTTTTTCCTTTGTTGAGTTGTGTTTAGGTTGTTTTACGTTGTTTTCCCTTTGTTGAGTTGTGTTTAGGTTGTTCTACCTTTTGTTTTCCGTTGATTGAGTCGTTTTGGCTGTGGTCAGTTGTAGGTTCAATACCCGATTGAGAACCCTTTTCTCATCTCACTTTCAAAAAATCGTTTTGTGCTCAGAGTGCCGTGCCATTCTCCACATTTGTGCAAAACAGAATTTGTTCTTTCATAAAACCGCAGGGTTCAACCCAGGTCAAATGAGAACAGTAAAAACCAGGACCCATCTGAAGCTAAGAAAGTTCCGGGCTGCAAAGCAAAAGAAAAGAGGGAAAATTTGGAGCGTCTGAGCTTGTTTCAACTTCTGCAAGTTCTATCACTACATCCCATATGTTCGGAATGAGCTGTGTACCGAATAAACTGAGTACCGTGTTATAAGCAGTGTGTTTGGAATGAGCAGTGTGTCATACGAGCTGTAAGTTCAAAGTGAACAGAATACTGTGTTGATTGTTTCAGAGCAAGGATGGCAATCAAAAGTGCTCTCCTTGAGGACCATTCCCCGTCAGAATAGAGCGGTTTACCGCCATTCATTCCATGAGGTGCTTTCTAAAGTGCCGCTTTGTTTGTTTATTGCATTCCCTAAACATCATGCTCTACATTGCTTGTAACATGCATCGTATCATCGCACTTATTGCATTTATTTGCATCTTGTGTTATCTTGTATCGTTTATCCTTTTACGCTGAGCAGCATTCAGGATCGTTGCCCTCCGGGGCTTTCTCAGGTTGTGTTGTGCGTGCACCTGGGCGGTTGTTTTTGGTTCTCTTCTCACGTTTTCAGCGTGGTTAGAGTGTTCCTTTCCTTACACGATTTCAGCATGTTTGGAATTCATCTTAGCTTGCATTGTTATACACGCTCCTTTCCGAAACATCGGGATACGTCCCTATGTTTCTCCCATTTCGGTTAAGAGCATCTGGAATACGTTCCAATGCTTGAGCCATTCCGAAACACCGGGATACGTCCCTATGTTTTTTCCTTCTTTTCGAAACACTGGGATACGTCCCTATGTCTTTTCTTCTTTTTGAAACACCGGGATACGTCCCTATGTTTCTCTCTTTTCGGTTAAGAGCATCTGGAATACGTTCCAATGCTTGAGCCATTCTGAAACACCGAGATACGTCCGTATATTTTTTCCTTCTTTTCGAAACACCGGGATACGTCCCTATGTCTTTTCTTCTTTTCGAAACACCAGG
Organism: Camellia granthamiana; assembly: GCA_036172215.1. Classification (NCBI taxonomy): domain Eukaryota; kingdom Viridiplantae; phylum Streptophyta; class Magnoliopsida; order Ericales; family Theaceae; genus Camellia; species Camellia granthamiana. The sequence goes on from CM069903.1 coordinate 116,345,742, forward strand.
ATACGTCCTTATGTTTCTCCTTTTTCAGTTAAGAGCATTTGGAATACGTTCCAATGCTTGAGACATTCCGAAACACCGGGATACGTCCCTATGTTTTTTCCGTCTTTTCGAAACACCGGGATACGTCCCTATGTTTTTTTCTTCTTTCCGAAATACCGGGATACGTCCCTATGTTTCTCCTTCTTTTTGAAACACCGGGATACGTCCCTATGTTTCTCCCTTTTCGGTTAAGAGCATTTGGAATACGTTCCAATGCTTGAGCCATTCCGAAACACCGGGATACGTCCCTATGTTTTTTCCTTCTTTTCGAAACACCGGGATACGTCCCTATGTCTTTTCTTCTTTTCGAAACACTGGGATACGTCCCTATGTTTCTCCCTTTTCGGTTAAGAGCATTTGGAATACGTTCCAATGCTTGAGCCATTCCGAAACGCTAGGATATGTCCTTATGTTTCTCCTTTATTCCAAAACACTGAGATATGTCCTTATGTTTCTCCTTTATTCCAAAACACTGGGATATGTCCCTATGTTTCTCTTCTTTTCCGAAACACTGGGATATGTCCCTATGTTTCTCCTTTTTCCGAAACACTGGGATATGTCCCTATGTTTCTCTTTCTTCCCGAAACATTGAGATATGTCCCTATGTTTCTCCCCTCCCACCTGCATTGTCATGCACACTTTATCTACGTTGTTATGCATCCCCTTCGCATTGTTATGCGTCACACTTAGGTTGCATTGTCATGCATCCCTCGGCTTGCATCATTACGCACTTTTCACTTGCCTTGCCATGCATGTATCTAACGATATTGTACCTGTTGAGTTTCATCCTTTTGCAGGCACGATATTGTATGTACGGTTCATTTGAAGCTGGCGCGACCAGACGAGTCAGACGATATTGTATTCTCCATGTGAGACGTAGCGAGAATTGTATAATCCTCTTACATTCTTACTGCATGAAATGTAGTTTGATTTGCATTCTTGCTTAAAATTGTTGCATTTATTGTGTATATTTGCTTCATTATAGCTGTCTTTGCATGATCATAAGTTATGTTCGGCTTCTTGCATTATCACTTGCCTTTTGCCCCTGCATGCGGGCACATTTCTTTGTTATCTTGCATGTTTGTCTAAGTCTTCGGCCTTTTCAAAAATGGGTCGTCTCTGGGCTTTGACATTCACTCCTGTCACTTATGACTTTCGAGTTCTGTCAAAGAGGGGCAACTGTAGACACCCCATTTTTGACCGATCTGAAGACTCAGACGTCATCGATTGAGCGCTCGGTGATTGCGCATGTTGTGCTCGTTCTGAGGTTTTGGAGTTTCAGCTGAGAGCCTTACCCCCAGACCTCGGGGCCCTTTTGTGCTTTGCCTCGATTTGAGAACCAGGTCTTGTTTTCTCTTCCCGAAGAGAGGGAGAGGTCTCGTAGACCATCTCTCAGTGGCCGTAGGCTACTTTTCGTGGTCGCAGGCCACTGTTCCCATTTGGAGACCAGTTTCTGGTTTTCGAAGCTGTCGGTCGTGCGCCTCGGTTCGGGACCGCTTAACTTTCTCCGTTTGCTTCGGTTTTTGGCACACACTTTGTTTCCTCTCTCTAGGGGGACACTGTGGCCCGGGAGACCATCTTCGTGGTCGCACGCCACTTTCGATGCTTAACAGTCAGTTTTTGGGGCACCCGGCTGCGCGTTTTGGCCCCCGAACCCTCGTTTTGCATCCGTCCTGGTTCATTTTTGGCTTGGACCCTATTTTCATTATTTGGAAGGTGGTACTAGGGTGGGAGACCACCTTTTGTCCTTGGAGACCACCTTTCTCCCCGCCGGCCGATTTTCTTGACAAGAAGCTGGTCTCCTTGGTCTTTGGGCCACATTTACTGGTCTCCCACCATACCACTAGCTTGCATTGAGTGAGGAGACCACCCTAGGAGGCTGCTGACCAGCTTTTGAGACCTGAACCTTTTGAACCTGGTCGGCCAGCTCCCACGTTTTCTGTCTCAGTAAGTTGGTTCCAGCTGTGCTAGTTGGGAGGCACAGACTACATCCTCCATACACGTGTATGGAGGATATTGGCCCTAGGTTTTAAGCTTCTTGGAGAAGCTTTAGCCTCCCTTGTCTATAAAGGAAGGCCTTCTCTTCCTTGTAGAGGGTTCTAAATTTGGCTGAAGCATACACACATCCATCTCCCCCTTGTCTCTATATTTTGTGTTCAAAAGTGCTAAGTTCTTGCCCCTTTGCACACTACCTCTTAGCCTAACACCTCCAACACCAACCTAAGCTTCTTGAAGGGTCTTGAGAGGTCCTAAGGAGTTGCATTTTTGGTCCATAAGCTGCTGGAGTTGCTGAGCTACAAGGGTAACACCCTATTCCCTCTTTTGAGTTTTATTTTGCTCCATCTTTTAGCCATACTTGAAAGCATTTTTGAGCTTTGGTGTAAACTGAAAAAAGTCTTATTTTGAGGTCCTTAACATGTTTGTTTATGATCATTTTTCTGTTGGGGGTCATCTACCCCCTTGCATGCTTCATTTTACCTTATTTTGAGCCATGCCTTAGAGCATTTGTGTTGGCCTTTATTTGGCCTTTTAGCCATTGAAATATAGTGGATTTTTAGTGGCTAGAATGCTATTTTGAGTGCCAAAATCAGAGAGGGGTGACCCTCTCTCTCCTTGTTTTGTTTTCTAGCATTTTTGGCCTTACAAAGGAGCCCTTATTTGCATACTTCCAAGCCATGTTTCAGGCCATTTTTGATGAGTTTTGGAACCTTCATAGGCTCTGTCCAGAGCTTGTTTTGCCATATTGGGTGTCCATCTTGCATGTGTAGAATAACCCTCTTCATAGCATATCAAAGGAGCATCTCATTCTTGCATGCATTAACCATGTTTCAGTGGGTTTTTGGGCTTTATTTGGCATGGCATACCTCTGAATTTTTTTGGTTTAGTGGCCTCTTCATTGCCTCACATGCTTGTAGTGCAAATCCTCTTTACTAGCTTACATTGCATGCTATTTTGGCCTTTGATTCTAGCACTTTTTGGTCATACCTTAAACTGATTTTGTGCATGTTTTGGACTGCCTTAGCTCTGTTTTTGGGCCTCTTGATCGAATGATGTTTTCTATGCATGGTTGTAGTTCAATACCCTTGCCTAGCTTTGAGTTTTGAAGCCTATTGTATGTGAATTTTGAGGTGTTTCCATGTTTTGGCATCATTGTGAATCATATTTCAGAGCTTATATGTATGCCATATTCCCATATTTTCCACTGTTCGAATGTGTTTGAGAGTTATGCATGAATATCTCATTTTTGGACCATTGCATGAGCTTCATTTCCATGCTTTGTGAGCCATCATTTTAGTCCATATTTGCTGCTGTTTTGCCCTGCATAGGGACTGTTTGGGGCTGGTTTGGCCATTTGAGTATTGCTTTGCATGCCTATAGTGTAATCCACTTCACTAGTTTCGGTATTTGGGCCATCTAGCATGCATTGTGTGAGGTGTTTGCATGATTCGGGACCATCTTGCATGTCATTTCAGAGCTGGAAAATATATGATTGTATGCCATATTTCATGCTTACCATGCTTTGGTGGAGTTGCACTTTGTGCCTTAGGTTTGGTCCCTTGCATTTGTACATCTTTGCATGTGTGTTGTTGTTTCATTTTCATCATGTATGGCCACTGATTTGAGTGTAGCTGAGGCCCATTCATTTTAGTTTAAGTCCATCTTGCATTATGTATGCCATATCCATGTTGTCGCAAAATTGATCGTCGCATTATGTATGCCTTGTTCATGTCTTCGTGCATGTCCATCTTCGTATGTGAATTGCGTATGCCATATAGTTCATGTGCATTGAGTATGCCATTTTTAGTTCATAGCATTGTGTATGCTAGTTGCATGTTTTCATATCATCCCTCACATGCTAGCATGATTAGGTTGCATTGCGTTTAGGGTTGCATGCTAGTCGTATTGTGTATGCCATGTATGTTGCATTGTGTTTCGAATTGGGTTTAGTCCAAACATAGGAAACGAGGGACGTTTCTTACTCCAAGTGATGAAACGTACCTCGATTCCCTGGAGCTTGTGCAATGATGGGGAGAGTGGTCATGCATGCATATGTTGAAAATACTTTGCTATGCCCCTTTCTCGCTCTCTGTTGCAGTAAACCGGAAACCAGCAGCAAAAACTGGTCAGCAGCCTTCTGGAGCTTTGTACAGTGTTCTGGGACCAGTTGCAAACAGAGGCAAATTGTGGCATTGCGATGGATTTCCCGACAAGGCAACTTGAGCATGCATGCATCCCTATCATTCGGAACAGAGCTGAGGCAGTCCATTTTGTTTAATTTGCATGCTAGTTTCCTTTTTACTTAGTTAATTCGTTAATTAATTAATGTTGTGTAATAATTAGTTTAATTAGCTTAGATTAGCTAGTTTATTCTGTACTATTCATTCGGACCCTCCGAGAGAGGGCAATGTTGCAATAAGTGCCCAATGCTGCATTGAATTACCGTTGATCTCACCGACGAGATCGCCTTCACCATCAAAGCAACAAGATTTCCTTTGCTTTAGTTTTTGATCTCAACGACGAGATCCACCACTACTTCTGCCCCGGCGACACCGTGATCTTGTCGCTGGGTAACGTCGTCACCGGCCATTTTTAAGCCTTCAAAGATCTACACACTTTTCTCTCTCTCTCTCTATATATATATATATATTCATAGTTTGATAGTGTTTGAGTTCAAGATTTGATCATATATATATTTGATTAATAGATCTATTTATATATATATATAAAATATCTAATTATATACATATATTAGTAATAGATTTGATCATATGCAATTTTCCATGCAAAACCATATATTATTTATATATGAAATGCCATATGACGTTTACCCAGATTTGTTAATGCTTAATGTATGAAAATGTATCTTAGTAATTTGAATTATATGTGTTGCTAGGCCTAAATAGTTGAAAGAATGCACTTCAAATGATAGCAATTTTAGTTAATATGTATATATATTTGTGTGTGTGTCCTTTTTTTTGTGTGTGAAAGTCATTATCAGTTGCATATATCAGTTTTAATTAGTTAATTTATTAAATTTGTTTTCTACTATAAGTGTTATTGGTGGTTTATATTGAAGTTGTACTGCTTAATTTTGAATATTGTTTGTGTTTGTGTTCAAGATCTAATCATATATATATATTTGTAATAGTTGTTGATATGTTGTTGTTGATGATGATGATGAAACAGATTTGTAATAGCATTGAATAGATCTGTGATGCCTCAGAACTATACAGATTTGTTATTATTTTTTTAGTTGTTGTTGATGTTGATAATGAAGATGTAACATATATAGGACAAAGCTATTCAAAATTTGAACATATAATAATAGTATGTGAATTTTTGTGTAATATTTAAGTGTTGATGGTGGATAATTACAACAGATAGAAAAACTAGTTTGTGAATTTCAAATAGATGGGAAAAATGGGCATTCAAATTTGAGTAATAGATAAGAAATTGTTATTTTAACAGATAAGAAAATTGAACAGACAAGTAGAATTTAGGAAAAAATTAAACAAATAGATAGAATTTAGGGAAAAAATTGAACAGATTAGAGAAAAAATTGAACAAATAGTTAAAAATTTCAAACAGATAGATATAATTTTTGAATAGATAGACAAAAAATTTGAACAGATAGTAAACGAAAAGTCAAACAGAGAAAAAAAAAGTTGTACTACTTGTGTTCTTTAAACTATTGGAGAGTGTATTTAATTCATTTATTTTCATTTTGGGAGTCTTTGGAGTTGTTGTATCTTGGTTTTGAAGGAGCACAATTCGATTTAGACTTGTTGGGATTGTTTGTTCGTGTTTGTTTTCGTTGAAAAGTTCTTTGGGAACTTCGAAAAATTGTTCTGCTGTCGACACTAGTTTTCTTGAGGGTCGACACCACCTTTCTGCCTTGCTCTTAGTGTCTTGGGTGGTTTAAAGGGTCGACACCACTGGTTCCAAGGGTCGACCCTTATCTATGCGGTGTTTTAGGTGTTGCTACTGAAATAAAAGGTCGACACCACTGGTTCTGTAACGCCCCGAAATAATTATTATAACCCATACTCAATATCAATAAGTGATCACAATGACAAAGTAGTTATCTTTCATTGATTTACAATTAAGCTTTACAAAGATTGACATAGTAGAGAGACAAGATAAAAGTTAGACAAACAAGAAATGCCCTAAAGGCTTACATATTTCCAAGACGATACTTGGTTATAACAAAAGTGGACTAAAGTCCAGTTCAGTTTAAGCGCTTGGCTTGTACAAAAACAAATATCACAAATACACAAAAGAAGCTCCCGTTTCAAGTCCTCCCAAGCTATTGCCTTGGCAGAGACATATCATCAGCACCTTAAATGTTTTTCCCACATAGGGTGAGCTAAAGCCCAACATAAATAATCCAACACAGTATATGAATCTTAACAAAGCTATAAGGTGAATGCATATGCAATGCTCATGCCAAAACATTTTTATATCATTTTCCAAAACCATGCAATGTAATAATAATATCATAAATCACTTCCTTTGGAATAAAAAGATAGGGCAGTGAATCATGCTCCGGAAATTTCAAAACAATACAACCTTTCTCGAAAATTTCGTCCAGAGAAAATCGTAAGCCGGGACCCATGTAAATGTAAGCTATATGAGCACTACTATTACCATTTCACAGAAATTTTGTCCGCGGGATCGGTACCCATGTATACGCGCTGTTTTCGGGACTTTCACCATTGACACACATGCCAATTTATTTGATGCAACAACAACAACTTCTTTTCAAATTCACCAATTTTCTCAAAACAATATACATATGCAATGTATAAATGTGAAATAATGACCGATGCCAATGAATGAGAAAAATAGTTTCAATTCCCTAATTCTCATGTAATTTCTACAACAATCATATTTATCCTCCATCGATAGCCCAAGACAGATATTTCTAAACAGATATACAATTCTCAATAAAGATAAACTTTTCAAATTTCAAGAAATGAGTGATAATGTATATCCAACTCCACCATCCTCATCAACACCAATCTAGTTTTACAATTTCAATATCAATCTCATAAATTATATAAAATCAACATCTGAGGCATTTAGGGCAAAATCCCTTTCCTTTCCAAAATCAATCCCATTATTCAAAATCAACAATTTATTCCCAACTCAACATTATTTTCCATATTAAAATCATTTTTAAGGACCCATTTGAAAAACCTCTTTTTTGATTTTTACCCAAAGGCCTAGATTGCTCCAAATCTTCCAAAATTTCAATATTGCTTTGAAATAACAAATAGCTAAGTTAAAACTCATAAAAAGAGTGGAGATATCCCTGCCTCGAGCTTAGAAGACGAGAGAGAGAGAGAGAGAGAGAGTAGGAAACTCAAAGATGCCAAAAATCAACTTTGCTTCGATTAGAACGAAGCCCTCGTCGAGCTCTACCATTTTAACAAAGAGATACGGGTGAAGAGATCAATGAATCTAGGTGGATTTGAGTGAAATGAACGAGTTTTAGAGAGAGAGAGAGGTGAAAAAATGACTTAGAAAAGTGACTTTACGAACTGATATATGCGCAGTTCGCTCGAGCGCAAGATGTGTCGCTTGAGCGACCAAACACAATAAGTTTCACTGCTCGAGCGCAAGATGCTTGGCTCCAGCGCAGAATACAAACTCCCAGTAGTGTTACAGACAGAAGACCGTCGCTCGACCTCAAGAAAGGCCGCTCGAGCCAACACTGCTCGAGCGCAAGAAGTCTCGCTTGAGCAGAGAATACCACTTCCCAGTAGTTTTGTAGACTTGCAAAAGTACTGAGAGTTCACAAAGACCGTTCGAGTGTAAGGAGTGTCGCTTGAGCGAAGGAACAAAATTCAAGGCAACAATAGTTTGAAAAACAAGCTACCAACCCGTTCCAAACGCAACCAACACATCCTAAGAGCCAACTCAAAGAGAAATAAGGGGAAACCAGACAAGAACAACTATATAAGGAAATGAAACCTAGATCCAAAACATCAACGAATCGGGTCTTTAACTAGAATCACTATAACCTCCTCCCCTTAAGGAATTAAACATCAAAACCATGATTAAACCAATTATAACAATGATAGTAAATCAAATTCATCACCATGACCCATCCACCGGTCATCCCTCTTAAAACCATGATAAACAAGTTCCCGATACTGAATATAATATTCGCATTTCCAAACATATACAATGTTTATATTAAATCAACAATACAAGATTTTCAATACAAGCTCTAACATTAACAAATAGGTCCGGATGCTTCTTACGGACTTTTGCTTTACATTCTCAAGTTGCTTTCTCGACCCCATTGTGTCTCCACAACACCTTAACCAACAAAAGTGTCCTGCTTCACAAGACTTGACCCCAAGTATCTAAAATCCAAATTGGTCACTTTCATACAAGACACTCTCATTTGCCCAAAATTTAGAAAAACACCCAAACAAAATGGTGAGTAACTATAAAAGAACAACGACCAACAATACTAAGGCATCCACTACACTTTGACTACCTATAATACCTAGACCACCATCGAGTGTTTAACACTCAAATACAAAAACTAAGGAAACTATTCACACACAAGCCTTTCGGCCAATTCTCGTAAAATGAGAATGCAAAATAAAACACGGTTGAACATACAACACTACTGCACATTAACCTCTGATAAAGTCTAAGTTCCCTAAAAAAAAAAAACTACCAATCATGTAATGAGCAACTCAGGCTGGATCATGAGACGCTCCACAATACAAGTAAAATACAACCCCTTCAGGTTTAAGAAAATTTATTTTATTCATTTTCCTAAAATACCATATTTCTCAAGAGGTGCTTAATCTAGCACTGCCCACAATCAAAATATCTTCTTTGACTTCTTCCAACAAAACTCAAAGATTTCCAAAACCATGCCATTTTTCGAAAACCAAAAGTGTTATTTAAATTTCAAAACTCGCTTTATTCTCATGATTTGTTAGATTGAGCTTTTATCAGACCGAGAACTTACATTTCAAACCAAAACCGATTTAGTTCAAAAAGTCCACACAAGGCCACAACGCCAAAAGAATTTTATTTATTTATTTATTTATTTCTCAAAATCATTCCTTTTCGTTCCTTTGGTGACTCGCAACACAGTCACCCAATAAAATACATCACAGCCGTAGCGATGCCACAAAATCAACACCAATTTCTACGATGAAAATCCCTAGAAAAATTTCCAAAGTGCCAACAACACAATATAACATGAGTAAAGAAATTTCACATCCCCACCAATCATACAATAGCACAAAAGCGCTCACATGACCAGAGTTTACAACCGAAACCCCAAACAAGTTACCACAACTCAAAACAACATCCTAATTGTCCATATGGGACTTATACGCCACACAAGGACACCGTTTAACCACATCACCTTCAACTCTAACCTATTCTTGAGGTGACCATTTGTTAACCAAGCCGGATATCGACCAATTAGATAACTACACAACAACCTCCCACTAGCCTCTAAACACCGATATACTACTTCACTTCACATTTGGGTCCGAAATGGATTTCTCAAGTTTAAAACACAAACCCTCTCAAGTCAACGCACACTCCAACACTTCTTACCATGCACACAAGGACTGATAAGGTCAAAATAACTCTGACAGAGTGCATCAATCACTCTACACAATCTTACCACCTCTCCCGGAGCTCCACTCCTCAAACCAAACAACAAAACTCACACCCAAGTGACTCAGCACTATCGAACTTTAACTACTCTAAGAATTCACACATGCAAGTGTTTACATGTGCTAAGAATTGAGAGCTCACCATGATTTCATACTTAAACATCTCATTTGTCCATGTTTTGGAAGTTTGGATTTCATGATCATTTCATGCATGTGTTTTAAAGTTTGGTTTTGAAGGATTGGCATGCTTTTGGGAGTTGATTTTGTGAAATGATCTTTAAATCATGATGTTATTCAAGTTTCTACGTGTTTTTCTCAAGTTTTGGCTTAAAAGAATGAGTTTTGATGCATTGAAATTGAGTTTTGAACTTTGAATGCAAATCTGAAAATTCCAAAATTTTGTTTCACCGCTCAAGCTACTGAAGCTTCACTCGAGCGTATTTTGCGAGCTCTCAGTACTTTTGTAGAGTTTGATGGTTGGCTTAAGTGACCAAAAGACTGCTCGAGCAGCCACCCTTTATTTTCTATCTTGGCTCAAGCGACGGAGAAGTTGGCTCAAGCCTAAAATACGAGCTCTTAGAAGTTTTGCAGACCAAAGGGTCCGCTTGAGCGAACTGCCCTGTTTTCTAAAATTTTGTCAAGTGTTTCAAAGCGCATAATTGCATCCTCATTGCATCCTAGGCTTTCTTAAGGCATGATTAAGCTATAATAATGGGGATAAGAATTAGAAACACACCTAAAAATGAAATGTGATAAGTCAAGTGTATTCTGAGTGTGTGTTTCAATATGTACAAGCAATGTGATAAGGAAGAATGAGAAGCTAATATAAGGAAAGCTCAGCCATGATGGCCCTGTGAATGTGTAATGATAAGACATGTTTTGTTCTATGTACATTTGTAATTGTAGGTCAAGACTCGAAGACTGATCAACCGTTTCTGGAAGCCCACCGTGAGTAACATTATTGTAAAGATATGTTCATTTGAATTATATTTGAAATGTTATTGGATAAGTTATGATTTTTGAAATGATATTTTGTTATGTGAACGAATGTCTTATTTTGATCTATTATGGCATCCAAAGGAAGTCCCAAGTCATAGGGGATAGCAGGTTAATGCAGGTCCATGACATATATGTGATTACGAGATCTCGCTAGCCATTTGACAAAGTGGTGTTATGTTTGATAATCGGTGTCTGAAATCGATTACTCTAGTCGGAAGATGATATGTTATGTTCTGTTGGATGTACCATTATTATGTTCAGATATGAGAATGATTATGACATGATCTGTTTTATGATTATGTGTTCAGAATTCGTCCACTAACCTCTTTACCTTAATGTTATTCACTGGGCTTTAGCTCACTGTTTGTATATATATTTAGGTGAGCGAGTGCAAGACCGAGCATAATGACACCTGTCTAGATTTCTGTTTTGTCAAGCCAACCAATATGCCTCACGTAAAGGTTCCTGAAAGTTTTTTGTGTTCAAGTGTTATGTCAAGTGAACAAGTCTTAAGCTTTTATTTTCTTACGTCTTTTGGGCAAGTTTTTGTTTATTTGTAATAGGGTGTAGACACTCCATTTTTTACTGTCCTCAAGACTTAGACGTTATTGCTCGTGCACTCGATGATTGTGTGTTTGTGTTTGTTTTGAGCGGCCGAAGTCCTCTGCAGAATGCCCTGTCTATGAGCCTTTGAACCTTGTTTTTTTTGTGCCTTGTTTTGGACCAAAACTTAGTATCTGGACCTCTTGGTGACCTGTCGGCCACCCCCCAAGGCTGTCGACCATGGGTTGTGCCTATCGGCCATGGATGTGGCCAGTCGGCTATCAGTGGTGGCTGACGGCCACCAGTCCCTTTTCCAGATATTTATTGACAGTTGTGTACGCTGTTGCACACTGAGCTGCATCTTCATACATGTGTATGGTAGGATGTATCTAAGCTCGAGGGGTGTTTTTCTATATATAGGGGGGTTAATCTCCCATTTTTGAGGGTTAGAAGATTTAGACCAAAAATATCTCTCTCTCTCTCTAGATTTCTCTCTCTCTCTCTCTCTCTCTCTTGATATTTTGTGCCTTGTAGCTTATTTTTTCTACACTCTTACATACACTTCCTTAGTCAAACTTGACCACCTTTGAGCTGAGGTCCCTTGGAGCCTTGTTTGAGCTCTAGAAGGAGGTTTGGGCTTGGATTGTTGCCTATTTTGTGCCTTAGCTTCAAGAGGTATAACACTTGTTATTTAAGCTTGCTTTCAATACTTGCTTTGCCATCTTTTTCTGCTATTTTGGGGCTGGTTTTGACACGTAAAAAGTTCTATTTTTGAGGCCTAAAAGTGGTGGTTTGAGCCCTTTTGAGTTAGGGGGTTGTCCATCTCTTTTGCTTCTTAGCTTGTTAAGCTTTTGTGCCATCTTTTCATCACTTTCAAAACAATTTTTTTGGGCGTTTTAACCATTGAATCATAGAGGTTTTTTAGTGGTAAAAACTTTTGAAGTCCAGAATTGGAGGGGTTAGCCTCCCCTCCTTGTGTCTTGTTTGCATGCCTAGTTAGCTTCATATGTTAGCATGTTTTTCTAGCTTAATTTAGCTTGCATGTTTTTGCCTCTAAAATAACCTATTTTGGCTCTGTTTTAGGCTGGTTAGTTCAGTTGAGGCTTGTATTGCATAGTTGAAGTGTTAATTCCTTCACTAGCTTGATGTTTTAATGCCTTAATCATCATTGTTTTGAGTTAATAGCATGTTTTAGTGTTGTTTTACACTTCATTTCAGCACTTAAAATCTCTTCAATCTCCCTCCTTTCTTCACTCTTTTGTTTGCTTTGAAAGTGGTTTCAAACCACTTGTTTGCCTAAATGTGGAATTGAGGTGTTGCACCTAATGGTTTAATCCCTTAAGGGGTTCATTACCAACAGTGTAATGCCTCTTTCATGCCCAAAGCAACTCGTTGTTTAAGCCATCTTTCCATTAGAGGACACTCACTTTTGGACTTAATCAATTAAAGAATGAATTGGTAATGTAAAATGAGTAAATAAAATGAACAAGTAAAAGAGGCAAGATAAGCATCTTTCATGTTGCATTGCATGTGTTCGAATCGGACGTTAATTCGAACATGAGGAAAATGGGACATTTCATACTCAAAGTGATGAAATGTGCCACTTTCCTTGGTCACCATCACCCTTGATCATGCATGACAGGGTGGTGGTCTTTTTGAGTCTTGTTTTGCACTCATTAACTTGTACAAGCTTGGTTCTTTGGCCATCATGCATGGAAATTGCTTGATTGGTGGTTTGAGAGCCAAGAGTTTCACTCATTTGAGCTTGTTTGATGCTAAGGAGTGTAAACAGTGCACACAAACCTATGAGAATACATTATTTTGCTCTATCTGCTCTCTGTTACAGCAAAAACAAGAGTTCATGTCATCAGTGGCCGACCGGCCACCAGTGGTAGCCGACCGGCCACCATTGGTAGCCGATAGGTCCCTTGTCGGCCAGCAATGAAAATTGCATAGTGTGTTCCTGAGGTAAAGCAGAGGCATTCTGGGAGTTAGCAGCACTGTTGGTGTTCAAATGTGCAAATAGAGGCGTTCAGTGGCAAGGCGGTGGCTTTTTCGGGTGGAAGAACCAAACATGCATGCATCCCTCGCTTCCCGAGGCCATTTAATTGTTTTGTTTAGTTAATGAGTGGTAGCTAATTAATTAGTTTAATTACTTTGTACTTAATTAGCTTAGTATTTAGCTAATTAATTAGCTTAATTAGCTAATTAAGTAATGAGCTTAATTGGCTAATTACTTTGTACTTAATTAGCTTAGTAATTAGCTTAATTATCTAATTAATTAGTAATTAATTACTTCGATTTGTAATATTTAATTAGTTTAGAATAAGTTAGTTAATTCGTTTCAATTTTTGTAATAATTAGTTAGCTTAATTAGCGTAGCTAGTTAGCTTATTCATTCGGACCCTCCTTCGCAAGGGCGTAATGTTGTAATAAGTGTGCGTGCGTGTGTATATGTCTTCCAACCTCACGTCTTTCTCCCTTTTATTTAATCGCTTTTGATGGATAGATTAGGGGCATTTTCAATTAGCATACCTTATGCTTGCATGTTTGCATCCATTCAATTGTCTTGCATGCACCGAGGCTCGGCGCATCATTCAAACTACATCGTCATTTCAATAATTCTTTGAATACGTGTTTAATCGCATGTTGTTCAAATCGATCCATATGCCATAGTAGTAGCCGAGCCTATTAATTGCATTCTTTGCATGCGTTGCATTAGATATCTTATATAGGTAGGATCATGTATCTTTCTGACTAGTTTTTGTTTTGGCTTGGAGTACTCGGTAAGCTTTTATGCTTTAGCATACTTGCATAAGTGTGATTGCCATGATGCCATGTTTCGCATGCGTGCCATGAGGCTATGTGCTTACTTGCTAAACTGCCTGAATGCATGTGGATGAAGGCTTGTTGTTTGAATTGGAACGATTCAACGAATGTATGTTTCAAGCCCACTTTGTTGAGTGGTACATCATGTTTTAAGCCCACTATGTTTGGTGGCAAAATCCGCATCATTAAGCCCACTTGAGGGTGGCAAATTCAAACCATTTTCGCAAACAAACATGAGTTGAATTATTCCAAATTAAGCAAACTAGTCTATACTTACTTGTGCACATCACATAGTAAAGCTAGCTTAATAACCGGAACAAGAACACATAACGTTTATAAAAAATCATATCATGATTAGTAGAGGCCAATCTTTGATCAGGCGAGCAGGGGGGTGCTCATTTCATGACCTTCCCCCCTCGTACCCAAGTTCCCGAGCCGAGGCAACTTTGGTGATGATGGACACGTGGCCTTTGGCACGAGTCAGGGTTTTCTAAATTTTCCAAAAATAAAATATTTAGGTGGCAACTCTGTATCTGGCAAAGCAGTCCAATTTTGACATTATTTGATTTAAAATCGATTTTCCAAAAAGGTTTGCCGGATTTGGACTCTTTGGTGTTTATTAGTTTCATATTGCACTTTGTGAGATTAGATTTAGAACCGTGGGAGTCCGAACTGTGAGGCCTTTTCTTTCAAACCTTCCCGAAAGGCGGGGCGCGGAAAAGGCGAGTCCATAGTTTCTGGCTACTCTGCTGGGGATTTAGAGAACTTGACTTGAACTCGTGATATGTTATTTTATCTACACTTATGTGTTTCTTTCCATTTGCATTTGCATCGGTGCGCCTAAGTCACAGTGTTTGCCATATGCTATTCCTAAACGGTTTGCCAGAGGCTTGCTTGGAAAAGCTTGCCAAAAGGCTGACCAATTGCGGGCTCTGCCATGATGGGAACACAACCCTTGGATTTGGACTACCCTTGTATCGTTTGATTCTCCTTTCACTTCTCGGTGTTAGGTGTGAGATGTATATTAGGTAGTCTTGCTGAGGTACCCTTTTTGACCAATCGACTTAGTTGCATATCGGAAGCCATAAAGACTGTTCCAAACTAGGACAGGTTGCTCACCCGAATGCAGGAATTGTTTGTAACCACTTGTTTGCGTAGTGAACCCCTAGCTCCTGATGAAATTAGGACAGGGTAACCCTACTCCATCATAGGGGTGTCTTGGCTCTCACTTGCTTGGTACGTGTTTTTGGAGTGAAACTCTGTAGGAATGTATGTATCAGTTGCAATCAGTTTTGGGGCAGAAATTAGTGTTTGAGTACAGTTGTCCAGCTTATGATTGCAACTGCGTGTTGTTTCTGTCTAAGCCAAGGTGCTGTGCGGTTTCTGATTTTTTGTTTCTTTTTGCTTAATTTTCTTTTTACAAGGTAACTTTTCATTATTGCTTTAGACGAGTCTGTTACCCTCCAAGTACTCTGGACCCGAGTCAAAAGGATTTGTAGATCTGGGGATCTAGTCAGGGACAACGGGTGTTTGTTTCACTTCCCCCGGTTACTAGACGGAGGAGGATTTGGCAAAATTTGCCAATACAGCAGTCACCGTTTACCTCGCTTGTGCCTAGTCAGGCCTAATCATCTACCTCCACTCCAGACAGAGACTATTCACCAGTTCTGGCAGTTCAAAATCCTCCAGTCAGCATAGAAGATATGCTCCACCAACTCCAACAGACTATTAAGAACATGCAGCTAGATGCTGACCGACAAGCTGAGACCACAGCCCGCTGTAGACCGCCCGAACTCCGCTCCGCGCGCGAGGCCGTGAATTATAGTTCTAGCTACTACAGTTCGGACTCCTGTTACGGTTCTGAATCTAATCTTACAAAGTGCAATGTAAGACTGATAAATCACCAAAGAGTCCAAATCCGGCAAATCGTTTTGGAAAACTAATTTTAATCAAGAAGTGCCAAGCATGGACTACTTTGCCAGATTTCAGAGTCGCCACCTAAATATTTTGTTTTAGGAAATTTAGGAAACCCTGACTCGTGCCTAAGGCCACGTGTCCGTCATCACCAAAGTTGCCTCAGCTTGGGAATTTGGGTACGAAGGGGGAAGGTCATGAAATGAGCACCCCCGCTCGCCCGATCAAAGGATTGGCCTCTACTAAATATGATATGTTGTTTTCAAAAACACATGTGTTCTTATTCTGGTTTATTAGCTAGCTTACTATGTGATGCACACAGCATACAAGTATAGACTAAATCACTCAATTTGGAACACAACATCTCATGTTTGTTTGTGAAAATGGTTTGGAGTTGCTACTCGCAAGTAGGCTAAGTCGCGGATTTGCCACCCTCAAGTGGGCTTAGAAAAACATGATTTTGCCACTTCAAGTGGGCTTAAAACACACATTTTGATGAATTGTTCCAATTCAAGCAATGAAGCCTTCATCCACAGGCATTCATGCAGTTAAACACTTAAGCAGTTAGCCTCATGGCAAGCATGCTATCATGGCAGTCACTTACACACATGCAGGGATGCTAAAGCATAAACACTCATAGTGTACTTCGAGTCAAAAAATAAACCAATTAGAAATCAATGCATGACCCTAATTATACAAGGTGCCTAATGCAACACATGCAAAAATGCAACTAAGATAGGCTCGGCTATTCTAAGATGTCATGTGAATGCAACTTGATAACATGTATTCAAATTGGTATTGAAATACAATGCAGTTTATACGATGCGCTGAGCCCGATGCATGCAAAACAGATGAATGGATGCAAACATGCAAGCATAAGTATGCTAATTGAAACATGCCCTAAAACTAACCATCGAAAGCAGGTAAGTAAAAAGGAGAAAGAAATGGGGTTGGAAGACATGCATCACACACACGCATGCTTATTACAACAATGTGCCCTCTTGACGGAGGGTCCGAATGAATAAGCTAACTAGCTAATCTAAGCTAATTAAACTAATTATTACAAAACGAAGCTAATTAACTAACAAGTTAACTAATTACAGACACAAATGAATAGCTAAGTGCATTAGCTACTTAAGTATAGAACCAAATAGCTAACTAGCTAAGCAAAACAGTTAAAAGGAGCCTTGGGGCGAGAAGTGCATGCATGCTCGGTCGCCTCGTTCGGAAATCCATTACTATGCCCAACTTGCCTCTGTTTGCATTTGATTTCAGAACACTGCACAAACCTCCAGATAGCTTCTACTCCATCATGGAGACCTCCAGGAAGGCTGCCGACCACTTAATGGTGTTGTAGACCACTTATAGACTACTTACACATGCTGCAGACCAGAAAAAGTGGTCGGCTAGCCACTTTTATTGGTCTGCCGACCAGAAAATTCTGCCAAGCTCCAATTTGCTGCAACAGAGAACAAGAAGGGGCATAATAGTGTATTTGCAAGGTATGTGTGCACAACCACCCTCCCTATCATTTCTTAACCTCCAGGGAGTGTGGTTCTTGACTCTCGGGCCACCAACCGAGCATTGCAATGCACGATGGCTGAGAAGCCAAGTTCGCACAATTCAATGTCAATGAATGCACAAATAACACATAAGAGCCTTAACCTCTATCATGCATGATCAAGAGGGTCGGTGACCGAGAAATGAGGCACGTTTCATCACTTCAAGTATGAAATGTCCCTCGTTTCTCGTGTTTGGATCAACGCTCAATCCAAACATCATGCAATGTAACAACATTCTAAACAACATGCAAACAACATAAGCATGTCAAGTTAGAGTCCTTAAGCATGAAAGCTAGTGAAGGATACAACACAAGGGCTATGTAATGAAATACTCCATGGACCAAACCAGCCCCAAATAGACCTCATGCATGCCAAGACAAAGGCCAAAATGCTCTGAAATGATGGCATGGAAGGCAAGATGGTGATGCTCATGCAATGGCTCATCAATTAAGCATAAGAGCACAACTCTCAAACACAATGAAGAAGTGACAAATGTGAGAGTGTAGCAAAGATATAAGCTCTGAAATATCATGCCAAATGATGCCAAGGCATGCAAACATCACAAGTATAGCATGGTAGTGGCCTCAAAACTCAAGACTAGTGAAGCCATTTACACTATAGCTATACAAAGCAAGCCCCAAAAGGCCAAGAAGACCCAAAATAGTCCTAAAGCATGTCAAAATAATGCTAAAACATGTATGGAGTATAGCCAAGGCAAGCTAACATGAAGGGCCAAAACACCAAGTACACTAGGCCAATGGGCAAGATTGCACTACAAGTGCAAAAACCAAGCAAGAGGTGACTCCACCAACCAAAAACAGAGTTATGGCATGTCAAAATAACACCAAAAATGGGCTGAGACTAAGCCAACACATGCTAGAATAACAAGCTAACTCATTAGGCATGCGAGGCTAGCAAAGAGGATTTACAGTACAAGTGTAAGAAGCATGCAACAAGTGATTGAACCAACTAAAAACAGAGTTAAAGCATGTTAAATAATGGCCAAAAATGTGCTGGCGTGGAGCCAAAACATGCTAGAATTATAGGCTAAAATAGCAAGCATGCAAAGCTAGTGAGCAAGGTTTACACTACAAGTGTAAGGAGCATGCAAGCAACAACCAAACCAGCCTAAAACAGAGTTATAACATGCTAAGATAGAGCCTCAATATGCTAGAAAGACATCCTACTTTGATGAGCCACAAGTAGGATTATACTACAAGTACAAGATGCATGCAAGAGGTGACCAAGACAGCCAAAAACAGAGTCATGGCAAGTCTGAAAAGTCACAAAAAAGTGCTCAAACAAAGCCTCAAGAAGATAGAAATACATGCTCTTTTGGTGAGCCACCAACACAAGCAAACAAGAGAAGAGGAGGGGGGACAACCCCCTCCTATTTGGGGTCTCAAAACCACCTTTTCACCACTGAAATTCCTTAGGAATTCAGTGGTTTAAAGCCCAAAAAGAGTTGGTTTGAAAGGTGGTGAAAGATGCACAAAAGGCCTCACAAGCCAAGGAACAAAAAGGGAGAACAACCCCTTAGCCAAACAAGGCACAAACCAACACTTTTAGGACTAAAAAATAGAGTTTTCTTCAGTTCAAAACCAAGCCAAAAATAGTTTGAAAGGGTGGCAAAACAAGCATGCAAAGGTGGCCAAGATAGTGTACAAAAATGAGCTTAAAAGAGGGAGATGCTTACCCTTGAAGCACAGCTGCAAAATAGCCTCTTTTCTAAGCCAAACAACCTGCCAACAGCCCAAAAATAGGTTCCAAGGGACCTCAGCCCAATGTTGATCAACTTTGGTTAAGGGTCTCTTTGCAAAAGTGTAGAGAATTCTAAGCTTAAGGCTAAAAAACAAGAGGAGAAGGAGGCTTCTAGAGGGAGGGGCTGGAATTTTGCTCACAAAATTATAGAGAGAGAGAGACTCCCCAAAACTTTCCAACCCTTTAACATGATGAGATATAGCTCAATATATAGCAATATATGGACATTGGTCGAAATATCTCAATTCAGAAATATCCAGGACATCATGGAACAGCTGGAGCAAAATATCTGCAGATTCTGGGCTTTCTGGAAATTTTTGGTCGACCGACCACCTCAATTGTTCAACCGACCACTTTTTTTTCTGGTCGGCAAGGATCTTTCTAGTCGGCATGCTCCATTTGTGGTCGGCACACTCCCTTAGTGGTCTGCAACAAAAATCAGTCCCAGTCTCCGACTTGAAGCAAGCCTAACTCCTTCATCTGGATGCCTTTTCAGGTCATTCGTGTGTGCAAATTGAAGCCCCGGAAGTAAGATTTCTAATGGTGGAAGCCTTGCATCAAAATTCCAACTGTGCTAAGAGATATCCCTCTTTTAGTGAAGACATCTCAGTTTCGGTCCAACTGGATTGATGCCTAACTTCAACCAGCTATATCTCCCTCATCCGGACACGGCTTTAGGAGATTCTTGAATGAAAAATGAAGCCCCGGAAGTCTTCTTTCCAACGGTGGTGGCCTCATAGCTGAAATCCAAGTGTGCAAACAGATAGGCTTGATTTAGCGAGGGCTGCTCGACTCTCTCTTAGCGATTCATGCCCATCTTCTTCTCCAGCTTGGTTTCTTCCCTCTTCTCCTCTTTTCTTCAACTCCAAACCCCTAAGCAAGGTTTTTTGAAAGATTTTTCAAAGGTTTCATCTCTCTTTCATTCATTTCTACTTTGTCCTTGCTCAGTTTACCGAAAAGCAAGACATTTAACAAAATGCGAGCCTTGGAACATCGTAGGAACTTTATTTCAAAAATATTTTGAAAGAGAGGGTTTCAAGGTCTAAAATATTTTAATCAAGATCATTTTACTCTGAAAATGGGGTGTAAGGTTGGGGGGTTTGACTCTCTCCTTGCCAAAGAAATTGAACCTTTGCCCTGCACATCTTTCACCACCCAGTAGGCCATCAGTAGCGCCCAAGTCTTAAGGGTGGTTAAAAATAGGGTGTCTACATCTGCCAGGCCGAGGTTGTAACCCACCAAGTGGATGTAATAGAAAGGCTTCAACAACAGCAGCCGCAACTTGCAGTAGCCTTAGCATCACAGGCACCCCCGACGGGAATCCCGGCACCCGGGGTCACAATCAATGTCTAGGAAAATGTCAACTTTTAGGCGGACCTCATCCCACCTCAAACCTCCAAGGCACCGGTTTACCCGACAAAGGTGCCGTTTGAATTCGAGGTTGACCCTACTGCACTGAAAGTAAGCAAGTTGGAAAAGCTCTTTAAATGGGCACAGGGTGTCAATTCGATCCCTGACATTGAAGACGGCTATTTTGATTCCGTAGTGACGCTGCCGGATAGATTCAAAATGCCACACATAGACCGTTTTGACGGCTTTGGGGATACCATGGTCTATCTCCGACTATTCTCAGACATTCTACGGCCGATGGGCCTATCTAGACTACAGAAGCTGTCGCTCTTTGGCCAGACCTTCTCGGGTATAGAGGTCATCTGGTATGCCAAGCTTGAAGACTCTGTGAAAAGAAATTGGGAGGAAATGGCTGAGGCCTTCATAGCACAGTACTCCTATAGTACTCAAATCAAGGTCACTACTCGTGATCTTGAAGCGACCCTCCAGGAATCAAAAGGGGGCTTCTTCGATTTTGTGACTCGGTGGAGGGTCAAGGCCTCTATGATGACCATCCGACTGGCTAAAAAGGACCAGATCAAAATGGTGGTCTGTAACCTGCAACCAAGACTGTTACAGAAGATGATAGTCTTACCTCTGTCTACTTTTACTGACCTCTACGAAATAGGGGTGCAAATAGAGGATGCAATGAAGCAGGGTCTGATATACCATGAGAAGGAGCAGCCCAATAGGGCTTTCACACGTAGTTCCAATGCTACTACTAGCGGTAGTGCAGCTGCAAGGCCTTTCGATGTGGGTATGGTCACTACCACACCTAAAACTGCCAACCCTTTTGCCGGTACAACCAATACAACCTCACAAACCTCGAGCCACCAACCCTGAGGCCAAAGGGTCTTCACTCCACTATACATGTCCTTATCCAAAGCCTTAGCGGTCCTGATAAAAAAAGGGAATCTAAAGCTGTTAGAACAACGCCCGTTGCCCGATCCTCTCCATTCTAAACACAACCTGGCCAAATACTGTGCTTTTCACCAGTAGCATGGTCATGACACTGATCTATGCTTCAGATTGCGTCATAAGATTCAAGATCTCATTGACAATAAGGTGATACCGCCCCCTCAAAAGCCTAACATCACTACAAATCCTTTCTCACCACATAACCAAGCTCCTCTACCATGGCAAATAAACCTCATCCATACACTGGCCATCCTATATGACCCCAGTATATACATCACCCCCTCCCACCTACCTAAGCCGACGCTGTTCATCCCGAAAAGCACAGATTTGTGTATGATGAACGCGTCCACATCCTAACCCAAACCAATGGTAGTGGCCGTGGTAGATAAAGGCGGGGTAGCCTTGGAGAATGGGAATGTCAGTTCAGTGCCTAAGGGCTCCGTGGATTTATCTGAGGAGGAATACAACCCGTGCTGCTACAGTGTGCCAACCAATTAGGCCAGACCAGACATAGAGTTGCCAACAGGAATGAAGTTCAGTATAGTCCAGGAGGATGGCTTGAGCCAAGGTCTGGATGATCTAGCAGAATTGGAAGAAGACCTGGACAATCTACAGTTCTATGATGAACAAGATCCGGAGAATGTACAGATTAACTGGTTTGATCTGAACGAGTTGACAGACAACTTTGGATGGCTCAGTGATGAACCTGATATGGATGAGGGACTTCAACCAAAGCTGGAAAAGCCTGAAGCAGGAACTGCTACGATGGCCAGAATGGCCGAGGACAAGGGAAAGTTGTCGGAGAGCGCTAGTATTAAGAATTTCGCTCAAGAAATGGGCGTCATGAGTACTGTGGACACTGAGCAAGAAGCCGCACTGAAGTGGTTTGAACATGAAATTGACGAGAATAGTTAGAAAGCTAGAAAAGCCAAACACCCTGCGGGGGATGACTGTGATGTGAGAGTAATTACAACGGAACCAGACAACTGTCTGTCGGTTACCGGAGGAGTATGGTGGGAAGATGATGATCTGCATCTTGCCCACACTGACGAGGATTGGGGCCGAGACCTGCTAGACGACACTTGGTATTCTGAGGAAGTGGATCATATGACTAGAAGCGGGCGATACTTCAAGCCCCCACACTTAGACCAACCAGAAGCATCTGAAAAGGATGAGGAGGCTGAAAAATAGAAGGACAAACAGTTGGAAGAAGAAGCTGTACTGAAGCAACTAAAGAAGATCCAAGCAGATATATCCATCTCGGGGTTGCTCATGGCTTCACGGGCACACAGGCAGGCGGTATTGTTGGCAATGGATAAGGCCAAACTATCTTTCTACACAACTCCAGAGCAACTAGTGGGACTTGTCTTCCTAGGAGGTGCTTCGCCAACTTTGACCTTCTCGGATAAGGAATTGCCGCCCGAGGGCTCTACACATAACAAACCCTTATACATCTCTGTTGAATGTAGGGAGAAGTGGGTACTTGTTGTGTTGGTTGACACTGGGTCTGCAATCAATGTTTGTCCGTCGTGCACAACCTATGCTATTGGCTTGAAGCTTGCGGACTTTGTACCTACGGCCCAGGTGATTCGGACGTACGACAACACAAGTAAAGAAGTGATGGGAACAGTGCAAGTTAGAGTACAAGTTGGTCCGGCTCAACATGATATTGAGTTTCACATCCTAGAGGTTCCAACCACTTTTAACTTACTCCTTGGACGGCCGTGGCTGCACCAAGTGAAAGCTGTTTCTTCCACTCTTCATCAGATGCTGAAGTACCCTCTTGGAAAAGGGGTAGCCATTATGTTCGGGAATTCATTTATATATCCTCTGCTTGAGGTCACTACACCAGTACTGGAGATTGTACATGGTGATAAGGATGTTTTCCTGTCTGGGTTTACCTTGGTTGAGGCCCGGGTGGTGCAAGATATCTTGGCTATTGATGAGGGGTTGTACGTCAGTGCTCAATCAGTTTACCTCATGAAAAAGCTACAACATATACCCAGGATGGGATTAGGAATGAGCGGCCAAAAGGGTGTTACTGCACTGGCCGAAGTGCCACATAACCCTCATGCCTCTGGCTTGGGCTACATGCCTAACAAAGAGAACTGGGTGAGAAAAGGGAAGGAAATGGCAGGAAGAGTCAGAGCTAAACAAAGTGGGAAGCACTATGAGCTTGTGCATAGGCCAATTCAGGGAACTCTGAATGACCGTTTTGTCCGGAAAGGGGAAGACTTCCCATTTTACGGCTTTCCTGAGCTGTGTTTGAACTTTGAGAAACGACGTTTGCCCGGCTTTGAGATTTTTTTCGACCTACAGCTGCAAGAGGGTGAAGCCAAGGAGGAACAGATTGAATTAATTGCTGAGGCTGAACAGAGTACAAAGGGTGAGTCCAATAGCAATAAACTTGAGATAGGAGCAATGCTGGTGTGTCTTCTTTCGGATCCCTAGATCAAACCAGAGAGCTTAGGGGATTACTTCACCGTTTCCATGATCGGAGACCAATCAGGTGTGGACCTTTCCAGTGGTATTCTGGATGCATCTAATGTATCCTCTCTCATTTGGCAGCTAGAGGAGGGCTTTTTGTCTAGTAGTTCTAAATCACGTAGTGAGCCGGAATCTGATTCCACAGAGTCTGTGGAGTCGGAATCAGATTCCAGTTCTTCTGAGTCGGAGTTTGGTATTCCTGGGGGTGATAACCCGGATGCCATAGTTTTGTCGAGGTCGTCTTTTTTCTTTTCTTTTGAGTCGGTTGTAACCAAGGAATTGGATGAGCTGGAACTTTTGAATGTGAATACCACTGCAGTTTCTGAGTACGTCTCTGTGCCACTTGTATATTGCATTGATCATGACTTTCAAAATTTTGATAAAAACGATGAGGAAGGAATTCCTCTAGTTTTGAAACATTTGATTGGTCTAGAGGATGAGAGGTTTGTAAAACCCCTTGTTGATGAAATCATTTCAATTAATGTGGGTACTGAGAAGGATCCGCGTCTAGTCCAGATCGGGTCCATGTTGTCTTCGGAGGAACGCGAGCGCTCAGTCGCTTTATTAAAAGATTTCAAAGATGTTTTTATGTGGTCCTACAAAGACATGTCTGGAATCGATCTTGAGATTGTACAGCATCAGATCCCTCTTGACCTTGAGGCCTAACCCGTCAAGCAGAAGCTGTGGCGAATACGCACGGATTGGGCTTTGAAAATCAAGGAGGAGGTCACCAAGCAGATAGATGTAGGGTTTTTGCTAGTATCTGATATCCGACTTGGTTGGCCAACATTGTTCCGGTGCCGAAGAAAGATGGTAGAATTCAGGTGTGTGTAGATTTCAGGGATCTGAACAGAGCCAGTCCGAAGGACGACTTTCCTTTACCGTACATCGATGAGTTGGTGGACTTTACCGCAGGTCATGCGCTACTCTCCTTCATGGATGGGTTTTCCGGGTATAGCCAGATCTTGATGGCACCCGAGGACAAGGAGAAGACTACCTTCACCATGCCGTGGGGAACTTACTGCTACAGGGTGATGCCGTTCAGTCTGAAGAATGCTGGGGCCACCTATCAACGAGCTGCGGCCACTATCTTGCATGATATGATCCACAAAGAGGTCGAGGTGTATGTGGAAGACATGATTGTCAAGTCCAAGGAAAGAGAGGGCCACTACACCGCCTTGAAGAAATTTTTCTAATGGATCAGAGAATATCGGTTGAGGCTGAATCCACAGAAATGCACTTTTGGTGTCACAGTAGGGAAAATGTTGGGGTTCTTGATTACACAGAGGGGCATCGAGGTTGATCCTTTCAAAATCAAGGCCATCTTATAAATGCCACCACCAAGGACTGAAAAAGAGATGCGAGGCTTTCTATGTTAAGTGCAATTCATAAGACGGTTTATTGCAAAATTAACGTTGACTTGTGAACCATTATTTGGTCTCCTGAAGAAAGGAAAGAAATTCCAATGGGATGACCGATGCTAGGTTACTTTTGAGCAGATAAAGTAGTACCTTCAGAACCCGCCCGTCTTGTCGCTGCCAGAGCCGGGGAAGCTCTTGATTCTGTATCTGTCAGTAACGGACACAACGATGGGATGCATGTTTGCTCAGGAATCTGAGGATATAGTGGAGAAAGCCATCTATTACCTGAGTAAGAAGATGCTGGACTATAAGACCCGTTATACCCCGCTGGAGAAGGCTTGCTTAGCATTGGTATGGGCTACCAGGAAGTTGAGACACTACCTGTTAGTTCACTCTGTAATTCTGGTTTCGAGATTAGATCCCATCAAATATCTCTTCGAGAAACCAGCATTTACGGGTAGGCTAGCCCGTTGGTTGCTTCTTCTCTCCAAATTTGATTTGAAGTATGTGACTAGCAAGTCTGTCAAGGGGAGATCAGTAGCAGAGTTCCTGGCAGATCACCCAATGGAAGGGAATGAGGTAGTAGAATACATATTCCCAGATGAAGCTATTCTGCAAGTCGAGGAAGAAACCTGAACAATGTACTTTGACGGAGCATCCAACCAGTACGGTTATGGGATAGGGGTGTTGCTGATAGCACCTGATAATTTCCATATACCTTTAGCTTTCAAACTCCGGTGCAAAGTATCCAACAACGAAGCAGAATACGAGGCATGTATCGCTAGATTGGAAGTAGCCTTGGAACTAGGGGTAAAAAGGTTGGATGTCAACGGGGACTCGAACCTGGTGGTGTCTCAAGCAAAAGGAGACTGGAAGGTTAAAGAAGAAAGGATGAAAATCTATCAGCAAACCCTGGATGTTCTTATTCCTAGGTTTGAGAAGTTGACCTTCACGCATCTGTTAAGAGAGAACAACAGGTTCGCTGACGCCTTATCAACTCTATCTTCTATGATAGACATTGCTTTTGGAGTCCGGATGCATCCGATCATTATTAAATAGAGATATGCGTCGGCTTATGAGTTGATCTCCGTAATAGATGAAGTACAAGATCAAAACCGCTGGTATTATGATGGCTGGAACTTTTTGGAAAAGGAAGCTTATCCATTAGGGGCAAATGCCAAAGATAAAAGGGTAATACAGCGAATGGCTGTTCAGTTTATCATCTGCAGGGGTAAGTTGTACAAACGTGGTCATCTGGGAATGCACAAGCTGTGTGTTGATGCAGCAGAGTCGAAGCGCCTAATGGAGGCCATCCATGGGGAAGAGTGTGGAGCACACATGAGCGGAGTAATGCTAGCCCAGAAGATTCTCAGGTAGGGGTACTACTGGTCAACCATGGAGGAGGATTGTATTGGTTTTGTTCGACGATGCCACAAATGCCACATTCATGCCAATCGCATGAACATCCCGCTGTCGAAGCTGTACAACATGACTTCACCATGGCCTTTTTCAGTCTGGGGAATTGATGTTATTGGGGCAGTTACGCCGAAAGGGTCAAATGGGCATAAGTATATCCTGGTGGTAATAGACTATTTTACAAAGTCGGTCGAAGCCTAATCCTATGTAGTGCTAAAAGCGTCGCATGTAGCCAAGTTCATCAGGAATAACATCATTTGTCGTTATGGGGTCCTGAATGAGATCATTTCAAACAATGGCTCCCATTTCAAGAGAGAAGTGATCGACTTGTTAGAGAAATACAACGTGGCTTTTCATAAGTCATCCATATATCGGCCGCCAACAAGAACATCAAGCACATTTACAGAAAATGGTTGAGACTTACAGGGACTGGCCAGACAAATTGCCATTCGCTCTCTGGGGCTACAGGACTTCAATTCGGACATCTATTCGCCATTCGTTCTCTGGTTTATGGAATGGAAGTTGTTCTGTCAATTGAAATAGAGGTTCCGTCGCTGCGGGTTATGGCTGAGTGCCAGATACTAGAAGTGGATTGGCAGCAGAGCAGGTTCGAAGAACTAATGTTGTTTGACGAGAGGAGGCTGAAAGCACTGTACCATGTCCAAGGATATCAACATAGGATTGCCAGGGCTTTTAATAAGAAAGTTAAGTCTCGGAATCTTAAGGAAGGGGATTTGCTGCTGAAAGACAACCGAGCTCCCATCCATGACCTTAGGGGCAAGTTCAGACCCAATTGGACTGGTCCTTACATCATCAAGTCAATCTGGTCGGGTGGAGCTATTATTCTTATGGACCTAGATGGCCTAGAATTCTCCCAACCAATCAACATGGACAAGTTGAAATATTACCCTTGAGAGGCTCGCTAGGCTGAAAACCCGGAAGGGTGACCCAGGCAAAAGTTAGAGCACAAAAAATTGGAAAAAAGAAAAACTGAGCTCGCAAGGTTGAAAACCTAGAAAGGGCGGCCTTGGCAAAAGTTAGAGCGCAAAAGGAAAGTGTCAATACTCGAGTGAACCCGAACCAAACTACGTAAGGCTTGATTCCCATCTTCAGGATACGTGGGCAACTTCTTTCTAAAGCTCAGCCGTAAACACTTCCAACTCAACTGTCCTGTCCATGAGATTGTTTAGGTCATCTTTGTCTTTTTTGTATCCTAAGAGTTCGACTGTGATCTTCATTAAGAGAGCTGATTACAGTGTTGAGCAGTGCTATTCAGTCAAGGGGCAATTTTTCATTTTCTAGATTCGGGGTTGTACATCTCGAGGATAGATTCCAAGTGTGTCAAGTTGTGATCCTTATTGAAAATGCTTTTGAAAATTTTAATAAAAGTTGATTTTGTTCAAATTAGTCCTTTTACAACTTAGACCATTTTTGAACCAAAAAGAAAATTTTCAGTGCCCACAACTTCAATTTCATTGATTTCAATACAGAGTTCTCCAGCGCTCGAAGCAAATCAAAGTTGCTTTTATTACATTCAAAAGGAAAACTTGAAAAGTAAGATCAAAGCAATAAACTTGGGGCATAGATGAGTCAAGTGTTCCTGCGTCCCCTCTCTGCGCTTGTGGGAGCTTCCGATGCTAAAGTAGGCCCAGTTTAAGCCTCATCTTCCAGCCAAGCCAGTCATTCACCAGAAAGGGCGCAACTGAAATTAGGAGCAGGAGCCAGAAGTTCTCTTATCCTCCATGCAATGGGATATCGAGCTAATTGTGAGCCTCGAACGAAGAATGGAGCCGGGTATTCTACCCCCTCTTCTGGACAAGTCTAGTCATGTCCAAACTGACGCCTGAATTGAAATGGAAAATAGAAGGCACAGTGTGTTAAGCCAATCAGCTGAATACCGGGTTGCCAAGACATGCTGTAGCTCATCTTGGGCAGATCAAACTAGGGGCAACGCCAAGCAATGTCAGCAGCAGACCTGTTGCAAATCCAATGGCACCACCATCCCTCGTTCGGGAAATCAACTAGCTATTGGCGAAAGAAATAGCCTCGCGCTGAATATGCCGGGCAAGAGTCCACTACCTTCAACCTGTCCATGAGCCATACCTGGGGAGGGATGAAAAATAAGAGAGATTAAAGAATAGAGAGGTGTATGTGGAGAGAAAAGTGAGACAGGGTTTTGAGAGAAAAATAGAGCATGAGTGCCGAGTGATGTGAAACACATGTGAGATAGGATGGGAAACATTACCTGCAAAAGTAGTGGACTTCCTGCGAATTTGGTCATCTCCCGCCGATGGAAGGCATCCATGCCCATCAAAGTCTTGGCCAATGTTAGGCTAACGCAGCTCTTACCCTCTTTCAAGCCTTAGGCCACTTCAATCAGTCGAATGCTAGACCCTCCGAAACTTGGGGCAAGTAGAAAATGAGCCAACATACACAAACAAAGGGCATGCTGCCGAAAACTCTGCCCAAGACGGTCGCCGCGGTCATCGGTGTCAGAAAATCGATAAATAAGACAGGGAACATCCAACTCTCCATTGTGAACCACGGATCGAGCCTCATGTAAAGTGAGCCCACACATCCTCCCTAGAGCTTGGATGTGGCTAAAACGGGACTGAGGCAAGATTTCCTCATCGCGCCGAGATTCTACAAAACTTGGAATTCTTCAATTGTAGGGCATATCTCTTGCCTCCCAAAGCTGAAAACATGTCTAACCGGGTTCCAACACCTAGCTACGACATGGAGGAATGGAAAACACAGTTGAGAATGACTTAACGAGAATAGTGTATTTATCCCGAAACCACGAAAATTCACATTTTCCAAGCCATCCAAACTTGCAATCCAATTTGAGAGTTTTTGGGCAAAGAATGGCTCCATTTGTGGCAAAAACAGAGCTGGAATGAAGAAACCACGAAGCCCCAGCTTTTGTAGAAAATAAGGCACTCAGTGGAAGACATGTGGCAACAATCTGGAGGTCCCTTACACTGATGGCTGACCGGCCAGTGCTGATGGCCGACAACCACCTTTTGTAGCTGATCGGCCACTACTGGTGGCCGACAGCCTCTGTTCATGGCCGACAGCATTCTTGTGGTCTTTCTGTCTGTTGAGAGTGCTGAGAACCTGTGTTTTGTTCCGCTCTTGGTGCATTTTGCTGTCTTGTTTTAGTAGTTTTGTTGAGTTGCTTTTAAGTTGTTTCAATTTGTTTATCAAGTTGTTTTAATTCGTTTATCAAGCTGTTGTGTTGCTTATCGAGTTGTATTTGTTTGGTTTTTGCTTGTCGAGTTGTTGCGTTGTTTATCGAGTTGTCTTATTTTGTTTGCTAAGTGTTGGTCGGTTCATTACCTAATTAAGAAAATGCCAATACAATGTGCAGTTTTCAATCAAGATCAATCTCATTTTTATGCTATGCAATGTTATGCGATGCTCAGCATGCAAAATACAACACTTTTTTTATTATCAAAAAGCTGGTTTTCATTCATCATGGTTACATTTTGCAAAAGGGTACAAGTTTTTAAAGCAAATAAAACCTGTCCAAAGCTGTACAAAGTGCTAACACTACTAGCAAAAAGAAACTAAGCAAAAATACAGAGAATCAGTGCCAGCTATCTTAATCTTGACAGGCCCTCTTCGTCCTCTTCTTGGGCGGAGCCTCAGAGTTGTCTCCGTCAGCGTTGCTGTCGGCACCTCCCTCTGAACCAGAACCAGAATCGTTGCTGTCATCTACCTTGGAGCCTGACTCAGCATCATCTCCACTAGCAGAACCCGAGCCAGCGTCATCGTCTCCGCTCTCGGATGACTTAGCATGCTGACTCATTGCCTCCTCGACCTCGCTGGTCTCAGCCTTGTCATCACTTAGAATGGGCTCGGAAGGGCCACTCTCATCTTGAGTGCCCCTGGCTCTGCCTCGGCTGCGCACCGGAGTCTGTCTCTCTCTCCTTCCTGCCACCGGTGGGGGCACTGATGGTCCTGCTGCAGTTTCCGCTAGTGCGCCCGGTATGGCTGGGATCTGAAAAAGGGCAGTTGTCAATATATCAGTCTCAGTGTAGGTATCAGATGCAAAGATGGTATGTAGCATAAGTATAGGCAGAAGTCAAATACAATGTGCAGGTGCAGTGTATGAATGTAGTGTTTGATGCAGTGTATCAGATTAGTGCAGTGTGGAACAAATTACAGTTGAAATGCTAATGTATCAGCAGAAAGTTTGATGGCATGAAATGTAAACTGAAGAAAATTACTTGAATTACGTAGAGGCTGAGCAGACTCATGCTCTTCTGCACCATCCCCATTAGGGAAGCCACTAGCTCGAGAGCGTCCCCTGTGTGCTTTATAGATGCCTGTAAGTACATTGAGGTGATCAGTGCTCTATAAGCATAACTGAAATGAATTTAACATGCAAAATGTAAAGTGTGGTACATACTGGAGTCGGGCCTTCAACGCTGACAAGCTTGTGCCCGGCTGGTGTAGGCTCAATAGTGACTTAGTAAGCCTCCCCGGTATGCAGCCAACAGGTAAGTGTAGTGGGAAGCTCTGGCCAACCAGTCATCCGTCTTGCCTGAGAAGCCCCTCTGCCATAGGCCCTGGATGGTCACCCTAGGCCTTATCCTCGCAACAAGAGCTCTCGCTCCTTCGCCTCCGTGAACACCGGTCAGAGGTGGCATAAGATGTGTCTGAATGAAAACAGTATAGTCACCCTCAACTCGGAAGTACTTCGCCTCCAAGCCCACCATGAACTGGATAACTCTGCCAACAGATAGGCCGTCCGCTGATCTCATAGACTCTGACGGCATCATCGGTATGAACTTAGCAGGCATGCCCAGAGACTAGCATACGACTCTCTAGCCAAGGTACCAGGCTTGGCAGATTGGACCCTCAAGAAGAATGCGGTAACGGGACATGCCCCAGGCCGCATTATATCAGCCTCCAACTCCTCTCGGTATCGTGGCCCATGGCTGCCATGAGATCTACAAATGGAAGTTGTATAGATTATCAGTTGCTGTCAGTGGCTATAATGTGAATCAGAACAGTGTGGAGCAAATAATGACCATGTTTTAGGTTACCTTGTGAGCAGCTACGATGTCGAAGTAACGTTTGAAGAAAAAAAAGGGCTCGCAAGTCCTGCGGCGAAGCTGACCATCATACACCTGTGAATAGGAGACCGTTAATAGAACCTCCACCTCTGGCTTTGGGGCAAGAGTGGGAAAGTATGCATACACCCATAGCTGCAGGGAAAGTGCAATGATATATGGTCAACAATGCATGAACAGATATAGAAAATGCAAAGAAGAAAGCATACAGTGTATGAAAAGATATAAGAAATGCAAAGCAGAAAGTACATGCGTTGAACAGATGTAAAGTAAGAAATGCTAAACAGAAAATGCAAAGCTAAAAGAGGGAACTGAGATGTGTACCTCCCAGCCTCGCCAGTAGCCTCTGATCAAGAGTCCAATCTCGCGGGAGGTTAAACTCATATAATTGTATAGGGTAGTGACGGCAGCCCCGTCCCAATCGTAGAAACTCACTCGGGAAAGGACCACCAGTGCGCTCAGCAAATATAGCCCTACAGTGTTCGCCCTATTCGTGAACAGGGTGGTACCGAAGAGGAACATCAGAAAACCCCGGGCGTAGTGCTCTATCTCCTATGCTGTCTCTAGCTCAGTCCCCCGGAACCACTCCTCAAACCAACTGTATCTGACCTGGGTTGTCCGGAACAAAGGTGGGCGTGCCCCCAGAAGCTCAATCCAAGCAGCCTCTCACTCCTCCATATCAGGATCAAGGGGAATCAGATCACTCCGTAGGGCTAGGCATGTGATCATAGCGAAGTCGTAAGGGGTCATCGCCATCTCTCCGGTAGTGGAAAGGTGGAGAGAGTTGGTGGTGTCCCACCACCTTTCCACTAGTGCTCCAAGAAGTGGACGACTGACTATGACTCGTGACAATCCAAAGCAGAATAGGCCAAAGCCTGCCTCGTCAACAATAGCTCGTACTCTGGCAGGGAGCTCGTCGTACCAATCTTTGGCCGTCGTAGGCCCATAGCCCCTATATGCGTGGGCGTCGCCTTGTGGTAGAGGACAGGTGAATTAGTGTAAATACAGTTCGATGAAAAGGAAGTGTAAAACAAATGCAATCGTATTGGTGAAAATACAGTGCAAGAGTGTGATTGGTGCAAGAAATACAAGTAAAGAACATTGGATGTGCAAGTGCATAGAGTTTGTACCTCAACGGCAATAGCTAAAAGATGGGAGTCGGGCTCCCTCAGTAAGAGATCCGTTGGTGCATCAGCGAAATCAGTAAAGTGCCTAACGCCTCCAGCAGGCAGAATGTGCGTTTGGGGATGATATCTCGCCGCGTCAAAAGGCCTCACTCCCAGTGGTAAGGGCTTCGGCTTTGCATCAGAATCGAACTCTACCTCTGGAGGAGCCCCATCATGTGGAAAGTCATCTGCCATTTGGAATATAGATGAAGAGTCGATGAAAAGTGGAGAAAATGAGGAAAATAGGTGGAAAATACCAAAAGTCAACTCAAGTGAAACCCTAGGAGAGAGAAAATGGGAGAAAAAGTCAAAGCCCAGGAAAAGGCGCCAAACCTAAGAGAAACTCAAGGGGAACAAGCCTCAAGTGGTGAAAATGAAGAAAAAAGCACTGAAATCAGTTTTCAATCGGTTCAAAATGAAGGAAATCAAGAGGTTTTAGCGAATCAACTTCGCGTGTGGTGTTGGAAAACTCGTGTAAAGCTCAGATCTATAGAGAAGAAAGGTCTAGAGAGAGAGATGAAAGGATTTCGGGCATGGGGTGTGGAGGAAATAAGACCTCATGCCCGAATGTAAAAGGACCAAAATGGCCTGATTTGCCATTGATGGCCGGTCGGCCAGCACTGGTGGCCGACAATGCTTATGCCTGGCCGATAA
The DNA here is from genome assembly GCA_036172215.1 of Camellia granthamiana. Taxonomy (NCBI): domain Eukaryota; kingdom Viridiplantae; phylum Streptophyta; class Magnoliopsida; order Ericales; family Theaceae; genus Camellia; species Camellia granthamiana. Next base: position 116,379,523 of record CM069903.1, read on the forward strand.
GCAGCCGACACCTCTCCTTGGTGGCTGACAAGCTTCCAATGCTCCTCCTTTGTGTTTTGCTGCTGTTTTGTGTCCTTAGTTCTCGAGAAAGTGCAAGAAAAGTTCACTTTTAAGCTCAAATTGCCTCTGCAGAAGCTCTAAACTGTGTCTTCGGTGCATGATGATTCATCACTAATCAACACGAATAAGGTGTATCCTTTTTAACTTGTTGCAGCTCTTCCGAGAGGTAAATTGGAAGTTGCTATTCAATCCATTGTTGCATGGAATGTGCATTCCTCCATCATTGCATAGAATATGCATTTCTCCATGTTCGCATAGGACATGCATAGAACATGTTTCCAATTATCGTGCATGGAATATGCATTTGTTAATCTTGCATAGAATATGCATTTTGTACTATTAATCTTTCATAGAACATGCATTTTGTACTGTTGCATTGAATATGCATTCCAATGTTGCATAGAACATGCTCTGGTTCTCGTTGAATAGAATATGCTTCTATTTTGTTTCTCGCATGTTTTGCATAAAACAAGTCTTTAATATTTTGTCATGATTATTTGTCTTGCATAGAATATGCACTCTTACTATGTTATGTGTAGACACCCCATTTTTGACAGTCCTCAAGACTTGGATGTTTTTGTAGGTACATCCGATGATGAGTTTAAATGCTTCTCGAGCGCTCGAAGTCCGCGGCGGAACACCATAGGTTTGAGTTTTGCAAACCTTGCAACAATTCTGTCTTATCTTTGGACCATGTGTAGGTCCTTTCAGCATGATGTTGTTGATGGCTTGTCGGCCATCCTTGGGCACTGCCGGCCATGGCTCTTGGCCTGCTGGCCATTGATGTGCCCTGCCGGCCATCAATGAAGCCCTGCCAGCTATCACTAATGGCCAGCCGGCCACCATTGTATCAGTACATATTTTCTGATATTTTGTGCCAGCTGTTTGCACAGATTGAGGCATCTTCTAGCACGTGTATGGCTGGATCTTTATGGGGGGATTTTGCATCTTCTATATATAGAAGCCCTCTCTTGCATGTAGAGGGGTTAGAAAATTTTGAAGACAAAAAAAGTCTCTCTATCTCTAGAATTCTCTCTCTCTAGATATTTTGTGCCTTATAGCCTAAATTCTCTACACTCTTGCAGATGAACCCTTGATCAAACTTGATCACCATTGAGTTGAGATTACTTGAGGCCCTCTTTGAACTTTAGAAGAGGATTTTAGCTTGGTTTGGCTTGATGTTGGTGCCTAAATTGCATCTTGCCTTCAAGAGGTAGAACACTTGTGTTTTAAGCTTATTTTAAATACTTGTTTTGCCATCTTTACATACTATTTTGAGGCTGGTTTTGACCTCTTAAAATCTCTATTTTTATGGTTTAAAAATGGTGGTTTGAGGTTCCTTTTGAGTTAGGGGTGGTTCACTCTTTTGTTCCTTCGTTTATTAAAGCTTTTGTGCTATCTTCCAACACTTTCAAATCAACTTTTTTGGCCTTTTTAACCACTGAATTTCAGAGGATTTTCAGTGGTAAAAATCATGTTTTGAAGTCCAAAATAGGAGGGGGTAACCTCCCCCCCCCTTGTGCCTTGTTTGCAAGCCTAGGTAGCTTAACATGTGAGCATGATTTTCTAGCAATTTGTACCTCAATCTCAGCATGTTTTTGCTACTGTTTTGACTGGTTTTAGCTCTATTTTGAGCTGATTTGGTCCTTTGAGGCTTGTATTGTGTAGTTGTAGTGCAATCTCCTTCACTAGCTTAATGTTTTAGGCTCTTAAATATGAATTGCATGAGTTGCTTGCATGTTTTAGTGTCATTTTGCACTCCATTTCAGCATTGAAATCTCTGTAACCTCTCTCTTTTCTTCACTCTTTCATTTGTTTTGAAAGTGGCTTTGAGCCCCTTGTTGGCTTGAGTGTGGAATTGAGACCCTCATGCCTAATGGTTTAATTCCTTCGGGAGTTCATCACCAACAACATGAGGCCTTTTTCATACTCAAGGTAGTTGTGGTTTAAACCCTCTTTCCATTAGAGGACACTCACCTTTTGGACTAATCAATTAAAGAATGGATTGGTAAGCTAAAATGTGTAAACAAAATTTGACAAGTAAAACTTGAGCAAGATAATCATATTATGTTGCATTGCATGTGTTCAATCAGACGTTATATTGAACACAAGGAAGATTGGAGCATTTCATACTCAAGGTGATGAAATGAGCCAATCTCCTTGGTCTCCATTGCCTTTGATCACACATGATAAGGTGATGGTCTTGAGTCTTGTTTTTTCCATACAATGAAATTGTACTCCTTGGTTCTTTGACCATCATGCATCGAAGATGCTTGGTTGGTGGTTTTAGATCCAAGTGTGCCACTCCTTTGAGGATTTGAGATGATAAGGAGAGGCACAATACAAATAAACCCCTGGAAAAACCTTATTTTTCCTCTGTTTGGGCTCTGTTGCAGTGTGGTGACTCAGAGCACCAGTGGCCGGTAGTGGCTCATTGATGGCCGGCAGTGCCTCATTCTTGGTCGGCAAGGCATACTTTTGGTCGACAGATGGCTGGCAACAACCTTCCATGGCCGGTAGGTCACTGGTGCAATCCTCAGCAAGTTTTTGGTAAGGTGGAGCAGAAAGATTCTGGAGTATGGTCAACCCTGCAAACAGAGCCTCTCGAGAGCATAATGAAGGGCTTTTCGGGGCGAGAATCGAGCATATGCATATTCCACTTCCCGAGGCAGAGTAGTGGCAGCATAGTTTAATATCTCGCATGTTTAGTTAGTGCGTATTTGTCTTAATTAATTAGTTGCTAATTAGTTAAAGTGTTGTAATAGTTAGTGACTAGTTTGCCAGTTATTCATTTGATTTGTAATTATTAGTCTAATTAGCTTAATTAGATTAGTTTAATTAGCTTAGTTTAGATTGGCTTAGCTTATTTATTCGGACCCTCCTTCGCGAGGGCGTAATATTGTAATAAGCATGCGTGCGCGTGTGCATGTCTTCCAACCCCACGTCTTTCTCCCTTTTACTTGTCCGCTTTTGATGGTTAGATTAGGGATCATGTTTTGATTAGCATAACTTATGCTTGCATGTTTGCATCCATTTATTTTGTCTTGTTTGCACCGAGGCTCGGCGCATCATTCAAACTGCATTGCAATTTCAATACACTTCTTTGAATACGTGTTTAATCGCATGTTGTTCAAATCGAATCATATGCCATATTAGTAGCCGAACCTATTAATTTCATATTTCATGTGTTGCATTAGGCATCTTGTATAGTTAGGATCATGCATTTTTTCTAACTAGTTTTTGTTTTGGCTTGGAGTACTTGGTGAGTTTTAAGCATACTTGCATGAGTGTGATTCCCATATTACAATGTTTTGCATGCTTGCCATGAGGCTATGTGCTTGCTTGCTAAACTGCATGAATGCCTGTGGATGAAGGCTTTGTTGCTTGAATTGGAACAGTTCAACGAATGTATGTTTTAAGCCCATCATGTTTGATGGCAAATCCGCATTTTAGCCCACTTGAGGGTGGCAAATTCAAACCATTTTCGAAAACAAACATGAGCTGAAATGTTCCAATTCTTGCAATTTTAGTCTATACTTGCTTGTGTGCGTCACATAGTAAAGTTAGTTTAATAACCGAAATAAGAACACATGAGGTTTATGAAACAACATATCATGATTAGTAGAAGCCAATCTTTTGATCGGGCGAGCGGGGGTGCTCATTTCAGGACCTTCCCCTCTCGTACCCAAGTTCCCGAGCCGAGGCAACTTTGGTGATGACGGACAGGTGGCCTTTGGCAGGAGTCAGGGTTTTCTAAACTTTTCCAAAATAAAATATTTAGGCGGCGACATTGTATCTAGCAAAGCAGTCCAATTTTGGCATTATTTGATTTAAGATCGATTTTCCAAAAGATTTGCCAGATTTCAACTCTTTGGTGTTTATCAGTTTCACATTGCACTTATGAGACTAGATTCAGAACCGCGGGAGTCTGAACCATGAGGACCTTTCTTTTCAAAAACTTTCTGAAAGGCGGGGGCACAGAAAAAGGCGAGCCCACAGTTTCTGGCGACTCTACTGGGGATTTACAGAACTTGACTCGAACTCATGGTATGTTGTTTAATCTACAGCTTATGTGTTTCTTTGCATTGTATTTGCATTGGTGCGCCTAAGTCACAGTGTTTACCATCTGCTATTCCTGAGCGATTTGCCGGAGGCTTGCTTGGAAAAGCGTGCCATAAGGCTGACCGGTTGCGGGCTCTACCATGATGGGAACACAAGCCTCGGATCTAGACTATCGCTGTACCGTTTGATTCTCCTTTCACTTCTCGGTGTTAGGTGTGGGAGGTATATTAGGTAGTCTTGCTGAGGTACCCTTTTTGACCAATCGGCCTAGTTGTATATCGAAAGCCATAGAGACTGTTCCAAACTATGGTAGGTTGCTCACCCGAATGCAGGATTGTTTGAAACTGCTTGTTTGTGTAGTGAGTCCTTAGCTCCTGACGAGATTAGGACAGGGTAACCCTATCCCATTATAGGGGTGTTTTGGCTCTCACTTGCTTGATACGTGCTTTTAGAGTGAAACTCTACAGGAATGTATGTATCAGTTGCAAGTATGGGTATCAATTTGAGGGTATCTATTTTGAAGCAGAAAATTTGTGGCAAAAATCAGTGTTTGAGTACAGTCATCCAGCTTATGTTTTCAACTGTGTGTTGTCTCTATCTAAGCCGAGGTGTTGTGCGTTTTCTGATTTTTGTTTCTTTTGCTTTTGTTTCTTTTTGCAAGGTAGTGTTTCACAATTGCGTCAGACGAGGCAGTTACCCCCCAAGCACTCTGGACTCGAGTAAGGTAACTTTACCGATTTGGGGATCTTGTAAGAGGACAACCAGTGTTTGCTTCGTTACCCCCGGTTATGAGACGGAGGAGAGTCAGGCATAACTCACCAGTTCGATAGCTGCCTTCCTTCAGCGAAGTCTAGTTTTCTGCTTTCACTTCAGAAAGAGAGTACACACCAGATCTAATAGATCAGCACCCCTTAGACAACATGGAGGATATGATGTGCCAACTTCAATAGACTATCGAGAATATGCAGTTGGATGCTGCCCTCCAAGCAGAAATTGCAGCCCAACAGGCTGAGTTAATTGCTAGGTTACAACAACAACAGCCGGAACCAGCAATAGCTTCTGCATCCCATCCACCTCCTGCAAACATTCCAGTACCCAGAGCTCCTGCTCCCACAGCCAATGTCCAGGAAAATATGGACATCCCAATGGATTCGATTCCACCCCAGACTGCCAAAGCACCGGTTTACCCAACGGAGGCACCGTTTGAGTTTGAGGTTGACCCTACCGCACTGAAAGTGAGCAAGCTTGAGAAGCTTTTCAAACGAGCTCAGAGCGTCAATTCAATCCTAGATATAGAGGATGGCCATATCGATGCAGCGGTGACCTTACCGGATAGGTTTAAAATGCCACATATAGACTGCTTTGATGGCTCGGGTGATCCCATGGCCCACTTGCGGCTATTTTCAGACATTTTGCGGCCAATGGACCTAACTAGACTGTAGAAGTTATCCCTCTTCGGCCGGACCTTGTCGGGTATCGCAGCCGTTTGGTATGCTAAGCTTGAAGATTCTGTGAAGAGGAGCTGGGAAGATATGGCTGAGGCCTTTATTGCCCAATATTCCTGTAACACTCAAATCGAGGTCACAACTCGTGATCTCGTGGCAACTCGTCAAGAGCCGAAGGAGGGCATCTCCGATTTCATCACTCGGTGGAGGGCTAAGGCCTCCATGATGACCACCCGGCCAGCTGAAAAGAACCAGATAAAAATGGTCGTCCGTAATCTGCAACCGAGGCTGCTACAAAAGATGATAGTCTTACCTCTGCCTACATTTGTTGACCTCTATGAAATAGGGGTGCAGATAGAGGATGCGATGAAATAAGGTCTGATAGACCACGAGAAAGAGCAGCCCAAGAGGGTTTTTACACTCGGTTCCAATGCGGCTACAAGTAGTAATGCAGCTGGAAGGACCTCTGATGTTGGTATGGTCACCACTACACCAAAAACAACCACCCCCTTTGCCGGTACATCCGACATGACCCCACAAACCGTAAAACACCAACCTTGTGGCCAGAGGGTTTTCACCCCACTATACATGTCTCTATCTGCGACCTTAATGGTCCTGATCAAAAAGAGGCATCTGAAGCCCCTAGAGCCGCGCCCATTGCCTAATCCCCTCCCTCCTACACACAACCTGGCCAAATATTATGCCTTTCACCAACAGCATGGTCATGATACTGACCTATGCTTCAGATTGCGTCATGAGATTCAAGATCTCATTGACAACAAAGTGATAACGCCTCCTTAAAAGCCTAACGTCACTACAAATCCTCTCCCACCACATAACCAAACCCCTCTACCCAAGCAAATAAACCTTATCCAAACACTGGCCGTTCCTTAGGACCCCAGTATATACATCACCCCCTCCCACCTACCTAAGCCGGCGCTGTTCATCCTGAAAAGCACAAACTTGTGCATGATGAGTGTGTCCATATCCCAACCTGAACCTGTGGTGGTGGTTGTGGTAAAAGAAGGCATGCCTGAGGGCTCTAGGAGCTTAATTGAAGAGGAATACAACCCATGCCGCTACATTGTGCCAACCAGTCAGGCCTAACCAGGGGTGGAATTGCTGACGGGAATGGAGGTTAATGTAGTCCGGGAGGACGAACCAAGCCAGGGACTGGATGACTTAGCCGAGCTCGAGGAGGACATCAGTAATTTGCAGTTCTTCAATGAACAAGATCTGGGGAGTGTACAGATTGACTGGTTTGATATAAGCGGATCAGCGAATAATACCGGGTGGCTCAATGATGAACCGGATGTTGAGGAAGGGTCTCAACCAAAGCAGGAACAACCAAAAACGAGAACTACTGCAACGGCCAGAATGGTCGACAACAAGAGAAAGTTGCCGGAGAGCACCGGTACTAAGAAAAAATTGAGAATTAAGAATGATTAGAAGGCTAGAAAAGCCAAAGGCCCCGCAGGGATTGACTGTGATGTGGATGTGGGAATACTTACAACGAAATCGGACAGTTGCTTGTCGGTTGCCAGAGGAATGTGAAGGAAAGATGACGATTTGCATCTTGCCCACATGGATGAAGATTGGGGACAGAATCTGCCAGATGATACTTGGTATGTCGAAGAAGTGGATCATATGACCCGGAGCGGGCGGTACTTTAAGCCCCCACACTTGGACGAAACAGAAGCATCGGGGAAAGATAAGGAGGCAGAAAAGCAGAAGGAGAAACTGCTAGAAGAAGAATCTGTACTGAAGCAGCTAAAGAAGATTCAAGCAGACATATCCATTTGGGGATTGCTCATGGCTTTACGGGTGCACAGACAAGCCGTCCTATTAGCAATGGATAAGTCTAAGCTCTCTATCGACATAACCCCCGAGCAGTTAGTGGGACTGGTCTTTCCGGGAGTGGCTTTGCCGACTTTGACTTTCACAAATAAGGAATTACCACCTGAGGGCTCTGAACAGAACAAACCACTACACATCTCTATTGAATGTAAAGAGAAGTGGATACCAGTCATCTTGGTTGATACCGGGTCTACAATTAATGTGTGCCTGTCGCGCACGGCCTATGCTATTGGCTTGAAGCCATCAGACTTTGTACCAATGGCCCAGGTGATTCGGGCTTATGACAATACAAGTCGAGAAGTGATGGGGACAGTTCGGATCAAAACGCAGGTTGGCCCGGTGCAACAAGACATTGAGTTTCACTTTTTGGATGTTCCAGTCACTTTTAACATGCTCCTTGGACGGCCGTGGCTGCACCAGGTGAAAGCTGTCTCTTCCACTCTGTATCAGATGCCGAAGTACCCCTATGGAAAGGGGATAGCTATTGTTTTTGGGAATTCTTCTATACATGCTCTGCCGGAAGTCACTGCACCGGTACTGGAGATTATACACAGTGAGGAAGATGTTTTCCTATCTAGGTTCACCTTGGCCGAAGCCCGGGTGGTGCAAGATATCCTGGCTATTAATGAGGGGTTGTACATCAGCGCTTAATCAGTCTACCTCATGAATAAGTTACGGCATGTACCCGGAATGGGATTGGGAAGGAGCGGCCAGAAGGGCGTTGCTGCATTAGCCGAAGTGCCACATAACTCTCCTACCTTTGGTCTAGGTTACATGCCTGCCAAAGAGGACTGGGTAAGAAAAGGGAAGGAAATGGCAGGAAGAGCCAAAGCTAAGCAAAGTGCGAAGCACTATGAGCTGGTGCATAGACCCATTCAAGGAACCCTGAACGGCCGCTTTGTCTGGGAGGGGGAAGATTTCCCATTTTGCGGCTTTCCTGAGCCATGGCTGAACTCTGAGAAGCGGCGTTTGCTCGGCTTTAAGATTTTCTTCGATCTACAACTAGAAGGGGGTGAAGTTGCGGAAAAAAAGACTGACCTACTAGCTGAGGCTGAACAGAGTACAGAGAATGAGTCCAATGGCAGTGAACTTCAGATAGGATTAGCGCTGGCTTGTCTCATTTTGGATCCTCAGATCAAACCGGAGGGCTTGGGAGATGACTTCACTGTTTCCGTGATTGGAGATCGATCAACTGTGGACCCTTCCGGTGGTATTCTGGATGCATCGATCGCACCCTCCCTCGTTTGGCAGTTCGAGGAGGGCTTTTTGTCCAACAGTTCTGAATCAGGTAGTGAACCGGAATCTGATTCCATAGAGTCTATGGAGTCGGAATCAGATTCTAGTTCTTCTGAGTTGGAGTCCAGTATTCTTGGGGTTAATAACCCAGGTGCCATTGTTTTGTCCAGGTCGTCTTTTTCCTTTTCTTTTGAGTCGGTTGTAACTGAGGAATTGGACGAGTTGGAAGTTGTGAATGAGAATGGTACCACTGCTGTTTCTAAGTACTTTTCTGTGCCACTTGTATATTGCATTGATCATGACTTTCAAAATTTTGATAAAAACGACGAGGAAGGAATTCCTCTGGTTTTGAAACATTTGATTGATCGAGAGGAGAAGAGGTTTGTAAAACCCTTGGTTGATGAAATCATTTCAATTAATGTGGGTACTGAGAAGGATCCACGTCTAGTCTAGATCGGGTCTACGTTGTCTTCGGAGGAACGCGAGCGCTTAGTCGCTTTATTAAAAGATTTCAAAGATGTTTTCGCGTGGTCCTACGAAGACATGCCTGGAATCGATCATGAGATTGTACAACACCGGATCCCTCTGGACCCTGAGGCCCAACATGCCAAGTAGAAGCTTCGGAGTATATGCCCGGATTAGGCTTTGAAAATCATGGAAAAGGTCACCAAGCAGATAGGTGCAGGGTTTTTGCTACTATCTGAGTATCCAACTTGGTTGGCCAACATTGTTTCGGTGCCAAAGAAAGATGGCAGAATTCAGTTGTGTGTGGATTTCAGAGATCTGAACAAAGCTAGTCCGAAGGACGACTTTCCTCTACCGCACATTGACGAATTGGTGGACTTCACCACAGGCCATGCATTGCTCTCCTTTATGGATGGATTTTCCGAGTACAACCAGATCTTGATGGCACCCAAAGATAGAGAGAAGACTGCTTTCACCATGCCATGGGACACCTACTGCTACAGGGTGATGTCGTTCGGTCTGAAAAATACTGGGGCTACTTATCAACGGGCTGCAACCACGATCTTGCATGATATGATCCACAAAGAGGTTGAGGTGTATGTGGATGACATGATTGTCAAGTCCAAGGAAAGAGAGGGCCACTACATGGCATTGAAGAAAATTTTCCAATGGATTAGAGAATATCGATTGCGACTGAATCCACAGAAGTGCACTTTTGGTGTCACAGCAGGGAAGATGCTGGGGTTCTTGATTACACATAGGGGCATTGAGGTTGATCCTTCCAAAATCGAGGCCATCCTAGAAATGTCACCACCAAGGACTGAAAAGGAGGTGCGAGGCTTTCTACGTAAAGTGCAATTCATAAGACGGTTTATTGCAAAATTAACCTTGACTTGTGAACCACTATTTGGTCTCCTAAAGAAAGGAAAGAAATTCCAATGGGATGACCGATGCCAGGTTGCTTTTGAGCAGATCAAGCTATACCTTCAAAACCCGCCCGTGTTGTCACCGCAGGAGTCGGGGAAGCCATTGATTTTGTATCTGTCAGTAACCAACACGACTATGGGTTGCATGCTTACGCAGGAATTTGAAGATAGAGTGGAGAAAGCCATCTATTACCTGAGTAAGAAGATGCTAGAATATGAGACTCGTTACATCCCGCTAGAGAAGGCTTGCTTGGCCTTGGTATGGGCTACTAGGAAGTTGAGGCACTACTTGTTAGCTCACTCTGTAATTCAGGTTTCGAGATTAGATCCTATCAAATATCTCTCCGAGAAACCAGCGCTTACGGGTAGGCTAGCCCGTTGGTTGCATCTTCTCTCCAAATTTGATTTGAAGTATATGTCTCGTAAGTCTGTGAAGGGAAGAGCCGTAGCAGAGTTCAGTGGAGGGAGACGAAGCAGTGGAGTATTTGTTCCCAGACGAGGCTACTTTGCAAGTTGAAGAAGAAATTTGGACCATGTACTTTGACGGAGCATCTAATTAGTACGGTTATGGGATATGGGTGTTGCTGATTGCACTTGACAATTCTCACATACCTTTAGCTTTCAAACTCCGATTCAAGGTATTGAACAACGAAGCAGAATAAGAGGAATGTATTGTTGGCTTAGAAGCCGCCCTCGAACTAGGGGCAAAACGGTTGGACGTCATTAGGGACTCGAACTAGGTTGTATCTCAAGCAAAAGGGGATTGGATGGTTAAGGAAGAAAGGATAAAAATCTATCACCAAACCCTGGACGTTCTGATTCCCAGGTTTGAGAAGCTAACCTTCACGCATCTGTTAAGAGAGAACAATAGGTTCGCTGACACCTTATCAACTCTATCTTTCAAGATAGACATCCCTTTAAGAGTCCGGATGCGTCCGATCATTATTGAACAAAGGTATGTGCTGGCCTACGAGTTGATTGCCGCGATAGATGAAGTACAAGATCAAAACCCCTGGTATCATGACATCTGGAACTTCTTGGAGAAGTAGACTTATCCACTAGGGGCAAATGCCAAAGATAAAAGGGCAATATGGCGAATGGCCACTCAGTTTATCATCTGCGGGGATAAATTATACAAACGAGGCCATCTGGGAATGCACATGCTGTGTGTTGATACAAGAGAGTCGAAACGCCTAATGAAGGCCATCCATGGGGGAGAGTGTGGACCACACATGAGCGGAGTAATGCTAGCCCGACAGGGTTATTACTGGTCAACCATGGAGGAGGATTGTATCGGTTTTGTTCGCGATGCCACAAATGTCAAATTCATGTAAATCGCATGAATATCCCGCCGTCGAAGCTGTAGAACATGACTTCACCATGGCCATTTTCAGTCTAGGGAATTGATGTTATTGGGGCGGTTACACCAAAAGGTTCGAATGGGCATGAGTATATCTTGGTGGCAATAGACTATTTTATAAAGTGGGTCGAGGCCCAATCCTACGTAGTGATGAAAGCGTCGCATGTAGCCAAGTTCATCAGGAATAATATCATCTGTCGTTATGGGGTCCCGAATAAGATCATTTCAGACAATGGTTCCCACTTTAAGAAAGAAGTGATCGTCTTGTTAGAGAAATACAATGTGGCTTTTCATAAGTCATCCACATATCGGCCGCAAACCAACGAAGCTGTTGAGGCCGCCAACAAGAACATTAGCACATTCTACAGAAGATGGTGGAAACCTACAGGGACTATCCAGACAAGTTGCCATTTGCTCTCTGGGCTACAGAACATCAATTCGGACATCTACTGGGGCAACTCCATATTCTCTGGTTTATGGGATGGAAGCTGTTCTGCCAATCGAAGTTGAGGTTCCGTCAATGCGAGTTATGGCTGAGTGCCAGATAGCAGAAGCGGCTTGGCAGCAGAGCAGGTTCGAGGAACTGATGTTGTTCGACGAGAGGAGGCTGAAAGCATTGTACCATGTCCAAGGATATCAACACAGAATTGCCAGGGCTTTCAACAAGAAAGTTAAGTCCAGGAATCTGAAAGAAGGGGATTTGGTGCTCAAAGACAACCGAGTTCCCATCTATGTCCCAAGGGGCAAGTTCAGACCCAATTGGATTGGTCCTTACATCATCGAATCTATCTGGTCGGGTGGAGCTGTCATTCTTATGGACCTAGATGGCCTGAAATTCTACAAACCAATCAACATGGACAAGTTAAAGAAATACTATCCTTGACTGGCTTGATAGGCCAAAAACCCGAAAGGGCGACGTAGGCAAAAATTAGAGCACAAAAAATTAGAAAAAAGAAAAATTGAGCTCACAAGGTTGAAAACTTGAAAAGGGCGGCCTTAGCAAAAGTTAGAGCACAAAAGGAGAGTGTTAATACCCGAGTGAACCTGAACCGAACTACGTAAGGCTTGATTTCCATCTTTGGGATACGTAGGCAACTTTATTCTGAAGTCCAGCTATAAACACTTCCAAATCAACTGTGTCCATGAGATTGTTCTAGTCATCTTTGTCTTTTCTGCATCCAAGAGTTTGGTTGTGGTCTTCACTATGAGAGCTGGTTACAGTGCAGTGCAGTGCTATTCAGATAAGGGGCAACTTTGCATTCATTGGATTTGGAGTTGTACATCTCAAGGATAGATTCCGGGTGTGTTCAGTTGTGATCCTTATCGAAAATGGTTTTGAAAAGTTTTAATAAAAGCTGATTTTGTTCAAATTAATCTTTTTACAACTTAGACCATTTTTTCAGTTCCCACAACCTTCAATTTCATTGATTTCAATAAGAGTTCTCTAACTCTTGATACAAATTGAAGTTGCTTTTTATTATATTCAAAAGGAAAACTTGGAAGTACAGCTCAAAACAATAAACTTGGGGCACAGATGAGTTAGGTGTTCCTGCGTCCCCTCCCAGAGCTTGTGAAAGCTTCAGATGCTAAAGTAGGCCTGGTTTGAGCCTCATCTTCAAGCCAAGCTATGCATTCGCCAGAAAGGGCGCAATTGAAATTGGGAGCAGGAGCCCGAAGTTCTCTTATTCTCCATGCAGTAGGATATCGAGCTAGTTGTGAACCTTGGATCAGAAATGAAGCCGGGTACTCTACCCCTTCTTCTGGGCAAGTCTAGTCATGTCCGAACTGGCGCCAGAACCGAAATGGAAAATAGAAGACACAGTGTGTCAAGCCCATCAGTTGAATGCCAGGTTGTCGAGACATGTTGTAACTCATCTCGGGTAGGTCAATCCAGGGGCAACGCAAAGCAATGTCGACAGCAAACTTGTTGCACATCCAATGGCACCACCGCCCCTCATTCGAGAAATCGACTAGCCGTTGGTGAAAGAAATAACCTCGTGCTGAATATGCAGAACAAGGGTCCACTACTTTCAACCTGTCCATGAGCCATATCTGGGGAGGGATGAAAAATAAGAGAGATTAAAGAACAGGGAGGTGTACGTGGAGAGAAAAAGTGAGAAAAGGTTTTGAGAGAAAAATAGAGCTTGAGGGTCGAGTGATGTAAGAAACACATGTGAGATAGGGTGGGAAATAGTACCTACAAGAGTAGTGGACTTCCTACAAACTTTGTTGTCTCCTGGCGATGGAAGGCATCCAAGCCCATCAAAGTCTCGGTGAATGTTAAGCCAATGCAGCTCTTGCCCTCTTTCAAGCCTTGGGCCACTTCGATCAAGCGAATGCTAGACCCTCCGACACCGGGGCAAGCAGAAAATGGGCCAACATACACAAGCAAAGGGCATGCTGCTGAAAACCTTGCCAGAGACGGTTGCCGCAGTCGCCGGCGTCAGAAAATTGATGAATGAAACGGGGAATATCTAACTCCCCGTTGCGAACCAAAGATCGGGCATCATGTAAAGTGACCCCACACATCCTTCCTAAAGCCTGGATGTGGCTGAAATGGGATTAGGGTAGGATTTCCTCGTTACGCCTGGATTCTATCGAAACTTGGAACTTTTCAATTGTCGGACATACCTCTTGTCCCCCAAAGCTGAAAACATGTGTAATCGGGTTCCAACATCTAGCTGCAACGTAGAGGAACGGAAAACATAATGGGGTACGGCTCAGCGGGAATAGTGCATTTATCCCCGAAACCTCAGAAATTCAACTTTTTTGAGCCATCTAAAGTTGCAATCCAATTTGAGAGTTTTTTGGCAAAGAATGGCTCTATTTGTGGAAAAAACAGAGCCGGAATGAAAAAACCACCAAGTTGGAGCTTTTGTAGAAGATGAGGCAGTGAGTGGAGGCCAGGTGTCAACATTTTGGAGGTTCTGCACACTGATGGCCGGCAGAGGCTCATCAATGGCCGGCAGGGGCACATTGGTGGGCGGCAGAGGGAATTTGTGGCCGGCAGGCCATCCTTCATTGCCAGCAGCCTCCCTTTGTACCCACTATCCTCTTTTTTGAAGATTCGGTTGCATACAGCAGTTGTCTCTGTAATTCGTGTCTTTCGGGTCTTATTTTTAGTTCCTTTAGGCTTGAGTATATTTATTCGAGTTGTATTCGTCTGTTTTGCTTATTGAGTTGTATTTATGTTGCTTATTAAGTCCTTTTGTTGTTTATCGAGTCGTATTTTCATTAATTAGCCTGTCAAGTTGTTGTGTTGTTTATCAAGTTGTTTTACTTTGCTTGCTAGTTGTTGGTCATTTCATTACTTGATTAAGAAAGTGCCAATACAATGTGCAATTTTAATCAAGACCAATTTCATTTTTAATGTTGTGCAATGTTGTGCAATGCTCAAAATGTAAAATATAACACTTTTTCATCAAAAACTAATTTTCATTTCGATCATGGTCACTTTTTACAAAAGAGTACAAGTTTTTAAAAGAAATAAAACTAGTCTGAGCTGTACAAGGTGCCAACACTACTAGCAAAAAGAAACTAAGTCAAAAACATAGATAGATCAGCACCGGCTATCTCAAGCTCGAGAGGTTCGTCCTCTTCCTCGACGGAGTGGACCCTGTAGCACTATCTCCATCGGCGCCACTATCAGAGGCTCCTATATCCGAGCTCGCTGCCAAATCTCCCTCAGCATCATCTCCACCCTCAGAATCTGAGCCAACGTCGTCGTTTCCATCCTCAGATGACTTTGACTGTAGACCTGCTGCCTCCTTATCCTCACTCGTCTTATCATCATCGTCGTCTAGGACGGGCTGAAAGGGCCACTCCTGTCACGGGTGCCTCTAGCTCTACCTCAGCTGCGTGCTGGAACCTGTCTCCCTCTCCTCCATGCTGCTGCAGGAGGTACTTGTAGACACCCCATTTTTTACCGTCCTCAAGGCTTGGACGTCATCGTTTGAACACCTGATGATTGTGCTTGCTCGTGTTCGTTTTGAGTCCCTGAAGGTCTTGGCTGAGCGCCTTGCCTTGGAGCCTCTAATCTCGTTTGTTTTGTGCTTGGTTGTGGACCAAGAGCTTGTTACTTCACTTCTAGAGGAGAGGGTGGCCTGCTGGCCATCTCCCTAGCTTGCCCGCCATGACTTGTGCCTGTCGGCCACTAGTGGTGGCCGATTGGCTACCAGTGGTGGCCGATTGGCTACCAGTGGTGGCCGGTCGGCTATGTTGATGGTCGGTCGGCCATTGATGATGGCCAACAGCCATTTCTCTCCTTTTTCAGATATTTATTTGCCAGCTGTGCCAGCCGTTGTTCACTGGTGCTCATCTCCATACACATGTATGGAGGGATGAATATAAGCCTTTAGCTTGATTTTCTATATATAGGGGGGTCTCTTCGCCATTTTGGGAGGTTAGACAATTTTGAGCAAATTTCTCCCTTTCTCTGGAATTCTCTCTGTCACCTCTTGTTTTGTGCTTAGTAATTGCTTTTCTCTACCCTCTTGCACAAAGACCCTTGACCAAACATCCTCATCTTGGAGTTGAGGTTCTTTTAGGCTTAGTTTGAGCTCCTAAGGGTTGTTTTAGCTCAGAATTGTGTCTGTTTTGTGCTGAGCTTCAAGAGGTATGAGTCTTACCTTGTAAGCTTAGTTCTAATCACTTGCTTGGCTATCCTTTTATACTGTTTTTGGCCTAGTTGTCAACTACAAAAACTCTAATTTTTGAAGCTTAATATGGTGGTTTGAAGCCATTTTGTGCTAAGGGGTTGTTTACCCTTCTTGTAGCTTATTTGTATGAGTCTTTGCACCATCTTCTAGCATATTAAAATCAAACTTTTTGGGCCTTTAAACCACTAAAATTCAGAGTTATTTCAGTGGTAAAAAGCATGTTTTGAAGTCCAAAAATGGAGGGGTTGGCCTCCCCTCCATGTGATGATAGCATGTTTTTGTAGTCTAACTTGGCTTATTTCCAGCATGTGTTTGCCTCTAATTTGGCATGATTTAACTCTATTTTGGGTTACTTTGGTCATGTGGGCCTTGTTTTGCATAGTTGTAGTGCAAATGGCTTCACTAGCTTGGCATTTTAGGCCTCTAAACATGTTCTGCTTGGGATGATTGCATGTTATAGTGTCTTTTAACATGTAATTTCAGTGTATATAGCTCCCTCACATGTTCATTTATTTCACTCTTTCATTGCTTTTGAGAGTTGTGTCTTGAGTCTTGTTTGCAAGCTAACATGTGAGCACGTTTTTCTAGCCTTTTGTGATTTAATTTCAGCATGTTTTAGTCACTATTTTGGCATGTTTTAACTCTGTTCTGAGCTGGTTTTTTCAGTTGAGGCTTGTATTGCATGGCTATAGTGTAATGGTCTTCACTAGCTTAATGAGTTAGGCCCTTAAACATGACTTGCACGTGTTGCTTGCATGATTTAGTGTCATTTTGCATGCCATGTTAGTGCTGAAATGTCTGCAACCTCCCTTTATTCTTCAAATTTTACTTTGTTTTGAAAGTGGCTTTAAGCCTCTTGTTGGCTTGAGTATGGAATTGAGACCCTCACGCCTAATGGTTTAATTCCTTCGGGAGTTCATTACCAACAGCATGAGGCCTCTTTCATGCTCAAGGTACTTGTGGCTTAAGCCCTCTTTCCATTAGAGGACTCTCATCTTTTGGACTTAACCGGTTAAAGGTTGGATCGGTAATTAAAATGAGTAAATAAAACATGACAAGTAAAGCTTGAGCAAGTTAAGCATGTTGTGTTGCATTGCATGTGTTTGGATCGGACGTTAATCCAAACACAAGGAAAATGGGACGTTTCATACTCAAAGTGATGAAACGTGTCATTTTTCTGGGTCACCGTCACCCTTGATCATGCATGATAGGGTGGTGGTTATGTTGGTCTTGTCTGTGCATTCATTAAGTTTGTACAAGCTTGGTTCTTTGGCCATCATGCATGAAAATTGCATGGTTGATGGTTTGAGGGCCAAGAGCTACACTCCTTTGAGCTTGTGTGATGATAAGGAGAGTAGCAGTACATACATTCCTTGGACTACACTGTTTTGCCTCCGTTTGCTCTCTGTTGCAGCAAAAAGGAAAATCTAGGAAATCAGTGGCCGACCGGCCAGTTGAAGCAGCCAACCGGCCACCAATGGTAGCCGACAGCCTCCACTTGTAGCCGATCGGCCAGAAATGAATTTTGCATCAGTATGTTCCTGAGTTGGAGCAGAGGCATTTTGGGAGTTGGCACAATTTTCAGAGATCAAACGAGTGCAAATAGAGTCATCCAAAGGCAAGGCGGTGGATTTATGGAAGGAAGCAAACCGAGCATGCAACCATCAATCGCTTCCCGAGGCCGTTCATTTAAATTTTTAGCTAATTAGTTCATTAGCTTAGTCGTTTTGTAATTAATTAGTTAAGTGTTTAATTAATTAATTCGGTTTGTAATTAAATAGCTAAGCTTAGTGTAGCTAGTTAGCTTATTCATTTGGACCCTCCTTCGCGAGGGCATAATGCTGTAATAAGTGTGCGTGCATGTGTGCATGTCTTCCAACCCCACGTCTTTCTCCCTTTTATTTAACCACTTTCGATGGTTAGTTTAGGGACATTTTCGATTAGCATACCTTATGCTTGTATGTTTGCATCATTTATTTGTCTTGCATGCATCGAGGCTCGGCGCATCATTCAAAATGCATTGTTGTTTCAATACCTTCTTTGAATACGTGTTTAAAAACATGTTATCAAGTTGCTTCATATGTCATATTAGTAGCCAAGCCTATTAATTTCATATTGCATGTGTTGCATTAGGCATCTTGCATAGTTAGGATCATGCATTTTTTTCTAACTAGCTTTTGTTTTTGGCTTGGATTACTTGGTAAGCTTTTACGCTTTAGCATATTGCATGAGTGTGATTGCCATAATGCCATGTTTCGCATGCTTGCCATGAGGCTATGTGCTTATTTGCTAAACTGCATGAATGCCTGTGGATAAAGGCTTTGTTGTTTGAATTAGGACAATTCGACGAATGTGAGTTTTAAGCCCACTTTGCGAAGTGGCAAATCATGTTTTAAGCCCATCTTGTTTGGTGGGAAATCCGCGTTTTAACGCACTTGAGGGTGGCAAATTCAAACTATTTTCGAAAAGCAAACATGAGTTGAATTTGTTCCAATTCTTGCGATTTTAGTCTATATTTGCTTGTGTGCATCACATAGTAAAGTTAGCTAATAACCGGAATAAGAACGCATGAGGTTTATAAAACAACATATCATGATTAGTAAAGGCCAATCCTTTGATCGGGCGAGCGGGGGTGCTCATCTCAAGACCTTCCCCTCTCGTACCCAAGTTCCTGAGCCGAGGCAACTTTGGTGGTGACAGACACGTGGCCTTTGGCACGAGTCAGGGTTTCCTAAATTTCCCCAAAATAAAATATTTAGGTGGCGACTCTGTAATCTAGCAAAGTAGTCCAATTTTGGCATTATTTGATTCCAAATTAATTTTCCAAAATGATTTGCTGGATTGGACTCTTTTGTGTTTATCAATTTCACATTGCTCTTTGTGAGATTAGATTCAGAACCGTGATAGGAGTCCGAACTGTAGGACCAATTCGAGCTCTCCGAAAGAGGGCTCGAAGAAAGTCGAGCTACAGTTTCTGGCGACTCTACTGGGGATTTAGAGAACTTGACTCGAACTCATGATATGTTGTTTTATCTACATTTATGTTTTTCTTTGCATTGCACTTGCATTGGTGTGCCTAAGTCATAGTGTTTGCCATTTGCTATTCCTGAACGGTTTGCCGGAGGCTTGCTGGGAAAAGCGTGACATAAGGCTGATCGGTTGTGGGCTCTGCCACGATGGGAACACAAACCTTGGATCTGGACTTCTGCTGTACCGTTTGATCCTCCTTTCACTTCTTGGTGTTAGGAGCGAGAGGTATATTAGGTGGTCTTGCTGAGGCACCCTTTTTTTTTGACCAATTGACCTAGTTGCATATCGGAAGCCTTAGAGACTGTTCCAAACTAGGACAGGTTGCTCACCCAAATGTAGGTTTATTTGAAACCGCTTTCTTGCGTAGTGAACCCTTAGTTCCTGACGAAATTAGGACCGGGTAACCCTACCCCACCATAGGGGTGTTTTGGCTCTCACTTGCTTGATATGTGCCTTTAGAGTGTGACTCTGCAAAAATGTATGTATCAGTTGCAAGTCTGGCTATTAGTTTGAGGGTATCAGTTTGAGGCAGAAATTTGGGGGCAGAAATCAGTATTAGAGTACAGATTGTCCAGCTTATGATTTCAATTGTGTGTTGTCTCTGTCTAAGCCGAGGTGTTGTGCATTTGCTGATAGTTGTTTCTTTTTTTGCTTTATTTTCTTTTTGCAAGGTAGTATTTCACAGTTGCTTCCAACGAGGCAGTTACCCCCCGAGCACTCTGGACTCAAGTCAGGAGGATTTACCAATCTGAGGATCTTATTGTAGGACAACCAGTGTTTGCTTCGCTACCCCCGGTTACGAGACGGAGGACAGTCAGGCATAGATCACCGGTTCAACAGTCACCAATTCAACGGTCACTATCTATGTCACCTGTGCGCAGTCGGGCCCAGTTTTCTACTTCCATCTCAGAAAAAGAGTACACACCGGTTTTGACAGATTAGCACCCCGTAGACAATATGGAGGATATGATGCGTCAACTTCAACAAACCATCGAGGCCATGCAGCTGGACGCTGCTCGCCAAGAGGAAGTTACAGCTCGCCAAACAGAGATTGCAACCCAACAGGCTGAACTGATTGCTAGGCTTCAACAGCAACTGCAACCACAACAAGTAGTAGCTTCTGCTTCGCATCCACCCCCAGTTAGGGTTCCAGTACTCGGGGATACAACTAATGTCCAGGAGAATGCGGACATTCCGGCAAGGCCAGTCCCACCTCAGACTTCCAAAGCACTAGTGTACCCAACAGAGGCATCGTTTGAGTTTGAGGTCGACCCTATCGCTCTGAAAGTGAGCAAGCTTGAGAAACTTTTCAAACGAGTTCAGGGTGTGAATTCGATCCCAGATATAGAGGACGGCTATATAGATTCGGCGGTGACATTGTCGGATAGATTTAAAATGCCACATATAGACCGCTTCTAAGGCTCGGGTGATCCCATGGTCCACTTGCGGCTATTTTCAGATATTCTGCGGTCGATGGGTCTGTCCAAGCTGCAGAAATTATCCCTCTTTGGCCAGACCCTGTCGGGTATCGCGGCTATTTAGTATGCTAAGTTGGAAGATTCCGTGAAGAGGAGCTGGGAAGAGATAGCTGAGGCCTTTATTGCCCAACATTCTTAAAACACTCAAATTGAGGTCACAACTCATGATCTCGAGGCTACTCGTCATGAGCTGAATGAGGGCTTCTCCGATTTCGTCACTCGGTGGAAGACCAAGGCCTCCATGATGACCACCAGGCCAGCTGAAAGGTACAAGATAAGAATGGTCGTTCATAATCTGCAATCGAGGCTGCTACAAAAGATGGTAGTCCTACCTCTACCTACATTTGCTGACCTTCATGAGAAAGGGGTGCAGATAGAGGATGCGATGAAACAGGGTCTGATTGACCGCGAAAAAGAGCAGCCCAAGAGGGCTTTTACACACAGTTCAAATACGGCTATGAGTAGCAATGCAGCTGCAAGGACTTCTGATGTTGGTATGGTCACCACCACACCGAAAATAGCCACCCCTTTTACCGGCACATCCGGAAGCACCTCACAACCTGCAAAGTACCCACCTCAGGGCCAGAGGGTTTTCACCCCACTCTACATGTCTCTATCCAAAGCCTTAGGGGTCCTTATTAGAAAGGGGCAATTGAAGCCCCTAGAACCGCGGGCATTGCCTAATCCCCTCCTTCCTACACACACCCCGGCCAAGTATTGCGCCTTTCATCAGCAGCATGGTCATGACACTGACCTATGCTTTAGACTCCGTCATGAGATTCAGGATCTCATTGACAACAAAGTGATAGCGCCTCCTAAGAAGCCTAACGTCACTACAAATCCTCTTCCACCATATAACCAACCCCCTCTACCTAGGCAAGTAAACCTTATCCAAACAATGGCCGTCCCATATGACCCCAGCATATACATCACCCCCTCTCACCTGCCTAAGTCGGTGCTGTTCATTCCAGAAAACACAGACTTGTGCATGATGAGCACGTCCATATCCCAACCCAAGCCCGTGGTGGTGGCTGTGGTAGAAGAAGGTATGCCTGAGGGCTCCATGAGCTTAACTAAGGAAGCATACAACCCGTTCCGTTACATTGTGCCAACTAGCCAGGCCAAACCAGGGATGGAATTACCGATGGGGATGGAGGTTAATGTAGTTCGGGAGGACGAGCCAAGCTAGGGACTGGATGACTTAGCTGAGCTTGAGGAGGACATCAGTGACCTGCAGTTCTTTGATGAACAAGATCTGGGGAATGTACAGATTGGTTGGTTTGATATGAACGGATCAACGAATAATACGAGGTGGCTCAGCGATGAACCAGATGTAGATGAGGGGTCTCAACTGAAGCAAGAACAACTGGAAACCGGAATTTCTGCAACAACCGAAACTGTCGACAACAAGGAGAAGTTGCCGGAGAGCACCGATACTAAGAATTTTGCTCAAGAATCGGGTAGTATTTGTATAGCTGATACAAAACAGGAGGCCATGCTGAAGCAGTTCGAACAGGAAAGAATTAAGACTGATCAGAAGGCTAGAAAAGCCAAAGGTCCAGCAGAGACTGACTGTGCTGTGGACACGGGAGTACTTACAGTGGAACTGGACGTGTGTTTGTTGGTTGCTGAAGGAATGTGGTGGGAAGATGAGGATTTACATCTGGTCCACACAGATGAGGATTGGGGACAAAATTTTGTAGATGATACATGGTATACCGATAAAGTCGATCACATGACTCCGAGTGGGCGGTACTTTAAGCCCCTACACCTGGACCAACCAGAAGCATCTGGGAAATATAAGGAAGCTGAGAAACAGAAGGATAAAGCGCTAGAAGAAGAAGCTGTACTGAAGTAGCTAAAGAAGATCCAGGCAGATATATCCATTTGAGGATTGCTCATGGCTTCACGGGTGCATAAACAAGCCGTCCTATCAGCAATGGATAAGGCTAAGCTCTCTATCGACACAACCCCCGAGCAATTAGTGGGACTGGTTTTCTCGGGTGTCGCTTCACCGACTTTGACGTTCACAGATAAAGAATTGCCGCCTGAGGTCTCCGAGCACAACAAGCCACTATACATCTTTGTGGAATGTAAAGAGAAGTGGATACCAGTTGTCTTGGTTGATACCGGGTCTACAATTAATGTGTGTCCGTCACGCACGGCCTATGCTATCGGCTTGAAGCTGGCAGACTTCACACCGACAGCCCAGGTGATTCAGGCTTATGACAATACAAGTCGGGAAGTGATGGGGACAGTTCGGATTAGAACCCAGGTTGGCCCGGCACAACAGGACATTGAGTTCCACGTCTTGGATGTTCCGGCCACCTTTAATTTACTCCTTGGACGGCCGTGGCTACACCAAGTGAAAGCTGTCTCTTCCACTCTACATCAGATGCTAAAATACCCCAATGGGAATGGGGTAGCTATTGTTTTTGGGAACCCTTCCATACATCGTCCGCCGGAAGTCACTACACTGGTACTAGAAATTGTACATGGCGAGGAGGATGTCTTTTTGTCTGGGTTCACCTTGGTCGAGGTCTGGGTAGTGCAGGATATTCTGGCTATTGATGAGGGGTTATATGTCAGTGCTCAATTCGTCTACCTCATGAATAAGCTATAACATGTACCCAGAATGGGATTGGGAAGGAACGGCAGGAAGGGTGTCGCTGCATTGGCCGAAGTGCCACACAACCCTTATACCTTTGGTCTAGGTTACACGCCTACCAAAGAGGATTGGGTACGAAAGGGAAAGGAAATGGCAGGAAGGGCCAAGTCTAAACAAACTAGGAAGCATTACGAGCTGGTGCATAGACCCATTCAAGGAACCCTGAACGGCCGCTTTGTCCTGGAGGGGAAAGATTTCCCATTCTGTGGCTTTCTCGAGCCATGGCTGAATTCTGAAAAGCAGCGTTTGCCCGGCTTTGAGATCTCTTTCGACCTACAGTTGCAAGGGGATGAAGTTGCAAAAGAACAAATTGACCTACCAGCTGAGGCTAAACAGTGTATAGAGGATGAGTCCGATGGCATAGAACTCGAGATAGGAGCAGCGCTGGCTTGTCTCCTCTCAGATCCTCAGATCACACCAGAGAGCTTGGGGGATGACTTCTCTGTTTCCATGATTGGAGATCAATCGGTTGTGGGCCCTTCTTCCGGCATTCTGGATGCATCTATCACACCCTCCCTCGTTTGGCAGTTCGAGGAGGGCTTTTTGTCCAGCAGTTCTGAATTAGGTAGTGAACCGGAATCTGATTCCACAGAGTCTGTGGAGTCGGAATCAAATTCTAATTCTTCTGAGTCAGAGTCCGGTATTCCTGGGGTTGATAACCCAGATGTCGTTGTTTTGTCCAAGTCATCTTTTTCCTTTTCTTTTGAGTCAGTTGTAACTGAGGAATTGGAAGTTGTGAACAAGAATGGTACCACTTCTGTTTCTGAGTACTTTTCTGTGCCACTTGTATATTGCATTGATCATGACTTTCAAAACTTTGATCAAAATGACGAGGGAGGAATTCCTTCGGTTTTAAAACATTTGATTGATCGAGAGGAGGAGAGGTTTGCAAAACCCCTGGTTGATGAAATCACTTCAATTAACGTGGGTACTAAGAAGGATCCGTGTCTGGTCCTGATCGGGTCCACATTGTCTTTGGAGGAATGCGAGCACTTAGTCGCTTTGTTAAAAGATTTCAAAGATGTTTTCGCATGGTCCTACGAAGACATGCCTAGAATCGATCCTGAGATTGTATAGCACCGGATCCCTCTTGACCCTGAGGCTCGACCCGTCAAGCAGAAGCTTCGGAGAATATGCTCGGATTGGGCTTTGAAAATCAAGGAAGAGGTCACCAAGTAGATAGATGCAGGGTTCCTGTTAGTATCTAAGTATCCTACTTGGTTGGCCAACATTGTTCCAGTGCCGAAGAAAGATGGCAGAATTCGAGTATGTGTGGATTTCAGAGATCTGAACAAAGCTAGTCCGAAGGATGACTTTCCTCTACCGCACATCGACGAATTGGTGCAATTCACCGCAGACCATGCGTTGCTCTCTTTTATGGATGGGTTTTCCGGGTACAACCAGATGTTGATGGCACCTGAGGATAGGGAGAAGACTACCTTCACCACACCGTGGGGAACCTATTGCTACAGGGTAATGCCCTTCGGTTTGAAAAATGCTGGGGCTACTTATCAACGGGCTACAACCACTATCTTGCACGATATGATCCAAAAAGAGGTTGAAGTGTACGTGGATGACATGATTGTCAAGTCCAAGGAAAGAGAAGGCCACTACACCGCCTTGAAGAAATTTTTTCAACGAATCAGAGAATATCGGTTGCGACTGAATCCACAGAAATGCACTTTTGGTGTCATAGTAGGGAAAATGTTGGGGTTCTTGATTACACAAAAGGGCATTGAGGTTGATCTTTCCAAAATCAAGGCTGTACTAGAAATGCCACCACCAAGGAGTGAAAAGGAGATGCGAGGCTTTCTTGGTAAAGTGCAATTCATAAGACGGTATATTGCAAAATTAACCTTGACTTGTGAACCACTATTTGGTCTCCTAAAGAAAGGAAAGAAATTCCAATGGGATGACTAATGCCAGGTTGCTTTTGAGCAGATCAAGCAGTATCTATAGAACCCACTTGTGTTGCCACCGCTAGAGTCGGGGAAATCGTTGATTTTGTATCTATCAGTAGCCGATACGACAATGGGCTGCATGCTTGCTCAGGAATCTAAGGATAGAGTTGAGAAGGCCATCTGTTACCTAAGCAAGAAGATGCTGGAATATGAGACCCGTTATACTCCGCTAGAGAAGGCTTGTTTAGCCTTGGTATGGGCTACCAGAAAGTTGAGGCACTACCTGGTAGCCCACTCCGTAATTCTGGTTTCGAGATTAGATCCCATCAAATATCTCTTTGAGAAACCAGTGCTTACGGGTAGGCTAGCCCGTTGGTTGCTTCTTCTCTCCGAATTTGATTTGAAGTACATGACTCGCAAGTCTATGAAAGGGGGAGCGGTAGCAGAGTTCCTAGCCGATCACCCAGTGGAGGGAGACGAAGCAGTAGAGTATTTGTTCCCAGATGAGGCCATTCTGCAGGTGGAAGAAGAGATTTGGACCATGTACTTTGATAGAGTGTCTAACCAGTACAGTTATGTGATAGGGGTATGCTGATAGCGCCCGACAATTCCCACATACCTTTAGCTTTCAAACTCCGATTCAAGGTATCAAACAATGAAGTAGAATACGAGGCATGTATCGCTGGCTTGGAAGCCACCCTAGAACTAGGGACAAAATGGTTGGACGTCATTGGGGACTCAAACCTAGTTGTGTCTCAAGCAAAAAGAGATTGAAAGGTTAAAGAAGAAAGGATGAAAATCTATAACCAAACCCTAGACGTTCTGATTCCCAGGTTTGAGAGGCTAACCTTCACGCATCTGTTAAGAGAGAGCAACAGGTTCCCAGACGCTTTATCAACGCTATCTTCCATGATAGACATCCCTTTGGGAGTCCGGATGTGTCCGATCATTATTAAACAGACATATGTGCCGGCCTATGAATTGATCGCCGCAATAGACGAAGTACAAGATCAGAACCCCTGGTATTATGACATTTGAACCTTCTTGGAAAAGTAGGCTTATCCACTAGGGGCAAATGCCAAAGATAAAAGGGCAATACGACGAATGGCTGCTCATTTCATCATCTGCTGGTGTAAATTATACAAACGAGGCCATTTGGGAATGCACAAGCTGTGTGTTGATGAAGAAGAGTCGAAGCGCCTAATGAAGGCCATCCACGGAGGAGAGTGCAAATCGCACATGAGCGGAGTGATGTTAGCTCAGAAATTCTCAGAAAGGGTTATTACTGGTCAACCATGGAGAAGGATAGTATCGGTTTTGTTCGGTGATGCCACAAATGCCAAATTCATGTGAATCGCATGAATATCCCGCTGTCGAAGCTATATAACATGACTTCACTGTGGCCGTTTTTTGTTTGGGGAATTGATGTTATTGGGGCAGCTACTCCGAAGGGGTCAAATGGGCACGAGTACATCCTGGTGGCAATAGACTATTTTACAAAATGGGTTGAGGCCCAATCCTATGTAGTGCTGAAAGCATTCCACGTACCCAAGTTCATCAGGAATAATATCATCTGTCGTTATAAGGTCCCGAATGAGATCATCTTGGACAATGGTTCCCACTTCAAGAAAGAAGTGATCGACTTGTTGGAGAAATACAACGTGGCTTTTCATAAGTCATCTACATATCGGCCGCAAACCAACAGAGCTGTTGAGGCTGCCAACAAGAACATCAAGCACATTCTACAGAAGATGGTGGAAACCTATAGGGACTGGCCAGATAAGTTACCATTTGCTCTCTGGGGCTACAGGACATCAATTCGAACATTTACTGGGGCAACTCCATATTCTCTGGTTTATGGGATGGAGGCTGTTGTGCCGATTGAAGTTGAAGTTTCGTCGCTGCAGGTTATGGCTGAGTGCCAGATAGCAGAAGCGGATTGGCAGCAGAGCAGGTTTGAGGAACTAATGCTGTTCGACGAGAGGAGGCTGAAAGCGCTGTACCATGTCCAAGGTTATCAACGCAGAATTGCCAGGGCTTTCAACAAGAAAGTTAAGCCTAGGAATCTAAAAGAAGGGGATTTGGTGCTCAAAGACAATCGAGCTCCCATCCATGACCCTAGAGGCAAGTTCAGACCTAATTAGACTGGTTCTTACATCATCAAATCAATTTGGTTGGGTGGAGCAGTCATTCTTATGGACCTAGATGGCCTTGAATTCTCCCAACCAATCAACATGGACAAGTTGAAGAAATACTACCCTTGAGTGGCTCGTTAGGCCGAAAACCCGAAAGGGCGACCTAAGCAAAAGTTAGAGCACAAAAAATCAGAAGAAAAAAAAAAATTTGAGCTTGCAAGGTTGAAAACCCGAAAGGGCGGCCTTTGCAAAAGTTAGAGCGCAAAAAGGAGAGTATCAATACCCAAGTGAACCCGAACCGAACTACGTAAGGCTTGATTCCCATCTTCGGGATACGTGGGCAACTTCATTCTGAAGTCCAGCCACAAACACTTCCAAATCAACTGTGTCCATAAGATTGTTTTGGTCACCTTTGTCTTTTCTGCATCCAAGAGTTTGGTTGTGATCTTCACTATGATAGCTGGTTACAGTACAGTGCAGTGCTATTCAGACAAGGGGTAACTTTCTGTTTGTTGGATTCGGGGTTGTGTATCTCGACGATAAATTTCAGGTGTGTCCAGCTGTAATCCTTACCGAAAATGGTTTTGAAAAGTTTTAATAAAAGTTGATTTTGTTCAAATTAATCTTTTTACAACTTAGACCATTTTTGGACCAAAAGGAAAATTTTCAGTACCCACAACCTTCAATTTCATTGATTTCAATACAGAGTTCTCTACCTCTTGATACAAATCAAAGTTGCTTTTTATTACATTCAAAAGGAAAACTTGAAAGTACAGATCAAAGCAACAAACTTGGGGCATAGTTGAGTCAGGTGTTCCTGCGTCCCCTCCCAGAGCTTGCGGAAGCTTCAGATGCCAAAGTAGGCCCGGTTTGTGCCTCATCTTCAAGCCAAGCTATGCATTCGCTAGAAAGGGCGCAACTAAAATTGGGAGCAGGAGCCAGAAGTTCTCTTATCCTCCATGCAATGGGATATCGAGCTAGGTGTGAGCCCTGGATTGGAAATGAAGTCAGGTATTCTATCCCCTCTTCTAGACAAGTCTGGTCATGGCCGAATTGACGCTGGAGCCGGAATGGAAAATAGAAGACACAGTGTGTCAAGCCAATCAACTGAATGCCAGGCTGGCGAGACATGCTGTAGCTCATCTCAGGGAGATCAAACTAGGGGCAACACCAAGCAATGTCAGTAGCAGAATGGTTGCACATCCATTGGCACAACCATCCCTCGTTCGAAAAATCAACTAGCCGTTGGCGAAAGAAATAGCCGCGTCCTGAATATGCGGGACAAGAGTCCACTACTTTCAACTTGTCCATAAGCCATATCTGGGGAGGGATGAAAAATAAGAGAGATTAAAGAGTAGAGAGGTGTATGTGGAGAGAAAAGTGAGAAATGGTTTTTAGAGAAAAACAAAGCTTGAGGGCCGAGTGATGTGAGAAACACATGTGAGAAGGGTGGAAAACATTACCTATAAGAGTAGTGGACTTCCTACGAACTTGGTTGTCTCTCAGCGATGGAAAGCATCTAAGCCCGTCAAAGTCTCGGCTAGTGTCAAGCCAATGCAGCTCGTGTCCTCTTTCAAGCCTTGGGCAACTTCGATCAAGCGAATGCTAGACCTTCCGAAGCCAGGGGCAAGCATAAAATGAGCCAACATGCACAAGCAGAGAGCATGCTATCAAAAACTTTGCCAGAGACAATCGTCGCGGGCCCCAGCATTAGAAAACTGATGAATCAAGTTGGGAATATCCAACTCCCCGTTGTGAACCAAAGATCGGGCATCGTGTAAAGTGAGCCCACACATTCTTCCTAAAGCCTAGATGTGACCAAAACGGGGCTGAGGTAAGATTTCCTCGTCACGCCCGGATTCCATCAGAGTTTGGAACTCTTCCATTGTCAGACATATCTCCTGTCCCCCGAAGCTAAAAACATACGTAACCGGGTTCCAACATCTAGCCGCGGCATGGAGGAATGGAAAGCACAGCGGGGTACGACTCAGCGGGAATAGTGCATTTATCCCGAAACCTCAAAAATTCAGATTTTTCGAGCCATCTAAAGTTGCAATCCAAGTTGAGAGTTTTTCGACAAAGAATGGCTCCATTTGTGGTAAAAATAGAGCTAAATTGAAGAAACCACGAAGCTGGAGCTTTTGTAGAAGATAAGGTGCTGAGTGGAAGACAGGTGGCAGCAATCTGGAGGTTCCCTGCAGTAGTAGCCGATCAGCCACTTTTGTAGCTGACCGCATACTACTAATGGGCGATGGTCATTTTTGGTGGCCGGCAGCATCTATTTATGGCCGGTGGCCTCCCATTTTGCCCTCTGGTCCATCCATGTGTTGAAAGTGCTAAGAACCTGTGTTTTGCTCCACTCTTGGTGCATTTTGCCGTCTCTCTTTAAGAACTTTGTCGAATTGCTTATTGAGTTGTCGAATTGCTTATTGAATTGTATTTGTATTGATTGTCGAGTTGTTGTTGTTCATTGAGTTGTTTTACTCTATTTGTTATGTGCTGGTTGGTTCACTACCTGAATAAGGAATTGCCAATACAATGTTCAATTTTTCCATTAAATCCTATTTTCGTGTAAAATGGTGCAATGCGATGCTTAGAATGAAAAAAAAAACATAACACTTTTTTTTTTTTATCAAAAAGCTGATTTTTTATTCCAATCATGGTTTCTTTTTACAGAAGGAGTACAAGTTTTTAATAAAAAATTGCCTGAAACTGTACAATGTGCTAGCACTACTGGCAAAAAAAGAAAACTAAGCAAAAACATCTGAATCAGCCCCAGTCACCTCAGGATCGAGAGGCCCTCTTTGTTCTCTTCCTCGGCTGAGCGGACTTAGAGCTATCGCCATCGGCGCCACAGTCTGAATCTGAGCCGGAGCCTGATCCAGAGCCGTCTTCGCTCCCCTCCTTGGAGCCCTCCTCAGCATTACCACCGCCTTTAGAACTCGAGCCGGTGTTATCGCCTCCACCCTTAGATGAATTTGACTGGGGGCTCACTGGCTCCTCGTCCTCATCTGTCGCATCATCATCCGGGATAGGCTCTGGTGGGCCACTCTCGTCATGAGTACGTTTAGCTCTGCCTCGGCTGTGCGTCGGAGTCCCTCGTCTCTCTTTCCTTGCTGTCGGGGGAGGCACTGAAGGTCCTGCTGCAGCTCCCGCTGGGGCGTCCGGTGGGGCTGGCATCTGAAAAGGGCAGTTTGTCAAATACATCAGTTATGGTATATATTAGATGTAAAGATAAGTGTAATGTTGTATGCAGTGTGTGGGAGTAGTGTACCAATGCAGTGTTGTTAATGTAATGTATTCAAATCAGTATGAAACAGATTGCCGTTGAAATACTGATGTATCGGCAGAAAGTTTGATGGCTGGAAATGTAAGCTGAAAAAACTTACTGGAATCCTGTAGAGGCTGAGCAGGTTCATGCTCGTTTGAACCATCTGCATCAGAGAAGCCGCTAGCTCGAGAGCCTGCCCGGTGTACTCTATGGATTCCTGCAAATGTGTTAAGATGATTAGCGGTCTATAAAGCATAACTGAAATGAATTGAATGTGCAAAATGTAAAGTATAGTACATACCGGAGTCGGGCTTCGAACTTTGGCAAGCTTGTGACCAGCTGGTGCAGGCTAGATGGGAATCTGGTAAGCCTCCCCTGTGGATCGCTAGCAAGTCAGTGTGGTAGGTAGCTCTGGCCATCCCGCCCTCTGTCTCGTCTGAGAACCTCTCCTATCATGAGCCCTGGTCGCTCTAGACCCTCCAGCTCTCTCTCTCCCGCAGCTGGAGCTCTAGCTCTCTCACCTCCATCGGTGCCAGCCAGAGGTGGCATGAGGTATGTCTAGATGAAGGCAGTGTAATCGCCCTCAAGTCTAAAGAAGTTAGCGTCCCAACCTCTGGTGAAATCGATCATCTCCTGCATGGTGTATCTTTGTATGATCCTCATATATGTGGGAGGCGACATCGGAACTACCGGCTCAGCCAAGCCGAGGCTCTGGCGCAAGAATGGCTCCCCTAAGAACCACGCCCGACAAACTGGGCCCTCGAGCAAGATCCGAAATCGGGAAGCCTCCCGAGCGCCGGCAAACTGATCTCTGACCTCGTCAGGCATCACTGCCCACGGCTGCCAGGTGATCTGCAAATAGTGAATATATAGATTGTTAGCTGCCATTAGAGATGCAATATGAAGTAGAGCTGAAATAACTGTAAGGTTTGAGTTACCTCTACTGCGGTCACGGTGTCGAATAATCAACGGAAAAATGAGACGGACTCTCAGGGCCTCCGCTGGCATCTTTTGTCGTACCTGTGGGAGTACGGCATAACAGGTGGCATCTCTACCTCTAGCTCTGGGGCAAGCCTCGGAAAATAGGCGTACGCCCATAGCTGCAGAAGGCGGAAGGACAACAGTGAGAATACCACAAATAAATACAAATGATGCAGAAAGCAGATTGTGTATACAGTATACAGAGGGCAGACAGTGTGTGCAGTGTGTCAATAATGTAAAGCAGAAAGCAGATTATGTATATAGTATACATAGAATGCAATGTAGAAGGCAAACAGTGTGTGTAGTGTGTCGATAATGTAAAGCAGAAAGCAGATTATGTAGTACAGTGTGCGGTGTGAGCAGTGTACAGAAAATGTGAAGCAGAAGACATAACGGCAAATGCAAGACAGGAGGGTAGGACATACCTCCCAGGCCCTCCAGTAGCCTCCTAGCAGATGCCTGTGTAGACACCCCATTTTTGACCACCTTAAGACTTGGGCACTATTGATCTTTTACTTGGTAATGAAAGTTGTGCAGTGCAAGGGTTCGATTTCTTCAGCAAGGAGAGAGTCAAATCCCAACTTCATACCCCATTCTTGGACCAAAACTATTTTGACCAAGGATTTTAGACCTTAAAACCCTCTCTTTCAAAATATTTTTGAAAAGAAGTTTCTACGATGTTCCGAGGCTCGCATTTTGTTAAATGTTGTGCTTTTCGGTAAACCGAGTAAGGACAAAGTGAAAATGAATGAAAGAGAGATGAAATCTTTGAAAAATATTTCAAAACACCTTGTTTAGGGGTTTGGGGTTGAAGAAAAGAGGAGAGGAGAGAAGAAAACTAGTTTGGGAGAAGTTCGGCATGAATCCGGGAAGGATCGAAGCTAAGCAGCTTCACTAAAACAGGCATAACTTTTTTCACAGTTGAAATTTTGATGTGAGGCTGCCACCATTGGAAAGCTTACTTCCGGGGCTTCAATTTGGACCCAAGAATGACCTGAAAAGGAGTCCAGATGAAGGAAATATGCCCATTTGAAGTTTGACCTGCAGAGCAGATTTTTGCTGTCGGCCAGAAAAGTAGCTGGCCGGCTAGTTGAGGTAGCCAGCCGGCCAGTTGAAGTAGCCTACTGGCTACTTTTGTCAAAAACTCTTTTTTTTTTTGCAGATCTTTCTTCTCCAGCTGTTATACACTGCTCCAGATATTTCCAAACTCAGATATTTCGACCAAAGCTCCATTTTTGCTATATATGGAGCCATATCACTCATTTTGAAAAAGAGAATAAGTTTGGGAGCTTCTCACACTAAAAGCTCTCTCACCCTACAAATTTTCAGAGCTGAAAATTCTCTCCCTCTCTAGAATTCTCTCTCACTCTCTCTATATTGTGCTATATTGTGCTTGAAAGTGGTTTTTCTTCATGTATTTGCATACACATCCTTCATCATAGTTGTATATCTTTAGGCTGAGGTCCCTTGGAGCCTATTTTGAGCTCTAAAAGGCTGGTTCTGGCTCAGATTTTGGCTGGTTTTGCTGCTGTGCTTCAAGGGTAAGCACTTCCCCCGTTCAAGCTTGCTTTTGCACACTTGCTTTACCCCTCTTTTTCCATTGTCTTGTACTATTTTTGGGCTGGTTTTGAACCATAAAAAAGCTCTGATTTTAATGTTCTAAAGTGGTGGTTTAAGCCTTGTTTGGCTAGGGGGTGTTTCCTTCCTTTTGCTCCTTGGCTTGTAAGTCCTTTTGAGCTATCTTTCAAGCTTTTGAAACCATCTCTTTTTGGCCCTTTAACCACTGAATTCTAGAGGAATTTCAGTGGTAGAAAACTTCTTTTGAGGTCCCAAATAGGAGGGGGGTGTCCCCCCTCCTCTTGTCTTGTTAGCATGTGTTGTTGGCCTACCAAAGGAGCATGTGTTTCTATCCTCTTGAGGCTTAGTTAGAGCATGTTTTTGTGACTTTTTGGACCTCCTATAACTCTGTTTTTGGCTGGTTTGGTCATCTCTTGCATGCTTCATACACTTGTAGTGTAATCCTACTTGCTAGCTTAACATGCTTCATGTCTTAGCCCATAATTCTAGCATGTATTGGCTCCACTCCAGCATGTTTTTGGCCATTATTTAACATGCTCTAACTCTGATTTTGGTTGGTTGGGTCACCTCTTGCTTGGTTTTTGTACTTGTAGTGCAATCTCACTCATTAGCCTTGCATGCTTAGTGTTTTGGCCTATCATTCTAGCTTATTTTGGCTACGCTCCAACATGTTTTTGGCATTGTTTTGACATGCTGTAGGACTGTTTTGAGTGGTCTTGGCCTCTTGGGGCTTGCTTTGTATAGCTATGGCATAGTTGGCTTTGCTAGTCTTGTGTTTTGAGACCCCTAGCATGCCTTATTTGTGATGTTTGTGTGATATGGCATCATTTGGTATGAGGTCCAAGAGCTACACTCTTTTGAGCTTGTGTGATGACAAGGAGAGTCGCAGTACATACAGTCCTTGGAATACACTACTTTGCCTCTATTTGCTCTCTGTTGCAGCAAAAAGGGAAATCTGGGAAATCAGTGGCCGACCGGCCAGTTGAAGCAGCCGACCGGCCACCAATGGTAGCCGACAGCCTCCATTTGTAGCCGATTGGCCAGAAATGAATTTTGCATCAGTATGTTCCTGAGTTGGAGCAGAGGCATTTTGGGAGTTGGCACAATTTTCAGAGATCAAACGAGTGCAAACAGAGGCATCCAAAGGCAAGGCAGTGGATTTCTAGGAGGAAGCAAACCGAGCATGCAAGCATCCCTCACTTCCCAAGGCCGTTCATTTAAATTGTTTAGCTAATTAGTTCATTAGCTTAGTCATTTTGTAATTAATTAGTTAAGTGTTTAATTAATTAATTCAGTTCGTAATTAATTAGCCAAGATAGTTAATTAGTTGTTTTGTAATAATTACCTTAGCTTAGTGTAGCTAGTTAGCTTATTCATTCGGACCCTCCTTCGCGAGGGCATAATGTTATAATAAGTGTGCGTATGTGTATGCATGTCTTCCAACCTCACGTCTTTCTCCCTTTTATGTAACCACTTTCGATGGTTAGTTTAGGGACATTTTCAATTAGCATACCTTATGCTTGCATGTTTGCATCATTCATTTGTCTTGCATGCACCGAGGCTCAGCACATCATTCAAACTACATTGTTGTTTCAATATCTTCTTTGAATACATGTTTAAAAGCATGTTATCAAGTTGCTTCATATGTCATATTAGTAGCCGAGCCTATTAATTTCATATTGCATGTGTTGCTTTAGGCATCTTGCATAGTTAGGATCATGCATTTTTTCTAATTAGCTTTTGTTTTTGGCTTGGAGTACTCGGTAAGCTTTTACGCTTTAGCATATTGCATGAGTGTGATTGCCTTAATGCCATGTTTCGCATGCTTGCCATGAGGCTATGTGCTTATTTGCTAAACTGCATGAATGCGTGTGGATGAAGGCTTTGTTACTTGAATTGGGACAATTCGACGAATGTGAGTTTTAAGCCCACTTTGCGAAGTGGCAAATCATGTTTTAAGCCCATCATGTTTGGTGGCAAATCCACATTTTAGCCCACTTGAGGGTGGCAAATTCAAACCGTTTTCGAAAAGCAAACATGAGTTGAATTTGTTCCAACTCTTGCGATTTTAGTCTATACTTGCTTGTGTGCGTCACATGGTAAAGTTAGCTAATAACCGGAATAAGATTACATGAGATTTATAAAACAATATATCATGATTAGTAAAGGCTGATCCTTTAATCGGGCGAGCGGGGGTGTTCATCTCAGGACCTTCCCCTCTCGTACCCAAGTTCCCAAGCTCCCAAGCTGAGGCAACTTTGGTGATGACGGACACGTGGCCTTTGGCACGAGTCAAGGTTTCCTAAATTTTTCAAAAATAAAATATTAGGTGGCGACTCGGTAATCTGGCAAAGTAGTCCAGTTTTGGCATTATTTGATTACAAATCAATTTTCCAAAATGATTTGCGAGATTGGACTCTTTGGTGTTTATGAATTTCACATTGCCCTTTGTGAGATTAGATTCAGAACCATGATAGGAGTCCAAACTGTAGGACCAATTCAAGCTCTCCAAAAGGGGGCACGAAGAAAGTCGAGCTACAGTACTGAAGGTCCTGCTGTGGCTGTCGCCGCTACTATCAGTAGAGGTGGGACCTAAAAAGGTAGTTGGTATATGTCAGCCACAGTATGTGTATCAGATGCAAGTGTGGTGTGCATAATAGATACATACAAAGTGTGAATACAAGGCGAGAACGCAATGTGTCAGATGTGATCTATACATGTAGTGTATCAGTGCAGGGTGAAGAAGTGTTTAGTTGAGGTGCCAGTATCAGTATATCAGCATAGATTTGATGACCGGAATACAAGAAAACTAAAAAAAATTTCCTCAATGCCATGGAGGCCGAGTATCGCCTCCCTCTTAAGGATCATGCCCTCGAACGAGGCTAACATCTTGAGTAATCTCTCGACGTACCCTGTGGAGGCCTGCAAATACAATTTGGAATGATCAGTGTCCGGAATAAATGAATGTCCGAGTATCTAAGAAGGAATGAAAAATGAAATGAAAACTGAAGTGCATATCGGAGGTGCATTAGGCGCCCTGACGTATCTGTGACCAACCAACGGAGGCTCAATCGGAATCTGATAAGCCTCTCTGGAGTACCGCCAACCTGTCAGCTCGGCCGGAAGCTCCGGCCAACCAGCCCTCTGCTCTACCTGGGGAGTCCCTCTGCCACGGGCTGTGCTAGCTCGACTCGTTCTGCGTCTCACCCTCACGGTAGGAGCTCTCACTCTTTGGCCCCTACGAACGCCGGTCAGAGGCGGCATCAGGTGTATCTAGATGAAGGATGCATAATCACCCTCTACACGAAAATACTCTGCCTCCTGTCCTACCATGAACTAGATCACCTCGTCGGCAGATAAACTATGTGTCACTCTCATGGAGGCGGGAGGTGCCATCGGTATGAATGGGGCAGGCAGACCCAAAGTCTGGCATGCGAAGCGCTCACCCAAGAACCAGGCACAGCAAATCGGGCCCTCGAGAAGAATGAGATGGCGGGTGATGACCCGAGGTGTATCATATTGGGCTCGGAGCCTTGACGGTATCAGGGCCCAAGGCTGCCATGTGATTTGAAAGAGAAAGTAAACAGATTATTAGTTGTTGTCGGTTGTTATTGTGTGGGTTTAA
Organism: Camellia granthamiana; assembly: GCA_036172215.1. Classification (NCBI taxonomy): domain Eukaryota; kingdom Viridiplantae; phylum Streptophyta; class Magnoliopsida; order Ericales; family Theaceae; genus Camellia; species Camellia granthamiana. The sequence goes on from CM069903.1 coordinate 116,416,259, forward strand.
ATGGTTGAAAAGTAAGATGACTTTGTCTTAGGTTACCTCATACGCCGCAACCACATCAAAATACTGGCGGAAAAACATGAAGTTTTCCCAGGTCCTACGACGGAGCTGGCCATCGTATACCTGAGAAAAGGGGACTGTCACTGGAACCTCCTCCACAGGCTCTGGAGTGAGAGCCGGGAAGTACGCGTACACCCATAACTGCTGGGAAAGTACGACGATATGCGATCAATACAGTGCATGAGCAGAAACAAAAAATGCGAAGCAGAATGCATACAGTGCATGAGCAGATACAGAAAATGCAGAGCAAAAGGCATACAGTGCATGAGCAAATATAGAAAATGTAGGGCAGAAAGTACATGTGTTGAACAAGTGTAAAGCAAGAAATGCTGAGCAGAAAATGTAAAGTGAAGAAGGGGGGCACTAAGCTATGTACCTCCCAAGCTTGCCAGTAGCCTCCAATCAAGCTCCCACTCCTGCGGGAAGTCGAGCTCATATATCCGTACAAAGTGCCGAGCTCATATATCCGTACAAAGTGGTGCGGCCGACTCCGGCCCAATCATAAAACTAAACTTGATGGAGCACCACCAAGGCCCTCAGCAAATACAGGCCCACGGTATTCCACCTGTTTGAAAACAAGGTGGTACCAAAAATGAACATGAGGAAGCCTTTGGCATACTGCTCTATCTCCTCGACCGTCTCGGGCTCAGTCCCCCTAAACTGCTCCTCAAACCAGCTATACCAGACCATGCCTGACCGGAGTGGCGGTGGATGTGCCCCAAGCAGCGCGACCCATGCTGCCTCACATTCCCCCATATCAGCGTCGAGAGGGATCGGATCACCCCTCACGCCTAAGCCAGTGATCATGGCAAAGTCGTAAGGAGTCATCGTCATCTCCCCTGTGGTGGAAAAATGGAAGGAGTTGGTAGTGTCCCACCACCTCTCCACTAGAGCCCCTAAGAGAGGACGGCTTGGTATAACCCGAGTCAGGCTGGAGTAGAAGATACCGAAGCCTGTCTCATCAATGATGTCGCGAACTCCGACTGGAAGTTCACTGTACCAATCTTGAGCGGTCGTCGTGCCATAGCCTCTGAAGGCGTGAGACCCGTCCTGTGGTAATACATGAGATGCGATCAAATCAAGCAGTGAAAAGTACAGTCGGATGTAAAGCAGTGATGATAGTATAGGTGGATCAAGGCAGTGCATGAGATTAGATCAAAACAGTGCAAGAAATACAAACAGTTAAGGGTAGTACTGTAGAAAAATAGTTTTCGTACCTCTACGGCGATAGCCAACAAATGAGACTCTGGCTCTTTCAGTAGGAGGTCCTCTGGTGCATCCTCAGCAAAGTCAATAAAGGATTTGATGCCTCTTACGGTGGGTACTATGTGTGTCTAAGGATGGTACCTCATTGGATCGGAAGGGTGTATGCTCAGTGGTAATGGCTCTGGCTCGGCCTCGAAGTCCACCTCGATATCTACTGGAGAAAGCTCGGGGGGAGCCCCGTCATGAGGAACAATGTCCGCCATCTGAAATAGGTGCAAGATGGGTGAAAAATGAGAAAAAGTGAAGAAAATGGAAAAAACTTTGAAAATGTCAACCCTAGGAGAGAGAAAATGGAAGAAAAAGTCAAAGCCTGGAAAAGTGTACAGAACTCGAGAGAAACTTGAGGGGAAGGAGCCTAGAATGGTGGAAATGAGAAAGGAAGCATCGAAATCAAATTCCAATCGGTTCAAAATAGAGAGAACTAGAAGGATTTAGCAAAGAAAATGTTTTTGGGACGTTGGAAAACGCGTAGAAAGCACAGATCTAGAGAAAATGAGCACCTAGAGAGCAAGAGGGAGGAATTTCGGATGTGGGGTTGTGTGGAAATGAAGTTCCATGCTTTGTTTTTAAAAACCCGGATGTGAAAAGTCAATTTTGCCCAAATCTGCCATCTATGGCCGGTAGTGGCACATCGATGGCCAGCAGTGGCACACTGGTGGCCGGCAGGGCACACCAGTGGCCGGCAGCTCCCTATGGTGGCCGGTAGGTTTCCAAAAGTCTCCCCTATATCTCTGGCTCTGTTTATGTCCTTGGATTCCAAGAAGTGCAGGGACTATTCAGTGTTTAATTCAGAATGGTTTCACAGAAGCTCAGAATTGCATTTCCAGTGCGCGATGGTTGTCACTCATCAACATAAAGAAGGTGTATCCTTTTTTTAACATATTGCAACTCTTCCAAGAGATAAATCGGAAGTTGCCATTGAGTCGTCTTTTTCAAACACACTTTTGTCATTGCATGGAATGTGCATTTTGTATTGTTACATAGAACATGCATCCCCATGTTTGCATAGAATATGCATGTTGTATTGTTGTATAGAACATGCATCCCCATGTTTGCATAGAATATGCATGTTGTGTTGTGATGCCTTGTACATACCCTTACATTTGTATAGAAAATGTTCGTACATGTTGCATCGACCATGCGTTTGTTATTGTTGCATGAGACATGCATTTTTCTGTCCATTACGTAGAACATGCTCTCGCTCACGCTGCATAGAATATGCTTCTGTTTTGTTTCTTGCATGTTGTGCATCAAGCATGCCTCTAACATTGTGTCACTGTTATTCGTCTTTCATAGAACATGCATTTTTATTGTATTGTACCTGTCAAGTTTCTTTCTTATGCAGGCACGATATTGTATGTACGGTTCATTCAAAGCTAGTGCAACCAGACGATATTGTATGTACGGTTCATTCAAAGCTGGTGCAACCAGACGATATTGTATGTACAGTTCATTTAGAGGAACTCTATGTAAGATCATTCATGTCCCTTGAACACCTTGTTGGTTAGAAACATTCGGGTACACCCGGTGTTTACACCACACCTTGCTGGTTAGAAACACTCGGTTACGCTCGGTGTTTACATCACACCTTCTAGTTAGAAACATTCGGATACACCTGGTGTTTACACCACACTTTGTTGGTTAGAAACATTCGGGTACGCCCGGTGTTTACACCACACCCTTGTTGGTTAGAAACATTCGGGTACGCCCGGTGTTTACACCACAACCTTGTTTTGGTTAGAAACATTGGGACGTGTTCCCGATGTTTATACCACCTCCCGGTTAGAAGCGTTTGGAACGTGTTCCAATGGTTATACCACCCTGTTGGTTAGAAACATTAGGATGTGTTCCCCATGTTTATACCACCCCCCGGTTAGAAATGTTTGGAACGTGTTCCAATGCTTATACCACCCTGTTTTGGTTAGAAACATTGGGGCGTGCTCCGATATTTATACCACCCTCCGGTGTTTACACCACTCCCTTTCTCCTCTTGCGTGAGGCGTGTTAGGATATTTTCGGTTATAAACATTCGGGTATGCCCAATGTTTACACCATCCTCTTCTCCTCTCGCGTGCAACGCATGAGGACGTTTTCAGTTAGAGACACATGGGCGCGTCCCGTTGTTCTCGTTGCTTTTTCTCCTCCCGTGTGTGACGCGTTAGGACGTTACACTTTAGAAACATTTGGGCGAGTCCCGGTGTTCACATCATCCCTTCTTTCCTTACGCGTATAGCGCGCCAGAATCTTGTTTGAGACCTCGGGTGCGCCCGACAGTCGCTCTTATCCTTCCCTGCGTGAGGCGCAGTTAAGTTTGTCTAATTTTCTTACATCATTTTTGCATGAAATGTGGTTCGGCTTGTGATTCTCATGCGTGGCGTGTTTATTTACTTACTTCTTCTCATGTATGAGATTACTGTACCTCATTGGTTTGTTTAAAATGTTGCATTTTCCTTGCATGACATTTGCATTTAAATGCTTCATTACAGCCATATTGTATGATCATAAGTTATGTTCTTGGGTACGATTAGGGAAGGTCATCTATGAGCACCCCCGCTTGCCCGATCAAAGATCGGCCTGTACTAAACAGGATATTTTGTTTTTGAAAACACATATGTTCTTATTCCGGTTAATTAGCTAATCTTACTACGTGATGCGCACAGCAAACAAGTATAGACCAGATCGCCTAATTTGGAACCAAGCATCGCATATCCGTTTGTTTGGAAAATGGTTTGGGGTTTTGCTACTCGCACTCAAATGTGGATTTTAATGAATTGTTCCAATTCAGGTAATCCAACCTTCACCCACAGGCATTCAGGCAGTTATAGCAAATAAGCAATTAGCCTCATGGTAAGCATGCTTTCATGGCAACATTAACACACATCTAGTATGCTAAAGCGTAAGCACTCATAGTGTACTCCGAGCCAAAACAAAGAATTAGTTAGAAATCATGCATGATCGTAATTCATGTTAAGATAGCTAATGCAACACATGCGAAAAATGCAGCTAAAATAGACTCGGCTATTCTAGAATGTCATATGAAATGCAACTCGATACATGTATTCAAATTGGAATTGAAATACAATGCACTTAGTATGATGCACCGAGCCTGGTGCATGCAATACAGATGAATGGATGCACGCATGCGAGCATAAGGTATGCTAAATGAAACATGCCCTAAAACTAACCATCGTAAGCGGTTAAGTAAAAGGGAGAAAGAAATGAAGGTTAGAAGACATGCGTCACACACACACATGCTTATTACAATAATGCGCCCTCTCGAAGGAGGGACCGAATAAGAAACTAACTAGCTAATCTAAGCTAATTAAACTAATTATTACATAACAAATTAATTAACTAATTCTATTTAACTAATTATTACAAAACGAATCGAATAGCTAACGCATTAACTAATTAAAGGTACAAACTAAAGCAAAAGCAAGCTATTTAAGCATGGCAGCTAAGGAAAGCAATAAATCAGGAGCTTCAGAGGGAGAGGAATGGATGCATGCTCGGTCACCTCGTTCAGAAATCCAATGTGATGCCCCGATTTGCCTCTGTTTTTATTTGTTCTCAGAAACTTGCACCAAGCTCCAGAAAGCTGAAACTCCATCTTGGGAAACCTGTGGGAGGGTGGCCGACCACTTTTGGTCTCTAGAAACACCTGCCGACCACTTTTCAACAACCAAAAGTGGTCGGCCAGCTACTTTTTCTAGCTAGTCGACAAGTTGTTGCTGCTGAATTCTAATTTTCTGCAACAGAGAGCAAGAAAAGGCATCTCAATGTATTTGCAAGATATCTGTGCACAACCACCCTCCCTATCATGTCATGAACTCAAGAGGGTGTGGTTCTCAACCCTCGGGCCACCAACCGCGCATTTCCATGCATGATGGCCGAGAGGCGAAGTTGCACAATTCAATGTAAAATGAATGCACAAGTAAACACATAAAGCCTAGAACTCTATCATGTGTGATCAAGAGCATCGTCGACCGAGAATTGAGGCACGTTTCATCACTTCACGTATGAAACGTCCCTCTTTTTCCATGTTTGGACTAACACCTATTCCAAACACAATGTAACACAAGCATGGCATACATAATGCAATGTAATGCAACCTTAGAATGCAACTTGAACAACCTAACAAGACTAATGGTATGCACAATACTAATGCATGCAACAACTAGCATGCACAATGCAAATATCAATTAGCATGCACAACGCCATGATGTAACCTAAACATACACAATGCAAGGTATATGGCATACGCAATGCGATGATCTACGTGGCATACGCGATGCAAGGAACAACATGGCATACACAATGCTAAATGCTAAGAACTAGGTGGCATACTCAATGCAAGGCAATCAATGGGGTTCTTAACACAATGTAATGCATGCATGCACAATGCAATGCAAAAAGGGTAACAATATGCAATACACCAAGCACGCAACAACATGCAAACCACATATTCAATGGACTTAAACCGAAATGGACATACCTCAGCCATGCCAAAACAGTGGCCATTGGTGATGAAATGAAGGCACATAAAGCAAGGCATGCATGCACAATGCATTGGCCATTAGAAAGGCCTAAGAGCACAACTCTCAAGAAGGCTCAAAGAGCGACAAATGTGCAAGTGTAACAACACCAAATGCACTGAAATGAGGTAAGAAATGATGCCAAATCATTCAAATAAAGCAAGTAAGGCATGCAAGAGTCCTAAGGCATGAAGGCTAGTGAAGAGGACTACAAAGGAGGCATGCCATACATGGCACAAATGCATGAACTAAGCACGGACAGAGCTCAAGTAGGTCAAAATAAGGACCTAAACATGTTGAGACGAGGGCTCAAAGGCCTAAGTATGCAAGCATACAAGCTAAGGCATAAACTAGGCAACAATGCATAACACTCAAAGGCACTTAAAGTATGATTGAGGTAGGAACATGGCAATGCTAAATGCTCTGAAATGTCATGTTAGGCGGTGCCAAATCATGTACACAACACAAATGAAGCATGCAATGGTGCTCAAAGCTTGAGGTAAGCAAGAGCATTTGTACTATAAGTATACAAAACATAGAGCATGTGACCAAGGCAACCCAAAATAGTCCTAGAACATGTTAAAATAAGTCTAAAACATGTATGGAAGGATGCCGAAACAAGCTAGCATGGTGAGGATGAGGCATGATGCATACAAGGCAAATAAGGTAGATTACACTACCCCTATTAGGACCAAGCATGGGATGACTCGACCAATAAAAATTAGAGTTATATCATGGCAAAATAACCCCAAAAACACATTTAAATGATGGCTTGCAAGCTATGGCATGAAGGCATACGCAATGGTTCATGTTAAGGCATAAAGGGGCAAACCCTCCAACACATTGAATGAGTGACAAATGTAAGTGTATGGCCACACTACATGGACTGAAATAAGATAACTAATGATGCCAAATCGTTGAAATAAGCCAAGTAATGCATGCTAGAGGATTCAATACACAAAGCTAACAAGCTAGATTGAACCAAGGCTATACAAAGCAAGTCATGCATGGCCAATACAACACAAATCAGACCTTAAACATGCTAAAACATGAACAAAGTCTTCATGAAGTTAAGCCAAAAGCATGCTTGAATGACATGTTACAACATGATGCATGTTAGGCTATTTCATGGGATTGCACTACAAGTGCATGGAGCATGCAAAGGCTAACCAAACCAAACCTAAACAGAGGTATGACATGGTAAAACAAGCCCAAAGACATGCTGAAATGGACTCAAACCAAGCTAAAATGACATGCTACTTCATGAAGCATACAATGCTAGCTTAAGGGATTTACACTACAAGTGTATTAGGCATGTATGGAATGACCAAGGCAAGTAAAAATAGTGGTATGCAACAGAAAAATAACCACAAATAAAAGCTAAGATATGGTCAACATACACTTAGTAAAGATGCTCAAACATGAGGCATATTAAGGCATGTATTGAAGATGCAAGGAGAGTGGATGGCCCTCCCTTTCTTAAGACCTTAAAACACCATCCCCACCACTGAAATCCCTCTGGAGAGAAGGCCAATACAAGGTGGTCCCGAAGCTTACAAAAAAGGCTCAAAAACAAGGCCTAAGAGGAGGTAAACAACCCCAAACACAAAAGTGATCTTAAACAAACTTTTTAAGCATGCAAAAATAGAACTTTTATCAGTTATGAGCTAAGCTTAAAACAGCATACAAGATAGGCTAAAAGCTTAAGCAAGAAAGGGGGATTTAAAGGTCAAAAGCTCACCCTTGAAGACCCTCTTCAAAGTTGCAACACCAGCAACTTTTCCAAGCTCAAACCAGTCCAAGAACCTCAAAAACAACTCCTTAGCACCTCAGCAACCAAAGGAAGGTGTTTGAGTGTGTGTTTGTGTGTTAAACTAAGATAAATCTACACTTTTGAAGCACAAAAATGAAGAAACAAGGAGATATAGATACAACACTATATCTATCCCTCTCTCTCAGATTTTTTAAACCTGGAGGAGGGAGGAGGAGCCTCCCTCTTATAGAAGAGGAAAGGCAAAGCTTCTAGGAGCAGCTAAGCACCAAAGCAATCCCTCCATACACGTGCATGGAGGATGGCCCTAATGTCCTCCAGCTGGCAATATCTCCAAAAAGGTGCTAAAAAGCAGCCGACCACTTGAAGTGGTCGGCCTGCTAGTTAAAGTGGTCGACCGACCACTTTAAGTGATCTCTGAGCGCAACAACTGGTCGGCCATGGGTGGGAGAGGTCTAGAGCATGAAAATAATGCAATGGTGTGGTGGCCGACCAGAAAATGTGGCCCAAAGACCAAGCAAGCCAGTTACCCAACCAAAAAACTGGCTGGCAGAAGGAAAAGTGGTCTCCAAGGAGAAAAAGTGGTTTCCCACCCTTGTACCACCTTCCAAACAAAGAAAAGAAGGTTTGTACCAAAAACAAACCAAAGCGGATGCAAGACGAGTGACCGGGAGGCAAAGCACGCAGCCGAAAGCCTCGAAAACTAGTCTACGAGCACCAAAAGTGGTATGCAACCACAAAAGTGGTCTCCCAGACCACAGTGTTCCTCTAGCAGAGGCAAGAAGGTGTGGTTCAAAAACCATGCCAAACGGAGAATGTTAAGCGGTCCCGAGACAAGGCGCGCAGCCAAATGCTCCAAAAACCGGAAACTAGTCTCCAAATGGGAAAAGTGGCCTACGACCACAAAAAGTGGTCTACGTCCACAAAGAGATGGTCTACAAGACCTCTCCCTCCCTTCGGGGAGAGAAACAAGATTCGGTCCACAAACCGAGCCGAAGCACAAAAGAGTTCAGAGGCCTGGAGGCAAGGCTCTCAGCCAAAACTCCGAAACCTCTAAACAAGCACAATAGGCACCATCACCGAGCACTCAATCGATGACGTCTAAGACTTAAGGTCAGTCAAAATGGGGTGTCTACAGTTGCCCCTCTTTGACAGAACTCGAAAGTCACAAGTGACAGGAGTGAATGTCAAAGCCCAGAGACGACCTATTTTTGACCAGGCCAAAAATTTAGACAAACATGCAAGATAATAAAGAGATGCGCCCGCAGGCTGGGGCAAGATGCAAATGACACGCACAAGCCGAATATAACTTATGATCATGCAAAGAAGGCTGTAACGAAGCAAATATACACAATAAATGCAACAGTTTAAGCAAGCGAACCAAACTACATTACATGCAGAAAGGATGTAGGAGAATTATACAATTCTCACTACATCTCACATAGAGCACATACAATACCGTCTGGTTCGTCTGGTTGCGCTAGCTTCAAATGAACCATCCATACAATATCGTGCCTACAAAAGAAAGAAACTCAACAGGTATAATATCGTTAGAAACATGCATAGCAATGCAAGTGAAAAGTGCATAACAACGCAAGTGGAGGGGTGCATGAAAATGCAACCTAAGTGTGACGCATAACAATGCAGAAGGGATGCAAAACAATGCAACCTAAGTGTGACGCATAACAATGCGGTAAAACAAGCATAACAATACATGTGAAGTGTGCATGCATAACAATGCAATGCACTAACAAGTGCAGATGAGGTGCATAAGATAGCACGAATGATGCAATGCACAAAACAATGCGATGAGGTGCGCAAGATAGCGTGAATGATGCAATGCACAAAACAGTGCGATGAGGTGCGTAAGATAGCGCGAATGATATGCAATGCACAAAACAGTGCGATTGAGGAGCGCAAGATAGTGCGAATGATATGCAATGCACAAAACAGTGCGATTGAGGAGCGCAAGATAGTGCGAATGATATGCAATGCACAAAACAGTGCGATTGAGGTCCGCAAGATAGCCCGAATGATATGCAATGCACAAAACAGTGCGATTGAGGTGCGCCAGATAGCGCGATGCGCAAAACAGTGCGAATGAAATGCATGCACAATGCAAGTAATGGTCACGGCCCAAAATAGCGTGATAAAATGCATGCTTAATGCAAGTAATGGACATGGCACAAAATAGTGCGATAAAATACATGCACAATGAAAGTAATGGACACTGCGCAAAATAGCACGATAAAATGCATGCACAATGCAAGTAATGGACACAGCGCAAAATAGCGCAATGCGCAAAATAGTGTGATAAAATGCATACACAATGCAAGTAATGGACACAGCGCAAAATAGCGCGATAAAATGCATGCACAATGCAAGAGGGGGATGTATTCCAACCACATTTGGAATGAAAAGAGAGAGAAAAACAGATCCCAAAACAACCAATCAGGAGCGTGCTCAATGCAGCCTGAGACAAATTCCAAGCACGCTGAAATCGTGTGAGGAAGAACCAAACTCTAACCATGCTGAAATCGTGAGAAGAGGTCAACCAAATTCCAAACACGCTGAAACCGTGTGAGGAAAGGGGGAGAGGGAGAAACATAGGGACGTATCCCGGTGTTTCAGAAAGGTATGAGCGTTGGAACGTATTCCAAATGCTCTAAACCAAAGAGGGAGAAACATAGGGACGTATCCCGATGTTTCGGAAAGGTATGAGCATTGGAACGTATTCCAAATGCTCTAAACCAAAGAGGGAGAAACATAGGGACGTATCCCCGTGTTTTGAAAAGAATGAGAGAAACATAGGGACGTATCCCCGTGTTTCGAAATGGTACGAGCATTGGATCGTATTCCAAATACTCTAAACCAAAGAAGGAGAAACATAGGGACGTATCCCCGTGTTTCGGAAAGAAGAAGAAACAAGGGACGCATCCCCGTGTTTCGAAATGGTACAAGCATTGGAACGTATTCCAAATGCTCTAAACCAAAGAAGGAGAAACATAGGGACGTATCCCCGTGTTTCGGAAAGAAGGAAGGTGTACCTCTCAGCGTATCACGCGCGAGAGGGGAAAGAAAGCATCTCTCAGCGTATCACACGCAAGAGAGGAAAGGAAGCATCTCTCAGCGCATCACACGCAAGAGAGGAAAGAGAAAACCTCTCAACATATCACACGAAAGAGAGGAAAGGGAAAATCTCTCAGCGTATCACATGCAAGAAAGGAAAGGGAAAACCTCTCAGCATATCACACGCCAGAGAGGAAAGGGTAAAACCTCTTAGCGTATCACACGCAAGAGAGGAAAGGAAGCATCTCTCAGCGTATCACACGCAAGAGAGGAAATGAAGCATCTCTCAGCATATCACATGCAAGAGATGAAAGGAAGCATCTCTCAGCGTATCACACGCAAGAGAGGAAAGGGAAAACCTCTCAGCGTATCACACACAAGAGAGGAAAGGGTAAAACCTCTCAGTGTATCATACGCAAGAGAGGAAAAGGGAAAACCTCTCAGCGTATCACACGCAAGAGAGGAAAGGAAGCATCTCTCAGAATATCACATGCAAGAGAGGAAAGGAAGCATCTCTCAGCGTATCACACGCAAGAGAGGAAAGGAAGCATCTCTTAGCATATCACATGCAAGAGAGGAAAGGAATCATCTCTCAGCATATCACATGCAAGAGAGGTAAGGGAAAACCTATCAGCGTATCACACGCGAGAGAGGAAAGGGACTGTGTAAGAAAGCGCAGTCATCCAAACGCGTGTCCAACGCAAGAGGAGAAAGGTATCCAAACACGTGCCAAACGCGAGAGGAGGAAGGTATCAGTCAAACTGAACCGGAACTTCTCTGAATGAATAGTACATACAATACCGTGCATAAATGCGAAAGAAACTAGATAGGTACAATTCAATACCACGCATGATGTTAAAGGAAAGTAATAAACGAACATAGCGGCGCTCTAGAAAGCACCTCACGAGGTGAGTGGCGATAAACCGCTCTACTCTGACGAGGATCTCCCCTCCCTTGTGTTCTTTGAACTCTTACTTTCAACTCATAGTACAAAGGTCCTGAAATGCTGACAAGGAGCAACGTCTGCTGGGAGAAGCCACAGATGCCGCTTTTCTTCCTGATCATATTCACAACTTTCCCTATTCCTCAATGGGGTGACAGACTAGGTTGGTTCAGTATCCAGAATCCAGGTGCAAACCCACTACCTCAACCTATGGGGCTTCCATACAGATTTCAAGCCGGGGATACACCCCTGGGTATTAAAACCAGACTTTAGTCTCAGAAATTCCAAACCTTTGTGTTCTAGGCAACAGCCATTCGAACTCTAGTTTCCACCGTCGCAATTGATCTCCTAAGAACTGATTACAAACACAGCCAAGATGCCCCTGGCATAAGACGATACTCAAAGAGAGCACTTCTGATCGCCATTCTGGCATTGAAACAGTCAACACAATATTCGGTTGATTTTGAACACACAGCTGGTACAGCATACTGCTCATTTTGAACACACAGCTCATAACACAGTACTCAATTTATTCTGCACACGGCGAATTCTGAACAAACTGCTCATTCTGAACACGCGGCTCATAACACAGTACTCAGTTTATTCTGCACACGGCGAATTCTGAACAAACTGCTCATTCTGGACACACGGCTCATAACACAGTACTCAGTTTATTCTGCACACGGCGAGTTCTGAACAAACTACTCATTCTGAACACGCAGCTCATAACACAGTAATCAGTTTATTCTGCACACGGTGAACTCTGAACAAACTGCTCATTCTGAACAAACGGCTCATAACACAGTACTCAGTTTATTCTGCACATGGCGAATTCTGAACAAATTGCTCATTCTGAACAGACAGGATGCGAAAACGGATCATGCAAAAGTTGAAACAAACTCGAATGCTCCAAATTTTCCCTCTTTTCTTTTGCTTTACAGTCTAGAACCTATGCAGCTTCAGATAGGTCCTTGTTCTACTGTTCTCGTATGGCCTGGGTGGAACCCTGCGGTTTATGAAAGAAAGAAATCTTGTTTTACACACATGCGGAGAATGGCACAGCACTCTGAGCACAAAATGATTTATTTTTGAAATTGAAATGGGAAATGAGTTATGGACTGGGTATTGAGCCTACGATTGAACACAGCGCACTGCGACTCAACAAAGAACAACAAAAGGTAAACAACCTAAACACATCTAGTGACACCCAAAACGACTCAAAACAAGAATCGAGACAAACAGAGCAACATACACGACACTCAGACGTGCACAGGGAGCCTGTTTTTCTGGGTATTGTTTCCCACCCTTTCTCATTTGTGATTCTCACATCACTCGGCCCTCAGGCTCTGTTTTTCTGAAAAAGCCCTTTTCTCACTTTTTCTTTCCACGCACATCTCTCTATTCTTCAATCTCTCATTTTTTATCCCTCCCCTGGGCGTTTGATGGATAAACAAGAGGTTGCCGGTTCATGCCTGACATCACCAGCGCGCGGCTATTTCTTCCGATGACGTCTAGTCAATACACTTGATGAGGGGACGAAATATCTTGATTCCTTCCAATTCATGCTTCGTGCTTAGCTTGATACCTCGCTACTCGGAGGATGAGAGTGCTTTCAGCCCTTTGCTGTTAGCTTCAGTTGCGCGCTTTTTGGCAAACAAAAGTGCCCTTCTTAGCAAGTATGTACAATGGGGAAAAGACAGAACACCTGACTCAACTGTGCCCCTAGTTCATCATTTTGACCATTTTTTTTGTTTTAGCTTTCTACTAAAACAATTTTGAATAAAATAAGAGTTAGATTAGCATACTTGTTCAATTTTCTGATTTGAAATGATGCAAGTCAGGCTATGAGCACTGAAAATTTTCCTTTTTTGGGTCCAAGAAATGGTCCAGTTTTGGAAAATATGGAATAATTTTCAAGAAAATTAGTCAACCTCTGTAAAAATTCTCAAAAACTATTTTTGCCAACGGCCACTGCTCAACGAGCACGGAACCTACTCTTGAGATGCATAACCTCAGATCCATAACAATGGAGAATTGCCCCTTGTCTGAACGGCACTGTATGGCAATGGAAAATTGCCCCTTGTCTGAATGGCACCGCAGCACACTGAACGGCAACGGAAAGTTGCCCCTTGTTTGAATAGTACCGCGGCACACTGAACGGCAACGGAAAGTTGCCCCTTGTTTGAATAGTACCGCAGCACAGTGTAACCAGTTCTCAAAGTGACGATCACAACCGGACTCTCGGATACAGAGGAGACAACGATGATCAGAACCATTACATGGACAAAATCGATTTGGAAGTGTTTGTGGCTGGACTTCAGAATGAAGTTACCTACGTATGCCAAACATGGGAATCAAGCCTTACGTAGTTCAGGTTAAGGTACACTCGGGTATTAACCTCTCCTTTTGCGCTCTAACTTTTGCTAAGGTCGCCCTTTTGGGTTTTCAACCTTGCGAGCTTTGTTTTTCTTTTCTTTTCAATTCTTTTCTTTTCATTTCATTTTTTTGTTTTTTTTTTTTTAATCTTTTCTTCATTCTTTGCATTTTTCTCTTTTTGTTCTTTTCATTGTTCTTTTTTTGTTCTTTTCTTTTCTTTTTCATTTGCTCTAACTTTTGCCTGGGTGGCCCTTTTGGGTTTTCGACCCAGCGAGCCTCTCAATGGTAAAAGTGTAGCTTTGTCCATGTCAAATGGTTTTTGGATCTCGAAGCCATCTGAATCCAGAAGAATGGCTACTGTTTGTTGATGATGTAGAAGTCCATCCAATGGGGGGTTGAATTGTCTCCAGTGTTGTGGATAGGAACTCAATTTTTCTTCAGCAATACTTTTTTCTTTCCTCCCTTCTGGGATTTTCATTCTTGCCAATCTTCATTGATTTGCAGAGTGATCCATTTTTAGCTCTTCGACCACATTTGATATTTTTGCCCCTAGTTCGAGGGGCTTCTGATCTAGCTTCACAAGCTTCTTTTGACGGCGTTTGATCTTCTTGATCTGACTTTGTTGCCACTAATTCAAGGGCTGTTTCAAATATGGCCACGCAGGCCTCACATTGCGGTTGACTTTTGAACATTCTGAATCTAGGTTCAAGGTTTTGAAAACAAAAGGGGTCGAGTCTCGAGGCTGAGAGCGATCCTAATCTGCACAATCTCAAGAGCGATTCCACACAAGTCTTCACGGGACTGCGCAAAACATTTTTTGAAATCTTTTAAGGAAGCGACTAGTTGCTCGCGCTGAAGATAGTGTAGAACCAATCTAGATCAAGTCAGGATCCTTGTCAGTACTCACATTAACAAGCATGATCTCATTCATTAAGGGCTTAGCATGCCTTTCTTTCTCTCAGTTGATCAAATTTTGCAAATCCCGAGGAATTCCTTCCTCTTTGTTTTCACCACAGTGTTCAAAAAGTTTTAAAAAACTTAGGTCAATGTAATGGTTTCAAGGCACAAAAGAGCAGGTGAAATGTACTGCCGTTTCATTCAAACTTGCTGGCACAACAGGTTCAAGATAGCAACAAACACAAAAGCGTGAAAACCACCGATGTTTCATTAAGATCTTCTAGTGTAACTGGCTCCATGGCAGAAACAGACTGAAAAGAAAGCGAAAAGACAAACACAAAACAAGCAAGTGATATCCGAGGTAACATCCCCGAAATCACCTGACTCTAACAAAACAGGACTGACTCAATACAACAAGACAGACCCGATTGACATAGTACAAAAAGACTGACTATAAACAAGACAACAAAACTGACAGAATACCCAAGTCAGAAAGTACAAAAACTAGCATTCACAAATGCTCAAAATAGTGCGTGCCATACGCCACATCTGAAGTAAACTGAATGCCGCCCATTGATCAACTGAGAGAAAGAAAGGCATGCTAAGCCCTTAATGAATGAGATCATGCTTGTTAATGTGAGTACTAAGAAGGATCCTGACTTGATCTAGATTGGTTCTACACTATCTTCAGTGCGAGCGACTAGTCGCTTCCTTAAAAGATTTCAAAAAATGTTTTGCGCAGTCCTGCGAAGACCTGTGTGGAATCGCTCTTGAGATTGTGTAGATTAGGATCGCTCTCAGCCTCGAGACTCAACCCCTTTTGTTTTCAAAACCTTGAACCTGGATTCAGAGTGTTCAAAAGTTAACCGCAATGTGAGGCCTGTGTGGCCATATTTGAAGCAGCCCTTGAATTAGCAGCAACAAAGTCAGATCAAGAAGATCAAACGCCGTCAAAAGAAGCTTGTGAAGCTAGATCAGAAGCCCCTCGAACTACGGGTAAAAATATCGAATGTGGTCGAAGAGCTAAAAATGGATCACTCTGCAAATCAATGAAGATTAGCAAGAATGCCAAATCCCAGAAGGGAGGAAAGAAGAAAGTATTGCTGAAGAACAATTAAGTTCCTATCCACAACACTGGGGACAATTCAACCCCCCATTGGATGGACTTCTACATCATCAACAAACAGTAGCCATTCTTCTGGATTCAGATGGCTTCGAGATCCAAAAATCATTTGACATGGACAAAGCTACGCTTTTACCTTTGAGAGGCTTGCTGGGCCGAAAACCCGGGGCAACCCAGGCAAAAGTTAGAGCAAATGAAAAGAAAAGAAAAGAACAAAAAAAGAACAATGAAAAGAACAAAAAGAGAAAAATGCAAAGAATGAAGAAAAGATTAAAAAAAAAACAAAAAAATGAAAAGAAAAGAAAAGAAAAACAAAGCTCGCAAGGTTGAAAACCCAGAAGGGCGGCCTTGGCAAAAGTTAGAGCGCAAAAGGAGAGGTTAATACCCGAGTGTACCTTAACCTGAACTACGTAAGGCTTGATTCCCATGTTTGGCAGGTGGTTCATCCCTTGATCACATCACGTTATCCTCCAGATTCACTGATCCAGTGACAATAGACTTTGCTGAGCTTGGTGGGAGGACGACCCCGTTGTCAAACACGTCCTGTACTTCGTGGCGAAGACGGAAGCAATTGTCGGTGGTATGACCAGTTTGTTGATGGTACGCACAGTACTGGGTACCGTCATGACTAGGTGGAAGGCGACTAGGGAGAGGTCGAGGCTCGAGAGGTTTGAGATGCCCCTTTTCAGCAAGGATTTGAAGAGCCTTGGACAAAGGCATGTAGAGGGCATGGAAGACCCTGTGCCCTCGGGGTAGATACTTCGAGGTTTGTGGATTTTTGCTGGGTGCACTAGAAAAAGGGTCGACAGGTACTGGCTTGGTCTGCTGATCTTTTCTTGGTGCAGGATTAGGGTTGGGAGGAACAGTTCTGGTATGACGGCCCTTCTCCCGATTTTTCCCTTGGCTCGAACTGCCCTCGTTCTGAGTGACAAAGGTATCATCCACAGTTTTTGCAATAACTGCAAGCACTTGCTGTTTGTACAGTCCTCCGGCTTTTAAAGCCTCAACAGCCTGCAGAAGTTGTTCATAGGGATTAGTGTCCGCCTCCACCTTGTTCTTACCACTCGCCTCAGCTTGGTCGAAGGTTTGGGTTGCTACATCAGAGCGGAACCCGATTGTTGTTGACATGCCATTGCCTATACTTAGGATGGGTTCAGGTTGGCTGAGTTCAATTACAATCCGCCCCAATAGCGGGGGCTCTTCTGGCATGAAGTTCCCGGCATGTGGTATAATCGATGGCGGAGCCGACATGCCAAAGGCTAGATCAGCCACAGACCTCTGAAGATCGCCGATCATTCCCATCAGCTCAAAAGTGGTGGGCTCGCGGGTTTGGAATAATTGGGATTCCCAGATTGGGCGTGCGGCAGGTGACTTGGGCGGGCGTTCCATTTCAACATCGGTCTCACCCTGCATGGCGATCCCCTGGTTTAACGCTGCTGCCATAACCATAATTTCTTCTAAATTTTGCGTCATCACAAGTTATGCTGAACTGAACAGAGGTGATATGACTGGTGACTAACGGATCTGATGAACCGGTGAGCCTTGATTGGCCTTTCTCTGCCTTGCCTCAGCGAAGGAAAACACTGACTGCTCTTGAACTGAATCTCTGACCTGACAAAGTCTATCAGCACAAATCTAATGAACCTCGGAGAATATTGGAGCCTTTAGAAGCTACGGTTCCAAGACCACCTAGCAAAAGAGAAAATAGGCAGCATCTCAGCCCAATTTCACTGGAACAGATATGAGCATAGCTGAATGACTGTACTCTCTACTGAACTTTGCCCAAAATTCTGCCTGTAAACCGATACTCTCAGGTAAAATTGATTCCCAAAATTCTGATGCCCTCAGGCCTGATACCTAGACTTTGCAAACTGATACGCGCATTCTTGTAGAGACGCACTCTAAAAGCAAGCAAATGAGAGCCAAAACACCCCTATATTGGGGTAGGGTTTCCCTGTCCTATTTGTCAGGAGCTAGGGTTTCACTACGCATACAGCAGTTTCAAACAACCTATAATCGGGTAAGTAACCTGTCCTAGCTTGGAATGGTCACTACAGTTTCTGATATGTACTAGGTCAAATGGTCAAAAAAAAAGGGTGCCCCGATAAAAACCGAGGTTTGTGTTCCCGTCGTGGCAGAGCCCGCAATCGGTCAGCCTTATGGCATGCTTCTTGAAGCGAGCCTCCGGCAAACCGTTCAGGAATAGCATACGGCAAACACGGTATCCTAGGCGCACCAATGCAAATGCAAATGCAAATGCAAAGAGACACATAAGTGTAGTCAAAAGAAGATATCATGAGTTCGAGTCAAGTTCTCTAAATCCCCAGCAGAGTCGCCAGAAACTATAGACACGCTCCGGAGAACTCCCGAGGAAATCTCGTTTTGTTCTCTGAGCTACTATAGTTCGGACTCAAATGTCACGGTTCTGAATCTAATCTTACAATGTGCGACGTAAGACCGATAACTCACCAAAGAGTCCAAATCCGGCAAATCGTTTTGGAAAACTGATTTTTATAAAGAAGTGCCAAACATGGACTGCTTTGCCAGATACAGAGTCGCCACCTAAATATTTTATTTTGGGGAAATTTAGGAAACCCTGACGCGTGCCTAAGGCCACGTATCCGTCATCACCAAAGTTGCCTCGGCTCGGGAACTTGGGTATGATTGGGAAAAGTCATCTATGAGCACCCCCGCTCGCCCGATCAAAGATCGGCCCGTACTAAACATGATATTTTATTTTTGAAAACACATGTGTTCTTATTCCGGTTAATTAGCTAATCTTACTACGTAATGCGCACAGCAAACAAGTATAGACTAGATCGCCTAATTTGGAACCAAGCATCGCATATCCGTTTGTTTGGAAAATGGTTTGGAGTTTTGCTACTCGCAAGTAGGCTAAAATGCAGATTTTAATGAATTGTTCCAATTCAGGTAATCCAACCTTCACCCACAGGCATTCAGGCAGTTATAGCAAATAAGCAATTAGCCTCATGGCAAGCATGCTTTCATGGCAACATTAACACACATGCAGTATGGTAAAGCGTAAACACTCACAGTGTACTCCGAGCCAAAACAAAGAACTAGTTAGAAATCATGCATGATCCTAGTTCATGTTGAGATGGCTAACGCAACATATGCGAAAAATGCAGCTGAAATAGGCTCGGCTATTCTAGAATGTCAGATGAAATGCAACTTGATACATGTATTCAAATTGGAATTGAAATACAATGCAATTAGTATGATGCGCCGAGCCTGGTGCATGCAATACAAATGAATGGATGCACGCATGCGAGCATAAGGTATGCTAAATTAAACATGCCCTAAAACTAACCATCGTAAGCGGTTAAGTAAAAGGGAGAAAGAAATGGAGGTTGGAAGACATGCATCATACACACGCACGCTTAATACAATAATGCGCCCTCTCGAAGGAGGGACCGAATAAGAAACTAACTAGCTAATCTAAGCTAATTAAACTAATTATTACGTAACAAATTAATTAACTAATCCTAGTTAACTAATTATTACAAAACAAATCGAATAGCTAACGCATTAACTAATTAAAGGTACAAACTAAAGCAAAAGCAAGTTATCTAAGCATGGCAGCTAAGGAAAGCAATAAATCAGGAGCTTCAGAGGGAGAGGAATGGATGCATGCTCAGTCGCCTCGTTTGGAAATCCAATGCGATGCCCTGATTTGCCTCTGTTTTCATTTGTTCTCAAAAACTTGCACCAAGCTCCAGAAAGCTGAAACTCCATCCTGGGAAACCTGTGGGAGGGTGGCCGACCACTTTTGGTCTCTAGAAACACCTGCCGACCACTTTTGGTTGTTGAAAAACTAGAAAAGTGGTCGGCCAGCTACTTTTTTTGGCTGGCCGACCAGTTGTTGTTGCTGAATTCTGTTTTTCTACAACATAGAACAAGAAAGGGCATGGCAATGTATTTGCAAGATATATGTGCACAACCACCCTTCCTATCATGTCAGGAACTCAAGGGGGTGTGGTTCTCGACCCTCGGGCCACCAGTCACGCATTTTCATGCATGATGGCCGAGAGGTGAAGTTGCACAATTCAATGTAAAATGAATGCACAAGTAAACATATAAAACCTAGAACTCTATCATGTGTGATCAAGAGCGTTGGCGACCGAGAATTGAGGCACATTTCATCACTTCAAGTATGAAACATCTCTCTTTTCCCGTGTTTGGACTAACACCTATTCCAAACGCAATGCAACACAAGCATGGCATACATAACGCAATGTAATGCAACCTTAGAATGTAACTTGAACAACCTAACAAGGCTAATGGTATGCACAATACTAATGCATGCAACAACTAGCATGCACAATGCAAATATCAATTAGCATGCACAACGCCATGATATAACCTAAACATACACAATGCAAGGTATAAGGCATACACAATGCGATGAACATGGCATACAAAATGCGATGATCTACATGGCATACACAATGCAACTAGCAACCTAGCATACACGATGCAAGGAATAACATGGCATACACAATGCTAAATGCTAAGAACTAGGTGGCATACTCGATGCAAGGCAATCAATGGGGTTCTTAACACAATGTAATGCATGCATGCACAATGCAATGCAACAAGGGTAACAATATGCAATACACCAAGCATGCAACAACATGCAAACCGCATATTCAATGGACTTAAACCGAAATGGACAGACCTCAGCCATGCCAAAACAGTGGCCATTGGTGATGAAATGAAGGCACATAAAGCAAGGCATGCATGCACAATGCATTGGCCATCAAAGAGGCCTAAGAGCACAACTCTCAAGAAGGCTCAAAGAGCGACAAATGTACAAGTGTAACAACACCAAATGCACTGAAATGAGGTAAGAAATGATGCCAAATCATTCAAATAAAGCAAGTAAGGCATGCAAGAGTCCTAAGGCAGGAAGGCTAGTGAAGAGGACTATAAAGGAGGCATGCCATACATGACATAAATGCATGAACTAAGCATGGACAGAGCTCAAGTAGGTCAAAATAAGGACCTAAACATGCTGAGACGAGGGCTCAAAGGCCTAGGCATGCAAGCATAGAAGCTAAGGCATAAACTAGGCAACAATGCATAACACTCAAAGGCACTTAAAGCATGACTGAGGTAGGAACATGGCAATGCTAAAGGCTCTGAACTGTCATGTTAGGTGGTGCCAAATCATGTACACAACACAAATGAAGCATGCAATGGTGCTCAAAGCTTGAGGTAAGCAAGAGCATTTGTACTATAAGTATACAAAACATGAAGCATGTGACCAAGGCAACCCAAAATAGTCCTAGAACATGTTAAAATAAGTCTAAAACATGTATGGAAGAATGCCAAAACAAGCTAGCATGGTGAGGATGAGGCATGATGCATACATGGCAAATAAGGTGGATTACACTACCCCTATTAGGACCAAGCATGGGATAACTCGACCAATAAAAATCAGAGTTATATCATGGCAAAAGAACCCCAAAAACACATTTAAATGATGGCTTGCAAGCTATGGCATGAAGGCATACACAATGATTCATGTTAAGGCATAAAGGGGCAAACCCTCCAACACATTGAATGAGTGACAAATGTAAGTGTATGGCCACACTACATGGACTGAAATAAGATAACTAATGATGCCAAATCATTGAAATAAGCCAAGTAATGCATGCTAGAGGATTCAATACACAAAGCTAACAAGCTAGATTGAACCAAGGCTATACAAAGCAAGTCATGCATGGCCAATACAACAAAAATCAGACCTTAAACATGCTAAAACATGAACAAAGTCTTCATGAAGTTAAGCCAAAAGCATGCTAGAATGACATGTTACAACATGATGTATGTTAGGCTATTTCATGGGATTGCACTACAAGTGCATGGAGCATGCAAAGGCTAACCAAACCAAACTTAAACAGAGGTATGACATGGTAAAACAAGCCCAAAGACATGCTGAAATGGACTCAAACCAAGCTAAAATAACATGCTACTTCATGAAGCATACAATGCTAGCTTAAGGGATTTACACTACAAGTGTATTAGGCATGCATGGAATGACCAAGGCAAGTTAAAACAGTGGTATGCAACAGAAAAATAACCACAAATAAAAGCTAAGATATGGTCAACATACACTTAGTAAAGATGCTCAAACATGAGGCATATTAAGGCATGTATTGAAGATACAAGGAGAGGGGATGGCCCTCCCCTTCTTAGGACCTTAAAACACCATCCCCACCACTGAAATCCCTCTAGAGAGAAGGCCAATACAAGGTGGTCCCGAAGCTCACAAAAAAGGCTCAAAAACAAGGCCAAACAAGGCCTAAGAGGAGGTAAACAACCCCAAACACAAAAGTGATCTTAAACAAACTTTTTAAGCATGCAAAAATAGAACTTTTATCAGTTATGAGCTAAGCTTAAAACAGCATGCAAGATAGGCTAAAAGCTTAAGCAAGAAAGGGGGATTTAAAGGTCAAAAGCTCACCCTTGAAGACCCTCTTCAAAGCTGCAACACCAGCAGCTTTTCCAAGCTCAAACTAGTCCAAGAACCTCAAAAACAACTCCTTAGCACCTCAGCAACCAAAGGAAGGTGTTTGAGTGTGTGTTTGTGTGTTAAACTAAGACAAATCTACACTTTTGAAGCACAAAAATGAAGAAACAAGGAGATATAGATACAACACTATATCTATCCCTCTCCCTCAGATTTTCTGAACCTGGAGGAGGGAGGAGGAGCCTCCCTCTTATAGAAGAGGAAAGGCAAAGCTTCTAGGAGAAGGTAAGCACCAAAGCAATCCCTCCATACACGTGCATGGAGAATGGCCCTAATGTCCTCCAGCTGGCATAGCTGGAGGAAAATATCTCCAAAAAGGTGCCAAAAAGCAGTCGACCACTTGAAGTGGTCGGCCTGC
The DNA here is from genome assembly GCA_036172215.1 of Camellia granthamiana. Taxonomy (NCBI): domain Eukaryota; kingdom Viridiplantae; phylum Streptophyta; class Magnoliopsida; order Ericales; family Theaceae; genus Camellia; species Camellia granthamiana. The sequence goes on from CM069903.1 coordinate 116,439,210, forward strand.
TAGTTAAAGTGGTCGGCCGACCACTTTAAGTGATCTTTGAGAGCAACAACTGGTCGGCCATGGGTGGGAGAGGTCTAGAGCATGAAAACAATGCAATGGTTTAGTGGCCGAGCAGAAAATGTGGCCCAAAGACCAAGCAAGCCAGTTACTCAACCAGAAAACTGGCTGGCAGAAAGAAAAGCGGTCTCCAAGGAGAAAAAGTGGTCTCCCGCCCTTGTACCACTTTCCAAACAAAGAAAACAAGGTTTGTACCAAAAACAAACCAAAGCGGATGCAAGATGAGTGATCGGGAGGCAAAGCACGCGGTCGAAAGCCTTGAAAACAAGTCTACGAGCACCAAAAGTGGTATGCAACCACAAAAGTGGTCTCCCGGACCACAGTGTTCTTCTAGGCAGAGGCAAGAAGGTGTGGTTCAAAAACCACGCCAAACGGAGAACGTTAAGCGGTCCCCAGACAAGACGCGCGGCCAAAGGCTCCAAAAATCAAAAACTAGTCTCCAAACGGGAAAAGTGGCCTACGACCAGAAAAAGTGGTCCACCTCCACAAAGAGATGGTCTACAAGACCTCTCCCTCCCTCTAGGAAGAGAAACCAGATTTGGTCCACAAACCAAGCCGAAGCACAAAAGAGTTCAGAGGCCCGGAGGCAAGGCTCCCCGCCAAAACTCCGAAACCTCTAAACAAGCACAACAGGCACCATCACTGAGCGCTCAATCGATGACGTCTAAGTCTTAAGGTCGGTCAAAACTGGGGTGTCTACAGTTGCCCCTCTTTGACAGAACTTGAAAGTCACAAGTGAGGTAAGTGAATGTCAAAGCCCAGAGACGACCCATTTTTGACAAGGCCGAAGACTTAGACAAACATGCAAGATAATAAAGAGATGCGCCCACAGGCTGGGGCAAGATGCAAATGACATGCACAAAGCCGAACATAACTTATGATCATGTAAAGAAAGTTGTAACGAAGCAAATATACACAATAAATGCAACAGTTTAAGCAAGCGAAAACGAACCAAACTGCATTACATGCAGAAAGGATGTAAGAGAATTATACAATTCTCACTACGTCTCACACAGAGTACATACAATACCATCCGGTTCGTCTGGTTGCGCCAGCTTCAAATGAACCGTCCATACAATATCGTGCCTGCAAAAGAAAGAAACTCAACATGTATAATATCGTTAGAAACCTGCATAGCAATGCAAGTGAAAAGTGCATAACAATACAAGTGGAGGGGTGCATGAAAATGCAACCTAAGTGTGACGCATAACAATGCGATAAAACAAGCATAATAATGCGGTAAAACAAGCATAACAATACAAGTGAAGTGTGCATGCATAACAATGCAATGCACTAACAAGTGCAGATGAGGTGCGCAAGATAGCGCGAATGATGCAATGCACAAAACAGTGCGATAAGGTGCGCAAGATAGCGCGAATGATATGCAATGCACAAAACAGTGCGATTGAGATGCGCCAGATAGCGCGATGTGCAAAATAGTGCAATAAAATGCATGCACAATGCAAGTAATGGTCACAACGTAAAATAGCGCGATGCGCAAAATAGCACGATAAAATGCATGCACAATGCAAGTAACGGACACGGCGCAAAATAGCGCCATGTGCAAAATAGCGCGATAAAATGCATGCACAACGCAAGTAATGGACACAGCGCAAAATAGCGCGATAAAATGCATGCACAATGCAAATAACGGGCACAGCACAAAATAGCGCGATAAAAATGCATGCACAATGCAAGTAATGGACACAGCGAAAAATAGCGCGATGCGCAAAATAGCGCGATAAAATGCATGCATTATGCAAGAGGGGGATGTATTCCAACCACATTTGAAATGAAGAGAGAGGGAAAAACAAATCCCAAAACAACCAATCAGGAGCGTGCTCAACGCAGCCTGAGACAAATTCGAAACACGCTAAAATCGTGTGAGGAAGAACCAAACTCTAACCACGCTGAAATCGTGAGAAGAGGTCAACCAAATTCCAAACACGCTGAAACCGTGTGAGGAAAGGGGGAGAGGGAGAAACATAGGGACGTATCCCGGTGTTTCAGAAAGGTATGAGCGTTGGAACGTATTCCAAATGCTCTAAACCAAAGAGGGAGAAACATAGGGACGTACCCCGGTGTTTTGGAAAGGTATGAGCATTGGAACGTATTCCAAATGCTCTAAACCAAAGAGGGAGAAACATAGGGACGTATCCCCATGTTTCGAAAAGAAGGAGAGAAACATAGGCACGTATCCCCGTGTTTCGAAATGGCACGAGCATTGGATCGTATTACAAATACTCTAAACCAAAGAAGGAGAAACATAGGGATGTATCCCCGTGTTTCGGAAAGAAGAAGAAACAAAGGGACGTGTCCCCGTGTTTCGAAACGGTACAAGCATGGGAACGCATTCCAAATGCTCTAAACCAAAGAAGGAGAAACATAGAGACGTATCCCAGTGTTTCGAAAAGAATGAGGGTGGACCTCTCAACGTATCACGCGCGAGAGTGGAAAGAAAGCATCTCTTAGCGTATCACACGCAAGAGAGGAAAGGAAGCATCTCTCAGCATATCACACGCAAGAAAGGAAAGAGAAAACCTCTCAGCGTATCACACGCAAGAGAGGAAAGGGAAAATCTCTTAGCATATCACACGCGAGAGGGGAAAGGGAAAACCTCTCATCGTATCACACGCCAGATAGGAAAGGGTAAAACCTCTCAGCGTATCACATGCAAGAGAGGAAAGGGGAAAACCTCTCAGCATATCACACACAGGAGAGGAAAGGAAGCATCTCTCGGCGTATCACACGCAAGAGAGGAAATGAAGCATCTCTCAGCGTATCACACGCAAGAGAGGAAAGGGTAAAACGTCTCAGCGTATACCTCTCAGCGTATCACACACAAGAGAGGAAAGGAAGCATTTCTCAGCGTATCACATGCAAGAGAGGAAAGGAAGCATCTCTCAGCGTATCATATGCAAGAGAAGAAAGGAAGCATCTCTCTGCATATTACATGCAAGAAAGGAAAGGAAGCAACTCTCAGTGTATCACACGTAAGAGAGGAAAGGGTAAAACCTCTCAGCGTATCACACGCAAGAGAGGAAAGTGGAAAACCTCTCAGCGTATCACATGCAAGAGCGGAAAGGGAAAAACCTCTCAGCGTATCACACGCAGAAGAGAAACGGAAGCATCTCTCAGCATATCACACGCAAGAGAGGAAAGGAAGCATCTCTCAGCGTATCACACGCAAGAGAGGAAAGGAAGCATCTCTTAGCATATTACATGCAAGAGAGGAAAGGAAGCATCTCTCAACATATCACATGCAAGAGAGGAAAGGGGAAAACCTCTCAGTGTATCACACTCGAGAGAGGAAAGGGACTGTGTAAGAAAGCGCAGTCATCCAAATACGTGTCAAACGCAAGAGGAGAAAGGTATCCAAACACGCGCCAAACGCGAGAGGAGGAAGGTATCAGTCAAACTGAACCGGAACTTCTCTGAATGAGCAGTACATACAGTACCGTGCATAAATGAGAAAGAAACTAGATAGGTGCAATGCAATACCACGCATGATGTTAAAGGAACGTAATAAACAAACATAGCGGCGCTCTAGAAAGCACCTCACGGGGTGAGTGGTGATAAACCGCTCTACTCTGATGGGGATCTGCTCTCCCTTGTGTTCTTCGAACTCTTACTTTCAACTCACAGTACAAAGGTCCTGAAATGCTGACAAGGAGCAACGTCTGCTGGGGGAAGCCACGAATGCCGCTTTTCTTCCGGATCATATTCACAACTTTCCCTATTTTTCAATGGGGTGACAGACTAGGTTGGTTCAGTATCCAGAATCCAGGTGCAAACCCACTACCTCAACCTATGGGGCTTCCATACAGATTTCAAGTCGGGCATACACCCCTGGGTATTAAAACCAGACTTTAGTCTCGGAAATTCCAAACCTTTGTGTTCTAGGCAACAGCCATTCGAACTCTAGTTTCCACCATCGCAATTGATCTCCTAGGAACTGATTACAAACACAGCCAAGATGCCCCTGGCATAAGACGATACTCAGAGAGAGCACTTCTGATCACCATTCTGGCATTGAAACAGTCAACACAGTATTCGGTTGATTTTGAACACACAGCTTGTACAGCCTACTGCTCATTTTGAACACACAGCTCATAACACAGTACTCAATTTATTCTGCACACGGCGAATTCTGAACAAACTGCTCATTCTAAATACACGGCTCATAACACAGTACTCAGTTTATTCTGCACACGGCAAATTCTGAACAAACTGCTCATTCTGGACACATGACTCATAACACAGTACTCGGTTTATTCTGCACATGGTGAATTCTGAACAAACTGCTCATTCTGAACACACGGCTCATAACACAGTAATTAGTTTATTCTGCACACTGCGAACTCTGAACAAACTGCTCATTCTGAACAAACAGCTCATAACACAGTATTCAGTTTATTCTGCACACGGCAAATTCTGAACAAACAGCTCATTCTGAACAGACAAGATGCGAAAACGGATCATGCAAAAGTTGAAACAAACTCGGATGCTCCAAATTTTTCCTCTTTTCTTTTGCTTTACAGTCTAGAACCTATGTAGCTTCAGATAGGTCCTTGTTCTACTGTTCTCATATGACCTGGGTGGAACCCTGCGGTTTATGAAAGAAAGAAATCTTGTTTTGCACACATGCGGAGAATGGCATAGCACTCTGAGCACAAAACAATTTATTTTTGAAATTGAAATGAGAAATGAATTCTGGACTGGGTATTGAGCCTACGACTGAACACAGCGCACTGTGACTCAACAAAGAAAAACAAAAGGTAAACAACCTAAACACATCTAGTGACACCCAAAATGACTCAAAACAAGAATCGAGACAAAAGAGCAACATACACGACACTCAGACGTGCACAGGGAGCCTGTTTCTCTAGGTATTGTTTCCCACCCTTTCTCATTTGTGATTCTCACATCACTCGGCCCTCAGGCTCTGTTTTTCTGAAAAGCCCTTTTCTCACTTTTTCTCTCCACGCACATCTCTCTATTCTTCAATCTCTCATTTTTTATCCCTCCCCTAGGCGTTTGATGGATAAACAAGAGGTTGCCGGTTCATGCCTGACATCACCAGCTCACGGCTATTTCTTCTGGTGACGTCTAGTCGATAGCCTTGATGAGGGGACAAAATATCGCGATTCCTTCCAATTCGTGCTTCGTGCTTGGCTTGATACCTCGTTACTCGAAGGATGAGAGAGCTTTCAGCCCTTTGCTATTAGCTTCAGTTGCGCGCTTTTTGGCAAGCAAAAGTGCCCTTCTTGGCAAGTATGTACAATGGGGAAAAGACAGAACACCTGACTCAACTGTGCCCCTAGTTCATCATTTTGACCATTTTTTTGTTTTGGCTTTCTACTAAAACAATTTTGACCAAAATAAGAGTTAGATTAGCATAATTGTTCGATTTTCTGATTTGAAATGATGCAAGTCAGGCTATGAGCACTGAAAATTTTCCTTTTTTGGGTCCAAGAAATGGTCCAGTTTTGGAAAATATGGAATAATTTTCGAGAAAATTAGTCAACCTCAGTAAAAATTCTCAAAAACTATTTTTGTAAACGGCCACTGCTCAACGAGCACGGAACCTACTCTTGAGATGCACAACCTCAGATCCATAACAATGGAGAATTGTCCCTTGTCTGAACGGCACTGTATGGCAATGGAAAATTGCCCCTTGTCTGAATGGCACCGCAGCGCACTGAACGGCAATGGAAAGTTGCCCCTTGTTTGAATAGTACCGCGGCACACTGAACGGCAACGGAAAGTTACCCCTTGTTTGAATAGTACCGCAGCACACTGTAACCAGTTCTCAAAGTGACGATCACAACCGAACTCTCGGATACAGAGGAGACAATGATGATCAGAACCATTACATGGACACAATCGATTTGGAAGTGTTTGTGGCTGGACTTCAGAATAAAGTCACCTACGTATTCTGTTAAAACAATTTTGACCAACATGAGAGTTAGATTAACATGCTTGTTCGACTTTCTGATTTGAAATCATGCAAATCAGGTTGTGAGCACTGAAAATTTTCCTTTTTTGGGTCCAAGAAAAAGTCCAATTTTGGAAAAATGGAATAATTTTTTAGAAAACTAGTCAACCTCACTAAAAATCTTCAAAACTATTTTTGTAAATGGCCACTGCTCAACCAACGTGAAATGTACTCTTAAGATGCACAATTTCATATCTGAATTCGATTTGTCTTGCAGCAGAATCTTGTAACGGAATAGAACAACTGATTATGAACAAAGACAAGCCAATTGGACATGGATTGGATAGCCGATTTGAACAAAGATAAGCTAATCAACATGGATGAGACCAGCAGGTCGAAAATGATTGGGGCCGAACTTCAGGATGAAGTTGCCTACATATCCCCAACATAGGAATTAGGCTGTACGTAGCTCCAGGTTAGGGTGCACTCAGGTGTTGACACTCTCCTTTTGCACTCTAACTTTTGCCAAGGCCGCCCTTTCGAGTTTTCAATCTTGCGAGCTCTGTTTTTCTTTTCTTTTCATTTCTTTTCTTCTTTTCTTCTCCATTTTTTCATTTTTGTTCTTTTTCTTTTCTCTGCTCTAACTTTTGCTTGGGTCGCCCTTCCGGGTTTTCGGCCCAACGAGCCTCTCAAGGATAAAAAAGTTTAACTTGTACATGTTAATCGATTTTGAGATCTGGAAGCCATCTGAATCCAAGAGAATGGCCGTTGTTCGCTGATGATATAGGAGTCCATCCAATTAGGTCTGAATTTTCCCCTAGTGTTGCGGATAGGAACTTGATTGTTCTTCAGTAATAAGCTTTCTTCTCTCTGTTTCTCGGATTTGGCTTTCTTGCCAATCTTCATTGGTTTGCGAAATGACTCATCTTTTGAATCTTTGAGCACATTTGACATTTTTCTTGCCCCTAGTTCCAAGGATGCCTCTCATCCAGCTTTGCAAGCTTCCTTTGATGACATCTGACCTTTTTGATCTGACCTTCTTGCCCCTAGTTCAAGGGTTACTTCTGATCCGACCATACAAGCCTTATATTGTGAGTGATCGTTGAACATTCTGAGTCAAATTTCAAGATTTGAAAGCAAAAAAGGTCGAGTCTTGAGGCATGAAAGCGATCCTATGCTACACAATCTCAAGATCAATTTCACGCATGTCTTTGTAGGACCACGCAAAACATTTTTTGAAATCTTTTAATAAAGCGACTAGTCGCTCAGGCTCCTCTGAAGACAATGCAGAACCAATCTAGATCAAGCCAGGATCCTTCTCAGTACCCACATTAACAAGCATGATCTCATTCATTAAGGGCATAGCACGACTCTCTTTCTCTCAGTTGATCAAATTTTACAAATCCCAAGGAATGCCTCCCTCTTTGTTTTCATCATAGTGTTAGAAAGGTTTTGAAAAACTTAGGTCAATGCAATGATTTCAAGGCACAGAAAAGTAAATGAAAACCTCTACTGTTTCATTCAGATCTTCTGGCGCAACTGGCAGGCAAAAACAGACGCAAAAGAAAGAGTGTAAAAGACAAACACAAAACAAGACAGTGATGTCCGAGGTAACACCCCCGAAATCACCTGACTCTAACACAACAGGACTGACTCGATACAACAAAACAAACTCAGTACAACACAACACAACAGAACTGACTCAATATCCAAGTCAGAAAGTACAATAACCAACATTTGCACATTGCTCAAAACGGTGTGTGTCATCTACCACATCTGGAGTAAAATGAGCGCCACCAGCAGGTGGTTCATACCCTGACCACATAGTCACATTATCCCCCCCAGTTCATTGATCTGGTGCCGATAGACTTTGTAGGACCTGGTACAGCAATGACCTCGTTGTCAATCAGATCTTGTATTTCATGGCGAAGACAAAAATAACTGTAAGTGTCATAGCCGATTTGTTGATGGAAGGCACAGTACTTGGCAGCATTGTGCTTAGCCGGAAGAGGATCCGAGAGAGGCCGAGGCTCAAGGGTTTTGAGATGGCCCTTTTTGATCAATACGCCCATGGCTTTGGATAAGGACATGTAAAGCGGGGTGAAGACCCTTTGGCCTAGGGCTTGGTGCTTCGAGGTTTGTGGAGTTATGTTGGATGTACCGGCAAAGGAGGTGGCAGGTGCTGACTGGGTTTGATGATCTCTTCCGAGTGTAGGATTGGAGCTGAAATGGGCGTTTCTGGTACAACATCCATTTTCCCAGCTTGCCCCTTGATTCAAAATGCTCTCATCCTGAGTAGCAAAAGTGTCATCCATAGTCTTTGCAACAACTGCGAGCACTTGCTGTTTGTTCAGTCCTTCAGCCTTCAAAGCCTCAACAGCCCACTGAAGATGTTTATAGGGACTACTGCCTGCCCCTACCTTGTTCTTGCCATTTGCCTCCACTTTGCCAAGGGATGGCCTTCTTCAAATGCAACCAGTCCCAAGATTGGGGAGCCTTTTAACACAAAATTTCTGACCCTGATGTGGTTGATGATGGAGCCAAAATCCTGAAGGCTAAATCTGCCACTGTTCTCTGAAGATCTTCAATCATGCTCATCAGCTCAGAAGTAATGGGTTCGTGGATTTGAGATGATTGGGGTTCAAGTGCATCTATCATACATAAGTCCGTGTTTTCTGGAATGAACACCTCAGGCTTCGGTAAATGGATTGGGGTGATGTATATGCTGGGCTTGTCGGCAGATGGCAGTGTATGGATTAGATTGAGATGTGGAGGTAACAGGTTAGGGGTGGCCTGAGGTCCTTTTGGTGGAGCCATGATCTCTTCGTCAATAAGATCCTGAATCTTATAACGAAGGCAGATACAACAGTTCGTATCATGACCGTGTTGTCGATAATAGGCATGGTATTTAGCTGGGTCATATCTTGGTGGAAGAGGATTTGGAAGGGGTTGGGGTTCTAGGAGCTCTAGGTACCCTTTTTCATGCAGCATTTTCAAAGCATGAGAGAGACTCATGTAAAGAGGATGGAAATTTCGGGCTTGGGGCCGAGTTGAAGTGGGGTTGGTTTTTGGCCATTGAGGGGAGTGATGACAGTATTGATTTCAGTGGGTTTGGGAATAGTGCCACTACCAGTATTGGTACTCCCTACAAAAACCCTCCTTATTGGTTCACTTGTTCTGGGAATAATCCCTCTGTTGAACGCACTCTCGATCTAAACCCCCAATTCATGCAAACTATTGAACGTGAACAATGGAGCCGCTATTAACTTTTGCAACATATCAGGCTCAAGGTTCTGTACCACTATCTGGACTTGGTCCCTCTCAGAAGGTCGATCGGTCATCTATGTTGCCTTTGCTCTCCACCTTGCAACAAATTCCACAAAAGATTCTATAGGGTTCTGACGGGTTACTTCAAGCTCTTGAGTGGTCATTTCAACTTGCGTATTGTAAGAATACTGATTGACAAAGGCCTTAGCCAACTATTCCCAGTTTTGCTTCACTTTATCCTCCAACTTGGCGTACCAAGTGGCTGCTATACCCAACAGGGTTCTTCCATACAGAGAGAGTTTCTGCGGCTTAGTCAGACCCATTGGTTTCAAGACGTCCAAGAAAAGCCGAATATGTACCATAGGATCTCCGAACCCGTCGAAACGGTCAATGTGTGGCATTTTGAATCTGTTTGGGAGCCTTACGGCAGCCTCGGTGTACCCATCCTCAATGTCGGGAATGAAGTTAAGGCCTTGTGCCTTTTTGAATTGCTTCTCAAGGTTAGCAATTTTTACCAAGGTCGATTCGAGATCATTAGTACCAAGGGGATAAAGCCTCTCATTAGGCTGCACCAGGGGTCAAAAAACCTGAGCTTGAGCCAACCCTTCTCGAGGATCCAAACCTTGCAAATCTTCAGCTGGCGGAAGTGGGTCAAAGTTTGGCTGGGGTCCCGAGGCTGGATGTGTGGTAGGTGCCCCAGGTGGGCGTTACATTTCAGCATTGGTCTCATCCTGCATGGCGATTCCCTGGTTTAATGCCGTTATCATGGCCATAACTTCTTCTGGACTCTGTGCCATCACGGGTCTACTGAGTTGAACAAAGGTGATCTAACTGGTGACTGTAAGATTAGTTGAACCAGTGAGCCCTGTCTGGCTCTTCTTTGCCTTGCCACCGACGAAGGAAACATTGGTTTTCCTTTCGCACTGAATCTCTGACCTGACAAAGTCTATCAACACAAGTCCAATGTACCCGAGGGATATCGGAGCCTTCTGAAGCTATGGTTCCAGGATTACCTTGCAAAAAAAGAAAACAGGCAGCATCTCAGCCTAATTTCACTAGAACGGATATGATCACAACTGAGCGATTGTACTCTCTACTGAATTCTACCCCAAAACAGATACCAACTTGGCAACTGATATGCACATTCCTGTACAGTTTCACTGTAAAGCACATACCAATTAAAGAGAGCCAAAACACCCCTATGAGGGGATAAGGTTATCCTGTCCTAGTTTCGTCAGGAGCTAGGGTTAACTATTCAAACAAAGTGGTTTCTCCACAATCCTACATTCGGGTAAGCAACCTGTCCTAGTTTGGAATAGTCTCTAAGGCTTCGAATATGCAACTAGGTCGATTGGTCAACAATGATACCTCAGCAAGACTACCTAATATACCTCTCGCACCTAACACCAAAAAGTGAAAACAGAATCAAACAGTACAGCGGTAGTCCGGATCCAAGGGCTGTGTTCCCATCGTGGCAGAGCCTACAACCGCTCAATCTTTTGGCACGCTTTTCCAAGCAAGCCTCCGGCAAACTGCTCAGGAGTAGCAGATGGCAAACACTGTGACTTAGGCGCACCAATGCAAATGCAAATGCAAAGAAACACATAAGTGTAGATAAAACAACATATCATGAGTTTGAGTAAAGTTCTCTAAATCCCCAGCAGAGTTGCCAGTTCGAGTCAAGTTTTTTTGCGCCCCCGCCTTTTGAAAAGGGTTTGAAAAGAAGACCTCACAGTTGGGACTCCTGCGGTTCTGAATCTAGTCTCACAAGTGCAATGTGAAACCGATAAACACCAAAGAGTCTAATCCGACAAACCGTTTTGGAAAATCGATTTTAAATCAAATAATGCCAAAATTAGACTGCTTTGCTAGATACAGAGTCGCCACCTAAATATTTTGTTTTGGGAAGATTTAGGAAACCCTGACTCATGCCAAAGGCCACATGTCCGTCATCACCAAAGTTGTCTCGGCTCGGGAACTTAGGTACGAGAAGGGAAGGTCCTGAAATGAGTACTCCTGCTCGCCCGATCAAAGATCAGCCTCTACTAATCATGATATGATGTTTTATAAACATTATATGTTCTTGTTCTGATTATTAAACTAGCTTTACTATGTGACGCACACAAGCAAGTATAGACTAGTCGTAAGACTTGGAACAAATTCAACTCATGTTTGTTTTACGAAAATGGTTTGAAGTTGCCACCCTCAAGTGGGCTTAAAGATGCGGATTTGCCACCAAACATAGTGGGCTTAAAACATGATTTGTCACAACAAAGTGGGCTTAAAACTTCACATTTGTTGAATCATTCCAATTCAAACAATAAGCCTTCATCCACAAGCATTTATGCAGTTTAGCAAGTAAGCACATAGTCTCATGGCAAGCATGCGAAACATGGCAACATGGCAATCACACTCATGCAAGTATGCTAAAGCACAAAAACTTACCGAGTACTCCAAGCCAAAACAAAAACTAGTTAGAAAAATGTATGATCCTAGCCATACAAGCTGCCTAATGCAATACATGCAATAGATCCAACTAAATAGGCTCGGCTACTAATATGGCATTTGCAACACTTTGATAGCATGCTTTGAAACACGTGTTCAAATAAGTATTGAAATTGCAAGTTTGAATGATGCGCCGAGTGTCAGTGCATCAATATAAATGAATGGATGCAAACATGCGAGCATAAGGTATGCTAATTGAAAATATGATCCCTAATCTAACCATCAAAAGCGGGTCAATAAAAGGGAGAAAAACGTGGGGTTGGAAGACATGCACACACGCACGCACACTTATTACAACATTGTGCCCTCACGAAGAAGGATCCAAATGAATGATTAGCTAATCTAAGCTAAATTAATTAATACAAAACAAAATAAAGAAATAGCTAAGCTAAGCTACTTAATTATTACAATAATCAATTAACTAATCTAAGCTAATCAAATACATATTGCGCTAATTAATTAAACTAAATTAATTAAGTACAAAACCAGCTGAAAAATAACAATAGGCATGCTGTTTTAGCTAGTTAAACTTGAGACAGATCAAATGCACTTGCGCGCGCTTGTTTTCCACCCAGAATGCCACTACTTTGCTGCTGACTGCCTCTATTTGCACAGTTGAATTCTGGTATGCTGAAAGGGCACTGTTCTAAGAGTACATCAGTGGCTGGCTGGCCACTAATGGAGGCTGCCAGCTATGTGCCTTCTACAAAAGGGCACTGTCGGCCATCAGTGAAAGGCTGTCGACCATCAGTGTATGGCCTGCCGGCCACTGATGAACAACTTCATTCTCTTGAAGCACAACACAATTTTAGGCAACAAAACCAAGCAAAATCACCTTCAAGAGCTCTAAGAAGACCTCCTAGAACCTCAGCTCAAAGGTAACCAACTTTGGTCAAGGATGTATAGGCAAAGGAAAAGTGTATCTCTACTTGTATGCACAAAGGTTCAAGAGAGAGAGAAATCTAGAGAGAGAGAATTGTAGAAAGAGAGGATTGTAAAGAGAAAGGATCCTAAAATTTTTCCAACCTTCAAAACAATAGAGAAGGGCCTCTATATATAGAAATATATGAGCTCAAGTCGAAAATATCAATTCAGAAACAGCTGGAGCAATGTGGAACAGTTAGAGGGAAAATATCTGCACAAAAACTGATTTTTGACACCAATGGCTGGCAAGGCATCATTGATGGCCGGCAAGGTTCATTTGTGGCAGGAAAAAAAACATCAATGGCTGGCACATGGCCAGCAAAGGCCATTCATGGCCAGCACATGGCCAGCAAGCCTCATTCAGTGGCTGGACAGAAAATCTGCTTTTTGGGTCCAACTTCAAATGGGTATATCTCCTTCATCCAGACTCATTTGCAGGTCATTCTTGTGTCTAAACTAAAGCCCCAAAAGTCTTATTTCTAATGGTGGAAGCCTCACATCAAAATTCCAAGTGAGTAAGAAGATATCCTCATTTTAGTGAAAACTGCTCAATTTTGGCTTATACGGATGGATGCCTAACTCCAACCAGCCACATCTCCCTCATCCGAACTCGGCTTTAGGAGATTCTTCAGTGTAAAATGAAGCCCCAAAAGTCCTCTTTGCAATGGTGGTGGCCTCATAGCTGAAATCTAATTGTACAAAAGGATAGGCCTGATTTAGCGAGGGCTGCTCGACTCTCTCTTAACGGTTCATGCCTAACTTCTTCCCCAACTTGGTTTCTTCCCTCTCCTCCAATTTTCTTCAACTCCAAACCTCTAAATAAGGTGTTTTGGAAAAAAAATTCAAAGAGTTCACCTATCTAACTTTGTTCCTACTTTGTCCTAGCTCGGTTTATCGAAAAGCGCAACATTCAACGAAATGCGAGCCTCGGAACATCATAGAAACTTTTGTCAAAAATATTTTGAAAGAGAGAGTTTTAAGGTCTAAAATATTTTTGGTCAAAATAGTTTTGGTCCAAAAAAATGGGGTGTAAGGTTGAGATTTGACACTCTCCTTGCCAAAGAAATCGAACCTTTGCACAACATAGCCTTCACCATCAAATAAGTAGTCAGTGGCGCCCAAGTCTTAAGGGCGGTCAAAAATTGAGTATCTACACCATATTGTTTTGAATTTTAAAATTAAAAATCATAGATAATTAGTGTATTTTTTATTTTATTTTTTTATTTTTTTATTTTTGATTTTTTGACTTAAGGAACTAACCAATAGATTTTTTTTAAAAAAAATTCTTTAAAAATTAATAAATTAACAAAATCAATTTGAGTGTTTGGAGCTCCTACAATCAATATTCTTAAAAATTCCCTTTTCCTTATAATATATATAGCTTTGGGACCTTTTTTTTTGCAAGGGACTAACCCTCACTAGTTTGTAGTCCAATTGGATGGTCTAATTCGGTCTATTTTGGACTCGTTTCGATAATTTAAACCGTTTAATGTATACGGCTCGTTGAGTATTTCATCCCTGAAAGAAAATCTCATTGATCAGATATCAATATCGACTTGATCAAATTGTCAACAATTTTATTTTTAAAATCATACTTATTGTTTGACACAAATTTGATCTAAACAAGTGATTATCGATATCCAATCAACGTGATTCGTGCAAATATGAAATATTCGACGAATCTTACACATTGAACGGTTCTTATCATCGATGTAGACTCCATAGTAGACCCACAAACGTCTAACAATACTTTCCAATCTAATTTCAAATGGGAGAGAAGCCACTACTTTTTGCAAATGAGACTTAAAACCATTAATGGCTTTACATTCCAGCCGACGCTAGTATTAAGAACAGCAGTGAATTCGTTTTAAATGCAACAAAAAACAAAAGAAATGAAATGACATTTGATTGTTTATTTATTTTAGCGTATGTATTTGCTCTTATTTTCCTTGGTTCATAGCACATAATTGTACAATTTTGACTCGAATTTATGAATCTTTAAGTTGATTCCATGGATAATAGATTCCATAATTTCATGTTCGGCTCCTTAAATGAAGTGCAAAAAAATTACATCGATTTGGTTTAATAATTAGGAAAAGAAAAAGTAGAATCCCAGGGTTTGGGAAGTGGGTTGGCTTTTTGGCTTTTTGGTTTTTTTGGCTATTTTAGCCTGGGCTTAAAAGCTTGGTTTGGGAAGGGCTTTTTGGCTTTTTGACTTTTTTGAGTTTTTTTATAAGAGAAGAGTGTAATGATTATGGATTGGATGTGATGTTTTGTTTTTTTGAGGCTAAAATAGCCTGTTTTGTCTTTTGTGACTATTTTAGCCCCAACCCACTTGACAAACGGGGCCTTAGTTTTTTTTTGGATGGGGGATTGTGTGGGTTCATATTTAGAATAAATTTGAATAATTAGACAATTGTACTTATTTTTGGATAGTTAAGTCTAAATTCGTAGTATTACTGTTAGGAAAATGAGAGGGAATTGAAAAGGCATGTTCCACTTTTTTAAGTTATTAGAGTCTTTTATGGATTAAGTGCTCAAAAGTTCTATTTGTAAGGTTAGTGCTCCAGTAAGTTCTAGTCAAAAGTTCTATTTGTAAGGTTAGTGCTCAAAAGTTCTATGGACGTCCCATGTTCAAAATATTTACGTATATATAATTGTTTTACTCTTATTATAAGATGGAAGGAATTGAAAGCAATAATTCAATAAATGCTAATAAAAAAATTATTAGGTGTTTGAAATGCACTACATGACAATATTATCTACCAATCACCAAGTATTATGTTTCATGCCCCAACATAAAATTATGAATCCTATTCATTTTACTAATCACAAACTCATAATAACCACCTGACCATACCCCAAAAGCACTAGATGATTTCTCCTAGTCCAAGTGGACACTACTGAGGTGATATTTACTTTTGTTTTGTTGTTTCAAAAATTAAAAATTTCATAACTTTTATTATACACATTTGTTTTTAATAAAAATTATATTTTCCAAGTCTACCCAATTAGATCTATCAAGGAAGACCAATATTGAATATAAAACTTTATAAAAATAAAATATTATATTTTTAACTATACGAAACTAGCAATTTCCGAGTTTACGAAACTATCTAGTAAAACTGATAAATTTCTCAGTTTTTTTTCAATATTAACTGAGAATATTATTAATCTAGTTTTTTTAAGTGTTAAAACTGAGTCAATATTTCTAGCTTTAAAACTGAGATTAAAACTAGAAAAAATAAAGAAATTTCTCAGTTTTGCACATAAATGTTCCATACAATTGCTTCATTAGTTCCGTAATTGAGATATTTGTTTAGAATTTTAATTTATGATTAGAAATTTACAAAAAAAAAAAAAAAAAGTGTAAATTGACTTATTTTATAAATTTTTAAACTGAGAAATTTTTTGAAATTGAAATATTTTTCAAATATTAGGAATCATATAATTTAGATAAATCGCATAGTTATAATCTAATTTTTCAATTTTTTGATGAAATTTATAGTTTTTTAGTGTAACTCCCTCATTTTAAGTATGATTTTTTTTTTTTTTTTTAATTTTGTATGAAAATTTCTCTTAATTAAGTCAACCAACTCCATATATTTTATAAGAAAAAATTAGACCGGGTAAATATTGTTAGTTAAGTAAGTTAAGAAACTTACTATTAAAAATGGTTTAAATTGTAAGTTTATAATAAAAAATTATTTTTATTTTTATATAATTTTATACTTAATATTAGTCTTGTTTGATAAATCTCGTTGTATTGATTCTAGAAATATAAATTTTATCAAACATACATGTATATTGTAAAAATTATGATGTTTTGAAATTTTGAGAATTAAAATAAATATCATGTCACCATAATTTTTTTATAAACAATTGCAAATGATGAAAAACTATTGTTTTAAAGGTAATTTTGTCTATTAAAAATTAATGAGATTTGAAGGAGTAAAAAATCTTATCTAGGACTTAATAGAGTATAAGTTCACAAAATGAGACTTGTATATAAATGTCTATTTTTTAATTCTTAAATTATTATTCTCATCTATTTAGTCTATAAATTTTATTTATTTATTTCAGTTCATGTAATCCAATTGCAAACGATTGTTTAGTAAATGTTGAAGTCTAATTTGATGGTAAAAAATGTTATTTAAAAATTTGAACAATTTAACCATATACCCAAACACCCATCAAATTGGTTGTCAGTGTAGTTTGTTCAAAATAATAAGAAAAATGAGTAACTTGTTGTATGGTTTAAGTTGTTTGAATTTTGAAATGACTTTTTTGTCCACCAAATCGAGTTTCAAGGGTTAATGATTTGACCGTCGAGGGTGGTAGCCTCCTGTCGAGAAGGCAGTCATTTCCACAGTAGTGGTGTGTTAGGTTCGACTCTTGGGAAGCGCGGAAATGCTGACTTTGTCCAACTAACTCTTTTTGAAGACCACGCACTGTATTCTGATAGATACTTAACCTCTTCTGTGGCACGTGGCTGAGCTCTATTAGATGCCTCAGTGGTAGATTAAATCTAGCCGTCAGTCGGTTATCTCAGAGGTAGGGCCTGCGGATGCTGTGATATTCCCACGGAGCATCTTTTTTTGAAAGCCAAAAAAAAAAAAAAAGGTTAATGATTTGTACAATGGTTTTCAATTCAAATACATAAAGCGTAATAAAAAAAATTTACGAACTAAATAGATGAAATTGATAATTTAGGAATAAAATAGAAAAATGATAATAATTTGGGAATAAAAGTGGAATTAACCCAAAATAATCATTTTTTTTTTTATTTTATGGTTTGATTCTTCATGAAAAATGAACCCGCATAGCTAATATCATTTTTCTCTCTTACTGTATTTTCCTTGTGAAATTCAAAATTCAAACATAACATAAAATTAAGAATAATTTTCATTGTCAAATATTCAATATGAAAAAGACTTTCTTTTTCAAAAAATAATAAATAAGTAAACAAATAATAAATAATTATCTTTTCTTCTCTACCTCTCACCAGACCCATTGTAGAAAGATATAGAGTTGGTTTCTGGGTACCCAAAGGGTGCGTTTGTTTGGACGAACTGGATAAGGGGGGATTGTAATCCATCGGACTGTTAGTCCTGGGATACATTATCCCTGGACTATTTGGTCGGACTGAATTTGTATCCTATGTTTGTTTAGTCATGGGATTAGAGGTCTGGATTGGACTATTCTATTGAATCCCATGTTTGTTTGGGATATTATGGAGAAGGAGAAGGATAAATGTTCAAAAGACTATTTTGCCCTTTTGAATTATTTACTAAATAATAAGAATATTAAATCTGAATTATAAATTTTATTTAATTTGTTTACTAGAACTTTTAAAATATTAAATAAATAGAATATTAATAAATATTACATAAATTTATTTTAATTTGTAATTGAGATTTTAAAATTTTTATTTTACTTTATTAAGTATAATTAATGCCATGAATGGGTATTATGTTTATTAAGTATATTTTTATTTTACTTTATTAAGTAAAATATTAATAAAAGAAAGAATAAGCCACTGGGAAAGCAAAATGGAAGAGTGGCTGGTGTTGCTGCATATCAAATGTGGGAAAAAACAGAGTATGAATTCTGGGAAAGCAAAATGGGAAAAGCTAAAAGAAAGAAAGAGGGTCAAAGATGTAATAAACCTAGCTAATCCCATGGGATACACTATCCCATGAATTCTGTCCCAGGCCCCCCCCCCCCCCGGCCGGATACAATAAGCCACTGAATCCCGGATTGATAGTCCGAGGGCATTATTAATCCGAACCAAAAAATCCATACCAAACAACGGACTATTAATCTCCCCGGATTAATAGTCCAATCCCATGAGTTATCCTTCAAAACAAACGAGCTCAAAATGATGAGAGTGGGTCTCAAAATTGAACTCGTGATGAGCCTTTCAGACCTAACAATACCCTCTAATCCGATCATGGATTGGAGGGAAGCCAACCCCATTTTAGGTACTGTTAGGTCCGAAAGGCTCATCACGAGTTCAATTTTGATAATCTGAACCGTTCAATGGGTAAAACTCGTTAAGTACTATATGCTTAGAAAAAATCACATTAATTAGATATCAATAGTTATGTGATCAAATCAATTTTGTATTAAAAAAAAAAAATAGACGGTGAAAAAATAAACAGTTGGCAAAAATCTGATCCGATGAGATAGCTATCGATATCCGATCAATGTGATTTTTTCACAAACATATAGTATTCGACGAGTTCTACATATTGAACGGTCCGGATTATCAAAACGGGACCCGTAATGGACTCTCACAGGCCCTACAATACCCTCCAGGAAGCCCAACCCAGCTAAAATGGTATTATTTTTTCATTTTTTTTAGTCTTTAATAACATTTTAAATAAATATTCAAATTTTCACTTTTCAAAGATTCTTAAATGTTTACTAAAACAAATGTTGCTGAAGAAAAAAAAATAAAAATAAAAAACTGTCATAGAAAACTCGATTGAAAACCACTGCCAAACCAAAATCAAGCTCCCTAAATGTAAATGGCCGAGACACGTGGCACTCTTCATGAATTTGATAATTCGAATCGTTCAATATGTAGAATTCTTTATGAATTCGAGGTTTCTCATTTCGAAAGAGTTGTGGGGGGTAATGTTGGCACCGTAAATAAATAATTTTATTATTATTATTGATAAATTGTAGGACACGTGACACTCTCCTACTCATTTGAAGGTTATAAGAAATTATAAATCATTAAACACATGTGAAAAGATGATGGAGAATGTGAAGGATCATGGAGCATGAATTGGAGGTTAACGAAAGTTATAGAGACATAAAGATGAAGTGATTAGGTAGTTTTTTCTTACAAATATTTGTCTATAAATAGTCATTCATGGCTATATTGTAAAGATCCAAAATGCAAATCAAAGATAATTGATTTCTATTTTCCTTGTTATTTATATTTCCAACACTTAATTTTCTGCACTTCCTTTTCGAAGCATAGAAGTAGAGATAAATTTTTTGCACTTTATTTTATGCACTTCCTTTTCGAAGCATAGGAGTAGAGGTAAATTACTGGTTAGTTTGATTGTTCACTTAATCACTGCTATTGTTCACTCAATCATCTTTCTCTGTCTCTCTCCTTCTTTTATTTTATTTTTTTTTCTCTACACTTGGCAATTTTGAAATTCTTTTCATTGAGGCAAAAGAACTGTCAACATAATCGCTTGATAATTTACTTGAATTTAATCTGTAAGGATTTTTCAATCCTTACTGGCACGCTCGCATTTATGGTGTTTTCTTTCGTAAGAAAAATAAGCCAACAAGAATAAAGAAGGAATCAATTTATTCCCTTACTGTAATAAGTATTGCTATTCAGGTAAAAAATTAAACTCACTTTTTAAATTCAGTGATGTATCACATATCACTAAATCTAAAAAATTAATTTTAAAAATATACTTCTATATCATTTTCTTTCTGTAGTTAATGGTGTTTCAAGTTCTTTGTGTGTTTTGGTGGATATTGGCCATTTTAGTTGACAAGGAAGCAATTAATAAGCCTCAACTTTGGAAAGTTTTTGTCATTAAAAAGTGGAAACAATAAATGTGGGGTGGCATTGGCAATCACTCTATCTAAAAAAGCAATGCTGTAGATGGTGCCGGTCATATTAATTAGTCATTGGCCTTAAAATTGAATTCGGTACAAGTTTATTCATTTATGAGCTCCTTTTTCATGACATTGGATCATTGCATAAATGATAATCATCAACCCAAAAAAAAAAAAAGCGTCAGTCAAAAAAAAACAAAAAATCGAGTTGATGTCAAACTTTTGGAAAAAGCTAGAGAGCTTGAAAAAAATAGTACATTAAATTAGAAAAAGATAAAGTATCGACGGTATATTAAAATTTAGTTGTGATGTGAGATTATATGTAAAATAAATCTACACCACACTTTAGTTTTAGGCAACTTTTGGAGTAATTTTTTTTTCTTTTGAATTTCATAGCAAAATATTTTTTCCTAAATTCATAGAACTTGACAAAATTATCAATTTAAATCTAAATTGAGATTTTCTTTAAATGGGAATTCAATTAGAGGGTACTATTAGGTTTCAATGAACTCACGCCACAAATCTATTTTAGTGATTTAATCTTGATAACTTATTGAGAAGATAAATTAATTTTTGCGTGAATAATTTGCTCAAACAAACTCTAGAAGATAAACTATTTAAATTATCAAGATTGATCCAGTGATAGGCCAACAAAGATTCAATAGCACCCTCCAATTGTGAATCCCAATTCTTAAAAATTTTCTTCATTTGCTCTCTAATATTTGATTATGGTCAACTCAACTCATTTTCTCTCTTGTTTATTTATTCCTTTTCTTTTCTCTCTATAATTTTTTTTTTTTAACTATACGATAAAATGTTAGGGGTTAATAAATAAAATTAAAATGAAAGTGTCGCAGTCGCTCATCGACTCAAATCTTGAATCTCTAATTTTCTCGTTGTTCCAAAAAATAATTACTAAGGTAACTATCTTGACCTTTCCATCTATAATTCTTATGCTTTAAAATCTTTAATGATGATGCTGATTGACTATTGTGCACACAGAAAACATGCTTGCCCTCTTGCTAAGGGAAGGTGTGGGATGTAATTAGGTGGTCATGGGGATCTCTCTCTCAGTCTCTCTCTCTCTCTTATTAAGAGACTTTTTATATTTAAATTTAAATGTAAAGACCCGGAATTCTTCCACCTTTCAAACTGTTGCTGCAACAGAAACTTCATCCTACTGCCAGGTAAAATTCAAAACTCTTTTGATTGTGTAATTATCAACACCTATGCTTCAAATGATGTAGCGAGGAGAAGGGAATTGTGGGTGACCCTACTAAACCTAAAGCATTCTTTCTCAAAACCATGGTGTCTCGGAGGGGACTTTAATGAGATCAGAACAGTAGGGGAAAGGATAGGAGTCTCATGCAGGGATAGGGGCATGAAGGATTTCAATCAATTCATAGATAATTGTGAGGTGGTGGATGTACCAATGATAGGTAGGAAATACACTTGGCGCAATGCACTGGATGGGAATAAATGGAGTAGAATTGACAGGTTTCTCATTAGCCTTGAGTACTCAAGCTTTGGGGTCTTCCCAGAACTGTCTCTGATCACTGTCCACTTGTACTTATGGAGGATGAAAGGTATTGGGGGCCTAAACCATACAAGTTTCTAAATGCTTGGCTCTTGCACCCAAACCTAGCTTCTATGGTGGAGACCACTTTGAGGGAATCACAGTTGAGAGGGTCTGATGGACTCATCCTGAAAAAGAAACTGCAGGTTCTGAAAATGGCATTAAAAAAGTGGAGTAAAGAAGTCTATGGCAATGTTGCAAACAAACTAAAAGATACAGAATCTGTCCTTCATGAACTTGATCTAATAGCTGAAACAAGAGCCTTGGATGAGGCAAAGTTGAAAATACTAAGAGAGAAAAGAAATGAAAAGTGGTCACTAAGCAGGAAGATGGAATAGGAGTGGCTCCAAAAGTCGAGGATGGACTGGACACTAAAAGGTGACAAGAACACCAAATTTGTCCATGCAATGGCAAGTAGTAGGCAAGCTAGAAACACAATCAACTCCATTACAGTAGGGGATGCATCATTCGAGGAGCCAAATGCTATCAAGCATGAGGCATGGAATCATTTCTCAAAATTATTCACAGATGATTGGAAGATCAGACCTGTCTTAACTGGGGACTTTAAGAGTGTTAGGCTCAGTGCTTCTTTTCACTTGCTAGAAGCTAAATTTTCTGAAGAAGAAATTTGGGTAGCAATCAAAGACTGCAATGGGAACAAAGCCCCAGGCCCAAATGGTTTTAACTTGTTGTTCTTTCAGAAATTTTGGAAGCTACTTGTAATAACCCTCACCACTGCTTACCGAATAACCACTGATTACTGATAAACTGAAACTGACTATGACTGATAATCGAATTGATCGAAATACTGAACTGACTGACTGGAATCTAGAACTGAATTGACTGAGTATATCTAATTAATTGCATATCTATCTGTTTGTCGTTTAATTATCTGTTTGTATTTTTATGTTTAAACTGTTAATTGAAGGCCTTATCGGCGGCCGAACCCGAAATCGATTGGTGTTTTGTGACCATCATAATTTATGTGATTTTATGGTATATTTATCTGAAATTTGATTTAGTATGATTAAATTAGACTAAATTAAGCCAAATTAATAGAGTTAGCTTAATTACCTTATTGCCATTGTGAGTGGGCCCTTTATTATAACATCTTTGAGCCTTATACACTCAAACTAAACAAATCCTTCAGCCATTTTTGAGCTCACCACCGAACAAGAGAAAGGGAGTGTAAGAGTAGTGAATTCAACTTAGAGATTGGGCTTGAATCCTGAGGAATTGGAACATAGGTTGCAAATTAAGCTTCCTCACCTTGTAATTGAAGTTCTAGGTAAGGAATTTAACCTCTCATTGTTGAGTTTAAGCTTGTTCATGCCTAGTTCATGTATCCTTAGTGATTTGAGCCTTGAATTGGTCCATATATGTCAAATTGGAGCCTAGCTCATGCATGCATGCCTTTAATTTGAAGTTTTGAAGTTGTCCTTCATGAAATGGTACATGCATGTTCATAATTTTGCAATGGTCCATGTTTTCAACTTGTTTTTGGAACAATTGGCTCACTAGAGCATCAAATTGAAGCTTTGAAATGATTTGAATTCATGCATGTTTGCATGTTCTCCATGTTCATGAAAATGGGTTTGAAATTTGGATTTAATTGACTCACCCTTGGGCTTTAAATTCACAAATTGAGCTTTGAAACTTGTTGTATATTGAGTTTAGATGTGTTTTCCAGAATTTGGGCCCAAGAGGTCGAGTTTTGAGCTAAGGAATGCTTGGTTTGAGCTTGGGAGGCAAATCTGGAAATTCCAGAATTTGGCTTCTTCGCTCGAGCGAAGGATTCCATGCTCTAGCGACCATCGTTTATTCTGAGCTCCGCTCGAGCGAAGGAATGGTGGCTCGAGCGTAAATTGCAAGCTTTCAGCATCTTGGTGCACGCAGACGCACGCTCGAGCGAGAGAACCTACGCTCGAGCAAGAACTCTGTCTTACGCTCGAGCGGGCGTCGGGCGAGCATCGAGCGGGGATTTCCAACATCCAGCATTTTTTGCATTTTTGCAAACCGCTCGAGCGAGGAAGTCCACGCTCGAGCGGCCCTGCTATTTTGTCAAGCTCGCTCGAGCGAAGAAAGCCACGCTCGAGCGAGACCCCTGTTTTCTGAAAATTTTGTAAAGTGTTCAAAAGTGCATCTTTGCGTCCTCTTTCCATCCTAGGCATTCCTAGGGCATGTTTAAGGCACCTTAAAGGGGATATAGATGTAGAACCACACCGAGGCAAATTTAGGGATTAAGTTATTATCTTTCCCAACTGTGAAACTTAGTGTGTGTTCAATCTGTTAACTGTATAGGGTTGGCATTCCGAGGAGACGCTCTAGCTTACTGTAGCCCAGAACTCTGTGAGTAACAATTGTGTAAAGATATGTTCAAAATGATTATCTTCTGAATACTGAACTGAACTGTTTACTGAACTAATATTGTTTACCGAATGAACGTATGTCCTATATTCTGAACTGTACTGTGGCATCCTTAGCACCTACTATTTACTGATTGATGGCCATCATTACTGTTCGGTCTTTAAGACCTACTGCTTACTGTACTGTTATGCTAATGGATGTACCACATATGACTGAAGGACTGAAAGACTGAAATATTGATTTAACGAACTGTTTTCATTACTGTAAGGACGTTCATTCTAAACCTCTTTACGCATTATGTTATTCACTGGGCTTTAGCTCACTGCTCATATATATATGTAGGTGTACAGGCACCAGACCAGAGCTAGGAGCGTGGGGTAGACTTCCCTTTTTGTCAAGCCAACCATTGTGCCTCACTGCGAGGTTCCGAGCCTGCCAAGCCATGGCTTAGGGGTGTTTTAAATTCCCCCGTCTGTCTCTGTAACTGTCTTGTTTACTGTATAGACTGATAACACTGTACTGTACTGTTTAATAGGGGTTAGACCCCTGTCCTGTTCTGACTGATTGTACATATATTGTGCATACTGTTCTGTACTGGTTTCATATGTATACGTATGAAAAGTCCTTTTGCATACAGACTGTCACAGCTCATTGGACACTGTTTATTTACTGTACTGGCTTCCGCCATGCCCCTGTACTCTGTTTTACTGTCTTACTGTTAAGCAGGCCT
Source organism: Camellia granthamiana (assembly GCA_036172215.1). Classification (NCBI taxonomy): domain Eukaryota; kingdom Viridiplantae; phylum Streptophyta; class Magnoliopsida; order Ericales; family Theaceae; genus Camellia; species Camellia granthamiana. The sequence continues at coordinate 116,464,170 of CM069903.1, forward strand.
TTGGTAATCTCGGATTACTGGCCGGTTACGGTGCTAAACCCATAGGGGCGGGTTTGGGTCGTGACACTACTCAAAGATGATATTCTTAACTTTATGAAAGACTTCTATGTCAATGGCAAACTGGCTCCAGGTTTAAGCAATTCTTTTATAACTCTCATCCCAAAAAAGGAGAAACCCGTGTCCTTAAGTGAATACAGACCCATTTGTTTGATTGGCTTTGCTTACAAAATTCTCTCAAAAGTACTCACAGCTAGGCTTCAACAAGTCATGCCTACGGTAATTGGGGACTCACAATCAGCTTTCCTAGGGGGTAGAAGCATTCTTGATGGAGTCTTGATCGCAAATGAAGTTGTGGATGGCTAGCATAAATCCAAGAAAGCAGGGTTGCTCTTTCAATTAGATTTTGAAAAGGCTTTTGATTCCATCAATTAGAATTTTCTATTCTCAATGCTTTCAAATTTTGGGTTTGGTCAAAAATGGATCTTATGGATGCGGGAATGTGTCTCCACTGCGCGAATTTCAGTTCTTATCAATGGCTCTCCAACCAAGGAGTTCAGTCCCCAAAAAAGTCTTCAGCAAGGTGATCCCTTATCACCACTCCTATTCAACTTGGTTGTTGAGGCCCTGAGCATACTATTTCAGCGAGCTATGGAGTTGAATCTGCTCAAAGGGGTCTCTATTGGTTTCAACCAAGTGCGACTCTCCCACCTACAATTCGCAGATGATTCACTACTATTTTGCGAAGCTGAGCTGTCAGAGGTCTTAGATTTAAAAAGAATACTCAGATGTTTCGAGGTGGCTTTAGGCCTCAAAATCAATTACCACAAAAGTGTGGTCTGTGGTGTTGGTATTTCAACCTCTGAACTTGCTGTTTTTGCATCCCTACTGAATTGTAAGACCTAAACTCTTCCAATTAAGTATCTAGAATTGCCTTTTGGGTGCTAATCCAAGGAGAAAGAAAACATGGCAACCTGTTATTGATAAGTTTAAGTTGAGACTTGCTGGTTGGAAAAGGAGACTCCTCTCTTTCGCAGGATGATTAATATTGGTGAAAGCAGTTCTATCAAGCTTACCTGTATACTTGTTATCTCTGTATAGACTGCCTGAAGGAGTTGCTAAGGAGATAGATAAAATTCAAGCCTCATTCCTATGGGGAGGCACAGATTCAAGGCGAAAAATCCACCTAGTGAAATGGGCAGAGGTCACAAAGAGTATAAAGCAGGGTGGTTTGGGCATTAGAAGAGTTAGAGATGTAAATGTGTGCCTACTCCTTAAGTGGTGGTGGAGGTTTGCAACTGAAAATGACTCTTTATGGAAGAAAATCATCTGTAGCAAATACAAATTCCTTGGTGGGAGATGGTTCTCAAACCTCAACCCAAGCATCAAGTTTTCAAACATCTGGAATGGCATTGTATCTGCAGTGGAGCTGAATGAGTCCCTCTTTCAATACTATGCCAATAACCTACAATTAAAGGTGGGTAATGGATGTAGAATCAGGTTTTGGATTGATAATTGGTGTAGAGATATTTGTCTAAAAGATGAGTTTCCTCGGATCTTCAGATTGTCACTCAATAAGGATGGATTACTCAAGGACTTCGTGGATGTCTCTGGCCCTACTAAGCATTGGGTTTTCACATTTAGGAGGCCCCTCTTTGACTGGGAGAAAAGTGAGCCACTTAGACTCACTGCCACCCTATCTCCAACTCCCACACTAAATCTGAAAGCCCATGACAGTGCAGTGTGGTTAGAAGCTACTGCAGGGCAGTCTCTTGCCTTGGTATTTTATAATCATACCAGCATTGTCCATGGTGCTTGTAATAATTCTATTCATCTAGTGTGGAACAAGCAACTCCCGCCCAAAGTGCAATTTTTCATCTGGCTTGCATGGAAATATAAGTTAAAAACCTCTGTCTTCCTTCAGCGTATTGGTATTTTGGATTGGTCTGCCTCTACTCTTTGCATCTTCTGTCAAGCGCAGCAGGAAACAGTAGAACATGTGCTAATCTCTTGCCCTCTGGTGTGGAAAGTCTAGATTGGGCTGTTACAGTGGTGGAGGACTACTTGGGTTGTCCCAAATTCTGTCCCAAATCTGCTGCTATGGTGGTCAGGTCATGATTGCAGAAAGCCTAAACGTCGAATTTGGAGCGCCATTTCTCTAGTAACTTTCTGGTCCATCTGGAAACATAGGAATGAATGTCTCTTTCAAGCCTCTTCACCAAATCTGCAAGAGCTGCAAGAGCTCATTGTCACCAGAATTTCCATATGGCTTAAAGCTACGTCCACAAAGCTCCACTTTTCGATCAATGACTTCCTCTACAACATCTCAGATGTTAGGCATTGTCTCAATGAAGAGTAAACAAAAAAGTGAGCTACAACTGCAAATTAGCATCTCTAAGAATGGGGATTTTAGTGAGCTACTGCTGATCTATTCCATTTTGATGGTTGATGCACCCCTTGATCTGTTCTAGTCTGTTTCTGTTTTGTTATCTATTCTATGGCTGGTGAATTTGTTTATCTGTTCCAATGGATGCTGCTGGGTTGGTTTTGATTTGAGTTTGCATGCTGCTGGGTTGGTTTTGATCTGAGTTTGCACGCTAATAGTCCCTATCTGTTGTTCTGCTCGGATCTGATCTGAGTCCTTCTTGTGCTTGATCTGGTGTATGTTTCTTCTGCCTTGGGCTCTGATTTGGAGTGCTGTATGGTTGAGTGGCTGCTGGTTGTATTTGAGGTCTACTGTATGGTGTTCAGGTTTACAGTATGCTGTGTAGCTGCTGGGTATTTAGCTGCAGGGGAGTTGGTGTAGTCTGCAAGATTGGATGCAGATCTGTCATGCAGTTTTGTTGAGTCCCGCTGAATCTGTTGTGTGCTGTGCTGCTGCTGAATCTGTTGTGTGATGTGTTGCTCCTTAGATGCTCAGTTATGCTCAATTTGCAAATCTTTTTATTGATGTTAGTCTGATCTGCTCAGTTGTTGTGAAGCTTGGGTGCTGGTGGTGAAGTTGCTAGCTCAGTTGGTGGTCCTGTTGACTTCTCTAGTGTGTGGTGTTTTTTATTGAATTGGTGTTGAGTTCTCTGGTGTGTGGTTTTTTATTTTCTTTCTGGGCATGGTTTCTCACCATCTCTTTGTGGTTGAGCTCGCAGATGATTGAGCTTTCTTCTCGGTGTCAACCTAGTTGAGATTGGGTTTGTTAGCTATGATGCGTTTTTGCTCTCCCACCTCTTTATTGATGCTCATCTCATATGTATTTGCATGTTCTTGTCATCAATAAAGTTCTCTTTTGCTGATCCAAAAAAAAAAAAAAAATCATGTTTATTGGTTTTCTATTTTATTTATCATTTAGAATTCATTTGTCTTCTTGATTTTCATCACTAAAATTTTGAAATTATTTAAAAATTTTAGATACGAAAGAAAATAAATGAAAAATGTCAAATGTAATTAAATAAATATAACTTATAAATTCAAAAGGAATACTCAAAAATATAAAGATTTATTTCAAATTAATAAGAACCGCTTTTAAGTGAACTTTTTAAAAATTACGTATCTCATTCTTTTTAAAATGTGTGGAGCTTTTTTCAACATGGACCTTTTTAAAAAATAAATTGCGCATCTGACAAACAAATCAGTTGACGACCTGCATTATGTTCATGGGTGTGGATTTTTTTTTTTTTTTTTAATTTCTTTTTGCTTAGGTAGCATTTGGTAGCATTTACGATTTAGATTTATGTTTACAAAAATTTTATAAATTGATTTTTATTTATTTTTAGAAAAACATAAACTACAAACGCATTTAGTTTGAACAAAATGTTTGAAAATTTTTAAAAATATAAACTAAAAAATATTTTTGTTCAGGCCTAAAATATTTAAATTTATTTTTTATTATTTATGACAATGGGATCATACACATTATAATTGGAAAAAAAAATTAAAAACAATTAATTGAAAAAAAAAATTAATTGAAAAAAGAATTTATTTGACAAAAAAATTAATTGAAAAAAAAATTATTGGAAAAAAAAAATTATTTGAAAAAAAAATTTGTTTGTCAAATTTTTAAATTTCTATTAAAAACCAACGTAAACTCATTTTTTGAGTTTACGTTTTTTTCTCAAATTTATAAACTGAGACAACTATTTATAAATTAAAAAAATTATCAAACAAATTATTATGATAATTTTTTAAATTTTTATAAAGGATAATACTTGAGACCCTCTTTTAGGGGCACCCCCTCACCCCCCTTTGCCATGTGTCAGGGGGTGATTGGATGTGCAGGAAAGGGGACCAATGAGAGAAGAGAGGGGGTCAAAAGGGGGTCTAAAAAAGAGGGTCTAAATCACCACCCTTTTATAAATATAAATTGAAAACTGAAAACGAACTAGTTAACAAACAAGCTCTTAGTATTTGTATTGTTTTTGTTAAGGCCTTCTTCAAAGTAGACCTTATGAGAAAAAATGAAAATTCTACTTTGTATTTTGACTTATGGTTATATTTGAGAATTTGGGACCTCTTTTTTTGCAAGGGACTGACCCTCACTAGTTGGTAGTCCAACTGGATGGTCTAATCCGGTCTATTTTGGACTCGTTTTGATAACTCAAATTGTTCAATTTGTACGGCTCATTGAGTATTTATTCCTGTAAGAAAATTTCATTGATCAGATATCAATATCCATTTGATCAGATAGTCAACAATTTATTTTTAAAATCGTACTTACTATTTGACACAAATTTGATCTGAACAAGTGATTATCGGTATCCAATCAACGTAATTTTTGCAAAGATGAAATACTCGACGAGTCTTACACATTGAACGGTTCAGATTATCAATGTGGGCTCCATAGTGAATCCACGAAATTATTAGGAATCATATAATTTAGATAAATTTCATAGTTATAATCTAATTTTTCAATTTTTTGATGAAATTTATAGTTTTTTAGTGTAACTTCCTCATTTTATATCTGAATTTTTTTTTAAAAAAAAATTGTGTGAAAATTTCTCTTAATTAAGTGAACCAACTCCATATATTTTATAAGAAAAAATTAGACCGGGTAAATATTGTTAGTTAAGTTAAGAAACTTACTATTAAAAATGGTTTAAATTGAAAATTTATAATAAAAAAATATTTTATTTTTATATAATTTTATACTTAATATTTTAGTCTTAGTTGATAGATTTCGTTGTATTGATTCTAGAAATATAAATTTTATCAAACATAAATTTATATTGTAAAAATTATTATGTTTTGAAATTTTGAGAAGTAAAATAAATGTCATATCACCATAATTTTTTATAAACAATTACAAATGATGAAAAATTATTGTTTGAAAGATAATTTTGTCTATTAAAAATTAATGGGATTTCAAGGATTAAAAAATCTTATTCAGGACTTAATAGAGTATAAGTTCACGAAATCAGACTTGTGTGTAAATGTCTATTTTTTAATTCTTAAATTATTATTCTCATATATTTAGTCTATAAATTTTATTTATTTATATATTTCAGTTCATGTAATCCAATTGCAAATGATTGTTTAGTAAACATTGAAGTCTAATTGATGGTAAAAAAATGTTATTTAAAAATTTGAACAATTTAACCATATACCCAAACACCCATCAAATTGGTTGCCTTTGTAGTTTGTTCAAAATAGTAAGAAAAATGAATAACTTGTTGTATGGTTTAAGTTGCTCGAATTTTGAAATGATTTTTTTGTCCACCAAATCAAGTTTCAAGGGTTAAAGATTTGATTGTCGAGGGTGGTAGCCTCGTGTGGAGAAGGCAGTCATTTCCACAAGGGTGTATTAGGTTCGACTCTTGGAAGGTGCGAAATGCTGGCTTTGTCCAATTGACTCTCTTCGAAATTTTCACGCTGTATTCTGATAGATACTTGACCTCTTCTGTGGCATGTAGCTGAGCTCCATTGGATGCCTCAGTAGTTAAATTTGGCCATCAATCGGTTATTTCGAAGTTAGGACCCGCGAATGTTGTGATATTCCCACAGAGCATTCTTATTTTGGGAGCCAAAAAAAAAAAAAAAAAGGGTTAATGATTTGTACAATGGTTTTCAATTCAAATACATAAAGCGTAATAAAAAAAATTACGAACTAAATAGATGAAATTGATAGTATAGAAATAAAATAGAAAATTGATAATAATTTGGGAATAAAAATGGAATTAACCCAAAATAATAATTATTTTTTGAAAAATTTAGCCATAAACCCCTCTTAGCTTCATTTTCTTCTTAAAAAGACAGAAAAAAAAAAAAAAAAGGAAAATGAGTTAGACCCCCTCAAGGAGGCACCCCCTTTGACCCCCTCTCTCTCTGATTGGTCAAATTTTTTTTTTTTCTTTTTCCTTTTTTCCTTCTCTTCCAATCACCACCCGCCACGTGTGTGTGGGGGTGGTGATTGAAGGGGTCTCAATCACTTCTCAAAAAATTTACTACTTTCAAAACCCCCTTATAGTTGTAAAATTCTGTATAGAGGACAAAATTTGTTATTTGAATATTTTATTTGACCATTATACACTCTCTTTCTTCCATTTCTTTTACAACACACACATACACACACACACACACACACACTCTCTCTCTCTCTCTCTCTCTCTCTCTCTCTCTCTCTCTCTCTCTCTCTCTCCACCAACTCGATATTTGTTCATCGTCTCCACCATCTTCATCGTCTATCAGCGTTGCTCATTCTCACCGTCAGCCGACAACCATCATTTTTACCATTAAACCACCACAATCTCAGATTTGATACCTACGAACTCATATTTGAGATCAATAACTTCAGATCAGAGATTAAAACAATAAAAAAAAATAAAAAAAAACTTAGATTTGACAAAAAAATGAGAAATCGAGATATTGCAATGAAAAATTAAGGTAGCGTTTGGTAGAACATTCTAAATATGATTTGAGAATAGGAGTTGTATTTTGAGTTTGTGAGTTTTGGAATTATGATTTGAATGTGGAAAATTTGTTTAGTGAATGAGTTTTGAATTAAGTGTGGAATTTTTGATGTGACATATGATATTTGATATAAAAACTTACAACTTATAATCAAACACACAACTCAAAATTCTATTAAAGCTCATAAAAAAATTGAAAAATATTTTTTGTTGAATATATAAAATTGACATATGTCAATTGCAAAAATAAAAAAAAATAAAAAATAAAAATTGCACTGTTCCAGTTAACCGGCCGGATGACCGGTGAGACGACCGGTTAATCCAAATTTTTCCCCCTTCGACCAAGTTTTCAAAAGTGAGCATGAAATTAATTTTTGAAAGTTGCAAGCAAACGTCATATGCAAACTAAAGGGTGGAACTAAAGTTCCAAAACCCTTCCAAACACGGCCTAAGAATTTTTTTTTTGTTTGTTTGTTTATAGATCTAAAAGTAAAATTTGACTCTAGTTCGTTCATTTAATATGTACTCTGTTTTCGTAACAGTAAAATTTTACTTTGGTTAACAACATACTAATCTGCTTAATGACAGTAAAAATTTACTTTGAATCACAGTAAATTTTAATCTGATTCAGAGTAAAATTTTACTCTCGTATTTTTTAATTACAGTGTAAAATTGTACTCTAAATCAGAGTAAAGTTTGTCATAATTCAGAGTAAAATTTTACTCTGAAACAAGCTGGGATGATAGCTTTATAAGAGAGTTTTGTATTGTGAACCAGAGTAAAATTTTACTATTGAAAGAACAGAGAATCATAAGAAGAAGAAAGAGAGATAGAGAGACAAAGTTTGAAAACAAAGGATCAAGAGAAGAAGAAAAAAAAGAAGAAGAAGAAGAAGGAGAGAGAGAGAGAGAGAGAGAGAGAGAGAGAGAGAGAGAGAGAGTGTGTGTGTGTGTGTGTGTGTGTGTGTGTGTGTGAAGAATCTCAGATTTGAGGTTTGCGAACCGTCGCAAATTGTCATTTTCCAGTGACGACAACTGTGAATGATTTCAGATTTGAAGTTATGGATGCAACAAATGATGGTGGTGATGAAGACGGTAGAGAAAGAGTTCCATAATGAATGACGGTGGTGCCTATAGAGAACAGCGATTGCATCGATAAAGAGAATAGTGATAAGTGCGAGACGAAGAAAAGAGATTGAGATAAGAGAGAGTGATTACAAGTTGATATACACACACGCACACATACATATATATATATATATATATATATATGAGGGTATTATAGTAAAATAAATAAGTTTTAAAATATTAAGAGATTTTGAAATGATCTATATAATTCTTATCATTTTGAAAGACAAGTTAGATATTAAGAGGTCTATCACCAAATTCCCTTATTTTTTTATTGTTTGATTCTTCATGAAAAATGAACTCGTATAACTAATATCATCATTCTCTTTTATTTTATTTTCCTTGTAAAATTTAAAATTCAAACATAACATAAAATTAAGAATAATTTGTTAGCATTTGTGTCTTCAAAAACCAATTTATTGACTTTATTAATTGATTATATAAATTGCTTGGCATTTTATATTTTGCATTTTGTATGTTATTATGGATAATGTTATATTTAATGTTACATATGATATGAACATAAGGTCCCTTGGGTAACATTGTAGAAAAACATGCTAATGGTTAATGAACCAAAAGCTGGGAGTTCTGATTTTTCGGTACCTTGTAGACTCAATTAATGTTCTAGGCTATGGGTATTGATTGAGCGTCGCACTACTATGGCCTACACCTGTTTTGCTGCTATATGATAGAATGATTAACTCCATCATTGAGGTAGTGACCTTAAGCAAATAGGTGGGTGTTATGCAATAAGTACATGCACTGAACAGGATCGGTTTTAAGAACACCAATGGAATGATCACTATCAGTTTAAAAGGTAGTTCTATTACAATAGACTTATTTTCCTTTGACCTGAGAGGCTTGTATAAATTAATTAACTATTCATTTAACTTTGGCATTGTCAATCAGTGACGCCGAATCAAAGGCTATACACGGACATGTTGGGTTATGTGAGTAGTAATTAATTTATATAGGTGCTTAACATGGAATCCACCATTCTCAAAGTGAGAAAGTATATTCAAGCAATTTTTCCTATTAACATTGGACCAAAAGAAAACCGGCCGGTTACTTTTTCGTAAAAATATTTTATACATATATAATTATAAAAATATTATTTTTGGAAAATGCTTTTAGGGTCCAATTAGAAGAAGGAAAAATTTAGAATTCGATTACATGAGTTAGGGCTTTTGATAGTGATAAATTTGTCCATACCTAATAGCTCATGTGGAATATAGTTTGGTGGAAGGAAATTTGTGATTAATTGTAAGAAAGGGCATCACTTGTAACTCTCTACTTTTAGGGGTTTAATTGTAATGTGTTGATGGACATTATTGCAATTAGTGGAAGTTCTATATTATCTGTTTAAAAGATAATTAATGAAAAATTGGATAAGTTGTATCCTGTATATTTAAAATAAAATATACATCTTTTATTTTATCTCCACAACTAAAAGATAGAGATCCCTAAGGATCCCACCTACATGCAAACTCTATCATGTGTTGTGTATATATATCAGATGTATTTGATACAAAAATTAGCCATCATAATTTTTAAGGTCTGTAGAAAATATATACACAAAAATAAACCAAAGAGGGTGCAAGGTGAATCACTTTGGAGGCGAGACACTTGGATCGCTCGGTGAGGTATTATCAACAACTCACTTAGAGAAGGTATTTTAGATTGTGTAATCAGGTGGTGTTTCTTTGAAAAGTATTTTTCAAAACAAATTATTTTTTCGCAAACTTTCATAATTTTCATTGTCAAATATCCAATATGAAAAAGACTTTCTTTTTCAAAACATAATAAATAAATAAATAATGAATAATTATCTTTTCTTCTCTTCCGCTCACCATACCCATTGTAGAAAGATATATAGTTGTTTTTTGTGTGCCCAAAATGATGAGAGTGGGTCTCAATTGGTCCAGCGGGCGCTTTTTAGCACACAAAGATGAAGAGAGGCCGAATCCAAAGGCCTCCAATCCATGGTCTATTTTTGATAATTTGAATCGTTTAATATGTAAAATTCGTACAGTATTATATGTCTGTAAAAAATTACGTTGATCGGATATCAATAGTTTTGTGATCAAATCAGTTTTGTATATAAAAAAAATGGACAGTAAAAAAATAAACGGTTGACAGAAATCTGATCCGATGAGATGACTATTGATATTTGATCAACGTTTACAGGCATATAGTACTCAACGTTCGAATTATTGAAACGAGACCCGTGATAGGCCCCCACGGTCCCAACAATACCCTCAAGTCTGATCACAGACTAGAGAGAAACCCAACTCACCTAAAATGGTATTATTTTTCTTTTCGTTTTTTTTTAGTCTTTAATAACATTTTAAAATAAATATTAAAATTTTCACTTTTCAAAGATTCTTAAATGTTTACTAAAACAGATGTTGCAGAAGAAAAAAAAAATAAAAATAAAAAACCGTCATAAAAAACCAGATTGAAAACCACTACCAAACCAAAATCGAGCTCCCTAAGTGTAGATGGCCGAGAGAATTTAGATTCACAATTTGACATTTTCTTTTAGGGTGAATTACACTAATAGTCCTTATAGTTTGGGACTTGTGTCACTTTGGTCCCTAACTTTTCAATTGTGACACATTTGACCCTGAATTTTGAATCTTATTCCAAATAAGGACAATTGAAAATATTATTAGATTTTTCAAGGGTAAAATCGTCAATTTGATAAAATATAAATTGATTTGACAAAAATAAATGTTAAAAAAATATTTTTAATTTTTTTAAAATTATTTTTATCCACCAATGATAAAATTATGTAAAATTAATAAAAATTACATGATTAATTTTTTAAAATTAATTTTACATGATCATCGTCCAAACACATAATAAAAATTAATTTGATAAAAAAATAAAAATAAATGTCTAAAAAATTTATTAATTTTACATAATTTTATTTTTAGTAGATAGAAATAATTTTTAAAAATTCAAAAATATTTGTTTGACATTTATTTTTGTCAAATTAGTTTATATTTTATCAAATTGACAATTTTATCCTTGAAAAATCTAATTATATATTCAATTGTTCTTATTTGGAACAAGATTCAAAATTCAGAGTCAAATGTGTCACAATTAAAAAGTCAGAGACCAAAGTGACACAAGTTCCAAACTATAAGGACTATTTGTATAATTTGCTCTTTCTTTTATCTTTGCTCTTGAATGAAAGTCACGGCAGCCTTTCTGACCCATATAATAATTTCTGACTTAAATGACAGCTTTTGAACATTGGATTGTTAGGTATAATCTAGCATTGATGAAACATGTAACAGACATGGCAAAATTGTTATGAAAATGTAATTAATTTAAACTTAAGTGAAGGAAAACTCCTAAATAAAGAATAAAAACCTTTACAATCAATAATTCATGATAGAATAACACAACATGAAGAAAACTGTTGGAGATTCTTCTTGTTTAAACTACCAAATGGTATTATATATATTAAGGTTAGCTGCATAATCAAACTTCGAGGTGTAAGCATGCATGCAGGAAGGTAAACCATTTATATAATATGAAATCATGCTCCTAACTTTTGTCGTACAGTAAAATAATTTCATAATTATTTTCTTGAATTTAGACAAATGGTCTCGCATGTGTCAAAGGCTGCCGGAGATTATACGCCTTGTTTATTTTCAGAGCCAGATTAGAGGAGATTAATAATAAGGAGATTGTTAGTGCGGGGATTAAGTAAAATGAATAAATATTAGTAGTTGTAATTGAGCTTGCCCGAATGTGTGCCTGTCGGCCGGCAACCCGGATGAGCGGTATCACACTTATCTATTACAATTGTCACATTGTTGATCTCGACTGTTAACCTTCTTTCTGAATGACCAGCCAATCGATCGGTAAGCCAAAATTCGAGCCATTCGGGATAAGATGAAATTCGAGCTACCAATCATGATTCAAGTAAAATTGTGTTTATTTTGATCATAATTGTTAGTATGTGGATCGTTAAATTATTTTTATACAAAAAAAAATATAAAATAATAAAATAAATAAAATCATGATTTTTACTTAACAAAAAAATACAAAACATTAAATATTAATGTTCAAAATGTGCTGCCCAACATGTATAAATAAAAAGTTTCACTTGGCCAGTTGAACTGCCGGACGTCTCCCGGACGACCGGTAACACTTTAAACCGAACGAACTATTTTCTAATAACACTTCCTTGTCCGGACTCGTAATTCGCTCCGCTAAGACCTTTAATACTCTAAGACCCCGTTTGTTTTCAGAGGTAGAATGGAAGGGATTCATAATGAGAGGATTAATAGTGAGAGGATTGTTAGTGAGGGCATTGATAGTGAGGGGATTAAGTAAAATTGTGTTTGTTTTGGTGATAGTTATTAGTGTAGGAATTGTTAAATTATTTTTATATAAAATAATAAAATAAATAAAAAAATATAAAAAATTAAACATTAATATTTAAAAAACAATTTCCGATATATAAAACATAAAAAAAATAAAAAAATTTCTAATCCCCTTACTATTTTTCTAATACCATCTCCACCTCCTCTATCTCAATCCCCTTTCCAACCTCTATTTATATCACCTCTTCCATCCTAACCCCCTCCCTAACTCTACAAAGAAACACAATACTCCATCTCCATCCTAATCTCCTCCCATCTATTTAACCCCAAAACAAATGGGGCCTAAAGGGACTACCAATCCGAACATCCATTTCCAAAACAAACATGACATTATTTTACTGTTCATCATTCACAATCTACTCTGGGCTGCTATGGAGAAAAACAAACGGGCTCTATATATAATCTTCGCTGGGACGTATTGAAGCTTCATTAAATTTTTCTTGCTTTCTTGATTTGTTTATTTTAATTAATGCATGTTAGATTTGTTTAAACTTCTTGTATTCCATCTGAACATCGCTTTTTTATAATTAAAATAAAATAAAATTGTAGGGTGAGTTGCCAATCTATTTCTCAAGATTTGCTTTATTTATGTGAAGGAAGTACTTTGCGTAGGTTCTAAAATTAGTCGAGGTATGCATAAATTGACCTAAATACTCGGTCATAAAATAATAATAATAAAAAAACTTCGGGCACTAAAAAATACATTGGCATCCTTGATAAATAAAAGCATTGGGATTTTAATAGAGAGAAGAACAAAAGCAAATAATACACTAGTTTTTAGGGTAAACTATACTAACCTCTCTTGAAGTTTTAAAAAAAATACAATTGATAATTTTTTTTTTTACATAATTAAATAATCTTTTTCGGTAAATTAAAATGATTGAAACTAATGAGAATAATAGACAAACAGCAAACTAAACAAAGATATATATATATATTAAAAGAAAAGAGATAATAATATTATTTTTTTATTCATACGACTAACAAACTATTAATAAAAAAATGACTTAACTATTCTGTAAATTAAAATATTTTAAGAAAAATCAGTGTAATTATGTCAAAAATATGAAACCAATTGTACTTATTTGAATCTCAGAGGAGGTGAATGTAATTTACCTAGTTTTATTGTTTCTGCAAAAGTAGATGTATCTTTTTTGTTTTGTTCTTTTTGATCGAGAAAAGAAAAGGTTGATGCATCCTGAACTGGGTGAAGTGTAGTAGTAACCTACTCATCTTTTCTGTTAGGGTTGTGAGTTTCATGATTGTCCAAAAAATACAACGGCCTTGATAAAATATGGTGGTCTGTTCTGGTAATAAGCAACATTTAAGAAAGGATAGCTGATTTTAGTTAAGAGTTGGAACTATATTCCACATACAATAAGGTGTAAGCATGCATTTGAGATTGTAATCAATGCAAGGGTTGTCCAACGACTCCAGCAAAAATTTAAAATAAAAAATAAAAAATAAAAATCAGTGGGCTTTGACTTGAAGATTATTTAAGTAGTAGAGGGCAGTTTATACACATTAGACATTACTGATAGTTGACTTTTTTGATTTGAACTTTCTAGAATGGCCCATATTGCCATAAATTGCATGACCACAATACAAAATTGCAAAATGATCACTAATAAAAAAATGTAATACAAAAAAAATTATATTAGAAATATTTTTATAGACTTTATTTTTTAAAACAATTGGATTTAAGGTTGTCATATTGTTCTTCATAATATATATATATATGTACTATTTCTAAAATTTTCATTTCTTTCTATTTCAAAAAATGTTCAAACTAAAAATAAATAAATAAAAATGATGGATTAATGTTACATAAATAGGGGAAAAAAAACATTTATAAATCTTTTGTTTGCATTGTGAATCTATCACTTCAAAATAAAGAATTCATAACCACTAATTGTAAAAATGTCACCACCATGGAATTGGGGTGGCTGTTGTGCGGCCAATTGGGCCCTTTTCGGGACCCATTTTGATAATCTGAACCGTTTACATTTTAGAATACATCAAGTAGAACACACCTGTAAAAATCAAATTAATCGGATATCGTTTACTCATTCATCCACACACATTTGTATCTACAAAAACAAATAACAATTGTAATTTAAAGTATTAAAATGAATAGAAATGTGAGTGGATGAATGGGTAAACGATATTCGATTAATTTGGTTTTTTACAGGTATGTTCTACTTGATGTATTCTAAAATATGTACGGTTCGAATTATCAAAATAAATCCCGAAAAGAGTCCAATTGGCCGCACAGCAGCCACCCCAATTAACAAATGTTGCTTGAATTATGGGTAAGAAAGAATAACTTTTTTCAAATTTGATAGAAGATGATTTTATGAATCCTGAAACAGTTGAAGCTAATTAAGTCGATGGGTCATCCAATCAACTTGGCCCCAAAAATAATGGCTAAAAAAAGTCTTTCACAATTCCATATATAAACTCCATAATCCCTCTTTCATAAAAAATAAAACCCATCTCTCTCTCTCTCTCTCTCTCTCTCTCTCTCTCTCTCTCTCTCTCTCTCGTATTAATATATAATACATGGCTTCTTCTTCTTCTTCCATGGCTGATGCAACTTCATGGTACTGTGCGATTGTCTTAGTGGCTCTCATGATGATGGGGACTGTTAAAGAGAGCTCTCTCGTCACAGATGAACCAGTCAGAGGAAAACACTTCTTGGACCGGCCTTGCGATGAAATATATGTGGTTGGAGAAGGTGAAACCCTCCATACGATCAGCGACAAGTGCGGTGACCCTTTCATCGTTGAGAAGAATCCACATATCCATGACCCAGATGATGTTTTCCCTGGACTTGTCATCAAGATTACTCCTTCAAAACCTAGGAAGTTGTCAAGTTAGTTTTTTTTTTTTTTTTTTATAGATAACAAGGCTTTTTGTCTAAATATATTTGAAGAATAAATTCTCACAGCAAGTTCAACACTCTGTTACACATTGAATTGGGCAGTGCGTTTCTGATATGTTCATGAATAATGGATTGTCACACAGAAAGGTCTTGAATAGAATACAATAGTTTGTATGTCTCTTGAAGAATGAATTCTTGTAGAAGGTTTGAAGATTTCACCCAAGGCCTTTTGTATCACGGGATACCCGAGATTGGTTTTTTTATTTACTTTTAAGGAAATAATAAAGATAAATATTATAGTACCATCTATTCGGTGATATTAAACAGTAAAGATGGTCCAGGAATGGGGCTGCTGTTCTGTTTTGGTTTTCTGTTCTTTTTATTTTGTTTGGCTTTTGTTTGTTGGTTTTTCGCCAAGCTTTAGGAAAGTGCTAGCTTTTGTTTGGGTAGGTCATGCCGTATCAACCTAATTGGCATGGTGTAGACCTATTGTGAAGCTTTGTACACTTCAACTTTCAGCAGTGATTTAGACCCCTCAAACTTCAACCCCCACCATCCCACACACACGTGGCGGGTGGTGATTGAAGGAAAAGAAAAAAAAGAAAAAGAAAAAGTGACCAATCAAAAAAGAAAGGGGTTCAAAGGGGGTGGGGGGAAAGGGGTCCTAATCTTTATTCTTCAACTTTATTGATGTTTTTCCATCAGTAATATATTTATTCATCAATATAGTTCTTTTTTAACTGATAAAAAAAATAAAAAATAAAAAAAAGGTGACGAAATAAAGCCATATATAACAATCATCTTTACATTGTTCACGTAGCTTGTTTTATATCAATTTCATCATTGTAATTCTAATTACGATAAATTACATATATATCCCTGAAATTTGCCTAAAACGCAGATTCCCTCTCATGAAAATTACATCATGTCTCTTCAACTTTCTAATCGCAAAACAAATGATCGTTTTTATTAAAAATGATCAAATCAATTAACCGCATTTAATGATATCAAAGATATATTTCAATTAAAAATTTAGGTAATTTTATTGCTGTATAGGATAATAGTCAAAAATTTCACTTTTTCTGTTAATTTTGTTAATTAAAAAATCCTAACAATAAGGTATTTATAATTTCTATAATTATAGTAAGTAATTCGTATTTTAAACAAATCTCAGGAATATATTTATAGCTTACCCTTCTAATTATAGCAACTTTATATTACTATAATTTTATAATTTACTCTTAATTACTTCACAATTGAAAAAGCCTAACAAATTTGGACAGAATTAAAATAGAGGGGCATTTAGGAAAGGAAAGATAGGTATCTGAATGTTATATTTTCAAATTATTGTTTGTCTATTTCAAATTCAATACATTCAAATAGCAGTTTTGAGTAAGTTGATCATGTTAACAAAGTTTAATATCTGGATGTGAGGAATCAAATTATTGACTTGTGGATGATGGACTGATACCAGTAAGGTTGAGGAAGAGGCAGTGACAGAGGATAACTGGTTCTGCACATGATTTTTTTAATTTGACTTGTCGATCCTTAGAAGGGAAAAGCCAATCAACAGTTATTAATTACACATTTTTCAAACATGATTTGGGAACACATGTCAAGATATATAAATAAATGATGATACAATAGAGTTGTTCTTGAAAAAATAACTTACAAACCCCCGCTAATAAGTGTTTGGGTACTTAAAATATATATATATATAGATAAAGTGACAGAGTTAACAAATTAAATTAGAGTGATACTTATTAATTTTAATTTTTTATTTTAAAAAAATTATGATTAATATTAAGATAATAATAATTTTATGAATCAAATTTAAGCATAAAAAATTAAATATTCATTATTAATAGCAACAAATCAAAATTTTATAAGAGTATGAAATAGTTCGGTGTGGAATGATGATGTAAGTTTACGATTTTAGCACAAAAAATTATGGATCAAAATTTCTAATTTTAGAAAATAAAAACACATTATTTATAACACAAATTATTATAAAATCTATTTGATTTTTATTTGAAAAAAAAAATATTAAAAATATTTCTACGTGATGCCCAAAGTATGAGAAATCACAAATCACACTAAGTGATCTGTTAACTACCTGAAAATAATAAGTTCATTATATCAGATCCATAAGATTTTTCACTATACTATTAGTTTAGACTACTGCATAAAAATATCACATAATATTCATAAAGTATCAAATAACTACTTTTTGTGAATAATATAATAAACCATTAGCTAAAGAACATATTCAAAAAAAGAAGAGAATACATTTTACATATGACGATACAAAAAATAAATAAATAAATAAATAAGTTCAAAACTGGGGGGACACGTGACCCCAGGCCCTTCTTTTCCCCCGCCCATTATATATATTTACAAGAGACTTTTGGCTAATATTTTGTTTGTTTGAATTGAAAATATTTTTTATATTTTTCGACATATGGTTAAAAGAAAATTGTTTCTAGCGATTAATGAAAAAAAAAGTCTATTTAAGTAAAAAAATAATTTTTATTTTTAGAAGGTAAATATTTTTTAAAGTAAACTTTTTTTAATGCCTCCACACTATTACTGCTAACATCTTTGCTACACCACACCATGTTCAGTAGACCACCACCATGACTTCCACTCCATCAACACCACTGCCGTGGGCTGCCACCACAATCACCATTGCAGTCACTATCGCCACTGCTACTACCACTCCATTATATTACTGCCACTCTACCGCCACCACAACTACCACCCCACTACCATTAATACAAATTTGAGTATATTAGTTTGAAGGACACAAACAAATATGGGGAATTTCTTTTCTCTTTTTTTTTTTTCAGAAAATATATTTTGAATTTTTTTTTTTTTTTTTTTTTGAGAAGTATTTTCCACTAAAATAATGGAGCGGAAGTTCAAAACACTTTTCATTGATTTCAAAGACATTTTCACCATTTTCAAATTACATTTTATACAATTTCTAGCATTAAACCATGTCCTATGAGCCTTTCTTAGCATTTTCCATGGATACCATTTAGGATCATTTCTGATCACGGGTAAAATAATTAAAGTCTGCTGTTGCATTTGCCTCTCTATACACAAAATTGAATCGTACTCCATGAAGCTTAGATAATAGTTGTAGGCAGTCATGAATCGTTCATCTGCTTGTTAATCCATCATCTGTGAATATCATGAAGGATTTGTAAAGAGTCAACCTATACTTGCAAATCATAACATCAACCTCTATTTACAATTCACTCATAATAATATGATAATAATATGATAAGGGAATTGAATTTTATATCGTTAAGTTTGTGAGAAATCAAAAGTTAACAAATAATCTATTATTATTATTATTATTATTGTGTGTAAAATAAGAAATTCTTTTTAAAGGTGTCAATATTTTTCATGGGAAAAAATAGCTTTTTATCCATGCGCATGTAATGTCCAAAGTATGCTTCAATGAGACACGTTTAAAGCGTTATGAAATCCACCACCCACTTATGAGATATTGAAGCAAATTCGAGCTTATCACAATTAAGCTTTAGATTTGTGGTGTGGGTTGAGGAGGAAATCAATTTGAAGTTGTAGTACTGAGAAAGTGAACATATATGACTAGGAGAACATTACAAATGATACTATTATAGACTTTTTAAGTGGACATTGACGTAATGCATTATGGTAATGATAAACCACTATAATTGATGATTCATTTCCTTTCTAATGTCATTATGTTCCATTTTATTCCCTCTGCACTTCCCTCTCTTTGTTGATGTATTTGTCTTGTACTTTGTACTTCCTTTTACATCAATGAAGCTTCTTCGTCTTGCCGTTCAAAAAAAAAAAAAAAAAAAAAAAAAATGTTCCATTTTATTCACTCTCATCCCATCAAATGACCAATTTGAAGCCACTGTAAGGATAATTTTTAATTGAAGTTGATTGTGACAGGTTTTTTTTTTTTTTGGTGACAGAGTTATGAGCCTATATTATCTTCATTTCTAGATCAACATACCACGCCATACACCAAGGATTAGCCTTTTCCTTTAATTATGTAGAGGGAAAACTTTCATTAAGAAGTTATTTGATGGTCTTAGAGTATTAGTTTACATCATTTATAGAGGGATACTTATTCAATTGTTTCCTCAAAGGAGATAGAAATGTAGTAGATTCTACTTTTTTAATCAATAAAAATCAAGTTAGAGCACCACTTCAGCTTGCCCCAGGTGGAATAAATAATATTCCATACCCTATCATAAGAAATGTATAATTCGCCGTGAAAGGAATTGTTTCGAAATAATAAGTAACATTATTCACGTGGTGCTTCTAACTAATGACATAATGAAAATTTTATAGGTGAGATTATGTTGACCCACTTTTGTTAAATAGTTTGGAGTTAACAGATGATTTTACTGTTGCTAGACTTCATCCCACATCAACAATCTAAGCCAACCGAGCTTGGTTAAATAATGGAAGGAGCTTTCCACTCATTGTCAATTGGTTTTAAGTTGAATGTTTTAACATGCTATCAAAGTTGGATCTTCGGTGGTCTCCTACCTCTCGTGGTACAAATCTTTGCCCGAGTCTATTTCTTGCATCGGATCCATCTTTCAATCGGACCTCTCAATCACCTCCACGTGCTGCCGGACTAACAATCTAAACCACCCAAGTTTACTTAATATAATGTAAGGGTCTTTTCACTCATTACCAATTAATTTTGAATTGGATACATTAACAACTGTAATTTCCCATTTGCAGAGAATACTATGAAAACAATGTCCCCCTAAATATTCTTTTAAAAAAAAAGCTTCGCTGTCTGTTTTTTTTTTTTTTCAATATCCAAAAATCTCCTAAGTACATGTAGTCTACCCTATATTTGGGTATTTACTTGGCATAAACTATATTCTTCTTTTTGTTCTAGTTTAAAAGGTTGCTATAAAATAAACACCAGACAGATATTAATACTAATAAATGGTAATATTATCAAACAACTCTCCTAGAAGCAACAAGCAGCCTACAACTTCTTGTAATATCTGCAAATCTAGGCAATTTCATTGGTAGATTTAGTTGTGAGACATGTTTTAATTTCATGTGCTAGGTTTTGGGAGTATGGCTTTGACAATAAATGTCATTGAATTGAGGAAATGAGAAGTGTATGAATTGAGATTGTATTGTTTCGGTATGAATACCACGGTCTAAGATCAACTCCAAGCCTGGAATTTGTACATAGTAACTGAAAATTGGAATTGTTTACAGAACTATATATACTTAGGTAAAATTTAGGCCCTTGTAGTTTGAGGCTAGAACATTTTACTCCTCTATAATTCAAATATAGTTAGAAAATCTTCTTATGTTTTTAGATCAAAGTGCAACCATTAACACCAGTAACTATTGATATGAAATCACTGTAATACTCTCAAACCCTATGCCTTTTTCGTTATTTTCTTTCTTTCTTTTCTCTCATACACATAATTTATAGTATGTAACATTATTTCAATTAAATCACAATTAATTATAAATTCTTAACTTTTTATTCCAATTTTAATTTATTTATATTTTAAATCACAATTAATCTTAACTATTTAATGCATTGTGGTAATGATAAACCACTATAATTGATGATTCATTTTCTTTCTAATGTCATTATATTCCATTTTATTCACTCTCATCCAATCAAATGACCAATTTGAAGCCACTGTAAGGATAATTTTTAATTGAAGTTGATTGTGATAGTTTTTTTTCTTTTTTTCTTTTTTTTGTGAGAGAGTTATAGGCCTATATTATCTTCATTCTCATATCTTCCTCCACCTCCCAAGTAGCATCCTTCCCGTAGTATTCTTGCCATATAATTGTCACCATTGGTATTTCTTTGTTGCGAAGTCGTTTTACTTGTCGATCCACAATTTCGATGGGTTGTTCTTCATATTCCAAATCTTCATCAATGATCAAACGTCGATAATCAATTACATGAGAAGGATCCCGAGCATATCCCCGCAACATAGAAATATGAAACACATTATGAACTTGATCCATTTCAGGTGGTAGTACTACTCGATACGCCATTGGACTGATCTTTTCAAGAATTTCAAACAACCCTATGTATCTCAGAGATAATTTCCCTTTCTTCCTAAATCAAGTCTGGCCCTTCATTGGAGTAACTTTCAGAAACACATGATATCCAACTTCAAACTCAACATCCCTCCGTCTCAAATCTGCATAGCTCTTCTGTCTACTTTGGCTTGTCTTGAGTCATTGTTGAATCACTTTGATCTTTTCTGTAGTGACTTGAACAATTTTAGGCCCCAATATTGATTTTTCTCAACAAACCAGTGATTAGCGTTTTCTTCCATATAGTGCCTCATATGATGCCATACCAATGCTTGCTTGAAAGCTATTGTTGTAGGCGAATTTAGCTAATGGCAAATGAGTTTCCCAGCTTCCCTTGAAATCTAGTGCATACAAACAAAGCATGTCTTCTAAAATCTGTATTGTCTGTTCTGATTGACCATCTGTTTGTGGATGGAAGGTGGTACTAAATTTTAGTTCTGTTCCCAATGCCTTCTGCAAAACTCTGCCAAAATCTAGATACAAATTTGGAATCTTTATCCGACACAATAGAAACAGGCATACCATGAAGTCAGATAATCTCATCTATATATAAAGTAGCTAACTTGTCTGCATTATAAAAAGACTTTACATGCAAGAAATGTGCAGACTTGGTTAATCTATCAACAATGACCCAAATTGAATCTATACCTCTTGGTGTGCGTGACAAGCCAACTACAAAGTCCATTGTGATGTGTTTCCATTTCCATTCTGGTATGGGAAGAGGTTGAAGAAGACCGGCAGGCTTTTGGTGCTCGACTTTTACTTGTTGGCATTTAAGGCAACGAGAAACAAACTCTGCTATCTCTCTTTTCATGTTGGACCACCAGTAGACTTGCTTCAGATCTTGGTACATTATGGTGCTTCTAGGATGAATTGCAAACTTAGAGCATGTGTTTCCTCCATGATTTTCTTTTTCAACTTTGGTATGTCTAGAAAACGCAACCTGCCTTCAAACTGTAGCATTTGGTCTTTGACTATAAACCCTAACCTTGGCTTTGAATCTTTTTCTTCAAAAATCTTCTTGAAGTAAACATCCTCCATTTATCTTTGCTTGATTTCTTTTATGATAAAGGGTTGAGCTGAGATTGCTGGCAAAGTTCCTCCTATTTCATGTAGAACCAACTCTATATCCATTTTTTTAAGATCTTGAAAGTCTCCTTGTTTATAGAGAAGGCATGCCAAATTCTCCATTGACTTTCGGCTAAGGGCGTCTGCCACTGTATTTGCTTTGCCAGGATGATATTGTATTTGCAAATCATAATCTTTCATTAGCTCTAACCATCTTATCTGCCTCATATTGAGTTCCTTCTAGGTAAACATATACTTCAAAATTTTGTGGTCTATAAATACCTCACATGTAGCCCCGTATAGATAATGACACCAAATTTTTAGTGCAAACACAACTGCTGCCAACTCTAAGTCATGGGTTAGATAGTTCTTTTCATGTGGCTTTAATTGACGAGAAGTATAGGCAATGACTCTGTTGCTTTGCATTAGAACACATCCTAACCCTTCATGTGATGCATTACTGTAAATAGCAAACCCTTCAGTACCTGATGACAATACTAGAACTGGTGCTGTAATCAGTCTAGTTTTCAACTCCTGAAAAGTTGATTCCCTCTCCTCTGTCCACTCAAATGGTGTTGCTTTCTGTGTTAATTGGGTAAGTGGCATTGCTATCTTGGAGAAGTCTTTGACAAAGCTTCTATACTCACTTGCCAGACCAAGAAAACTCCAAACAACTGTCATATTGGTGGGTCTTGGCCAATTCACTATAGCTTCAATTTTCTGAGGGTCCATAGAAATGCCTTCATTGTCAATTACATGCCCCAAAAATGTCCACAAAAATGCCTTCATTCATTATCCCCTTTATATTGATGCTACTCATTAGGTTTTAGCTCACTTCCTTCTCCTATATGTATGTAGGGGAGCATTTGGAAGATCAAGCTTAGAGTTTGTCATGGGAGTCCACCTTTTTGAGAAGCCAACCGTGGAGTGCCTCTGTGTTGAGACGTTTGCTTGGACTTGTGATTAAGCCAAGCTTTTGTTAAGTTTAGAGTTTGGACTCGTATGTATATAAGTTGAAGTTTAAACTTTTTGTAAATATTATAAGATATGATGCAATGTTCTATGGAAGTTTATGGTTTATCATTTAAACACAACTCAATAGACTTGTTTTATCATTGATTTTGCTTCCGCTTCAAGTCCCAATATTTAATAAATATTTTGTGTTTGTCTAGGAGGCCATAGGTAATCTAGGATTACTAACCGGTTATGTCTTTAACCTCTAGGGGTGGGTAGGTGGGTTAGGATTGTGACACTATAGCTATGCAAAATACCGCAAAATCCTCTTATTAGTAAATTTCTGATTTGGAGTAAGATTGACAGAGGTTAATCGACAAGAAATTCAAAAATTCACAAAAATAGAGATAATTATCAAGCAAAGTGGTTGAGTTTTATGTCTTGATATATTCAAGAATTTCTTTACAGTGAGTCGATTGATAGAAACAAACAAATACTAGAATTATATTATTGAAATTGTCAATTGTTACACATTTTTAAACAAGAACCAGAACAATAAACAAGAAATACAAGAGTAATTGATAATCTATCAACTAATTGCTATTGCTAAGTTACAAGAGATTTAGTCCTAAGACATGAAACTGCTATTCCTATTTTTCATAAGTATTGTAAAATGAGTTTGATGATGTTCCTGCCTTCGAATTCTTCGCTTTTATTCCCTTGCTTCGGCCACAACCGCTGTAGCAACGTGCCTCTCCTTGATTTTTGCAAGTGTGCTCGCTCCACTACTTGAAAAAGCTGTCCACTCACTTCAACTCTTTTGTCTTCCTTCCTCATTTAGATGCTCCAAACACGATCTTGCATCGCAACGTTTGTCCACTCAGTATACTCTGCTCCAAACTTTTGATGAACCTTGGGCACGTCAGCAGCTTTATTAATAGGCCAATTTTTATATTGAAACTTGTCTAATTTGTACTGATTCGCTTGCTATCCGCGATTTAAAATTTATAATCAATTTTTAAAATTATACGTTCCGCTATAGTTAATATATTTATTTTTACCTTTAATAAAATAGCAAAGTAAAAATCAATTGGAGAAATATTTAAGATGGAGAATTTGTCACAAATTAGTATTATATGTGAAAAATATTATATAAAATTAGTTAGGGTTATATATATAAAAAAATATTATGAAATTTTGTACTATATATTATACAAATACTTAATAATGGGTCTGGTTGTCTCCAATCCAGATCTGGGACAGTCCAGTCCAGTTCGACCCATTGGGTTCACTTTTGGATCTTTTTTTGATAATCTGAACAATTCACATTTTAGGATTTGTTAAGTACATTATTCTTGTAAAAAATCAAGTCGATCTGATAACGGATATTATATATTCGGATCACTTTTGTCTAAAAAAAATGAACGGTCAGAAAATTAACGATTCAGAAAAAAATGATCCGAATGCATAGTATCTGTTATTTGATCGACGTGATTTTTTATACAGATAATGTACTCAACAAATCCTAAAATGTGAACGGTTCGAATTATCGAAAAATGACCCAAAAGTGAGCCCAATGGGCTAGACTGGACTCTCCAGTTCAAATGGTGAACTGGAGGCAAGCCACCGCCCTTAATAATTGTTTAATATTATTGTTCAATCAACTAACAAATTAAAATTATCTAAACGGCTTTGGTTGGTAGCTCAAAAATTAGTGGCCCTAATGGCCCTAATTTCCATATAAAGTAAAAAAAAAAACAACAAAGTAAAAAAAAAAAAGAAAAAAAAAACAGACTTACCCAAAAAGGAAATTAGGGCCATTAAGGCCACTGTTTTTAGGGCCACAAAACATTTTTCTTATCTAAATTATGATTTAATTATTTGTCCATCCGTGTTTCACAATTTAATTCATAATTTTATTATTAAATCGTATCAAACACACTCCACATACCCTTACTTGAAATCATTGAGGGAGCACGCTCCTAGACTTTGACTCCATGTCAATTTCTTGGGATTATCACATAATATGACCAACAATAAAACTTGAAATGAGATTGAGGATTAATTGGCCGATTAAATGAGAGTGAAGATCAATCTTATTAACTTGTGACCAATTGAGTCGCTATTATATTAAAATTTATTCCTAAATTAGTCAGAAATTGACTACAAAACCATTATCACAAATTGCAGCCACCAAGTTTGATTGTATGAAACTTCACATTTTTGACGGCTAAGGTCAGATTATTGCAAACTATATTATTATATTTTCTTTATTTTTTAAATTTCTTTGGACAAATAGAAGTTGCTTTGAATTATGTTGAGAAGGCAAATAAAGACACTCTAATTTTATATAAATTATATACTTTGTCGTTCCTAGTTATTTCTAGACACTGTAACATATAAAAATTTAAAAAATTCAATTTTTTGATTTTTATAAATGAAAATTTTGTTGCAAAAGATATTTAGAGAGTAATTTTTATCGTCATGGGGATAGTAGGTAAAAGGTTGTCTAGAAAAGTAAAAAATAAGATTTTTACTGACAAAATTTTGTAAATGTCACTAATAAATAGACTTTTAGGGACAAAGTAATTTTAGTCTCAAAATGGTTTATTTTTTGAGACAAAAAATTTAGTCCCAAAAGGATAATAATTCATCACTAATGTTTAATTTTCGTTGCTAAAAATATAATAGCGACATTTTTTACAATAAAAATATTTGGCCTCTAAAAAATAGTTTTGTCCCTAAATTTTAGTCTCTAAAATCTTAATTTTTTTTTGTAGTGAGAGGTGTTGAAATTACCTAGTACATTGAAGAATCGAACTAAATTAACTTTTTTGGATTGGATTGTGTTAGGTTTTTAGTACATTGGTTTGATTTTGGGTCTTGAAATTATCAAATCGATAGGATTAGGTTGATTTTTTTGTTTAGGCTTTGCTTAAATCGAACCAATGCGAGAATCGAACCTATATTTATATATTTTAAAACTTTATTTATATTGATATGTCTATACTTAATTGGTTCATCACAATGGATTTGATTGCACCTAATAAGTTTTTAATAATGGTACATCTATCTAATTTATCACCTCTAATGATGTGGCATTGAGATTATATCTCACATGATGGAATATTTGACAAATCAAAACTTGACACTTATTATACACATCATTAGAAGTAACTTTTAGAGGTAATAAATTAGGTGTCTCAAGTATTTTTCTAAGTTTTTACATACAAGAATTATTAGATAAACGAAGAAAAGACTGGAAGCTTTAGTTGGATTTCCTATTTGATTTAATTTGTATTAGTTTTATTAATGGATTTAATTTGTATTGGTTATGTTTAAGTTTGAGTTAGATTTTAATTGTATTGGTTTGCATTAAATAATATTTTACTCTTTGTCTGTATTATATTTAAATATTAAAGGGTAAATAACTCTAATAGTTCCTATAGTTTGGGGCTTGTGTTACTTTGGTTCTTAACTTTTTCATTGTGACACATTTGATTCTAAATTTTGAATCATGTTCTAAATAAGGACAATTGAAAATATTATTGCTTAATTTTAAGGACAAAATTGTCAATTTGATAAAATATAAACCAATTTGATAAAAATAAATGTCAAAAAAATATTTTAATTTAAAAATTATTTATACCCACAAAAGATAAAATTATGTAAAATTGATAAATCTTTTAAACATTTATTTATTTATTTATTTTACGAAATTAATTTTTATTATGTGTTTGGATGATGATCATGTAATGGGTGATTGTTAGAATTTTAATGTGTAATCAATATATTTAATATATGAAATTTTTTATTTTTGAATTTTTTGATTTAATGGATTGGTTTAATAATGATATCAAAGTTGTCGTCATATTTGACTTTTGAAAAAATAGAAACTAATTTAATGAAAATAAAAATAACCACCCATTACGTGATCATCATCCAAACACATAATAAAAATTAATTTGGTAAAATAAATAAATGCCTAAAAGATATATTAATTTTACATAATTTTAGAAATAATTTTTAAAAGTTCAAAAATATTTGTTGGACATTTTTTTTTATCAAATTAGTTTATCTTTTATCAAATTGACAATTTTACCCTTGACATTAAGTAATGGTATTTTCAATTGTTCTTATTTGGAACAAGATTCAAAATTCATGATCAAATGTGTCACAATTGAAAAGACAGGGACTAAAGTGACACAAGTCTTAAACTATATGGACCATTAGTGTAATTTGTCCAATATTAAAGATTTGTTTATTTTAGTTATTTATTATTGATTGATTCATTTTTAATAATATGTGGTTATAACCCAACCAACATGAATTACATTGGGTTGAGTTAGGTTAGTTCTAATACATAATTGGTTTGATTCCGGATTCAAAATTTTGTAACTGATTATAATTAGATGGATTATAATTTAGTGTCAAATTGAACCAAACTAACCTTGAAAGCCTAGTTGTTACCTCCTATTGACCTTCGCATTACAAAAAGGTTGCATTACTCAAGGTTAAATATCAAAATTATCAGTCATATTAAAGCTTATAGGCAAGACTAAAGTTGAAGATATTGTCCATTAATTTTCACAACGTCCCTTATTTGAATATTTTTATTTATTTATTTTTTTTTTTGATATATCATTCGTTCAAAAATGTTAGGTCGGTTATTATTATATATATATATATATATTTTTTCCTCTCATTTTAAGTATTTTATGTATACTTAAAATGTTTCATTTATCCTTTTTCTAGTATTCTCTATAGTATAACACCAATATTTTTGATATACTGACCTATACATTTATGTTCAATAGTGTGAAATATATATCACCAAAGTCTAAAACTAACGCCTATTATTAAGTTTTCATAATCGATAATTTTGTTTGACAAAATTATTTTCAGTTATAATTTTATTTACTCTTTTGTTTCAGTGAGATTATGAGTGTTTAAATGCGAATCCAACCCGAATTATGCTTTGTAGAGAAGTTTGTAATCTTAATCTTTTTATGTTTGTCACTTCACTAACTATGTACGGGGATCGAGCTATTCGATTAGCTCCCTAAAGTCTAGGGAGCAACACCTCATGGCAAGTCAAGGGCAGTTCCCAGGTAGGGTCGAGAGGTAATGCTCCCGAATCAAAAAGTAAAAATGTAGTCAAAGTTGTTTGACAGCTCAAGCGACGAAAATGATCATCTAGTACTTTTGCAAAGGGTCTAAACTTTTGGGAAGAAAGTTTTACCGCTCGAGTGGTCAGCCTATATGTTTTGCATCGCCTTTAGTCACACCGCTGGATCGGTAAAATATGCGCTCAAGCAATTTTTGCGATCCAATTTACAATAAAGTACATTGTTTGCTCGTTTTAGGGTTTGTACCGTCTAGATTTTCAGAGAAAAAAACAAAGTGTTTTATATTAGAAAGTGCTTCATGAGTGTTTCCTTGATAATTTAAGAGTGATCAATGGATCATCAAGAGATTTGTTTATTTTCTTTTATTCATAAAAAGAAAGAGTTGTTCTTCGGTAAATTTTCGGGAATTTGGGCCTGAAACTTTAGTAGATTCCAAAGTGGCTCATCGTCGTGGATTCGACATTAGCGATTTGGATTCAACGTTAGACAAGACAATTCCGAAGTAAAAACAGTGGTGGAAGAGGTACGCTGGGGTCGGTTCAATTCGGGCGTAGATTCGCTAAGTAATTGAGAGTACATTTATGTAATTCATTTTTATTTTCTTAGTGAATTGTTTTGTGACTTTGGCCCGTGACTTTTTTATCACAATTGAAGGTGCTTCAATTGTGATATTTCTATGTTAAATCGTTGTGTTGTTTTGTTTTTAATTATTTGATTGAGATTATTATTCATTGTTCAAAAATTAAAACATAATCATAAATCAATATTTCAAGAATTTTTAGATTTTTCACATATGTAGAGACGAAGTTGTAAACTATCTTAATTTGAAACTAATGCTTCATTTAACCAGTATGTGCACATTTAATGGGGTCAGTCTTGCTGGTTAAAATACTTACAAGCAACTGATTTACAAATAAAAAAATGCATACGATTTATGTGATAGTGATATTTTAAATCACTTTAACTGGATTGATTTAAAATGAATACATGTTATTTTAAATGAGTTTTTTGTAAAAAAATATTTTGTTTGTCTATTATCACTCAAAGTTAAAAGGTTCAAATTTTGTAATAGGAAAGTCACTGGAATCGAAATAAAAAAATCAGAATGTTGACCACAAAGTCAAATGTAAGATATCGATTTAATCTGATACCATGAGGATAGAATCAAAGTCTTAGACGGTAATTTTTGACAATCACTAATGCATTATACCCCCAGCTGGGGGTGACCCCCAGTGAGGTGTCATCCCGGGAGTGGACCAAAGAAAATTGTGTTTTTTTTTTTTTTTTTTGGATTTCAGCAAGTAAGGGACTGCCACCTCACTGGGGGTCGACCCCCAGTGGGTGTATGTAGCACGGTTGTTTGACAATTTTCTTGTTTATTTTTTTATTTTTTATTTTTCATTTTTGGTATGTAGACCAAGGTTCTGAAAAGCGGTTGAGGTTACCGTAACGGTAGTGGTGGCACGGTTGCGGTTGCGGGGTGTAAAAGCCTTAGCGTAACGGTTGCAGTAATCGGAACCATGAATTTTTTTATTTTTCACACAATTTGAAAAAAAACTTACTGATACGCATATTTTTTTTCCAAAATCATATTTATTGGGTTTTAAAATAAATTTTGATCAATTTTTGTTAATTTTAAGTATGATCCAATATATTTCATATTTTTAAATCACTACCAATTGAGTTTTTTACATTTTATTTTAATAATTAATGACTTTATATGTCAGAAATCCATTTTACAAGCTGTGGCAAAATTTTCTTCAAAAATTGGCATATATAAAATATGTATTAATATATAATTATATGTGTTATGTTTTCTAGATACTTTACAAAAAATCAATTACTAACTAAAAAGAGAATAAATAAGAGTCTAAATATATATACATTTTTTAATCAAGCCAAATACATAATGATTACGCTTATTATTATTATTATTATTATTATTATTATTATTATTATTATTATTATATTTTTTTTTATTTTTTTTTCAAACAAAGATTACATGGTTGAGTGAAGTTCTTCCTGCAAGATAAATCAGCAACATCATCTTCAACAAATCAATAACGGATTCTTCATCTTCCCTCTTCTCTCTCTCTATCTCTTACTCCTCCATCTTCTCTCTTCATCTTCCCTCTTCTCTCTCTATCCCTCTTCCCACCTTTTCAGCATTTTTTTTCTCTCGAAAGAAGCTATTTGGAACCATTACATAATAGTGTGTAATGGGTTGTTACGGCTGCCACACTTGTGAATCTCAATCACACCGCAATCGTTACATAACGACACATTTTGAAACCTTGAAATAAATTCACATAAGATTTTTTTTTCTTTGGATTTGGATCACTTGAGTATTTATTCTTTTTTTGTAAACTTTTATTTATTTATTTTTTTAGAAAAGAAAGTTATTCAGAATATTATAAAAGGGTGTAACGGTGTGTAACGGACCATTATGGCTGTTACGGTACCTCTACGGCCGTTACGTAACACCGAAACGGCTGTTACACATGTGAATTTCTATCACACTGCTACAGCGGTCATAACGGGTGGTGGTAACCACCACAACCGTTACGTAACGGTTGCGGCCGCTTTTTAAAACCTTGATGTAGACCATTTGAAACTAATGAAATTTTATTGTATAAATTGTATAAAAGTTTTGTTTCTTCTCTCAATTGAAAGCTCAGTTATGAAATTTAGCATAATACCTTTTAAATTAGACTCATTTTTCAAACCTAATGATGTTAATCCACATTTTTTTTTTTCTTTTCCCTAGCTAGTTGAGCAGGTTTTGTATTTCAATTTTCTTAAGGGTTAATTTTATGCAATAAAGAATTTATCCACTGGTCTTTTTATGCTCAATCTCTAAGACTACTAAAGCAAGTGGACTCTTTCTTTAGGGAAGGGGATGGGCTTATAATTTGGGACGAGGACTCCTTGACTTTAAGCTGAGGGGCTAACAGACCAACTCATAAATGAGTATGTATTTTTTATTCAATTATTTTAAAATATTTAAAATAATTCTCTTTCTTAAATTTTATTAAATTATTAAATAATCATTTCACGTATACATCATTAAATTAAAAAAATAAACTTATATATAACTGTCCATAACGTTATCATGATCACCCAGTAAGGCAATATGGTCAACCATCTATATTTAAATATATATATATATGAATAAATGGGTTCAGGAAAGTTGACCAATCTACGTGATGGGTTGGAATGTAGTGCCCGTTCCATTTGATAGGTAAGCTGAAGTGACGAATAACCTCCATAAAAAAAGCTTTCTAATCTTTTCAAGTGGACACGTGTTTGATACAAGTTAATCCTTTGAATCTTCTTTTGATACGATGGAGGTGGCATTTCATAAGGTGGCATATTTTTTTGCTATAATATTTTGCAATCAATTACTTCGAACTCTTAGATAAAATAAATAATAGGATAAATTATTAATAAATTCTAATAGTTGGATTTAATTTTTATTAAATCCTATTAAAAATAAGTTATAATAAAATTATCACAAAAAATAATTTTTTATAACGATTTTTTACATTTACTGCTAAAATTAATAATTTGTGACTTTTTTGTGACGATTTTTATAAATTGTCTCTAAAACTTATAATTAGTGGCATTTTTCTGTGACAATTTTTAAACTACTACTGAAAGTTAAAAATTAATGACTTTTTTATGATGATTGTTTTAAATTGTAGCTAAAATTTATAATTGGTGACAGTTTTTGTGATAAAATTTTCAAACTATCGCTGAAAATTAACAATTAGTGACTTTTTAATAGTGTTTAATAAAAAATGTCATTAATTATCATATGATCTATTGAACAATAAATCCACTTATTAAAATCTATACGTAAGTTTATCAAGTAATATAAAATGGAGGGAGTAGATTATTAAAGTAGAACTTGTGATGAGATCCACGAACCTCAACAATATCTTTCCATCCACATGAGAATATTTTTGTTTAAAAAAAATAACGAACTCAATCCTACACCATTTAAAATATCAATAATGAGCATTTTCACACTGTGTTTGGTTGGAAGATTTGAAAAAGAAAAGAAAAAATGTATATAAAATTAAATAAGATATAAATATATTTTATTTATATTTTCTCTATATTTTTTTTTACCACCTTTTATGAGCCCATCGATTGTGCCAGTAAACAAACCTTTTAATTTGTTGTCTGATTAGTTTGTTAACGTGGTTGTTAAGTTTGTTGTGTAAAGTGGATCAGTTAGCATGGGGAGAGTGCGCGAAGGTAGACACTCCTCACAAATTTTAAAGTATTATTATTTAGATTTAAAAATTAGATTACTTTTTAGATTTAGTGATGTGTGTAGAAAATGATTAGTTAATATTTAAATATTCTTTAATTATCTTTCAATCATCTTCTTTAACACATTACTGAATTTAAAAAATGTATCTAAAAAGTAGACTATATGTTATTTTTCTCAAATTTTATTATTTGGGATGCACTAATTGGCCACCCGAAGTGATTCTTTTCTCTTTTTCTTTATTTATTTTTATTGTAATTTTTTCTTTTTAAGGTTGAGTATTAGCAATATGTATTAATTTATACACACAAAAACAAAATTGAAAACAAACAAAGATAATATTTAGAAGTCCATTTGGCAATTAAAAGAAGGAAAAATTTCAGATCAGTATAAGGTTTAAAAAATAATTACAAATAAGTAATAAAATTTATAAATATTAATAATTAAAATTATAAATTATTCTATAAATATGCAATAATTTTCTTAAATTAGCTTTGATTAGTAATTTTCCTTTAAAACAGAAGTGTTTGATGTAATGTATATGTAAGACTTGAGGTTTCGTTGAACCCAATTTCCACGCACTCCCCCACCCCCGCATCCAATACGGCGGAGGACTTCGACACGACACGCCACGCCTCGCACATAAATAGATATATAAAACCCCATAACCATTCTGTATCATCATCAGAACCCATCTCTCTTTCTCTCTAAATATGGCTTCATATTCTTCCACAGCCAAGTCCATAAAAGCATCAATAGCAGTAGCAGATGCAGCCTCATGGTACTGTGCTATTGTCATAGTAACGCTCATCTTATTGAGCACCTTCAAAGACAGCTCTTTCACTGGTGAGCCTGTGAGAGGCAGCCAGTTCTTCGACCGGCCTTGCGATGAAATATATGTGGTCGGAGAAGGCGAAACCCTCCACACCATCAGCGACAAGTGCGGCGACCCTTTCATCGTCGAGCAGAATCCACATATCCATGACCCTGATGATGTTTTCCCTGGACTTGTCATCAAAATCACTCCTTCAAAACCTAGCAAGTTTTCAAGGTAGTTAGTTATGTATACCTTTTCTTCGTGTATACATACCTTTTTTTTTTCTCCCTATTTTAAAGATAATTTCTTTGTATGTAAAAAGCAAAGGAGATAGACAAGATTGTACTTTCAAGAATTTGTCATATATAGTGTGAAAGGTCTTTTCAATTCCAATGCTTCTATTGAGTCAATTCTCTGAAATGGTTGAACGCTCTTTTTTTTCTTTTTCTTTCTTCTTCTTCTTCTGTTTTGTTTTCTTTTATAAATTCATAATTGCTTGCAAGTAGTTTTGGTATGTGGGAGGTGAGCAACCTAGTTTTTGTTTTTCTTCTTTTTCATGTACAAAAAATTGGGTAAACTTTTTGCCGGCAACTCGGCCAGTAGCTCAATCGCTGTGGCTGTCCTAAGTTTTTTATTATTTTTATTTTTAGATTTACACTTATGAGAGTTAGCCTTTCAATCTTTGCAAAGCACAAAATGTTTGCCTTGCCACCTAATTCAACTCCCCTTTAGGGAGAATTCAACCCATAACCTCTAAGCCTTTAGTAGAGTATGATGACAAATTAAATTAGGCTTAGTTGATTGTGGCTATCCTAAGTTAGGAGTTGGTGATATTTAGATTTGAGTTTTACCACTTCAGTGTATAGTTTCTCCTTTTCTATTCCTTCTTACGAATTGTAAAATAATAAAAAAAAAAAATGTTTTGTCTACACAATTTCTCCCCTACAAACTCCTCAAATGGCATGATAAGAAAAAGATAAATTAATGACTTACGTTCCTACACTCCTCTATTCTCTCGAAACCTTCCAGACCACCTTGCTACGCCATTCGAAGATTTGTGGGGGACAAATTGTTTGGATATTGAATAAAAAAATTGTAATTCATATGTACACATTTTATTTATTTATTTTTTATTTTTTTTTATTTTTTTTGAGGGAGTTAATTTGTAATGGGATTATTACACTGAAGGCAATAACAAATTAAAAAAAAATTAACTCAAAAATAGGGAGAAAATGTCACTGTTGCCCATGCCCCCTCCCCTCCAATTCACCTCCACAGAGATAACGAGGAAGAAAAATGGGATTTCTTAGAGACGAACAGAGCAACTAATGGAAAACAAGAAAAAACAGAGTATCATATAATCAAATTGCTAAAAATGATGAAAATATTGCATTTTATTCTATTATAAGAAACAAAAAGAATCGGATAAAAATTACGTTTTGGTTATCAAAGTATGAGTCTTGTGTCATTTTGATTCTCAACACTTAAATTGTGATAATTTTATCGCTAATATATAAGAGTGTTTTAATTTGGTCCATAATGTTTAAATTGTGTTTATTTGATCTCTAATATATAAAAAAATATTTCAATTTAGTCTCACAATCCAGCCATGTTAATAGATGTAATTTAAGTATAGAAGGATTAAATTGAAACACTTTTCCTATATTGGGAACTAGATTGATACAATTTAAATATTGTAAACCAAATTTAAACACTTATATATATTGGTCACTAAATTGATACAGTTTAAATATTACAAATCAAAATGACACCATGCTCATATTTTTAGAGATTAAAAATATAATTAACCCAAAAAAAATTTCTATTCGATAAAAATAGCCAATTCCCATATGCTAAAAAGTAAGAATAATGTTTGGGGGCCCTAAAAAAGGTGGCTCAAATGGCTCAAATTGAGTAAAACGACGTAGTTTTGTGTTGTGTTGTGCCCAAAACGACGCAGTTTTGGGCAATTTGAGCCATTTGAGTCGCTGAATTTAGGGCTCTCTACCAGTGTTGAAAAAGTAAATAAAAAGAAAAAATGATTATAGAATTTAGAAATAAGTAGGAAACCAGTATGCATGGTGGTTCTTGTGGGTTGCAACAAAAAGAGAATAAGGAGCTCTGTTTATACAATTCAAGTAATAGATATTGCATTCGCTCATTTTGTGCAACATAAAAAGAATAAAAGAATATCGAGTAATAGACATTTCACCAAGAGAATAAAGCACAAAGAGCGCAGTTTATACAATTCAAGTAATATATAAGGTTGTTTAAATCGAGATTTCAGGTAATATTGTTGAGAGAGATTAATGGATCGTATCGTAAAATCGGATCGAGAATAGTAAGATCTTACTTTTAATGCAAAATAAAATGAAAAATTATCGATAATGATAATCTTTGTTACATAATTTTAAAAAGATTAAAGCAAATTAAAAAATTTGATATAACGTATATTCTATGTTAACATAAAGGATAAATTACAAATACACCTCTTGAAATTTGCTTAAAATAAAAATTGTCCTTGTGGTTTGAAAAATTACAAATATCCTCTTGTTAGAATTTTTTATTTAATAGAATTAACTAAAAAAATAAAATTCATAATTACTCTCCTATATAATAATAACATTACCTAAATTATTAACTTTGAAATATATTTCTAACATCATTAAAAACTGTTAATTGACTTGATGATTTATTAATAAAATGGGTGATTTATTATGAAATTAGAAACCTCAATGGGTGGAATGTAATTTTCAAAACTACAAGGGGCGATTCGTATTTTAATTAAATCTCAGGGGGTATATTTGTAATTTATCCTAACATTAAATTAGAGAAAACATTTGGAAAATGAGTTTATAGTCAAATTTTTTATATAAATATGCACATATATATAAGAAATAAATAATAACAAAAAAATTTTGTAGGATCAGGATCGAAGTAGAAACAAAGATCATATGCGATTCTAAATCATTTTATGACTAGGATCGTAGTGAGTTTAAGATCCTATTAAATTAAGATCTTAGTGTGATCCGGATCGTTTGACCCAACTGACATCGTAGGATCGTAAAATCTTATGATATGGATTGGAATTCTGATAATCATGGTAATAGATATTGCATTTGCTCATTTTAATTTACCTATAACTTGAATTGAACGAAGAAGCCCCTTGCATTGAACTATAGAGGTGAAGAGAGGGAGACAAGGGCAACGACAATGGGGTAAGATGTATAACTTGAATTGAACGAAGAAGCAGTTCTGTATTGAACCGCAATGGTAGAGAGAGAGAGAGAGAGAGAGGGAGAGGAAATGACAATGGCGTGAGAAGGGTTACGGGCAAAAATTACAATTTAGTTATGTTCTTTACTCATTTATAAATACTGTCTATATGGGGGCTGGGCATACCCCTTATAAATCTTGCTTATTCCTCTGTTTTCCTTTACGACTATTCACCAAAAAAACAAAAAGTCTATATAGGCTCAGACCACAAAAAATTATTTGGACTAATAAATATTTGTCAATTTTTTATTCAGTTGGTTAGTCAATTTTTTATTCAGTTGGTGAAATTTGTGTGAATTGATAGGCTAAAGGGGTTGTTTTGGAGTGTCATAAATAAGTGTACTTTTTGTCTTTTTGAATTAAAATGTTGAGGAAAAAAATACAGATGTTTGGGTTAACTTTTTGACTTTTTATGAAAAAATTTGTATTAAAAAATTATATAAATAAGTGTGTAGGAGAAGATAGGATAGGAGGCCGTATGGATGGAGGGAGGAGCCGGCTGGGTGAGTAATGAGGAAATATTGTCTCATTCTCGGTGATTGATTGGATGGTGTTGTTTGGTCCGTGGGGGCCCACCACGGGTCCTGGTTTTCTAATCGGAACCGTTCAGTGTGTAGAACTCGTCGAGTACTATATACTTGTAAAAAATCATGTTGATTGGATATCGATAGCTATCTGATCGTGTTATTTTTGTTTGTTAATTGTTAACTGTAACAAAACTGATTTGATCATATAGTTAGTGATATCCGATAGACGTGATTTTTTATAGTCATATAGTACTAGACGAGTTCTACATATTGAACGGTTCAGATTATCAAAACGGAGACTCATGGTGGGCCCCTACGGGCCCAACTTTACTATTAAGATTTAGTGAATATTCTACTGTAATTTTTTTTTTCTGTCACTGGTACCTCTCATCACGTCAGTCATCATTTCGGCCAACTTTTGATTTGTATTAATATTTGTTTATTAATTTTTTAATTTTTTTTTTTGTAAATAGCGATAACTTTTTAAATTTTTGTGTAATTTTTTGACTTTTTGACTTTTTCTGAGGTTGCCAAACTTGTTAATGGTTACCTAAATTAATTATGAACTTGGCGTTTTTACATATTCATAATTTGGAAATTAACAAAATTTGTATTCTACTGAATTGACTAATGGTTTTTCTCCAATTAATTTTGTTGAATAAAGAAACAAAAAATACTTGGTAGCTAGAAATTGTGTGATCCGAATATCTCAAATGTATTAAAATAATGTCGTTTTACCTCCAAAACGACGTCATTTTACCTCCAAAACGACAACGTTTTAAGATATTTGAGTTATTCAGGTCATAATAATTCAAGCTATCAAACATTGTTTGATAATGAAATAAGATCCGACTATAAAAAGTAGATACTAAAGAAGTTGGCACTATATTGGCGATTGAAAAAAGAGATGTGTTCATGAAATTTGCCTGGCCTCGTTTGGGAAGTGGCTATTTTAGTAGGCTATTTGGCTTTTTGACTATTTTAGTGACTATTTTAGTTTTTGTGTTTGGGAAGATGAGATGATTTTTTAGTTGAGTTGTTGTATTGGAAAGTGTGTTGAAATGATGTTTAAATTTAAAATGACAGATTTATCCCTAACTTTTTATTTTTTAAATTGATATAGAGGGGCAAAATGGTAATTCTGCCATTGATGATGACATTCCCGGCTGTGACAGTGTAGGCTGTGCCTACACTGTCTGCCGCAGGGCCTATTTTTTTTTTTTTTTTTTTTTTTTTTTTTCAAAAACTTTGAATAATGTTGGCTTTTGGGCTTATTTTGCTTTTTAGGCTATAATAGCTCTGTGTCCCAACTGAGGCCGTTAAGGTGACAAAAACAAAGTCTGTTATTTAAATATTTATTTTTCTTGTGGAAACAATGCAACATTGTTCCTCAAGCTTAATGGTTGCCTCAATTTAATATAGCCGTTAAAAAATAAAAAATAAAAAATAAAAGTACCTACCAAATCAAGTACATGATTGGAGTGTAATTAATGTATACTTTTATCTTTTCCTCTTTTTATCTCTTTTTGTTTTTGCTTTTAATATATCTATTTAATTTAAGAACAACTAAAATATATTTACTATTTTAAAGATGCAAAGGTTTTTTTTTATTTTTATTTTGAAAACTACCCTTAGTGCTGTACCACTATCTCCGAGCATCGTTGACAATTTTCGGTGACTATTGCCGATTGCTAGTAACTATTTTTCAGTGATTATTTTGGTGAGCGCCTAGTGAAGTGAAATTTTATTGACTTAACACAACGAAATTTTCTAACTATCAATAATGACTCTCCAACCAAGTAAAGTTTCACAATTCTAAGTCAGTACTAAATGAAATTTCACTAACTTAATCTAAAAGTAAAATTTTAGTGAACAAAGCCATTATAATTGCACAAGGTTAGCGAAATTTCAAAGATCAATTCTAGCAAAAAATCATAAAGCAAATCATTCTAAGAAAAAACATGTCGATCAACCAACACAACCAAATATTTATTAATTCACATACATATGAGAGAGAGAGAGAGAGAGAGAGAGATAGAACACAATGAAGTAGAAGAACAACAAATGTTGGGTTGGTGATGTGTGAATGTTTTATTCGTATATGTTTTATCATTCTACTTTTATTGCATTGGTTAAATTGATAAATGTTGAACGACAATAGAGATCTTAATGGGTGAGGCATAGACAATGATGTTGGAGACATGAATGGTGATTTGGAATGGTAAATGATGAAAGAAGGTCCAGATTTGGATTGGCGATCTATGAACAGTGGTCGGACAACGCCAGTGGATGGCAATTGATAGTAAAGGGAGCGAAGGTAAGAGGAGAAATAAGAGAGCATAGAGAGCAACAATAGAGAGAGAAAGAGTTTTTTTTTTTTTTTGATCTGCAAAAGAAGAAACTTTATTGATGATAAAATTTGATTACATCAATAAAGAAAGAGATGAAAGAAAATGGGTGCAAAAAGCATTAAAGCAAACAGAAGGATCCCAACTAGGTTGACACCCAAAAGCACACCTAATCATATGCTAGCACACCAACAAGTTGATGAGAAACAAACCGACACCAAAATACAACCAAAATACTAATAATACTCTGAAGAAGAATACCTTCAACCTGATCAAAAGCCCCAGCATCAGATACATAGCAACCAGAAAGAGAGCATATCAGCATCAAATTCAAAGCAGATCAACATCAGAGGTACACAATAGAAAACCAGAACAACCAAACATCAGCCAAATCAGAGAGGCAGAGTTGCTGCATCAGTTCACCTCAAAAACCAAAACATTTAGAACACCAAAACAAAACAAACCAGTAGCAGATACAGAGCAACCAAATCAGAAGCATAGTAACCAGCAGCAAAGAAACCCAATAGAGAAACAAAACCAGAACAAACAAAGTGAACCAATAGCCAACCATAGCAAAGAAACAACATAGGTATCATCCAACCAAGCTTGAACAATCACCAACCACCTCCAGCCCTTAAAGGTTTTGACTCACCCATTTTATATTTGAAACAATCTCTTGAATGGAGTAGAAAAACCCCATATCATAAGACTTCAACCACATGGCCACTCTAACTTTTATTAACTCACACAATTCATCAATAGTAAGTTGAGTATTGTTAAAGATACAATCATTTCTGTATATCCACAGAGACCAAACAATAGAAATGAAAACAGCTCTCCAAACTTGTTTTTCTTTTTTCATAAACTTCCACCCTAACCACCATTGCATCAAATCTTCGAAAGATCTTGGTATCACCCATTGAATTCCCCACCAGTCCATGATTTTTGACCAAACATGCCACACAAAGGAACAAGACAAAAGGAGTTGATTGGAAGTTTCCACCTCAGCTTTGCACAACACACAGGGCCACATTCCAGAACCTGACAAATCTCCAATTCTACTAAGGAATGTAGAGGTTTTCGACCTATCCTTCCATGCAAGCCAAGTAATGAATTTAGCCTTTGGAGGGGCAAAGTTATTCCAAACCAAATCTGGTGAGCTATGAACAGGTCTAGAACTTTGCTTTCACCAATTATACAGAACTCCAACTTTAAATAGCCCTAACTGTTGAGCTTTCCACCTGATTGAGTCCTTTTGATGAAGATGTAAGCAAGGCCCTGCTCCCAACATATTTTGCAGCCTTATCATCTCATCTTCTTCCCAACCAAAAAAGGGCCTTCTAAAATTAAAGACCATTTGTTAGTGCTATCTCTACAAGAAAGCTGTTTTTTTAAGGTGATCTCTTTGTCTAAATTCAGCTGGTACAACATAGGAAATTGGAATTTAAGACTTGATGATCCCATCCAAATATCATTCCAAAACTTCACCCTATTCCCATCACCAATCCTAAGCTCCACATTTTCCACAAAGAAGTCATACAACCTAGGATTTACATGTGCCACAACAAGAATATCTCTCCAGATAATAGAAGCAGAACCAAAGTCATTCAATGAAGGGAACCAACTACCCCCAGATACACCATATTTGGCACATATCACTGATTTCCACAGAGTCTCATCTTCCAAGGCATATCTCCACCACCACTTAAGTAACAAGCATTCATTAGTCACTCTGAGATCTCTAATTCCAAGACCTTCTTGATTCTTATTCAGTTGCATCTCTTTCCATTTTACCAAATGGATTTTTCTTTTAGATTTATCCCCCTCCCCCCTAACGGAAACCTAGCTTGAATCTTATTAATTTCTTTAGCAACACAATCAGGTATCTTAAACAAAGACATATAATATATAGGTAAAAAAAAAATAGAACAGATTTAATAAGAGTGTGTAGGCACCCCATTTTTGACCGACCGTAAGACTCAGACGTCACCAACTGAGAGCTCGGTGATGTTGTCTATTGTGCTCGTTCTAAGGTCACAAAGTCTCGGCCGAGAGCCTTGCCTCCGGACTTTGGGGCTCTTTTGTGCTTTGCCTCGATTTGCGAATCAGGTTCTGTTTTCTCTGTTTTCTCTTCCCGAAGGGAGGGAGAGGTCTCGTAGACCATCTCTCAGTGGCCGTAGGCCACGTTTCGTGGTCATAGGCCATTTTTCCCGTTTGGAGGTCGGTTTCCAGTTTTCGGAGCCGTCTGCTATATGCCTCGGTTTGGGACCGCCTAACTACCTCCGTTTGCTCCGATTTTTGGTACACACCTTGTTTCCTCTCCTTAGAGGGACACTGTGGCCCGGGAGGCCACCTTCGTGGTCGTACGCCACTTCCGGTGCCTAACAGCCTGTTTTCGAGGCCCTAGACTGCGCGTTTTGGCCCCCGAACCCTCATTTTGCATCGGTTATGGTTCATTTTTGGTATGGACCCTATTTTCATTGTTTGGAAGGTGGTACTATAGTGGGAGACCAGCAATTTTTTTGGAAACCATTTTCTCTCTCCTCCAGCTGGTTTTCTTGACAGAAAGTTGGTTTTCTTCACTTTTGAGCCACAATTTCTGGTTTTTCATACCACCATTGTGTTGTACTCATCTGGGAGGCCACCAATATGGGTAAGCTGACCAGTATTTCTTCTTGACCCTTTTGAACCTTGCTAAAAAGCTAATTTTTCTCTCTCTTGGGTCACATTTTCTGGTTTTTCATACCACCATTGTGTTGTACTCATCTGGGAGGCCACCAATATGGGTAGGCCGACCAGTATTTCTTCTTGACCCTTTTGACCCCTGGTCGGCCGACCAGGTAAGGTGGTAGGCCGACCACCTGAACTGGTCGGCCACCTTTCTGCTTTTTTGTCCCACTGAGTTAAAGCCAGCTGTGCCATTTGGAAGCCTCAGAAGTGATCCTCCATACACATATGGAGGATCTTTGAGCTTGGTTTTAAGTTTCCAAGAGAAGCTTTAGCCCCTCTCCTCTATAAAGGGAGGTCTCCTCTTCCATTGCTAGGGTTGAAGCTTTTGGTTAGAGCATACATACACTTCCCTCCATATCTCTCTCTTCCAAGCTCCAAAACTCCATTATTCTTGGCCATTTACACTACACCTCATAGCCTACCACCTCCACCATCCATTCAATCACCTTGGAGCTGTTTTGCAGAGGTTGAAGGCTCACCTTCTTGGTTCAGAAGTTGCTGGAGGTCTTTTCTACAAGGGTAAGTCTCTATTTACCCCATTTTGACATTGTTTTGCTTCATTGTTTAGCCTTATTTTCAAGCATTTTCGAGCTTTGACATGAACTGAAAAGTGTCTTATTTTGAGCCCCTCTTGAAGTTTGTTTGAGGACTTTTTGCTGTTAGAGGTCATTTACCCCCTTGCATGCTCCATCCCTCTTTTAAGGCTTATTTTGCTTCATATCTTAGCCTTATTTGCAAGCATTTTTGGACTTCGACCTAAACTAGAAAAAGTCTTTTTTTGATATTCTAAACATGTTTGTTTAAGGACTCTTTTCTGGTTGGGGTCATCTACCCCCTTTCATGCTTCATTTCCTCATGCTTTGAGCCATGCATTTGAGAATTTGCATTGGCCTTGGTTTGGCCTTTTAGCCACTGAAATCTAGTGGATTTTCAGTGGCTTAGATGTGTCTTTGAGCCCTAAAATCAGCGAGGGGTGACCCTCTCACCCTTTGTTCTCTTTACTAGCTTTGTTGGCCTTCCAAAGGGGCTCCTACTTGCATGTTGTGAAGCCACATTTCAGGCCCTATTTGGTGAGTTTTGAGGTCTTCCTTGACTCTGTCCAGAGCCCTTTTGGCCATATTTTGTGTCTTTGATGCATGTGTAGAACAATCTCATTCAAGGCCTTTCAAACAGGCCTTTATTTGCATGTTTCCTAGACCCATTTTAGGCTCTTTTTAGTGGGTTTTAGGACCCTCAGAACCTCTGTCCATAGGTGGTTTTGCCATTGTGTGTGTCCATCATGCATGTGTAGAACAACCCCCTTATTGGCCTTTCAAAGGAGCCCATCATTCTTGCATGCATTGGCTGAGTTTCAGTGGTTATTTGGGCATATTTTGGCATAGTATACTTCTGTTTTTGGCTGGTTTGGTGAGCCCTCATGTGCTTCATATACATGTAGTGTAAATCATAGTTCACTAGCTTATTTCGCATGCTTTGTTGACCCTTGATTTTAACACTTTTTAGCCATGCCTTAAACTGATAATGTGCTTATTTTGGACTGCCCTAGCTCTGTTTTTGGGTCCCATGGTTGAATGATGTTGGTTTTGCATGCTTGTAGTTCAATACTCATGCTTAACTTTGAGTTTTGAGGTCCATTCCATGCATATACTGAGGTGTGTTCATGTTTTGGGCTCA
Organism: Camellia granthamiana; assembly: GCA_036172215.1. Taxonomy (NCBI): domain Eukaryota; kingdom Viridiplantae; phylum Streptophyta; class Magnoliopsida; order Ericales; family Theaceae; genus Camellia; species Camellia granthamiana. The sequence continues at coordinate 116,508,390 of CM069903.1, forward strand.
TTATACATCATATTTTAGATCTTGTTTGAATGCCATATTGCCATGTTTTGTCCTCTTTAAATGCGTTTGAGAGTCGGGCTTGTATGCCTCATTTACCGACCATTGAATGAGCTCCATTTCGTTGCATTCCGAGCCATCATTTTAGGCCATTTCCCCACTGTTTCAGACCTGCCTAGGGTCTGTTTGGGGTTGGTTTTGCCATTGGTGCATTGCTTTGGGTACCTCTAGAGTAACGCACTTCACTAGTTTCGGTACCCGGGCCCCCTAGCTTGCATTGTGTGCCATATTTGCATGTTTCGGGACCATCTTTTATGCCATTTCAGAGCTAGAAATTGCATGCTTGCCATCTTTTATGCCATCTTTCATCCCTTGCCATACTTTGGTAGAGTGGTATTTGATGCCTTAGGATTGGTCCATTGCATCGTGCATGTTTGCATGTGTTTCGGTTGTCTCATTTCCATTATATGGCCACTGATGTGAGTGTGGCTGAGGTCCACTCATGTTGGTGTAAGTCCATTGTGCATTGTGTATGCCATTTCAGTCCATAGCATTGCGTATGCTAGGTTGCATGTTAGAGCATTGTGCATGCCATGTTACATCACGTGCATTGTGTATGCCATTTTAGTCCATAGCATTGCGTATACTAGGTTACATGTTAGTCGCATTGTGTATGCCGTCTCATTGCATTGTGTTTGGGATAGGAGTTAGCCCAAACACGGGAAACGAGGGACGTTTCGTACTCCAAGTGACGAAACGCGTCTCAATTCCCAGTCGCCGATACTCCGGATTATCCATGATGGAGTCTAGGCCTTGTTGTGTTTTCATGTGCATTCATATCACATCGAGTCGTGCATTTCGACTCCTCGGCCATCATGCATCGAAATGCGTGATTGGTGGCACGAGGATCGAGGTCATGCATACATATGTGAAAATACTTTGCCATGCCCCTTTCTTACTCTCTGTTGCAGCAAATCAGAAATCAGCAGCCTTCTAGAGCTTTGCACAGCATTCCGGCATTAATTGCAAACAGAGGCGAATCGGGGCATCGCAATGGATTTCCGTGCCAAGCAACTCAAGCATGCATCATTCATCATTTGGAACAGAGCTGAGCTGGTCCATAGCTTGCATGCTAATTTACTTGCTTTCCTAGTTAATTTGTTAATTAATTAGGGTTTTGTACTTATTCGGACTGGAATTATTTATTCGGACTGTAATTATTTATTCGGACCCTTCGAACGAGGGCACAATTGTAATAAGTGTGCATGTGTGTGATGTATGTCTTCCAACCCCACGTCTTTCTCCCTTTTATTTACTAGCTTATGATCGTTAGTTTAGGGCATGTTTCAATTAGCATACTTATACTCGCATGTTTGCATCCACTCATCTGTCGTGCATGCACCGGGCTCGACGCATCATACTAACTGCATTGTATTTCAATTTCGAGTTGAATACGTGTTAGCTGTAGCATCATCATATGCCATCTTAGAATAGCCGAGCCTATCTTAGTTGCATACCTGCATGTGTTGCATTAGGCATTTCTGTATAGTTAGGATTATGCATTGATTTCTAACAGAGCTTCTGTTTTGGCTTGGAGTACTCGGTAAGTGTTTATGCTTTAGCATCCTCGCATGCGTGTGAATGATTGCCATGATAGCATGCTTACCATGAGGCTAACTGCTTATGTGATATACTTGCCTGAATGCCTGTGGGTGAACGTTGGATTATCTGAATTGGAATAATGCATTGACTGTGAGTTTTAAGCCCACTTGAGAGTGGCAAATCATCTTGTTTTCTAAGCCTACCTGAGGGTGGCAAATCCACGTCTTAGCCTACTTGCGAGTAGCATCATCAAACCATCTTTCAAATAAACAAACATGAAATGTTTTGTTCCAATTCAGACGATCCAGTCTATATTTGTATGCTGTGCGCATCACATAGTAATTCTAGGCTAATAACCGGAATAAGAATACATAATGTTTTCAAAACTTGATATCATGGTTAGTAGAGGCCGATCTTTGATCGGGCGAGTGGGGGTGCTCACGAAGTGACCTTCCCCAATCGTACCCAAGTTCCCGAGCCGAGGCAACTTTGGTGATAACGGACATGTGGCCTTAGGCAACGAGTTAGGGTTTCCTAAATTCCCCCAAAATAAAATATTTAAGTGGCGACTCTGTATCTGGCAAAGCAGTCCATGTTTGGCACTTCTTTCAAAAAATCTGTTTTCAAAAAATGATTTGCCGGATTTGGACTCTTTGATGATTCATCGGTCTTGCATTGCACTCTGCGAGGTTAGATACAGGACCGTGACATTGAGTCCTGAATTGTAGTGAGCCCAAAATGAACAAAACGAGATTTCCCTCCTGGGACGTTCGGGGACGTCTATAGAGTGACACTTCAGGCATAAGAAAGCATCCTTCTCTTCTAACCAAATAATTTGTTTTTAATCATGTCCATCACTAGCTGCCATATTTGTTTCCTACCTAGGTTGACTCCAAGTGGCAACCCAAGATACTTTAATGGAAGCTTATGACTCAGACAATTCAGTTTGGCTGCAAATTCTTCCACCAACCCATCTTCAACTCCCACACCACAAAATCATACTTTTATGGAAGTTTATCTTCAATCTCGAGACCACTTCAAAGAATCTCAAAATGTGTTTCACAGCCACAATCTCAATCTATTCGGCCTCACAAAATATAATAGTGTCGTCAGCGAACTGTAGATGAGATATACTAACCTCTTTATCACCCACTACCACTCCTTTTACAATCCTTAACTCCTTAGCTCTTGACAACAATATGTTCGGCCCTTCGGCAACAACATTAAACAAAAAAGGAGAAAGAGGATCACCCTGTCTTAGCCCTTATTGTGGACAAAATTTAGCGGATGGTGAGCCATTAACCAAAATAGAAATTCTAGTAGATTCCATTCATTCTTTCATCCAACGAATCCATCTTGGTCCAAATCCAAAACTAGATAACATTTGCAGCAAACAATTTCAATTAATAGTGTCGTATGCTTTCTGAAAGTTTAGTTTAAAAATGAGGGCCTTCTTCTTTGATTCACCACCTCATTTGCTATAGGCACTCCATCCATAATATTTCTTTTCCCCACAAAAGCAAACTGAGCCTTATCAATCACACTAGGCAAGACTTGCTTGTTTCTATTGGCCAAAACTTTAGACAGCACTTTATAGGGAGAATTTATCAAGCTAATGGGTCTGTAATCAGTAAGACCGTTAGGATTTTCCTTCTTGGGGATAAGAGTAACAAAAGAGAAATTTACCCCGTAACCCAATTTACCATTATTGTAGAACTCCTTCATGAACTTCATGATATCAACTTTCAAAAACGTCCAGCCTTTCTGGAAAAAAAAAAAAAAAAAAAAAAAAAAAAAAAAAAAAATGTTAAACCCATTAGGGCCTTTGTTACCATCACATTCTTTTATAGCAGCCCATACTTCTTCCTCCATGAATTCTCTCTCCATAGTGTCAACTACTTGATTAGATTCAGTCTTCTTGAAGTCTCTTCTAATGCTTGGCCTATACCTTCATTGTTCAGTGAATAAATTCTAGAAGTGATTACAAGTTACTTGTTTGACCTCACTGGGTTCTTCAACCTCAACCTCATTAACCTCAATAGAAGCAATCAAATTTCTGTTTTGTCTCTTAGTAGCCATAATATGGAAAAATCTAGTATTTCTGTCACCTTTAAGAGCCCAGTCCATCCTCGATTTTTGCACCCACAACCACTCTTTTCTTTTCCTAAGCCTCCAAATCAAACCCCTTACCTCCTTTCTTCTGCCCTTTTCCACCTCATCTAACTCCCTCAATTCAAATTGTAAATCCAGATAATGTAGTTTAGTTTTAGCTTCTTTCAAGTTTGAGTCCATATCACCAAACACTTCCACATTCCATCTTTTTAGAGCAACTTTCAAAACGCTTAGCTTTTCCATAATTACGACCCTTGCTGAATCCAAAACTTTTTTTGCTTCATGAAGAAAATTAGGGTGTAGAACCCAAGCATTGATGAACTTAAAAGGTTTCGAACCCCAATTCCTATCATCATCCATCAGCAAGATGGGGCTATGATCAGAAAAAAGTCTAGGTAGCCCCCATACTTTATATTTATGCCATTCCAACCACTCAGGGTTAACCAGAAAGCGGTCAATCCTACTCCAGCTTTGAGAATTACCCCAAGTGTATTTCTTACCCAACATTGGGATATCAACCAGTTCAAGGTTACTAATAAAATTACCAAACTCACCCATATCTCTGTCTCTCCTAATACACCATTTTTCTTTCACTAATATTTTTAACTTCATTAAAGTCCCCCCTTAAACACCATGTATTAGGGAAAGTAGACTTCAAATTGACTAAAGTGCTCCACAACCTCCTCCTATTCACATCTTCGTTTGGTGCATAAATATTACCAACCACATAGTTAAGAGAAGAGTGCATAGTACCTACCAAAAGGATAAAACTTTTAGAGCAGTAACACTCCTTTAGTGAGAAAATCTCAAGATTCCAGATGCATAGAAGCCCTCCAGCACTGCCATCTGCATCCACTGCCATGAACTCCATCGAATCAATATGCCACAAAGATCTAACGACACTGATATCTATGCTTGATCGTTTTGTTTCTTGAAGCAAGACCATGTCTACCTTTTTCACCCTTAGTAATTCCTTAACCCTTAATCGTTTATCTACCCTACCCAGCCCTCTAACATTCTAGGATAGAATCTTCATAACAACAGAAGTATTCACCAAACCCCCTATCAAGTGCTAGAATTAAGCACCTAGCCCCACCACTTGACCTTTCACTCTATCAATGTCTTTGTTTTCCATTTGAATTATTCGCTCCATAACTTCAGCGTCATTCCCAGTCATTGCCAAGCCCAAATTGATTCCAACTGCACGGTGGCCTCTACCACTTTTCTAATTTTCTTTTGCTTGCATACATTTTTGCTAATAGAGAGTGATGAAGAGGTAGCTGTAGACGTCCCCGAACGCCCCGGGAGGGTTAAGTCCCGTTCCGTTCATATTGGGGTCACTACAGTTCAAGGACTCGATTGTCACGGTTCTAAATCTTGAACCAAAGAGTCCAAATCCGGCAAATCATTTTTGAGAAAACAGATTTTTGAAAGAAGTGCCAAACATGGACTGCTTTGCCAGATACAGAGTCGCCACCTAAATATTTTTTATGGGGAAATTTAGGAAACCCTGACTCGGTGCCAAAGGCCACGTGTCCGTCATCACCAAAGTTACCTCGGCTCGGGAACTTAGGTACGATTGGGGAAGGTCACTTCGTGAGCACCCCCGCTCGCCCGGTCAAAGACCGGCCTCTACTAATCATGATATCTATTTTTGAAAACATTGTGTGTTCTTATTCCGGTTATTAGCCTAGGTTACTATGTGATGCGCACAGCATACAAGTATAGACTGAGTCGCCTGAATTGGAACAAAACATTTCATGTTTGTTTGTTTGAAAATGGTTTGATGGTGCTACCCGCAGGTAGGCTAAGATGTGGATTTGCCACCCTCGGGTGAGCTTAGAAAACATGATTTTGCCACTATCTAGTGGGCTTAAAACAAACATTTGATGAATTGTTCCAATCCAAATAACTCAACCTCCACCCACAGGCATTCAGGCAGTTATATCACATAAGCAAATAGCCTCATGGCAAGCATGCTATTCATGGCAGTCACTCACATGCATGCAAGGATGCTAAAGCATAAAAACTCATCGAGTACTCCAAGCCAAAACAGAAACTCATTAGAAATCATGCATGATCCTAAATATGCTGAAATGCCTAATGCAACACATGCAGAATGCAACTATAGCAGGCTCGGCTATTCTAAACATGGCATATGGAATGCTACAGCTAACATGTATTCAACTTGGAATTGAAATACAATGCAGTTAGCATGATGCGCTGAGCCCGGTGCGTGCAAAACAGATGAATGATGCAAACATGCTGTCATACTGTATGCTAATTGAAATATGCCCTAATCTAACCATCATAAGCAGGTAAATAAAAGGGAAGAAAGACGTGGGGTTGGAAGACATACATCACACTCACGCACACTTATTACAATTATGCCCTCGCCCAGAGGGTCCAAATAAATATACAGTCCCGAATGAAAGAATAGTACAGTCCGAATAATACAGTCCAAATAATGTACAAATTCCTAATTAATTTACAAATTAACTAAGAAAATAATAAAACTGGCATGCAAGCCAGGGACTGCCTTGATTCTGCTCCGGATGATGGAATGATGCATGTTTGGGCTGCTTTGCGCGGAAATCCACTGGAATGCCCCAATTAGCCTCTGTTTGCACCTGTTCTTGAAATGCTTGCCAAGCCTCGGAAGACTGCTGATTCTTGATTTTGCTGCAACAGAGAGCAGGAAAGAGGCATAGCAATGTATTTTCACAAATATATGCATGTCTCGATCCTCGTGCCATCAATCACGCATATCGATGCATGATGGCCGAGGAGCCGAATTGTACAATTCAATATAGAATGAATGCAAATGAACACTACAACAAAACCTAACTCCATCATGGATAATCCGGAGTGTCGGTGACTGGGGAATTGAGACACGTTCCGTCACTCGGGGTGCGAAACGTACCTCGTTTCCCGTGCCCGGGCTAACTCCTATCCCGAACACGATGCAATATGCATGATATGCATGAAATGCAAGTAAGATACATCCTAACATGCAACATGCTATGAAATGGCATACACGCTATACGAGATAATACACAACCGAGCATACACAATGCTATGGATGAAATGGCATACGCAATGCAATAATGGGCTTACACCAACATGAGAGAGCCTCAGCCATACTCACATAAGAGGTCATCAGATGAAAACAAGACGACTCGAAATGCGTGCCCGCGTGCACGCAAATCGAGGACGGACCCTCAGGCACCGAAATGCCACTCTAATGAGACATGGCAAAGACATGGAATATGATATGCAAACATGAAAAAATCAATAGCAAAATGAAGGGTAAAACAGCCCCGAAACAAGGTGAAATGACACCCGGCGCATGGAATCACTCCCGAAATGCAAAACTAGGTACATGAAATGGCTTACAGCTGTACAAAGCATGCATAATTAGGACATGAAGTGTAAAAGAAGAAGCAAGGCAGCCCCGAGACAAGCATTTTTACAGTACAAAACATGGCCAAACAGTAAGCGCAAGTAGGGCTAAAATGACATACAAAAATGGCTCCGCAAGGGAGGCAATGAAGTAAGTGGTAGATGCAAAGCCCAAACAGGAAAATACCCTTCTACAACACTGAAGGGGAACCAAAAATATGAACATTTACAGTAGATAAAAAGCCCCAAATCAGTATACAAACATGCTCAAAATGCAATGCAAGATATAGGCCAACAAAGGGGTATAACATGAAGTATACAAAACATTCCTCAAACAGCCAAAGACCCTTAATGAAACATGACAAGGGGGTCAAAATATGGCCACTTTCAGTTCTGGTCATGGCTGAAAAACAGAAGCAAGGTGAGCTAACAAAGCATGCAAAAAATAGGGACCAAAGAGGGGTGATGAAGCAAGTGATACATGGAGGTTCCAAACAGTGGTGAGCCCTTCTTCAATGTTGAAGAAGGGATCAAAATAGGCCTATCTACAGTTTACATCATGCTCCAAAACAGATTATATATAGGCCAAAAATATCATGCAAAAACATGGCATCCAAGAGGATAATGAAGCAAGTGCAACAAGGAGGTCCCAAACTGTGAGGGACCCTTAATGAAAGGTGAAGAAGAGCTAAAAAAAAACACTACTTTTAGTTTTGGTCGGAGCTCAAAAAAGCAAGCAAAATGGCTAAAAAAAATGATACAAAAATGAGCCAAAAAGAGGGAAATGGTAACTCACCCTTGTAGACCAATCTTTAGCAACTTCTTGGACCAAATTTGCTGCCTCCTAGCCTCTGAGAAGACCTCCAAGCTGCTGGAAATGGAAGTGGTGGTGTGGTGCTAGGTGATGGTGTATAAAAATGGTTAAGAACTTAAGGGGTTTTGAGGTTTAGAGTAGAGAGAGAGAGAGAAATTTAATGTGAGAGGCTTATACAAAAATCTCTAACCCTTCAACACAGACCTGGGGTGCTGTATTTATAGGCAAAAGAGGCTGGAAAAGAGGGGGGGAAAAAAGGGGGGGAAATATTTCAAGTTTCCCTCTAAAAATTGGCCTAAAGAGGGGTATAAAGGCAAGTGGTAGCTGCTGGTTCCAAACGGCCGAGAGCCCTTCAACAAAGTTGAAGAGGGGCTCAAAATAAGACACTTTGTAGTTTACGACCAAGTCCAAGACAGCCCACAAGTACGCCTAAAATACCGTGCAAAATAGGCCTAAAAAGAGGTAAAGAGGCAAGTGACAGATGGAGATCTCAAACAATAAAAGGTCCTTAATCAAACATGAAAAGGACCTCAAAATATGACTATCTCAAGTTTGGGTCGGAGCCCAAAAATGCAAAATGAAGGTTCGGAAGCCGAAACATGCAATTCGGGGCCCCGAAAGTGGGTTGTTAGGCACCGGAAGTGGTGTCCGACCACGAAGTTGGTCTCTCGGACCACAGTGTCCCTTGAAAGGGAGGAAATAAGGTGTGTGCCAAAAACCGGAGCAAACGGAGGTGGTTAGGCGGTCCCGAACCGAGGCACATGGCCTGACGGCTCTGAAAACCGGGAACCGGGCTCCGAAATGGGAAAAATGGCCTGCGACCACGAAACTTAGCCTACGGCCACTGAGAGATGATCTATGAGACCTCTCCCTCCCTTCGGGAGGAGAAAATAGAGAAAACAGAGCCTGGTTCGCAAACCGAGGCAAAGCACGAAAGAGTCCGGAAGTCCGGAGGCAAGGCTCGCAGCCGAGACTCTGAAACCTCTGGACGAGCACGATATGCAACATCACCAAGCGCTCAATTGGTGACGTCTGAGTTTTAAGGTCGGTCAAAAATGGGGTGTCTACAGTAGCCCTTACTGCAGGTCGAACCAAGGCACCTCTTTGAAGCCATTTCTGAATGGTGCCCCATTTCTCCCATTTTCTTCTCTAGAATTTACCCTAAACTCCAACATCGTTGAATTCCCTTGGTGTTCTTATCCTTTTACTTTCATTTAATTGGGTCTCTCGTTTATTAGCCCAAACATATGCACTAGATTGAGACACTTCTCCTTCATCTTCACTTGGGCTAAGCTCATCATCACTGTCTCCAACTTCCTCACTTGGGCTTTCCTCCTCAACGAGAGCTGTCTAATCATTTTTAGGCCCTTTACTGTTCCCATCAAAATAGGCTTAATCCAGAACAACTTCCAAAGATATCTTGGGCTTAGTTAGATCTCTTTCACTTAAACTTCTCATAAGCCCATTTGGCCCATTTGACGCCTCTACTACCTCAACTGCTCGTCTTCCACTCTCCTTAACCTCCCGTAATAATGACGTCTGCAAGCTGACATTGGGTACTGGGTTATTCTCAACAAAATTGCGAATTCCTATCTCTACACCTGTCTCCTTAACAATAGATATAGAGGCTGAATTACGCACGTGCGCAGACCCTGCCCCCATCAACTCATCATTACTCTTCTTACTCTTTGCCATGTCACGAATTTTCGCCACATCAGCCACAATGTTTTCCACATCATCATCTTCCTTCCTACTTTCATGGTACATTGCAGAGCTATGATCACCACCGCCCATGGATTTCGCTGGCAAATCCCCAGCTTCAACTACACGAACAGGATATATACTACCATATCGTTCCAGAATAACCATTTTATCAATACGTTCCAATTGAGACATACAAATTCAAACTTTCCCACACTTCAGAGACTCTATGCTTAGAACATTATAATCTAGCTCAACAACTTCACCAATTTTTCAGAAATGATTAACATTCCAGAGATTTAGAGGCATACCAAAGCAACTTATCCAAACAACTCTTTCATTATCCAACCTCACACCTTTATTTCATTGAGTGACTGACTCGCACCACTCCATAATCCAATCACCGGAGCTGTTCATCAATTGCTTCATGTCTGCTTTTGATTTGAAAGTTATAAGTGTGTTTCTCTATCTGCCTTCTCTGAGTTGAATGTCCTTCAGCCCTCTAATTTGGCATTCTGTTTTGAAATCATCGAAGCTGTAATGGGTTTTAAGTTTAATTACTACACTTATGAGTAACCAACCAATGTCATATTCATCCGCCTTAATTCTGATGTTATTGCCACTAACATTCTTCCCTCTTTTCAGAACCTTAGCGTAAGAGCTTCTCCCTTCAATACCAGCACTATTTGATCTCATTATCCCAACTGGTTTTTAAGCTATTACTCTTGAATGTGTTGGTTCCTTATCTCTCCCAAAATCCACCTTTTTCACCTTCAAAGTTCTATCACCACACCATACTCCATTAGCTTTCTGAATTGCTATCCCCGCTGCAACAAGACAATCATACCTTACAAATCCGAATATGGTTCTTGTTGCTTTTTTTCTTTTCTCTGGGATATAGACATCTTTGACAACACCGAAGTTTGAGAACATAGTGAACAATCCTTTAGGGTTCATCGACTCTGAATCTCATCCACAAAGATTGTGTGGAGCTTTGCTAACGGTCCATGCCTACCTTGTCATCGTCAGAATACCGGCTTCCAACCACCTTCATCGGAACACATTCTCTCTCCAGTGTTGGCGGCTTTATGTTTTAGAGAGATAAAGAAGAGTTGTGGAGGAAATAACATAGTCTAGGGTTTTCTAGGATTCTAAGGCTATTTTTTGCATTATGTAATGGTAAAAAAGTATTCTTATACTTTTAAAATTTAAAATTTTAAAGACCTTACCTAACAAACAATCTTTTAGTAAACTTGTACAGGATGCATTCCTATTTTATTTTTATTTTTTTTAAAATGTCAACAAAAGAAATGCCCTTGAGAAATGCCCTCTTTTAAATGCCCTTGATATATGTTTTTTTTTTTATAATTTTTTTTATCTTTTCAGTTTGGTCTAGAATAGATGGGATGAAGTGTGGTGTGGATCTTTGTTTCAAATCGTGACCGTGTGATAGAAAGGGCTCAAGTTGAAGGAAAAATTATTTGATGGTATTTTAGCAAACTGTTGTAGTAATTGAAACCATGATCAATTTAAAAATAAAAGTTGAAAAGGTGAAACAAAATTACAATTTGTAACAACAATTTTTATGTTTTTTCTTTTCTTTTCTTTTCTTTTCTTTTCTTTTATTGACTGATAACAAATTATTTATAGAAAGAGAATTATATCAAATTGAACAGTTAACTACTTTAAAAATCTAAAAACAAATATTCATAAGTCCACCATCAACCATCAACCATTATAAGCAATAAAAAAAATTAAAAATAAAATACATTGCACTTCTGTATATAAGTTTTCCACCAATTTCTTTTTTTTATTTTTATTTTGGGAAAATTAGTCTAGGGTTCCTCTCCCACTTTTCGTAATGGAAGAGATCCACAAAATTATTTTTTGATGTCTAAGGTCCCTAGGCATATATCAGAGAAATTTGACTCGGCTCGTCGATGCCTCTCATTTTCAGTCTCTTCTCAATCTCTCCGTACATTGATACCGACTGCTTTGGCTCGGGGAAGAAGTCCTCTTAATCGAAGAAACTCTTCCGCTATTGAGGCGATTTCCATTGCAATGATGCACCTACAAAGGAGCTCAGAACCCTAGTTTATCTCCGGCGACGGAATCGGACAAACCGGTGGCGATCCGGTGGTACCCACGGCTCGTGTGTTGGGAATCGAGGCTGCTATGGCTGCTTTCGGGCTCATCCATTATCGTGTCGATTTTCAATTACATGCTCAGTTTTGTTACTCATATGTTTATCGGTCATCTTGGTGCTTTAGAACTCGCGGGAGCTTCCTTTGCCAGTGTTGGAATTCAAGGTCTTGCTTATGGAATCATGGTATAGATATACATGCCTTTGTTTTTTTTACTCTATTTTACAATAATTCATCAATTCTCTGTTGTTGATTGCTTGTTTTCTATGTATGTTTGTCTGTTATGTGTTTCTGCTTTGAACTGAAATTTCTCTGGGTTGGTCCAGAGAAATTCTCTGGTTTGAACTGAAATTTCTCTAGGTTGGTCCAGAGAAATTCTCTGATTTGGATTGAAAATTTCTCTAGATTGAAAATTTCTCTGGATTGGTCCCTGGTATTAAGTTTTTTCAGCATAGAGTTTGTCATTTATCCCCTGATGTTGAATCGCAAGCTTAGCCCTTCATGATCATTTCCTTCCCAGAATTGTCATCAATTTGTTCTCAACATTTTCAACTCAGAGAATTTCTCTGGATCAGAATTTCTCTGGACCAGAATTTCTCTAGATCAAATTGAGGGACCTTAGACATTATGAAAATATTAGATGTCCTTTATACTATAAAATCTTAATACCAGGGACCCTAAAAAAAACCCCTTTTATTTTTTTGTCTTGATTGTGCTATCAATTCTCGTTCGACATTTAAATACTACAATAGAACTGTTGAAGTAAACCATCAATTGGGTCCCACCTGGAGGACAATATTTGATCCAAAAAGTCTACTAATTCAGAATTTGTGTCCAAAAAAAACTATTTGATTAAATCTGTTACAATATTTAAGAGAGAGAGAAAAAAAATTACGTTATGTGTATATTTAATATTATATTAAATAATAATGTAATAATATATATAGGACTCCTTCATATAAGAAGAGAGAAACCTAAATATGATAATCTTAAATATGGTAATAAATATAATCTGGCATGTATAATAGACAAAATATATAGTTATTATATTTAACACTCTTCCTCAAACTCAAGTAGGGATACCAACTTGAGTTTGGAGAGAAAAACTAAAACAAGAAATAAAACTAAAAATAAAATAAAACACAAATAGATCTGAAACAAATAGATTACAAAGTCCGGATAGGAACACAGGGGCACTTGAGATAGATCATAGGTCGAAACTAATGCCAGGAGAGAGATTATGATCGTGTCAGACCGTTATAGAAGAAGAGTGAGTGCTAAACTAGCAAACATGGCATATACGTAACTTATAACGTGGTGCTCAACGTGATGACGACAGATGAAGAAGTGTGCTAGGGGTGGCTTGAAAGGGAACCATATGCGCCAGAGGGCAGCTTGGAAAGGAACAAAAAATGCTCCAAGGAGGCGGCTTAGGGAGTGTGCTGAGGGAGCGACTTAGGTAATAACTTATATAGTGCGCCAAGGGAGACAACTAAGGGTGTAGGCCGAGGGGGCGACTTAAGGAGCGTACTAAGGGGTGGCTTGGGTGGTTCACATGTTGTATAATCATGCTCATCATGATATAGGTATAATATCCCCCTTCAAACTTAAATAGGGTTGAAGATAGAAACTTATTTGAGATTGAAGTAAAGGGAAAGACAGAGTGGAGCGAAATGGAGAGACCATATGAGAAAGAAAATAATAATAATAAGAAGAAGAAATAATGTTGGATATAAATTTTTTTTTAAAGGTGATGTAGGCTGTGATTAAAAAAAAAAAATTGCTGGAAAAGGACAAAAGAGGATATTAAAAATAAATAAATTAATTAAAATAATATGTCAAGACTTTGAAAAAGGGACATGGGGTAGAATAATAAGAATAATAGTAAAAGAGAAGATATGGAGAGAGCAAGGGAAAAGAAAAGAAAAAAAAATTTAAAAAAAAAGAAGAAAATTATGCTATGGAGAGAGCTAAAAGCCGAGGTGACGGTGGAGAAGGTTATGTAGATCGATAGCTAATAGAGGAGGAGATGGTGGCTGAGAGTGAAATCGGCAGAAAAGAAGACAAAGACCAAAAAGAAGCCGACAATTTAAGACGATGATTGAAGAGTTTTATCACCGTAAGGAAAATATGATAGCGGATTGGATTGAGGTCCGGCAGGCGGCCAAGACAAGGTCATCACTGTCCACCGGTAAGGCAAAGAACACCAAGAGTTTAACTTATAGTTTTGATACTATGTTACAATATCCATATGTGAGAGAGAGAGAGAGAGAGAGAGAGAGAGAGAGAGAGAGAGAATATTATGTTTTGTGTATATTTAAGATTATGTTAAATAATAATATAACAATATATATCCTTTATATAGGAGGAGAGAAACAGAAGTATGATAATCTTAAATATGATAATGAATATAATATGATATATATAATAGACAGAATATATAATTACTATATTTAACAAAAATTAATATATTATAAAATTCATATTTAAAATAAATACAAATTATAAATTAATATTTTTAGATAAAATTTTAAATAAAAGTATGGGATTCGGGATCATGTGTATATCATGATTGAGAATTAGTTAGTGTTGTGGTCAGATAGTAGGATTACCCATTTGAAGTTATAATGACAAGATGACTAGGAGCACAGGAAATCATAAGATATCATTAATTTATTTATCACTTCATTTCCATTTCTTTGCTTTCTTCTTGGGTCGGTGGGGCGGTGGGGGCAGTGGTGGCCTTCTTCTGCCCATCCAATAAGATCAGCATATTTTACATATATATATATATATTTCTTTTTGTATGTGTAGTTTAAGCTCTACAAATTTTATGGCCTCCATTCACCCATGTCAGATACATATGATGACTTTCATAAAGTAATCTATCTCAAAAAAATAATAATAAATAAATAAATAAATAATAAATAATCATAAACTTGAATATGATCTTGTTATGCGTGGATTACATCTATTTTGATATCACACCCCCAAAAAAAAAAAAAAAAAAAAAAAAAAAAAAAAAAAAAATAGAAGTTTATGGAGCATTGTGTGTCATTGTCCAATATTTATTATTAATTATCACCTTATGTTATTGGGTAAAATTGAGGAAAAATTATTCATAAATCTTATTTGGAGAAAAGTTATTCCATTTAGTCCTAAAAGTTTTCTTTTAAATCAATTAGTTCTTTTTATTTTGGGTTTGTTGTATTTTCTTGATTTGGGGGTTTGAAAGTTTATTTGTTCGCCCTTGTGTGTAATTTTGATTGAATTTTTTCTTAACGTTGGGGGTGCATGGATAAGGTAAGTTTTTACGTTTTTTTTTTTTTTTTTTTTTTTTGTGGGGATTTAATAGAGTGATTTATACGTGGATGATGTTACCCTGTTTGTGGTGTTATTGGTGTGGTGTTCGTTCCTTTTTGTAGTATTCGTCTCTATTGTACCATTGATATTATCACATTGACATTATATTAATTAATATCCAAACGTAACACTAATGTAACACATAAAAAAATTCTTTACTATACTTTTCTCAAACATAACATTCCAATATAACACTTCAAAAAAACTTCTTAGGGTAACACTCTAAAATGACACACAAAAAAATTTGTTATTGTAACACTCTAATGTAATACCCAAAAAAAACTTCTTAGTGTATTTTTTTCCAAACGTAACATTCTAATATAACACAAAAAAACTCCTTAATGTAACACTCTAATGTAACACACATAAAAACTCCTCAGTGTAACACTTTAGTATAACATACAAAAAAAACTTATTGATGCATTTTTCCAAATGTAACACTCTAATATAATACTCTAAAAACACTCATTAGTGTTACACTCTAATGTAATACACAAAAACTCCTTAGTGTAACATTATAATATAACACACAAAAAAGCTCCTTAATGTACTTTTTTCAAACGTAACATTTCTATATAACACTTCAAAAAAATTTCTTAGAGTAACACTTTAATGTAACACACAAAAAAACTCTTTGGTGTACTTTTTCTCAAACGTAACGCTCCTATGTAACATAAATAAATAAATAAATAAAATAAAATAAAATAAAATTCTTAGTGTACTTTTTCTAAATGTAACACTCCAAGGTAACACTAAAAAAAAAAATGTAAGATTTTCAAACCATTCCAAAAGGACTACAAATATTCCTTAGTAAATTTTGAACAAATGTATAATTGGAGCGTTACGTTTAGGAAAAGTACACTGACGATTTTTTTATTTTATTTTTATTTTTATTTTTTTTTTTTACATTGAAGCATTATGTTTGGAAAAAGTATACTAAATAAATTTTTTTTTGAGTGTCACGTTGTTACGTTTGGAAAAACGTACACCAAAGAGTCTTTTAGTGTGTTACATTGACATGCTACGTTATTGGAGTGTTATATTAGAACGTTAGGTTTTTGTTCGTAATGTGAGATTTGCTCTAGAACGAGGGAAAATTCAAAACTTCTAGTGTAAATTGCCTAAATGTGTAATTTTATATTTTGAGAAAATCACTTTTATCCCTGAAAAAATTAAACTCAAACATGTAAGTAACTACTCTTTTTTGTAATTTCCACTTTAATAGGACCTTTGAGTTTATAAGAAAAAATGAAGAATTAAATCGTTCACGATACCACATTTTAAGATTTATTGATACTTCACCCTAAAATTAAAAAATTAATATAAAAAAATATATTTTATTATATAGATTAATAATCGCATTTAAATCATGTTATAAATATCCTAGAAATACCCAAAACTTTCTCCAACTCAACCAAACCATGGTATGAATGAAGGAAAGGTAGTTTAATTGATAATCTAGTCAACCAATTGCATGATAGGATCATGTTCAATTTTTTTATTTTTTATTTTTTTTACTTCAAGATCCTTCATTACAAAGATCAAAACCAAAGAACATGTCTAGGTGATGCATTTAAGTACTATATTTTAGAATTATTTGATATGACATATAACAAGACATTGATCACATTAGTTGATAGATCTGCACATATGATTAATGTCATTTAAGGTGTCATATAAAATAATATGTAAAATGTAATATTTAAAAAGTTCAAGAAAGCCCATAATATAGTAAAACTTGGTAAGTGGTGGAGGAGACCAGGGGAAAAACCTTACTCACTTGGTTAGGAGAACATTAAGTTGGTTGACATTTCCCCCAACTAGACCATTGTGATCGACTTGTTAAGAAAGGTCAACTTGATTTGGATCAAAGCACGCGATTTATCCTTATAGTAGTAATGACACGTGGTGCTTTGTAGGGTTTTCCTTCCACCTGCTATCAGCGCCAACTAGTTAAAAAACACATCACATAGCCTTAACCTCATAGAATGATGGTGGTACACATGGCACTCTTTGAATGTAGAACAGGCTAAGAAAAGTATTCCTCCCAATAAAAAGTAACTGTGGTACGCAAGTCCTATACATATTCATATCTAATTAATCACATTGTTAAGGTATGTTATAAATCTATTCTATTCTAACTCTCTGTTATTTTCTTGTCATATTTATTTATTTATTTTTATCAGCAAAAAAACTTTATTAATAGCATCAAACATACATACATATGCATAACATCAATAAAGTAGAGGCATAGAGCAAAAAGCATCACAGTGAACCCCTTCATCCCAACTATGTTGGCACCAGAGGAAACACCTAATCATATGCTAGCTCAAGCCAAAGAGTTGGTAAAAAACCAAACCCAACAAAACAAAAAGAACCTACAGCAAAGAAGAAAACACCAACAACAGCTCAATCAACAACAATAGATAGAACAACAGCAGCTCAAGTGACAACAATAGCTCAATCTTAAGCAATAGATAGAGCAAAAACACCCACAACAGACAGGAAAAATCTCTATCACAGTAGCAGCTCAAGCAACAGACATAACAAGCAACATGCAGAACAAAAAACATCCACAATAGCAGGCACAACAACAGCTCAATCAACAGACAGAGAAAAAAACACCCACAACAGTAGCTCAGTAGCATACACCAAAATAAATTTTGAACCCTACACCCAAACTCCTCCATACCAAAATCAGCTCATGAAGATCCTAAACAACTTCTGACTTGGTGAAAATTGAACACGACATCATTAACTGAAAATTAGGCACCACTAAGATGAGATCTCATCCAAATTGCTATCCTCACCTTGATACACTCACAGAGATCATGAACACGGGGTTAAACTACCTTGAAAGCACATTCATTACGATATCTCCACACATACCACAATATTGCTGCTGGTAAAACCCTCCACACTCGATTAACTTTCTTCTTAAACTTCCAACCCAATCACCAAAGTAATAAACCATCAATGGATTTGGGGATAGCCCACTGAAAACCCCACCATACAGCAATAGTAGACCAAATTTTCCAAACAAAAGGACAATGAAGCATAACATGGTCAATTAATTCACTACCCTGATGACAGAAAATACAAGTTAGGACATCTTCCCTTGCCAAAATTCCAAACCTATGTAGCATCCCTTTTGTTTGCAGTCTACCTCTCCAAGCTAACCAAGAGAAAAATTTTCCTTTAAGTGGTGAGAAATTATTCCATATGATAAGAACAACTGATCTATGACAAGGACCAACATTAATCAAACCCCAATCATAAACAAGATGAACCTGGAATGTACCTGACTATGAGGACTTCCACCCCAAGCAATCAACTGAATCACTTCTTAGAATAGGGCCAGACCCCAAAGTAGTGATTAATCTGTCCAACTCACCTTCTTCCCAAGCCCGAAGTGCTCTTCTGAAATTGAAACCCCACCCAGATTGACTAGACCTTTAGGCTAGTTGTATGCTCTAGGAACTCTCTTTATCAATAACCAATTGGAACAATCTAAAGAATTGGCTTGAGAGATTTGTTGAACCCAACCAAATGTCTTTCCAGAAACTAATCTTTTCTCCATTTCCTATTAAGATTTCCACATTATCTTTATAGAATTGAAACAAACTTTCATTCCTGTGGGCCATTGATAAAGATCCTTCCAATCTGAGATGCATGGCCATGAGCAGCCTAATTAGGGAACCATTTTCCTCCAATAGAATCATATTTCTCACAAATAACTAACTTTCACAATGTCTCATCCTCCTGACCATACCACCACCACCACTTCAAAAGCAAACTGTCATTAACAAGCCTGATATTTTTGATCCCCAGACCACCCTGTTTCAAACTCATACATACTTATTTCCACCGAACTAAATGAAGCTTCTTGCTCTGCTCTGAGCCACCCCACAAAAATGATGCTTGAATCCTGTCAATCTCTTTTGCAACACACTCTGACATTTTAAAGAGAGACATGTAATACACAGGTAATGCAGATAACACAAACTTAGTGAGCATAACTCTACCAGCAAATGACAGTACTCTTCTCTTCCACCCAGATAACTTCTTCTTGAAATTCTCCACAACTGACCTCCAAGTCAATCTCCTACTAGGACTGGCCTCCAATGGTAGTCCTAGATACTTCAAAGGCAACTTCTTATTTAAACAATTCAATTTTGCAGCAAACTCGTCAACCAATACATCTGCCACACCCACCCCGCACACAACACTTTTGTAAAAATTAATCCTTAGACCTGAGATCACTTCAAAGCACCTAAGGATTCTTTTAATAGCCAATATTTCAAACCATTTTGCCTCACAGAAAATCACCATGTCGTTCGCAAATTGTAAGTGAGATATATTGAATCCAACATCACCTACTGAAATGCCTTTAAAGAGACCCATATACCTAGCTCTTGAAATAAGAATATTCAAACCCTCAACTACAACATTAAATAGAAATGAGGATAATGGATCACCTTGTCTTAACCCTTTTTGTGGATAGAATTCTGCTGATGGTGATCCATTAACAAGAACTGAAAATCTTGCAGAGGAAATGCAACCCTTTATCCACTTGGTCCAAGTAGTTCCAAAGCCAAAATTCTCCAACATTTGAATAAGGAAGTTCTAGTTAACAGTGTCATAAGCTTTTTCAAAATCAAGCTTAATGATTAGACTCTTTCTATTAGATTTCTTCCACCAGTCCACAATCTCATTTGCTACAAGAATACCATCCATAATATTCCTTCCACTAAGAAAAACTCATTGAACTCTATCAATAATTTTTGGTAGTGCTACTTTAAACCTGTTGGCCAGCACTTTGGACACCACTTTATATACTGAACTAATCAAACTGATAGGTCTAAAATCTTTAATTGAGTCAGGACTATCAACTTTAGGAACAAGGGTCACAAAAGAGCAATTTATTCCATTACCCAAAATACCATTAGCATGAAACTCGTTCATGAATTCCATGATATCACCCTTCATGAACTTCCATCCATTTTCAATGAAAGCCACATTAACCCATCTGGACCTGGAGCTTTATTGCCATCGCATTCCTTGATTGTAGCCCATACCTCTGCTTTTGAGAAATCCTTCACCAAACAATTCTGGAGCTAACATTGATCAACGCATCTAAACTCACCCCCTAGTCTTGGTCTAATCTTCCACCCTTCAGTGAACAAATCTTTAAAGCGAGCCTACACTACCAATTTCAACTCCACATGTTCCTCATAAAGAGTATCATTAATCTTCAATGAGTCAAAAAAATTCCTACTTTGCCTTCTAGAGGCCATTATATGAAAGTACCTGGTATTTTTATCCCCATTTAAGGCCCAATTTAGTCTGGATTTTTGCAACCGGATCCACTCTAGCCTTTTCCTAAGTTTTCATACTTCATTTCTGACCTCAATTCTTTTTTCTAACTTCATCTTCTAAAAGATCTCTCCCTTCAGCAGTGAGATCCCAAGAATGTAACTCATCTTCAGCTGCTTTGAGCTTAGACTTCACATGACCAAATACCTCCACATTCCAAATCTTCAATGCCTGTTTAAGTGATCTTTGTTTGACCATTAATCTGAAACCAGCCCACCCCTTCACTTGTGTACCAATCCAAACCTTTTTAACTTCTTTGATAAAACTGGGATGTAACACCCAAACATTACCGATGACACGCTCAAGTCTATGATAAACCAAACCTAATAGCTAGATGAAATTCCTTGAGCTACAACAATTTTTAATCTGAAAAACATGAGGTTTTCACATACAAAACAAACCCCCTGCACTCCAATCTGCATCAACCTCCATCTATCCCAGTTCATCTTCTGGCTATAAAGATCTGACAAAATCTCATCAAAACATGACTTTTTCGTTTCTTGAATCAACACCATATCCACCCTTTTTTCCTTTATGCAATTTCTGATTCTCCGTCTTTTCTCAAACTTACCCAAGCCTTTAACATTCCATGAAAGAACTTTCATTGTGAAACAACTTTGACTCTCAATTCGCCTTCTGGTGCAGATTTAAACCCCACCGTTCCTTCCATTTTTATCTAATCTTTCCTCATCTTGATTTTCCATTTCCATAATTTTCCGAATAACATTTTCTTCATTATCCCTCATTTCAATACCCAAAACTTTCCCCATCTTCACAGTTGCCTGAGCTTCGTTTCAACTTAAAATCTATTTATAAGCCCCACTGCTAACCGACATAGATGAAGAAATCACAAAAGCTGCCACTCTGAATATGGCTCCTCTATGAAAGCCTTTGCAAAAGCGAGTAGAGCCTCTCATCTTCTTTTTCCATCTTTGCTTTGGCCTCATTTCTTTAGTAGTGGAAGCTTTGTCGCATTTTTCCAGGACTACTTGCTCCCTAGCAGAGCTACCAACAACCACAGCTACATTCTTCCCCTTATCTCTTCTTTTTACTGGTAATTTCTTAGGATCTAAATGAACATGGCTTTCGATAGCCTTCATCCCTTTATTTGATCCAAAATGAATTGGTTGTTGTGGTCTTGGGCCCTCACGGGCTTCAATGATAACATCTGGTTGGCCTTCACCTACATGGTTGAGAGAAGGCACTAATGCTTATGGGCCAGGATTCACCACCTTTAGAATTTCTAGACCCTTTCCCAACCCATTACAAAACCCTTAAATTGGGCTTGATTTAATACCACCTCCAAATTAATATTGGGCCTAATAATACCATTCTCACTAAGGCTTCTAATTAATCCATATGGCCCAGTATTCCCACCGACTCTGGAGTTACCCACTTCATGCCTCTGTAATAATCTACTCTGCATGCTTGACTTGGAACATGAAAAACCTGCCACTACACTTTGGTTTTCCAATTCTCTAGCCGTTTCATTGACAACTGAAACTGCGAGATCATTATAGTTGCTACCCTGCATTACCACCAATCCCTCCATGTCAACCCATTGATTCTTTGCCACCTCAGTTTGAACTTCCAAGTCATCACTTCGATCAACCTTGTCAGCATCATCTTCCTCATTGACTGTTTGTTTCAGCACAGAACTCTGGTCTCCTCTTCCATGGCTACCAACGTTTTCCCATGACTTATTTCCATTGGCATCTTCTTCGGAATGAAGCCCATGGCTTTGCTCAATATACTCCATTACTCTTATTACCCTGCTCTCCATGATAACCACATTATTAATAGCTTCCATCTGTGTTGTGATAATTTCCACCTTACCGCATTTCAATGATGCCATACTCAATGTTTCATCATGAATACCCACTACTTCACCCCACATCTCAACAATCTTCTGAAAATTTTTAGAATTCCATAGATTTGGTGGAATTCCATATCAATATAACCAAATCAATCTTTCACCATCCACTTTCATCCCTTTCTCCCATTCCACTGCCGTTTCACACCAGTCCTCAATCCAATTATTAATGAGATTACTTCTGTTCCACATTGCTTGAGCTGATGGAAAGGTTACATACTCTACTCTACCTCCACATTCCTTAACTTCAATGTTTTGTAAGTCTCTGTTCTGCATATCCGTCTTAAACTCTTTGAAAGAGAATTGAAGTTTTACCTTAACCACTAGACTGTTGAATAACCAGTCATTACCATATTCTTCTGCATGCACGCTCAGGCCATTTCATTTCTTCTGTACTTCACCTCTTACCACCTCATCATACGTGTTTCTTCCCCTTGGTTCCCTAGCAACATCCCTGAGAACCTGAGATGGTTCATACACTTCCTTTGACACCTACTTCCATTGCAACTAGGCAATCACACCTCACAAAGCCGAATCTTGATCTTGTATCCCTTCTTCTCTTGGGGGGTGTTTGGGAAGCCTTGGATTAGGCTATTTTAGCCTTAAATCAAAAAATAGCCGAAAAGCCTCCTGTGCATGATTTTCCAAAAAAAAAAAGAAAAAAAAAAAGAAAAAGTCAAATGTTTCGGCTCTGCAGCAACGCAGCCTACACTGCCACCAACAGTGTAGGCTGCAGACAGCTATAATTACCATAATACCCCCTATATAGTAATTTCGGAAAAATTAAAATTAAGGGCAATTTTGTCATTTTAATTTAACATCATTTCAAACACATTTTTCAATACAATAACTCAACTAAAAAATCATCTCATCTTCCCAAACACAAAAACTAAAATAGCCACTAAAATAGCCAAAAAGCCAAATAGCCTACTAAAATAGCCACTTCCCAAACGAGGCCTTGTTTGGAATGAACACATCTTTTACAATCCCAAAATTCGAGAAAATTAAAAACAACCCTTTTGGGTTCATACTTTCAGGAAGATCACCTACGAACAGCGTATCAGACCTGGGCCCATGATTTCGACTTCTTTTCTTGAACACTGGTTGCCACTCTTCTCAGTTCACAGTTGCACCTCCTTCTCTCTCTCTCTATCCATCACTTCCCTAAGCTCAATCTGCCATATTTTCTTGTCTTATGAGACTATGAAATCCCTAAGGAACTATAAATCCCATTAGAGACTTTAGTTTGCTAATCCAATCTTATGGGATTAGATAGGATTAGAGGTAAAAAGATCTTATTGTTTCTCATTTTACAAAAATAATCAAGTCACAAATTATATAATAAGAATATTTACGTAATTTTATAAATTTAATTTCATCCAATTAATATCACTACACTAGTACACAAATCAAGGACGGTCATATCCTAAGGTCATTGAGGCAGTGGCCTTAGATCCCATTTCTCATGAATGCCCCAAAATTTTGCTTCATGCCTTCAGAACGGTCGTGTCACCCCTGACACAAATAAATATAATTTATTTTACATTTTTAACCTAATATCACTCTATTAATAATTTCCTCCGTCAAACCCATCATATTAATAATCTCTTTCCACACAAACTAGCCCAAAGGAGTTAAAAGTAGTTGCCGTATTAGAGATGACACAACTTTATGGTAAATTAAGAATAAGGGGTTGTTTGGAATGTTATAAATAAGTGTACTTTTTGACTTTTTGTGAAATATGAGTTGGGTATGGGTTGGGTTTGAAGTGATATGATAGAGAGGTAATGTGACTTAAATAAGATGATGTGACTTAAATAGGATAGTAATTTTTTGACTTTTTAACTTTTTTAGAGGATGACAAACAAGACCTAAATATGTTGTGTGCATTGACTTGAGGGTAGCCTACCTACGCCCCCAAAAGATCAACAGCATGACTTGACCCCATTACTACTTTTCAACGCATACAAACCAACGCAAACCTGTATATGACCAATTCTATGTTTCTATTCAAGTATTCATAACCAAACCATACTTGCTTTTTTAAAAAAAGGGTAGCTAAACAGCATCCATCACCTATAACAATAAATATATATACACAGCACTCCCTTTTCATTTTCTTTTATTTATTTATTTATTATATATATATAATTCTATAATATATCAGGGAGATCTTTATATATATGATATCTGTATATACATGTCTAATATCTATGTTTGTTGTCAATTTGTAGCCTACCGAACACCAAATAATAAAACTCAACACCGAACCAACCTAGTTATGTAAGCTGGTCAACTTTTCCTCATATTTATAATATATTATATGTTGAATGGGTTACATTGTAACTGTCAGAGTTTAATTGTTTGACCTCTTAACGTAATTATTCATGCCCTCTAAACATGTCTATGTATATATAATTTGCATAAACTTGTTGATTTGTTAATTAGTATTATGGTGTTCAGCAATGCTAGGTATCATGAAAAGTCTTTTATGAAAATGATCATGAAAGATTTGTAACTTTTGGATTACACTTAGAATAAAACACCACACATTAATCAAGGCAATCTAAGTGTCACAAATCTTTCATGATCATTTTCATGAAAAAATTTTCATGATCCCTAACATTTCTCTATTGTGTTATATATAACTATTAAATCTGTCAACTCAGAATTTCAATTTCAGAATTCTACTCAAACAAGAAATGTGTAGTTGAGATTTAATTTGTGTGTTGTCAGTCCTTATATAAAATGAATCTAAATCATTAGTTGGTATGATTCTGATTAAATTTATACATAAAAGTTCTGAATTTGTAGCATAATTGTATATATAAAGAGACTGTATAAATTGTTGAGGACTTCTCAATTTCAGTTGACATTTGTTATGAGGGTTTGCCTTCATGACGTAATACAAAGCTATTAAGTAAAATAAGAGAGGGACAGAGAGAGATGCCTTTAAACTACATTATTGAAATGATTTTTTAATTTACAACTACTATGGTAAGGTAGAAGGTGATACCAAAAATCTCAAAACCAAATTTGGGGTTGTTGGTTGGTCCACACATGACATAACACAAATAATTTAGATGGTTTTTTGGATGATTAAAAAATGATTATTGTGTGGGAAAAAACTTACCACCACCACAGCATATAAGAGTTTTAGAGACCAAATGTTTTGATTTCTAAAAGTGAAAATTTTGTTGCAAAAGACATTTAGGGACCAATTTCTATCGTCATGAAAACAATTTTTAAAAGATCGTCCCGAAAAATAAAAAACAAAGCTTTTAGCAACAAAATTCTGAAAATGTCACTAATAAATAGACTTTTAGGGACAAATAATTTGGTCTTAAAATGGTTTATTTTTTGAGATAAAAAATTTGGTCTTAAAAGAATAATAATTCATCACTAATGTCTAATTTTCGTTACTAAAAATATCATAACGACACTTTTTGTAACAAAAATATTTGATCCCTAAAAAATAATTTTGTCCCTAAATTTTAATTTCTAAAACTTTAAACTTTTGTAGTGCACACTGAACAACAGCGTCAGACTATTGCGAACTTGAAAGAATATTGTTTGAAAACACTCAAAAAAAAGAACCTCGATAAGTTAGAATGAAAATAAATACAAAAATTGAGGGTAAGAGTGTAAATTGATTCATACCTTTGCTAGGTTGAGATGATGTGCTTATAAAGGTAGCATATGACCATGGTTAAGAATTCTCAACCACACCTCATATTTGTTCTACTTTGTGTAGGATGATGTCCCATGTTTACGAATTTCTGGAAGTGGGTTAGGTCCATAATTGTTGAACCGCTCATTAACTTGGTCTGGCCGTTGAAATTGCTTGATCTGAGCCAAAGATTTATTTCGGATTTTCGAATTAACTCACAGTCTTGCTCATTCCCAACGAATTCTAGCTCGATTGTTTCGATAACTCCATCCTAGCTCGGCCACATAGCCGTAATCCTGTTTGGATTCATGGAATACCACCCACCACAATGATATCTACAGCTATAAATTGACTACAAAAAGGCAAGGAGAGGGCAAATTATATTAAGAATTATCATTATTGATTAATCATTATTGATTAATGATAGAAATGGTAGCTGGCAGAATTGTTTTTTAAGCCAATTCAAGCAAAGCCAAGATCCATTGCAAATATCTGGATGATCCATTACCGGCCCATATCTAATTCAAACCCTATTATACGGCCCAAATTGGGAATGCGTATATATATATTTTTTAAATTGGGCTTAATTTGAACCTGAGATAATTTGAGATGTTTGTGGGACATTTTCAATAATATGAACCATTGATTTTGTAAAGTCCTTCATACATAAAAATAGTTTAATCCGATATTTGTAATCTTTTTATTTTATTATGTTTTTCTCTCAAAAAATAGACAACAAATATGTTTTCAAAAATAGACTGTCTTTTTTATTTTTTATTTTTTTATTTATGAGAATATACAATAAAATGAAAATGTACGATTATTGGATTGATCTAAATTTTTTCATGAATAATATATATAGAGAACCCTACAAAACAAACTTTTTAGATCATTAAAATGAGACTCGTAGTAAACCTTACAAATCCCTCAAATTTGCTTAAATTTATACGGATAAATTACACTTACACCACTTGAGGTTTGAGTTTAATACATATTATCCTATGATATTTGGAAAATTACACTAACCCTCCTGTCATTTGAATTATTTAGACAGAATGAAGACATTGAATTCATACACTCTTTCTTTTCTTGCTTTGCTTTACTTTCTTTTTCTTTTTCTTTTTTTTCTTTTTTTTTTTTCCCTTTCCTTTACTTTATTGTTTTTTCATTGTAATTTTCTATATTTTTCTATTACGAGTTGTTACTTTTTATATAATTAGGGGGTTTGTGAAATGAGACTATTAACTATAGGGGTGAAAATGTAATTTTCAAAATGTTAGGAAATGAAATATAATTGGACCAAACCTCAAGGGGGTGCCAGTGTAATTTACCCAATTTATATTTAAGAAAAGTCTAATCTTATATTCTACACATTGCAATACTACCATTCTAACTTATGGGGACTATAAAAAAATTAAGATTTTAGAGATTAAAATTTAAGAGTAAAATTATTTTTTAGAGATTAAATATTTTTGTTGCGAAAAATATTGTTATTATATTTTTAACAACGAAAATTGAACATTAGTGATGAATTATTATCCTTTTGAGATTAAATTTTTTGTCTCAAAAAATAAACTATTTTGAAACCAAATTATTTTGTCCCTAAAAGTCTATTTATTAGTGACACTTTCAAAATTTTGTCACTAAAAACCTTATTTTTTACTTTTTGGGATGACCTTTTGACGACTATCCTCACGACGATAGAAATTGGTTCATGAATGTCTTTTGTAACAAAATTTTCACTTTTAAAAACTAAAAAATTTAATTTCTAAAAATCTTATATGTTATAGTGTGGAGGGACAGAGATTGAACTGCATCATGAGCTTGGGTTGTATGAGTTGATGGGATTAAAATTTAACTATAAAATATAAAATAAAATTGGGCAGACAAGTTTCGTTTAATTTAGTTTTTGAGGCCTCGTTTATCAATTATATATTTTAGTTAAAATGTTAAAAAAATTATTATAAGTTGTCGCATTGCTCTCTCTATTTTTTCTGTACATCTTTTTCTAAAAAATCAAAAAATCACTAAAATATAGTCTGTTCACAAATGAGGCTTGAATCATGATTTAAGTTTTGAATTATATTTTGAATTTTGAGTTTTTGAAATGAGTTTTGAAAAGAGAAAAAGTTTTGAAAAGAGTTTTAAGTTATATTTTGAGTTTGGAGTTTGGAGTTTTTGAGTTTTGAGTTGTATTTTTAAATTTTTTGAGTTTATTTTTTTATTTAAATATTTAAATTTTTTCTTAATTTTATTTTTTGAAGGTAAATATTTTTTATTTTTTTAATGTGTGTTGTATTTACTACATTCGCGCGCTGTATTTTTTTTAAATATTTAAAATTTTTAAAAAAATTTATTTATTTTATTTTAAATATATAATTTTTATTTTAAATATTTTTTATTTCTTTTATTTAACTACTTGATTTTATTTTTTAAATATTTTTGAATATTTATTTATTTTTAAATATTTAATTTTTTTAAAAATCTTTTTAAAATTTTAATTTTTTTTGAATAATTTGTTTACCATTCTTTTTTAAATGTTAGAGACTCCTAAAAAATACTCACAATTTTATCTACAATGATATAACGGGATCTGTTAACTTTTGAGTTCTTACACACTTAGTGATAGTGGGTCCAACTCCTATGCCATATCATTGTGTGTGAATTTGTGAGTAATAGTCTTTAACAGTACTCTTTTTTTTGGGGGGGGGGGGGGGGCGGTGGGGTGTGGGGGAGAGAGGGGGGCAAAGATAGCGTTAGTATATTAATAATTAGATTACAACGCAAATTAATGTCTCTCCATAAACTCGATCTAAAACCTCACTCTAAAATTTAAATATCCTCTCCATGACCACTTGAGCTACATCCACATCATTAGATTTGTTTACCATCTTACATGGCACTTTATTTGTCATTCATAATGTAATATATGGAAGGTGGAATCTAATTGACCAATACAATAACAATACATCAAATATAAAATTAAAAAAAAAATTGACCACAACATTACTCACTTCTATATAAATAATATGTGCCTAGGGGTGTAAAAATGACCTAGCCTGGCACCATCGAGCCTAGCGAGCTCTAGCCAAAAATCGGGCAAGCCACTAAGCCAAAGACTGGGATCGGGCTTGTTTTGAGTCTAGCCATTTACTTTTTATTTTTTATATTTTTCCACCAAATTTTAGTTTTTTTTTCCACAAAAATAACTTAGAAACGACAGCAAGCCTCGAACGGGCCAGGTGGGTTGAGCCTGTAGCCTTGGAGTGGGCCTTAAGTGGGCTGGTGGGCTAAACTCCAAGTCAAGCCAATCGGGTTGGGCCCTGAAAAACACGGCCCAGGGTCGCAAGCTCAGGCCTGGGCGGACCAGGCCCTTTCAGGCCGTGAGTGAGCTTCAAGTAGCCTGGGGGCTGGTAGGCCAATTTTATACCCCTATATGTGCCTTTCTCTATGATTGAGTCCTATGTACATAGAGCTACTAGATTGTATTTCAATTGGAACCTACAAAATTGAAATTTGAATAAATGGCTTTTTAGTTGTTTTTTTTTTTTTTACTTTTTTAGATAATGTGTTTGAAAATTGTTATTTTTTTTAGTGCAAAAATTGATGTAACATTTATTTATTTTTAATTAATAGCAAACAAGTTAATAACTTTTTAATTTTTTTGACTATTTAAAATTATCTTTTTTTGGACTACCCAAACCCCCACTTAATCTAGTCTCAATTTCACTTCTTTGATCAACTAGAAATGCCTAAACCAAAAAGAAATTGGACTATAAACCCTTATCTCACTCACCCTTCTAAATTCTAATGGGAACCTTACTATAAGTCTCATACACAAACTTCAAAGTCTATCTAATTTCAAAATAAAATACTTGTACCAATTAGTCTTATATACTTTTAATTGTTACCAAAAAATTTTTTTTTTTTGAAAAAAAATATTTAAAGACGCTCCTACATCCCACCACTGTTGGACTTTCATCAAACGGTCATCAGAGACTCGCTGGAATATTCAACATCACTGGAAAATCGCTGGAATATCATCAAAAATTTGCCGGAGTATCGCCGGAATGTTCTAAACGTCACTAGAAGTTGTTGGAATGCCTAGAATATTCGCTGGATATCAAGAATATCGCCGGAGACTCACCGGAATGTCTAGAATATTGCCAAAAAAAAGAAGAATAATAAACTGAGAAATTAAATTGAAAAACCATAGCAAAATGTGCTAAATATTGATAAATTGAAAGAAGAAAGAAAAAACCTAAGAACAACAAGCAGCAACAATAAAAAATAAAAAATAAAAAATAAATTGTGATATTTTCAATTTTTGTAGGGCTTAAGAAAATAATTTCTAATATTGATTAAACTGAAAAACAAGTTTTGAAACTGTAAAATATTACAGTTTCAAAGTATGATTCTATTAAGTATTTATCCTTATTAATCAAACTAAAACACATGTTATGAAACTGTAAAATTTTACAATTCTAAAGAATGATTTTATTCAGCGCCAAAAAAACTAAAACTATAAAATTTTATAGTTTTCACCGTCTGTAATTAAAACTCGAAAACAATTTATTCAGAACTTGAAAATTTGCTTCATAATAATAGAATGATAAAAGTGTATAGTACAAAAAAAATATTAAAACTAAGAGATCGAAGGAAAGAGACAGATATAGAGAGATGTTTGTACTTCAACAACTATTTTTTGATTTAGATCTAGCCGGACCTAACGTAGATTTAGTCAGATACGTCAAATTTGAGTAGATCTACTCATCTGCTTCGTCGGAAACTTATCTCTTCCACCGTCAGTGAGCATGAAACAAGGAGTTCGTGCTCGGTGGTTGCTTGTAAACCTCAATCAATGGTTGTCATCGGTTGTCGGTGATTATAGATTAGAAAGAGAAAGAAAAAAAGGAAGGTGTAGTCATTATCGATATCAGATAAAGAGAGATACAAAGAAGAACCAGGGAGTAAGGAAAGATAAGAAGATAAATGGGTATAGGATTTTGTACGGGGGCGAAATATCCTCTGCTTTCCGTACTCCTTGGACTGCAAGCTTCTGGTGATGGCGTGTAACCTGCAATCACAGAAACAGTGAACTGCCCGGTGGTGGTTTGCCGGATAGACCCTCTGACGATCAAGTCAGATCACTTGAGGAAGAAGAAGGCTGTTAGAGAGAGTGTGTGTTTCAGATAGCGCAAATTGGTTACCTTTAACGTTCATCTTCCTCCCCCATTTCTAGGCTGGCCATGCAGCCCCAAGGTTGTGCGCGCACTACCTTTGCTGTCCTTTCCTAGACAAGTGGCAGTGTTCGCCTCTCACCACCTTACGCGAGTAAAGGCCCAGTCCTCCAACCAGTACACGCAGAACTGCCCAACGGTATTGACGCGTGCTTGGAGTAGATGTCCTCTCCCCAACGCCATTGGCCCAGGTGGCACACTTGACCGGAGTACCACGACCAGCCTAGCTCTTGTGGAGAGTCGCCAACACAAGCAACACAGCCGGACTGTGTCTCGCCGACCTGTCCCTCGGGGCGAAAGTCTGATTCACATGGCCAAGCTACTCTTGGTCGGTCCATCCCGGTTGATCGGCCGTGAGGCATACCGGCCTCCCCCGTCCTACCTTCATTCTCGGTTATAAGAAGTCCGTCCATCTCGGCTGACCGGTTGAGGCATGCCGGTCCTCGCTTTGCAATCAGTCTAGCCCAGGCTACTTTTAGCTCGGTTGTCACACGTCACCGTGTGCCTTGGCAAGCGTCTGGTCACAGCTCGGCCAGGCCTTAGATCATGCCTGGTCGGCCAACCTCTCCGGCCGTGCAACACAAAGCGAAGGGCAATGTCAGGAGAGAAACACAGCTCGGCACCGTGCGGTTTGTCACCACCCGCGTCACCGTAGCTCGGCCGTACTAACCGGTGCAAATCTCCCCTCTCAGATTTTTAGGTCTATCTAAAAAATTTTAGGATTAAATAGAATACACAATTTTCAAAAAGACTTGTAGGTAATTTACCCTTACACTGACTATATTTGAAGCCCAAACATGTGGAACAGACACCAGCCCAAATGAAGGGAAACCATTGTCAATTTTTTGACCAAAACCCCCATCTGCCCCCAATTTGTGGAAACTTTTTGAATTTAGCCCAACAACGTTGTCACGTGCCACAGTGTGTTTTAGGCCACAAACGTACAATACAGAAAACATTTTTATGCCAAACCTGTTTGTATATCCATGACTTTTGAAAAAAATCAAACCATATTAATTCCTGTAAGTTGTTTCATCCTAAGCTATAAAAGTGGTTGTTATGTACTACCGAAATATTTCACCCAAACATTTTGTTTTTTTATGTAGTTTTCCATGTAGCATTTTTTTGCAATTAAATTTAAACAAAATTCATCTTGAAACATGAACTTAAACAAAATAATAGTTTTAAGTGCACAAAATTTAATTATATAATCAGATATTAATTTCACATGAGATGGGATTCAATAATTGTATTATATCCTATTCATGTGAAGGTATTAGTGTCCGATTTTATGATTAAATTATGTATAAATAAAACTAAGTGATTCCATGACAACCCACCTTGAATATCTTTTTGTTGGTAAGTAAATATTTTTTAAAAAATGATGAAATAATTGTTTAGAAGTGAATTATTAATTGGTTTTTTTTTTTTTTTTCCTGTCTTAAGTTATTTTTTAGTTTCTATCAAAATCTTTCAATTTTTTAGTCTAAAATGCAACTAACAATAAAATAAAAAAACAAAATTAACTTTCTACCAGATTTTTTCATCTTTTACTTTCCATCAAATTATAATTTTTATTTCTATGTGCTTTTAGTCTAAATGAAACTAAACTAAAAATAAAAAGTGAATTTTTAGCTCTTTATTTTTTATTTATTATTTTTTGGATTTCTTTTTTACTTTTATACATTCAAAATTTTGAAGGATTTTAGAATAAAAAATTCTAAGTTAAAAAAAAAAATTGTACTAATTTCTATTTATATATATATATAAAAAGGAACAAGATTATGTTAAAAAAGTTATTATTCTACAACATTACTAGACCAATTTATTTATGCTTCGTTGAAAGTAAAAGGTGGAATACCACCACGTCAAGCAATGTTGTAATTTATATTACAAAAGTGACTTTGTATTATTTTCTCAAAAAAAAAAAAAAAAAAAATCCAAACAAAAATGTTCACTATAATGGTTCCAGTTTAGACTCGACCCATTTTTATACTTTTAGATTTAGAATTTTGTGTCTTTAATTGTTGTTCATGCCATTTTATCATCTTGTTCATAGTTGAGTTGAGTTGTTGATCGTGTTTGAAACAAGTTGGAAGTTAGTTTTTCAAAAGAGTTGTTGTTTCATTTCTAGTTCGCTCGAGTGATGATTTGGTATCTCAACACTTTTGCAAGTCTGTAAAACTTCTAAGAATGGGTGATCTTTGCTCGAGCGGCCTTTTCTTCGCTCGAGCGAACTTTTGCAGGTTTGAACTTCTAGGAGGGGGTCATTGTGTGCTCGAGCGGTGTTTTGATCGCTTGAGCGATGTCACTTACTGTGTTCGATACTCGAGCGATTGTTTGGTCGCTTGAACGGTCTATGTGTATATCAGTTTGGGAAAACGGGTTTTTGTCACTCTTTCACTCTCTCTCTCTCTCTCTCTCTCTCTCTCTCTCTAAAACACCTCTAACCCTAATTTCTTTCCCTTCTCTCTCTAGTTCTTGCTTAAAACCTCAAATACACCATCACCCATTAATTTCTCAACCATAGTTCCTTGAAGAAAAAGGTAGAGTTCGTCGGAAGTTTCGTTTTAATCGGAGTGGATCTCGTTTTCGATCTTGTCAAACTTCCACTCTTGCACTCTTCACCTTCTGCTCTTAAGGTAGGGATTTGTTTAGCGTTTAGTATGATTTTTAGTTTAGTTATTTACTTTTTAAAAAGGTTTAGTGATTTGGGAATTTTAGATTAAATCTAGGTTTTAATTTTAAAATGTAAAAGAGTGGTTTTTCAAATAAATTCTTGAGAAAGATTATGAAAGTGTGTATATTGTTGGGTTGTGTTGGAAACTCCTTCCTTAAATGTGATTTTGAAAATAGAGGAGGTTTTATTTGAAAAATCATTGATATTGATTTATGAAAGAAAAGGAAATTTTGTTGGGTTTTGAAAAGATATAGAGAATGTATCTATTGAAGATGAAAGTGGAGTTAGATATTTATTATCCCTCCCATTTTGAAATTTACAAGATTTTATGTGTTGTTGAAAAATTATCTATTGAGTAGAAATGTCTGTTTTGGGCTATCGGTGAAGGATAATTTTAATTGTTATATAAATTGCATGAGGATTAGGTTAAATTGAAACTAATTACTTATACATCTTGCATCAAGTATTGTTTTACACTTGAATATTTAAAATGTATTGTTTTTGAGAAAAAAAAGGGGTGTATATATTGGTGAATCTAGTTATGGGGTATGGTTGTTGTTTATATTGTTGGCCTGTGTGTTCATGACGAAAGTCTAGGAACCTATGTGGTTAGGTGCTGACCCTTCCGGTCAGTACCGGTAAAATGGCTTTGATAGTGCTTGCATAGCCAATTAGCAGACATGTACCTAGAGATTGTCAATGTTTTGTATCCATTGCCCTGGTTTTTAATATAAAGTGTATTTTCATGAATAAAAATATATTGATAATGCCATTGCATTGTTTTGAGATGGAAAAGTATAATATTTTGGCAAATGACATGCATATGCATTTATCTTATGACTTCGTTAAGATTCATACATAGTGTTAAAGTATCTCTATTTGGCTTTAGCTCACCCTATATGGAAAACAACGTTTTAGGTGCTGATAATATGCCTCTACCAAAGACATAACTTGGAAGAACCGTAGAGTTGAAGGCTCATTTTCGTTTCTTTTGTTGTAATTATATTTTGTACAAACCTTGGGCTTTTTAATTATTTTGGACTTGATCCATCTTATTATAACCAAGCAATGTCTTGGAAAGATGTAGCCATTAGGGCATAAACTCATCTGTATTACTTTTTATTTCAGTTCACTCATATATGGCATATGCTATAGATTCAGGATCTAAGATTTATGAATGTAAACTCACATATGTGAAATGTTAATGTTTTGCATGTCTATGTTTTCTATTGGATATCATGAGATGGGTTGTCGTTATTATTTTGGAGCGTTATAACTTGGTATCAAAGTTACTGGGTTTGAATATTTTGGGATCGTGAGACGTGATTTTTACCACAATGGGTTTATCTTGCTAGATAATGTTAGACGTAGACTTGGTATGCTATGTAATAACATGTTTATATGACTAGATGAGTATGAGATTTGGTTTCTAAGATATTGATTGGATCTACGAGTTTCTAGAAGTCCTATTAGAAGAGCACTTGATCACTGCTTATTCTAACTAGAACTCTAGCAATGTCGTGGAACAATTAATTATTTGAGAAGGAAATTCGTTTCTGATTATGTGACTTGGTGCTTATGTGAAATGAATTAATTGTTGTCCACTGTATTAGGACGTAAGTGAGTTAGTTTCGGCACATTTGTAAATGTGATAAATTATTATGTAACCTTTACTAGAATGTCAGGACGAGGACGTGGTGGTAGTAGTTGTGGCAGGCCTAGGCGATAGGAGGTGTCAATACCGGATGAAATTCCAGCACAGGAGGAGAAAGTTGGCCAGGCCGACAAGGCCGAGCCAGCAAGTCAGCAAGCTATGAGTGCCTTAACCCGCGAAATGGCAAGAGCTTTGCAATGAATCCATGGACATTCTTAGGGTTGAGAATCAAGTCTATGTCCATGTTGCAAAAATAGAGCCATCTTTTCTGAAGAGGGAGTTCTTCGAGTCGAATCTACATAAGTTTTTAGGGGATTCGAAAGAGCCACTAAAGGCCAACTAGTGGCTTGAGTGGATGATGAAGACGTTCAAGATGCTTGGCATCGAGGATGACAGTTTGAGGGTGACCTTGACATCTTTCCAACTAAAATGAGATATGGGTCAGTGGTGGAAATATGTGCGAGGGCGTATTGGGGTGACTTGGAAGGCCTCTGTTAATGCTTAAGTTTTTGCTACCCATTGCCAGGAAGAAGTTGAGAGACCAGTTTCTGAAGCTCAAATAGCTACATACATCGGTAGCCAAGCTTGAAGCTGCTTTCGCTAGTTTATTGACTTTTGTACCAAAACTTGTGGCAATGAAAAAACGCCATTGCATCGAGTTTGAGAAAAGGTTGAGGATCGAACTCCTTTTTAAGGTGGTCGGGTCAATGATTAGGGATTATGGCCATCTTGTGGAGTCGGCGGCCCACTTAGAAATCGTGATTCAAGTAGAGGAGGAGTGGATGAGGGGCTCCAGGTAGAGGAGTCATGATGTTCAGGGGGACACTAGGGATAACAAACGGCAAAGGGGTTCCACCCTACAGCAGTCCCAGGCTACACGATTTAGATCCACATTTCCTGTGCCGAGTTCAAGTTTGAGGAGAGGTAATTAGGGTGTGAAGCTTCAAATGTAGTCTGTTGAGCCACAAGTCTTTAGTTTACCCATAGAGGGGAGGAGTGCAATAGTCTGTACCGTCTTCGGCTCATCCTCATAGTTAGGGGAGAGGTTAGCTGCCTATCTGTTATTAGTGTGGGCAGTCGAGGCACTTGAGGAGGTTTTGTGTCACGCCCCAAAATTTAGACAATTAAATATTAAATTAGGACTAAATCCCAATCAATATTCCATCATCTAAATCTTAAGGGTGAAACAAAATCTAAATGCTTTCACCTCAATCTGGTTTAAGTAAATTTCAATGCTAAAAAAAATTACAAGAGATAAAAAAAATAAAAAATAACAAAACGCAAACCAAATCATCCATCATAAATTTATAACTATCAAATACCTTCAACATTAAAGTAGCAACAAATAGTCAAAACAATTTAAACAATGCAAAGTTAGAAAATAATCCGCAATGCCAAATTATCAAAATACTAAGGTCATAAATAAATAAATAAATAAACTAATATCAACCCTAATCTCAAGAAAGCAAAAGAAGTCTGAGAGACATGTCCTACAACCATAGTTATTTCTTGTCACCACCGTAGTCCCAACTAATCCTGCAAAGGAAGCTTGTCTACGCTCAAACAGAATGCACCCAAGATGCCAAGAGACAAAATGGGTCAGTATGCAAGTATACTAGCATGAGTACAAGATTTGACACCCACGTGTCCACCAAATACAAACAAAAGTACATTTAATTCTTATTATAGAATAAGACAAGTAGCTCCATCCACACCGAGACGAATCAGTAGTCTCCTGAGATACAATGATATTTAGTTTCTTGCCTGTACACAAGTAAATACAAATTGAGTATATAAAATAAATAAATAAAATATAGTGGGTCAGCCCTGCATAAAAAGTTAGTAAGACCCACCATTCTGCAAAAAAATTAAGTTAGTATAATTTAATCATAAGTAAATTACTAAAGAGATATAAAAATGCATCGTTCCATACTTAAATCATTCGAATTAACCAAAACTCAAAAAACAAAAGTTATACAGAATCAAATTTCCTAAAATGTAGCATAGAAGAATATAGTAGAAACTAAAAAGGTTAAGAGAAAAACTTGATAGAAAAACCTAGATGGAAATCGACCGAAACACCTGAAACTGAAAACGAAAAGAAACTACCTTAAGATGATTTTCTTCGAAAAAGTTCAAAACACGAAAAGTGTTCAAAATAAAGTTTTACTTTAGTTTATACAAAATCAATGTAAATGAGCTCATTTCATGG
This sequence comes from Camellia granthamiana, assembly GCA_036172215.1. Lineage (NCBI taxonomy): Eukaryota > Viridiplantae > Streptophyta > Magnoliopsida > Ericales > Theaceae > Camellia > Camellia granthamiana. Next base: position 116,546,230 of record CM069903.1, read on the forward strand.
TTTAAAACAGCATCTAAAATCTGCATTACTAAAATGAATAAAAACTATTGTAACCAAGATCATCCACTTACAAGTTCTAATCAATCATTTTAGCAAAAAGTTAAAATACAATAGTTGTCTAGAATTATGTATACATGTCTCTGTCCAAATCTCACAATTTATCGAGATTGTTAACTATTTTTGAGATGTACAAATCAAAACAATTCAAACTATATCAATAAGTTCATATTTAATTCTTTATACCTTAACTCCACCACTTCGGCCCTTCACTTCCGGCCTACACATATATCTCATATGCCTCCTGTATACCTAACACTGCTTCGCAACCAAACTTGTATGAGGATATTGTCCCAAGTTTGATCCACACTCCCCAGACGGCTAGCATATACGTACACGCGTAAATCAAAACACTCGTTTACTCCTGAGAACAAAACAACAATATATATATACACACCCCTAATCTACTCATGAAAACAAAGATAACAATGCCAAACCTAAGGCATTCAAATAAATCTCATAATTCTTACTTTTTTTTCATACACTTTTTCTTACCAGTACTCAAATAAAACAACAATTCATGGAGTCATGGTGGAGTATTTATAATTCATCTATGGGTTCCTAATTTATTTTAATTTCATATATCCATGAGTGTGATTACATCCATAATATATATATATATATAAACCCTAAACCTTGTATACACAACTAACCAAAATAATTGAAATCAATCCATCATCTTCATGCCAATACAATCAAATAAATAAATAATAACAACAAAATAAACATAAATCAAGGAAAGTGGGTTTTGCACTCACAATTATTTTTTGAAGATCAAAGAAATATTTAAAGAATTAATAAAGCCACCAAAATAAAACCCTAACCCTTTCTTTCTCCCCACTCCTCTCTCTTTCTCTCTCTCTCTCTCTCTCTCTCTGTGTGCTTGTTTTTTGTTTTTCTGTTTTTCTTTTCTTTGCCGCTTAAGATTATAACCTAATCACTAATTATATAACCTAATTTCGTATTATCACCCTAACACCTTTGATATATATAAGATGAATATATAATACCTTATATATATACATATATAAATATTCAGATTAATTATATATAATTGAATATCACATTAAATTAATTAAATATTACATTAAATTCTCATGTATCCATGCAATTAATAAAGCCAAAAATAAAATAAAGTAATAATAATAATTAATAATTACTTAAGAAAAATTAGGGTCGCTACAAGATACATATAGCGATTCTGCTTTAGACCCAACCTGTTGATGTTTTGGATCCGGGTTTTATTGTTTTATACGATTGTTCATGTCTTATTTCTCCTTATTCCTCATTGAGTTTGGTTATTGGAGTGTCTTGGTTGTGTTTGGAACAGGTCATAAGTTAGTTTTTGAAAATGGTTTTCGCCTAGATTTTGGCTTTTTCGCTCGAGCGACACTTCTTGCGCTCGAGCGGTCTTTGAGAACTCTCAATACTTTTGCAAGCTTGCAGAGATACTAGGAGTTGGCATTCTACGCTCGAGTGGTACTTCTTGTGCTCGAGCGGTGTTGGCTCGAGCGGTCTTTCTTGAGCTCGGGCGATGGTCCTATTTCTGTAAAACTTCTAGGAGTATGTATTCTTCACTTGAGTGGTCACTTTGTGTGCTCAAGCGGTCACACTTATTGTGTATGGTCGCTCAAATGACACTTCTTGCGCTTGAGCGGTCTGCGCGTGTATCAGACCGTAAAGTCACTTTTTTAGCTCATTTTTTCATATCTCTCTCTGTCTCTAAACATTCTAAAAATCCTAAGTTGAGACCCTCTCTTTCTAAAACTCTCATTCTCTCTACAATTACACCTAGATCCATTGATTTCTTCACCCGTGTCCCTTTGATAGAAAGAAGAACACTACAAGAGATACCTTTTGATAGGGGCAAAGTTAGGTTTCAGCATTGTTAAAGTTTCTCCATTCCTACTATTGTCTTATAAACTTGAGGTAGAGATTCTCTACACTTTCTTATGATTTTTAACTTAGTTATTTGCTATTTTCTAAAACAACATTGTGATTTGGGATTTTTGGACAAACCTAGGGTTTTGGGTTAAAACTCAAAAGAAGGGTTTTCAAATGGATTCTTGGAAATGGTTATGGGATTGTAAATGAGGATGAGTTGTGATAAAATGATGGGTTTTTACCCTTGGGGTTGATTTATAAAGAAAAGAGGGTTTTGCCCTAAAGATTTCAAATGTTGATTTTGAAAAAATAATGGGATTGATGTTGGAATTGTGAAATTGAGTTGGTATTGATGAGCATTGTAAAGTTAGGTATGTATGACCACTCATATCTTGAAATTTGAGAAAGTTTATCTTTATGAAAAACTTATTTATCTGTTTAAAGATATTTGTTTTGGGCTATCAGTGGTGGATAACTATGATTATTGTAGAAATCGCATGAGAACTAGGAGAATTGAAACTATTTTCTCATCCATTTGCATTGGGAATTATTGCACATTAACACATTGAAAATGTTAATTGTTTTGAGAAAAAAAGGTGAATACTTGGTGAATCTGGGTAAGGGGTGTGGTTATAATATTAAGTTGGCCTGTGTATCCTTAGTGAAAGACCAAAAACCTGTGCGGATAGGTGTCGAGCCTGCCAGTTAATACAGTAAAAATAATAGATTAGTTGCACTTGTGTAGTCTACATGCAGACACATACCTAGAGATTCACAGAGTTGTATTCACAGTCTTGCTTTTTATTGAAAAGGAACGTTTTATGAATTATGATATAAACCTGGCATTGCATGGTTTTTGAAAGAGATATAAATGTTTGTCATGAGCATTGCATATGCATTCACCTTATGACTTTGTTAAGATTCATAAACTATGTTGTAGTATCTCTACTGGGTTTTGGCTCACCCTATATAGAAAACCATTTTCAGGTGCTGATGATAAGCCGCCAAGCCAATAGCTTGGGAGGACATAGAGCAAGAGCTTCATTTTGTTTACTTGTTGTAATTATTTTTGTACAAGCCTAGGGATTTATCTGTATTAATTTTAAAACTCACTTTTGTTTTAACCAATCACCATCTTGAAAAATTGTAGCCATTAGGGCGTTATCTTATTTGTTTATGTTCATCTTGTTTTCTTTATCATGTAACATATGCTATAGATTTAGGGTTACACTTGAGAATGTATAACTGCATATGTTACTCTTTTGTACAAGTAATTGGAATTAATAGATGATAATTATTTTATCATGTGTTGTTATCTGTGGGAGCCGGATTTTATTAGATCCATGGGGACGGATGAAGGCGTCCGGTTCGAAACGTAACCTGTATTCGGCATATACCCCAGTCAATCAAGGAGCCGAATAAAATAACCAGTATCCCAGCCAATAGAACTGACGCCAAGTATAGGTATATGAGACGGAACAAGGACGGGCCCAGCCCAGAGGCCTAAAGAAAATACTATATGTGGGGGCTGAGTATCGGGAGTCGCAGATATTCCGAATAGTCGAACTTGGGAGAGTCAAAAATTCTTGGCACTCGACATCGGCTCGCAAGCTCGAATCCAGTTCTACTCAGCCAAATAGCCGATTAAGCAAGGGGCGGAGTAGAGAGCAGTCTACTACAGAATGTGCCGAAGAGGGAGTTGGAAATGGACCTAATCCCGAGGCCCATGCAAGAAAAGATATAAATAGAAGAACATCAGCCATGAAGAGATATGTGAGAATTGTTGTGCTTAACTTAGAATATAAGTAATCTTGGGTGTTGAGACTGATTTGTCCGTCGGAGTGCTAATTCCGACACCCCCGACCGGAGTGTTTATTCCTTTTTAGGTGACTGTTAGCGGATCACGAGCGTCTCCTAGGATCAGAAGAGTACTTCCAAACCACTTCTCCACAATTGGCGCCGTCTGTAGGAATACTCAAACACATCAATGGCGGGCGTAACGGAAGACCCTCCGATAGTCACTGATGAAACCGCGCAGAGAGACGACCTCACTCCATCAAACATGCTTGGACCGGACACCATCCCTGTAAGACGCGCTTTGAACTTCGCCTCACCCTCGACTCCAGAGAATGAAGCAATGCAAGCGATCATGGAACAAGTAAAGCAAAACGAACAAAGGTTGGAGAATATGATCGCAGAAAATGAACATCTTTGTGAAGATTTAGCCTTGGAAGTGGCGAAGTCCAAACAAGCTGTATGCCTAAATCCGGAACGATCTCCGAAGGCAGGTGGTCGACGACCTCGAGCCCGACACGACGACACCGATAGCAACTCCGACTCGTTATCCCCGGAGCCCAGGAAGAAGGGGTGACCTGAAACTGCCAGTTCTTCCGACGAAAGTCCCCGTATAAGGCACAAGCGAAGAAGGAACAGTTCGGACGAAGATCAACACAATCCCTTCGTACAACAGATTGCAAAGGCAGTGCTACCCAAGAAATTCAAAGCACCGTCATTCACCTTGTACGACGACAAATCAGACCCCACCGACCACATCTGCCACTACAACCAAGCCAGCTATGACATTGCATACAGACGACGAGACCCTCATGTGCCGAATATTTCCCAATAGTTTGGGGCCATTGGCTGTCAGGTGGTATTATAAACTGGAGTCGACTTCAATCAAAACCTTCCACCAATTACAAAAATCCTTTAGGGCCAGATTCATCACTAATGAGGTCCAATCGAAACAAGCCGACTCTCTCTGGGCAATGCAAATTCTGCCAGGAGAAACACTAAGAGCATATTCGGCACGATATTGGGAATGTTTTAATCTTGTCGATGATGCTTGCAACGACTCCATGGTCATCACCGCCTTCAAAATGGGATTACATCCAGATAGTGCCCTTCGCAGTTCCTTGACTAGAAGACCCCCTAAAACAGTCTGGGGGTTGATGAAGAAAGTAGAAGAATGCTGCAAAGTGGAAGATGACGCCTTGCAGGTTAAAGCCGGGCTCATGGCCAACAAAACGGCCCCTCCTGAAATTGCTCAGCCAATAAGTTTCGTACCACCTCAGAGCCCTGAACCACGACAGTGGGCTAAATGAGACAAGAAACGAGATTCTCACCGATCAAGCGATCAATGCTCACACTGAGCAAATGAGCAACTGCAAGTTGATAGTAGGCGCACAAAGCGCGCCGACAAGAAATATACGAAGCTATTAGAGCCAATCAGCTTGGTTATGTCCAAAATCCAACATCTTCCGTTCTTCAAATGGCCGTCCAAAATGGTGGGACCTCCTGACACAAGAAGACGGGACAAGTGGTGTGAATATCACAAAGATCACGGCGATGATACGGACAGTTGCTATGGTTTGAAAGACCACCTTGAAGAATTGGTACAAGATGGTCGGCTCCAGCAACATGTCCAAAAGAGCGCAATCAAAACAGTTGCCCTTCGGCAGGATTCACCTCCGCTCGGCGTCATTCATATGATATACAGCCTTCCAACGCCTCTTACCGTACACGCAATTCAGTCAGCCCCCCAGAAGCAACTCACACTGACGAAATGGCCCCACGAAGCTCCGAGTATTATCTTCGACGATTCCGATCTTATCGGCATAACACTCTTCCATGTTGATCCATTGGTCATTGAACTACACGTAAACCGATTTATCGTTGAACGCGTCCTTATAGACTAGGGGAGCACTTCGGAGGTTATGTATCACGAGACCTTCATCAAACTCGGCTTTAACGAATCAGACCTTTCTCCGGCTCCTCATCCATTATTCGGCTTCAACGCAAATCCAGAGTACCCGTTGGGGAAAATCACACTTCCCGTTCGAGCGGGCTCCCAAACAGTGGATGTGAAATTCTTGGTCGTCAAGCTCCCTTCGCCGTACAATCTCATCATGGAGCGGACTTGGTTGCATACTATTCAGGCCATCCCAAGCACCTATCATCAGCTGCTACGCTTCTCGACCAAACACGGCATTGAGCAAATCCGTGGTTCCCAGCATTCCACACAAGCATGTTATCTCCTTTCTGGAAAGACACCAACGGAGTTGCAGGTCAACTCTACTGAAGCCACGGGAGCCATAGGTGATACCAGCAGCAGCTCGCCGAGTCATATAATCAACGTGTTCAGCCGCACCGCTACACCGGGAGCGTTGATCCTGAGGGTACATCCGAGTGACAAGAAACCGGTTGATGGAAAATTGGGTCCTAACTGAGACGCCCATCGTCGGATAGTGTAGACGTCCCCGAACGCCCCGGGAGGATAAGTCCTATTCTGTTCGTTTGTGGGTCTACTGCAGTTCGGACTCAAATTGTCACGGTTCTTAATCTGAACCAAAGAGTCCAAATCCGGCAAATCGTTTTGAGAAAAACAGATTTTTGAAAGAAGTGCCAAACATGGACTGCTTCGCCAGATACAGAGTCGCCACCTAAATATTTTATTTTGGGAAATTTAGGAAACCCTGACTCGGTGCCAAAGGCCACGTGTCCGTCATCACCAAAGTTGCCTCGGCTCGGGAACTTGGGTACGATTAGGGAAGGTCAGCTATGAGCACCCCCTCTCGCCCGATCAAAGATCGGCCTCTACTAACCGTGATATCTTGTTTTGAAAACATTATATGTTCTTATTCCGGTTATTAGCCTAGAATTACTATGTTATGCGCACAGCAAACAAGTATAGACTGGATCGCCTGAATTGGAACAAAACATTTCATGTTTGTTTAGAAAGTGGTTTGCTACTCGCAAGTAGGCTTAAAATGTAGATTTTGCCACCCTCGGGTGGGCTTAGAAAAGATGGTTTTGCCACTATCTAGTGGGCTTAAAACTCATAGTCTTAATGTATTATTCCAATTTAGGCGATTCAACCTCCATCCACAGGCATTCAAGCAGTTATATCACATAAGCAACTAGCCTCATGGTAATCATACTGTCATGTTAACACTCACACGCATGTGGTATGCTAAAGCATGAAAATACTTACATCGTACTCCGTGCCAAAACAGTAAACTAGTTAGCAGACATGCATGGTCCTAGTTCATGTCAAATTGACTAATGCAACACATACAGGATGCAATTAGGGTAGGCTCGGCTATCCTAAACATGACATGTGAAATGCAATCAATCGATGCACGTATTCAATTTAGAATTGAAGTACAAATGCAGTTAGCATGATGTACCGAGCCTGGTGCATGCAAGACTGATGAATGATGCACGCATGCATAGCATAAGGTATGCTAATTTAAATATGCCCTAGTCTACCATCGTAAGCAGGTAAATAAAAAGGAAGAAAGACGTGGGGTTGGAAGACATACACACACCCACGCTTATTACAAATTCACCCTCGCTCGGAGGGACCGAAAGAATAATACAATTTAACTAACTATCAAGCTAATTAAATATTACAGACCCTTAATTAATTAATGAATTAACTAAGCTATTAAAGCAATAAAAGGCCTCGGGAAGAGGGATGCACGCATGCTCGGGTTTGCTCGGAAATCCGTCGCCATGCACAAGTTGCCTCTGTTTTCCCTGCTCTGCTCCTCTGAAAATTGTACAACGCCCAAGGTATGCTCTCTGGACACTGTGGAACACCACTGGCTGAGAGGAATGGCCACCGGCCAAGGGGAATGATCATCAGCCACTTATTAAGATATCGGCCACTTATGGATGGTCGGTCAGCACTGGAGATGGCCGGCCGGCCAAAGCTTCCTGCAGAATCCTGTTTTGACAGCAACAGAGGGCAAAACATGGCATGGCAATGCATTTCAAGCAATGTATGCACCAACCACACTCCTTTATCATGTTATGGACTCAAGGGAGTTTGGGGACTCGACCCTCGGACCACCAATCGCGCATTTCAATGCGTGATGGCCCAACATGTCAAGTTGTGCAATTTGATATCAAATGTAATGCACACCAAACAAACATATAAAGCCCAATCTCTATCACTTGGTCAAGAGACAAGGCATGCGTGCAAAATGCAATGCAACCTAGGCATGCAAGCTAAGGATGCATTATGAACATGAGGGCAAGCAATGCAAACATGCAATGTACACTAGGTACACAACACTTAAGCATGAAGAGACAACTTTTAAGCACACTTAAAAGGAGATAATCATGGACTAATGGCATGCATATCAAGCTTTGAAAACATGTAGAAGATGATGCCAAATCAACCTACCAATGCAAGTAAGACATGCAACCAAGCCCAAGGACTTAAACTAGGATCAAATGACACATGAAGCAAATGACCAAAGTGAGTCAAAATAGCCCTAAATCATGCAAAAGTAAACCCCAAAAACCACTTAGATGGCATCTAAAAGGTCTAAGTATGGAAGCATACACAAGGGTCCAAGTATGAAGCATAAGACAACAACCTTATAAAGCATTAAGGGGGCATCAAATGTAAGCATACAAGCACACCACAAGGACTGAAATGACATGGCAAGTGGTTCCAAACCACTGAAATGATGCAAGGATGGCATGCTAGAGGGGTCAATGCTTAAGGCATACAAGGGAGATTGCATGGTAGCTATACAAAGCGAAGCATGGATGACCCAAAGAACCAAAAACAGTCCTCAAGCACACCAAAACATGCATAAAAGCTTCACAAAGCTAAGCCAAAACAAGTAAGCATAGTGGTCTAAATGCTAAGCACATGTTAAGGCAATTCATGGCATTACAAGACAAGTAGGCAAAGCAAGCATGGTGTGTGTAAACCAACTTAAAACAGTGCTATATCATGGCAAAATAAGCACAAATACTACTTAAGACATGGCTAACATGAACTTAAACAAGGTGCTCACACATGAGGCTAAAATGACAAGTTTTGAAGACAATAAGGAGAGGGGATGGCCCTCTCCTTCTTGGGACCTTAAACCACCATCCTCACCACTGAAATCCCTCAAGATTTCAGTGGTGAGGAGGCCCAAACAAGATGGTCCCGAAGCTCACCAAAAACACACAAAAATGAGGCCAAACAAGGCCTAAGAGGGGGTAAACGACCCCAAACACAAAAGTGACCTTAATGAAGTACCTTAAACACAAAAAAACAGAACTTTTTTATGTTATACACAAAGCTCAAATCAGCAAGCAAGATAGGCTAAAAGTGTGTGCAAAAATGGGGAATAAAAGAGGGTTAGATGCTCACCCTTGTAGACCAACGGGGACAGCAGCCTTTGGTCCCAAAAACCAGCTCCTTAGCCTCTAAAAATGGCCTCCAAGAAGCTTAGATGGATGATGGAGAGGTGTGGTTGAGAGGTGGTGTGCAAAGGGGCCAAGAACCAACACTTATGGAGCTTGGATGTAGAGATATAGAGAGATTCAACTCTTGTATCCCTTAGACCAATTCTTGGAACCCTTCAAATAGAAGAGGAGCACTTCTATTTATAGAGAAGATGGAGGCTTGAAGCTTCTAAGAGAAGCTAAGCAAAAAGGGTCAAGGGGGTCAAGCTTCTCTTAGAAGCTTGGAGCAAAAGGGCCAAGAAGGCCAAGCTTCTTGGAGAAGCTAGACAAAAGAGGCAAGCTTGTTGGAGAAGCTAGGCAAAAGGTTCAAGAGGTGCAAGCTTCTCTTGGAAGCTTAGAAGGGTCCAAGCTTCTTGAAGAAGCTAGGCAAAGGTGCAAAAGGTTCAAGCTTCTAGGAGAAGCCAAACCAAGGGTGCAAAAGGTTCAAGCTTGTAGGAGAAGCCAAACCAAGGGTTCAAAAGGGTCAAGCTTCCTCAAGAAGCTAAAACTAAGGGTTCAAAAGGTTCAAGCTTCCTCAAGAAGCTAAAAAAGGGGGTTCAAAAGGTTCAAACCCCCTCAAGAAAAGGTCTCGGCCAGAAAAAGAGTCAATCGGCCAAATAAAGATGGCCGACCGACCAAACAGAGTGCCGACCGGCCAAATATATGGCCGATGGCAACAAAACACTGGCCGGTGACGTGTGGGGATGTCTCACAAGCCATTCCCTGCCCCTCAAAGGCAAAACACAAGTGTTTGGTGCAAAACCAAACACAAAACAGTCGAGTCGGGAGATCATGAGGCAAGGCGCGTAGCCGAGACCTCCGGGAACTCGAGACGAACACAAACATGGATGATCACCGGGTGTTCAAGCGGTGACGTCCAAGCCTTGAGGACGGTCAAAAATGGGGTGTCTACAGATAGACTCCATGTCAGCTCAGAAATTTTGTCATTAAACCCGACTTGTGGGAAATGATCCTAGTTCTAAATGATTCGCCATGTACACATTCCACTTTTGAAATGCAAAGGATTCTTGTTGAAGAGTTGTAATCCCACCCACTATGAAATCTAGTTATAGGATTCTTGTCGAAAAGTTGTAAGCCTTCGGATTCGAAGTGCCCTTCGTGGATATCACGATTGCTCGATTAAAGCCTCCGGATTCGGAGTGCCCTTCGTGGATATCACGATTGGCCGATTAACGTCTCCGAATTCGGAGCCCCATTGGCGTACAATGTCTTTGGGCCGAAAAAGCCTCCAGATTCGGAGTGCCCTTTGTGGATATCACAATTGGCCGATTAAAGCCTCCGAATTCGGAGCGCCCTTCGTGGATATCACGATTGTCCGATTAAAGCCTCCGGATTCAGAGCGCCCTTCGTAGATATCACGATTGGTCGATTAAAGTCTCCGGATTCGGAGCCCCATCGGCGCATGACGTCTTTGGGCCGAAAAATCCTACGGATTCGGAGTGCCCTTCGTCGATATCCCGATTGGCCGATTAAAGCCTCCGGATTCGGAGCGCCCTTTGTGCATATCACGATTGGCCGATTAAAGTCTCCGGATTCGGAGCGCCCTTCGTCGATATCACGATTGGCCGATTAAAGTCTCTGGATTCGGAGCCCCATCGATGCATGACGCCTTTGAGCCGAAAAAGCCTCCGGATTCGGAGCGCCCTTCGTGGATATCACGATTGGCCGATTAAAGTATCCGGATTCGGAGCCCCATCAGCACATGTCGTCTTTGGGCAGAAAAAGCCTCCGGATTCGGAGCCCCCCCTTCGTGGATATCACGATCGGTCAATTAAAGTCTCTGAATTCGGAGCGCCTCCCAGAATAAAAGAAGAAACGTGCCAACATTCAAGTTGAACCGGCACAACCACTTGAACAAAACAAAACGTGCCAACATTCAAAATAAAGATGCTTAATTAAGCGTATAAAAATTCAGAACGAGATATATAGACTCTTAAAATAAAACATTTTATTCGATTAAACAGTAATTACAAAAAACGCAATCCGCGTTCAAGCATTACAATATCTATTTTCATACGGCGTCGCCTTCCTTCTCGCCCTTCTCAAATTTCGAAGGCGAAAGAGGGGAAGTGGTCGCGTTGGTACAGCGGTAGCATCGAATCATCTCTCGCTGCTCGGAGAACATCCGCAGCTTGAAATGCTTTGATCTGACCGCGCTTCAATCCACGATGTTCACACCGGCGAGACAATCACCCTCGAGTTGTAGAGCTTTGACACCAGAGACAACGTCAAGGCCAAGATCCAAGACAAGAAACTCAACGGTCGCGGTGACGAAAAATTTCCCCGTTGCTGTTTCCCCTTTCGGGGTGATCTGCTTTGACGACTTGGAAGCTGACGATTTTCCCGTTCTATGAACGCCCTACCTCTCGCACGAGTGGGTTCCCTGCTGCAATTCATTGCAGTATCAAGCTCAGCCAAAGTTCAAGCTTCTCCTCTGCTGTTGAACAAAACTCCATTTGACATTCACACTTATCTAACCCCACGCAGCGACATTGTTTTAAATCGAGTCTAAACACAGTAAGTAAAGTTACTGGCGCGAAGAGTCCGAGGCAATTTATTTCTAATCCTTGCAGTGACCCCGAGGCAATTTCATTAAACACTGAACTCCAAAAGACGGAAGCCGATCGATATTGGCCACAGCCATTCCATGTACTAATTTTCGGCTTTTCAAAGTTAAAATGGCCCAATTATCTAAACAACAATTAAAGATGGGCTAAGTCTCCAGATTCGGAGCCCTATCAACGCACGACGTCTTTGGGCCGAAAAAGCCTCCGGATTTGGAGTGCCCTCGGCGCGTGACGACTCCGAAGTCGAAATACACGTGTGCCGAATAAAAATTACAACGAAACAATTGACAGGAAAAATTGAAATGGACAATGTACTATTCAAAGAAGATTGTTCAAGCCGCATAAACGTAATACGTGCGCACATTTGGAATAAAATTTTTACTAATATTAAATGCATAATAAGTGCATTACAAATTGAGAACTAAGCATTTTATTAAAATCAGCTAATAAATACATAATTTCACTTTCAATCTATGTAATCATTACAAGGTTTTCTTCGGTTCGACGGCTTCTTCATCATCACTCTTCTCAATTTCGAAAGCAGAGAAGGGTAAATCATTCTGTTGGCACGACGGAAACGCCGAATCCAACCCTGCCGCCTAGAGACTCTCAACCTGCTGAATTGCCTTGATCCAACCGTGCCTAAATCCACGATTTTCACACCGGAAGACTTCTTCGGCGAATTTCTCCTTGGTCTTCTGAATTTCGACCTTTCGGCCGTCGTGGAAACCTTTTTCATAGGCCGTAGCCCTCGCAGTCTCGATCGCAAACATGCTAGCCGTATTACGATCGGCGATTGCATCACTAATCAGCCTTTAAGTAACCCTCTCTTCGACAACTGGGTTGGGGTGGCTGGTTGATTGGGGCCTGGCAGACTTGATTTTCTTTAGCTCACGCTCGATCTTCTCGGCGCGAGCTTCTAACTTCCGAATGCATTCATCTCTCTGTTCTATGTCGCGGCGAGTGGCGCAGAGACGCATGTCGATCTTATAAGCCGTGTACAATCCCCTCACCACCCCGTGCACGCCTTCACGAAACACTTCGAAGTCCGGCCGACCTACCATCGACTGTTGAACTTCGGGGGGAAAAATCTGTCGAGCAAACTCGACTGCCACATTTGGATCTCGAATGATCAAATCCATCTCCATCATTGGTCTATTACCCACGAAGACCGCGAAACTCAATGGGCGAGAAGTCGCGTCGGATTCCCTTCCGGGACAAGGTTGAGGAGACTTACGCTGTGGCTGATTGTCCCTCCTAGGCGACCTACTTCGATGACGAGGAGATTGGTGTCTCTCCCGATCCCTCGAAGTCTTATTGCCCATCCGCGAAGGCTCACCGCTTCGACTCATGGCACCTCCCAGCCCGGCTAGCGTCTTTGCTTCACCTCTGCTGTTGAAGAAAATCTTATTTGACATTCGCACTTGTTTAATCTTCCTCAAAAAGCTGGACTGAGTTGCTGACTGAGCACATAAATAGGACCCTCGTTCACAAAGTACATGCCCATTTATTCCCTACGAGGGCAACACCTCCGAGGCAATGTCATTAATATTGAAGCGTCAACAGCCCGGCGCCGACTGAGTCATATACCCCAGCCGTTCCACGAATCGATTCTCCAGTACAAGATTCATACGTAGCGTGTTATTCGGCGTTCTACATTTGTGAACCAGTTGGGGCAAGGGCAGATTCATCAATCTAGATGGCTTGAGTGCCCCAGCTGTTCCATGAATCGATTCTCCAGTACAAGATTCATACGTAGCGTGTTATTCGGCGTTCTACGTTCGTGAACCAGCTGGGGCAAGGGAAGATTCATCAATCTAGACGGCTTGAGTGCCCCAGCCGTTCCACGAATCGATTCTCCAGTACAAGATTCATACGTAGCGTGTTATTCGGTGTTCTACGTTTGTGAACCAGCTGGGGCAAAGGCAGATTCATCAATCTAGACGGCTTGAGTGCCCCAGCCGTTCCACGAATCGATTCTCTAGTACAAGATTCATACGTAACGTGTTATTTGGCGTTTTACGTTCGTGAACCTGTTGGTTCAAAGGCAGATTCATCAATCTAGACGGCTTGAGTGCCCCAGCCGTTCCACAAATCGATTTATCTGAACAGTAGTCATAAATTCATTTTGTTTATGATTAAATCAGATCCCTAATTTTAATCGGCTGTTAAGTCTGCCGTCTCACGTAAGCTTGACATTTTATTCTAACTGCTGATTCTCCTAACTATATACTCATACAGCAAACAATACGAGAAATAATTTGAGAGCATTCAAAATTTTCATTCATAAATTGAGCACTAGCAGCGGACATTTTACATATGAAAATCCAAAAAAGATGGAAGTCAACTAACAAAAAACATACATTGCAATTGAGTAAAGCCTAACAAAACTAGAATGTCACCCAAATCAAGTCTCAGGATCAGACTCAAGCGGCTCAACGTCCACTTGCTCGTATGGAATTGGCATGGCCAATGTAACTCCAGCGGTAGCAAGGGCTTTGAGCTAGCCGTGTTTGAATCCCCGATTCTCAAATTTGGGGATTTCTTCTACGTAGTCATTAAAAGCGGCACCCTTTCCAGCCTCGAATGCCGCGGAAGCCTCAGATTCAGCTTTTTCCTTGGCCTGCTTCAATCCTTCCAACTTGGCCTCCAGTTTTGCAAGCGCCTCTTTGGCTAACTTGAGCAATTCCTCGCTCGCGTTTGCCCTCTCCTCGGCGTTAGACCTGAGTTAATCAGCAGTCCTGGCCCTTTCCTTCTTAGTCTCCGCCCGTGCATTTTCCATTGCGACTCTCATTGCCTCAAACTCCGCCTTGCTCCTTTGGCCGTCGACTTCCGATTGCAAACGGCCAATCCTTTCAATAGCGTCGTGCTGGCGTCGGCCTAATTCGGCGATCCTTCCAACTGTCTACAAAACAAAGGATCGTCACATTCCAAGGATAAACACATACCAGAAGGGCCGATTGAGCAGCTAATGCTACCGTTGCCAAGTCCGACTCGGCACGAAAGGTCGCCTTGTCAGCCAGCAAGGAGACCGCGGCGGCCAAACTCAATGCCACAGCTGGATCTTTCAAAGCCGACGTTTCGGAGGAGATCGATGTGTTTTTTATCTTTGGTTCAATGATGAAAGGAGCAACCGTAGCCGGCTCCTCTAAGCAAGGCCGCTTACCAACAAGGCCCTTTTTGGAGCCGTCCTTGTCCTTGGTGCTTCTTTTTTCGCCTCGATCCTCCGAAATCAGAGGCTCTTCTGTAATCGGGTGCTCGACATCCTTTTCCATCTCGGCGACGACAACCTGGACCGATTCCTCTACAACAGTAGGTTGAACAGATTCAGTCGGGAGAAGTCCAGAACGGATGGCATCGGCCTTTTTCCGGGCGGCCATGCGTTCGGCGTTCCTCTTCCGTGCCATCTGCGTAAGATTTTCCCCAGCCATCTTTTCAGAGTAATCGTCGAGAAGGTCTCCCAAGTTCGAAAAAATATCTTCAAAGGTGTCCCCTCAGCCTGATGTAGATGGAGGGTCAGAAGAGTTCAATCCGGCTTCCTCAAAGGCCGAATTAATCGCTTCGTCAACTTCCGCGGCTGACCGGTCCGAACCCTCGGCGATTAGTTCGGCCACTTGTTCTTCCGCGTGTTCAGAATCAGACGACTCTAAACCGATCTGCCTCAAGTTTTTGAAGCTGGGGAAAATGAGGGCAGCAAGTTGATTGTCACCTCGCGCGATCGGAATGTTGTCTGCCGCCGAGAACGTTATGTAAGTCAGCTCGTACCGCAAGAGAATGTGGGCTGCCCTCCCTTGTTTTTGAAGGTTTGGACGGCCGACGAATTGTAGTGTGGTTTTGATTTCTGCGAGCACGACGTCGTCGTCTGAGACCAACACTCTCCTCAAATCGCTTCCTGCACAAACAAAACGACAAGATGAATGTAGTGCCGAATACATGTACATGCAAATATAAGAAGCAAAGTGATCTAAATCGGCCACCTGGTTCGCCTTTTTTCCTCGGCACCGGGTCTAGACGATCTTCGCCTTCGCCGAACTCCCAGTTGCCGCGAACAACGACCATCACGTCGTCGACACGCTTACCAGAGCTGGCGAGCATAGTCACTAAGTGATGATCAGTATCCTTAGCTCTAAGAAAGTAGTGCCCTAGCCGGCCGGTAGATTTGGCAAGGGTGTAACAGTGCCGAATGGCAGTAATACCTAAATGGTTCCTAAGACGACGATTTAGTTCTACGATCCCCATTATGATACGAAAGAAATTGACGTTGGGCTGGGAGGGGATTAGATCCCAGTATCTAAGAATAGCCCTTGTAGACGTCCCCAAACGCATCCCGGGGAGGGTGCGACTCCCCCCCGTTCTGGTTCGATATTGGGTCACTACAGTTCGAAGGACTCAAATGTCACGGTTCTTAATCTTGAACCAAAGAGTCCAAATCCGGCAAATCGTTTTGAAAACAGATTTTTTGAAAGAAGTGCCAAACATGGACTGCTTTGCCAGATACAGAGTCGCCACCTAAATATTTTTTTATGGGGAAATTTAGGAAACCCTGACTCGGTGCCAAAGGCCACGTGTCCGTCATCACCAAAGTTGCCTCGGCTCGGGAACTTGGGTACGATTGGGGAAGGTCACTTCGTGAGCACCCCGCTCGCCCGGTCAAAGACCGGCCTCTACTAATCATGATATCGAGTTTTGAAAACATTGTGTGTTCTTATTCCGGTTATTAGCCTAGGTTACTATGTGATGCGCACAGCATACAAGTATAGACTGAGTCGCCTGAATTGGAACAAAACATTTCATGTTTGTTTGTTTGAAAATGGTTTGATGGTGCTACCCGCAAGTAGGCTAAGACGTGGATTTGCCACCCTCGGGTGGGCTTAGAAAATATGATTTTGCCACTATCTAGTGGGCTTAAAACAAACAATCAATGCATTGTCCCAATTCAAATAACCCAACCTCCACCCACAGGCATTCAGGCAGTTATATCACATAAGCAAATAGCCTTATGGCAAGCATGCTATTCATGGCAATCACTCAAACGCATGCAAGGATGCTAAAGCATAAAGACTCACCGAGTACTCCAAGCCAAAACAGAAGCTGATTAGAAATCCATGCATGATCCTAGATACACAGAATTGCCTAATGCAACACATGCAAAAATGCAACTATAGCAGGCTCGGCTATTCTAAACATGGCATATGGAATGCTACAACTAACACGTATTCAATTTGGAATTGAAATACAGATGCAGTTTGTATGATGCGCCGAGCCTGGTGCATGCAAAACAGATGAATGATGCAAACATGCTGTCATACTGTATGCTAATTGAAATATGCCCTAATCTAACCATCATAAGCAGGTAAATAAAAGGGAAGAAAGACGTGGGGTTGGAAGACATACATCACACTCACCCACACTTATTACAATTATGCCCTCGCGCAGAGGGTCCAAATAAATATACAGTCCCGAATAAAAGAATATTACAGTCCAAATAATATACAAATCCCTAATTAATTAACAAATTAACTAAGAAAAACTGTAAACTGGCATGCAAGCCAGGGACTGCCTTGACTCCGCTCCGGATAATGAAATGATGCATGTTTGGGCTGCTTTGCGCGGAAATCCACTCGGATGCCCCAATTAGCCTCTGTTTCGCAGTGTTCCTCGAAAAGCGCGCCAAGCCTCGGAAGACTGTTGATTCTTGATTTTGCTGCAACAGAGAGCAGGAAAGGGGCATAGCAATGTATTTCACAAATATATGCATGCCTCGATCCTCGTGCCACCAATCACGCATATCGATGCATGATGGCCGAGGAGACGAATTGCACAACTCAATATAGGATGAATGCATATGAATGCTACAATAAAACCTAACTCCATCATGGATAATCCGGAGTGTCGGTGACTGGGGAATTGAGACACATTCCGTTACTCGGGGTACGAAACGCGCCTCGTTTCCCGTGCCCGGGCTAACTCCTATCCCGAACACGATGCAATATGCATGACATGCGTGAAATGCAACTAATATGCGATCCTAACATACACAATGTCATGGAATGGCATACACGCTATACGAGGTAATACATAACCGGGCATACACAATGCTACAGATGAAATGGCATACGCAATGCAATAATGGGCTTACACCAACATGAGAGAGCCTCAGCCACACTTACATAGGAGGCCATCAGATAAAAACAAGACACCTCGAAATGCGAGAACGGACCCTCAGGCACCGAAATGCCACTCCAATGAGACATGGCAAAGACACGGAATATGACATGCAAACATGCAAAAATCAGTAGCAAAATGAGGGGGAAAACAACCCCGAAATGAGGCGAAATAATACCCGATGCATGAAATAATCTCGAAATGCGAAGATAAGTGCACAAAATGGCTTACAGCTACACAATATATGCATAATTGATACATGACATGAAAAAGAAGAAGCAAGGCAGCCCCAAAAATAGCATTTTTACAGTTCAAATCAAGGCAAAACAGCAATCACAAGTAGGGCAAAAATGGCATACAAAAATGGCTCCGCAAGGGAGGCAATGAAGCAAGTGATAGATGCAATGCCTAAACAGAAAAATACCCTTCTAAAACACTGAAGAGGGACCAAAAATATGAACATTTACAGTAGATGACAAGCCTCAAATCAATATACAAACATGCTAAAAATGCAATGCAAGATGTAGGCCAACAAGAGGCTATAACATGAGGTATACAAAGAATTCACCAAACAGCCAAAGACCCTTAATGAAACATGCCAAGAAGGTCAAAATATGGCCACTTTCAGTTCTGATCATGGCCTAAAAACAGAAGCAAAATAGGCTAACAAAGCATGCAAAAATGGGGGCCAAAGAGGGGTATAATGGTAAGTGCTACATGGAGGCCCCCAACAGTGTTTAGCCCTTCTACAATGTTGTAGAGGGGCTAAAAATAAGCCTAACCACAGTTTACATAATGCTCAAAAACAGATCAAAAATAGGCTAGAAATACCATGCAAAATAATGGCATACAAGAGGGTATTGAAGTAAGTACCAAATGGGGGGCTCAAACAGGATTGAGCCCTTGAACAAACATGAAGAATGGCTCAAAAGAATGACCCTTTCAGTTAGGGTCGGAGCCCAAAACAGTAAGCAAATAGGCTAGAAGAATGGTGCAAGAAAGTGCTACAAAAGAGGGAGATTGGCACTTACCCTTGAAGACCACTTCTTTGCTACCTCTTGGACCAAGGAATGTTGCTTCCTAGCTGCTAGAAAGCTCCCCAAGCTGCTGGAAATGGAGTGGTGGTGGTGATGCTTGGTAGTGATGAAGAAATGGAGCTAAAACTTGAGAAAATGAGAGAGAAATGGAGAGATATGTATCTATGAGCTTAAGAGCAATCTTCCAAAACCTTGAGGGAGAGTTAGGGCTGCTGTGTGTATCCAAGGATGGATGAGAAAAGGGAGGGAAAGTGTGTAGAGCTTTGGGATTAAGTTCCCCTCTCTACCAAAGTCCCCCGAAATCAGATATTTTGGGGGAAAAAGCTATACAGCTGTAAAGCACACATCCCAAGGAGCATGGCCGGCCTGCTATTTTTGTTGCAGGTGGCCGGCCGGCCACCCCCTATGGCCGGCCGGCCAAGGGGCAAAATGGTCCAAAACAATTTCTGGCCAGCCACCAGATATTGGTGTCCTCCTAGGTCTCCTCAACACAACCCTGTGGTTCAAAATTGGCAACTCTAAAACAGGAGAGAGAATAGGCCACTTTTAGGAGGGGTTCAAAAGGTTCAATTTGAATTACTGGCCGGCCATAGACTTTTAGGGTCCTCCCATGTGTGTACAACACAAATATGTGGTTTGGGGTTGAAGAAAATGGCCCTAGGGTGGTCAACATTGGCTCGGAAGTGAGAAAAACGGGCGTCGGAGGACGCCGGAGGAATATAACTGGTTGCCGAGACAATTATTGGCCTCCCACCCTTCAGTGACCTTCCTGGTGATAAAACAGAGGTACCTGCCAAAAATGAACAAAAATCGATGCAAAACGAATGCTCGGGGGCCAAAACACGCAGTTCGGGGTCCCGAAAATAGGCCGTTAAGCACCGAAAGTGGCATTCGGCCACGAAGTGGGTCTCTCAGGCCCCAGTGTCCCTCACAAGGGAGTAAATGAGATGCATGCCAAAAACCGGAGGAATCGGAGATGGTTAGACGGTCCAGAACCGAGGCACACGGCCTGACGGCTCCGAAAACCGGGAACCAGGCTCCGAAATGGGCAAAATGGCCTACGGCCACGAAATGTAGCCCACGGCCACTGAGAGATGGTCCACGGGACCTCTCCCTCCCTTCAGGGAAAGAAACAGAGAAAACCGAGTCTGGTTCGCAAACCGAGGCAAGGTACAAAAGAGGGTTCGGGAGTCCGGAGGCAGGGCTCACGGCCGTGACTCTGAGACTTCTGAACGAGCACAATATGCAACATCACCGAGCGCTCAACTGGTGACGTCTGAGTCTTAAGGTCGGTGAAAAATGGGGTGTCTACAGCCCTCAAAAGTGGGTGAAGAGGAAAGCGGACTCTACCCTCAGCAATTGATAGGAGAGGAAAAATGATTGTGCTCTCATCTTCCTTCTGCATATCAGTGATGTTGTCTGCCAAAAGTGACAGATGGACGTCATCAGGGATGGAGAAATGGTGTCGAAAGCCAGAGATTCGATCCGCCGAAAGGAGCTCTTTCAGATGTTTTGCCATTCTTTTTAAGCCAAACCCAAGGATTATGGAAAGTTAAAAGCAAATAAGGAAGCGGGATCAAGAATGAAAGAGAAGAAGACTCACAGGAGATAAAGGGAGAAGCGAGAAACGGGTTGTAGAAGCCGCGAAGAGATAGAGTTGCATTAGAGGGCGAGCAAGATATCTTTTGAACATTCAGGACATACACTCGAAGAGGCAATTTCAAATCATATTAAATGGAAGCAGTGTACGAAGGGGCAGGAAAGCGTTACAAATGACTAAGAAGCGTGTGCGCATTCTGACATGCATTGGAAAGAGGGTTAACCACCAAATTTTTGACTTCCTAGGCTAAAAGCCAAACACGCCGACTAACTGATGCTCATAGGGTGTTTGGGGGGCAATTGTGGGAGCCGGATTTTATTAGATCCATGGGGACGGATGAACGTGTCTGGTCCGAAATGTAACCTGTATTCGGCATATACTCTAGTTAATCAAGGAGTCGAATAAAATAACAAGTATCCCAGCTAATAGAACTGACGCCAAGTATAGGTATATGAGACGGAACAAGGATGGGCCCAGCCCAGAGGCCTAAAGAAAATACTATATGTGGGCGCCGAGTATCGGGAGTCGCAGATATTCTGAATAGTCGAACCTGGGAGAGTCGAAATTCGTGGCACTCGGCATCAGCTCGCAAGCTCGAATCCAATTCTACTCGGCCAAATAGCCGATTAAGCAAGGGGCTGAGTAGAGAGTAGTTTACTACAGAATGTGTCGAAGAGGGAGTTGGAAATGGACCTAATCCCGAGGCCCATGCAAAAAAAGATATAAATAGAAGAACATCAGCCAGGAAGAGGTATGTGAGAATTGTTGTGCTTAACTTAGAATATAAGTAATCTCGAGTGTTGAGACTGACTTGTCCGTCGGAGTGCTAATTCCGGCACCCCCGATCGGAGTGTTTATTTCTTTTCAGGATCAGAAGAGTATTTCCAAATCACTTCTCCACATTATCTAATTAACATGATGTATGGTTTATTGTCACTTATTTTGGGACAGTACAACTTAGTATCAGAGTGTACCGGGTTTGAATACTTTAGATACGTGGAAAGTGGTTCTTACCACAGTGGTTTTATCTCGCTTGATAGAGATAATTATATGTATGGTATGCTATGTGATAACACACTTATGTGACTAAATGGGTATGACATTTAATTTCTAAGATGTTGGTTAGGTCTACGAGTTTCTAGAAGTCATGTTAGAAGAGCACTTGATTACTGTTATTTCTAATTAGAACTCTAACAACGTCGCGAGGCGATCATTATATATAAAGGAGGTTCGTACATGTTTATGTGATTATATGCTTATGTAGGGTGAGTTATATATTGTCCACTGCATTAGAACGTGAGTGAATTAGTTTTGGCACATTTGTAAATGTGCTAATCTCTTGTGTTACCTTCATTAGGATGTCAAGATGTGGATATGGTGGTGGTAGGCATAGCAGACCTAGATGGCATGAGGTGTCGTTACCGGATGAAATTCTGGTGGAGGAAGAAGGAGTTAGTCAGGCCAATGTGGCCGAACCAAATGGTCAACAAGCCATGGGAGCTTTCACCTGTGAAATAGCCAGAGCCTTACAAGAATCCATACACATTCTCAAAGTTGAGAATCAAGTCTAGGCCCATGTTGCTGAAACAACGCCGTCTTTAGGGGGAATTCGGATAAGTTTTTGGGGAATTCGAAGGAGCCACTGAAGGCGGATGAGTGGCTAGAACAGATAGTGAAGACATTTGAGATGCTTGGCATCGAGGACAATGGGTTGAGGGTGACCTTGGCATCCTTCCAACTAAAGGGAGATGTGAGTTGGTGGTGGAAGTACTCGTGTGGACACATTAGGGTGACTTAGGAGGCCTTTGTCAACACATTTCAGGACAAGTTTTTACCTCCCACTGCTAGGGAGAAGTTGAGCGAGCAGATTCTGAAGCTCAAATAGTTGAACACCAGTAGCTGAGTTTAAGGTAGCTTTTACTAGCCTCTCTAGGTTTGCACTAGATCTCGTGGCGATGAAGAAACGCCATTGCATTGAGTCCGAGAAGAGATTGAGGACTCGGCTTCTTTTCAACATGGTCAGGTTAATGATTAGGAACTACAGATGCCTTGTGGAGGAGGTAGCTCATCTTGAAACTGTGGTTCAGATAGAGGAAAAGTGGATAAGGGGCTCCAGGAGGTTCAGGGAGAGACTTGAGACAGTAAGAGGCAGAGGGGTTCCACCTCACAATAGTCTTAGGGAGCACAGTCTAGGTCCACTTTTCTAGTATCGAGTTCTGGGTCAGGCAGGGATTAGTTTGCCAGCAAAAGGAATGAGGGAAACAATCTATGCCGTTTGCGCTCGTTCTCAGAGCCAAAAATCAGGGGAGAGGGCAGCCACCTACCTGTTACCAATGTGGGCAGTCGGGGCATGTGAGAAAGTTTTGCTCTCAGTCGAGTGGTACATCTCGTGCACCTGGTCAGAGGCAGACTCAGAGCCATCAGCCTACACAGTCAACACAGGCCTCTAGGGCCGATAAGGGAGCCTACTCGGCTTAGTTAATATTTCAGACTTTCACTCTGAGGGATGAGCAGGTAGAGTAGAGACCTACAGGGCGTGTGTACGCTGTTACCATGCCAGACTTAGTGCTAGCGCCTTCGGTAATGAGGGATAACTTCTTGTTGTGTAATTTTATTGCCAATGTGTTGATTGATATGGGTGTATCCCATTTCTTTATTTCGTCTGTATTTACATCGGCATTGGAGTTAGAAATGGCTTGGGTAGCATCTCCACTCAGGGTAGAGTCACTGGTTGGTGGTGAGGTTGTGTTGGACCAGGGATGTTGGGGTTGTGAGATAGAGGTTGCCGGTCGCCGACTTCCTTTTATGTTTGTGTTGATTGATGTGCTAAGTTTCATTGTTATATTGGGTATGGATTGATTGTCATCCTATCGAGCTGTTATAGATTGTTACTGCCAGAGTATTACTGTATGTACCTCAAGTGGTGATTGTTTTTATTTCTTGGGGGACCGGGTTGATAGAGCCTTGTTACCAGTGTGTGATCTGCATGGTCGGGATGAGCTTAGTCTCCTTCTTGCTACATTCTTAGGTGTTGAGAGTGATACGGTCCTAGTTGAGTTGTCGAGGGTAGTTTGTGAATACCCAGACGTCTTTCCTAAGAATCTCACTAATTTACCACCTCACCATGAGATCAAGTTCTCTATTTATTTAGTGCCTGGCATGGCATTGATCTCTATGGCACTGTATATATTTGCACCCGCCGAGTTGAGTGACTTGAAGATTCAACTCCATGAATTGTTAGATAAGGGTATTATCCGCCCTAGTACATCGTCTTGGGGAGCACCGACTCTCTTTGCCAAGAAGAAGGATGGCATATTGCGACTTTGTATTGATTATCGGAAGTTGAACCGGGTAACTGTTAAGAACAATTACCCACTGTCTCGTATAGATGATTTGTTTGACTAGTTGTAGACGCGCCCTCGGGGCTCACTACAGTTCAGGACTCAAAATTGTCACGGTTCTTAATCTGAACCAAAGAGTCCAAATCCGACAAATCGTTTTGAGAAAACAGATTTTTTTGAAAGAAGTGCCAAACATGGACTGTTTTGCCAGATACAGAGTCGCCACCTAAATGTTTTATTTTGGGAAATTTAGGAAACCCTGACTCGTGCCTAAGGCCACGTGTCCGTCATCACCAAAGTTGCCTTGGCTCGGGAACTTGGGTACGATTGGGGAAGGTCACTTCGTGAGCACCCCCGCTCGCCCGATCAAAGATCGGCCTCTACTAACCATGATATCTAGTTTTGAAAACATTATGCGTTCTTATTCCGGTTATTAGCCTAGGATTACTATGTGATGCGAACAGCATACAAGTATAGACTGGATCGTCTGAATTGGAACAAAACATTTCATGTTTATTTTGGAAGGGGGTTTGCTACTCGCAATTAGGCTTAAAATGCAGATTTTGCCACCCTCGGGTGGGCTTAGAAAAGATGGTTTTGCCACTATCTAGTGGGCTTAAAACTCACAGTGAATGAATTGTTCCAATCCAAATAACCCAACCTTCACCCACAGGCATTCAGGCAGTTATCATGGCAGTCACTCACACACATGCAAGGATGCTAAAGCATAAAACTTACCGAGTACTCCAATCCAAAACAGAAGCTATGTTAGAAATCCATGCATGATCCTAACTATACAGAAATGCCTAATGCAACACATGCAAAATGCAACTAAGATAGGCTCGGCTATCCTAAACATGACATATGATGATGCTACAACTAACATGTATTCAACTTGGAATTGAAATACAATGCAGTTAGTATGATGCGCCGAGCCCGGTGCATGTAAGACAGATGAATGAATGCAAACATGCTATCATACTGTATGCTAATTGAAACATGCCCTAATCTAACCATCATAAGCTGGTAAATAAAAGGGAGAAAGACGTGGGGTTGGAAGACATACATCACACGCATGCACACTTATTACAACATTGCCCTCGCTCGGAGGGTCCGAATAAATATACAGTCCCAAATAAATAATTACAGTCCGAATAAATATAAATTCCTAATTAATTAACAAATTAAACTAGGAAAGCTGTAAACTAGCATGCAAGCTAGGGACTACCTCGACTCTGCTTCGGATGATGAATGATGCATGTTCGGGTTGCTTGGCACGGAAATCCATCGTGATGCCCCAATTAGCCTCTGTTTGCGATTGATGTCGGAATGCTGTGCAAGGCTTTTGAAAGCTGCTGATTTCTGATTTGCTGTAATAGAGAGCAGGAAAGAGGCATAGCAATGTATTTTCACGTATGTATGTATGCATGCCTCGATCCTCATGCCACCAATCACGCATCTCGATGCATGATGGCCGAGGAGTCGAATTGCATGACTCAATATGAAATGAATGCACATATAAAGACAACAAGACCAAGACTCCATCATGGATAATCCGGAGTGTCGGTGACCGGGAATTGAGACACGTTTCGTCACTCAGAGTACGAAATGTCCCTCGTTTCCCGTGCTCGGGCTAACTCCTATCCCAAGCATAATGCAATATGCATGACATGCATGAATGTGATCTAAGATACAACCTAACATGCACAATGCTATGAGATGGCATACACGATGCACAAGGTAACATGGCATAAGCAATGCGCTAACGTACAACCTACCATACACAATGCTATGGAATGAAATGGCATACACAATGCAATATGGGCTTACACTAACATGAGTGGACCTCAGCCACACTCACATCAGAGGCCATAAGATGAAAATGAGACCATCGAAATGCGTGCACACATGCACGCAAACTGAGGACCGAACCTAAGGCATCAAATGCCACTCTACCAAAGCATGGCAAGGCATGGAATATGACGTATGAACATGCAAATTTCAACGCTAAAATATGATGCTAAACGGTCCCGAAACATGGAAAAATGGCACTTGATGCATGAGATGAACCCCGAAACTCAAAACTAGGCACATGGAATGACTTACAGCTATACAAAGCATGCATTATTTGAACATGAAGTCTAAAGACAGAGCCAAGGCAGTCCCAAAACATGAACTTTTCCAGTTCAAAGTGTAGCCAAAAAGTGCTAGCAAGATGACTTAAAAAGGCATGCAACTTTGACTAGCAAACATGGTTTACATGGCAAGTGCATGAAGCGTATGGAATCTCATCAAACTAGCAAAAATTAGTGAATAAAACATGCCAAAAAAATGCCCAAATAACCACTGAAGTGAAGCCAACACATGCAAAAATGATGAGCTCCTTTAGAGGGCTATGCAAGGGGATTATTAGGCACACGCAAGATAGACATGAAGCATGACCAAGACAACTCTGGAAATCAAATATGATAGTCCCAAAACTCATCAAATTGACCCTAAAGTGTGACTTCAAAGCATGCAAGATAGGGTCTCTTTGGAAGGCCAAAATGACCATCAAACAAGTCAAGGTGAGAGGGGGGGCACCCCCCTCTGATTTGGAGACTCAAAACAGCATCAAAGCCACTGGAAATCCACTGGATTCCAGTGGCTAGAAGGCCAAACAAAGCATGCCACAAAAGCTTAGGTGTAAGGCTCGAAATAAAAAGGAATCAAGCATACAAGGAAGCATATGACCTCAAACAAAAATAGAACCTTAAACAATCTTGAAGATGAGATTAAAACAAGATATTTTTCAGTTTATGACAAACCTCAAAAATGAACACAAATAGGGCTAAACTGTCATGCAAAAATGGCCCAAAAAGAGAGGTTAGAGACAAGGGACAGCAGCTGGCCCCAAATGGCAAAGAGCCCTCAACAAAGTTGAAGAGGGGCTCAAAACATGGCACTTTACAGTTTATATCAAGCCACGAAAATGATCACAAATAGGGCTAAACTATCATACAAGAAAAAGGCCTAAAAGGGGGATAAAGAGACAAGTGGTAGAAACTGACCTCAAACAGAGGAGAGCCCTTCAACAAAGTTGAAGAGGGACTCAAAACAAGATATTTTATAGTTTATGACCAAGTCCAAAACAGCTCACAAATAAGCCTAAAATATCGTGCAAAAATAGGCCTAAAATAGGGTTTAAACACAAAGGGTGAGGAGGAGACCTCAAACAGAGAAAGACCCTTAATCAAATATGAAAAGGAGCTCAAAATATGACTATTTGTAGTTCGGGTCGGGGCCCAAAAATGCTTGCAAGCAAGGCTTATAAATGAACCAAAAAAAGGCTAGAAAAGGGGAAAAGTGTGCTTACCCTTAAAGAGCAATGAACCAGCAGCCTTTGGACCAAGAAATGGTGCTCCTATCCTCTGAAAAATAGCCTCAAGTTGCTGGAATGGAATGTGGAGGTGTGGTGCTATGGATTGGTGTAGAAATGGTGTAGGACTTAAGGGGTTTTGAGGGTTGAAGTGTAGAGAGAGAGAGAGATTCAATGCAAGAGCTTAGAAACAAACTTTGTAACCCTCTAAAATGCAGCTAGGGGGTGCTGGTTATATGGGCAAAGGAGTGGAGGAAAGGGGGGGAAAATCAAATTCAAATTTCCCCCCCAAAAGACCCCCCCGGATACAAGATCTGGAGGGAAAAAGAGGGCATATCTGTAATGTACCTACAGAGAGGAACAAGGCCGGCCAGGTTTTGAGGGTTCAGGTGGCCGGCCGGCCACCTCCCCTGGCCGACCGGCCAGGGTCAAAAGGGTCAATGAAAATTAGTGGCCGGCCACCCCATATTGGTGGCCTCCCATGTGTGCACAACACGGCTATGTGGTCAAAACCTTGAAAATATGAACCAGGAGAGAGAAAAGCTAGCTTTTTAGAGGGGTTCAAAAGGGTCAGGATGAATTGCTGGCCAGCCATGGCATATTGGTGGCCTCCCAGGTGTGTATAACACAAATATGGGGCTTAGGGCCAAAGAAAGTGGCCCGGGAATGGTCAACATCAGCTTTCTAGCGAGGAAAACGGGCGACGGAGAGCGATGAAGGAATAAAGCTGGTCTTTAGAACAATTGCTGGCCTCCCACCCTTCTACAAGCTTCCTAACCATGAAAATAAGATCCCTGCCAAAAATGAACTGAAACCGATGCAAAACGAAGGTTCGGGGGCCGAAACACGCAGCCCGAGGCCCCGAAAACTGACTGTTAAGCACTAGAGGTGGCGCTCGACCACGAAGTTGGTCTCTCGAGCCTCAGTGTCCCTCAAAAGGGAGTAAATAAGATGTATGCCAAAGACCGGAGTAAACGGAGGTGGTTAAGCGGTCCCGAACCGAGGCACACGGGTGATGGCCCCGAAAACCGGGAACCGGGCTCCGAAATGGGAAAAATGGCCTACGACCACGAAACGCAGCCTACGACCACTGAGAGATGATCTACGAGACCTCTCCCTCCCTTCGGGAAGAGAAAATGGAGAAAACGGGACCTGGTTCGCAAACCGAGGCAAAGCACAAAAGAGTCCGGAAGTCCGGAGGCAAGGCTCGCAGCCGAGACTTCGCGACCTCCGAACGAGCACAATATGCAACATCACCGAGCGCTCAGTTGGTGACGTCTGAGTCTTAAGGTCGGTCAAAAATGGGGTGTCTACAGTTGCCCCTCTTTGACAGAACTCGAAAGTCATAAGTGACGGGAGTGAATGTCAAAGCCCAGAGACGACCCATTTTTGACGAGGCCGAAGACTTAGACAAACATACGAGACGAACAGGAAGATGTGCCCGCAGGCGTGCCCGCAGGCAGGGGCAAAATGCAAAGCGATATGCACAAAGCCAAAGATACCTCGATGATCATGCAAATGCAGAAAGCTGTAATGAAGCAAGTATTCACAAATAGATGCAACAGTTTTAAGCAAGAATGCAAAGCAAAACTACATTTCATGCAGTTTGAAGAATGCGGAGGATCATTGAATTCTCACTACGTCTCACACGGAGGGGATACAATACCTGTGTGGCTCGTCTAGTCGCACCAGCCTCAAATGAACCGTACATACAATATCGTGCCTGAAAAAAGGAAGAAACTTAACAAGCACAACATAGTTAGCAACATATGTTCAACGTGATATAGAATGCAGACAAACGCGGTGCTGATGGGAGAGTGCATCGCAATGCGAGAAGCATGCGCGTAACAACGCAAGTTTAAGCATGGGGGCATGACAATATTGAGGAAACGTGCATAACAATGCAAGTTATGTGCATGAGAATGCAAGTGACATGCACAACAATGCAGAACAAGTGTAAATTAGATTGCACGTTTGTCACAAAACAACGAGCAAAGAAATGCGCGTTTCGGCGAGGGCGACTTGATCGCGGCCTCCGGTTCACCTCCCGAAGGGGTCACAACATATTCAAAAAGGATACACCTTGCTTTTGATGAGTAATGATGAGACACGCATCGAAAGTTGAAGTTGAAGTTCCGGCGGAGCGATTTCGCGACGAAATGTGCACTTCTCTTGTACTTTTTCAAGTCCCAGGGACTCCAATCATCACCAAAATTTGCAGGGACCTTGGAGGCCATATGGGGAACACCACCGGCCAGTTTTATTCCTAGGGGGAGGCCACCGGCCAGGTTTGAGGGAGAGGGGTGGCCGGCCTGCCAGAAAAGGTGGCCGGCCGGCCACCTAGGCTAAATCCGGGGCATTTTTGACTTTTTACCCTCATTTCTTTAAATATACTCATCCAAAGCACTTTTCCTCACAAGTGCAGCTTCGAAATTGTTCTCCCCTCCTTCCCACACCACTTTGTCTCTCAGATCTGCGCTCTATATGCGTTTTCCAATGCCCCACGCAAGTTATTTTCGCGAAAACTTTCAGTTCTCTTCACTTTGAACTGATTAAATTTTGATTTCGGGGCTTCTTTTCTCATTTTCACCACTTGAGGTAAGTTTGTCTCGACATTTGGAAGAATTTCTCGGGGTTTGACTTTTGTTGACTTTTTCATTTCCCGAGAGTTGACTTTTTCCAATTTTGGCTCATTTTGCTCATTTTTGCTCCTTTTTGCACATTTTTCGAAATGGCTGGTCATTTCCCTCATGGTGGATGTCCTCCGGGTGCCGGAGATGATCCCGACATTATGGCTTTACCCCCGAGAGTTCGGCCGTTTGATCCTGTGAGGTATCATCCTCAGGAGCACGTCCTTCCTTAGGCGGTTTTCTACCATTTCACTGATTTCGACGACCGAGTGCCTAGGGATCTACTTCTGCGAGAGCCGGAGTCTCACCTCTCTCATGAGGCACGAGAGGTATTTACTCCACTTTTGTATTTTCTGCAATGTATTCCACATTTTCCGTCTATTTCGTGCATTCGCTATGTTTATCTGCCCATTCAAGCGCACAACTTGTTTTGGATGTTTAATCCATAGCACCGTATTCCGTTTGCATTTTGAACACACAGTTCAAACACTCTGACTTTCTGAACATGCGGCCCGTATATTGGTTGTGAACACACAGCACACACTTGTTGAGAATTGAACACCTAGCCCAAACTCTGAGATGAACACACAACCCAAACTGAAGGTGAACACGCAGCACACACTTGTTGAGAGTAGAACCCGCAGCCTAAACTTTGAGATGAACACACAGCCCACTCTTTGATGTCGAACACACAGCTCGTTGTTGAGGTGAGCACACAGCACACACTGATTGAGAGTTGAACACGCAGTCCAAACACTTGAATTCTGAGATGAACACATAGCCCATACTTTGATGTCGAACACACAGCTCGTTGTTGAGGTGAACACGCAGTACACACACTTTGTAATCTGAACACACAGCCCAAATACTTGACGTTGAACACACAGCTCGAACTTTAAGGTGAACACGCAGCACACACACTTGAATTCTGAGATGAACACACAGCCCATACTTTGATGTCGAACACACAGCTCATACATTTCATTCTGCACACAGCTTATACATTTTATTCTGAAACTGAATACACGTATTCATCCTGAATGCAGGTGACTTCTCGTGCCGTGCGAGGATATGGCTCTGTTACGGCGAGAGAGTGGTATGCTGAGCTCCAGGAGGCTGTTCGGGATTTGGTTGACGCGGCAGGGTTTGGGCCCTTTTGCACTGGGCTCTCCTGCTGTCCTGCCAGTAGGACATTGATGGGTGCTTTGGTAGAGAGATGGTGGGACACCACCAACTCCTTCCATTTTTCTGCCACCGGGGATATGACCATGACCCCATTTGACTTCGCCATACTGACGGGCCTTGATGTAGGAGGTTGGGCCATCCCATATGACGAGGATATGGGCCAGTGGGAGGCTGCATGGATATTCTTATTGGGGGCTCGCCCGCCTATTGACAGATCTTCAGGCAGAGTTCGGTATACCTGGTTTTCTTCATACTTCAGAGAGAGAGTGCCCGAGACTCCTAAGGAGGTAGCTCAGTACACCCGAGGATTTTTGATGTTCCTCTTCGGCACCACTCTGTTTGCTGATAGGGGGAATACTGTTGGGCTCTACCTACTGAGTGCCCTAGTAGACCTATCACAGGTTAGTCGATATGACTGGGGTGGCGCCAGCCTGGCTACTCTATATTGCTATATGAGTGCGACCTCCCGCGGAAGGGGGAACATGGTCGGCGGCTATTGGAGGGCCTGGGAGGTACTTTCTGCCCTCTTGATTTACATTTCTGCTTCTCATTACTTGTACATTGCACACACGGCGCACTTTACATTCTGTACCTTGCACTTTGCTCTTAGCATTTTGTATTTGCATTCTGTACTCAGCATTCTGTATTCTGATGGCTATTGCTCTGTTTTTCACAGTTATGGGTCTACGCATACTTCCCGACACTGGCTCCGGAGCTTATAGTGGAGGTGCCCCTCACGACCCCGTATTCAGTCGTATTCGAGGGCCAGTACCGGCCGAGACCTCGGGAGTCCCTTCTCTATTTACGGCAGTATTTTGACACAGTGCGGTCATCGGAGGTATTTCAGAACTCTCAGTTGTTCACGCTTCCAATCTTGTACATTTACAATTTCTGCTCAGCTTATGCATTGATTATCCGTAGATCATATGGCAGCCTTGGGCGCCTTTGGGTAAAGACCTCCGATTCCATTTTGCTAGAGCATGGGGTGCCTCTCAATATCGGATCCTGTTCGAGGGGCCAGTTGGTAGGGCCTGGTTCTTGGGGGACCGCTTCTTGCGTCAGGTATGGGGTTACCCCGAGCAGGACGTTCCTTCAGCGCCTCCAGACGATATGCGGACCGCTGATAGGCTCTCTCCTCAGAATGTCATTGATGCCATGCACGGTACCGATGCCTTCCTACATCTGGAGCAGGGGGATTATGCGACCTACCGTCACACCTACTTGATGCCTCCGCTGACGGGAGTTCGTACCCCGACGAGGAGGCCCGCTGGCATGCCCTCATCGAGCAGGGCTCGGACTGCAGATGCCCCTTCCACCAGCAGGGCTGGCACATCTAGGGGTGGGGGTGGATTGGTTCCCCCGATTCCTCCGACTCATCATCATCCCAGATGGCCAGATATGCCGACTGAGTTAATGGGATGGCAGTACGGGACTACCTCCCCGATTCCGATTCCGATAGAGCCTCCGATGCCTGGCCACTGATATGTCAATGACCCTGACTCACCACCGGTATGTTCTACTGTTTTCCGTTTATCACACAGATACTTTGGCATTTGTTTATTCATTGATGACTTGAGCTCGTATCTGCAGCCACCCCGGGAGTACATGGACGAGGTGCTTGAGATGGTAGCCTCACTTGAGGGCATGGTCCTGCGGAGGGAGGCGCAGTTGTCCATCATGGGTTTCTAGGTACCCTTTAGTTTTCTTGCATTTATCATACTTCTGATGACATGCTGTTCTTGAACATCTTACTGCATTGATAGGCTGTCTGTGCAGAGCACATCTGACACACACCACATTTATGCACTAGACCTGCACACATCCACTCTGTGTAGTTTGCTTGCATCTGTATCTGATATACATGTTTTGGCTGATGTATTCAAACTGCATTCTTCATTTTCAGATGCCTCCGGTGTATGCTCAGTCACAGGCCAGGCCATCAAGGCCTTCAGGAGGAGCTGGGCCATCTAGGCCTTCTCGAGGGGTTGGGAGAGGGGAGTCGTCTCACGGACGAGGCAGACGTAGGGCGCACATCATAAAGGAGGAGCCCAGCGAGGAGGAGGAGGCTGCAGATCCCAAGTCAGAGACATCTGCTGATAGAGAGGGTGGCTCCGACCCTGGTTCCGGGAGTGGCGGTGAGGCCGAGGAGGATCCCGAGGGCGAAAGCTCCGACTCAGATGGCGCTGGTGGTGCAGAGGCTGCTTCGCAGAAGGGGATGAAGAGGGCCTCTTATTTCTGCTCTTGAGAGCATTGATGCAGCTGTTCCCTGTTTTATTTACCTTTTTGCTAGTAGTTGTAGCACATTATACATTATTAGCCAGTTTTATTTTCTGCAAAACTTGTACCCTCGTTGTAAAAAGGTGTTGTAACAAAGGAAGCATGATGGAATGAAACAGCTTTTGAAAAAGTGTTGTATTTTATGTTTTCAGTATTGCATCGCATCATTTTGCACAAAAGTGAGATTTGAATGGAAATGTGCATTGTGTATTTACCAGGTCAGGTAGTGAACTGACACAACAAACCTAACTTACTAAGAAACAACAAAACCTTAGCAAGTTTACAACTCGATAAGCAAAACAAAACAAAATTGATAAGCAAAGAGTAACAACTCAAATACACAAAACTTGACAACTCGATAAACAAAACTCGACAAACAAAACAGCTCGACCAACAAAACACCAACTCGATAAGCAAAACAACAACTCGATAAGCAAGACTAAACAACAACTCAATAAACAAAGTGTAGCTCAGACGATCTGGGTGACGGAACGCATCCGAAATTGAGGGAAATTGAGGCCTCCGACACTCCCGATGCATGGAAATGCTAGGAACCTCCTTCCAGAAGGTAAAACAGGGCCCGAGGCACACATTGCAGCATGGCCGGCCACTTTTGGGAGCTGGCCGGCCAGCTTTTTGCATTGAAGAGAAGAGGGGTGGCCGGCCTGCTAGAAAAGGTGGCCGGCCGGCCACTTAGCCCAGCAACCACCAAATTTTTGACACGTGTCCTTTGAACAGTGTCTTATCCTCTTTAAAAGCTCTAGCCTCGTGGTTGATTCATTTCATCTCAGTTTTTGCACCAAAATGGAGGCGTTTCTTGTCGAAAATCTCACAGCTTGGATCGCTTCTCTAGATGGCTCGGAAAAGTTAAGCTTCCAGGGTTTCGGCTTGAATGCACTATTCACGCTGAGCCGTACTCCGCTGCACCTTCCCTTCCTTCATGTCGCGGCGAGGTTTTGGAACCCGGTGACACATGTTTTTAGCTTCGGCGGGCAAGAGGTATGTCCAACTTTCGAAGATTTTCAAGTTTTGATGGAATCTGAACGCTATGAAGAAATTTTGCCTCAGTTTCGCTTTGGCGACGCCCAAGCTTTAGGGAAGATGTATGGGCTCACCATGCATGATGCTCGATCTCTGATCTGCAACGGGGAACTGGACATCCTGGGTCTGATTCATCGCTTTTCTGATGCCGGTGACCGTGGCAACCATTGTTGGCAAGGTTTTCGGCAACACGCCCTTTGCTTGTGTATGCTGTCTCACTTTTTGCTTGCCCCAGGCTTTAGTGGATCTAGCATTCGTCTGATTGAAATTGCTCAAGGCTTGAAAGAAGGGAAGAGCTGCATCGCCATGACATTGGCTGAGACACTGATGGGCTTAGATGCTTTCTACCGTCGGGAGACGACTAGGTTTTCGGGGAGTCCACTACTGCTACAGGTAATGTTTCCCACCCAATCTCACATATATATTGCTCACATCACTCGACCCTCAGGCTCGGTTTTTCTCACAAAACCCTTCCCTTATTTTTCTCTCATCGTACGTCTCTCTATTCTTTATTCTCTCATTTTTCATCCCTCCCCAGGTATGGTTGATGGATAAACTGCAGGTTGTGGACTCTTGCCCAGCCTACTCAGCTCGCGGCTACTTCTTTCGACAACGCCTAGTCGATGCCCCTGACGAAGGGTGGTGGTTTGATTGGATGTGCAATTTGCTGCAGACCGCATTGCTTGGCGCTGTCCTTGGCTCAATCTCCCGGCGATGAGCTATAGCATGTCCCGGCTGACCGGGATCCAGTTGATTAGTCTGACCCACTGTGTGTTCTACTTTCCGTTCCAGTCGCAACGCCAGTTTGGCCATGATCAGATTTGCCCGTCAGAGGGGATAGAGTATCCGGCTGCATTCTCGGTTCGAGGCGCACAGCTTGCCCGTTATGCCACAGCCTGGAGGACTAGAGAGCTCCTGGCTCCCGCTCCCACTTTCAGTTGCACTTTGTCTGACGAGTGCTTGGATTGGCTCAATGAAGAGGCACAGATTGGGCCCAGCTTGGCATCGGAGGCTTCTACCAGCTCTAGGAGGGGGCGCAGGGACACCTGACTCATCTATGCCCCAGATTTATTGCTTTACTAGTACTTCCAAGTTTTCTTCATGAATGTAATAAAAAGCAACTTCAATTTGTATGCAAGAGCAGGAGAACTCTGTTTTGAAATCAATGAAATTGAAGGTTGTGGGTACTGAAAATTTTCCGCTGTGGTCCAAAAATGGTCTTAGTTGTAAAAAGATTAATTTGAACAAAGTCAACTTTTATTAAGACTTTTCAAAACTATTTTCGATATGGATCAGAACTGGACACGCCTGAGATCTGTCACTAAGATGCACAACCCCGGATCCCTGCAACTGGAAAGTTGCCCCTAGTCTGCATAGTACCGCGGCACTGCATAGCAACGGAAAGTTGCCCCTAGTATGAGAAGTACTGCACCGGAGATCACGATGAATGCTGATGGATAAAGATGATTGAGATGATCAAATGGACAAAGTTGATCGGGGAAAATGTTTATGGCTGAACTTCAAGATGAAGTTGCCTACGTATCCCAAAGATGGGAATCAAGCCTTACGTAGTTCAGGCTTAGGTTCACTCGGGTATTTTCACTCTCCTTTTACGCCCTAACTTTTGCCAAGGCCGCCCTTTGCGGGTTTTCAACCTTGCGAGCTCAGTTTTTATAATTTCAAATTTTTTGTGCTCTGAGTTTTGCCTAGGTCGCCCTTTCGGGTTTTCGGCCTAGCGAGCCTCTCAAGGGTAATATTTCTTCAACTTGTCCATGTTGATCGGCTGTGAAAACTCTAAGCCATCTAGATCCATCAGAACCACAGCTCCACCTGACCAGATAGACTTAATGATGTAGGGACCAGTCCAATTGGGTCTGAACGTGCCCCTTGGGTCGTGGATGGGAGCTCGGTTGTCCTTGAGCACCAAATCTCCTTCCTTTAGATTCCTGGACTTAACTTGCTTGTTGAAAGCCCGGGCAATTCTGCGCTGATAACCTTGAACATGGTACAGTGCTTTCAGTCTTCTCTCATCAAAGAGCATGAGTTCCTCAAATCTGCTCTGCTGCCAATCTGCCTCGGCTATTTGACACTCAGCCAATATTCGCAAAGACGGAACCTCAATTTCGATACGTAGAACGGCCTCCATCCCATAAACTAATGAATACGGAGTCGCCCCAGTAGAAGTTCTGATTGAAGTTCGGTAGCCCCACAGAGCAAACGACAGCTTATCTGGCCAGTCCCGGTAGGTTTCCATCATCTTCTGCAATATGTGTTTGATATTCTTGTTGGTGGCCTCAACCACTCCATTGGTTTGCGGCCGGTATGTGGATGACTTATGAAAAGCCACGTTGTATTTTTCCAACAAGTCAATCACTTCTTTCTTGAAGTGGGAACCGTTATATGAAATTATCTCACTTGGGACCCCATAGCGACAGATGATGTTGTTTCTGATAAACTTCGCGACATGTGAAGCCTTCAACACCGCATAGGATTGGGCCTCAACCCACTTTGTAAAATAATCTATCGCGACAAGGATGAACTCATGCCCATTCGACCCCTTCGGAGTGACAGCCCCGATCACATCAATTCCCCAGACTGAGAATGGCCATGGCAAAGTCATATTGTATAGCTTCGATGGCGGAATGTTCATGTGGTTTGCATGAATTTGACACTTGTGGCATCACCGGACAAAACCGATACAATCCTCCTCCATGGTGGACTAGTAATAACCCTGTCTGAGGATCTTCCTTGCTAGCATTACTCCATTCACGTGCGCACCGCATTCCCCCCCATGGATGGCTTCCATTAGACGCTTTGACTCTTCGGCATCGACACACAGCTTATACATTCCCAGATGACCTCTCTTATACAGCTTACCCCCACAGATGATGAACTGAACGGCCATTCTTTTGATTGCCCTTTTATCCTTGGCATTTACCCCTGGAGGGTATGCTTCCTTCTCCAGGAAATTCCAAATGTCATGGTACTAGGGGTTTTCGTCCTGAACTTCATCTACAGCAGCAATCGACTCGTAGGCTGGCGCAAATTTCTGGTCAATGATGACTGGACGCATCCGAACTCCGAACAGGATGTCTATCATGGAAGATAGGGTTGCTAAAGAATCTGCGAACCTGTTGTTCTCTCTTAGTAGATGAGCAAAATTTAGCTTCTCAAACCGAGGAATTAGCGAGTCCAAGGTCTGGTGATACATCATCATCTTTTCTTCCTTGACTTCCCAGTCTCCCTTTGCTTGAGACACAACAAGGTTCGAGTCCCCAATGACGTCCAACCGTCTCGCCCCTGGTTCTAGGGCTGCTTCTAGACCAGCAATGCATGCCTCATATTCTGCTTCGTTGTTCGAGACTTTGAATCGGAGTTTGAAGGCTAGAGGGATACGGGATTTGTCGGGTGCTATCAGCAACACTCCTATCCCATACCCGTACTGATTTGACGCTCCGTCAAAGTACATCGTCCAAGTTTCATCGTCGATGTGCAAAATGGCCTCATCTGGGAATAAGTACTCGACTGCTTCACCCCCTTCCACTGGATGGTCGGCTAAGAATTCTGCTACTGCTCTTCCCTTGACTGACTTGCGTGTCACATATTTCAAATCAAATTCGGAGAGCAACAACAACCAACGAGCTAGCCTACCCATAAGTGCTGGTTTCTCGAAAAGATATTTGATAGGATCGAGTCGTGAAACCAACATTACGGAGTGAGCTAACAGGTAGTGCCGCAGCTTCCTGGTTGCCCATACCAAAGCTAAGCAAGCCTTCTCCAACGGTGTGTAGCGAGTCTCATACTCCAGCATCTTCTTGCTCAGATAGTAGATGGCTCTCTCTACTTTGTCTTCAGATTCTTGTGCGAGCATGCAGCCCATTGTGGTCTCAGTCACTGAGAGGTACAATATCAGCGGTTTCCCCGGCTCTGGTGGTGACAACACGGGCGGGTTCTGTAAATATTCCTTGATCTGTTCAAAAGCAGCTTGGCATCGGCCGTCCCATTGGAATTTCTTGCCTTTCTTCAGGAGACCAAAAAGTGGTTCACAAGTCAAGGTTAATTTTGAGATAAACCGTCTTATGAATTGCACTTTGCCCAGAAAGCCTCGCACCTCCTTTTCAGTCCTTGGTGGTGGCATTTCTAAGATGGCCTTGATTTTGGAAGGGTCGACTTCAATACCTCTGTGCGTAATCAGAAACCCCAGCATTTTCCCGCTGTAACACCGAATGTACACTTCTGAGGATTCAGCCGCAACCGAAACTCTCTGATCCTTTGAAAGAACTTTTGCAAGGCGGTTTAGTGGCCCTCTCTATCTTTGGACTTGACAATCATGTCGTCCACGTACACCTCAACCTCCTTGTGGATCATGTTGTGCAATATTGTGGTCGCGGCCCGTTGATAAGTAGCTCCAGCATTCTTCAACCCAAACGGCATGACTCTATAGCAGTATGTCCCCCACGGGGTGGTGAATGCAGTCTTTTCCCGGTCTTCGGGTGCCATCACTATCTGGTTGTACCCTGAGAAGCCATCCATGAACGAAAGCAAAGCATGCCCTGCTGTGAAATCCACCAACTCATCAATATGCGGTAAGGGAAAGTCGTCCTTCGGACTAGCTCTGTTCAAATCCCTGAAATCTACGCATACTCGGATCCTGCCATCCTTCTTTGGCACCGGAACAATGTTGGCCAACCAAGTCGGGTATTCGGATACCAGTAGGAAGCCTGCGTCGATTTGCTTGGTGACCTCTTCCTTAATCTTGAGAGCCCAATCCGGGCGGATCCTCCTGAGTTTCTGCTTGACGGGCCGGGCCTCGGAGTCAAAAGGGATCCGATGCTGTACAATCTCAGGATCGATTCCAGGCATGTCTTCGTAGGACCACGCGAAAACATCTTTGAAATCTTTTAATAAAGCGACTAAGCGCTCGCGTTCCTCCAAAGACAACGTGGACCCGATCTAGACCAGTCGCGGGTCCTCCTTAGTACCAACATTCACAGTAGTGATTTCATCCATTAGGGGTTTGACAAATCTCTCCTACTCTTGTTCAATTAAGCGTTGCAAAACCGGAGGAATTTCTTCCTCGTCGTTTTCATCAAAGTTTTGAAAGTCTGAGTTAATGCAATAAATCAAGGGCACAGAAAAGTACTCAGAAACCACAGCTACTTGATTCTCATTAAGCACATCCAAGTCGTCCGATTCCTCGGTTACAATAGACTCAAAAGAGAAAGAAAAAGACGACCTGGACAAGACTGTGGCATCCGGGTTATCATCCCCAAGATTACCAGACTCAGACTCAGTCGAGCTGGAACCTGATTCCGACTCACAAGACTCGGTGGAATCAGATTTCGGCTCACTACCTGACCCGGTGCTGCTGGACAAAAATCCCTCTTCGTATTGCCAAGTGAGAGAGGGTGCGATAGATGCATCCAAAATAGTTGCCGGTAGGCCCGCAGCCGTTTCATCCCCAATCATGGAAACCGAGAAGTTATCCCCCAAGCACTTTTGGTCGATCGGAGGATCTAAAAGTAGACATGCCAGTGCCACCCCCATTTCAAGTTCGGTGCCCTCGGAGTCCACTGCCTTACACTGCTCAACCTCAGTTGGTGGGTCTGTCTGCTCTTCGGCAACGTCATCCCCGGATAATTGCAGGTCGAAGAAGATCTCGAAACCTGGCACGAGCTTCTTCTCCGCGTTCAGCCACGGCTCTGGGAAGCCGCAAAACGGAAAGTCCTCCCCCTCCCGGATGAAGCGTCCGTTTAGGGTACCCTGAATGGGCCTGTGTTTAGTTCAAAAGGCTTCCCAGCCTACTTTGCTCTGGCTCTTCCAGCCATTTCCTTTCCTTTCCTTACCCAGTCCTCTTTGGTGGGCAGATAACCCAATCCAAAGGTATGAGGGTTGTGTGGCACTTCGGCCAACGCTGCGACGCCCTTCCGGCCACTCCTTCCCAATCCCATCCCGGGGATGTGTTGTAGCTTGTTCATGAGGTATACAGATTGAGCACTGACATATACTCCCTCATTAACGGCCATGATATTTTGCACAACCCGAGTCTCAGCCAGAGTAAACCCTAATAAGAACACATCCTCCATGCCGTGCTCGATCTCCAAGACTGGTGTAGACACTTCTGGCGGTGGATGGATTGATAAATTCTCGAAAACAATGGCCACCCCCTTCCCGTGAGGGTACTTCAGCATTTCATGCAAAGTGGAAGAGACTGCCTTCACTTGGTGCAACCACGGCCGCCCCAAGAGTAGATTGAAGGTTGCGGGAACGTCCAAGACATGGAATTCAATGTTGTGTTGTCCTGGACCAACCTGGGTCTGAATTTTGACAGTCCCCATCACCTCCCTGCTGGTGTTATCATAGGCTCTGATCACTTGAGTAGTCTGCATGAAGTCCGCGGGCTTCAACCCGATCGCATACGCTGTCCTTGACGGGCACACGTTAATGGCGGATCCCGTGTCGATAAGAATCACTGGCACCCACTTGTCTCTATATTCCACAGAGATGTAAAGGGGTTTGTTATGATTTGCGCCCTCAGGCGGTAGCTCTTTGTCTGAAAAGGTTAACGTCGGGGAACCTCCTCCCGGAAAGACCAGTCCAACCAGCTGCTCTGGTGTGGTATCTATAGAGAGTTTGGCCTTGTCCATAGCAGATAGGACAGCCTGCCTGTGCACTCGTGATGCCATAAGCAGTCCCCAGATGGAGATGTCTGCTTGTATCTTCTTTAACTGTTTGAGTACAGCCTCCTCTTCAAGTTGTTTCTCCTTCTGTTTCTCAGCTTCTTTATCCTTCCCAGATGCCTCTGGCTGGTCCAGGTGCGGGGGCTTGAAATACCGCCCGCTTCTCGTCATATGGTCGACCTCGCCGACATACCAGGTGTCGTCTGGCTGATGGTTTCCCCAATCTTCGTCTGTGTGGACAAGACATAAATCATCGTCCTCCCACCACATTCCATCGGCCGCCGACAGACACCTGTCTGGCCCCGGTATGTTTGTACTCTCAGTATTTTCGGCCCACATGCCCGCAGCATCTTCTGTCTTTGTGCACACAGCACTTTCAATCCCTTCATGGGCTTTGGCTTTCTGGATCCTCTCAGAATCCCAAATCTTTTCTTGTTCTGCCTGCGTTAGCGCAGTTTGTTGTTCAGCTTTCCCTGCATTCACACTGTCCCAGTCCCGAGCGAAATTCTTCTTATCGGCGCTCTCTAGCAATGTACTCTGACTTCCGGCCCTTCCGGCCACAGCTAATATTCCTGCCCCTGCTGGGCTTTGTTTTAGTTGGAACTCTTCCACCACATCCGGTTGATCATCCAGCCATCCAGTGGCCTCTACCGATTTCTCATAATCAAACCAGTTGACTGCCGCGCCCCCTGATTCTTGGTCATCGAAAAACTGTAGGTTGGCAAAGTCCTCCTCCACAGCCGTCAAATCATTTCCTCCTTGCTTAAATCCATCCCCCCGGATCACACACAACTCTGCCTTCTCTGGCAATTCTATACCTGGCTCGACCTGGCCTGCTGACAGAATGTACTCACTCGGATCATAGGCTCCCCTAGCAAAACTCCCAAACTGCTCAATCCCAGACTCAACAATTCCATTCTCTTCTGAAATCTGCCCTGCCCCATCTTTGATGGTCACCACCGTTGGCTCTGGTTGGGTTGTAGAGATGTCCAACATGCACAAAAAGTCGGTGCAGTCAGGATGGAGCACCTCCGGCTTAGGTAGGTGAGATGGGGTGATATAGATACTAGGATCATAAAAGGCGACCCCAGTTTGGATAAAGTTGATTCTGTTGGGAGGGGGAGCTTGGTTATATGGTGGGAGAGGATTGGTTGTGACATTGGGTTTGTCGGGAGGCGCGATCACCTATTTGTCAATAAGATCCTGGATCTCGTGACGCAATCTAAAACAACGGTCAGTGTCGTGACCGTGCTGTTGGTGATACGCGCAGTATTTTGCCAGGTCATGAAAGGAGGGAGTGGATTTGGTAGTGGCCTCGGCTCTAGGGGCTTCAAATGCTTTTTCCTTATTAAAACCCCCAGAGCTTTGGACAGGGGCATATATAGGGGTGTGAAGGTTCTTTGGCCTCTGGGTTGGTATTTGGTGGTCTGCGTATTGCTTCCGGATGCACCAGAGAAAGGCGTGGCTGCCATGGGTCTTGGAAGGGGAGGGGGAATGGTGGTGACCATGCTCACCTCTGAAGCTCTTGCAGTTGCAGCGCCACTCGGGCCTGCATTGTTGTTACGGTTGAAAGTCCTCCTTGGTTGCTCCCTATCTTGGTCGATCAGACCCTGTTTCATTGCATCTTCAATTTGTACCCCCATCTCGTGTAGATCTGAAAAAGTGGGGAAAGGGAGTACAATCATCTTTTGCATCAATTTTGGCTGGAGATTGCGCACAATCATCCTGATCTGGTCCTTATCGGTGGGTCTTAAAGTCATCATCGAGGCCTTCGCCCTCCACCGGGTCACGAAATCCGAGAAACTTTCTTTGGGCTCCTGCCTTGTTGTTTCGAGATCACGAGTTGTAATCTCAATTTGGGTGTTGTA
Organism: Camellia granthamiana; assembly: GCA_036172215.1. Taxonomy (NCBI): domain Eukaryota; kingdom Viridiplantae; phylum Streptophyta; class Magnoliopsida; order Ericales; family Theaceae; genus Camellia; species Camellia granthamiana. The sequence goes on from CM069903.1 coordinate 116,589,177, forward strand.
AGAGTATTGCGCAACAAAGGCCTCAGCCATTTCATCTCAACTCCGCTTGACGTCATCCTCCAACTTCGCATACCAGATGGCGGCTACACCCGACAGGGTCCGGCCATAGTGAAAGCTTCTGGGGTCTAGTTAGGCCCATTGGCCGTAGTATATCTGAGAATAGCCGGAGGTGGACCATGGGATTCCCAGATCCATCGAAGCGGTCGATTTGCGGCATTTTAAATCTATCCGGCAGCGTCACGGCCACATCGGTATATCCGTCCTCGATATTTGGAATAGCCTTTACCCCTTGGGATTTCTTAAAAAGCTTCTCGAGCTTGCTTAGTTTCAATGCTGTTGGGTCTATTTCGAACTCGAAGGGAGAGTCCAAATGGTTGATAGGCGTAGGTGCCTTGGACAGTTGAGGTGGAAGCGGGGGCAGAGTTGGCCCCGTTGGAAGGTCTGTGTCCTCCTGGACGTTCTGGACATTTGGCAAGGTGTTCTGGCCATTTGGCAGGGTATTCTGGGCAACTGGTGCCTGCTCGGGTAGCGCGACCCCTGGTGGGGGAGGAACTGGATGTGAGGCTGATGCTCCAGCTTGCTGTTGGAGTCTAGTGATGAGTTCAGCCTGCTAGGCCATGATTGTGGCCTGCTGTTTAGAGAACTCTGCCTGGCGGACAGCGTCCTCCTGCATTTGCTTTATACTCTCTTGGATTTGACGCATCATTTCCTTCATTCCGGCTACGCTCTGCTGATCCTGCTGACTGACTGGTATGTGTATTTCTATGGCAGATACTGAGACCTCAACCCGACTGTTTACTGCTATGGTGGACCACTGCTCTGGTAACCTCTGCTCAGACACACTGTGTTTTCTCGGCCTCCGTCTGACAGCCGGGGGTAGAGAATGAAACACTGGCTGTCCGTCAACCAGATCCTCAGATCGATTGAGCCGACGACCTCTTATCCAAAGTGCTTGGGGAATATCTGTTGGGTTTGAAGCAATTGTGCTAAAACTGTCCTAGCAAAAAGAGAAATAAAGCAATAAAGAAATAAATAACCAGATAAACGAACAGCATAACAGCTTAAAATAAATACACAACACACAGCTGGGCACGACAACACACGGTCGATAAGCTGAATACACACTGTCCTCAAACACTGATCATTATCCCTGAATCACTGTTCCCTAATACTGAATCTGATACTCGCAGATAACTGATTCCCAAAAGAACTGAACTGATGCCCGCAGGCCTGATGCCCAAACTTATAAACTGATACATGCATTCCTGTAGAGACACACTCTAAAAGCACATAGCAGATAAGTGAGAGCCAAAACACCCCTATGTTGGGGTAGGGTTTTCCCTGTCCTATTTGTCAGGAGCTAGGGTTTCATTACGCATGCAGCGGTTTCAGACAACCTATGTCGGGTAAGCAACCTGTCCTAGCTTGGAATGGTCACTATGGATTTCGATATGCACTAGGTCGAATGGTCAAAAGGGTGCCCCGGTAAAACCAGGGTTTGTGTTCCCATACTGGCAGAGCCCACAACCGGTCAACCTTATGGTCATGCCTTGACAAGACAAGCCTCCGGCAAACCGTTCAGGAATAGCAGATGGCAAACACGGTGTCCTAGGCGCACCAATGCAAATGTAATGCAAAGAAACACATAAGTGTAGTCGAAACAAGATATCATGAGTTCGAGTCAAGTTCTCTAAATCCCCAGCGGAGTCGCCAGAAACTGTAGACGCGCCCTCGGGGCTCACTACAGTTCAGGACTCAAAATTGTCACGGTTCTTAATCTGAACCAAAGAGTCCAAATCCGGCAAATCGTTTTGAGAAAACAGATTTTTTTAAAAGAAGTGCCAAACATGGACTGTTTTGCCAGATACAGAGTCGCCACCTAAATGTTTTATTTTGGAAAATTTAGGAAACCCTGACTCGTGCCTAAGGCCACGTGTCTGTCATCACCAAAGTTGCATCGGCTCGGGAACTTGGGTACGATTGGGGAAGGTCACTTCGTGAGCACCCCCACTCGCCCGATCAAAGATCGGCCTCTACTAACCATGATATCTAGTTTTGAAAACATTATGCGTTCTTATACCGGTTATTAGCCTAGGATTACTATGTGATGCGCACAGCATACAAATATAGACTGGATCGCCTGAATTGGAACAAAACATTTCATGTTTATTTTTGAAGGGGGTTTGCTACTCGCAAGTAGGCTTAAAATGCAGATTTTGCCACCATCGGGTGGGCTTAGAAAAGATAGTTTTGCCACTATCTAGTGGGCTTAAAACTCACAGTGAATGAATTGTTCCAATCCAAATAACCCAACCTTCACCCACAGGCATTCAGGCAGTTATATCACGTAAGCACATAGCCTCATGGTAAGCATGCTATCATGGCAGTCACTCACACACATGCAAGGATGCTAAAGCATAAAACTGACCGAGTACTCCAAGCCAAAATAGAAGCTATGTTAGAAATCCATGCATGATCCTAACTATACAGAAATGCCTTATGCAACACATGCAAAATGCAACTAAGATAGGCTCGGCTATCCTAAACATGACATATGATGATGCTACAACTAACATGTATTCAACTTGGAATTGAAATACAATGCAGTTAGTATGATGCGCCGAGCCCGGTGCATGTAAGACAGATGAATGAATGCAAACATGCTATCATACTGTATGCTAATTGAAACATGCCCTAATCTAACCATCATAAGCTGGTAAATAAAAGGGAGAAAGACGTGGGATTGGAAGACATACATCACACGCATGCACACTTATTACAACATTGCCCTCGCTCGGAGGGTCCGAATAAATATACAGTCCCAAATAAATAATTACAGTCCGAATAAATACAAAATCCTAATTAATTAACAAATTAAACTAGGAAAGCTGTAAACTAGCATGCAAGCTAGGGACTGCCTCGACTCTGCTTCGGATGATGAATGATGCATGTTTCGGTTGCTTGGCACGGAAATTGTCACACCCCAAACCCGCCCCTAAAAGTTTGGGCATGACCTATTCGAAAATGGACGCTCAACCTGCTATATATATATCATACGGGGCCTGAACGGAAGCATTTAAGAAGATAAAATACATAGAATAACATCCATTGAGCTAATACTAACATGCCAGGATCACATACACGTACTCAGCCCCTTTACTGAGCATATAATTAAACATCATATACAGACATTTTCACTTAAATAGACAATGAACTAAAAATTTAATAAGACTTTACAGAAATGCATGGGCTTGGTCTGGGTGCCTGGACTCACTGAGGTTGACAAATGAAAGGCGAGCATCAAGGGTTAAGACTGACCTCCAAGGTGGTTACCTACAGAACAGACATAACACCAAGTAAGCCAGGCTCAGTGAATAATAGTACATAAACAAAACAATACTTCATTGGAAGCGTAATATATCAATGCGTGTGAAATTGCAAAGTTAACATAGTTAGTCTGATTCTGTACTAAGTTCATAACGGTCTTAGGTCCAGTCTTGAAACATAATAACATGAAACATAATATCTTGAAGTATAATGGCTTTAAGCCCTTGAATATCATTGCATTAAACTTTCAAACATGTTGGCATAAAGCCCATGAAACATAGTGGCATAAAAGCCCTTGAAACTTGTGGCACAAGGCCCTTGAAACATATGGCACGAGGCCCTTGAAAGTGGCATGAAGCCCTTGAAAGTGGCACGAGGCCCTTGTAAATGGCACGAGGCCCTTGAAAATGGCATAAAGCCCTTGAAAATGGCACGAGGCCCTTGTAAATGGCACGAGGCCCTTGAAAATGGCATAAAGCCCTTGAAAATGGTTCACTTTACATTCTTTAACTTTAACATCCTTTAAACATTAACATAAATACATTACATGCTTGAGACATTAACATGATTGCATAACATTTAACATGATTGCATAACATTTACATAGCATATGTAAACTTGTACCATACTTAAGCTTGTAACATGCTTGAACTTGTCATAGACATGAACTTGTAACATGCGTATACTTGAAGACTTGTAGACTTGTAAAATACATGAACTTGTATATGTTTAGAACCATACTTGAAATAGAACGTGCTTGTCAAAGATAGAATACTTCACATCCTTATGAGGATCACATAATAATGTTAAACATTTACATGCATGTCATAGGTTCTTAACGACCTTGGGTCCACAAATAACACCATAGAATAATCTCAATTTTAGACATATACTTGGCTTAAAGATGAACATGATTCCATAACATGATTCCATTTATGCACTAAAACGACATAGTTTACTTATAGATAATAGAGAATTATTATTCGTTATTAACAGGACAGAGTCATTGCAAAGTCATACCGATGTAGGCCAATCTTCCAATGTTCACATTGACTTTCAATCATCATAAATGTTCATGTAACATGTTCGTGTAACACTTACAAGAAACAAAGTGTTAGTGATAATAATTATCAATGATAAATAAAATATGCATCTTCGTACTATTACTCACAGTGCATTGGTGAAGCATTTAGTCCTTCCGAAGCGTGTCCTACACACATATGAAGTCACACATTAATTCTTTAAATCATTTCCCCCTAATTTCCTTTCTCATTTTACCACGATTTACAATGCCCATAATAAGGTTCATTTGCTAAATTTAAACATAATTACCAAACATTTCCAAATTCTAATTAAACTTGTAAACCTACAATTCAATAACTCAATTTCATGATTCTACTTCCAATTTGGGCAAAATCTTTGCTTAACATTATAAATCAACCTAGGGTTTTCAAGTAAATAAAGGATTTTCATAAAAATTCATACTTGTCATACCATGACCTTACAACCCAATTTCCTCCTTGATTATACATCTAAGGACCATACTCCATCACCTTAACCCATCAATTGGACCCTCAATGCTTCAAACCCGAAATCCCCAAATCATATAATTTACTCTATATGCTCAAAAATGCAAATTTGTACATTAATACAATGGAAATACCATAAATCTAACTCTTAATGTAAGTATTGAAGAGTATTAGAACCCTTACCTCGAAAATCAACAAAGGAGCAAGCTTGAGGAGAAACCCTCGCAGATCTAAATTCCAATCGGTTAAAAACATTGCTCTTCTCTTATTCTCCATCCTTGATGCCAAAATCATGGTAGATTGCTACTCAAACCAGAGGAGATCAAGGTTTTGGGGCTAGGGTTTCAAAGGGTTTCGGACTTAGGAGAAGAGGAAATAAGAGAGGGGAAAGAAAATGTCAAGAAATGAGCCAAAATCTCATTTTAAAAGCTGCTGCCCCGAAAATCACGCTCGAGCGGACCTATTCCCGCTCGAGCGGACCTGCTCTCAGCACAGATGTCGAAACTTTGAACAGGTATAACTCTCCCATCCGGACTCCGTTTTAGGTCGTTCTTGTGTCCAAATTGAAGCCCCGGAAATAATATTTCCAATGGTTCTAACCTCACATCCAAATTCAAAATGTGGAAAAAGAAAAGGGCAAATGAGTGACGGTTGGTCGTAAACGAATTATTCAAATTAAGGTTTTTGGTCCAATCTTACTTTACCATCACATTACCACCTCGACCAATATCCCAAAATAAAATAAGAACGTTCCAAATACGCTAATAAGATATCAAAAATGAGCCTACATGCCTCAAAATACAACTCAACCTGGAGACCCGCTCGAGCGCCCAACCCTGCGCTCGAGCGCGAAGACCAACAAAGACGTCCGCTCGAGCGTCAACTCCCCCGCTCGAGCGGGAAATCACTACTCCCAGAATCTCAAGCCGTCTGCCAAATTTGCTGGGAACCCCAAAAGTCCACTCGAGCGGCCACTCCTCCGCTCGAGCGGAGGAAAGAATTTCTGGGTCGTCACAGAAATCCATCGTGATGCCCCAATTAGCCTCTGTTTGCGATTGATGTCGGAATGCTGTGCAAGGCTTTTGAAAGCTGCTGATTTCTGATTTGCTGTAACAGAGAGCAGGAAAGGGGCATAGCAATGTATTTTCACGTATGTATGCATGCCTCGATCCTCATGCCACCAATCACGCATCTCGATGCATGATGGCCGAGGAGTCGAATTGCATGACTCAATATGAAATGAATGCACATATAAACACAACAAGACCGAGACTCCATCATGGATAATCCGGAGTGTCGGTGACCGGGAATTGAGACACGTTCCGTCACTCGGAGTACGTAACGTCCCTCGTTTCCCGTGCTCGGGCTAACTCCTATCCCAAGCATAATGCAATATGCATGACATGCATGAATGCGATCTAAGATACAACCTAACATGCACAATGCTATGAGATGGCATACACGATGCACGAGGTAACATGGCATAAGCAATGCGTTAACGTACAACCTACCATACACAATGCTATGGAATGAAATGGTATACACAATGCAATATGGGCTTACACTAACATGAGTGGACCTCAGCCACACTCACATCAGAGGCCATAAGATGAAAATGAGACCATCGAAATGCGTGCACACATGCACGCAAACCGAGGACCGAACCTAAGGCATCAAATGCCACTCTACCAAAGCATGGCAAGGCATGGAATATGGCGTATGAACATGCAAATTTCAACGCTAAAATATGATGCTAAACGGTCCCGAAACATGGAAAAATGGCACCCGATGCATGAGATGAACCCCGAAACTCAAAACTAGGCACATGGAATGACTTACAGCTATACAAAGCATGCATTATTTGAACATGAAGTCTAAAGACAGAGCCAAGGCAGTCCCAAAACATGAACTTTTCCAGTTCAAAGTGTAGCGAAAAAGTGCTAGCAAGATGACTTAAAAAGGCATGCAACTTTGACTAGCAAACATGGTTTACAGGGCAAGTGCATGAAGCGTATGGAATCTCATCAAACCAGCAAAAATCAGTGAATAAAACATGCCAAAAAAATGCCCAAATAACCACTGAAGTGAAGCCAACACATGCAAAAATGATGAGCTCCTTTAGAGGGCTATGCAAGGGGATTATTAGGCATACGCAAGACAGACATGAAGCATGACCAAGACAATTCTGGAAATCAAATATGATAGTCTCAAAACTCATCAAATTGACCCTAAAGTGTGACTTCAAAGCATGCAAGATAGGGTCTCTTTGGAAGGCCAAAATGACCATCAAACAAGTCAAGGTGAGAGGGGGGGCACCCCCCTCTGATTTGAAGACTCAAAACAGCATCAAAGCCACTGGAAATCCACTGGATTCCAGTGGCTAGAAGGCCAAACAAAGCATGCCACAAAAGCTTAGGTGTAAGGCTCGAAATAAAAAGGAATCAAGCATACAAGGAAGCATATGACCTCAAACAAAAATGGAACCTTGAACAATCTTGAAGATGAGATTAAAACAAGATATTTTTCAGTTTATGATAAACCTCAAAAATGAACACAAATAGGGCTAAACTATCATGCAAAAATGGCCCAAAAAGAGAGGTTAGAGACAAGGGACAGCAGCTGGCCCCAAATGGCAAAGAGCCCTTCAACAAAGTTGAAGAGGGGCTCAAAACATGGCACTTTACAGTTTATATCAAGCCACGAAAATGATCACAAATAGGGCTAAACTATCATACAAGAAAAAGGCCTAAAAGGGGGATAAAGAGACAAGTGGTAGAAACTGATCTCAAACAGAGGAGAGCCCTTCAACAAAGTTGAAGAGGGGCTCAAAATAAGACATTTTACAGTTTATGATCAAATCCAAAACAGCTCACAAATAAGCCTAAAATATCATGCAAAAATAGGCCTAAAAGAGGGTTTAAACACAAAGGGTGAGCAGGAGACCTCAAACAGAGAAAGACCCTTAATCAAACATAAAAAGGAGCTCAAAATATGACTATTTACAGTTCAGGTCGGAGCCCAAAAATGCTTGCAAGAAAGGCTTATAAATGAACCAAGAAAAGGCTAGAAAAGGGGAAAAGTGTGCTTACCCTTGAAGAGCAATGAACCAGCAGCCTTTGGACCAAGAAATGGTGCTCCTATCCTCTGAAAAACAGCCTCAAGTTGCTGGAATGGAGTGTGGAGGTGTGGTGCTATGGATTGATGTAGAAATGGTGTAGGACTTAAGGGGTTTTGAGGGTTGAAGTGTAGAGAGAGAGAGATTCAATGCAAGAGCTTAGAAACAAACTTTGTAACCCTCTAAAATGCAGCTGGGGGTGCTGGTTATATAGGCAAAGGAGTGGAGGAAAGGGGGGGAAAATCAAATTCAAATTTCCCCCTCCCCCCCAAAAGACCCCCCCCGGATACAGGATCTGGGGGGAAAAAGAGGGCATATCTGTAATGTACCTACAGAGAGGAACAAGGCCGGCCAGGTTTTGAGGGTTCAGGTGGCCGGCCGGCCACCTCCCCTGGCCGGCCGGCCGGCCAGAGTCAAAAGGGTCAATGAAAATTAGTGGCCGGCCACCCTATACTGGTGGCCTCCCATGTGTGCACAACACAGCTATGTGGTTAAAATCTTGAAAATGTGAACCAGGAGAGAGAAAAGCTAGCTTTTTAGAGGGGTTCAAAAGGGTCAGGATGAATTGATGGCCGGCCATGGCATATTGGTGGCCTCCCAGGTGTGTACAACACAAATATGGGGTTTAGGGCCAAAGAAAGTGGCCCGGGAATGGTCAACATCAGCTTTCTAGTGAGGAAAACAGGCGACGGAGAGCGATGAAGGAATAAAGCTAGTCTTCAGAACAATTGCTGGCCTCCCACCCTTCTACAAGCTTCCTAACCATGAAAATAAGATCCCTGCCAAAAATGAACTGAAACCGATGCAAAACGAAGGTTCGGGGGCCGAAACCCGTAGCCCGAGGCCCCGAAAACTGACTGTTAAGCACCGGAGGTGGCGCTTGACCACGAAGTTGGTCTCTCGAGCCTCAGTGTCCCTCAAAAGGGAGTAAATAAGATGTATGCCAAAAACCGGAGCAAACGGAGGTGGTTAAGCGGTCCCGAACTGAGGCACACGGCCGATGGCTCCGAAAATCGGGAACCGGGCTCCAAAATGGGAAAAATGGCCTACGACCACGAAACGCAGCCTACGGCCACTGAGAGATGATCTACGAGACCTCTCCCTCCCTTCGGGAAGAGAAAATGTAGAAAACGGGACCTGGTTCGCAAACCGAGACAAAGCACAAAAGAGTCCGGAAGTCCGGAGGCAAGGCTCGCAGTCGAGACTCCGCGACCTCCGAACGAGCACAATATGCAACATCACCGAGCGCTCAGTTGGTGACGTCTGAGTCTTAAGGTCGGTCAAAAATGGGGTGTCTACACTAGTTGAAAAGGTCTTGTTGCTTCTCTAAGATAGACCTGAGATTACGTTATCACCAGTTGAGAGTGAAGGAGGAGGATATCCAGAAAATGGTATTACGTACACAGTATGACCTTTATGAGTTCTTAGTGATGCCTTTTGGATTAACTAATGCACCAGCCTTGTTTATGGATTTGATTAATCGGATCTTTCGTGAGTTTCTAGACCTTTTTGTAGTTATCTTTGTTAATAACATTTTGATTTACTCACCCTCTAAGGTGGAACACAAGGAACATTTGCGAGTTATGCTTGAGTTGCTTAAGAGCCACAAATTGTATGCTAAGTTCGAGAAGTGTGAATTCTAGTTGAAAGAAGTAAAGTTCTTAGGGCATGTGGTACCCGGGGAATGAGTGAGAGTAGACTCTTCTAAGATAGAAGCAGTGCAAGATTGGGAACAACCTAAGAATGACTTTGAAATTCGTAATTTCTTGGGGTTAGCTGGGTATTACCGTCAATTTGTAAAGGATTTCTTTAGGTTAGCCTCACCTTTGACTAGACTAACAAGGAAGGGACTAAGTTTGTGTGGAATGAGACTTATGAGAAGTCATTTCAGGAGCTTAAGGTTAGACTTACCACTACTCCAATGTTGATTATTCCGGAGGGGGTTTGGGCTATTCTCTATATTGTGACGCATCTCGAGAAGGTTTGGGTTGTGTCTTGATGCAAGAGGAGAAGATAGTAGCTTATGGCCCACGCCAGTTGAAAACACACGAGAGAAACTATTCTACAAACGACTTAGAACTAGCAGTTGTGATATTTGCTTTGAAGATTTGAAGGCACTACTTGTATGGTGAGAAGTTTGAGGCATTCTCAGATCATAACAGTTTGAAGTACTTGTTTTCATAAAAATATCTAAATTTGAGGCAAAGTAGGTGGATGGAGTTTATGGAGGATTATGATTTTGAGTTGCAGTATCATCTGGGGAAGGCCAATGTAGTGGCTGATGCCTTGAGTAGGAAATTCTTTAGCAGAATAACTAGTATTGCCATCTAAGAATGGGAGATGTTAGGTACCATGGGTGAGTTTGACTTGCATGTTGGCGATTTCATAGAGTCGGCTGCCTTATTTACTGCTGTTGCACGACCCACACTTGTGAACCGAGTTATAGAAGCACAACGGAGTGATCCAGAGGTAGAATCTATCCGGGAGGCTTGAATGTGTATTCTGACTTGAGTGTTAGATACCTTGACTGTCTTTTCGTGCTAGTCTTGTCGATAGGAGGTACTCCGAGAGTTTCATTATTTACGCCTTGCGGTACATCCGAGAGGCATAAAGATGTATCACGACCTTAGTTACCAATTTTGGTGGAAGGGGGGATGAAGAAAAACGTAGCCTTATTTGTGTCGAGATGCCTTACTTGTCAACAAGTGAAAGCTGAGCATCAAAGGCCAGCGGGTTTGTTGCAACCCTTGCCTATAGCCAAGTGGAAGTGAGAGCATGTTACGATGGATTTTGTTGTGGGTCTTCCAAGGACTCACTACAACAAAAAAGTGTATTTACGACATGCAATGCACGCTGTAAAAACCCTTCTACGATATGCAACGTGCATCATATTATGATCACTCATGGAAAGTCATTCATTTTCAACAACATGCTTCATATGTGCGTCATATTATGATCAGTCATAGAAAGTCATTCATTTTCAACAACATGCTTCGTACGTCGTTAAAAACTATTTAATTGTAGATTTTGTTCGTCATTTTTACTTTTTCTACGACATGCTATAGTACGCCGTTAAAAACTATTTAACGACAGATTTTATGCATCGTTGTTACTTTTTCTATGACTACTTTTGCATTTTATTAATTAGTGAGACAAATAACGACGCTGATTGCGCGTCGTAAAATATGTAATACAACAACTTACTATGTCTGCCGTAGAATATGCGGTTTTTATTTTTTATTTTTAAGTTCAGTAGGTTCTATTTAACCAATTTTGTACAATCTAACAAATATTACAAACAAGCATCACAAAATATCAATCAACCACCAAAATATTGCTTGAAACATCAAAAGAAACTATATCCATAAATTATAAACATTCAACAATTGTCTATACATTCCAACCATTCAAAAACTATATCCTTAAGTTCTAAATTGTACAAAAAGTTTAACCTATCCAAAACTATGCATATCTAACTTTCTAAACATATCGACAACTATTAAGAGATTATCTAAAACTACCGACAACAGTTCCTATAGCAGTTGTAGCTGTAGCAAATCCACTTGTTCCTATCACAGGGACGAGGGTTCCCAATGTATGTGTCGTCTAAACCCGCGGCAATAGCTAAAGCAACTAACCATGTTGCATTTCTTGTCTGCATGACAAAGGAAACTTCACATAAGTACAAAAACCAATGACTCAAGGACAAAAATATTTCTTGAGGTATTAAGAAATGATAAAGAAATTTTAAAACATCAACAAAGCATTTCCAAAATTAATAAGATAATTCAATGGCCCCATAAAAACAATGTCATAATGAAAAATTAAAAAAAATTCAAGATCTCAATAGTCTCAACGTATATGCAAATAAAATCCACATAAATCCACATAATGGAGTTACCTCTTTTGTTGCAATGTTTCTAGAGGGAAATGAGTAGAAATCTTCAAACAAACCATTAAGTTTGTATAGGAAAATATAGTTTGCTACTAAATCCAGGCCATAAGAAGCTCAAGATAAAAATTAAATTTAAAAAGAGGAAGAGGTGGTCTACTTCAATGCAGCACCTACTTGGGACTTGCATGATTATGTTAAAAGATCTCTATGTATGAGGTTTAGGTTTGTATAGATTTTATCCATTACCATTGTAAATTCCAAAATAAAGAGTCCAAGTCAAATTAGAGTCTATATTATTTACAAGTTTAAAAAGAAACTTTCAATCAATTATAGAAGAAATTTAGGTAAGTTTTGGTAGCTTTAGGCACTTTTTTGCGATAATGTGATGTAATTCTACTTGAATACGGAGTAGAAAATACATAAGATAAGGAACTATAGGAATAATCCCTAAGCTAATCTTTTTCTTCTTCTCTAATTTTTCGCTAGTATCTAATTCAATCACAAACTATTACTAAAGAATGGGGGCACTTTTATAAAATATGGAATTGAGCTCAAATCAAATTTCAGTGTCTCATTCATTTTAGTTTCAAGTTAACCATCACATGTGATGATAGTTGTCAGAAAAAACCTTAAATACCCATGTGATGATAATTGTTAGAGAAAGCCTTGAACACTAGCCTTTTTTGTAATCACATTAAATTCATCAACTATTATTTGCTACCACAGTCCTTAGAATTCTAGTGTAAGCAGCAAGACAAAAGTAAAATACCACGTTCATTTTATAGAAAAATTTCAATCCTTTAGTGAAAGAAAAGACACTTTATACAAAATCAATTGTTTGGTTTCATAATTTTTTCCTTTTTATTGGCATGTAGGGAAGGAAGTGAAGATGACGTCTGAACTCCTAGACAACCGAAACCCAAGCAAACAAACTATCATGCAAGTGTTCTTACATGAAAAAAAAAAAGAAAAAGAAAAAGAAAAAGCATTCAAAAGGCGTGTGCATAAGTTAGCCAAGAATAAATTATATTAACCATTCCACTTAAAAAGTCAAGCCAAACTGATATTAGTCATGCATGTCAAAAGAAAGAAAAAAAAATAAACAAGAGAACTCGAAAAACTCATATTAGTCATTTATCATTTATTAAAGTTACTTGACAGATAAAATTGCTTCTTCAAAAAAAAAAATTAAAAAGAGAGAGAGAGAGAGAGAGGGAGACAATAAAAGGAATGATAGTGCAATTGTTCTTGAAGGCATAACAAGCATTGGATGCCAATAATGTTTTGTATCACCAAAAGGCCAAACCCAATGATGTGTTAGTAATATAATTGGTTAATAATTAGAAAAAATATGAGATAAAGTGTTACATTTAATATCCTAATTAATTGTCACATCATTGAACTTAAAAAGTGAATCTAATTTTTTGTCTTAAATAGCAATGCTCAAAATTTAAATATAAAATTGTCAATGCATTTGTGTTTGAACCTTAGATATAAATCACATTAATAATTCATTCAACACATGGCACCTGTTGGTCTTTGACATTAGCCATTTGTAAAAGAGAAAGATTAAGGCCTTGCCCAAGAGTGCAAAGTCATTACCATCAGAAAGGGTCTAAGTTCGTTTAAATTTTTCGAAGGTCCAAAGTTGTTTAGGGTTTATGGAAGGTGAAGGAGTTTCATCATCATTGATCATCATCATCAATAATAATAACAGGAATTACCACATGTCCCAAGATAAAGGTATTTGTTGCCAAAAACTCTGCCAATCCTATCTTCCCATCTTCTATTATGATGATGTCTGCTTATTGACATAAAAATACAATAAGTAAAAAGAACAACACATTTGCCATCTTGAATTTGTGATAAGAAGATAGGCAACTTGAGCTATATATGGATTATAATAGTGGCAAAAATGCCAAAATTTAAATTATAAATAAATTAACATTAAATCTATAATCAATCCTTTACTTGCATCTCAAAGTCAATAATTAAAATTTGTGTTCATAAGATTTGAAGAAACATTAAAAAGAAACAAGTTGCTTGTTGAATCATATCATGCATTTGATTAGGATAGTTATAGTATTATTGGAAAATAACAAGTTTAGCTTTTTGTTGATAACAACCACACACACAAAAAAATAAAAATAAAAAGGGAAATTATCAAAGAAATGTTTTTTCAATGACAGACAAATAAACAAGTAATTAACAGATAATATGCAATTCTTTTTGTTACCTTGCAACTCCTCTGTATTTTGACACTCCTCGAGAAAAACCACTGCTTTCCTGTAGGATCAACACAAAAATTTACCTTAATTCAAAATATATAGCTTATTACTTTTCTTTCCTATAGCTTTTAATTAGTAATGAAGTTTACCTTCTCAGTGATCCAATAAATTCATCTCTGGATATACCCTCCATTGCTATCAGTTGTTTTTGGTAAATTGGTAACTATATTTATTAATGCTTATCACTTAATTTGTTAATCTTGATAGAATAGGTGAAGAAATTATAGGCCAAAAAATATTTTAAAAAAACTCTTTGAATGCAATGAATATTAATTATCAGAAAGTTGAGAATGGTTTCTGGAGCCCAACATTTCAATGCCGCCAAATCATAAATAAGCATGAGCAACAGCTTCTTCATCATCATAGGCACCTGAATTACCAACACCAAAAATAAAATAAGAGCCACTGAGCGACCATATTCCTAGAAATAATTACGAAAAAAAGGAACTATATTAATTGGAACATACCAAGATAGACTGCATTATTTCACTAGGATTCCACAAAACCAGCACCACCAATGCAGTAAACATAAAGAAATCAATAAAATTGCTATAAAGATATGTTTATGAAGAAATAAATATATACATATACATAATATGAGGAGAGAAGTGATATTGAACCTTGTCTTCCTTTCTTGTTTTGTGATTCATTCCAAGCTTGTAATTTGACAAGTATCTCAATTTCGTGGCTGTTTAAAGCAAATCAAAGTCAAATATAAAAACAAACAATTGTCAACCATAGGAAATAAGCACAACAAAATAAACCCAGCTTAGTCCCATTGGGTGGGTAAATTGGGTACAAACCTAAATATTTGCACAAAGTAGCTAACCTCATGAACGAAACTATAACCTCAAATTTAAAGACTGAGTTTTTAACACTGAACTCGAGCCCCTAAACCAGAGGAAACAACAAAACTCTAAATTCCATACTTACCAATAGAAGAAACCCACAAAACCCAATTTCAATAGAATGGAAACTTACAGAATGTATCTTCAAAATCATCATTTGATTGAAGCAAGAAATTGTCTCTTTCGCTGGTCTCCGTCTCATTGAACAGAACAAGATCGTCATTTTTCTCCCTGAGGAGTATCCCGCCCTCGAGACTGCACCCTCTTCTGTGATTATCCTCTCTTATCTCCCTCACAGGGGAACACCTCATTGGTGGAGAATGAGGCATCTCCACCTCCCTATTTCACTGCACAATAACTAACACTTCAAACCTTTCATAAAACCGAAATGGAAAACCTCACTAAACCCTCCTAATCGATAACCATGAACCAAACTCAAGTCCCAATTGATATAAATATGAGTGTCAAAATGAACTCAAACTCAATCAAATTCAATCAACTTCACTTCCATTTCCATAAACAATCTATCTTGCATTTAAATTGGCTCGAAACTCACTCAGCAACATCAAAAATCATCATAATAACTGAAATTCCAGTGCCACTTGAAATGCAAAGCCATAACAGCCATATCTACACATCAATCAAACAACTTTCACGAACCCTAGATTTCTCATATAGTCATCCCGACAACGATAGTTACACCAAAACAAACCCTAATTGAACCCTTTCGTACAGCAGAGCACTCTTTAGAGCCAAAATTACAAGAAAAGAACTACCATTTCAACAAATTCACAATTGTTGAAGTAAATAAATAAATAAATAAAATAAAATAAAAAGCTTCAAAATAGTGGAATCTGACCCATCATCAGAATAAGCTGGACGATGTTAGGTTTTGAAATTGGGTAAGATAGAGAGAAAGAGATTAAGATTGAGAGGCAGATTGTTTGAGAGAGAGAGAGAGAGAGAGCGAGAGAGATGGAAATTGTAAGATACCTGATGGGGTTTCAACTTTGGCAAAAGTAGCAGCCCTGGTAGCAGAAGCACGTAGGTGAAGATGATGCAGGTGGCTCACTGGTGGTCACGGTGGTGCAATGGCAATAGTGGAAAGCTGTGGAGTGGAGAAGAAATAGAGGATTAGAGAGTAAAGGGATGAAGAGAGAGGCACTATAGAGATACTAGTATATGGAACGAAAGCTGGAGGGTTTTTTTTTTTTTTTTTTTTTGAGATAAATGTTCCTTTAGAAAGGGAAGAGTTTTTTTTTTTTTTTTAGATTGATGTTGGGGTTGAAGAGTTAGGGCTTTTGATTGTTGTTTTTTTTAAAAAAAATTGGTGTTTGGCACTCAAAATTTTTATTTTGCCGTTATTTTTTTTCGATCGTACCTTTCACGATAGCAATTGTGTGTCGTGGAAAGTGCAATATTTTAAGCGACTGACTTTTTGTGCGTCGTGCAAAGTGTAATTTTTAACGACTGGCTTTTTGTGTGTCGTGAAATGTTCAATATTTTTAACAGCTGGTGTACGCATGTCGTGTATAGTTAATGTATTAACGACATGCCATATGCACATCATAGAAAGTTTTATTTTTTACGTCTAACATTGCAAGCCGTAAAAAAATCATCGTTATTAACATTCACGACCTATGCAATAGATACGTTGTGGTTGGGAAATTATTTACGACATGCAAAAAAATCAAGTCGTAAAAGTGAGAAACCACGGCTTGCATTTACTGTATGTCGTTGATGTGAAGCCGTAAATATCCAGTTTTGTTATGGTGACTCAACGGGGTAATGATGCCATTTGGGTGATAGTTGACCGTTAACTAAGTCATCGCACTCTGTACCTAAGCGCACGAATGGCTTGGTAGATTACCTTGTCGACCTTTATGTTAGGGACAGTTTGAGTTCATGGGGTCACTGTGACCATTGTCTCGGATAGAGATCTACATTTTAGGGCTCGATTGTGGTAGAACCTACAAAATGCTTTGGGCACTAGATTGACTTTTAGTACCGCCTTTCATCCTCAGACTGACGGGCAATCAAAGCGTACTACTCACATTCTGGAGGATATGCTTCGAGGTTGTGTTCTTAACTTTAAGGGGTTGTGGAAGAGACACTTACCTTTGGTGGAGTTTACTTATAACAATATCTTCCAATCGAGTATTAGCATGGCGCCGTTTGAAGACTTGTATGGCCGTCCTTGTAGATCTCCTTTGTATTGGGCCGAGGTGGGTGATGCACCTATGATAGGCCCAGAGTTGGTCCAGGAAACAACAGAGATGGTTTCACTAATCCATAAGAGGTTGGATATGGCTCAGAGTTGTCAAAAGAGCTATGCCGACCGTAGGTGGAGACCGTTATCTTTTGAGGTAGAAGATCACGTCTTCTTGAAGATATCACCTAGACGAGATTTGATGGGGTTTGGGATGAGCAGAAAGTTATCTCCTAGATTTATTGGCCCTTTTGATATCCTAGAGCAGATTGAGGAGGCAGCTTATCATTTGGCCTTGCTATCATAGCTTTCCAAGATTCATGACGTGTTTCATATCTGTATGCTTCGGAAGTACGAGCCAGATCCATCACACGTGTACGAGCCAAATCCATAACATATGTTGGATTGAATTGAGTTAGAGGTAGATGAGTATGCCTTGTATGAGAAGAGACCAGTTAGAGTTTTAGATACTCGAGATCAAGTCTTGCGAGGCAAGACAATTCCATTGGTAAAGGTGTTGTGAGAACATCACAGGGTTGAGGAAGCAACTTGGGAACGTGAGTTGGAAGTCCAAGAGAAGTATCCAAACCTATTTGTTGATGTTTGAACTTGTATTGAAAATCTTATCTTGCTAAATTAATATAAACATTTTATATGTTTTGAAAATGCAAATTGTATTAAGTAATAAGCACGTGTTTATTATGACAATGAGAATGAATGACTAGTGAATGGATCATGGTGATGAATTTGATTTACTGTCATTTTTGTAATTGGTTGAATCATGGTTTTGTTGTTGATTTAAAATTTCAGGGACGAAATTCCTTAAGGGGTGAGGTTATAGCGATTCTAGTTTAGACTCGACTAGTTGATGTTCTGGATCTGGGTCTTATTGTTTTATACGATTGTTCATGTCTTATTTCTCCTTATTCCTCATTGAGTTTGGATGTTGGAGTTTTTTGGTTGCGTTTGGAACAGGTGGGAAGTTAGCTTTTCAAAATGGTTTCTGTCCAGATTTTGGCTTTTTGGCTTGAGCGACACTTCTTGCGCTTAAGCGATCTTTGAGAACTCTCAGTACTTTTGTAGGCTTGCAGAGATACTAGGAGTTGGCATTCTACGCTCGAGTGATACTTCTTGCGCTCAAGCGGTGTTGGCTCGAGTGGTCTTTCTTAAGCTAGAGCGATGGTCCTCTGTCTGTAAAACTTCTAGGAGTTTATATTTGAGCGGTCGCACCTACTATGTCTGATCACTCGAGTGACACTTCTTGCACTCGAGCGGTCTGCGCATATATCAGTCTGTAAAGTCACCTTTTTTGCTCACTTTTTTATATCTCTCTCTAAACATTCTAAAAACCCTAAGTTGATAGCCTCTATCTCTAAAACTCTCATTCTCTATACAAATACACCTAGATCCATTGATTTCTTCACCCGTGTCCTCTTGATAAAAAGGTAAAACACTCCGAGAGCTTCTTTTTGATAGGATCAAAGTTGGGTTTCGGCATTGTTGAAGTTTCTCCATTCTTACTATTGTCTTATAAACTTAAGGTAGGGATTCTCTACACTTTCTTATGGTTTTAAACTTAGTTATTTGCTATTTTCTAAAACAACATTGTGATTTGGGATTTTTGGACAAACCTAGGGTTTTGGGTTAAAGCTCAAAAGAAGGGTTTTCAAATGGATTCTTGGAAATGGCTATGGGATTATAAATGAGGATGAGTTGTGATAAAATGATGTGTTTTTACCTTTGGGGTTGATTTATAAAGAAAAGAGAGTTTTGCCTTAAAGATTTCAAATGTTGATTTTGAAAAGATAATGAGATTGATGTTGGAATTGTGAAATTGAGTTGGTATTGATGAGGATTGTAGAGTTGGGTATGTATGACCACTCACATTTTGAAACTTAAGAAAGTTTATCTTTATGGAAAACTTATTTATTTGTTTAGAGATATTTGTTTTGGGCTATCAGTGGTGGGTAACTATGATTATTGTAGAAATCGCATGAGAACTAGTAGAATTGAAACCATTTTCTCATCCATTTGCATTGGGAATTATTGCACATTAACACATTGAAAATGTTAATTGTTTTGAGAAAAAAAAAGGTGAATACTTGGTGAATCTGGGTAGGGGGTGTGGTTACGATATTAAGTTGGCCTGTTTGTCCTTAGTGAAAGACCAAAAACCAGCGCAGATAGGTGTCGAGCCTTCCTGTTAATACCGGTAAAAATGGTAGATTAGTAGTACGTGTGTAGTCTACATGCAAACACGTACCTAGAGATTCACAAAGTTGTATTCACAGTCTTGCTTTTTATTGAAACAGAACATTTTACGAATTGTGATATAAACCTGGCATTGCATGGTATGGAAAGAGATATAAATATTTGTCTCAGGCATTGAATATGCATTCACCTTATGATTTTGTTAAGATTCATAAACTGTGTTGTAGTATCTCTACTGAGCTTTGGCTCACCCTATGTGGAAAATCATTTTCAAGTGCTGATAATATGTCTCCGGCAAGGCATTAGCTTAGGAGGACTTGGAGCAAGAGCTTCATTTTTTTTACTTGTTGTAATTATTTTTGTACAAGCCTAGGGCTTTATCTGTATTGAGTTTAAAAGTCACTTTTGTTGTAACCAAGCACCGTATTGGAAAATTGTAGCCGTTAAGACGTTATCTTATTTTTTTATGTTCATTCTATTTTCCTTATCATGTAACATATGCTATAGATTCAGGGTTAGACTTGAGAATGTATATCTGCATATGTTACTCTATTGTACAAGTAATTGGAATTAATGAAGGATAATTTTTTTATCATGTGTTGTTATCTAATTAACATGATGTATGGTTTATTGTCACTTATTTCGAGGCATTACAACTTAGTATCAGAGCATACCGGGTTTGAATACTTTAAGTACGTGGGAAGTGGTTCTTACCACAATGGATTTATCTCGCTTGATAGAGACAATTATATGTATGGTATGATATATGATAACATGCTTATGTGACTAAATGGGTATGGAATTTAATTTCTAAGATGTTGGTTAGGTCTACGAGTTTCTAGAAGTCATGTTAGAAGATCACTTGATCACTGCTATTTTTAATTGGAACTTTGGCAACGTTACGGGACGATCATTATCTAGAAAGGAAGTTCATATGTATTTATGTGATTATGTGTTTATGTTGAGTGAATTATCTGTTGTCCACCGCATTAGGATGCAAGTGAATTAGTTTCGACACATTTGTAAATGTGTTAATCTCTTGTGTTAGCATCATTAGGATGTCAGGACGTGGAAGTGGTAGTGGTAGGTGTGGCAGACCTAGACGACATGGGTGCCATTATCGGATGAAATTTCAACGCATGAGGAATGAGTTGGTTAGGTCAACGTGGCCGAACCAGTTGGTCAACAGGCCATGGACGCTGTGGCTCGCAAAATGGTTGGAGTTTTGCGGGAATCCATGGACATTCTCAGAGCTAAGAATCAAGTCCAGGCGCATGTTGCTGAGACAAGGCCGTCTTTCTTGAAGAGAGTTCTTTCGGTCGAATCCGAATGAGTTTTTAGGGGATTCGAAGGAGCCACTGAAGGCGGATGAGTGGCTATAGCAGATGGTGAAGACATTCGAGATGCTTGGCATCGAGGACGACGGGTTGAGGGTGACCTTGGCATCCTTCCAACTGAAGGAAGATGTGAGACAGTAGTGGAAGTACGTGCGTTGGCGCATTGGGGTGACTTGGGAGGCCTTTGTCGACACCTTCTAGGACAAGTTTTTACCTCTCACTGCTAGGGAGAAGTTGAGGGAGCAATTTTTGAATCTCAAACAATTGAACACACCGGTAGTTGAGTTTTAGGCAGCATTTACTAGCCTCTCTAGGTTTGCATTGGAACTCATGGCGACGAAGGAATGCCATTTCATTGAGTTCAAGAAGGGGTTGAGGATCGGGTCAATTATTAGGGACTAGAGAGGCTCATCTTGAGACTGTGGTTCAGATGAAGGAGGAGTGAATGAGTGGTCTAGGAGAAGTCAGGAGGTTCTTGAGAGACTCGGGACAGTGAGAGGTAGAAGGGTTCCACCTCATAGCAGTCATACGGAGCACAATCTAGGTCTACTTTTCTAGTACCGAGTTCTAGGTTGGAGAGAGGTGGTCAGGGAGGGACTTGTTTCAAGTTTGGCTAGTTGGATCACAAGTCTGTAGTTTGCCCGCAGAAGGGAGGAGGGCAACAATCTGCGCCGTCTGCTGCTCGTTCTCAGAGCCAGAGTCAGGGGAGATGGTAGACGCCTACTTGTTATGGTACATCGTCATGGATCCTTCCGAAAATCACGTTTTCTATCGACCCGCCAAAGTTCACCCGATTCCGGGCCCGACCCATTTTTGACTTTTGCATTGCCTGTGCAGTCGATCCGAGAATTGTATGGCCATGCATGCTCCATCGTCATGGATCTTTCCTAAAATCACGTTTTCTATCGACCCACCAAATTTCACGCTATTCAGGCCTATCCCATTTTCGGCTTTTGCCTTGCGTGTCCATTCAATCTGAGAATTGTATAGCCATGCATGCTACATCGTCATGGATCCTTCCTAAAATCACGTTTTCTATCGACCCACCAAATTTCATGCTATTCCAGGCTCAGCCCGTTTTCAGCTTTTGCCTTGCCCGTCCACTCGATCCAAGAATTGTATGGCCATGCATGGTACATCGTCATGGATCCTTCCTAAAATCACGTTTTCTATCAACCCGCCAAATTTTACGCAATTCCATGCCCGACCCATTTTCGGCTTTTGCCTTGCCTGTCCACTTAATCCGAGAATTGTATGGCCACGTGTGCTATATCGAAATGGACCTTTCCTAAAATCACGTTTTCTATCGACCCGCCAAATTTTACGTGATTTCGGATCGTCCATTTTCTACTTTTGCATTGCCTGTCCACTCGATCAGAGTATTGTTTGGCTATGCATGCTACATCATCATGGATCCTTCCTAAAATCACATTTTCTATCGACCCGCCAAATTACACTTTCACCCCCCTCCATATGAACCTAACCAGTGCATTAAAAATCCTGATGGAAAGAGGGTATCTCAAACCGCTTGATCCCCAACCTCTTCCTGACCCACTCTCTACTAGACATAACCCCACCAAATACTGCGCGTACCATCAGTAGCACAGTCATGGCACCGATCGTTGCTATCGCCTTCACTATGAGGTTCAGAATCTCATTGACAACCAGATGATAGCTCCACCTCAAGAACCCAATGTTACCACCAACCCACTTCCCATCCATGACCAAGTACTTTCTCCTCACCTTAACCTCATCCATACACTACCTCCTATCTTCGACCCCAGTATATATATCACTCCAGCCCATTTACCCAAGCCTGAGGTGTTCATTCTAAAAAGTGCGAACTTGTGTATGATGGATGCATTTGAACCCCAATCATCGCAAACCCCAAAACTTAAACTTGAACTCCACAATAGCCAAATTCCAATCCAACCTACTCCAAAGAGTCCAACCCAACCAATTCATCAAGACCAAGTTAGTTCAAATACACTACAGACACTAATGGCCGAACCCGCTACTTTTGAGCTGTCCAGCATGATTGAAGATCTTCAGAGAACTATGGAAAATTTATCCTTTGGGGTCTTGGCTCCATCATTGACCACATCATATGCTAAAAAGTTCATGTAAAAAGCTCCCCAATCTTGGGCCGAGCTGTAGTTGGAAAAGGCCAACACAAAGCTATCTCAAGTCTGGGTGATGACATATCAACAACAAATGGGCCTCGCTTTGATATAGCCACCCAATCCCTTGGCCAAGCTGAAGCAAGTGGCAAGAACAAGGCTGGGACAAGTATTGATCCCTATGCACATCGTCGGTGGGCTATTGAGACTTTGAAGGTCAAAGGGTTGAACAAGAAGCAAGTGCTTACAGTTGTTGTAAAAACTGTGGATGACACTTTTATCGCTCAGGTTGGAAGCATTTTGAATCAGGGGGTAAGCCAAGAAAAGAGATGTTTTACCAGGAACATCCATCATGATTTCATTCCCAAGCCCATGAATACCCAGCCAACTCAATTGCCAATGTTTCTAACACTGATGCTTCTATCTCTCAAAAACGAACCTTCGTCCATCTCCATATGAGCCCAACCTATGCCTTGAAACTACTGATGGAGAAAAGGTATCTCAAACCTCTCAATCCTTGACCTCTCCATAACCCTCTCCCACCTCGACATGACCCTACCCAATATTGCACATTCCATCAGTAGTACGGTCATCACACTGACCGTTGCTTTCGCCTTCACCTTCGCCTTCGCCATAAAGGACATCACCCCACCTAAAAATCCCAAAGTTGTCAACAATCCTCTCCTTGACCGCAATAGATTGCCATCCCATAACATAAATCCCATCCATGGCTTGCCAATAACCAACCTTGACCCCAGCCAGCACGATCAAGGAGATGTGTGGGGACAACCAGGGTAATTGTGAGGCTCAATTTGTAAGACTCAATTTGAAAGTTTGAAATCAATCTTACTAGGTGTGGATGTTAGTATTGCTAAATTGAATGTAGGTTTGGACCCTCCCGTAGGCTACTTGAAGTTTTTTTGAATTCTGTAGATAGGCTTAGAGAGTGAAAAGCCCTTTTGTCTCAAGAACGCCGATTTTGTTTTGAGTTGTGTCCTGTAAATGGCTAAAATGTGTATCGAGTTTGGAGTTTTATTCTCTTTGTCTTTCCTTGTGTCGTTGCGTCAGTTGAGTCTCTTCCTTTGAGTCACTCTCGTGTATCCTCAGGTTTTCATTTTTTTAATAAGAAAGCAAGAGTCAAGTTTTTGATCATTTTGTTGTGCCTACAATAATGCATGTGTGACCTTTTCAAAATAGAAAAAGCTTTGAATTTATTTTTTGAATGAGATTCCGTTAATAAGCTCGAGTGTTGAGAAGGATCCCCCAAATGGTTTGAGTGAATTCTGAATTATCGGCGCAAAGTCCTTCATGATTTCAAAATTTTAAACTGTTTCTTTTGCAAACTTGTGAAGATAGATTCAGAATTGTGCATGGTATTCTACACTGTCCCAGGGATTCTCTTCACCTTTAGGCAATCATTTTGGCAAGTACAAGACGACTTTCAGACCTCACAATCATAGAATTTCTCCCCTGGTGTTTTCATTACTTCAAAAAAAAATGGATAAAAGAAACCAAAAAGAGAAAGAAAAGAGAAAGAAAGAAACCAAGAAAAAAAATAAAAAGAGAAAAAAGAAAAAGGAAAGGGGAAAAAAAAAGGAAGAAAAAGAAGGAAAAAAAAAGAAGTCAACCATCAAGCCAGGGGTATCCATTGGAATGAAATCCAATCAACTGTGAGGAAAGAAACTTTTGTCTAAATTTGGGGAAGCCAATGCAAGAAGGTACTACATTGCGAGAATAACCAACTCTGAAAATGGAGCGAAAGAAGGAAGAAGACATGCATAAGAGAATAGAGAACCAAGCTCAAATCAAGGCAAAGCCAGTTCCAGTATTAAGGCAAAGATGACTGTTGATCAAATTCACCGCAAATGTTGTAACGTTATCCTTGAGAGGCTCGCTAGGCCAAAAACCTGAAAGAGCGACCTAGGCAAAAGTTAGAGCATGAAAAATAAGAAATGAAATAAATTGAGCTTGCAAGGTTGAAAACCCTAAGGGGCGACTTTGGCAAAAGTTAGAGCGTAAAAGGAGAGTGTCAACACCTAAGTGAACCTTAACCATGAACTACGTTGACCTGATTCCCATTATTGGGATACGTAGGTAACTTCATCCTGAAGTTCGGTCTCAACCATATCCATCTTATTCATCTCAACCCGATCATCTTGCCCAATTCACGTCGTCAGCTTCGTATCAATCCATGAGCTATACCGATTGCTATGCATATCACATACTTGCGTTGGGTAAGAAAGAACTAGCTTGAATCAACAAGTGGAGAAATTTTCAATACTTGAACTTATCAATAGAACCTCTAACTTTAGCAAAAAAAAGGAGCTGAAACTCAAGTTTTACGAAATTGAGTTATAAAGGGAACATAAGTAATACTAGGGGCACTATGAATTATCAGTCACCTTGAGTCTTTTTCTGTTTTTGAGTCAGTTGTGAGTTCTGTTGTGTCATGCATGGTGTTTGTCTCAGTCTGCGCTCTTCATTGAGTCATCATGGCATGTTTGTCGCTCAAAAGCGCTCTTTATCGAGTCACCATAGCATGTCTATCGCTCAAAAGTTCAATAGAGTGGCATGGTCAAAATTCATACACGAGTGTTTGCTCCAAACTCAAAAACAAGTCCAAGTGTGTGGAATTCATAAACAAACTGAAAGTGCCCATATAAGCGGCATCGCGTTCATGATCATTGTAAAGTGTATGTGATGAATCTATCATTACTTTGGAGGGGACTGGAGTAAGTTCTCAACATACCAGGACAGAAGAGAAGCATGAGTCTGATTGGTTGGCAACCGTTCCAAGATCTAATGATCCCCATTACACATGCCTGCATAATGTTAAAAAAGGTGGCCAGTGACTGGACACTAAGGACAATTTTTAGTACATTTGATTGGGCCATCCATCAAACAAGGGGCATGAACCCAACCAGTGGCCAGTGAATAGACACTAGGGGCAATTTTCAGTACATTTGATTGGGCCATCAATTGAACAAGGGCCATGAACCAAACTTCTCTCAATCCGCTCAAAACCATTTTGTTGGGCACTTTCCCCTAGGTTAAGGTAGCTCACCCCCATAATGATTCTAATATGATTCAGCTTTCGAAAGTTGTCTCTAACCATTTTCCCACTGATTGCCATCTTCCCACTGATTAATACATCGAGTTACCTTCCCACTGATTGCCATCTTCCCACTGATTAATACAGCTTTCGAAAGTTGTCTCTTGGGATTGCTATCTGCCCACTGATTAATACATGTGCTTTGGATTCTGCATGCATGCTCATACACTTTGGCTGATTTAAACTGCATGATTGGTGGCTCCTGTTTCATCGAGTTACCTTCTGCCGTGCTTTTTTTACATTTCAATAAGTTGTGGCAAGTTTCCCTACACTCCTTCCATAAGGTATATGATGCATTGTCTTGTGCACTTGCATCACACTATTTTGGGCATTCATCCGTATAGCACTGTTTTGTACACCCGTAGCACTATCTTGTGCACTGTCTTATGCACCCTACACAGCACTGTTTTGTGCACCTTGCATCATACTATGTTGTGCACCCCACACATCACTGTGTTGTGCATTCACCTCGCATCGCACTGTTTTGTGCACCTACATCGCACTGTCTTGTGTATTCACCTTGCATCGCACTGCCTTGTACACCTACACAACACTGTCTTGTGCACCTACATCGTATTGTCTTGTGCACTCACCTTGCATCGCACTGTCTTGTGCACCTACACAGCATTGTCTTGTGCATCATACTGTCTTGTGCGCCTTCACATCGTACTGTCTTGTGCACTCACTCGCATTATCTTGTGCATCTCCACCCACATATTGCCCCCTTCATATCTTTATCATCACCTCATTGCATAGTGCTGCATATCATCATTTGCACAACCACTTTTTTAAAATTTTTGGCAACTTGGTATATGTAAGTCCAATTTCAAATCAAATATCAAACCTGTTTACCCCTTTAATGTTCTAAGAGCGTTAATCCCCATCATGGGTCTAGGAGACCTTAAATCCTCTGAAGGTACAATTCCTTTGGTGTTTGTTATGCCCAAATGACTTCAGATGGTCCGATATAGCCACCTGACTGTGTTTGTAATGAAGTCCTAGGAGACCAACAGAGACGGTGGAAACTATAGTTCAAATGGCCGACGACTAGAACGCAAAGGTTTGAAATTTTTGAGACTAAAGTCTGGTTTAAATACCCATAGGTATGGAGATTATTTCAAAACATCCTCAGCTTGAAATCTGTATAGAAGCCCCATACGTTGAGGTAGCTTGTAAACGCCTCAATTCTAGATATTGAACCAACCTAGTCTGTCACCCTGTTGGAGAATAGAGAAAATTGCAAACATAGCTAGGGAGAAAAGTAGTACCTGTGGTTTGGAAGCGCAAGATGAGGGAAGAAGTCTTAAAACCATGAAGAAGAGGAAGATCTCCAGCAGCATAAGATGAGCCATCGCCAATTACCCTTTCTAAAGCACTACTTCCTAGCTGCTACATCATATTTATTATTTATTACCTCTATCGCATTGCATATAGCATCTGTCGCATGCATCTACTACATTATCCATTACATCCATTGCATCATACCATTTTATTGTCTGCATCATTTCCATGTTAAGCATAGTTTGGCATGTGCTCATGCCTTTCCCGCATTAAAGCACAGCTCTGCATGTGTTTGCCCCTATTCTACAAGAATTGTGGTTTGAGGGTGTCAGCACCTTTTATGTGTTAGACGTGGTTTGGTTTGTGTCCATGCCTTTTCTGGGTAAGACGTAGTTCAGATTGCACCTCTTATTCACTTTATCCATTGCATCATACTTTGTCATGTTGTATTCAGCATTTAGGATCATTATCTTTTCTTAGCAAATTATTCGTCACTTATATCATACCACCCAATTACTTGTATCCTTTTTGCAAAAGGCATAATGTGTACGCACATATTCCACAAGAATTATGATTTGAGGCTGTCGGCACCTTTTCTGTGTTAAAACATAGTTTGATTTGCATCTCCATTCCTTTATGATATTTGTGTGGTAGGCACTATTTGTGGTTTGATTATATTATTACATTGCATTGAATATCATTTGTATCATGCCCCTAAACTACGCTGGTTTGATTCCTTGCAAAGGGATACGTAGACAACTTTCGAGTTTAACCAGCTCCATCTGCATTTTGTTTGTTTGCCCAAGTCTTATGGCCTCGTCAAAATGGGTCGTCTTCGGGTTTTGACAGTCACTCACGTTATTTTATGACTATTCGAGCTCTGTCAAAGAGGGGCAACTGTAGATACCCCATTTTTGACCTCCCTTAAGACTTGGGCACTTTAATCCGAACACTCGATGATGAAAGTTACATTATGCAAATCATTCGATTTCTTCAGCAAAAGGCTTCGATTTTTCAACTTCAAAACCTAAAGCTTGCACCCCCTTTTGGACCAAAACCTAATTTTTGTTTTTGTTTTTGTTTTTGTTTTTTTTTGTTTTTTAGCCTGACCACTCAGAGACCTACTGGCCAACAAGTGGCCTGCAGGCCATTTTTGGTTGGCCGGTGTAGACACCTCATTTTTCATCGCTCTTAAGACTTGGGTGTCACTAATTGATCACCTGATGATGAAAGTTGTGCTATGTAAGCATTATATTTTTTCAGCAAGAAAAGCTTCTAAATCCCAACCTTACACCCCATTTTGGACCAAATTTATTTTGACCAAAACTATTTTAGACCTTAAAATCTTCTCTTACAAAATACTTTTGAAAATGTTTCTATGATGTTCCATGGCTCGCATTTCGTTAAAAATTACACTTTTCGATAAACCGAGCAAGAACAAAGTGGAATAAATGGAAGAGAGGTGAACTCTTCGAAAAAAATATTTGAAAACATATTATTTAGAGGTTTGGAATTGAAGAAAATTGGAGGAGAGGGAAGAAAACTAGATGGGGAAGAAGTTGGGCATCAAACCATTAAGAGAGAACTGGGCAGCCTTCACTAAATCAGGCCTATCTCTTTTCACACTTAGACTTTAGTTGTGAGGCCACCACCATTGGAAAGTGGACTTCTGGGGCTTCATTTTAGACTCAAGAATCTCCTAAAGCCGAATCTGGATGAGAGAGATATGGCTGTTTGAAGTTAGGCATCCATCCGATTAAGATAGAAATAAGGAACCTTTACTAAAATAGGCATATCTCTTTGCAAAATAAGAATTTGATTGTGAGGCTACCACCATTAGAAAGTAGACTTCTGTGGCTTTAATTTAGACTCAAGAATGACCTAAAACCAAGTTCGAATGAAGGAGATATGCCCGTTTGAAGTCTGGCCTGGAAGTAGATTTTTGGTGGCCGGCAGGTAGCCGGCCGGCCACCATTGGGAGCAGGCAATTCACACTTCTGGCCGGCCGGCCACCTGCCGGCCACTAGTGTTAAAATCCAGATATTTTTGCCAACTAGTTCCATAAAGCTCTAGTCGTCCATTTTTAGATATTTGCGACCTAAGGCTCATATTTTCTATATATAGAGGACCTCTCTTCTTGCTTTCAAGGTTAGAAACTTTTAGGAGTGAGTAAATAATTTTGGAAAAATCCGCTTTCTACAATTCTCTTCCTCTCTTGCAACTTGCATAGCCTTTGCCCGAACACTCTAAACCAGACCTAGAGAGCTTCTTGCTGAGGTGATTTGAGCTTGACTTTGAGCTCTTGAAGCACTTGAGAGTGTGAAATTGTTGGTTTATGACTTAAGGGTTCATTTCTCTTCAAGAGGTATACCTTCTCTTGCTTTTGTACCATCTCTACACCACTTCTTTTCTATTTTTTCTTGTTGATTTTAAAGTGTTTTTCAACGGTTTTTATGGGCTGAAGCTTGTGGTTTAAGGCTATTAAAGGTAGTGGGGTTAACCACCCTTCTTTGAACCTTGTTCTCTAAGCCATTACACTTTTGTTTCCCATCTCTTCATCAACTTTTTTTGAGCTTTTTATCACTGAATTTTAGAGGCTAAAAAAGTGGTTTTGAAGTCCCAAAAATGGAGGGGTCAACCACCCCTCCTTTGGCTTGTTTACTTGCTTAAATTGCTCCATGTTTTAACTTATTATTTTAGCTACTTTTATCTTCATTCCAGCATATTTTTGGACTATTTTTGGGATGTTTTTGGACTATCTAAACTTTGAAATTTTGGGCTGAAACTTGTGGTTTAAGATCAATAAGGGTGGAGGGATGGCTTACCATTCCTTCTACCTAGCTTCCAAGGCCTTTACCCTTGTGCTTCCCACACTTATACTATCTGTTTTTGAGCTTTTAAACACTGATTTTCAGAGCTTTTTCAGTGGCCAAAATCATATTTTGAAATCCAAATTTGGAGGGGTTAGCCTCCCCTCCTGTGTCTTGGTTATTAGCCTAGCTTGTGCTATGTTTTAGCATATTAACCTAGCCTTTTTTTGTCTTAATTCTAGCATGTTTTAGGACTTATTTTAGACTATTTTAGCACTATTTTTGGTTGATAATTGTATTTGAATTTTGTTTTGCATGCTTGTAGTGTAATAGTCCTCATGAGTTTGGTGTTCTAAGCCTTAGACACCATCTCCTTTGAGTTGATAGCATTTGTTTGTGCTTTTCTCACTTATTTTCAGCATTAATAATCTCTGCAACCTCCCTCCTTTATTGGCTTTTTGTTTTGCTTTGAAAGTGGTTCAAACCACTTGTTTGTTTAAAGCATGAGATTGAGGTGTCATACTTAATGGCTTAATCCCTTTGGAGGTTCATTACCAACAATATAGTGTCTCTTTCATGCCTAAGACAACTCTTGGTTTGAGCCTTCTTTCCATTAGAGGGCTTAAACTCACCCTTTGGACTCAATTGATTAAAGAATGGTTGGTAACCTAAAATGGAGTAATTAAAATTGAGGCTAAAATGGTGCAAGATAAAAATTTGGTTCTGTTCAATCGGACGTTAATTGAACACATGGAAGCTTGAACCATTTTATACTCATTAGTGATGAAATGATTCAAGGTTCCAAGGTCACTACTTCCCTTGATCTTTCATGATAGGGAGGTGGTTTTGAGAGTCTCATTTTCATTGCATTTATTAAACTTGCACACTTAGTTTCATAAATCATCATGCAATGAAATTGCATCCATTGATGGTTTATGAATCGAACTTACTACTCCTTTGATTTGATCATGAAAAGGAGGGGTGAGTTGTGCAAACAAACCCTTGAAATACCCTATATATACTTTGTTTGTCCTCTGTTGCAGCAAAGAGAACTGGGCCACTTTCCATGGCCGGCAACCTTCATCACTGGCCGGCCGGCCACTGATGCAAAATTCAGCAATGTGTTTTTAAGGCAGAGCATAGTTATTCTGGAAGTGGGCAACAGTGTTGGTGCTCTATTGTCCAAAAGAGGCTCTCCGGAAGGAAAACAACGGCTTTTCAGGTGGAAACCAGCACATGCATGAGCATTCCTCACATCCTGAGCATGTTTAAGCTTAAATACTTAGCTTAGTTTTTTGTTGTAATTTAATAGTTGTAGCTAATTAATTTTGTAAAATGTTGTAACTAATTAGTTAGTTAATTAGTTATTCAATTTCGTGTTGTAATAATTAGTTAACTAGAATAGTTAGTTAATTCATTTGTTGTAATAATTAGTTAAGTAGATTAGCTAGTTTCATTTATTTTGTAATAATTAGCTTAGCTTTAATTAGTTAGTTAATTAGCTTAGCTCATTCGAACTCTCCTTCGTGAGAGCGCAATGTAATAATGTGTATGTCTTCCAACCTCACGTTTTTCTCCCTTTTATTTGCTAGCTTATGATGGTTAGTTTAGGGACATCACGTTTTATTTAGCATACTTCATGTTTGCATCCATTTGTATTGCATGCACCGAGGCTCGGTTCATTATTTTAATTGCATTGCTAGTTTAATTTCAATACGTGCTTAGACCGCATGTTATCAAAATTGATTTAGTAGCCGAGCCCCTTAATTGTATATCGCATAGTTAGGAATCTTGCATTTTTTCTAACTCTATCATTGTTTTGGCTTGGAGTATTAGGTGAGCCTTTACTTGTTTTAGCATAATTGCATGAGTGTTGATGTTGCCATGTTTAGCATGCTTGCCATGAGACTAACTGCTTAAGTGCTATAACTGCTTGAATGCCTGTGGATGAAGGCTATTTGATTGAATTGGAATAATTTGAGCAATGTTCATATGCGATCACTTTTTCAAGTGGTACATATTTTGAAACAATTTTCAAAACAAACATGACTCAAGTGTTCCAATTCTTGCGAGATAGTCTATACTTGTTCGGTGCGCATCACATAGTAATGCTAGCCTAATAACCGGAACAAGAGCATATAATGTTGATAAAAATCATATCATGATTAGTTGAGGCCAATCTTTGATCGGGGCGAGCGGGGGTGCTCAAATGTATTCATGACCTTTCCCTCTCGTACCTAAGTTTCCGAGCTGAGACAATCTTGGTAATGACGGACACGTGACCTTTGGCATGAGTCATGGGTTTCCTAAATTTCCCCAAAATAAAATATTTAGGTGGCGACTCTGTATCTGGCAAAACAGTCTATTTTTGACAATTTGATTCAAAATCGATTTTCTAAAAGATTTTCCGGATTTAGACTCTTTGGTGTTTATCAATTTCACATTGCACTTGTGAGATTAGATTTAGAACCACGGGAGTCCGAACTGTAGGGCTTATATTTCGAACTTCTAAAAGGGGGGCGCGAAAAAAGTTGAGCTACAGTTTCTAGCGACTCTGCTGGGGATTTAGAGAACTTGACTTGAAATTCATGATATGAACTTTTATCTACACTTATATGTTTCTTTGCATTGCATTTGTATTGGTGCGTTTAAGTCACTGTATTTGCCATTTGCTATTCCTGGACGGTTTGCCGGAGGCTTGCCTGAAAAGCTTGCTAAAAGGCTGACCGGTCACGGGCTTTGCCATGATGGGAACACAACCCTTGGATCTGGACTACCGCTATACCGCTTGATCCTCCTTTCACTTCTCGGTGCTAGGTGTGAGAGGTATATTAGGTAGTCTTACTGAGGTACCTTTTTGACCATTTAGCCTAGCTGCATATAGTAAAGCTATAGTGACTGTTCCAACTTAGGATAGGATGCTCACCCATATGCAGGTTTGCGTGAAACCGCTTAACTGAAGTAGTGAAACCCTAGATCATATCGAAGCTAGGATAGGGTAACCCTACCCCCTCATAGGGGTGTTTTGGCTCTCTTTACCTGGTATGTGCTTTGCAGTGAAACGATACAGGGGTGCTTCATATCAGTGGTATAGTTGATATCAGTTTATGGGACAGAATTCAATATGGAGTACAGTCATTCAGCTGTGATCATATCTGTTCTATTAAAATCAGGCTGAGGTGCTATCTGTTTTCTCTTTTGCAAGGTAGTCTTGGAACCATAGCTTCAGAAGGTTCTGATATCTCTCGGGTACTCTAGACTTGTGTTGATAGACTTTGTTAGGTCAGAGATTTAGTTCAAAGGCAACTAGTGTTTCCTTCGCCAGTGGCAAGGAAAAAAAGGGCCAGACACGACTCACTGGTTCCACTGTTCCGACATTTACTAGCTAGATCACCTCTGTTCAAAGCATGGCCATCTACCCTTATCATGGCTCAACCTCCGACAAATCTAGAGAATTTACTGATCTGTCTTCAGCAATTAGTAGATTCGCTGCAGCAAGATATGGCTAGGCAAGCTGAGATATTGCAGAAAATGATATTCAACTTTACGGACCTTTTTGAAATTGGGGTTCAAATCAAGGATGCCATCAGACAAGGGCTCATTGTGGAAGGTAATGAGCTTATGAGGAAGAATGTTGTTTGCAATTCCAATGATACTACCAGTGGTAGCACAACTGTGAAATGTTCAGAAGTAAACACTACCACCATGCCTATCAAAAGCCCTCTTCCTGATAATAACCAAAAGACCAACCACTTCAACTCGGCCCCAAGCCCGAACTTTCCATCCTTTTTTCTTGAATCTCTCTCAAGCTTTGAAAATAATGTGAGAAAAATGGCACCTAGAACTCCTAGAACCCCGACCCCTCTCAAATCCTTTTCCACCAAGACATGACCCAACTAAATACTGTGTCTATCATCAATAGCACGGTCATGATACAAGCCATTGCATCCATCTCCGTCATAAGATTCAGGATCTTATTGACGAAGAGATCATAGCTCCACCAAAAAGACCTCAGGCTAACACTAACCCATTACCTTCATATCTCAATCTAATCTATACACTACCATCCACCTACAACCTCAGCATAGACATCACCCCCAGCCTATTTACCCAAGCCTGAGGTGTTCATTCTAGAAAGCACAAACTTGTGCATGATGGATGCACTCGAACCCTAATCTTCTCAAACCGATGAACCCACTACTTCTGAGCTGATGAGTATGATTGAAGGTTTGCAGAGAACTATGGCAGATTTAGCCATTGGAATTTTGGCTTCATCATTGACCACATCACAAGCCAGAAATTTCATGCCAAAAGGCTCCTCAATCTTGGGGCAAGCTGTAATTGAAAAGGCTCCTCAATCTTGGGGCGAGCTGTAATTAAAAATGGCCAACTAGAGGCTATCTCAAGTCTGGGTGATGACATGTCGACAACAACTGGGCTCTGCTCCGATATAGCGACCCAATCCCTTGGCAAAGTGGTGGCAAGGGGAAAGAACAAGGCCAGGGCAAGTATTGATCCTTATGAACAGCTTCAGTGGGCTATTAAGGTATTAAAGGTCAAAGGGCTAAACAAACAGCAAGTGCTTGAAGTTGCAGCAATGATAGTGGATGACACTTTTGTCACTCAGGTTGGGAGCATTTTGAATCAAGGGATAAGCCATGAAAAGGGCTGTCGTACCAGAAACATCCCTTTCAGCTCCAATCCTACACCCATAACACTTTTGTCACTCAGGTTGGGAGCATTTTGAATCCAGGGATAAGCCATGAAAAGGGCTGTCGTACCAGAAACATCCCTTTCAGCTCCAATCCTACACCCATAAGAGGTCATCAAACCCAGTCAACACCTGCCAACCCCTCTGTCAACCCTGTCAGGACTGGAAACCGCACCTTTAATCCCCTTTACACGACCTTGTCCAAAGCTCTCCAAATCCTCATAGGACAAGGACATCTCAAACCCCTTGACCCTTGGCCTCTTCCTGATCCCCTTCTAGTCAGGTATAAAGCTGCCAAGTACTATGCCTTCCATCAACAAACCGGTAATGACACTGATAGTTATTTTCGTCTTCGCCATTAAATACAAGATTTGATTGACAACGAGGTCATCGTTGCACCAGGTCCTACAAAGTCTATCAACGTCAGATCGATGAACTTGGGAGATAATGTGACTATGTGATCGGGGATGAACCACCTACTGATTGTGCTCATTTTACCCCATATGTGGTGGATGGCATGCACTGTTTTAGAACTTCAAAAATGTTGTTTATTTTACTTTCTAAACTGGGTGTTGAGTCAGTCTTGTTGTGTCGAAGGTTGGTGATTTCGAGGGTATTAACTTGGACATCGCTTTCTTGTTTTGTGTTTGTCTTTTACACTCTTTCTTTTAAGTCTATTTCTACTATAGAGCCAGTTGCGCCAGAAGATCTGAATGAAACAGCAGTAATTTTCACCTACTTCTCTGTGTCTTTAAATCATTGTATTGACCAAAGTTTTTCAAAACTTTTCTAACGCTGTGATGAAAACAAAGAGAGAGGAATTCCTTGGGATTTGCAAAAATTTGATCAACTGAGAGGAAGAGAGGCCTGTTAAGCCCTTAATGAATGAGATCATGTTTGTTAATGTAACTACTGAGAAGTATCCTGGCTTGATCCAGATTGGTTCTACATTGTCTTCAAAAGAGCACGAGCGACTAGTCGCTTTATTAAAAGATTTCAAAAATGTTTTACGTGGTTCTATGAAGACATGCCTGGAATTGATCTTGAGATTGTACAGCATAGGATCACTCTCAGCCTTAAGACTTGACCCTTTTGCTTTCAAATCTCAAACCTTGATTCAGAATGTTCAATGATCAACCAAAATATGAAGTTTGCATGGTCAGATTGGAAGCATCCCTTGAACTAGGGGCAAGAAGGTCAAATGTGATTGAAGAAAGCTTGCAAAGATGGAAGAGAGACAGCCCTTGAACTAGCGGCAAAAAAGGTCAGATATGCTCGAAGATTAAAAAACTAGGTCATTTCCCAAGCCAATGAAGATCGCAAGAAAGCCAAATCCCAGAATCTAAGAGAAAAAAATTTTTGTTGAAGGACAATCAAGTTCCTATCCACAACACTAGGATCAAATTCAGTCCCAATTGGATGGGCCCTTATATCATCAAGACTATTTAGTCAAGAACAGCAGCCATTCTAGTGGATTCAGATGGCTTAGAGATCCTACGGCCAATCAACATAGGCAAGTTAAACTTTTCTATCCTTGAGAGGCTCGC
Source organism: Camellia granthamiana (assembly GCA_036172215.1). Taxonomy (NCBI): domain Eukaryota; kingdom Viridiplantae; phylum Streptophyta; class Magnoliopsida; order Ericales; family Theaceae; genus Camellia; species Camellia granthamiana. The sequence goes on from CM069903.1 coordinate 116,625,517, forward strand.
TAGGCCGAAAACCCGGAAAGGCGACCCAGGCAAAAGTTAAAGCAAGAAAAAAACAAAAACAAAAACAAAAACAAAAACAAAAACAAAAACAAAAAGAACAAAAATGAAAAAATGGAAACAAAGAAAGATGAAAAAAAAAGAAGAAAAAGAAAAGAAAAATAGCTCGTAAGGTTGAAAACTCAAAAGGGTAGCCTTGGCAAAAGTTAGAGCGTAAAAGGAGAGTGTTAATAACCGAGTGCACCTTAACCCACCGGAACTACGTTAGGCCTGATTCCCATCTTTGGGATACGTAGGCAACTTCATCCTGAAAGGTTGCTGGTCTCATCCATGTTGATTGGCTGATCCTTGTTCAACTCGGCTATCCTATCCATCTCCAATTGGTGCATCTTCATTCAAAATCGGTTGTCCTATTCCAGTAGAAGGATTCAGCTGCAAGACAAATCAAGTTCAAATCTGAGGTTGTGCACCTTAAGAGTTAATTCCACGTTGATCGGGTAGTGGCCATTTTCAAAAAAATAGTTTTGAGGATTTTTAATGAGTTGACTAATTCTCGAAAATTATTCCATTTTTTCCAAAACTGGACCATTTCTTGGACCCAAAAAAGGAAAATTTTTAGTGCTCACAACCTGGCTTGCATGATTTCAAAATAGAAAGTCGGATAAGCATGTTAATCTAAACTCTCATGTTGGTCAAAAATTGTTTTAACAAAAAGCCAAAAACAAAAAAAAATGGTCAAAGTGATGAACCAAGGGCACAGTCAAGTCAGGTTTCCTATCTTTTCCCCATTATCAACGTACTCGCCAAAAAGGGCACAACCGAAGCTAATAGTAGAGGGTCAAAAGTTCTCTCATCCTACGAGCAGTGAGGTATCAAGCCAAGTGAAACACGAACTGGAAATGGAGTTGGATATTTGATTCCCTCATTTGGACGATCACACCCAAATTGGCGTCTCAACTAGAATGGGGAGTAGAAAATGCAATGAATGAGACCAATCAATTGTATACTTGGCCGGTGGGACATACTGTAACTCATCTCGATCAAGTTAAGCCAAGGGCATCGTCAACTGATGTTAGTTGCAGATCTATTGCACATCCAGTTGCACCACAGCCCCTCTGTGGGAAAGATCACTAGTTGTGAGCAAAAGAAGGAGAATCTAGCAAAATACTAGGGGCAAGAGCCCACAACTTCCTGCTTATCCATCAACTACCCAAGGGAGGGATAAAAAAATAAAAGAGATTAAATAATAGAGAGATGTGCGCTGAGAGAAAAAGTGAAGAAAAGGCTTGTCAGAGAAATAGAGATTGAGTGCCAGAGTGATGTGAGAATCACAAATGAGAAAGGGTGAGAAACAATACCCGGAGAAACAGGCTCCTCGTAAACTGAGAGGTTTTCCACCGATGGGAAGCAAACATCCAAGTGTTATGTTTGTTGTTTTTGTTTGTCATGATTCTTGTTTTGAGTCGTTTTGATTTCAGTGAGTGTCAATAGTTGTGTTGTTTTTACCTTGTTTTTCCTTTGTTGAGTCATTTTGACTGTGGTTGGTCGTAGGCTCAATACTCGGTTAAGAACTCATTCTCAATTTCAATTTCAAAAATAAATTGTTTTGTGCTCAGAATGCTGTGTCATTCCCAACATGATTTGCAAAACATAATTCTTTCTTACATAAACTGCAGGGTCCAACCCCGGTCAAAAGAGAGAACAATAGAACCAGGACCTATCTGAAGCTACATGGGCTTCAAATTGCAAAGTAAAAGAAAAAAAGGAAAAATTGGAGCATCTGAGTTTGTTTCAACTTCAGCATTTCCGAGATTGCATTCCAGGTGCACCTTCTCAGGCGTCGCCATTTCTCTGTAGTATGTGTGTATCTTAACCCCGAGTTCAAGCCTGCTTCAAGTCAGAATGGCAATCAAAGCGGTTTACCCCTTGCCAATATGAATAGTATGTATCTTTTTTGAGTATGGTGCAAAGTCTTCGAGGGGTAAATCGGAGGTTGTCGCCGAACAACACCTTTTGTTCGATCTGTCGTTCAGTCAAAATTACATACTTGTTCTCTTCTGTTGCATAGAATGTGCATTTTCACATATACTTATGTTGCACGTGTGCCTCACATCGTTTATGATTCATGCATAGCATATGCTTTCAATTTTGCATAGAATATGCTTTCAATTTTGCATAAAATATGCTCTCAAATTTTGCATAGAATATGCTCTCAAATTTTGCATAGAATATGCTCTTGTTTCTTGCTTCTTGCAGAGAGCATGCTTTCAAATTAACCTCATACATTGGTTGTCTATCTTGTATGGAACATGTATTGTTAATGTATCACTTTGTAAACCAATCATTCTGTGTATCTATCGCACAATAATCTCACTTTGTACATCTACCGCACAATCTCATCATAAATCGCACTATCTTATGCATTTCAACTCAATTGCACTATCTTGCGCATCACACTATCTTGTGCATTTCAACTCAATTGCGCTATCTTTAGCATCCTTTGTATTACACTATCCTGTTCACCCCGTATCACACTGCCTTGTGCACTCTCTTGGTCTAGGAGACCTTAAATCCTCTAAAGGTGCAATTCCTTTGGTGTTTGTCGTACCCGAACGACTTCCGGTGGTCTAGTATAGCCACCTGCCTGTATTTGCGGTGAGTTCCTAGGAGATCAACTGAGATGGTGGAAACTAGAGTTCGAGTGGCCGAGGCCTAGAACACAAAGGTTCAGAATTTCTGAGACTAAAGTCTGGTTTAAATACCCAGGGGTGTATCCCCGGCTTGAAATCTGTATGGCAGCCCCATAGGTTGAGGTAGCTTGTATGCGCAAGATGAAGGAAGAAGTCTTGAAACCAAGAAGAAGCGGAAGATCCCCAGCAGCATGAGGTGAGTCATCACCAATTGCCCCTGCCATTTACTTTCTAAGGCACCACTTCCTAACTGCTACATCATATCCGTTATTACCTATTACATCTATCGCATGCATCTACTACATTATCTATCACATCTAGTACATCATTATCCATTTTATCGCCTGCATCCTTTCCATGTTAAGCTTAGTTCGGCATGTGCTCATACCTTTCTCTCGTTGAAACATAGTTCTATTATGTGTAAGTACCCATGCTGCGCTGAGGCAAGTATTAAGCCTTTTCTGTGTTAGACATGGTCTGTTTTGTATCCATGCCCTTTCTAGGTAAGATGCAGTTTGGCTTACACTCCTTATTCACTACATCCATTGCATCGTATTTTGTCTTGTTGCATTCAACATTTAGGACCATTTTCTTTCCCCAGCAAATCATTACTCACTTATATCATCCCACCCAATTACTTGTTGTAGACACCCCATTTTTAACCGGCCTTAAGACTCAGGCGTCATCGATTGAGTGCTCGGTGATGGTGCATGTTGTACTCGTTCTGAGGTTTCGGAGTTTTGGCTGAGAGCCTTGCCTCCAGGCCTCGGAACTTTTTGTGCTTTGGCTCGGTTTGCGGACTAAGTCTTGTTTTCCCTTCCCGGAGGGAGGGAGTGGTCTTGTAGACCATCTCTCTGTGGTCGTAGACTACTTTTCGTGGTCGTAGGCCACTTTTCCCGTTTAGAGACTAGTTTTCGGTTTTTAGAGCCTTTGGCCGCGCACCTTGTCACGGGACCGCTTAACATTCTCCGTTTGGCGTGGTTTTTGAACCACACCTTGTTACCTCTGCCTAGAGGAACACTGTGGTCTGGGAGACCACTTTTGTGGTTACATACCACCTTTGATGCTCGTTAGCTAGTTTTCGGGGCTTTTGGCCGCGTGTTTCGCCTCTCGATTTCTCGTCTTGCATCCGCTTTGGTTTGTTTTTGGTACAAACCTTGTTTTCCTTGTTTGGAAGGTGGTACAAGGGTGGGAGACTAGTATTTCTCCTTGGAGACCACTTTTCCTTTTTCCAGCTAGTTTTTTTGTCAGATAACTGGCTTTCTTGGTCTTTGGACCATCTTTTCTGGTCGGCCACTGCACCACCACCTTGCATTTAGTGTGTTGATCTCTCCCACCTATGGCCGACCAGTTTTTGCTCTGGTTAACCACATAAAGTGGTCGGCCGACCACTTTTACTAGCAAGCTGACCACTTCAAGTGGTCGGCTGCTTTTTGACACCTTTTTGGAGATATTTTGGGACAGTTGGCACAGCTGGAGAGCATTTGAGCCATCCTCCATACACGTCTATGGAGGGATGGCATTCAAGCTTAGCTTCTCCAAGAAGCTTTGGCTTTCCTCTTCTATAAGATGGAGGCTCCTCCTCCCTCCTCCAGGTTCAAAAAAAACCAGCTGAGGAGGATAGATATAGCATTGTCTCTATATTGCCTTGTTTCTCCATTTTTGTGCATCAAAAGTGTAGTATTGTCTTAGTTTAACACACAAACACACACTTAAACACCTTGCTTGGGTTGCTGAGGGGCTAAGAGGTTGTTTTTGGTGTTCTTGGACTGGTTTAAGCTTAAAGAGGCTGCTGGAGTTGCAGTTATAAAGGAGGTCTTCAATGGTGAGCATTTGATCTTTAAATACCCCTTTCTTGCTTAGGCTTTTAGCCCTTCTTGCATCTGTTTTTAAGATTAACTCTTAACTAGAAAAAGTTCCATTTTTAAGTGCTTAAAATAGTTGTTTTAGGTCACTTTTTCGTTTGGGGTGTTTTACCCCCTCTTAGGCCTTGTTAGGCCTCATTTTGAGCCACACCTTTAGGCTCTTGTTGAACCATTTGCATGACCTTTATACCATTGAAATCTAGAGGATTTTTAGTGGTGGAAAGGTGGTCTTGGTGTCTTAAATAGAAGAGGGTCATCCCCTCTCCTTTGTGCCTTGTTTACTAGCTTTGAATGCCTCATGTTTGAGCACCTTTACTAAGTGTGTGTTGACCATGTCTTAGCATGTATTTGTGGTTATTTTGCTGTGGCATACCACTATTTTTACTTGTCTTGGTTACTCCATGCATGCATTATACACTTGTAGTGTAAATCACACACACTAACTTTGTATGCTCCATGAAGTAGCATGTCATTCTAGCCTATGTTGTGTCCATTTCAGCATGTTCTTGGGCTTTTTTTACCATGTCATACCTCTGTTTAGGTTTGGTTTGGTTAGCCTTTGCATGCTCCATGCACTTGTAGTGCATTTCCATGAAATAGACTAACATGCATCATGTTGTGTTATGTCATTTTAGCATGCTTTTGGCTTATGTAACAACCCTCACACTGTTTACCGATTAATTACTGTTTACTGCTAAACTGAGACCGAATATGGAAATGAATTGAACTGACTGAATTACTGAACTGACTGACTGGAATTTGGAACTGAATTGACTAAGTATATCTAATTAATTGCATCTCTATCTGTTTGTCGTTTAATTATCTGTTCGTATTTTTATGTTTAAACTGTTAATTGAAGGCCTTATCGGCGGCCAAACCCGAAATCGATTGGTGTTTTGTGACCATCATAATTTATGTGATTTTATGGTACATTTATCTAAAAAGTGATTTGGTATGATTAAATTAGATCAATAGTGGCAAAACACAAGTTTTGGACTTAATTACCAAACTAACCCTTAGTGGCCCACTCAATATAACATATTTGAGCCTTATGATACACTTAAGCACACAATTCATCAGCCTTCCTCCTTGTGATTGCCGACCATAGAGAGAGAGAAACTAGAGGAGTGGTTTTCATCTCAATTTTGCTTGTAAATTGCTTGGTAATTGAAGGAATTGGAACATAGGTTGCAAATTAAGCTTCCTCACCTTGTAATTGAAGTTCTAGGTAAGGAATTTAACCTCTCATTGTTGTGTTTAAGCTTGTTCATGCCTAGTTCATGTATCCTTAGTGATTTGAGCCTTGTATTGGTCCATATATGTCAAATTGGAGCCTAGCTCATGCATGCATGCCTGTAATTTGAAGTTTTGAAGTTGTCCTTCATGAAATGGTACATGCATATTCATAATTTTGCAATGGTCCATGTTTTCAACTTGTTTTTGGAACAATTGGCTCACTAGAGCATCAAAGTGAAGCTTTGAAATGATTTGAATTCATGCATGTTTGCATGTTCTTCATGTTCATGAAAATGGGTTTGAAATTGGATTTAATTGACTCCCCATTGGGCTTTGATTTCTCAAATTGAGCTTTGAAACTTATTGTATATTGAGTTTAGATGTGTTTTCCCGAAATTGGGCCCAAGAGGTCGAGTTTTGAGCTAAGGAATGCTTGGTTTGAGCTTGGGAGGCAAATCTGGAAATTCCATAATTTGGCTTCTTCGCTCGAGCGAAGGATTCCACGCTTGAGCGACCATCGTTTATTCTGAGCTCCGCTCGAGCGAAGGGATGGTGGCTCGAGCGTAAATTGCAAGCTCTCAGAATCTTGGTGCACGCAGACGCACGCTCGAGCGAGAGAACCTACGCTCGAGCGGGCGTCGAGCGAGCATCGAGCGGAGATTTCCAACATCCAGCACTTTTTGCATTTTTGCAAACCGCTCGAGCGAGGAAGTCCAGGCTCGAGCGACCCCACTGTTTTGACAAGCTCGCTCGAGCGTAGAAATCCACGCTCGAGCGAGACCCCTGTTTTCTGAAAAATTCTGAAAATGTTTTCTAAGTGCATCTTTGCATCCTCATCCCATCCTAGGCATTCTTAGGCCTAGTTTAAGGCATCTTAATGAGGATATAGATGTAGAACCACACCGAAGCAAATTTAGGGATTAAGTTATTATCTTTCCCAACTGTGAAACTTAATGTGTGTTCAATCTGTTAACTGTATAGGGTTGGCATTCCGAGGAGACGCTCTAGCGTACTGTAGCCCAGAACTCTGTGAGTAACAATTGTGTAAAGATATGTTCAAAATGATTATCTTCTGAATACTGAACTGAACTGTTTACTGAACTGATATTGTTTACCGAATGTCCTATATTCTGAACTGTACTGTGGCATCCTTAGCACCTACTGTTTATTGTAACTGTTACAGAGATCTCTGTCGGTTCCTTCGTAGAACCGCTACTGTTTACTGACTGATGGCCATCATTATTGTTCGGTCTTTAAGACCTACTGCTTACTGTACTGTTATGCTAATGGATGTACCACATATGACTGATTGACTGAAAGACTGAAATACTGATTTAATGAACTGTTTTCATTACTGTAAGGACATTCATTCTAAACCTCTTTACGCATTACGTTATTCACTGGGCTTTAGCTCACTGCTCATATATATATGTAGGTGTACAGGCACCGGACCAATGCTAGAAGCGTCGGGGTTAACTCCAGTTTTGTCAAGCCAACCACTGTGCCTCACTACGAGGTTCCGAGCCTACCAAGCTATGGCTTAAGGGTGTTTTTATTTCCCCGCCTGTCTTTGTACTATTTTTGTAATACTGTATAGACCGTATTGTACTGTTTAATAGGGATTTGGTCCCTGCTCTGACTGGTTGTATATATTGTACATACTGTTTGTTTCTGACTGCATAAATGTATGAAAAATCTTTTTGGCATATAGACTGTCACAGCTCATTGGACATTGTTTATTTACTGTATTGGCTTCCGCCAAGCCCCTGTACTCTGTATTACTGTAGTATTGTCAAGCAGGCCTTCGGTAATCTAGGATTACTGGCCGGTTACGGTGCTAAACCCATAGGGGCGGGTTTGGGTCGTGACAGCTTAACTTCCTGAAGCTTTTGTCCATGTTTTAACATGCTTTAGCTCTGATTTTGGTTGACTTGGTCATCCATGACTTGTTTTGCATAGCTTTGGTTCAATCCTGCTTATAAGCTTTGTGTATTGAGTCCACTAGCACGCTCTACTTGGCCTATTCTAATGATTTGGCATCATTCATAATGTGATTTCAGTTCATGTTTCATGTCCATGCATTCACATTTGTTACACATTCAATGCGTTGAAGGGTATGCTCCTTTATGCCTTAACATGAACCATTGCGTATGCCTTCATGCCATAGCTTGTGAGCCATCATTTCAGTGTGTTTTTGGGGTTATTATGCCATGATATAACTCTGATTTTTATTGCTTAAGTCATTCCATACTTGGTCCTAATAGGTGTAGTGTAATCCATCTTATTTGCCTTGTATGCATCATGCCTTATGTCCCTCATGCTAGCATGTTTTGGCCTCCTTCCATGCATGTTTTAGACTCATTTTAACATGTTCTAGGACTGTTTTGGGTTGCCTTGGTCATATGCTTCATGTTTTGTATACTTGTAGTAGAAGTGCTCTTGCTTGCTTCAAGCTTTGAGCACCATTGCATGTTTCATTTGTGTTGTGTACATGATTTAGCATCATCTAACATGACATTTTAGAGCTTATAGCATGCTTTTGTTCCTACTTCATTCATGCTTTGAATGCCTCTAAGTATTGTCCATATTTGACTAGCTTATGCCTTAGCTCGTATGCTTGCATGCCTAGGCCTTTGAGCCCTTATCTCACCATGTTATGGTCCTTGTTTTGACCTACTTAAGCTTTGTCCATGCTTAGTTCACGCATTTGTGCCATGTATTGCAAGCCTCCTTTGTGTTGCTCTTTGCTAGCTTTCATGCCTTAGGACCCTAGCATGCTTTAGTTATGTTGTTTGAATGATTTGGCATAATTTCTTGCTTCATTTCAGTGTACTTAGTGTTGCTACACTTCCACTTTTGTCACTCATTGAGCACTCTTGGGAGTTGTGCTCTTTGGCCTCTTAGATGGCCAATGTATTGTGCATGCATGCCTTGCTTTATGTGCCTTCATTTCATCACCACTGGCCACTGATTTTGGCACAACTGAGGTCTGTCCATTTCGGTTTAAGTCCATTGAGTATGTGGTTTGCATTTTGTTGCATGCTTGTTGCATTGCATATTGTTGCCCTTGTTGCATTGCATTGTGCATGCATGCATCACATTGTGTTAAGAACCCTATGATTGCCTTGCATTGAGTATGCCATCTAGTTCTTAGCATTAGCATTGTGTATGCCATCTTATTCCTTGCATTGTGTATGCTAGGTTGCTAGTTGCATTGAGTATGCCATGTATTTGCATTGTGTATGCTAGGTTGCTAGTTGCATTGAGCATGCCATGTTATGTGTTGCATTGTGTTTGGAATAGGTGTTAGTCCAAACACGGGAAACGAGGAACGTTTCATACTTTAAGTGATGAAACGTGCCTTAATTCCCAGTCGCCGACGCTCTTGATCATACATGATAGAGTTTTAGGCTTTATGTGTTTACTTGTGCACACATTTCATATTGAATTGTGCAACTTCGCCTCTCGACCATCATGCATGAAAATGCGCGATTGGTGGCTCGAGAGTCGAGAACCTACACTCCCTAGAGTTCATGACATGATAGGGAGGGTGGTTGTGCACACATATCTTGCAAATACATTACCATGCCCTTTCTTTCTCTTTGTTGCAAAAAACTGGGATTCAGCAGCAATAACTAGCCGGCCAGCCAGAAAAAGTAGCTGGCCAACCACTTTTCTGGTTTTTCAACAACCAAAAGTGGTCGGCAGGTGTTTCTAGAGATCAAAAGTGGTCGGCCACCCTCCCACAGGACTCCCAAGGTGGATTTTCAGCTTTCTGGAGCTTGGTGCAAGTTTCTGAGAACAAATGAAAACAAAGGCAAATCGGGGCAACGCATTGGATTTCCGAACGAGGCGACCGGGCTTGCATGCATTCCTCTCCCTCTGAAGCTCCTGATTTACTGCTTTCCTTAGCTACCATGCTTAGATAGTTTGCTTTTGCTTTGGTCTGTACCCTTAATAGTTAATGCGTTAGCTATTCAAGTCATTTTGTAATAATTAGTTAACTAGGGTTAGTTAATTAATTTGTTGTGTAATAATTAGTTTAATTAGCTTAGATTAGCTAGTTAGCTTCTTATTTGGTCCCTCTTTCGAGAGGGCGTATTGTTGTAATAAGCGTGCGTGTGTGTGATGCATGTCTTCCAACCTCCATTTCTTTCTCCATTTTACTTAACTGCTTACGATGGTTAGTTTTAAGGCATATTTCATTGAGCATACCTTATGCTTGCATGTGTGCATCCATTTATCTGTATTGCATACATCGGGCTCGGCGCATCATACTAACTGCATTGTACTTTCAATACATTATTTGAATACATGTATCAAAGTTGCATTTCATATGCCATTCTAGAATAGCCGAGCCTATTTTAGTTGCATTTTTGCATGTGTTGCATTAGCCATCTTAACATGAACTAGGATCATGCATTGATTTCTAACTAGTTCTTTGTTTTGGCTCGGAGTACACTGTGAGTGTTTACGCTTTAGCATACTACATGTGTGTTAATGTTGCCATGAAAGCATGCTTACCATGAGGCCAACTGCTTAGTTGATTAACTGCCTGAATGACTGTGGGTGAAGGTTGGATTACTTGAATTGGAACAATTCATTGAAATCCTCGTTTTAGCCTACTTGCGAGTAGCAAACTTCAAACCATTTTTCAAACAAACAGATATACAATGTTTTTGTTCCAAATTAGGCGATCTAGTCTATACTTGTTTGCTGTGCGCATCATGTAGTAAGATTAGCTAATTAACCGAAATAAGAGCACATGTGTTTTCAAAAACAAGATATCATGCTTAGTACAGGCCGATCTTTGATTGGGCGAGCAGGGGTGCTCATAGATGACCTTCCCCAATCGTACCCAAGTTCCCGAGCCGAGACAACTTTGGTGATGACGGACACGTGGCCTTAGGCACGAGTCAGGGTTTCCTAAATTTCCCCAAAATAAAATATTTAGGTGGCGACTCTGTATCTAGCAAAGCAGTCCATGTTTGGCACTTCTTTCTTAAAAATCAGTTTTCCAAAATGATTTACCGGATTTGGACTTTTTGGTGATTTATCGGTTTCGCATTGCACTTTGCAGGATTAGATTCAAAACCGTAACATTTGAGTCTGAACTGTAGCAGCAAAGCCCAAGGGGGCGCGTCTACACTTGTACTCTTTCTCTTTCTACAAAAAACGTAGTTTTGCATGTGCTCGCACCCCTTTCAAGTTGAAACATGGTTCTATTATGTGTAAGCATCCATGTTGCGCTAAGGCTAGTATTGAGGATGTAGGAACTTAGCCTATGTTTGGCGTCATTTGGCTGTGCCCACTTCCTTTCTATATAAAACGTAGTTTGATTTGCATGTCCATCTCTTTATGATGTTTGTGTGTTTTGCACTGCTTGTGGTTTGATTATTTCGTTACATTGTATATCATTTATACTGTTTTATTGTGTATCATTTGCATCTTGTCCCTGAACTACGCTGGTTTGATTCCTTGCAATGGGATACGTAGGTAACTCTCGAGTTCAACCAACTACATCTGCATTTTGTTTGTTTGTCCAAGTCTTACGGCCTTGTCAAAATGGGTCATCTTCGGGCTTTGACATTCACTCATGTCATTCATGACTTTGAGCTCTATCAAAGAGGGGCAACTGTAGACACCCCATTTTTTACCGCCCTTAAGATTTGGGCCCCACTGATTGATCACTCGATGATGAAAGTTGTGTTGTGTAAGCATTCGATTTCTTCACTAAGAAGAGCTTCTAAATCCCAACCTTACACCCCATTTTGGACCAAAACTATTTAGACCAAAACTATTTTAGACCTTAAAACTGTCTCTTTTTAAAAAATTTTGAAAATGTTTCTATGATGTTCCAAGACTCGCATTTCATTAAAAATTGCACTTTTCGGTAAACCGAGCAAGGACACAGTGGAAATAAATAGAAGATAGGTGAAATCTTTGAAAAATTCTTTGAAAACATCTCATTTAGAGGTTTGGAGTTGAAGAAAATTGGAGGAGAGGGAAGAAAACTAGTTGGGGAAGAAGTTGGGCATCAAACCGTTAAGAGAAAACTCAGCAACCTTCACTAAATCAAGTCTATCTCTTTCCACACTTAGGATTTAGTTGTGAGGCCACCACCATTGAAAAGTGGACTTCCAGGGCTTCATTTTAGACTCAAGAATCTCCTAAAGCCGAGTCTGGATGAGGGAGATATGGCTGTTTGAATTTAGGCATCCATTCGATTAAGATAAAAATGAGCAACCATCACTAACATATGCATATCTCTTTGTGCACTTAGAATTTAGATGTGAGGCTTCCACCATTGAAAAGTAGACTTCTGGGGCTTCAATTTAGACTCAAGAATGACCTAAAACCGAGTACGGATGAAGGAGATATGTCCGTTTGAAAACGAGCCTAGAAACAGATTTTTGGTGGCCGGCAATTCACACTTCTGGCCGGCCGGCCACCTGTCGGCCACTATTGTAAAACCCAGATATTTTTCCCAGCTATTTCCACAAAGCTCTAGCTGTCCCTTTTTAGATATTTTCGACCTAAGGCTCATGTTTTCTATATATAGAGGACCTCTCTTCTTGCTTTCAAGGTTAGAAACATTTAGAAGTGAAGAAATAATTTTGGAAAAATCCTCTCTCTTTACAATTCTCTCTCTCTCTCTCTTGCAACTTGCATAGCCTTTGCCCAAATACTCTAAACCAAACCTAGAGAGCTTCTTGCTGAGGTGATTTGAGTTTGAATTTGAGCTCTTGAAGCACTTGAGAGTGTGAAATTGTTGGTTTATGACTTAAGGGTTCATTCATCTTCAAGAGGTATACCTTCTTTTGCTTTTGTACAATCTCTACACCACTTCTTTTCTATCTTTTTGTGCTGATTTTGAAGTGTTTTTCAACTATTTTTATGGGCTGAAGCTTGTGGTTTAAGGCTATTAAAGTTAGAGGGGTCAACCACCCTTCTTTGAACCTTGTTCTCTAAGCCTTTACACTTGTGTTTCCTATCCCTTCATCAACTTTTTTGGAGCTTTTTACCACTGATTTTCAGAGGTTTTTAGAGGCTAAAAAAGTTGTTTTGAAGTCCTAAAAATAGAGGGGTTAGCCACCCCTCCTTTGGCTTGTTTACTTGCTTAAATTGCTCCATGTTTTAGCTTATTATTTTAGCTACTTTTGTCTTTATACCAATACATTTTTGTACTATTTTTGGGCTGTTTTTGGACTGTTTAAACTCTAAAATTTTGGGCTGAAACTTGTGGTTTAAGGTCAATGAGGGTAGAGGGGTGGCTCACCATTCCTTCCACCTAGCTTCCAAGGCTTTTACCCTTGTGTTTTCCACACTTATACTATCTATTTTTGAGCTTTTAAACACTGATTTTTAGAGCTTTTTCAATGGCCAAAATCATATTTTGAAGTCTAAATTTGGAGGGGTTAGCCTCCCCTCCTGTGTCTTGGTTACTAGCGTAGCTTGTGCTATATTTTAGCATATTAATCTAGCCTTTTTCAATGTCCTAATTCACTTTAGCATATCGCATGTATGTTTGTGTTGCCATATCAAGCATATTATCATGACACTAAGTGCTTATTTGAAATACCTCTTTGAATGCCTATGGACGAAAGCTATTTCGCTTAAGTTGGGATGATTTTTATTAGTGTACATATGAGCTTACTTTTCAAGTAGCACATATTCAAAACTCTTTTCGAACAAATATGAAATCGAAGTATTCCAAAATGGATGAAATAGTCTATACTTGTATATCTCACATAGTAAGTTAGCATTAATAAATCAGAACAAGAGCATGTAATATACATAAAATCACATCATGATTAGTTAAGGCCGATCTTTGATCGGGTGAGTGGAGTGCTCAATTCATGACCTTCCCCTCACATACATAAGTTCTCGAGCCAAGACACTTTGGTTATGATGAACAAGTGGTCTTTGGAACGAGTCACAGGTTTCCTAAATTTTCCAAAAATATTTAATTGGCGGCTTTGAAATTTGACAATGCAGTCCATTTCTATCATCTTTGATGATAAATGAATTTTCTAAAAATTTGCTGGATTTAGACTCTCATTTGTGTTTTTCTGTTTCACATTGCACTTGTGAAACCAAATTCAAAACGACGGGAGTCCGAACTGTGGGGCTATCATATCCAAGGAGACTAAACCCCTCCAAGGAGCACGAGAAGTCATTAAGTCATTTGTACTTGATTTTATTCCATTTCACTCACACATGTCATATGTTATGAATTGAGGATCTAGGATTTCTGAATGTATACATGCATATGTTATCTTTTGTATGGTTAAGAAATATTAATGAAACATTAAATATTTCACTAGTTTATACTTTTCTATTGAATATCATGAAGTGTGTTATTGTTATTATTTTGAGGCGTTACAGGCACCTAACTGCGCAGCTTTCTAAACTTTCACCAAGAACACACAAGCCAACATAGAAATACTACAACCACATCCCCTAACCAGATTCACCAAGGTATTCATCTTTTTTTTTTTTTCAAAATAATACATTTTCGAAGTATAAACATAACAGTGTTCAATGCAAGATGTATGAGTAGTTGGTTTCAATTAACCTAGTTGTAACAATCCCAAACTATGATTGGCCACTAAACCATGATTAAGAGTGCTTAGTAAGTAATTAAGATAAAATTCTAAATTATTTTCATGTGCATTGCATTATTCGTGTTTTTATCTGTTTATTATAGGAATATCTGTTTGGGATTCTGTTATATTTTGCAAATTGAAGGCATTATCTGCATCCGATCAAGAAATTGACTTGAATTATATGTTAGTTAGAATATTTAGAATTTTATGGTAGGTTTAATTAAGATTTGATTCAGAACAAATTAAATTAGAATAATTAATAGCAATTAATTAGCTACTAATGATATTCTCTAATCAAGCCTATATAAGGCCAAGAAACGACTCTAGAATATTATATACAAACTAATTTCCTCATCTCTTGAGCCTGCAAACGTGTGTGTGTGTGTGTGTGTGTGTGTGTGTGTGTGTGTGTGTGTGTGTGAGAGAGAGAGAGAGAGAGAGAGAGAGACCAAGAGAGAAGTGATCAACAAGAGAATTGCTAGAGAACTTGGAGGTTTTGGCTTGGAAACTCAAACAATTAACTATCTAGAGCACAATTGAGAAGCTACGGTAAGAATTCAAGCCTTTGGTTTTGTTCTTGATTTAGTGAATTCATGAATTCAAGAGAATGGAGTGGTTTTTATGAGAAGTGAGCTGGAATGAAGGAATACATATTATACCATGCATGCATGTCCATTTGAGCACAATTTGAGTTTGATTTCAAAGAATTCTTTCATGCACGTATCCATCTTACCTTTATTTTGAGAATTCATCTTGTTTAATACCCTTTCATATTAATTGATCATGTTTGGAAGCTTTGAAGTCAAGATAAAGCATGCATGTTATGTTTTCAAAGAATTGAGTTTTGTTTTGCTCAATCGACAAGCTTTTGGGGCTTGATTTTATGAAATGATTTTGAATTCATGACATAGACATGTTTTCTCAAGTTTTGGAGCCCAAAGGTTGCATTTTAAAGCTTTGAATTCAAGTTTTGAACTTAGGAGTGCAATCTAGAAATTTCAGAATTCTGTACCTCCTCTCGAGCGACAGATCCAATGCTTGAGTGACCACCTTTGTTTTTGCACCTCCGCTCGAGCAACCAAAAGTTGGCTCGAGCATAAAATGCATGCTCCCAGAAGTTTACCATTTTTGCAGACCGCTCGAGCAACAAGAGTTGTGCTCGAGCGAGGACCTCAGTCTCACGCCTGAGCGATCGTTAAGCGTGTGTCGAGTAGAAAAATCAAGCAACCAGTACTTTTGCATAGTTTACAGACCGCTCGAGCGAAGGAAGTTGTGCTCAAGCGACCACTCACATGTTTGGACGTCCACTCGAACGAAGTAAGTTGCGCTCAAGCGAGACCCCTATTTTTAGCATATTTGACTAAGTGTTTCCAAGTGCATTTTAACATCCTCATTACATCCTAGGCATTCTTAAGCCAATATTAAGACATAATAATGAGGATCAAACTTAAAAACACACTAAGACAAAGACGTATTGAGTTTAGTATATTCTAAGCGTGTGTTCAATGTGTATCTACTATGTGTTTGTGTAGGTCATGCACCATAGACTATCCGAATCGCCACTTTCTCTATTTTGCTATTGAAGCCATCTGTGAGTAACAACTCTGTAAAGTTATATTTAACTTTAATTATGTTCTGATGATATGAAATGATCAGTTTTCTGAAATGCTATGCTTTATATGAATGAATAATTGTCCAAGTTTATGAAATGTATTTGTGGCATCCTTAGCACCATATGATATGCGTCTTTTTATGGGTCATTGGAATGCCTTTATGGCTGTCCCTTTATGGGTCATCGGAAACGTCTCTATGCACATCAGTCATCGGAATGCCTTATGGTTGTCCTTTTATGGGTCATCGGAATACCTTCACGGTCGTCCCTTCATGGGTCATCGGATTTGTTAACGCTAATGAATGTATCACGTACTATCATGTGAAATGTATGAACTTTGAATATGAATATGAATATGTATGTGAATTTGTTTCTACTTTGATATCTGAGTATGTATAAGACTCTATATCTGTTTGGACATCATTCAATAAAACCTTTACTCTGTTATTATTCACTGAGCTTCCACTCACTATTTATATTTTGTATGTAAGTGAGCAGGCGCGTGACCAGGCTTAAGTTGCTACCTGGAGAGTTTTGGTTTTGTTAGCCAGTCGTTGTGCCTCCCGAGGAGGTTCCAAATGCCATATGGTCATGTTTGTGAACATATAAGACTTTGTTTTCTTTTGGAATATGAACAAGTTTTCTGTTTACCCGTATGTTGGGCTAAGTCCCCTTTTGGCTACCTGTAATAACTGTGACGTATGACAATGTTAATTATGACGTCATGTGTATGTATATAAAGTTTTGGAATTTCTATCCCATGTATGTCTACACAACTCAATGGACTATATATATTTTATATATTTACTTCCTCAGCCCCTTATTATGTTATAATCTGTTCAAAGGTCTTTGGTAATCCAAGGATTATTAGCCAGTCACGACGCTAAACCTATAGGGGCGGGTTTTATAATCAAAGTTATCCTCCATGGATAGCCCAAAATAAATATTTCTATACAAAAGATAAATTTCCAATAACAATTATAATTTCACAATCTCAATGTAGGATTGACAATACATATCCAACTCCATTCTCTTCATCAAAGATACACTGATTTTATTATTTCAAAAACTCAACATCCTTTCTCTTTTTCCTTATGTCAAACCAATGATTTCCAACAAAACATCTATTCCTTTTCAAAACACATTTAACAGAGAGATTTTCAATATTTCAACACAACTCAACAATATACTCATTTCCACAACATTTGTCAAGAACCCATTTGAAAACTCCTGTATTACATTTCAAAAACCAAACCTAAATTAACCCGTAACTCCCAAATCATAAGACTTTACAAAGAACACATAACGAAGCTAAGAATCATACAAGGAGGTTGAAGAAATCCATAACTCAAGAGTAGAAGAAGAAGAGAACAATACCCAACTGTAGATGGAGTCAAAAATGAAATGTTCACCGATTAAAACATTCACCTTTACGAGCTCTACACTTTTCTCCAAAGCACTAGGGTGGCGAGGTCAACGGATTTGTCTGTATTTGGGGTGTTTAGACAGAACTAGAGAGAGAGAGAGAGAGAGTGAGTGAAGAAATTTGGTAATGTTAACTTTTAGGGAGAGACAGAGATCAAAAAGTGACTAAAAATATATTTTTCCCAAACTAATATACGCACAAATCGCTAGCGTGACCAAAACACCGCTCGAGCGTCAAACACAAGGAACAGCTCCAATGAACAACTCAAGGCTCGAGCGCATAATGATGCCATCCCAGTAGTTCAGACCTGCAAGAGACTGTTCAAGCGACCAACCAATGGCTTGAGCGAAGAATACACCTCTCTCAAAAGTTCAGACTACAAACTCTGATACCAGAAGGAACCAAATACCGCTCGAGCGAAGGAAAGACAACTTGAGTGAACCTAAAGAAAAACAGACATAAATTCTTTTGAAAAACAATCTCCTAACCTGTTTACAACACATTCAAATGACTCTAAGCAACCGATCCACACTACAACAAGGCAACAAGGAGTATAAACAATAACCATGATCACCGGATCCTGGTCCAAGAATACAAAAGGTTCGAGTTTTAACCTAAGTCACTATAATAATGTGTATTTTTAGAACGAAAACCGTAAATATAAATATTCACATTCAAAAGTGTGATATAAACAGTAAGTATAAAATTTCGTACTCTCAATTAATAAATTTACTAAAACAACATAACGTCACATTTTTACAACTGAAATTATATAAGCTATGAAATAAAAAGTGTGAACATTCATTTGATGAAAATTTTCGGATTATAAACTTTTACACATTTTTATAATATGAAATTATAAAATTACGCGATAAAAAATCTAAACAAAGACCTAACTAAAATGCTAATGTTTACAATAAATAACAAACATACAACTATCCTTCGAAAAAAATAAAACCCATACAAAAATACAATATGAATGTTCACAGTTTACAACTAACATACAATTAGCTTCTGAAAAAAAATAACTTATACCAATATGAACATTCAGACACTACAACACAAAACAAAACTAAAAAAAAAAATGAAAAACCGAATATTTTGATTGTTCCATGGCAACGAAAACGATTGTCCAACCAACTAACGTAAAAACAAACAATATACAAAAGGTCATTAAATTGTTCATATGAATTGATGCACATTTTCAAAAAAAAATTGTATATAATCAACGTTAGCATAATACTGGCAAATAAACTACACAATATCAGTGACTACCCAAACCAACGAATAGACTATGGTTTGTGTATAACAGTACAAAAAACCGATTGTCCATTGCCAATCTACCATTGTCACTGCCACAAGTCCACCATGATCTCCATTGATGGTCTACAACTAATCTTCTCTTTCAAATACTATTTCGTGACAGAACATTGCAAAATAAAATGATGAAAGAATGGCTAGATCCTTGATCTAGTAAGTCCCTCATATTGAGGAAGAGAAAACATATTCTATATACAATATTTTATATATACTATAAATAAAATGTATCTAATACTTGATCTTCTCTCTCCTAAATATATGGTATAATATCTATTGCGATGAAAACCTATAAAGGTAAAAATACTCATAAAAGATTTCAAATATTGGAATTAGGATTTAGTGGATCAAATTTTCAAAACAATAGGACTTATTAGGACAAAAGAATATGTTTGAGAGTAATTGAAATACAAGAATGTGAAAAGGAATTTACCACTAAATTTCCCTTTTTTAAAATTAGTTTAACTAATTACTATTATTACAAAAAAAAGATAGTAATTTTAAATAATTTTATGAAAATATTAAAAATAAAATTTTAAATTTTAAATTTTTAGAAAATGTTCAATTCTACCTCAACGTTAATTTTAAATAATTTTATAGAAATTTTTACAAAAATAATTTTTAGATAATTTTGAAAAACACTTGCATCCCCCCTCCCCCCCAAAAAATAAAAATAAAAATAAAAATGACTTGTATCCAACACACACAAGACTTGGACTTCACACATGCAAACTTGCACCACTTCTTTCATCGCCCGCTATTTTGTTGCTGATAAAACTAGTCTGCCTACAAAAAGCTTGCACCTCACACACACAGGACTTACACCCTCCACACACAAGACTTGCAAAAAAAATAGAACCTACTTATCAAGGTCTATCGAACGATAAAAGACATATTGCAAATGAAATTGTCATTTATCATTGTAAGTAAATGATAATTTTATAAGCAGGTTAAGGAATGAGTATTTTATTTCATGGGTAAATTATACAAATAGTCCCTATAGTTTGGGGCTTGTGTCACTTTGGTCCCTGACTTTTCAATTATGACACATTTGACCCTGAATTTTGAATTTTGTTTCAAATAAGGACAATTGAATATATAATTAGATTTTTCAAGGGTAAAATTGTCAATTTGATAAAATATAAACTAATTTGACAAAAATAAATGTCAAACAAATATTTTGAAATTTTAAAAAATTATTTCTATCTACTAAAAATAAAATTATGTAAAATTGATAAATCTTTTAGGCATTTATTTATTTTTTTTACCAAATTAATTTTTATTATGTGTTTGGACGATGATCATGTAAAATTAATTTTAAAAAATTAATCATGTAATTTTTATTAATTTTACATAATTTTATCATTGGTGGATAAAAATAATTTTAAAAAAATTAAAAATATTTTTTTGACATTTATTTTTATCAAATTAGTTTATATTTATCAAATTGACGATTTTACCCTTGAAAAATCTAATAATATTTTCAATTGTCCTTATTTGAAACAAGATTCAAAATTCAGGGTCAAATGTGTTACAATTGAAAAGTCAGGGACCAAAGTGACACAAGTCCCAAACTATAGGGACTATTAGTGTAATTAACCCTTATTTCATTATACTTTTATTGAAAAAGTTTTCATTATTTCTATTTTTCTCACTTCTTCTCACAACCATTCATCATTCATTACCACACCGATCGTTGTTGTTGGTGACCTCTTTAAATAATCACCTCTGACAGCGGACTGGTGATTGACTACCATCTTCGATCAATGGCAACCACCTTTGCCCAATGCCAACCACCTCTGGTAGTCAACTATTATCTCCAACCATTGACAACCATCTTTCAACACCACCTCCAGTGGTCAACAATGATCTCCAACCATTGCTAAACAATTTTCTATTGGCGACAACCGCCTCTGGCCACTATCTCCGATTGTTGATAGTCATATTTATTTTAAAATTGAAAATTTTCTCAATTTGTGAATTTTATCGATTTTTTGAATTTTATCAATTTTATATGCATGTAATTGAGAGAGAGAGAGAGAGAGAGAGAGATTTCATGTATGTGTGTGTTTAGAATATTTCATTTCTTTTACTTTGAATGTGCCTTTAAAATTAATTATAGGACTTCGAAATTTCACAATTTTATAGTCTTCTTCTTCTTCTTCTTCTTCTTTTTTTTTTTTTTTTTGTGTGTGTGTGTGTGTGTACATTTTCTCCATTTTATATGAGAGAGAGAGAGAGAGAGAGAGAGAGATGGTTTTATTTATTTTAATTACCAATTTATCTATTTCAATAATAATAAGAAATTGATTTTTTCAAATTGAAATATTTCTCAATTTCAAAATTTAGAAATTTCTCAATTTCAAAACTATGAAACTTTTTAATTTGTGACTTTTTCTCAATTTCTATGTATTTTTGTGAGAGTAAACACTTTCATTTATTTTATGAATAATTAGAAAATGACAAATTTCCTAGTTTCTTAAATTGAAAAATTTCTCAGTTATGAGAGTTTTGTTGAAACAGAAAATTTTCTAAATTTTAATACTTTTTCAGTTTGAAATTTCTCATAATAATGCACACAAATATATAAATGTTATTATCCATTTATAGTGACATAGAATCAATCATACAATAACTATATTCATCACCGAGCTGGGCTTCCCTCCAATCCACGGACTGAAGGGTACTGTTGGGCCGAGGGTAGCCCACCATGGGTCCCGTTTCAATAATCCGAACCGTTCAATATGTAGAACTCGTCAAGTACTATATGTCTATAAAATATCACGTTGATCGGATATCGATAACTCTCATCAGATCAGATTTTTGTCAACCGTTTATTTTTCACCATCTATTTTTTTGTACAAAACTGATTTGATTACATAACTATCGATATCCGATCTACGTGATTTTCTATAAGTGTATGGTACTCAATAAGTTCTACACATTGAACGGTTCAGATTATCGAAATGAGACCCGTGATGGGTCTCCACGCGTCCAACAATACCCTCCAGTTCGATCACAGACCGGAGGGATGCCAACCCCTTCATCACCCTACCTTTTACTTTATATCCATCTTTTAAAAACTAACCATATAATTCAACAAGTGAAATATGAAAAAATATTAAATGCATTTGGGGTATTCATTCACACTAATCACTAATTGTCACCTTTCCTGTTGTTATTCAAAAGACTAATAAAAAAGTGATGGGTTGTACTATATGAACCAATATCTCATTGCAATAAGGGGATTAATTTTTCAGAAAAGGCAAGTATCATTTTCTTATATTAACTAGGTCAGTTGTAATTTGAACAATTATCAAGAGTTAATGTAATTTGACCATTGTTTTTCCAATCATAAACAATCATATATTTTAAGAGAAATTTTATTTTCACACACTAACTTATCTTAGTGCATATACTTAATGAAATACTATTTTAATAACGATTATACCCTAAAGTAAAATAATTATAATACATATCAAAACACGCTCATAATATTATATCAAAATATTCTTTACACACATCTTTTAAAATTAATAAAATCTTAATATACATCTTTTGAATAAAAAAAAATTAAACCCTAATTTCTCTATTGTTTGTAACTTCTTCAATTATTTCTCATTTTACTTGCTACACGCTTTATATTCCTCTATTACTTACAAAGCAATACGCTCATGATAACTATCATATTTTGTCATTATTAAAAAGTAGTTCGAAGTTCAACTGTGAAATTGCTCTTCTTGTTGGTTTTCTACCATGAAAAGATAAATTTTTTCTGTGATTTATTGTCTCTTTCGACCTTCTTCTTGATGTTGTGGCCCAATCTCAAAATTATCTTTGCTTGCATGCTTTCTTACTTCTTCCAAGAACCAATAAAAAAAGCAAACCAAGAATTGATGATAACGATTTGAAAGGGAATGAAAAGAAAAGTTGCTTCATCAATGAATTAGTAAAAAAAGGCAAACCAAGAATTGAAAACAATGATTTGAAAGGAAAGACAAAGAAAGGTTGCTTCTTCAAGAATTAATAAAAAAGGGCAAACCAAAAATTGATGACAATGATTTGAAAAGAAAAGGAAAGATAAATATATAAAAGATTTATTTCTTATTATCACGTTTAATGCATCAAAATTTATAATTTTTCTCGGTAAAAGGCATGAAAATCAATGGCTCAATTCACGAAATTGCTAGACTGCAGAAGATAAAATCGAACTCAACAGTTCTTCCACCTACAATTTTCAACAAGTCTGAAATTGTAGCAGTAGGTCTATAATTGTCAATAAGTGTGTAGAAGAAGGGTTCAGATGGTATGTGTATAATGGTATAAGTAAAGGATATAACTGAAATATTTAGTGTGTGGATTGAAAAGAATAATTAATAATCAAATTAATAAGTGTTTGCACTAAAAAATAATATGTATTGAGATAAATAGGTGTATAGAAATAAAAAATTTCATATTTTAATGGTAGGCATTAAATTTGTTCATGCACAAACCATTCCTTCTTCTTGCTCTATTAAATTCATTCTCACTAGTTTAAAAAAGATAGTAATAATTTTAGGAAAATGATGTAGAGTCCAAAAATATAGACCGATTTTACACAATGTGAAAAATACGCAATATTTAATGGACTTGTTTTGAGCTTTCGATAGGACCACCTCATTTATTCAGCCAATAAGATGTTGTATAGCGTGTACACTTGTACGAACAAATTTATAATCTCGGCTTGAATTTAATTGGCCATGATTTTGTGAGTGTCACATAAAAACCAATAATAGTCACCATGGTAGTTGAAATTGAATCAACTTTAAAAAAGAGCAGCATTACTCGTATTCTTATTGGTTTTTGTTAAGAGTACATTAAATGCGATGAACAACCTCCACTATCATATAATTTGAAAAGGTAATAAATGTATCAATAATGTTATAGGTCCCGATAAACTATTAAGGAGATAATTAAATGCCTATTTAACATGTTCACCTAAACTGCATAGAACCTATCGCTCATAAACGTCAAAATTGTCCCATGATGTGAATCAATGCTGATGTTGCTCGTTTTCCTTAATGAGAATCCAAGTTAAAATTAAATAATAAAAAAAACGAATTAATGTTATAATTATTATAGGGCCTGGCTTTGGTCCAGTTCACCATCAGACTGGACTATGTTGTTGGGTTCTGGGAGTCCACCACGGGTCCCGTTTTGAAAATCTGAACCGGTCAATGTGTAGAACTCTTCGAGTACTATATGCCTGTAAAAAATCACGTTGATCGGATATCGATAGCTATGTGATCAAATCAGTTTTTTGTCAACCGTTAATTCATTCACCGTCCATTTTTTTTTATACAAAACTGATTTGATCACATAGCTATTGATATGCGATCAACGTGATTTTTTACAAGTATATAGTACTCGAAGAGTTCTACAAATTGAACGGTTCAGATTTTCAAAACGGGACCCGTGGTGGGCCCCCACGGGCCCAACAACACGGTCCAGTCCGATACTGGACTGGACCAAAGCCAGACCCATTATTATATGTAGAGAAATTTATTAGGAAATTTTTTTTAAGCATTTTTTTCAAAACTTATATTCTAATTAGTTTATAATACCTATATAATAAAACACGATGATTTTTGAATTTATCCTACACACATTTATTCTTCTAAGATATTTGGACGGTTTAAATCTATTCAATTTACAAAACAACGGCTGTAATGTATCCTACTTTCTCGTTTCTCTCTTTTATTTTTTCATTCTCTCTCCCACCCTCCCTCCCATGATCCCACATTCCTCCTTTTTTTTATTTTTTTATTTTCCTTCCTATTTATTTAATTTTTTGTTTTCTCTTTTTTATTCACTTATTTTTATTTACACCGTACCTTTGGGCACGGGCACGAGCACAAGCCTACACTAGTATACTTATATTTTAGTAGGTCATATTATTTGGCGCACAGGCCTTTAGTAGGGCACGAGCACATGCCTTTAGTTGTCATTTGACATGTGGATTGGCTTTTTCGACTTTTTGACATACACATATTGTGGAATTTTACATGCACAAGTATTCTGGAAATTTTATAAATATGCTTTAAAATTTTAAAATATATAAAAATAAAATATGTACTTATATTTCAGTAGGTCGTATTATTTGGATATTTTAGTTGTCATTTGGCATGTGAATTGGCTTTTTTGACTTTTTGACATACACAAATATTGTGGAATTTTACATACACAAGTATTCTGAAATTTTTATAAATATGCTTTAAAATTTTAAAATATATAAAAATAAAATAATTTCTTCATATTATGCTTTTGTTTGCCAAAGACCAAAAAAATCGTAATTCTTTTTAAAAAAATTTAAAGAAATTTGTGTCAACAATATTTTCTTTTAAAGTTTTTCTAGATTAGAAAGATCTCAAAATATAAAAAATAATAATAAATTGAAAAACAATCCAAAACATGCTACATATATATATATTGTTTAATCAATTTTTTTATTTTGGATTTTCAAAAAATATATTTTCATGCTCTTCTAAACAAGTACTTAAAGTGAAAATTTTAAGGGAGAATTACACATTAGTGGGATCGAGAAAATTATTTACAAAAAAAAAAGATTTATGATTTTAAATACTAATATTTATAATGTTTATCGCTTTTTTTTGTAAATAATTTTTATAATCTCCATTGTTGTGTAGTTGCCCCAAAATTAATCAACGACTTCTAATTCTTTTGAAATTGAAACCAAATTGTTCATTCAAAATAGAATTTGGACAAGTTGAAATTATTTTTTTTTTTTTTTGGAGGGGTAATAGCATTTCAGTGGAATAAAAAAAAAAAAAAAATTGCACCATAAATGAAATCTTTCTTGGTGCAAGTCTGGCATATATAAAAAGACTTGCAACATGTATAGGAAAAAAAAAACTCACACTACACACAGAAAAGACTTGCTCCTTAAAAAAATGAAAATATTTTGTCATTGTCTTATTTATTGGAAAATTTTTCTATTTTTAACATCTTTAATTTGAGTATTATAACGTATTTATCATCTCATAAATTACTATTATAATAATAACATATTTGATATATGAGATTTTTTTAATTAATAAAATAATAATATTAACATATGAGATTATAAAAATTTTATAAAGTTTGCAATAAAATAATTATAATATTAATATATAAGATTATAAACATTTATAAAGTTTGCAATAAAATAATTATAATATTAATATTAGTTTTTGGTATTAATATTTTATTTTTTATTGTAACTTTCGGTTTTCACCAGGAAAAACGAGCAACAGCATCATAACGTAAGGATTTTGATGTGGGCCCTACATTATTTACGTGGACACGCAAAATAGGCATTCGGTCATTTGTACTAAAAAAAAAAATTCTTTTTCTGATGGGGACCAAACTATCCCTTTTTTTTTTTTTTTTTTGCAATTCCCTAAATTGTACCTTTTTATTTTATTTTTTATACTATACAAACAAAAATTGTAGGATAATACTATACAAATAAAATAATATTTAAATAAAGTATTTCAAGGAAAATTATATTATACTAGAATTTTTTTCTTACAGCAGTGACACTTTTGTTTATAAAATGCATCTTGATGAATTTTAAGATTTAAAATGATAGGTACATAATTTAACACACTATTATATATATAACTATCACTATTCATATTTAAATATTAAAAAGTCTTACTCTTGATTACATAAGTATATATGATTTTTTTTTTTATAAAAAAATTATTTATTTAAAATTTTAACCTTTTATTATAGTTCCTTGTTATTAACCACTTTGTTATGGGACAAATTTTATTATTGTGGTTTGTGTTAAATACCATTAACAAGAAAATTATTGGTGACCATTAGCTACTATGGCAGATACATTGCATGTTTCTCTAATTCATTAATTTGTGAAAAAAAAAAATAATGTTTTAAGTGTTAAAAAGAAACGTAATGGTATTACATGCACCAATTAGTAGTTAGTACACTAATTGACATATATAGTATTATTCAAAAAAAAATGGTGGAAGATGAAAGATTCAAGAAAAGTAAATAAAAATGTAAATACAAAGGTATGTTTGGTAACGTTTACGTTTTCAGTTTATATTTAAAAAAAATTTATAAACTGATTTTTGTTTATTTTTTGTTTATTTTTAGAAAAACATAAACTACAAACGCGTTTGATAATTGACAAAATGTTTTAAAAAATTTTAAAATATAAAAAAGAGTGAGAAATGGCAAGCGGCGGCGGAAGACGGTGGTGGAAAGTGGTGACGGTGGGTGGTGGGTAGCTGGTGGTGGTGGGTGGTGGTGGGTGGGTGACGGTGGCGGGTGGTGGGTGGTAACAAGTGGGTGGCGGTGACGGTGGCGGTGGCGGGTGGTAACAAGTGGGTGGCGGTGGCGGGTGGCGGGTGGTGGGTGCTAGTGGCAGGTGGGTGGCGGATGGCGAGTAGTAGTGGGTGGTGGCGGGTGGGTGGTGGGTGGTGGGTGGTGATGGTTGGTGGGTGACGGTGGTGGGTGGTAGCGAGTTGGTGGTGGTGGTGGTGGTAGCGGGTGGTGAGTGGTGGATGGTGCTGGCAGGTGGGTGGTGGGTGGTGGCGGGTAGGTAGCGAGTGGTGGTGGGTGGGTGGGTGACGGTGGCGGGTGGTAGGTGGTAGCGAGTGGGTGGTGGTAGTGTTGATGGGTAGTGGCAGGTGGGTTGCGGGTGGGTGGTGGGTGATGGTGGGTGGTGGGTGGTAGTGGCGGGTGGGTGGTAGGTGCCTGGTGGTAGTAGGTGGCTAGTGGTGGTAGGTGGTGGATGGTGGTGGCAGGTGGGTAGTGGTGGCGGGTGGTGGTGGTGGTGGTGGGTGTGGGTGGGTGACGGTAGCGGGTGGTGGTGGGTGGTGATGGTGGGTGGGTGGGTGGGTGGGTGACGGTGGCGAGTGGTGGGTAGTAACGAGTGGGTGGTGGTGGCGGGTGGTGGGTGGGTGGGTGACGGTGGCGGGTGGTAGGTAGTTGGTGGTGGGTGGCGGGTGGGTGATGGGTGATGGTGGTAGTGGTGGTGGTGGGTGGTAGGTGGTGGTGGCGGATGGGTAGCAGGTGGGTGGTGGTGGATGGTGGTGGCAGGTGGGTGGTGAGTGGTGGTGGCAAGTAGGTGGCGGGTGATGGTAGCGGGCGGTGGATGGTAGTGGCGGGTGGATGGCAAGTGGGTAGTGGTAGTGGTGGTGGCGAGGGGTGGGTGGTGGTGGCGAGTAGGTGGCAGGTGGGTGGTGGGTGGTGGTAGTTGGTAAGTGGCGATGGCGGGTGGTGGGTGGTGGTGGCAGGTGGGTGATGAGTGGTGGTGGCGAAAGACGGTGGTGGAAAATGGTGGGGGGTGATAGCTAGTGTTGGGTGGTAAAAAAAAAAAAAATTGAAAACTCAAAATGGAAACACATTTTTTGTGTTTTCATTTTTTGGCCAAATTTATAACTGAGACTACTTATTTATAAATCAAAAATTTTACCAAACAAGTTTTTATTTGACTTTTTTAAATTTTTGTAAATATAATTAGAAAACTGAAAACGTAAGTGTTACCAAACGGCACCAAAGAAATAGAAAAGGGTATTTTGGGTTCTTTAGTACAATACATTTATTGTCTTTACAATTTCTATGGTAGTGGAGGTTGTTGATCACATTTAATGTATTGCCCTAAGGGCACTTGTTAATAAAATCCTATTTTTATTACAAGATTAAACATATCACTTTATTTGGTTTTGAGTTTATAATTTTTTTTTTATTTTTATTTTTTTTGTGTTTGTTCCATTTTTGATGAGTTTTTTTAAATATTTTATGTATTTTTTTTTTTTACTTTTTAGATATGCCTAACCTAAATGTAGTTAAAAATAAAAATTCTTATGAAGAAGTGTTACAAAAATTCAACAAATAAAAGAAATAAGAAAATGTTTTGTATTTTTAATATTTAATTTTTTTATAAATATTTTATTTTGTAAGTGTATCTAGATTAAGTAAATATAAAAAAATAAAAAGAATTGTTTAAAATATTGAAAAGTTCACTTAAAAAAAATATCAAAATCAAAAATTTTAAAACTATTTTTCAAAATTTAAAATCAAACAAATTAATTTTTCAAATACACAATCATTTTTAACATATCAAAATAAAACACTAGATGGGTCTCACATGCTAGAGGAGACCATGGGTGTATCATGACATGAAACTTTGTTAAACAGGAAAGCAACCCAAAAAGGAGGGCGAATTGGGTTAATTAAAAAATTTGGTCAGAAAAAGATTTTAAAAGACTAAGTGATTAAATGCAGCAGACCATCAATAAAGAGGGATTTGGTGATAGCCCCCTCACTATCTAATTTGTCTTTTAAAAGGACAAGAATTATATAAGTACTTTCAAAACCCCCTGATATTTTAAAACTTGTTTCTTTTACTATATTACTCTCATATCTATCAGCTCTCCTATTAAGCCATCTTCACTATATATTTCATAGTAAAATTTTACTCTGTATGAAAGTAAAATTTTACTCTGAATAAGAGTAAAATGTTACACTCTGAAACTAAAGTAAAATTTTACTCTGCATAAAAGTAAAATTTTACACTCTGAAACTAAAAGTAAAATTTTACTCTGTATAAAAGTAAAATTTTACTCTGAAAAACAAGTAAACTGTGAGACTCTGAAGCTAAAAGTAAAATTTTACTCTGTATAAAAGTAAAATTTTACTCTGATTCTGTCAAATGAAAAAAACAGAGCAATAGAACCAGAGTAAAATTTTACTCTGGTTCTATCAAATGAAATTTGATGTTTACTGTGAAAAATCGATGGAACTTTGAGTTTTGAGCTTTGAATCAGGCCTATAATCCTTGAATCAATCGATGTTTACTCTAAAAAATATTAAATCAGGCCAATAATCTTTGAATCAGGCCTATAATCTGAAAATTTCAAAGAAATCTCAATTTTTCATATCCCGGTTCTTCAGATTTTTCAAATTTTACAGATTTTTTCAAAATTTTGAAACTTTGAGCTTTCAAAAATCTTGAGATTTTTCATACACACAGATTTTTCAGATTTTAAAGGCTCAAAACACACATATATATAGATATATATATATATTCGAATTCAAATCTCAAAACACACAAACACACACATATATATAGATATATATATATATCAGTGCGATTTGCAGGAACTGTGCACAGATTTGAGTTGAAACCCTAAGAGAAGCTTGCGGAGGCTCTGGAGGATAATGAAGTCATGGAGAGGTAACGGTCGAGGACGGAGTCGATGGAGGGGTTGCCGAAGGCGAAGTTGTTGCCGGCGTTGAAGAAGGTGATGACGGCGGCTTCGGTGCCGCACAAGTTGCAGAGCTCGCTGGTCTTCTTGAAGAGGCCATATGTGGAAAGGAAGAGAGTGGGTATAATAGTCATATAAAATATTTAAATAATAAATTTGTCCTTTATGCAACACTTTATAATTATGAGGGGGTTTAGCAAGTATAATTTTTTTCTTAGTCCTTTTAACAATGAAAGGAAGGCAAAGGGGGTTTATAGCCAAATTTCCCATCAATAAATGCATAGAAAATAAAATGAAAGGAAAGAAGACCTCAACACAAGGATTTATAGTGATTTGGCTCACCGGCCTACGTCCACTCCTCAAGAAACCTCCTTGAGAATTTCTTCACTAAGAATCAATGCACCACCAAGTTTTACCTAACTTGTGGATTTTTACAAAGGACTTACTTCAATCTGCTGAGGACCTCTCAACTAAATGCCTCACTTTACAAGTGTTTCACTCAGAAAATATGGAGCAAGAGAAAGAGGTTCAACTGTCCTCTTTTACAAATATTCTCTCTCAAAAGATGGATATGAAAGTGTAAGCCCACAGGTAATTCAAGACTCACTCAGATGTGAAAATGGCAGTACAATAGAGTATATTAAAAACTCTTGATTGCTCTTTAATTTTCTGGGTTTCTTTTTTTTTAAGAAGTGTAGATCGAATAAGAAGAGCTTCATCTTTATAGCATTAATGGCTTCTAGTTGTTAGAGAGAGGAGATTTGAATCTCCTAGCCGTTGGAGCAAATCAATGAGGAAATATTCCAGCTGTGTTTGATCAAAGTATGGAGAAGGCAGACTGTATACAGGTCTTGGGAAGAGAAGGATCATTAAATGCACAAACTTTTCATTTAATGCTCTCCTTCATAGGTCAACTTCTTGGAGATGATATGGTACCAGAAGATCTGCTCAGAGGTCAGAAAAGATGACATATTCTGCACATAACTCTGAAAAAGTGACTGAGAAAAGGGTTGTGTCAGTCCAGATCTGATTCGGCAAGTGGGATTTTTTAAACCCAGATTTACAAGTGTTGACCCCTACAGATTGGGTGTCGACCCTTCGCTTTCTTCTCTTCTCTAAGTTGAGTTCCAGGTGTTCCTGGTGTCGACCCTTATCATTCTTGGTGTCGACCCTTGCTACTGGATTGCATTATTAAATTTAGTGTCGACCCTTGTTTTTCTTGGTATCGACCCTTACTGCTGGATTGCATTATGAAATTTAGTGTCGACCCTTGCTTTTGGGTTGCACACTGAAATTTAGTGTTGACCCTTTCTATCCTTGTTGTCGACCCTTGCTTCTGAAATACTTAGACATTTTGAGATTCACTCTAGTGTCAACCCTTGCTATTTTGGTGACCCTTAGACTTGTTTCAAGCATAAATAGAATTTTGCACACAAATGCTAATCTTATGTTTTGAGGGGTTACAAATCATTGAAAAACAACACTCTAGAAGCATATATCTTCTAGAACCATTGAAGCACAATTTGTATAATATTATTTTGGAAACTTTGAATAACAAAATGAGTTCAAAATATTTGTCAATAATCAAAATCAATAAGAATTTAAATTTGAATAACCATGGGACTAACAATCTCCCCATTTTTTATGATGACAAATATTTAAAATTTTTATTGCCGAGTTATGCTGTTCAAACAGATGTTAGGTCTCTTGATAAAAAAAAATACATTTGATAAATGAATAAAATGAATGAATAAATGACTATATGGATGCATGTATGTATAAATGTATGTATGTTTAGGAAATTAGAGCTTTGCTCCTAATTCGAAGGTTTTTGCTGATGTCGCTTTGTGCCGAGTACGGAGATTGCTTTATATTCGGAGGCTTTTGTTGATTGCGCTTAGTGCCGAGCACAAAGATTGCTCTATATTCTAAGGCTTTTGTTGATGGCAGTCTATGCCGAGCACATAGATTGTTCTGTATTTGGAGGCTTTTGTTGATGGCCGCTCTGTGCCGAGCACAGAGATTGCTTCGTATTTGAAGGCTTTTGTTGATTTTAAATGGCTATCAATTTCAGACATTAGAAGGATTTTGAATAATACATCTCGTGTCATTGATTGCTTGTTAATCACAAAAAAAAGTGTAAAATGGAAAAACTTAGAGCATTAAAAAATAACATATTGCACTATTGTAAAAAATTGTCGAGTGGATTTTGGAAGCAGATTGTTAAGTTGATTCATTGCACCTGAGCTAATGTGAGTTGTGGTTATACTAAATTAGAGTAAGCATGTCCTGACTGTAAATCTATATTTTCCCCATTGCTTTTGAATGATATTTATTATTCGAAAGGAATGTAGAATTGACTTTTGCCAAAATTATTGAGGAGTAAGCCGATAACAAATTGTTGAAACAGATTTCCGGCCCCTGTTCATTACTTTGGCGATATTGAAATGAAGCCGAGACAAAGTAGGATGCTTAGTGATATTCAAGGTGATATCAATTGTGCTTGGTTTGTACTCAATTTTGATTCTTGGGCACCAAATAAAATCTGCAATTTTTTTTTAATTGAATTTGGAAATTCTAACCGCATGGATGTGCTTGGAATATGCCAAATAGCTGGAAACAACTGTTGGATTGTTGTGATTGGACTCCGGATAACTTAGTTTTAGCCAAAATAGATTGAATATTTCAAATCAACTGGTTGCAACTCAATCGCAAAGCATAGGAGAATTTCTTCATTAGCAGTCTGGTTCATCTTCTTTGGTGGAACAGTTGACTTCTTAGGCAAATTTTGACCGACCCATACAACTTCGTTTTAGCTCTAATTTGGGAGCAATTTTTTGCTTTAGACTCATCTCGATGAGAACTTCACTCTAGTATATTCAAAATTGGATTTCAACAACTTCAAATTTTAGTTTATGAAAATTTGATCTGGTTAGCAATTTTTGACGAACTTCGGTTACTTTTTTGCCTCTGGTTGGTGGGTCTGGACTTTTCTAGTCAACACAAACCCTCTGGTATATTCAGATTAAATCATGAGACTTTTTGCCAAAAAAATAGATGAATTAATAATTGTAGTTTTTTTTTTTTTTTTTAGAAGACTAAATTTTGCTCTCAACATAGTGGCTATAGCCGACATGATTAATGATATATTCTTGCGCTGTTCTTGAGTATTATCATTGTCAATGAGCTTGATGACAGAGTTAGGTGCCGAGAGTCAGAAAACAAGTTGCTTTGTAAGAATTTGATAATCAGTGGATAATTCCATTGCTAGAAAAATATGTCTTGCTGGATGGCGACATTGCCGAGCGACCTATGTGGTTCTACCAAAGAATCTTAGTGTAGTCAAGCAGATGGGCTGAGCACCAGTTCTACACGCACTCAGCATCACTTGTTTGGTGTTGTCGTCTTCTTGGCATTGTAGTTTAGAAATTGGTAGACATGGTTTGAGTACCAAATTAATAAATGGGGGTTAAGGTTGTCATTGAACGGCCGATTAATGCGGAATGGTTGTCGAGTAGTGCAAAGGTCTATGCATGGACATGCCGAGTAGCCTTCTGCAAGTTACGACGCCACTGGGCTAGGTTGCAGAGATGTCGAGCTGTGTTGTAACAATGTTGGGCAGCTTGGATTAGTTGTAGTGATGCCAAGCGGCCTTGTGTGAGTTGTAGCTCTGTCGAGCAATCTTGTATGAGTTACGGTGCTGCCAAGCTACCTTCTTTAATGTGATGTTTGTTCGACAGAAAATTTCTAGGATGAAAAAATGGTTTCTCGTTGCTTCCATCGGACTTGGTTTCTCTGCTTGTCACTTTGTATTTGGCTCGGCAAGCCTTTCTTGTCAAAATGATGCCGAGGTGCTGGGTGCTCTACCAAGGAGCAATGCCCAATTTTGCTGAATAATATTCTAGAGAGATAGTCAACCTACTAGTCGGCACATGTTCCAAGTTTGAACCTTTTGCAATGTTCATAAATTCAATTATAACTTAGACAAACAAAGTTATGCAAATTCCATAATCATAGGTGTATATATATATATTAGCATATACTAGAGAGAGAAGGACGGAGACGATTTTTAGAAGCACAAGGCAGGAATACTATAAGGCCATAACAAACGAAGTTTCAGATTCCCGTGGTGGTTCACCTCACTGAAGTGTGTCAAGAGCAAAATCATTTGATTATGCAAATGAATCTTCACATAAATATATAGATATATCAAAGTTGAACTTTAGCCAGACACATAATCAAAAAGGAAGAAGACAAAGACCCAGTTATAGATCTATGTTTCCTAGAAAGAGATTGGCTAAAATTTGATTTGGTATAAAGTGAGATCACTAACCTTGGTGCTCAGGTTATATTTACTTATAGTACATTGGTCCGAGCACCTTAAGGGTGGTGTTTGTTCTTCTCTTCATTGAATTCTTTAGCTCTTTCCCACAGATAGCGCCAATTGTGAGACCCAAAAAATCCCCCTACATGGATTGTTGAAGAGATCCAACGAAGAGATAAGTTTTATCCCATAAATCTGTGAAAATAAACATGGTCGACACCACTCAACCGGGGTTGCCGGTCAAGAACACTCCAATGATAAAGTTAAAATCTTGAATCAAAGAGAGAATATAAAGAATTCGAGAGTGTATGTGTGTCATGTTACAGACAGATGTGGCATACCTCTATTCCATGGGATGTCTTCCTTTTATAGATAAGGGGTGTGATATTTGTTTGATGGGCTTCCTTGTTTGGGTTGGGCCCATTGTTAGGACTTGTTTAGATCACCCCTAATAAGCTAGTATTTTTTAGGCCATCATAACTATCATATCAAATTTCACAGAATACCCTTTACTTGTCATGTGTCACTCTTGAATTAGATGGTTTAAATGTGGCACTAACACACCCTCATAAGTGTGCTTAAAATAGTTTTACATCCTCCTACTAAAGTAGATATTAATTTTTGACCACACAACCAAACGGGGAACTCAGCTAGAAAGCACCAACATAATAGATTAAGCCCGAATAACCTGTCACAGAAAGATAAGAATTCGGCGATGGTTCGTCCACCCAGGGACACTCCGACGATTAAGTCAGTAATCAAATATCACTCAAAGATAGCAAATTGTGCTTGACTCACAAGAAAGAACTTACTGCTCCCAGTCTATCACACATATCAAAGAACATACCTTAGACCTACGTGGATGCCCTGCTTTTATAGCCAGCACTAACCTGATCCTTGTAGAAGCCTCACTTCAATGGACTCAGGCTCAATGCTCATCTTGGACTCTCAGCTAGATAGGGATAAACTCCCTAAGAGCTTTATCCTTATCCAAACTAGAACCCTCTTTCATCTAGGATTCTCGTCCCTTATCTGCTTATCTCGGATTTCGGTATCTCCGCAGATAACCTCGGCCTAGCCGAGACCATCTCGGCATCAAGACCAGACCACGTGCCACCTCGGCTGACACTTCAGCATCACTTTGGCCACGTGTTGTCATTCACAAAATATATCCCCACAACTGCCCCCTAGGTTCTATTACCTCAACGACTTGAAGTGATGGAACCTACATTGCCTATTTGCATGTTATGTCAACTAAAATTCATTCTTCCCTTTCGACCGAGATCATGACTCATCGGTTCTAAGTATCCAAGACTCAGCTGTCCATCTTTATCAATGACCAAGACTTAAGAACCAAGTTCCTTGAGTTCCTTAACCGAGATCATTCCTCTAGCCGAGGTTTTCACTTCATTAAATCAAGAACTCCAAGAGTTTTATCTGCTCATGAGCTGTTACGCACGGTTTTTCTTAACCGTTTCCGCTACGCGTCCTTCTCTTATTAGTTCGTACCTGACACACGCTATCAAATCATGTCGCTTCTGCGCACGTCGCCTGACAGACACGTCGTCCAAGGCATATCATTATGGTTTGCCGCCTTTTCATAATTTTGACAAAACTTCTCCTTCTCTTCCCATCTCTTCACTTTTGAGAATTCAATTTGCCTTCAAATTTTCTCTTTCTAATGCTTCTTTGCCAAACCTCCATTTTCGTGCTTCCAAGCTCTTGCAACTGCTCCGTCCATTACTTCCAGCGAGGCGTTTGTTGGTTTGTTCCAGTGACTGTCATCGTCTGATTCCGGCGATCATTGCCCCGGCGTCGCTTCTTCAGCTACAATCGGTGAGTTCCTAGTTTCTTTTCCTTTAAGTTCAGTCTTCCACTGATCTGTATGTGTTCCTTCTTCGCTATATAATGTTTATTGTGAACTTGCTTATACATTTTTCCATTCGTTCTCTGATTTTGGTTGCCATTGCTCATGTTCTGCACAAGTAATTCTTTCTCTTGAATATGCTTTATTGTTCCTCGTCGTACTGGTTTTTTACTGCATCTCTTAAATGTTCATGTGTTGCTATTGAATCGATTCTTCTATCTTTGTGCTCTGTTTTCATTGTCCCTGAACATTCGCCTTAGACTCATTTGTCAAATGTCATGAATTGAGTTTGCCAATTAGTCATTACTTCCGATTTTGTACTTTTTCATTCTGAATTATGTTTCTTTTATGCTTTTCTTGCTTTGTTTCTAGATTTCTGCCTTCG
This sequence comes from Camellia granthamiana, assembly GCA_036172215.1. NCBI lineage: Eukaryota > Viridiplantae > Streptophyta > Magnoliopsida > Ericales > Theaceae > Camellia > Camellia granthamiana. Next base: position 116,662,124 of record CM069903.1, read on the forward strand.
ATTCTTGTTTCTGCGTAGACTTAAAATTGGGATTTGCCAAGAAACCAAATACTTAGGAGAAACCGAAACAAACTCCCCTTATATCTGCAAAAAGCCTAGCTCCAGTGCTAGTTTAAGGTTTAGCCGAGGTCTTTAAACCCATACCAACCATTCCTTTCTGAAATTTTGCACCAATCTTCACTAAGCCGACATTATGGGCATTTTTAGGTGGAGAGTAGACAGCCCGACCAAACTAGAGTACTTTCAGCAAGAGTTTTCCATCCCGGCCGATGTCCATCTAAGGTAGGCTAGGAAGGACAACTCAATTATGCCTGGCCAGGATTACATGTCATTCCCAGTCGTCTCTATTGTTGAATGAGGAGTTAGGTTTCCCCTAGATATCCTCTTTAAGGAAGTCCTCTACTATCATAAACTCAATCCTATGCAGTTGGTTTTTAACTCTTTTAGGATCATCAATGGCATACCAAACTGGCATGTCGGCAAAATGCCAGAATCACCCTCTCTGACATCCAGTACTGTTACACCATGTGTAGCTTAAAAACACCCAAAGGCTACACCTACTACCTCAAGCTGAGATCTATAGCTGATATCCCAGATTATAACAAAGGCGTGGCCAGCGACTACCTAATTGTCTCGGGCAATTGGGAGTTTACGCTAGATGATGAACTTCACCTCTTTCCCTTGCATCGCGAAGTTTTTAGGGATGACAAGGGCAATAACCTAGTCCCTTCCCAAAGTCCCTTTCTCTGTTGCCTTACTTAATCTATATTTCTATTTCTAATGTTCTCTTTCTATTTTTGCAGCCCTCTCTTAGCTCGAAAGGACTTCCACCAATACTATGTGCCATGCAAGGATCTGGTGTGTCTTCTTGGTTTGCCCATTGAAGTGCGCAAGGCTCCAATCCTCCTCAACTTCATCCCTACGTATAGAAGTCCTTTGTCCGACCTCCCTAGAAAAAGCAAATCTCCTTCATCCACCACCACTCCTCCAGCTGCTTCATCTCCAAGGCCAGATCAGGCCTCTACCTCTAACCTTGCAGACCAACCATCAACTTCTGCCCCTCAACTATTTCCTCCATCCCAGCGCCAACACCAACGCCGACACCGAGCTCCAGTTTCTGCTCCTGCCAGCAAAACTCGCAGCCGCCAATGTCGAGAATCTGAGGCATTGGCTCACTATGCTGCTAACCCTTCCATAGCCCTTCCAGCAATCCGCTTTGGCACCAAGGTCACTATTGCCACCATTGTCGAAGAAATGAGATGCGCAAAAATCATTCTGGAAGACCTACTTGCCGACATTCTCGGCGTGGTGTCGGTTCATTCCTCTCAGCCAAAACCCAAGGTAAAAAGGGTTAAAAAGGCCAAGGCCAAACTCAGCACCACCGAAGTAGAATCAGAGGACACAGTGCCAATTTCAAAATTGTTTGAAATAGAGAAATCTACATCTGTCGAGAAGAGCCCTGCCGTGGCTGAGGCGTCTAATCAACCGAAATCTAAAAAGCCAAGGTCTGGGGGGTCTTCTGAGCATGAGCCCTCTATTTTTCATGTGGACGAGCCCCAGACCCTGTCCATTAAGGTCGAAGACCGGCCTCTTTTAGCCGGGACAGTGCGCTTGGCAGTCTGGAAATTGATGTCGCCCTTTCCACCGTCGTTCCCCTCCTGGCCGACATCAATCGTGTGGCCGAGCTCTCCGAGTACAAAAATTATGCAATGATGATGCAGCACTGTGTTTTGATAAGTTTGTAATATTTTGTAATCTGTGGTCTAATTTCAACTCTGATTTCCATACTTAACAAATTTTCTTTCTTTTCTTATAGGCCAGGGTCACTCCCTCGCAGTCAAAACAAAGGAGTTCAAGAAAGAATTGACCAACAAAACTAAGGAGGTAGCCAAGCTCCTGTCTTCCTTTAACAAGGCCGAGGCTTGCATCTGAAGCTTGCAGGACCAAGCGAAAGCTGCTCAAATGGCCCAGCACAAGGCCGAGGATCGCGCCGAGGCTACTGAGAACGTTGCTAAGGTAGCCAAGGCCAAGGCAAAAGAAGCCAAAGAAAAGGAGGCCCAAGCCCAAACAGAACTGCAAGCGGTGCTTGCTACCAAGGCGGCCGAGATAAAGAAGACGGATGAGAAAGCCTATATTGAAGGGGCAATTGACGCCCATGATGAATATAAAAAGCAAGTCAAACAGGCATGCAACAGGGGTTACACCCTCGGCTAGATGGTTGCTTTGAAGGAGTTGGCCATCCCTGACGACTCACCTCTCTGGGACGAAAGCCGACTTGTCATGCCATTCCCTCCCGCTCCAAGCCAGTCTGAGGATGAGGCTGAAGGAGATGAAGAAGCTGAGGTCGAAGCCGGTGCTGAAGGTTTTGCTAGGGCCAAGTCCCCAACTCTGAATGAGCAAGTCCTAGACTTGACTTGGGATGAAGAGGATGAGGTTCACAAAACCGAGGCTGAGATCGAGATTGCCAACAAGAGCCTCGATGACACCTTTCGTGAGATCGACGCCGAGGTCCAAGCTGAAAGGTCTACCTAGCTGCCTGCTGAAGCTGACACAACGCCAATTGTCGAGACAAGGCAGACTGCGGAAAATGTCGAAGATGTATGAACTTAGGATTTTCCCCTTTTTGTACTTTTTCTTCTTACCTTTGAACAGTTGTAATATTTTTCTATCTGAACTTCTCTTTTGCCCGTTTGTAATTTGAACAATTAGTTTCCTTGGCTAGGCCAAAGTGCCTTTGACTTCGAAATAGTTTCTTCTATGAATGCATACTTTCCTTTGGCTAGGTGTATATATGTTTACTGTTTTTCTTTTTATGCCTTGCATGTTTGTATGTTTCTCCATACTTAAAATATTTTTCTACTTCTTCAAAGTACACCTTAACTGTACAATCACTTCGGGGTAAAATACCTCAGATATAAATATTGACTTTTTGTCTCGGTTAACACTTGAAACACCTCGGCTAACACTTAAAAAATAATTCAAAATATTTTTTACAAGTGCTGTTTCTTTAAACTTATTCAGTCAAATATTGCTTCTTTACTTGCGCTTGTTGTCTTCCGTCGAGACCTCACCCTTCCAACCTTTCCAAGCTTGGCAACCTGGTTGGCTATCTTGGGTAATATGTAACTTGGATACTTTTTTCATAATTACCTCAGCTAACTCCAACTTGTAAATTTCTCTAAAATTTCAACAAGTGTTAAGCTCATTTTAACTTGTAAATTTTTCTAAAAAAATTTCAAAACAAGTCGCAAGCTCTTAAGTTTATTTATCATTCCTCCTCCCTGTTCCCTAATGTGAACCTAAGTTCCACTTAAGTTCACATTATGCATTTATAGTCTTTTGCCGAAGTTAGATTTAAATAAAGACTAGCCGAGGTGTTCAACCTTGGTTCCTTTGTTAATCCAACTAAAGCAAACTTAGTTCCATTATGAGTTTTAACTCTGCCGACATGGCAAAGTCTAGGTTAATTCAACTTGGTTCAACTCTATTATATGCAAGTATAATTCAACTCTGACATATAATAAATCTAAGTTATTCGTTATGCTTCATTCAAAAACATCGCCTAACTTAGTTCAACTCTATTATATGCAAGCATAATTCAACTCTACCATCTAATAAGTCTAAGTTATTTGTCATGTTTCATTCAGAAACATCGCCAACTTAGTTCAACTCTATTATATGCAAGTATAATTCAACTTTGTCATATAATAAGTCTAAGTTATTCGTCATGTTTTATTCGGAAACATCGCCACAGGACTGGTCAGTCCTTTCACACAAATTTCAAATTCATAAGAATCAAACTAGAATTTTATTATTACTTCGGCTAATGAAAGTATGACATAAACTTCGGAAAAAAAAAAGACTAATAAAAAAAAAAAAACTTCAAGTTACAAGTATTCCAGGGTCTTGGCAACTCTTTGTTCTCAGTGTTTTCAAGTTGATCTGCCCCATTGTCGGCAACCGCGATGATTCTATGAAGCCCTTTCTAGTTTGGGCCAAGTTTTCCCTCCCTGGGATCCTTCTTGTTGCCAACGACATTTCTTAAGACGAGGTCCATAACCTTAAACTCTCTTGGGTTAACCTTCTTGTTGTAAGTCTTGACAAGTTGTTGCTGGTATGTCCCCAGCCAAATTGCTGCTCTCTCCCTTTTCTCCTCTAGCAGGTCCAGATCTCGGGCCAAGAATGCCTTATATGTCCTATTCTCTACTCCCTGGGTTCTGATCCCAGTGATGTCGACTTACGATGGGATAACTGCTTCAATGCCATAAGCCATGGTAAATGGAGACTCCCCAGTTGATCTTCTTGGCGCAGTCCGATATGCTCGGAGTACATTAGGCAACTCTTCCACCCATTTTCCCTTTGCTGCTTCCAGTCTCTTTTTGATCCCATCCAAGATAGTCTTATTGGATGTTTCTGTCTGACCATTGCTCTAAGGAAAACTTGGAGTAGAGTAGTAGTTCTTGATTTTGTACTTTGCATAGAAGCTTTTGATTAGTTTACTATCAAACTGTGTACCATTATCTGTTATTATTGCCCTTGGGATCCCAAACCTGGTGATGATGTTCTTCTATATGAAGTTCTTCACATCAATATCTCGAATCTTTGAAAGGGGTTCAACTTCTACCCACTTTGTGAAGTAATCAGTTACTACTAGCAGAAACTTCCTTTGCCCAGTTGCTTGGGGCAATTGTCCAACAAGATCCATGCCCCACTGGGCAAATAGCTAAAGGCCGGATACTGGGTTCAAATCTGCTGCTGGTTGATGAATCAAAGGTGCAAACTTTTGACACTTCTCGCACTTTCTGACGTAGGCTTCAACATCTTTCTGCATGTAGAGTCACCAGTACCCTTGAGTAATGGTCCTATGAGCAAGTGATCTGCCCCCAGCATGGCTTCCACATATCCCATCGTGTATTTCATACAAGAAGTCCTCAACCTAGGAGGGATGCACACATCTCAAAAGGGGACCAGTGAAGGATCTCCTGTAGAGATGGCCATCTGCTGTTAGGCTGAACCTGGCCGACTTCAATCTAGTCTTATGTGACTCTTTTTGGTCGTCTGGCAGCTTGCCATCCCTAAGAAACATCACTATTGCATCCATCTAACTTGGACCATCTCCACACACATTGCTTCATACTCTGTAATCAGTGGTTCCACGCTTGGGCCTGACAAATAATCAACCATTATTGTCCTTGTCTCCCCTAATTTCATTGCACTAGCCAGGTTAGCCAAGGCATCGGCATGACTGTTATCATCTCGGCTAACCTGCTGTAGCCGGCAATCTTGGAACAATGCTAGCAATCTAACAACTTCTTTGACATATGCTATCATTCTTTCATCTTGGGTTGCATACTCGCCTGTTACTTGATTCACAATAACTTAGGAGTCACAGAAGACTACCACCTTATCGGCTTCCATTGTTGTTGCTAACTTCAACCCTACGATTAGTGCCTCATACTCTGCTTCATTGTTTGAGGCCTTGAACCCCAAACGAATAGACTGCTCTAATATTCGCCCATCTGGCGATACTAACACTACTCCTGCCCCGCTCCTTGATAGTTTGAACTTCCATCAACAAACAGGCGGAAGGAGTCGCCGATGTAGATGTCGCAGGGCTTTGGTTTCTCTTCTTTCTTCTGTTTCGCTTGAGTGGGGTTCTTTGGCCCCCAACTGAGTTTCTTCTTGCTCTCTTGGGCACCCCAAGCCGCGGCTCACCAGAGTTCGACGTGGGATTGCACCAGGTGTGAACTCGGCCACAAAGTCAGCCAAAACCTAGCCTTTAATTGCTGTTCTGGGCCTAAATTCCAGGTCATATTGGCCCAACACTACTGGCCATCTAGCTACCCTGCCTATCAGATCTCCTTACTGCAACAGAGACTTCAAAGGATGCACAGTCAATATCATGATCTTGTAGGCAGTTGGAAGTAATGATTCAGTTTCTTCGAAGCCATTACCAAGGCTAGTGTCAACTTTTCCAGGGGTAAGTACCTGGTCTCTACACTTGCTAGGGTTTTACTTACATAATATACTGCCCTTTGTTCTCCTTTCTCTTCTGTGATTATCACTGCACTCACTACGTGCTCTAAAACTGTCAAGTATAGGAACAATTCTTCTCCAGGAATTGGATTTGACAGAACTGGAGTTGTTGTCAACTACTTTTTTAAGTTGGCCAAGGCAACTTTGCACTCCTCTGTCCACAAAAAATCTATGGCCTTCTTTAACAAACTAAAAAGTGGTTTACACTTATCAAAACTTCGGCTGATAAACATGTTCAGGGCTGCGGCCCTTCTAGTCAACATCTGCACTTATTTTGCGGATGTCGGGCTTTTCAAGTTAAGGATGGCCTTGATTTGATCTGGACTTGCTTCAATGCCCCTTCTGGTGACCAAGTGTCCCAGAAATTTTCCAGACCTGACTCCAAATGCGCATTTCGAAGCATTGAGTCAAAGCCGATATATTCTAAGGATACCAAAAACCACCTTCAAATCGACCAGATGATTCTCAGGTTCTTTGGTCTTCACATCCATGTCATCAATGTACACTTCTACTGTTTTGCCAATCAAATGTCTGAACATCTTGGCTACCAACCTCTGGTAAGTTGCTCCTGTATTTTTTAACCCAAAAGGCATCACTCTGTAGCAGTACAGCCCTTTGGGGGTGATAAATGCAGTCTTCTCCTCATCAGGGGGATACATTGCTGTCTGGTGGTATCCACTATAAGCATCCAAGAAGCTCATTCTTCCATGCCCTGAAGTGGCATCTATTAACTGATCAATCTTGGGTAGTGGAAAACTGTCATTGGGGCAAGCCTTATTCAAGATGGTGAAATCAACACAAACCCTCCACTTGCTGTTCTTCTTTTTCAATACCACAGTGTTTGACAGCCAAAATAGGGTAGTTCACCTCACGAATGGCTTTGGCTTCCAGTAATTTGTCCATTTCCTCCTCAACTTCCTCAATATGTATCAACGTCGGCCTCCTCACTCACTGGATGATTGGTTTAGCCGACCTGTCTACATTAAGCATATGACATGTGACCTCGGGGTCAATGCCTAGCATCTCGTATGACGTCCAGGAAAATATTTCTATGTTGGCCCGTAAGAAAGCTTCCAACTCTTTTTCCTCATCCTTGGCCAAGCTTGAGCCGAAAAGGAAGAAGCGCTCTTCATCCCCTTCTTGGACCAGAATTTTCTTCAAGGCTTCCTTACTCTTTTCGGCTGGTTCTTTGCCGACATCATCTATAACTTCCATGTCTTCGTCTTTAATTTCTGCTGTTTTTGTCTCTCGCACGTTGTAGGTGAATTTCATTGCTGGCATTGAGCAATTTTTTGCCTGCACCTGATCCTTTCTGACCTCCTCAATTCCAAGCTCCATTGGGAACCGCAACAGTTGGTGCAATGTTGAGGGAACAGCCCTCATTGCGTGCAACCATAGCCTTCCCAAGATAATAGTGTAAGAGGAGGGGGTGTCAAGTACTGTAAACTCTGTGCTTACTTTCCTGGTGCTTGCCTGTACCTCCAGATTCATTGCCCCCAAAGTCCATGTTGGTGTTCCATTGAACCCAACCATTGGGCTGTTGAACTACTCCAAATCATGGCGATGAAGGCCAAGCTCCTTGTAACACTTGACATACATAATGTCACAAGAGCTGCCTTAGTAGATCAGAATGCGATTTACCTGGTATTCTCCAACCTTGAGGGTCACCACCAGAGCATCGTTATATGGATGATGCACCATATCTAGGTCTGCCTCAGTAAAGGACACCATCGGTCCCTGGTACTCATTTGTCCTAGGCCTTTTTTGCTAGACCTGACACATATGCTGTAAGTGTTTTACCTTCTGGGTCTTTCCTCATATATCATTCTCATTAACCTTCGAGTGGATCACATTGATCACCCGAGGTTCTACTTACTGTGGTTGTGGCGGAGATGGTGCTGCCGATGCCTAGGGCAGTCTCGCCTGCTTTTCCCTCGTTCTGGCCTCATCTACTAGGTCCTTCAAGTGACCCTGTCTGACTAGATCTTCCAAATGTGCCTTTAGGGCTCTGCACCCCTGAGTCAGGTGCCCATCCTTATTGTGGTAAGCACAGTGCTTCCCAAGACTTCTCTCCATAAATTCGCTAGAAATCCTCTCCAGCACTCTATAATACGGCTAGTTCCTGATCCTTTCTAGAACTTTATAAATCGAGATCCCGAACATAGTGGTGACTACCTGTTCAGCCCTTAGCCCTGTTTCTTGCCTATAAAATCCAGTATTACCTGGGCCTCACTTCGGCGAGCCGTTTCTCTTTTCTTGTTTCGGTGCCTTTGTTCCCGGCGTATTCTCTTTTGCTCTGGTATATTTCTCGATCATTGCCATGAGCTCCTCCACACTCTTTGGCAAAGTTTTTGCCAGTGACTTCCGAAGCATGCAATCATCCTCCTCGCCGTTCTTAAAAGACACAACCGCCAACCCTTGGTTACATCCTAGTATTCAGTTGAACACCTCATAATAACCTTTAGTATAAGCCCTGAGGTTCTCACCCTCGCCAATTTTCAAAGCCATCAGGGAGTCTACCCTTAATGGTTGCAACTTGTTCGTGACAAACCTAGCCACAAACATCTCGGCCAGGCCCTCCCAACTCTTCACATTTCCTTTCGACAACTTGTGAAACCAATTTGATGCAATTTTCCCAAAGGATGAGGGGAACACCTTGCACAGTAGCAGTTCGTTCCCGGTATACAAGGCCATTGAATTCAGATATAAACCGATGTAAAAGTTCAGATCGGACTTACCATCATATATCTAGAATCTCGGCATATTTTTTGAGGCCTCAAACCTATCAAACTCTACTGAGAACGGCGTTCTCGGCTTGACGGGTGATGTGACCTCGGCATTCTGTCACTTCCTTTGGAGGTAGTCCCTCAAATCCTCCTTAGTTTGACTAGGAGCTCGGTTGTCAATGGATTTCAGCCTTTTTGGTGCGCTGCTCCCGGTGTCGTTATGCATTCTCTTGGACTTCTCTTCATTCACCATGTCAAAACAAAGTTCCTTCCCTTGAACATGCCGATGTTCCTTGGCATAAGTTCTCTTGGTATGAGACGTCCTCTAAGACTCTTCTCTCATTGACTCTGCTCGTCCGACATCCCGTGAAGGCCGATGTGAGCGTTCCTTCACTTTGTCATGTTGAGGGACTGCTGAAATTGCTTTCTGCCCCCCTTTCTGGGCATCGTTCTTGGCTACTAGAATCGGCGTATCCTTCAATGGAAATGGTGGCTGTATGACGTTGTTCTGCATCATAAAATTGACAACCGATTGCAGGTCTTCCAACTTGTTTGCCATTCCCTTCATCTCGCCGTCCATCCTCAAGTATCTATCTTTCCATACCTGTTGGTCACTTTCGTTGTAATACTCGTCTCGGCTTGCTTTCTTCGGTGCGTCTCCCTCTTAGCCGACGTCTTTCTTCTCGGGATTCTGATCACGTGTTCCTTCATTATGGTTTTCTTCCTCTATGTTTGAATCGGTATGCTTACCACTCCCACTAGGGATTTCGTCCCCAATCTTTTCTTTCTGTCCGTCGTTGGCCATCTATTCTCATTTCGTTCCTACGGACGGCACCAAATTGTGGGTGTTAATTTTTTACCACACAACCAAATAGGGAACTCAGCTGGAGAGCACTGGTAAAATAGATTAAGTCCAGACAACCTATCATAGAAAAATAAGAATCCAGCGGTGGTTCGTCCACCCGAGGGCACTCCGACGATCAAGTCAGTAATCAAATATTGCTAAAAGATAGCAAATTGTGCTTAACTCACAAGAACTTACCGCTCCCAATCTATCACACATATCAAAGAACATACCTTAGACCCACGGGGGTACCCTAATTTTATAGCCAGCACTGACCTAATCCCTATACAATCCTTACTTCGGTGGACTCAGCTCAATGCTCATCCTGGACTCTTAGCTAGATAGGGATAAACTCCCTAAGAGCTTTATCCTTATCCAAACTAGAACCCTCTTTCGTCTAGGATTCTCGTCCTTTATCTGCTTATCTTGGATTTCGGTATCTCCGCAGATAACCTCTAGCCGAGATCACCTCGGCGTCAGGACCAGGCCACGTAGCACCTCAGTTGACACTTCGACATCACCTTGGCCACGTGCTATCATTCACAAAATATGTCCCCACAGTTAAGAAATGTACAACTATTCAGTATTTGATTTACAACAAGTCCATGGATGAAAAAAATATTTCTGTAACGAGTGCGTTATGTGATTGAGAGATAATGTACTTGATATTTAGTAAAATGGGATTGAGGTTTGGTGTGATTGAATATTTAGCACTTTGATCTTAGTAAAAAATAATTTATTGAGTCTCATTTTAATCACATGTCAATTAATGAATAGAATGGTATACTACATCATCTTGATCATGTGGCGTACCCATTACAGAAAATATCTTATCGTCTATGGACACAGAATTAACTATAGAATAATCTAAAAAAACATAGTACAAAAATCCAAATATAATTATTTATTTTACAAGGATCCCACCGTCTAATATGTTTGATATGTATGGTCATAATTATTTATGTGATTGATTTTGTGATCATTTCTATATTGGTAGACATTGTTTTGTTAAACGATATCGTAGACACTTGTTAACAAAAATAAATAAATAAATCAAATAATATTTTACTGAGAAATATTAGAAATCCGCAATTTAAATCTCACAATTCATCATGATAATGGAGTTGTGCATTACATGACTAAATTTATGACAAATTAAAAGTTGAGACATAACATTTGATGTCATTGTGAAGCTCAAATTGTCAATCTCAATCTTTTTTTAAAATATAATTTTCTCTCAAGTTCAAATATAAATTTGAGAGAACTTGAGGGGTTCATGAGACACATTACAGTTCTTGTTTCAATAATTCAAACTGTTTATTTTATAGGACTTTCAATGTATATTCATGAGAAAATTAAGTCGATCCGATAATTACAACATTTTCCTTTTATCGCGTTTGTGTTGTTAGGGAAAATATATGATTTCCCACAAGTAAATCAATCAATGGAAATGAAAACTAATGCGGAAAAATTAAATCAATAGTGACACAAGAATTTTATGTGGTTCCCTCAATGTGAGGTATGTCTATGGGATCGAAATCCAATTCCACTATCAACCAAAGAGTTTCCAAACGATTACAAACGAGACACGAATGGTCTCACAAAACCACCCTTAGGTGAATTCCAAATAATCACAAATAAACAAGAGGAAAGATCTCACTAAATAAATGAACAAAAGCCTTCGAAACAAAGTTATAGAAGACCCAAAATAATTGACCCAAATCAATCAAGAACCTTGGACTAATCTTAGCCAGCAAAGTGAATCCACACAACACTATGATTCAACAAATTTAATTACCCACACAGCACTATGATTCAACAAATCATATAGCTGCCGTCACCGAGAATCATCCAAATCATATAGCTGCCGTTGCTCTCTGGTGAAGAAACAATATATATCTCCCATATTTTATTAATTCTTGGGTTTTTATATCAAAACCCTAGTTATCCATTGGGTTTCCAAAAGTTAGATATAATATATTATAACCTACACCAAACCAAATTAAATATTTTAATAAACCAATTGGGTCTCATACTCCAATAAGGAGGTATACCCAACAATTCTCCCCCTACCGACTTTGGTGGAGACATCAACCATACCCACCAAAGTCTTACTCAACATTATCCGAAATATTATCATCTGTGTGAACCTTTTTGAGTTGTAAGAATTTCGAATCTAACATATCACGAATCCAATGGCATCTCACATCAATGCGTTTCAATCTCAAATGAAAAGTAGAATTTTTACTCAAATGAGTAGCACCTTGACTATCACAATAAAGCACATACCTTTCTTGCTTCAAACCCAATTCTCGCAAAAATTTCTTCAACCATAACTCTTCTTTGCAAGCTTCCGTAATGGCAATAAATTTAGCTTCGGTAGTTGAGAGAGCAACGCATTTTTGTAATTTAGATTACCATGCCATAGCTCCCCTTGCAAAATTCATCAAATATCCCGAAATAGATTTCCTAGAATCAACATCACCGTCTGTGTTAGAATCCGTGAAGTTGGATGCTCTTCCTCAATTTCTGGCTCAAGTTCATTAGGATTAGTATCATCCTCTACATTTTCAGTAGGTGGTTGCACATCTTCCCCATTTTCATCATCTACCGAAAATAAAAGAGATGGATCCATGTTAATGAGATCACTACTTTTGGGCTCCGGTTGATCACCTATGCCAAAGTCTGCAATTGTTTGGCCTTCAAGAAATACAACATCACGGCTTCGAATGACCTCCTTGTCAACCGGACTCCACAATCTATAACCAAATTCATCACGCCCATAGCTAAGAAAAATACATTGTCTTGACTTGCTATCAAGCTTGGACCTCTCATCTTTAGGAATGTGAGCAAAGGCTCGACAACCAAACACTCTCAAGTACTCGTAAGACACATCTTTACATGTCCAAACTCTTTCAGGAACGTCACCATTCAAAGGATAGAAAGGAGACAAATTGATCACGTCAACCGCTGTCCTCATTGCCTCACCCCAAAAGGATCTTGGCAATTTAGCATGTGAAAGCAAACACCTTGTTCTTTCCACAATGGTGCGGTTCATCCTCTCGGCAACACCATTTTGTTTAGGAGTCTTCTTAATTGTCTTTTGGTGCCGAATACCTTGGCTGCGACAATACTCATCAAATGGCCTAATGTATTCACCACCATTGTCTAATTGGATACACTTCAATTTTTGCCATGTTTCTCTTTCAACCATGGCCTGAAAATACTTAAATACATCTAGAACCTGACCTTTAGTTTTTAGTATAAAAACCCAAACTTTCCTTGAATAATCATCAATGAAAGTAACAAAATAAAATGCACCACTATGCGTTCTAACTTTTAAAGGACAACAAATATCTGAATGAATCAACTCCAAAATATTTTCTTTTCTAGAAGCAACATTTTTATGAAAAGAAACTCTATATTGTTTACCCGCCAAACAATGAACACAAATTTTAAGATGTGTACCTTTCAAACCAAGTAGAAGCTCTTTCTTGAACAAAACTTGTAGCCCTTTTTCACTCATGTACCCAAGCCGCTTGTGCCACAATTTGATAGAAGTATAATTTTCAAGTGCATTGACAACACCTTTACAAATTTTTCCTTGCATCGAATAAAGTGTATGAGTCTTTTTACACTTAGCCACCACCAAAGAACCCTTTGCGAACTTCCATATTCTATCACCAAATTTGTTGTTGTAGCTTCATCATCTAGCTTCCTGGTAAAGATCAAATTGAGACGAATGTCGAGAACATGCCTTACATCTTTAAGCAACAACTAGCAGCCCAAATTTATTTCCAAGTAAACATCACCCATGCCAATAATCTTGGACAAACCTTCACTATCCATTCAAACAGAACCATAATCTCCTTTTAGTATAGGTAGTGAAGAAATCAACTTGAGAAGTCACATGAAAAAAAGCACCGGAATCAATCACCCAATTGCTCTCTTGACCCACAAAATTAATACAATCATCTTCATAAACGACCATGAGATCACCATTGGTAGTAACCGCCGTTGTGTCTTCTTGGTTCTTTTCCACACTTTTGTCATGCCTTTTCTCTTTGTTCTTGAGTTTTCGGCATTCTCGCTTCATGTGCTCTTTTCTCATGGTAATAATAGCACTCAATGTCTTTCTTTGAAAAAGAACCATCTCTTAATTTGTCACAGCTTTGATCACGACCACGAGGAGTCTTACTCTTTCCCCTTGTCTTGCCTCGGCCTCTCACAACATATGCTTCTGAATGAGAAGAACCTGCTGATTTTCTTCTAGTTTCTTCATTCAACAAGCTACTAGTGACTTGGCTCATTGTGACAACTCCATCGAGCGCCGAATTACTAACCGTCACAACCCAAGTCTCCCAACTTTCGGGCAGAGAACTAAGTAGCATCAAAACCTGCAACTCATCATCAAAAACAATTTTCATAGAAGCAAATTGGTTAACAATACTCTTTATTTCATTCAAATATTCTGGAATAGGGCTGCCCTCTTTATATTTTAAATTAACCAACTTACGAAACAGAAAAGCTTTATTTGTGAGTGATTTCCTGTCATAAAGGCCTTCTAATTTTTCCCATAAATCAGATGCTGAAGTTTCGATAGCAACATGATGAAATACACTTTCATCACTCTATTGACGAATAACACCAACGGCTTTTCGATTAAGCCTCTTCCATTCATCATCTTTCATACCCTTAGGTTTGCCACTATCACCCTCAATGGATTCATACAAATCTTTACAAAATAATAGGTCCTCCATTTTAATTTTTCAAGTTACCCAATTGCTTTCATTGAAGTTAGACATACGACCAACATTCCCCTCTATTGATTTACATAAAAAATAATCTCAAATTAACCATAAACTCTGATACCAGTTATTAGGGAAAATATATGATTTCCCATAAGTAAATCAATCAATGAGAATAAAAACTAATGTGAAAAAATTAAATCAACAGCGACACAAAAATTTTACTTGGTTCCTTCAATGTGAGATACGTCCACGGGATCGAAATCCGATTCCACTATCAACCAAAAAGTTTCCAAACGATTACAAACGAGACACAAATGGTCTCACAAAACCACCCTTAGGTGAATTTCAAATAATCACAAATAAATAAGAGGAAAGACCTCACCAAATAAATGAACAAAAATTTTCGAAACAAAGTTATAAAAGATCTAAAATAATTGACCTAAATCAATCAAGAACCCCGGACCAATCTTAATCAGCAAAGTGAATCTACGCAGCACTATGATTCAACAAATCATATAGCTGCCGTCACCGAGAATCATCCAAATCATATAGTTGTCGTTGCTCTCTGCCGAAGAAACAATATATACCTCCCATATTTTATTGATTCTTGGGTTTTTCTATCAAAACTCTAGTTATTCATTGAATTTCAAAAGTTAGATATAATATATTAAAAATATATTATAATCCACATCAAATCAAATTAAATATTTTAATAAATCAATTGGGTCTCATACCCTTATAAGAAGGTATACCCAATATTTGTGTCTAAAAAAATAGACATTCAATTTTTTTTTTTTTTTTGAGATAAATAAAATAAAATAAAAAAATTACAATTAATTTATCAACTTAATTTTCTTCATAAATAAACACAAAAAAACCCCCACAAAATAAATCATTCAAATTATTAAAACAAGAGCCCTGATAAACTAATGGGTCCCCAAGTTCTCTCAACTCCAACATCTACCAAATGTGATTAAGTAGGAATCAATACGAATTAATTTTGAAACGGTATTAAATTTTGTTTGTTGAATTTTGAAACTGACGGGTCCTCTTAATAAAAGCTTTTACTGATACCGCTGGTGGCAGTTCAACTGCCTTTTTGCTCTCTCATTTATTCAATCAAATCCCAAATTGATTAGGACCCCATCCTCTGTTGCTAAAAGTGACAGCCAATTCATGTCACATGCGCTGTATTATACAAGAAAATTATTAGGTATACGGCCAAGTTTGGCTGGAAGTTATTTGGCTAAAATAATTAATAAATACAAAATATATTAAAATAATTAATAAGATAAAATATCTCATCTAATTTATAATTATTTTATTTTTTCTCTTATAATCACCAAATCAAATAAATAAATAAATTAAGGTCTAGTTTGGTATCTTAAAAAAAAATTTAAAAAGTCAAAAAATTATTTAAAAAGTTTAAAAGTTATCACTATTCACAAATTAAAAATGTAAAAAAATTAATTTACATAATATTTTAATACAAATCAACCAGTTGACGTGAGTGGTACTGAACTGATGGAAGTGAGCTGTCAAAGGGAAAAAAAAGAAAATTAGGTATATATATTCATTAAATTGGAGGGTAATGTTGGGCCAGTGGGGACTCATCACAGGTCTCATTTTGATAATCTGAACCGTTTTATGTGTAGAACCCGTCGAGTACTATATGCCTGTAAAAAATCACGTTGATCGGATATCGCTAATTATATGATCAAATCAGTTTTGTATAAAAAATGGATGGTGTTATAGTTAACGATTGACAAAAAACTAACACGATTAGATAGCTATCGATATCTGATCACCGTGATTTTTTACAAGCATATAGTACTCGACGAACTCTACACATTGAACGATTCCGATTAACAAAACAGGACCCGTGGTGGGCCCCCAAGGGCTGAACAACACCATCCAATTCAAGCCCGAAAAGGAGGCAATCATTTCCTATCTCCTAATCCACCCACTGCTTTTCCAGACTGTACGGGTTACATCACTAACTTCTCCTGTACACTTATTTATATAATTGTTTAATTCATATTTTTTTCGAAAAAAGTCAAAAAATTAACCTAAACATCCATATTTTTTTCATCAACTTTTTAGTTTAAAAAGATAAAAAGTACACTTATTTAAGACACCGAAAATGACCCCCAACTATCATTCTAAACATAATTTTTTTAATCAAACTAAAATAATTAAAAAATTAAATAACTAACTAAAATAGCATAAGCAGAACAATAATATCATAATGTTCTAAACAAATAAAATAACAAATAGTAAATCACACAAAACGTATCATTTAGGCCAAGTTTAGTATGTGCCCAAAAAGTTAAAAAGTCAAAAAATTACTTAAAAATTAAAAAGTTATCACTATTCACCAAAAGTCAAAAAGTACGGCTGCACAACTCTCAATCCTAATGTTCCCCTACACACTAATTTATACAATTTTTTAATACATATTTTTTTATAAAAAGTCAAAAAGGTAACCCAAATAATCATATTTTTTTTCTCAATTTTTTAGTCTAAAAATTTTAAAAATACACTTATTTAGAACATTCCAAACAATCCCTTAATATTATTCAACTCGTCAATTTTCACTGTTATTAATTGATAGCCTCAGGAGTATCTCTCTCAATCTAGATTTTAGATTGGAATGGATTGTTTGGATCAGTTAGACCCACTATGTATTATAAAAAAAAATTTAAAATTTTAAAGACTAAAATTTAGAGATAAAATTATTTTTTAGAGACGAAATAATTTTGTTGTAAAAAATATAGTTATTATATTTTTAACAACAAAAATTGGATATTAGTGGTAAATTATTATCATTTTAGGACCAAATTTTTTTCTAAAAAAATAAACCATTTTGAGACTAAATTATTTTGTCTCTAAAATTCTATTTATTAGTGACATTTTCAAAATTTTCCCTCTAAAAACCTTATTTTTGATTTTTCGGGACGATCTTTTAACGACTATCCTCATGACGATTAAAATTGATCCTTAAATATCTTTTGCAACAAAATTTACACTTTTAGAGACCAAAACATTCGGTCTCTAAAACTCTTATATGTTGTAGTGATGAGCCCCGTTTTAATAATTTGAACCGTTTATTTTGTCGAACACTTTATAGATTTCATTCATATAAAAAATTTGGTCATCCGATAACTATAATTTGTTCAATTTATTACGTTTGTCACTAAAAAAATATATGATTTATTTTTAAAAACATAAATTTTTTTGGTTAAAAACGTGATAAATTAAATAAATTACATTTATCAGATTGATTTAATATTTTTTTTGTAGATGAAATAGGCTAAGTGTCCAACAAAATGAACGATTGGAATAATTGAATTTACCGTATTTTTCACTAAAAAAAATGAACAACAATAATGGTTTTAAAAAATAAATCATACATTTTTATAATAAAAATAATAAATTAAACAAATTATAGTTGTCGAATCAATCTAATTTTTTTGTAGATAAAATACACGTAATACTCAATAAAATGAATGATTCGCATTATCGAAATAGACCCATAATAAATTTCACGAGTCCAAACAAACAACCTCTTCTAGTCCAAATTTTGGACTAGAGCTCCTCCTTCACATAATACTCTATAACGGGTGCAGTTTTAGTTTTGCTGTTGTTGCACGACATTCAGGTTATGTTTGGCCTAGGTTAAAAGTAATTATAAAAAAATAAAATAGATTAAAAAATTAATAAAATAAAATATCATATTTAAATCATAAATATTTTATTTTTTCTCTCATAAAAATTAAAAAAACAAAAAAAAAAAATCCCAAATTAATTTTTTTACCTGAGCTAGAAAAATGAAACATTCAAAACAAAAAAAAAAACACTTACATTCCAAACAAAGGCTCAATCGAAGTAAGCCCACTTATCCCGTGGGTCCCATGACAAATTTAATAATTGACGGTAGATGAAGCCTCCTACCTCTCCAATCTAGCAACATTTCTCTCTCCCAATATCAATTCTCTCGCCTTTGGTTTATCGCAACGGTTAGATGTTAATGTTGTGGGATGTAATCATGGAAATCTAATTTTTTATGGACGAATTATACTAAGAATTTCTATAATTTAGGTCTCTTATCATTTTGATTATTAACTTTTTAATTATGATCTTTGACTATGAAATTTAAATTTTGTTCTAAGTAAGTACAATTAAAGATATCATTGCTCAATTTCAAGAGTAAAATCGTCAATTTGATAAAATATAAACTAATTTGACAAAAATAAATATGAAAAAATATTTTTGAATTTTTTAAAAATAATTTCTACCCACCAAAAATAAAATTATATAAAATTGATAAATTTTTTAGATATTTATTTATTTATTTATTTTATTAAATTAATTTTTATTACGTGTTTGAATAATGACTATGTAATAAGTGGTTGTTAAGCTCTTAATGTATAATTGATATATTTAATATATAAAGTATTTTTAGTTTTGAATTTTTTAATTTACTGGATTGGTTTAATAATGATATCAAAGTTATCGTTATATTTGACTTTTGAAAAAATAGAAACTAATTTAATGAAAATAAAAACAACCATCCATTACATGATCATCATTCAAACACATAATAAAAATTAATTTGGAAAAAAAAATAAATGTCGAAAAAAATTATCAATTTTAAATAATTTTATCTCTAGTGGTAGAAATAATTTCTAAAAATTCAAAAATATTTTTTTAACATTTATTTTTGTCAAATTAGTTTATATTTTATTAAATTGACAACTTTACTCTTGAAATTGAGTAATGATAACTTTAATTATCCTTATTTAAAACAAAATTTAAAATTTAAAGTCATATATATTATAATTAAAAAGTCATAAATTAAAGTGATAACGCAAACTATAAGTACCGTTAATATAATTTGTCCATTTTTCATAATCTGCAATCCAATCCATCGTGAAAAAAATATGGAACAGAAGAACCCAGAAATTAATGTTCATTTTATCACGTAGCAAAAGACTTAAATTGAAAAGTGAGTGTTTTGTTTCAAAGATAGTGATGAAGGGAAGAGGATGAAAAATGAAGTATAATCTTAAATTGGAAAGTCATTGTTTCGTTTTGTTTGTGTGTTCTGTGTTACCCACTTATCTGCTAGAGAAAAGAGAGAGTTGGTTCTTCTATCTTGTTCCAAAGTTTTGTGGCTGATGGAGTACATTGATTAGAAAGAAAACTTGTAACCATGAAAGAGTAACAAAGAAATTTCAGTTTCTGGAGCCAGAAACATTGTAGCAGTGTTCTTTACTCACTGTTTCTGTTAAAAAAACGCATGTTGAAGATCAGTTTTGTGATTAAAAATTCAAATTTAATGTAATCTGTTTATGAATTTTACATGTCTATAAATGTTTGTTTGATGATTTTTTCGTACATTAGCCTTTAAATCTCCCCAGTAGTGCAAACTAGTAGTTGAATTAAGAGCCTGGCTTCCCTCCCCCCAGATTGGGTTGGAGGGTGCTGTCGGGCTCATGAAGGTTCACTAAGGATTTTGTTTTGATAATCTAAATCGTTGAAAATATAGAACTCGTTGAATATTAGCCTCTAAACAATCACGTTGAGTGGATATCGATAGTTATGTGATCAAATCAATTTTGTATAAAAAAATGAATGGTAAAAAAATAAATGATTGACAGAAAACTGATACTATGAGATAGTTATCGATATCCGATTAACGTTATTTTTTATAGGCATATAATACTTGACAAGGTTTAATTAAATTATTAAAACAAAACCCGTAATAAGCACTCATAGACCTAATAACACCCTTCAATTCGATCTGAGACTGGAAAGAAGCAAATGCCTTGAATTAAATCAGGCGAGACAGGACATGGATGAGAAAGAATTCATATTTGGGTCTAAGTCCCGAGACAAGTAGGGAGATGAAGGGTGTGTTTGGTTTGTTGGGTATACCTCCTTATTGGAGTGTGGGACTCAATTGGTTTATTAAAAGAATTTTAATTTGGTTTGGTTTAGCTATAATATATTTTAATATATTATATCTAATTTGTAGAGACCCAATTCAATTTGGTTACAGCTAGGGTTTTGATAAAACAAACCCTAGAATTAACAATATATATATTGTTTATGGTTTTTGCTCGGGGTGAAAAAAAAAAAAAAGCAGCCGTTTTTGTGAAGCAGCAGCACTTCATTGATCAATTTGTGTTTGTGAGATAGTGCATATGGAAAAGTCAATCCAGTGGCTTAATTGATTAAGGTGTGGAATCTTCAGTTGACTACTTCGGTTTCGGCTTCATAGTTGGATGATTTAGTTCGTTATTTTGGGTCTTCTTCAACTCTGATTTCTGAATATTTTGTTTCTTCTATTTGGTGAGATCTTTCCTCTTATTTATTTGTGATTATTTGGAATTCACCTAAGGGTGATTTTGTGAGACCATTGGTGTTTCGTTTGTAATCGTTTGGAAACTATTTGGTTGATAGTGGAATTGGATTTCGATCCCGTGGACGTACCTCACATTGAAGGAACCACGTAAAAATTCTTATGTTACTTTTGATTTAATTTTTCCGCATTAGTTTTTATTCCCATTGATTGATTTACTTGTGAGGAATCACATATTTTCCCTAACAACTGGTATCAGAGTTTACGGTTTATTTGGGTCTATTTATTTGTGTAAATCAATGGAAGGGAATGTGGGTCGTATGTCTAACTTCAATGGAAGCAATTGGGTAACTTAGAAAACTAAAATGGAGGACCTATTATTTTTGTAAAGATTTGTATGGACCCATTGAGGGTGATAGTGGCAAACCCGAGGGTGTGAAAGATGATGAATGGAATAGGTTTAATCGAAAAGCCGTTGGTGTTATTCATCAATGGATTTATGACAGTGTGTTTCATCATGTTGCTACTGAAATTTCAGCACATGATTTATGGAAAAAAATTAGAAGGCCTTTATGATAGGAAATCAACCACAAATAAAGCATTTCTGTTTCGTAAGTTGGTTAATTTAAAATATAAAGAGGGCAGCCCTATTCCGGAACATCTGAATGAAATAAAGAGTATTGTTAACCAACTTGCTTCTATGAAAATTGTTTTTGATGATGAGTTGCAGGCTTTGATGCTACTTAGTTCTTTGCCCGAAAGTTGGAAGACTTTGGTTGTGACGGTTAGTAATTTAGCACCTGATGGAGTTGTCACAATGGGCCAAGTCACTAGTAGCTTGTTGAATGAAGAAACTAGAAGAAAATTAGCGAGTTCCTCTCATTCGGAAGCATTTGCTGTGAAAGGCCGAAACAAAACAAGGAGGAGGAGTAAGACTTCTCATGGTCGTGATCAAAGCCATAACAAATCAAAAGATTGTTCTTTTTCAAAGAAAGACATTGAGTGCTATTATTGCCATGAGAAAGGGCACATGAAGCAGGAATGCCGAAAGCTCAAGAACAAAGAGAAAAGGCGTGACAAAAGTGTGGATAAGAAGTAAGAAGACACAACGGCAGTTACTACTGATGATCTCATGGTCGTTTGTGAAGATGATTGTATCAATTTTGTGGGCCAAGAGAGCAATTGGGTGATTGATTCCGGTGTTTCTTTTTATGTGATTTCTCGAGTTGATTCTTCACTACCTACACCAAAGGAGATTATGGTTCTGTTCGAATGGGTAATAAAGGTTTGTCCAAGATTATCGGCATGGGTGATGTTTGCTTGGAAACAAATTTGGGCTACAAGTTGTTGCTTAAAGATGTGAGGCATGTTCCCGACATTCGCCTCAATTTGATCTCTACTGGGAAGCTAGATGATGAAGGCTTCAACAACAAATTTGGTGATGGAATATGGAAGCTCAAAAAGTGTTCTTTGGTGGTGGCTAAGTGCAAGAAGACTCATACACTTTATTCGATGCAAGGAAAAATTTGTAAAGGTGTTGTCAATGCACTTCAAGATGATACTTCTACTGAATTGTGGCACAAGCGGCTTGGCCATATGAGTGAAAAGGGGATGCAAGTATTGTTCAAGAAAGAGCTTCTACCCGGTTTGAAAGGTACACATCTTAAAACTTGTGTTCATTATTTGGCGGGTAAACAACATAGAGTTTCTTTTCATAAAAATGTTGCTTCTAGAAAAGAAAATGTTTTGGAGTTGATTCATTCGGATGTTTGTGGTCCTTTGAAAGTTAGAACACATAGTGGTGCACTTTATTTTGTTACTTTCATTGATGATTATTTAAGGAAAGTTTGGGCTTTTTTACTAAAAACTAAAGATCAAGTTCTAGAAGTATTTAAGCATTTTCAGGCCATGGTTGAAAGAGAAACAGAACAGAAATTGAAGTGCATCCGATCAGACAATGGTGGTGAATACATTGGGCCATTTGATGAGTATTGTCGCAGCCAAGGTATTCGGCATCAAAAGACAGTTAAGAAGACTCCTCAACAAAATGGAGTTGCCGAGAGGATGAACCGCACCATTGTGGAAAGAACAAGGTGTTTGCTTTCACAAGCTAAATTGCCAAGATCTTTTTGGGGTGAGGCAATGAAGACAGCGGTTGACGTGATCAATTTGTCTCCTTCCTATCCTTTGAATGGTGATGTTCCAGAAAAAGTTTAAACCGGCAAATATATGTCTTATGAGCACTTGAGAGTGTTTGGTTGTCGAGCTTTTGTTCACATTCCAAAGGATGAGAGGTCCAAGCTTGATAGTAAGTTAAGACAATGTATTTTTCTTGGCTATGGGCGTGATGAGTTTGGTTATAGATTGTGGGATCCGGTTGACAAGAAACTTATTCGAAGCCGTGATGTTGTGTTTCTTGAAGACCAAACAATTGAAAACTTTGGCAAAGGTGATCAACCGGAGCCAAAAACTAGTAATCTCATTGACATGGATCCATCTCCTTCATCTTCAGTTGATGATGAAAATGGGAGAGATGTGCAGCCACCTATTGAAGATGTGGAGGATGATGCTAATCCTAATGAAGTTGAGCCAAAAATTGAGGAAGATGATCCAACTCAAGAACCGCCACTACAACTTGAGTTAAGAAAATCTACAAGGGACCGACAACCTTCAAGAAAGTATCCTCCCAATGAATTTGTGTTGATTTCTGATCAAGGGAAGCCTGAGAGCTACCAAGAAGCAATTGAGCATGCAAAGAAAGGTGATTGGAAAAAGGCCATGGACGATGAGATGAATTCCTTGCTTGAAAACCAGACTTATGATTTAGTGAAGTTGCCTAAAGGGAGGAAAATTCTGAAAAATAAGTGGGTTTTCAAATTGAAAAATGATGGCAAGAATCTGAGGTACAAGGCACGTCTTGTTGTGAAAGGCTTTGGGCAAAAGAAAGGTATTGACTTTGACAAGATTTTCTCACCAGTTGTAAAGATGTCTTCTATTCGGGTTGTACTTGGCATGGCTGCAAGTATGAACCTTGAAGTTGAGCAACTTGATGTAAAGACCGCATTTCTTCATGGTGATCTTGAAGAAGAAATTTACATGGAGCAACCAGAAGGTTTTGTGGAGAAAGGAAAAGAGAAATTTGTTTGCAAATTGAAAAAAAGTTTGTATGGCCTCAAGCAAGTCTTGCGGCAATGGTACAAAAAATTTGACTATTTCATGATGAATAATGGTTTTTCTAAAACCACTTTGAACCATTGTGTGTTTGTGAAAAATTTCCAGAATGGCAAATTTATTATTCTTTTGCTTTATGTTGATGACATGTTAATTGTGGGTCAAGATTCTACCATGATAAATAGGTTGAAATTGGAGTTGAGCAAGTCTTTTGCTATGAAAGATTTGGGACCGGCAAAGCAAATACTTGGTATGAAAATTGTTCGTGATCGCAAAGAGGGGCTGATTTGGTTGTCTCAAGAAAGCTACATTGAGAAAGTTCTTGAGAGGTTCAATATGAATAAAGCGAAGCCGGTTGGTTGTCCACTTGCGGGTCACTTCAAACTTAGTTTGAATCAATGTCCTACAAGTGAGAAAGACAAAGAAGAGATGTTGAAAATTCCTTATACTTCAGCAGTTGGTTCTTTGATGTACGCCATGGTTTGTACAAGGCCAAATATTGCTTACGCCGTTGGTGTGGTGAGTCGGTTTCTCTCTAATCCGGGTAAAGAACATTGGGCAACGGTAAAATGGATTCTGAGGTATCTTCGAGGGACTTAGAAGGTATGTTTGTGTTTTGGAGATGGTAAGCTGGTGCTTGATGGGTTCACAGATTCTGACATGGCCGGTGATATTGATTCTAGGAAATCTACTTCGGAGTATTTGATGACTTTTGCAGGGGGAGTTGTGGCATGGCAATCTAAATTACAAAAATGTGTTGCTCGCTCAACTACCGAAACTGAATTTATTGCCATTACAGAAGCTTGCAAAGAAGAGTTATGGTTGAAGAAATTTTTGCAAGAGGTGGGTTTAAAGCAAGAAAAGCATGTGCTTTATTGTGATAGTCAAAGTGCTATTCACTTGAGTAAAAATTTTACTTTTCATTCGAGATCGAAACACATTGATGTGAGATACCATTGGATTCGTGATGTGTTAGATTCGAAATTGTTACAACTCGAAAAGGTTCACACAGATGATAATATTTCGGATATATTGACTAAGACTTTGTCGAGGGACAAACATTTGAAGTGTCGAACTTTGCCGGGTAGGTTGATCTCTCCACCTAAGTCAGTAGGGGGAGAATTGTTGGGTATACCTCCTTATTGGAGTGTGGGACCCAATTGGTTTATTAAAAAATTTTTAATTTGGTTTGGTTTAATATATTATATCTAATTTGTAGAGACCCAATTCAATTTGATAAACAGCTAGGGTTTTGATAAAACAAACCCTAGAATTAACAATATATATATTGTTTATGGTTTTTGCTCGGGGTGAAAAAAGAAAAAAAAGCAACCGTTTTTGTGAAGCAGCAGCACTTCATTGATCAATTTGTGTTTGTGAGATAGTGCATGTGGAAAAGTCAATCCAGTGGCTTAATTGATTAAGGTGTGGAATCTTCGGTTGGCTACTTCGGTTTCGGCTTCATAGTTGGATGATTTAGTTCGTTATTTTGGGTCGTCTTCAACTCTGATTTTTGAAGATTTTGTTTCTTCTATTTGGGGAGGTCTTTCCTCTTATTTATTTGTGATTATTTGGAATTCACCTAAGGGTGGTTTTGTGAGACCATTGGTGTCTTGTTTGTAATCGTTTGGAAACTATTTGGTTGATAGTGGAATCAGATTTCGTTCCCGTGGACGTACCTCACATTGAGGGAACCGCGTAAAAATTCTTGTGTTGCTTTTGATTTAATTTTTCCGCATTGGTTTTTATTCCCATTGATTGATTTACTTGTGGGGAATCACATATTTTCCCTAACATGGTTTGTGTTTGTAGAGTAGTTTTTGAGATAAAAAGTATGAAAACTTATTTGGTTTGCCTTTTTTTAAAAATGATTTTGGAAAATTGTTTTGGGGAGAGAGTTTTAAAAAAAGTGATTGATTTGATGTGTATGAGAGAGAGTGATTTTGGAAAGTAGGTAACCAAACAAAACTCTGAGATTTTTTTTGAAAAAATTTGTTTGATTTGATTACTCTTAAAAATTTGTTTGTAGAAAATTTTTTCTAAAAATTTTTCTGAGAAACAAACCAAACAATGCCGAAGTGTATAGAGAGAGAAAATCGTACGTGGGCATTGTTATATAAGTAAAAAAGTTTGATTCAAATTTTAAATTTAATGATGTGATAATCAATTAAGATGTTTAAGATAATATCTTTTTTAATTGTTAATTAATCATATTATTTATACATTATTAAATCTAAAAAATAAGTTTAGATGCAAATTTATATATCATTTGAATTATATTAGGAATTCTAAATAAATTACTCTATATTTTATTAAGGGTTGGTTTGGGGTGTCTTAAAAAAGTGCACTTTTTATCCTTTTACGAAAAGATGTGCAGAAAAGTAGAGAGGTGATGTGATAAAAAAAAGATAAAAAGATAAAAAGATAGATTATATAGTATAACCCAAACCAAGCCTAAATCTCTCATATAGGTGTGAGACCTATACAAATTACATGTGTATAGATCTCATATCTATATAAAAAATTTAATAAAATATTTAATAATTTATTTGAGATTTCTACCATTTTCAATATCATTTTTTCCAAGTACAGCGAGGAAAATAATTAATGAGCTGAACCTTTGAGTAAAGGTTACTTTCCCCTCCGGTAGCATTTATACATTTTTAAATTTTATTATGTCCCACGCATAACAAGTGGCTTGTATTTTGTGGTGACCACATCAACGGGTTTTGAATTTACAAGGGGTTTCTTCCTTAATTATATTGTTAAATATAATAATTATATAATTTATCTATTATACATATTATATTATATTCATTATCATATTTAAGATGATTATACTTAGATTTCTCTCATTCTATATAAAGGAGTCTTGTATACATTATTACATAATTATTCAACATAATATTGAATACAAACATCATATAATATTCTCTCTCTCTCTCTCTCTCGCAACTAGGTTAAGTATCTAATAATTTCGCTTCACCAGCGAGAGACAGTCTTGACTTGGCTGCTTGCCAGACCTCAATCTATTTCCCTGCCATATTTTTCTTTCAGTATCGCTTTGCAGTGATCTCTTCCTTTATTCGCTGGTTTATTTATACTCCAAATATTTCTATCATAGTTCTTTTCAGTCGCAATCTTAGTTCTTTTCACTCGCAATCTTTCTTTTTTTTGTGTGATTTTGCTCCACTATGTTTTACTTCAACCTCAAATAGGCTTCTATATTAAAACCTATTTGAGTTTAAAGGAGGGTATTATACCTATATCATGTTGAATATAGTTATACACCATGCAAACTACCAAAGCCGCTCTCTGTAGCGCATAACTCAAGTTGCCTCATGTGGTGCATCACCCAAGTCGCCTCCTCTAGCGCACAATCCAAGCCGCCCTCTCTGGCACACAACCTAAGTCGCCACTTGGCACACCACCAAAGTCACCATTGGCGCACCATCCAAGCTACCCCTAGCACACTTAGTCATCTATTGCCATCATCGATCAGCATCACGTTATAAGTTATGCGTATGTCACGTTTACTGATTCAACATCCAGTCTCTACAACGGTCCGGCATAACCCCGTAAACTATTCTGACATTGATCCCAACCAGTTTCTATATCGGTCCAGCATGACCTTAAACTGTCATCGCATTAGTTTTGGCCAGTTCCTACAATGGTCTGACATGACCAAAAACTGTCTTCCAATATTAGCTCTAATTTCTGATCTATCTCAAACGCCCTTACGCTCTCGTTCGGACTTTGCAATCTATTTTCTTTTTGTTTTATTTTTTTAGTTTTATTTCATATTTTAGTTTATTTTTCCAAACTCAAGTTAGTATCCCTACTTGAGTTTGAGGGGTGTTAAATATAGTAACTATATATTTTTGTCCATTATACATACCATATTATATTTATTGCTATATTTAGGATTATCATACTTAAATTTCCCTTCTCTTATATAAAGAAGGGTCTAACATGACCAAAAACTGTCTCCCAGCATTAGCTCCGATATCTGATCTATCTCAAACGACCTTACACTCTCGTTCGGATTTTGCAATCTATTTTCTTTTTATTTTATTTTTTTAGTTTTATTTCATATTTTAGTTTCTCTCTTCAAATTCAAGTTAGTATCCTTACTTGAGTTTGAGGGGGTGTTAAATATAGTAACTATATATTTTTGTCCATTATACATACCATATTATATTTATTGCTATATTTAGGACTACCATGCTTAAGTTTCCCTTTTCTTATATAAAGAAATCTCGTATACATTGTTACATAATTATTCAACATAGGACAAATTACACTAACGGTTTTTATAATTTGGGCCTTGTGTCACTTTGGTTTTTCACTTTTTAATTATGACACATTTGACACTAAATTTTAAATTTTGTTCCAAATAAGGACAATTGAAATACCATTACTAAATTTCAAGGATAAAATTATCAATTTGATAAAATATAAACTAATTTGATAAAAATAAATGTCAAAAAAATATTTTTGAATTTCTAAAAATTATTTCTACATACTAAAGATAAAATTATGTAACATTGATAAATATTTTAGAAATTTATTTATTTATTGTTTTACCAAATTAATTTTTATTATGCATTTGGATGATGATCATGTAATGGGTGGTTATTTTATTTTCATTAAATTAGTTTTTATTTTTTCAAAAGTTAAGTATGGCGACAACTTTGATATCATTATTAAACCAATCCATTAAATCAAAAAATTCAAAATTAAAAATATTTCATATATTAAATATATCGATTACATATTAAAAGCATAATAAATACCCATTACATGATCATCATCCAAACACATAATAAAAATTAATTTGGTAAAATAAATAAATAAATAAAAGTCTAAAAGATTTATCAATTTTACATAATTTTATCTTTGGTGGATGGAAAATATTTTTAAAATTTTAAAATATTTTTTCGATATTTATTTTTGTCAAATTAGTTTATGGTTTATTGAATTGACGACTTTGCTCTTGAAGTTGAGCAATGGTATTTTCAATTATCCTTATTTGAAATAAAATTCAAAACATAGGATCAAATATTTCATAATTGAAAAGTTAAAAACCAAAGTGATATGAGCCCAAATTATAGAGACTGTTACTTCAACATAATATTAAATATAAACATTATATAATATTCTATTGTATTAACTGTTTATATAGAGCCTGCTTGTTCATTCTACATGAGACAAATGCAAATATAATCTACTTCTTCATGCCGCAAATTGAAGAAATAAAAAAGAATTAGAAATGGGTGGTTGTTAGTAGATTATTATGAGTACATACATATGTATACGGTGAATATTTTTTATTTGTCTTTTGACCAATTCGTTGATAAAATTCTGATTCCATCTTGATTGATATAGTTCTTAATTAATGTATATAATTTTTTTTTTTTTTGTTGCTCATAGTGAAAGAATGGCTGAGATTTTACTTCATTCACAACCATAAATGAGAGCTATTTTTGGAAAAGGAGGGAAGGGCAGCTGTTTTATTTCACATTGCATACATTTCAACAATCTCTAAGGAGATTCTGAGTATTTAAAACATTGATGTAGTTGAACTATCAACTCCCTCTTTTTCCGAGAAAGTGTGACAATTGTTTTCCCGAGAAAGTGTGACGAAGTTCTTTGTGTGGTGAGGGATGTTTTGCCGCTGAGATCGTCAAGGTTTCCATATTTATTGAAAGGGCATTTGTTAGTTTGATTATTGGTGTTGTGTGCAGAGAAACGCAGATCAAAAGTTTCCTTTACTTTTGTGCTTTGATTGAAGTCAGAGAGAACATGAGTTCAACGTTGCGGTGGAATTTTATTGCTACAGCTCTCCTTGGAATTCTCTTCCTTCTTGATTCTTGTTTCTCAGAGAATGGTATCTTCCTAACCTTTGCTCTCTCTCTCTCTCTCCTTATTTGACAAAACAAAACGTGCGACAAAATTTTCTTTGCGGATCAAGAAACATATATTGGTAATTGGGTCTCTTGGTCACTCAACAAAAAAAAAAAAAAAAAAAAAAAATTTAAATGATAGCATTATTGTTTCTTCATTTTTTATTTTTATCTTTTGGGTTTTGTTTTAGTTTTCTCAAAACCCCTGTACTTGTACACATCATACTCATCTTCATGAATTCTATTTAAATCGTCATTAAAGTCATCTATTATTTATGTGAGCTTGATATTACCTCATCAACTCATCATTTGTACCTTTTTCAAAACTTTTTGTGCGAATGTATCAAATATTTCTTGCTTTTATAGAGGGTTAGAAGTCACTTTTCAGTTTTTAATCCATTTTCCTCTCTCACAAAAAAATCAAAAAAAATTTAAAAGTAGTTTTTAACCATTTTTCCAAAACATTCATAGTCAGATTAACATGATATTAATAGGCCAATTCATGTATTTACGAAATTCAATGAAAGTTTCGCTAGAAAATTAAGACTGTGCTTGGAATCATGATTTCAAAGGTAAATTTTTTTTCAAAATTCAAAACTCAAAACATTTTTCAAAATTCAAAATTCAAAACTCAAATCTTTTTTCAAAATTCAAAATTCAAAAACTCTTATCAAAACACTTTTTAAAACTCATAACCAAACAAATTCTCTTTTCAAAACTCGATTCACAATTCTACACTCAAATCACAACTTCAAAAAGAGAATCACAATTCTAAACTACACCAAACGCAACCTAAGACTTGTTGAGAATTTTATTTTATTTCTTATGATGAATTTTGGTTAGAATGAAAAAAAAAAAAAAAAAAAAAAAAAAAAATCTATTAAATGCATTAACCCTGTCTTTTTCAAACACACACAGCTCCATATCCCACGTTCGCCCGCGATGCAACACTGGCACCCGCAGAGATATTCTACGATTACATCATCATAGGCGGGGGAACCGCGGGCTGTGCTCTCGCGGCTACTCTCTCACAAGGCGCAAATGTTTTAGTGCTGGAGCGAGGCGGTTTGCCCTACGGAAACCCTACCATCAACAACATGGGCTCTTTCGCCGACACTCTGGCCAACATATCTCCATCGTCCCCTTCCCAATCCTTCACCTCCACTGACGGTGTCAATAACGCTAGAGCCCGGGTGTTGGGTGGTGGAACTTGTTTAAACGCCGGGTTCTACACCCGGGCTAGCACCGCCTACGTGAGGCGAGTGGGTTGGGACCAAAAATTGGTGAATGAATCGTATGAGTGGGTGGAAAATAAGTTGGTGTTCCGGCCACCAATGTTGGAGTGGCAATCGGCGGTGAGAGATGGGTTGCTTGAAGTGGGTATGCTGCCGGACAATGGGTTCACATATGATCATATATATGGGACTAAGGTTGGTGGGACAATATTTGATCAAGATGGTCACAGACACACTGCTGCTGATTTGTTGGAATATGCTGATCCAACAAAGATTACTGTTTATTTGAATGCCGTAGTACACCAGATCATCTTCCGAACGACAGGTGATTCTAGTTTCTCGTTGGATTAATTTCATGATGTCAAAATTTTTACCAAATCTCTCATATATATGGGCTTTACATCCATATGAGACGTTTAGTAAAATATTTGGTAAAAATTTTGAGGCCAACTTTCTCCTTTTTGTTGTAGTATCTCCAGTAGGGTAAATTACGTTTTATATTTTCTTATTTTGGGCTTTTAATTTTTTTTTACCCATTTTGACCCGTTTCAAGTTTTTTAATTTACTTCTAAAGATAACTTACATTTAAAAATAGATTCAAAAAAAAAAAAAAAACTACATTAACTGTGACATGACATAATAGTATATTGCTGCATATTACTATATTGAGATTTAGATTTGTGTAAAAAATGTGAATTATTTATAATAAAATATTTTTATATTACCTAGTTGTCAATGTGTTATTTATTTATTTATTTATTTTTTATCTATATTTGGATATATATTAACTTTTAAAATAAA
Organism: Camellia granthamiana; assembly: GCA_036172215.1. Classification (NCBI taxonomy): domain Eukaryota; kingdom Viridiplantae; phylum Streptophyta; class Magnoliopsida; order Ericales; family Theaceae; genus Camellia; species Camellia granthamiana. The sequence goes on from CM069903.1 coordinate 116,693,961, forward strand.
TTGAAAAACATTTGAAATATAAATAAAAGGCCACAGTGAAAGAAAAAAGAAATTTTAAAGATCAAAATAAAAATTAAAAAACCAAATATAAAAAGGCTAAAGTTTAGGTGCCGTTTGGTAATACTTACGTTTTCAGTTTTCTGTTTATATTTATAAAAATTTTACAAACTCAAATAAAAACTTGTTCGGTAAATTTTTGATTTATAAATCAGTGTCTCAGTTTATGAATTTGGCCAAAAAATATAAACTCAAAAAATGTGTTTTCGTTTTAAGTTTTCAGTTTTTTTTTTTTTTTTTTACCACCCAACATTGGCCACCACCCGTCACCCATTTTCTACCATCGTCTTCCGCCACTACCATCCACCACTCACCCCCCACCACCACTCACCACCCATCACCAACCACCACCACCCACTAGCTACCACCACCCACAAGCCACCACCGGGCACCACCTACCTGCCACCCACTCGCCACCACCAGCCACCCCTCGCCACCACTACCACCACCCACCACCCACCTGCCATCCACCCACCACCACCTACCACCCGTTACCCACCACTACCATCCACCGCCCGCCACCACCACCAACCACCTGCTACCTACCCGCCACCACCACCCCCACCCATCACCCACCCGTCACCACCCACCACCACCCATCACTCGCCACCGTCACCGACCTACCCATCACCAACCCGCCATCCGCCACCCACCTGCCACCACCACCACCACCACCCACTCGCTACCACCCACCACCCGCCATCGTCACCCACCTGCTACCACCACCACCACCCGCCACCACCACCACCGCCACCACCACCCCCAACCACCACCACCGCCACCACCACCCGCCGCCACCACTACCACTACCCACTCGCTACCACCCACTACCCGCCATCGTCACCCATCCACCCACTATCACCACCACCTATCCGCCACCACCCACCACCACCCGCCATCCACCACCCACCTGCCACCACTACCCACCACCCACCACCCGCCACCGTCACCCACCCACCCACCCACCCACCACCACCCGCCACCACCCGCCATCCGCCACCCACCTGCCACCACCACCCACCACCTGCCACCACCCGCCATCCGCCACCCACCTGCCACCACCACCCACCACCTGCCATCACCAACACCACCACCACCCACTCGCTACCACCCACCACCCGCTACCGTCACCCACCTACCACCACCCACCGTTACCACTTTCCACCACTGTCTTCCGCCGCCACTTGTCGCTACTTGTCATTTCTCACTCTTTTTTATATTTTTAAAATTTTTTAAACATTGTGTCAGTTACCAAACGCGTTTGTAGTTTATGTTTTTCTAAAAATAAACAAAAATCAGTTTATAAAATTTTTGTAAATATAAATTGAAAACGTAAGCGTTACCAAACAGATTCTTTATTTTTCCATCTAAAGTATGTGCATGTGATGTGAGATTTTAACTTTTTTAAAACAAAAATATTAGAGACTTTAAATATTTTATCAAAAATTCTATCAAACACTTATATGAATGTCTTACAACTATATGAGTATTTTGCCAAATTTTTAGTATTTTTTTTTTTGGTAGCTAATCAATTGAGTGGGCCCATGTGAAGTCTAGGACAGTAAATATTCTTGCGAGGAAAAATTATTCCATACCTATGTGGCAATGCTACAAATCAATTTTAGCCATTTATTGGTGTGAAACTTAACCCCACACCAATGAATGGTTGAGATTAATTTGTAATATGACCACATCAATGCTTTTAGGCCTCGTTTATTTTAGGGTATAATGGATGTGAGGGGATTAGGATGGAGATGTGGTTATTTAGTGTTGTGTTTATTTGTAGAGTTGGGAAAATGATTAGGATGGAGGAGGAGATTAAGATAGAGATTGGAAGGGGGATTGGAATGGAAGAGGTGGAGGTGGAGGTGGAGGTGGAGGTGGTATTAGAAAAATAGTATGGGGATTAGAATTTTATTTATTTATTTTTTATTTTTTACATATTGGGAATTTTTTTTTTAAACATTAATGTTTAATTTTTTTATTTGTTTTATTATTTTATATAAAAATAATCTAACAATTCCTACACTAACAGTTATCATCAAAATAAACACAATTTTACTTAATCTCCTCACTAACAATCCTCTCATTATGAATCCCTTCCATTCTACTTCTGAAAACAAATGGAGCCTCAGGCTATTAAATAATTGAGTGAACTTTAAAGAAACAACAATGCTAGAATTTTTTTATTAAAAATTTACCAAACAGTTATATTGGTGTAGGTCTTATATGTGCGTGGATTCCATACCTCTGTAAGTGATTTGATAAATTTTTTGATAATTTATTTTGTATCCCCGGCATTTTTCTTAAAGAAAACAATAATACTAGACACATTAAATTTTTTATTAAAAAATTTATCAAATTCTCACATGGGTGTGGGTTCTACATAAGTGTGGATCCCACACCTACGTGAGTGTTTGATAGATTTTTTGGTAATTTATTTTGTATCCCTAGCATTTTTTTTAAAGAAAATATGTTAACATATTTGAAATTATTTGTAAATTATGTTAAGATATGAGCTTAATTTTGTGAGCAATTGATGATATAAAATATATATATATATATCTACATAGAAAAGAGAATTTTGGGATGTTCTAAAAAAGTGTACTTTTTGACTTATTGGCTTATATGGGTTGGGTTTGAGTTAGGTTTGATGTGATGTGTTAGAGATGTGATGTGATTTAAATAAGATGATGTGACTTAAATAAGATAGTGACTTTTTGACTTTTTGTATTATTTAGATCATGCCAAACTTGGTCTAAGACTTGAACTTAAATTGTAGATTTGATAAAAAAAATATATATATATAAATAAATAAATAAATTATCACCTGAGGATCGCACAATATATACTCTGGTTAAAATCTGGTTAGGATCACTCATGTTTTCCGATCTATCTGTTCTATCTATCTCTTTATTCTCTCCAACACCGGTCTCACGTCCTCTCACATTGGTGGACCACATTTGTTTATTTTATTATTTAAAAAAAATTAATATATATCATCTTATTTTAGTATATTATATGTTATGTTCGGCTATGACTTTTGTAATATTTAATTATGAATTAAATATTGTGTGATCATGATTCATTGGGATTAAAAAGTCCATTGTTTTTATTATTTATTTTTGGTTACAATGTGTTAATTATAACCTTGGTTATGGTCAAAATAGTATGCGGTTATGTCTTAAGTGGTATTTAATTACAAACTATTGTGATATTTTAGTTATAATTGAAAATAATTAAGTTTTAAAACAAAGTGTCAAAACATCAAAATATTATAATTTGCATTTATTACACAACAAAATTAAGTATGAATTATAGCGGTAGTACTATATACACTAATTAATGTATATATTAGTGTACCAACTAGTATTATGTCATTATTGCTGACCCTGCCTATTATACAAATTACAAATATCCAAAATTTCTAAAATTATTCCACATCATCTGTTAATATACTAGTTAGTGCATTAATTAATACATATAGTATTATTCAAATTATAAAGTTTTCTTTTTTCAAATACAACCCTTAATTTCTTATCGTTATCGGCAACCGAAAATTGGGTTTGCTATTTATTGCACATTTGGGTATCTTAAAGCAATGACATGGTCTAGTAAAGTGACAACCTTATTTTGCCTATGTGAAAAAACAAAATGCCATTTTCTTAATTTGAAATAATACTGAATTTATATGTTCAGTTTATAACTATTAGACATGTAATCGAGAAATTTCATCACAATTATATATGAGTACTACATCATGGCAGGCATGGATCTCCATGTTTATTTATGTTATACATAAATTAAGAAATTGTGTGAATATCGAACATAAATATATATATATATATAAATGTGAAACAATAATTTTAAAAAAATTTAAATCTGACTAATAAACATGCAACATAGTCTCTATTTATGCATATTTGGTGTCTGATTCTGTATTGAATTTTTGTATTCGCTACATAACTGAACATTAATAAAAATCAATCGCAGTCATGTTTAATATTGCATTATTTTCTTTTGTGCTTGTAATATTACAGCAGGACAAGCAAAGCCAAAAGCTGATGGTGTGGCATTTAGAGATGCAAATGGAAAGATGCATAGAGCATACCTAAACAAGGGTTCTTCCATGAATGAAATTATAGTATCAGCAGGAGCACTTGGGAGTCCACAACTGCTGATGTTGAGTGGTATTGGGCCCAAGCAACATCTCATGGCCCATGGAATAAAGGTGCTGATGGACCAGCCCATGGTTGGTCAAGGAATGGCTGATAATCCAATGAATGCAGTATTCATTCCAACTCTTACGCCCCTTGCAGTCTCACTCATTCAAGTTGTAGGGATTGCCAAGTCCGACAGCTACTACATTGAGACATCTAGTGCTTCCATGTTTGGCTCTGCTCTTGTTCAAATGTTAGCAAATCAGGTTTGTTGTTTTTTGACAAATCATTTTTCATAACCATATATATATAGAAGATAGGATAATATAACTACATATCAACCCAGCGGCGGAGGCAGCATGGGGCCAGGGGCACCCCCGTTAGTTTTGCAATTTTTTTTTTTGTTATGTATAAAATGTATTTTCTTTTTTTTCTTAACATGTTTTTTTTGCTAATGATTTATTATATTGTTCACAATAAGTAGTTATTTGATACTTTGGGAATATTATGTGGTATTATTTATGTAGTAGTTTAAATCAATAGTGTAGTGAAAAATATTATAAATTGAATATAATGAACTAATTATTTTCAAGTAGTTGACATATCATTTAGTGTGATTTGTAATTTTTTATGCTTTGAACATCACGTAGGTAACGCCATATGATACTCTAAGACTGTTTAATAATTTTCATTCAAAACACATTATTTATAAGCAATGTAATCTCTTTAATATTTTTATGTCAAATAAAAATTAAATAGATTTTATAATAATTTGTGCTATAAATGATATGTTTTTATTTTTTAAAATTAGAAATTTTGATCCATAATTTTTTGTGCTAAAATTGCAAACTTACATCATCATCTCACACCGAGTTATTCCACACTATTATAGAATTCTGATTTGTTCTTATTAATAATGAATATGTAATTTTTTATGTTTAAATTGATCTCATAAAATGATTATTATCTTAGTGTTGCTCATGAATTTTTTTTAAATAAAAAATTATAATTAATAAGTGTCCCCTCTAACTTAATTTTTTGGTTCCGCCACTGTATCAACCTAAAGTAACCTAAAAGGAAATCTTCGTTGCCATGAAAATTTGTGAAGAAAATTATCATGAACATAGAAATATATTTGAGATATGATGTTTTCGATTAAATTTCTAGATAAAAATTCTGAGTATGTAGCATAAGATGCTAACATTGCAAAAAATGGTTGACATTGTTGCAGATCAGACACAACTCCACAGGGCTTGTTAATAGAATCTTCAACTCATTTCTAAACCCAGCTTCTCACTTTGGAGTCCTCCTAGAAAAGATAGCGGGTCCATTCTCAACGGGCCATTTGGAGCTCCAAACCCGTGATCCAAATGACAACCCGAGAGTAACCTTCAACTACTTCAAAGACCCCAAAGATCTGCAGAGGTGTGTTGAAGGCATGACAACCATCACTCAGATCATAGAATCAAGTGCTTTATCGAAGTTCAATTCATTGCCGGCAGAAAATCTTATTGGGTTGACGCTGACATTGCCGGTGAACTTGAGACCTAGACACCTGGGTGCAGCATCGTCATTGGAACAGTTTTGCATAGACACTGTAATGACCATTTGGCATTATCATGGAGGTTGCCAAGTTGGGAGGGTGGTGGATAGTGATTATAAAGTGCTCGGAGTAGACGCATTGCGTGTTGTTGATGGTTCTACCTTTTATGACTCTCCCGGAACTAATCCTCAGGCTACTGTTATGATGCTTGGAAGGTAATTAATCCTCATTTCTTTTTGTCACTATGATTTTGTGACAATTATTAGTCTTTTTAGATGTAGATGCAGAAAAATATATATATATATATATATATCCAAAATTTAGTGGGAAAAAAAAATCGAATTGGAATTGAACTTAAAATATAGAAATTAAATTGTTTAAATTGAAATAATAGGGATGAAAATAAAATATATATCAAACTATTAGGTGAAAAGTTATCCTTTCATTTCTTATGAATCCACACAACAAATATCATATATACAAGTAGGGCCCATTTTTTTTTATTAGGGTCAAATGCCAGTTTTTGTAATTTATAATTTGTGTCAATTTGGTAGGTTCAATTTTAATTTGATCACTTTTGTTCTTGAATTTTTACATTGTGGCAATTTAAATAAATTAATAACATTCATTAAGAAATTGGATAGAAATAAAAATAAATAAATGATTGATTTAAAACTGAATGTCAACCCCACAATCTTTTTGATGAGAGTATTTTATCTCTTGATTTCATTGCAATTTCCAAAGGAACATTTTTAATTAGACTAAAATGAAATAATGTGGGAAATTCAGAAGTAGAATTATATGACATGTGGGAAAAAGTAATTTTCAAAAATTTGAGACGGGTGGGCCTAAATTGGCTACGCCACTGGTAGTGCAGATTCACATAGAAAGTGAAAAAATAAAATAATGATCTAAATAATTATATATTTTTATTTTTTATAAAAAGATGTGCAGAAAAATAGAAAATTGATGTGATCCAAATAAGTGCACTTATTTAATTTATGCCAAATAATACATTAATTAAAATTAAGATGGGTGAAATTAATCACTCAGTAATATTATTTTTCTTGTGATTATGATTGCTGAACTTTATAATATGAGACTTCATTTTTGTGGAGGTTGTAATCTTGAATTGTTTGTGGTGCAGGTATATGGGACAAAGAATTCTGCATGAGAGATTTCCAAATGGGAAAAAGTAGAAAATGATTACTTTCTTTGTTTTCAAACATGATGTGTGTTTAGTAACTTTATGAATTTATTTGCGATCAATGTTGTCTAATATATAAAATAAAGAGAGTTTATAATTTGCAATTGCATTGTTGGTGTGTGAGTGATTTTTTGATCACACTGTCTGCTTAGTAATCAACTAGAGAGCACCGCTAGAATAGATGGCTTTTTGCTAACTTGCAACAGAAAGAGAAGACTCCGGTAGTGGTTCGCCACCTGGGGGGTACTCCGACGATCAAGTCAGTACTCAATATCTCTCAAAGATAATCAATAGTGCTTAACTTACTAGACAGAGTATAAAAAGCATACCTTAGACCCATGAGGGTGCCTCTCTTTTATAGCCAACACAAACCTAATCCCAATAGAAGCCTAATTTCTATGGATTCAGGATTACTGCTAATCTTGGACTCCTAGTAAGATTAGGATAAACTCTTTAAGAGTCTTATCTTAATACAAACTGAAGTCTTCTCTTATTCTAAGACTCTTGTCCCTCATCCAGGTTGAGTTCCCTTTTTATTCTAGGACTCTTGTCCCTTATCCACTTATCTTGGATTCCGATATCTTTGAAGATAACCTCAGCCTTGCCGAGATCACCTCGGCATCACGACCAGGACACGTGGCACCTTGACTGACACGTCGGCGTCACCTTGCCACGTGTTGGTACTCAGAAAATATATCCCCACAATTGCCCCCTAGGTTCTATTACCTCGGCATTCTGAGGTGATGGAACCTATACTGTTCGTTCATCTGTGCCCCTCTGTCCGAGATCAAACTCGCCGACCTCAAAGTTCCCTGGACTTTACTGTCCATTGGTGTCAAGAATCAAGTTTCATGCTTTCCAAGCTGCTTGAAATCGCATCTCCTAGCCGAGGTTTTGGTTCCATTAATTCGTAAACTCCAAGAGCTTTGCAACTGCTCCACTCACACTCTCTGGTGAGTTCCCGATTTCCAGTCATCTATTTGACTCCGACGATTTTCATATCGGTATTCATTTCACTTGGTAGGTTCATAAACTCTTTACTTGCTATTAAGCTCAATCTTTCATAACTCTTCTGAATCTGTTTACTTGCCATCTGTTGCCTTCTATTTTCGTCTGTCTTTAAGTTTTGAATTGTTTGAATGTCTGGCACTGTTCTTGTCATATCCGCTTTCTGTTGCTAGCATCGTGTCTGGGTCATTACTTTCTTGTTCTTCACATACTTACTTAGTGCCTGTGCACTTGGCTTTATTCTCGAACTTTGTCGTCTTCTTAACTATTTTTCTCTTTTTTCATTCAATCCTCTGGCTTTTTCTCTTTTTAGCTCTTTTGCTTAAATCCGTCATTGTTCCAAGCTTTCAAGCTTCTACAACTGTCTTCGTTCCTCTCCTCTGGTGAAGCTTACGTCATTCTGTCATTGTCGTCAGACTTCGGCAATTCTCATTCCGGCTTCCCTCTTTCTGGTAAGCCACTGTTCCTCCTGGTTTTATTTCTTGTTGCTTTCCAAGAAGCTCTGCTTCATTGTTAATCACCATTGCTGTTTTACCTGTTGTTTCCAAATCATCTTCTTGAATACACACTGTTCACACATCTGTTGATTTCTGTCACTGTTCTTGGCTTGACACACCTGTGCAATCTTTTTGTCTTGATTTCCTGATAGCTTCATCACCATTCTTGATTACGAATTACATTCTTGTTTTTGTTTTCTGTGTCTTTTTCCAGATTCTTACTTTCAATCCTTGCCTTCAAACTCCGACGTGCCAATCTTCGAGAAGAGCCTTGATCAAACTCTTCAGGAGATCGATGCTGAGCTCGAGACCGAGAAGGCTGCTGAGAAGTCTTCTCAACTGTATTGATGCCGAGTAGTTTTGTTTCCTTCTTTTACTCCTTATACCTTGTACCTTGTACTTTGTCCGTCTTTGTATGCTTTTAATCCGGCCGACGTGCCATTTTTGTAGTCTGAATAATTTATTTTTCAATATTCAGACCGAAGTGCCTTCTTTCTTCTTTAAATGCATTTCTCTGATTTCTTCTTTGAATGTATGTCTTCTTTTTTCTGCTCTTGTATGATTCTATACTTAGAATAATTTGCATGTCTTCAAAGTACACCTTGACTGTGCAATCTCTTCGGGTAAAATACCTCTGTCACAACTTCGAATCTTGCTCATCTCAGCCTTGTCCTAACACTTGAAAATATTGTAACAAATATTTTCACAAGTGTTGCTTAAGACTTGTCACTTTCTCAATGTCTTCTATCAAGACTTCAGTTTTCCATATTTCAAGTTTTGACAACCTGGTAGTCTCGGCAAGTATGCAGATATTGCTTGAGCTTGACTTTAACTTGTAAATTTTTCTCAAAAATTTCAACAAGTGTTTAACCATCATCTTTTATCATAACCTCGGCTTAACTTCAGCTAGTAAATTTTTCTCAAAATTTCAACAAGTGTTAAACCATCTTCCTTTATCATAACCTCAGTTTTAACTATAACTTGTAAATTCACACAAAATTTCAACAAGTATTTAAACCAATCTTCTTCCGATACGACTTCGGTTTAACTTCTACTTGTAAATTCACACAGAATTTCAGCAAGTGTTAAATATGATTTCGGTTTAACTTCAACTTGTAAATTCACACAGAATTTCAACAAGTGTTAAACATGACCTCGGTTTAACTTCAACTTGTAAATTCACACAGAATTTCAACAAGTGTTAAACATGACCTTGGTTTAACTTCAACTTGTAAATTCACACAGAATTTTCAACAAGTGTTAAACATCATCTCGGTTTAACTTTAACTTGTAAATTCACACATAATTTCAACAAGTGTTAAATATCACATCGGTTTAACTTCAACTTGTAAATTCACACAGAATTTCAACAAGTGTTAAATATCACATCGGTTTAACTTCAACTTGTAAATTCACACAGAATTTCAACAAGTGTTAAACATCATCTCGGTTTAACTTCAACTTGTAAATTCACACAGAATTTCAACAAGTGTTAAACATGACCTCGGTTTAACTTCAACTTGTAAATTCACACAGAATTTCAACAAGTGTTAAACATCATCTCGGTTTAACTTCAACTTGTAAATTCACACAGAATTTCAACAAGTGTTAAACATGACCTCGGTTTAACTTCAACTTGTAAATTCACACAGAATTTCAACAAGTGTTAAACATGACCTCGGTTTAACTTCAACTTGTAAATTCACACAGAATTTCAACAAGTGTTAAACATCATCTCGGTTTAACTTCAACTTGTAAATTCACACAGAATTTCAACAAGTGTTAAACATGACCTCGGTTTAACTTCAACTTGTAAATTCACACAGAATTTCAACAAGTGTTAAACATCATCTCGGTTTAACCAACTTGTAAATTGCTACAAATTTCAACAAGTGGTAAACATCATCTCGGTTTGACCAACTTGTAAATTGCTACAAATTTCAACAAGCGGTAAACATCATCTCTGTTTAACCAACTTGTAAATTGCTACAAATTTCAACAAGCGGTAAACATCATATCGGTTTAACCAACTTGTAAATTGCTACAAATTTCAACAAGCGGTAAACATCATATCGGTTTAACCAACTTGTAAATTGCTACAAATTTCAACAAGTGGTAAACATATTCTTCTTCTCTCTGCCCCCTGCATGACTTCCACATACTCCTTTGTAAACCTTATAAAAGGTCTTCAACCTGGCTAACTGCAGTCCAACCTTGTGTGTTTTCTTTTTTATCTTCTGGGATCTAAGATTTGCTCACTGAGCTCTTCTCTTTTCAGACTTAAGTGCCGAGATCTTGTCTGCTAGAATCTTGGATCTGCTCACTCAGGTTGAGCTCTTCTCTTTTCGGACCTACTCATCTAGGCCGAGATCATGTCTTCTAGGATCCGAGATCTGGAATCCGGGATCTGCTCACTTAGGCTGAGCTCTCGTCTTCTCGAGCCTATTTGTCTAGGCTGAGATCATGTCTTCTCGGATCCGGGATCCAGGATCTGGAATCCGGGATCTGCTCACTCAGGATGAGTTCTTCTATACTTGAATGTTATCTCCTTGGGAGCGCTCATGCCACCTGTCTTTGCATCCCTTCTGGAAGGGTCTTCGTTCCTCCGCAGGTATCTATCCTTCCATACCTGGAGGTCATCTTCGTTGTAGTATCTGCTTCGATCTGTTGTCTTTGGTGCGTCACCTTCCTGGCCGGCGTCTTTCACTTCGTGACTCTGGTCACGAGTTTCTGTGTTGTGGTTGTCCCCTTCAACGTCGAGGTTGATAGGTCTCCCATTCCCAGCAGGAGCGTTGTCTCCAGTCTGATCGTTCTGTCCGTTGGCCATCTATTCTTCTTTCTTTCCCACAGACGGCGCCAAATTGTGTGAGTGATTTTCTGATCACATTGCCCGCTTAGTAATCAACTAGAGAGCACCGCCAGAATTGATGGCTTTTAGCTAACCTGCAACAGAAAGAGAAGACTCCGGTGGTGGTTCGCCACCCGGGGGTACTCCGACGATCAAGTCAGTACTCAATATCTCTCAAAGATAATCAATAGTGCTTAACTTACTAGACAGAGTATAAAAAGCATACCTTAGACCCATGAGGGTACCTCTCTTTTATAGCCAACACAAACCTAATCCCAATAGAAGCCTAACTTCTACGGACTCAGGATTACTGCTAATCTTGGACTCCTAGTAAGATTAGGATAAACTCTCTAAGAGTCTTATCTTAATACAAACTGAAGTCTTTTCTCATTCTAGGACTCTTGTCCCTCATCCAGGTTGAGTTCCCTTTTCATTCTAGGACTCTTGTCCCTTATCCACTTATCTTGGATTCCGATATCTTCGGAGATAACCTCGGCCTTGCCGAGATCACCTCGGCATCACGACCAGGATACGTGGCACCTCGGCTGACACGTCGGCGTCACCTTGCCACGTGTTGGTACTCAAAAAATATATCCCCACAGTTGGTGTGTCATGTATTCAAGCAGGAAAATGTTCCGGTGTGCCCTATGCAACCCTACACAAATTCAATTTTGGGGTTACAAAATTTTGTTTTTGTAAAGAAATCCAGTTAATCAGCTTATGTTGGGGGAAAAAACCAAAATAAGAGAACAACGAAAAATTTAGGACAAATTATAGAAATAGTCCCTGTACTTTACCCTGTGTATCATTTTGGTCCCTAACATTTCCAATTGTGTGATTTAGCCCCTCAATTTAATAAAGTGTGTCAATTTCGTCCAATAATTGACGCTCATTTGAAATTTTGGACAAAAACCCAGCACTTGCCTCTCATGTGCTCCCTCTAACAATTACTGAGGGAAACACTCGTCTTTTCACCTCAAACCTTCGTTACCTCCCGCCAAAACCATATATGTCATTTCTATCTCCATTATATACACATACAGACTTCAAAATTGATGGTAGATGAAGGACGGAAGAAGATGATGGATCATATACTATGTCGATGCAGAATGAAAGCTCAGTTGAAGATTTCGTGGATAGAGAGCAACCCTGGACGAAGGTTTTTGGATGTCCTCAATATGGTGTAATTGTAGATGGAAAAAAATTGGGATGTCCTTTTGTTATACTGTTTGTAAAGGCAACTGAGACGTTTAAGAAAAAATATTGCAGAGTAGACATGCATGTGGATTCTTTCTATGGGTGGATCCTTCATTGTGTCCTCGCGCTCAAGAGATCATACCTGGGTTGTTGAGAAGAACCACCATGCTTAAAGAGCAATTGAAGATGCATAAAGTAAGACAGAGGAAGTTGATTACTTTGGTGGCATTGTCATGACTCATTTTTTGGTGTTGGAACATGATTGGAGATGGTTCTGCAGCTGCTTCTCTTTCAAGCACTGGGAATGATGGAAATTAAAGCTTCTGGATTAGGAACAAAGTGGGTTTTTTTTTAAAAAAAAATTTTGTAATTTTTTTTTTTGAAGCTTCTGGACTGGGAATGGAGTAGGAATGAAGGTTTTTTTTTTTTTCTTCTTGTAATTGATGCTTATGGACTACTGGGAATGGATTTTAGTGTTTGATTTTGTTATGTCCAGTGTTATGTAATTGAGGTTTATTATGTATGAATGTTATGAGTATCCAAACATGTTTTGAATGACACTATATCAATGTGGAATAAAGCTGTAGCAATGTTTTTTAATCAACATTTGTTTATCAACTCTTGAGTCAATGTTGAATGAATTGTTTTTGTTTATCATTTTTTTCAATCACACTGTCTCATGGTGCATTGGTTAGTTCACCTTTGTTGCATTGGTTTGTTTCGCTTTTAGCAAACATGATGCAACCTATAACAAGACATAGAAATAAACATTGTAGACATGGTTGATACAAAAAAAAGAAAAAAAGAAAAAGAAGAAAACATGGTCCAAACATGTTCCAATACAAAAAACAAATGCTTCAAATAATACAAAGAGGCCAATCAGTTGACAAATCCAACAAAATATTACTTCAAATAACAAATACTTCAAACATGGTCCAAAATGGAAAATCCAACAAAACATTACCATATTCCAACAAAACATAAAAAGGCCAAATACAACAAAACATAATGCATAAGATTTCACAAAAAAACTGTTGTCTACTATTAGGTAGCTACTCCTTCAACATTTAATTGTTCCATGTTTTGATAGTGAAGACAAGGTCACAAACTTCTGCCCCTTTGACACATATGTTGTTGAACCCTCACATGGACTTGTAGATGTGTTTGGCTCAATGAATGTGCTTGTTCTAATGAAACCTGGTGGAGGTCCCCTAATGTTCACCCCTTGCAATGCTGCTTTGAAGTTGAAGCTTGGTTGACTACCACTTGCTTTAGGCCTTACTGAAATGCTTACCCTACTGCCTTGTTGACTAGTGGCTTCAGTGGTTGCTTAGCCTCTTGGTTGACAACTGGGTTGAGTAGGTGGCTGACTGCTTCTCTGGGTGCTTGACTGGTTGTTTGTCACCTGCAAATTGTCAGTAATTAATTGTATGAAGGACATATAATAAATGAATTGAATAACAAATTGTGTAGGGTAACCTTTGGTGCAATAGGCTGGCCTTTGCATCCTCTTTTGTTGCACCCAAGTTGATCACACAAGTTGCATGTAGTTGTTGTGTTTCCTCTGTGCAACTTATAAGGATTCTTAGGCTCATCTGCTTGCCTTTTTCTCAACTTTCTTGGCCTACCATTTTGCTTCTTCACTTTTGGAGGCAATAATCCAAGCAACACAGACTTTAGCCACATTTCAAAACCATTTATTGGGTATATCATTGGCTCATAGCTAGCCAAGTATGTCTCCTTATATCAATAAGCCACATAATCTTCAGGTTGCTCATGTTTGTCATATATGGCTGAAATGACATGATAACATGATATGCCAGTTAGATCCCACTTTCTGCATGAACAGGTTGAATCACCCAAATCAACTGCAAATTGTTGGCCTTTGAAGCAATTGATTTGGTACCTCAGACCTCCTGCCCACATAGCAATACAATTGTTATTTCCATCCAAACTAATAGCTTGCAACAGTTGTCCCTTGTATGACCCTTTCAAATGGCAGGCATCAACCCTAATGAATGGCCTACATCCTGCCAGAAAACCTTGCTTGCAACCTCCAAAGCATACAAAAATCCTTCGAAACCTAGGCTTGGCTTCATATATTTCATGTTCTTCATTTTCTACATCTTCATCATCTTCTTTGACTATGATAGTTGTCCCTGGATTAGTTCTTTTTATCTCTTCACAGTAATCCCATTGGCATATTGTTCCATGAGGCTTCCCTTTATCAATTCTTGTGCTTTTCTCTTTGTCCTATACACTTGGCTCCTGGATATCCCAACCTTGTGCTCCTTTTGCACGGTTTGCTTGAATGACTACACTAGAATAGATGGGTTGGACTTCAATGTCTCCAAGTACTTTTTAGACAGCCATGTAGAATTCACTTGTCTGCTATAAAAAATTCTTCTACAATTATAAGTGTGGACATATGTCTTTATCTGGAATAATGGTTGTCCTTGCATCTTGGATGCATAAAGCATCCACTCACATGGTGGCCCTAACCCTCATGCTATCATTTTTGACTAACTTAATAGCCTTCCCAGTCTTAATACCATGCTCCTTAATAGCAGCTTTCAATATTTTGGCAGTGCCAAAAACCATTTGAACTTTGGGTCTACCATATCTGTGTTTGGATTACACTCTGGGTATCTAACCCTGTTGCTTCTAGCCTTTTCATCAGAAGATTCATTAATGCTCTTGAGGTCATCAGATGTAGCATCAGGCTCTAGGCAGTCAATATGAGGTACCTCAACTCTTTCATCATAATGCTTTTGCCTCCCTAACCCACCCCATTCAACATTCTTATCAACATTAGCATCAAATAGTATGTCATCATTATTGAAATCATAGTCACTGTCCTCAAAGTCCTTTAGATCTGTAGAATAATTCAATGAATCATGACTTTGCCTTTCAACTTCAACTTCATCCTCACCTTCACCCTCCACATTACTTGTGCCACTTCCAATTTCTTCAATGACAATTGATGCATAGTGAAAGTGATTACACTCTTCAAGCTCAAGCAATTGATCATCAAGGATGTGCTCTAAATACACTTCAATTTTCTCATTTACATGCACCCATTTCACCATATCCATTACATTACTATCATTCCTAAGTGGCCTTAATCCATAATTCAAGTCCCTATCAGGCACTCTATAATGGTATGAAATGAATTCAGTATAACCTAACTTTTGAGCCATATCCCCTATCTCTGTCAACCTCATTTTGTCAGTATCATAATTGTCCCAAAATGATAATTTCCCCCTTATGTAAGCCCTATTTACTAAAGGCTTAAAAACCCCACCGTGATGCATTTTGATAGTGAAATAATCACCATCTGGATCTGAAAAAGAAGATAACATATTTATTGTATGAACAATACAGGACAAGGGGGACCACAACACATTATCTATACATAAATTATAGATATTGATTTGTTTTTTTGTCAGTGTGCAGTTGTGTAGATGTGTCGACATGCGTGAATATATAAATATATATTCACCTCGTCACTTTCAAACAGAGCGAAGCAAAAGTAGATTCTTTGACCCACCCAATGCTTCAACTTGCAGACAGATAAAATAAAGCAAAAAAAAAAAAAAAAAAAAGGTAAACAGTACTTTTTTGTTTACCATAATCTGGTATTTCATCACCAATCCTCACAATCGCCATGTTCGTCTTTTCGCCTCGTCAATCGTTTTCTTCTCTATCTACACCAATTTCAGCAGATTTACAATCAAACAATTTTTTGGTAACTCAAAACCCTAGAAACGATTCGATAGTTTAGAGACAGAGAGAATGGATTTGCTAATTTGGGGAAGATGCAAGTATAGGGACAATGGAGGTAACTAAGGTTTGAGGTGAAAAGATGAGTGTGCCCCTCAGTAATTGCTAGAGGGAGCACGTGAGAGATAGGTGCTGGCTTTCCGTCCAAAATTTCAAGCAGGCGTCAATTATTGGACGAAATTAACACACTTCATTAAATTGAGGGGCTAAATCGCGTAATTGAAAATGTCAGAGATCAAAATGACACACGGGGTAAAGTAAATAAACTATTTTTGTAATTTGTCCAAAAATTTACGTTAAACTCGGATCTGGGTACTAAAATTTTGACCAAAAAAAGTGGCTTTGAAATCAAAATATTATTAAATAGAATAATTACAAAAATAAAAGTATTGAAAAGTTGACTGCCCTAAAAACATAAAATAAAAAAAAATAAAAAATTGCCAAAAAACATCTTAGGTGACAACAATGAGGTACGTTTTAACCATTAGACTGCTTTTAACGAATACGGGCATTTCAAAACTAATTCAAATATAGGCACTTCGAAATTAATTCACCAATGTTGGCAGTGAAAACTTAAGTACTGTCTTGCAACTCTCTGATCCAAATACTCCAAATACTTCCACACTACTAGGTTTGCATCAAAAGAGAAAAAAAAAAAATTATAAGAAGGGGAAAAAAAAAATAAATAAAGCAAAAACAAAGAGAAGAGAATATATGAGAACGGATATGCCATTTCAATGCCCCATGTTGGTGAGACATATCCATGACATAGACAACATCTCCTTTCGACTGCTTTTTTTCGGGTCTCAGCTGCAAGGCATGGACAAGAAGAGCTGTGGAATCTGATCTGCTTGGAAAGAGCTTTTATATAAAAAAGATATTGAAATGATACAAAGAAAAGCAGCCTTTGAAAGGATATCCATAGCATATTCCATTTCTTCATAGGTTTATTCTTTTTTCGCTTATCAAAAAATAAAAACATAAAAAAGAAAAAAAGAAAAAAAAGATACCCGATGAAATGCTTATAAAAATGGAGCAAGCTTTTTTCACTCTCGAGCCTACATAACGCAGAAGCAAGCAAGCAGTTCAAATGATATGCAATTATACAGAGAGAGAGAGAGAGAGAGAGAGAGAGAGAGGAGTTTGATAAGCAAACCAGTGATAGGGCTACTCTTTATTGGCATGTAATTAATGGAGATATTCGTTGAATATTTGGTGCAATGCATATAATTCCAGTGATATATATATGCCAAAGGAGAGTTGCCCTGTCACTGATTTAGCTTAATGTATGGTGGCTTCTACTGTAATGCTTCAAAATCATGCTAAAGGTAAATGAGGTAAATGAGGTTAAAGGGTATGCATGTTTTCATATTTCCTTGTTTTATATTTCTTTCCTACTTAACAATTTCTTTAAACCCCTTCTCTTTTATCTAAAAAAAAAAAAAATTGTTATCCAAAAATGAATTTCTGACCAGCAAACACATACTAGTGGTCAGTGAAAACGAAATGTAATTATAATTTTACATTCAAATTTTTTAGCCATTTTATAAATGAAGAAGATGAGTTAAATCTATAAACTGCTACAAGTTATTTTTAATTTTTATGGTTATTTAATAACTCCAGTGATATACTTGTAAAATCCCCTCTCTTTTTGTTTTGTTTTGAAATGGAACTCAGATTCTTATATCATCAATTTCTACCGACAATAAAGGCCAAAAATAGCATAAAAAGCATATTTACCAATTGTAAGGCAAATCTATTGACTAGTTGTGAGAAACCAATTTTATTTTTATTTTTTCTAATATTTTATCTAAATTGTTAAATTTTATACTTTGAATCTGATGTTTCATAAATATAGAAGTGTGGGTTGCGCAGCCATATAATATTTTTAGAACCTAGAGGGGCTAAATGTGTTGGGATTTATTCCACCTTCCACCAACATGAATGGAAACAAATCCATGTACACACGAAAGCAAAAATATAATCACACTATTTTGAGTGGTACAGCCCAAATTTTCTACATCAACGGCAAATAGATTCTACAATTAAATAAAATAGAGAATACATATTAGATGACCAAAATACTAAAAACCTACCCCACTACCCAAACCTTATGCTTAAGAGTAGTTGAGCCCCTACTCACACAAGTGCCAACGCTATCGTTTCTTTCACCCCTTGTATCTCTATCTTACCTAATCTACTCATAATTAAGAATCCTAATTCTATACAATTAGAGAAAACCAAAACATATATCTCTATGTCCAATCTACTATGAAGTTCTTGGTTGAGAATTTGTAAGCAGGATTAAAAGTCTTATTGTACTATATGAATCCTATATATGTTGGACTATTGTGTCCTATAGGATGTGGAATTGAAATCTTACGGGATTAAGTTATAAAATGACACATTTACCCTCTAAGTATTTGATTTCATTATGTATTGTATTTAATAAAATAAAATAAAATAAAATATAAAAATCTAAATTAAAAAAATAAAAATTTAATTTTTATTGATGTAAATTTTTTTAAATAAATTTTTATAGATATTTTATTTTAAATTTTTGTTGATATTGATTGATATTAATTTCATTATTTAATATTTATTATTTTTTAAAATAAATTTATTTAAAATTTTATTTTAAAAGTAACATAAATTTTTAGAGATAATTGTTGAAAAGTCTAAGGTAAGAAGGATATAAGGTGTTAGGCTTAGCGGATATTTTTTATTAGTGAGAGGTCCACTTTTTATAAAATAGTTTAGTGAGAAATCCTTTCGTTGATTTTAGATGACATTTTTTTTTCTAATTTTATCCATTAATTTATCAGTTGACTAGACTATTTGTTCAAATTTATATCTATCTGTTCAAATTTTATTTGTGTAAATTTTTTATTTGTCCAAATTTTCTATCTGTTGATTTTTTTTAATATCTATCTATTAAAATTTATCAAGTTTATTTTTAATCTATTTGTTCAAATGTTGATCTTATCCGTTTGATTTGATCTTATTTGTTCAAATTTTGATATGTTCAATTTTTTGACCTATTTGTTCAATTTTTATATCTATTTGTTGAACCTAATTTCTTTATCTCTATTTTCCAAACCAAAAATATGGATTTGCAAGCTGGTTCATCATTAACAACAACAACACATCATCATCAAAGAATTACAATAGCATAGCAAAAAAAAAAAAAAAAAAAAGGAAAAAAAAGTAGGTAAATAAATAAACTAAGTGTTTCAACTCAGATCTGTGCACGACCTAAGGATAAAGATGACATATAAACTCATGAAGAAGATGACGACGAGGATATCATCAAATCATCTCAAGATCAAGAAAATCAAGAACATAGTAGAGAGGTGAAAACAACAACAAGAGAAATAGATCAATGTTGGACACCGAGTCACAAATCACTACAGCAAAAAAAAAGTTTTGGCAACACAACAAAATTCATTGCCATTTGCCGACCGGTAGAGCTTCGTTGGTAACTCGTTGCCAAAAGTGTGTCGGGAAAAGTTTTTACGGACGAAAAATTCATTGCATCGCCAAAAGTATGTCTTTAGCGACAAATATCTTTGTGGGTAAAAGCCTTCAACCATCATCACCAATTTACCATTGCGTTGGCAAAAGTAGTTCAAATAAGATAATTATGTGTCATTTTTGCCAACTTAAATTTGCATCGGTAAAAATGATACTTTTGGTGACAATTTGATTGTGTTGGCAAAATATCTAATTGTTTTATAAAAAATAAATAAATTAATTTGGTATTTGGGATAGCAGAAATTACCATCACAAATAACAAATTACTTTCCAATCAAAAAATTATTAAATAATATCCACACTTTAATTCATTGACATCCAAATATATATAAATAAATTTTATTTATGATAACAACAATAGCCCATGTGTTCTTACAATCCAAAATTTAAGTTTATGTACAACAATACCTAAATTTAAACCAAGTACAAAATAAATAAAATCAAGTTAATCCCAATTAGAACGATGTGTTTAGTGCAACTATAGCATCACCAATGACAATAAGCAAATGCATGTGAACAAGCCTCTTCTTATTTCCAATTAGCACTCGAGCAAGATCATAATCTCCATCTTCAACAACCTATACATTCAAGAAAAAAAAAGATTTTATTATTATTATTATTATTAATATTGTCATAAATGAAAATTTAAACTTGCAAATTTAGAGGACTGAGATTTAAGGGAAATGCATAAAGAAATCTCAAAAAAATTGAGTTAAAGCATTGACAGAAAAGAAAAATATCCCAAGCGGCAACAGTAACACAGGGGGAAATGGAATTTCAAATAATTTCTTAGCATAACAAGAGAAAAATAAATAATAAATTAGTTGTACCTGACACAATAGTTCACCACCAAACATTGCTAAATCAATTTACAAAATGAAGTTCAATTATTTTGATAAGTAAAAATAAGATAATTCAAATCAAATAATATAAAAAGAAACTAGTTTGTGACATATGAGATGAATTCACAGTCATGATCAAATGTCAAGAGATAGAACCAAAAAAAAAAAAACCCAAAAGAACGAAAGATTACTTATGATCTTCCTACTTCTCTCAATCCAGTGATACAGAGTTCATACCATGCCACATGACAAAAGAACGAAAGAAAATAGGCAATTCTTGCTAAACATAAAACCAGTAAATAATCTTGATTCTTTGTCGTTATACACTACAATTCAATCAACCATTATTTTTTAAAAACATTTCTTTTCAATGGATTGGTAGCAATTCTTCGACCCGTGACTTAAGGAGGTTGGTATTTCAACTCATGCATTGATCATGAAGTTTATGAGGATTTGGTGTCAATCATCATCATTTCAAGAAGGGAACACATTCACTAATCACCACCAAAATATATAATTGTAAATGCCTAACTAATCTACTCTATGGTTTATGGGAATCGTAAAAATTCGAAAAAGAAAAATCAATCCCAAAGATGTTAAAATATAAAGCACAACTGTCCATATTGGGAAAAATATATATATATATATGATATATGACTATTATAGGTTTGAGAAATTCTATATAAATGCAAAAAAATAAAAATAAAAAGGGAAAAGTTAGGGATCATGAAAATTTTTTCATAAAAATGATCATGAAAAGTTTATGATCTTTGGATTACCTTGATTAGTGTGTAGTGCTTTATTCAAAGTATAATCCAAGGGTCACAAAGCTTTCATGATTATTTTCATGAAAGATTTTTCATGATACCTAGTATTGCTGAAATAAAAATAAGGTGAAATAGAAAATGTAAGAGCTCACAGATTTATTTATTTATTTATTAATGCTTTGGGCTATATGAACTCTAACAAGCATTCATGGTAAAACATGACTGTGTTGAAGTCCACTCTGTTAAAATGAATCATGAAAATGATATATATATATATGTGTGTGTATTAAAATACTAAAATATTAATACCATAAAACATGATTGTGTTGAAGTCTAATATGTCGTTACAATGAATCAAGAAGATGATATCTATGTATTAAAACACCAAAATATTAAAGTAGTATACAAGATGGGACATTCGTTAATAAAGCCTAAATAGTTAAACATTCGTTATGACATGAGCTATAATAAAGAACCTACAACCATTTCAAGCTTCTTAACAAATTTCTCTTAGGCACTTGTTAACAAAATCCCATATATATTAATGAAATGCCTACTTAACAAAAATCAAAGTACAGTAAAATGGAGAACACTAAGGCTACGTTTGAATCATGAATTTAGGCAGGGATTTAGAAAAGAAAAGGGGAAATCTAGGCGAAATTTGAATAAAATATAACTACATTTCACACATTTTCCTTTTCCCTTTCCCTTTCCATTATCCTTTCAAAATGCCTACCCAAATCGATAACCCAAATACAGCCTAAATCAATTAAACAATTTTATCAACATTGTAAGATCTATAACATTTCTGGTCAAAAAATAAATAAATAAATAAGACCTATAACATTAAAGATTATTTGGTCAAGGTTGATAATAGGAATGTGTGACATACATAGATCTAAAATTGAACCTTAGATTAAGATCGATTTACTAAGGCCACTTTGTTACATCTAAGATTTGTTACATCTCTTTCTTAGCCCAGTATGAGGCAATAAGACATAAAATGATGAGTTATTATTATTTTTTTAATCACAAAGATGAAAATAATTGTTTACCATTCAAATTTTATCAAAATTCTCCATGAGCACCACAAAAAATCATCTTGTGGTTCTATTTGGGGGTACAAGACGAAACTTTGCTCTTTAAAAAAACCTTGCTCACACTGAATTAAGTGAACTTCAACACTAAATGAAGGCTATGTTTGGATCATGAATTTAGGTAGGAATTTAGAAAAGAAAAGGGAAAATCTAGGTGAAATTTGAATGAAATATAACTACATTTCACACATTTTCCCTTTCTATTTCCTTTTCAAAATGCCTACCCAAATCAATAATCCAAACACAGCCTAAATCAATTGAACAATTTTATCAGCATCATAAGTCCTATAACATTTCTGATCAATAAATAAATAAATAAATAAATAAGACCTATAACATTAAAGATTATTTGGTCAAGGTTGATAATAGGAATGTGACATACATAGATCTAAAATTGAACCTTAGATTAAGATCGATTTACTAAGGCCACTTTCTTACATCTCTTTCTTAGTCCAGTATGATAAAATGATGAGTTATTATTATTTTTTTATCACAAAGATGAAAATAATTGTTTACCATTCAAATTTTATCAAAATTCTCCATGAGCATCATAAAAAATCATTTTGTGGTTCTATTTGGGGGTACAAGACCAAACTTTGCTCTTTAAAAAAACCCTACTCACACTGAATTAAGTGAACTTCAACATGTGTCCACATGCTTATGTGCAAACATAATTATGATTAAACATGATTAAGAATATAAAATCAAGACAACTTATTGACACCCAAATGTTACAACAATTATACTTTTTTTGACTCAGCAATTAAAAGATATCATCAAACAAACTTAGTAATAAAATTGCTGACTTTTGGTTGGACAAATCAGACAATAATTTCCTACTTTAGTTCTCATGCAAATCAACATAGAGCAGAAATCAAAGTCATGAGATCAGAGGAAATGCATAAAGAAGCTACTCTGGCCAACAAAACTAACATCAAGAATGCACTTACCAGAGGAACAATCTTCAGTTACCAGAGGATTTCCTTTCACAATTGAATTGTTATCAACATCTTGGTGCTCTTTGTCAAAGTCAAACTCAAGTTATTGTATTGCTTGATTTCCAGTACAATATTCAACTTGAACAACAAATCAATCAAAAATAAACTTGCAATCAAATTTTATTTATTTTTATTTTTTATTTTTTGGGAAGATAAAACTGAAATGAAAAAAAAGAAAGAAAAGGGAACTTGAGTGAGCTGGGACACGAAAGAGTTGTGATCGTGAACATCGGAAGCAACGGAGCAATGATCGATGCTATCAGAAGTGGAAGAGAAGAGGCTGAAGATGGATTCGACGGTGAAAATGATAGAATCGGGGTTGGTGTCTCGAGGTCTGAATGCAAATGATCTCTGCTGGTTCTGATCATCAAACCCTAGTAGCTCCGGCATTGTTGTCTGCTGTTTCTCATCATAATCTTAGAGAGAGAGAGAGAGCCACCATGGCGAGCGAGAGAGACAGAGATCGGAAAGTGAAAGTGAAAAGAGTTAGGGCATAGATAAAAGAAAGGGGCAAAATTAAGGCCTCGTTTGAGAACATGCTAATTTAGTAACTTTTTGGTTATTTGGCTAAAATATGAGCTAAAAAAAACTAGTATGTTTGGGATGACTTTTTGACTTTTTACGAAAAGATGTGCAAAAAATAGAGAGAAAAGAGAATCTTTGACTTTTTGGTATAGATTTTTGGCTTTTTTATTTTTTTAGTGACTTTTTGGCTAAACGGGTTGTTTCCCAAACGAGGCCTAAATAAAAGAAAAAATTAGTCCCCAAATTGCTGTTGCAAATATTATTTTTTGTGATCGTTAAATAATTGATAGAAAAAAATTAGTTGTAAAAAGTTATTTTCTAATAGTGAATAAATGTTAAATATAAATTAAAGTGTTTTGTTTTGTTTTTTTTTTTTTTTTTTTTTTTCGTGACGGCTAAATAGGCAGTCGTAAAAAAAAAAAAAATAGTCACAAAAAGTTGATTTTTTAGTAGTGGTAAGGATGTGGGAATATTACAATATTAATTTATATAAAAGGAAAATTAAAAATATATATATAATTACACGTTAATTAGAAAAGTGATTGAAAAAATATATATATATATATATAATCACATTTAATTGAAAAGTGACATAAACACACTCAATAAAATCAAGTGTGATTAAAATATCAATCTAATTTTTGATTTATTTATCACACTTTCAATAAAAGTGAGATATTTTCATTTGTCAAAGTGTGATCTTTAATTGTTTTTGTAGTAGTGCCATAACATTGATCCATCGATCAAAATTCTACAAACCCATAATCAAAATTGCAGTTAAAAACACCAAATAACTGAACAAATATGGAGTGAATGTGTGTGTGTGTGAGAGAGAGAGAGAGCGAGAGAGAGAGAATGGTGGAATCCAAACATACCTCAAGAATCGAACTGATATTTTTTCAGATCGAAGAGAAGAGAATGAAACCCTTCCCCTTCGAACTGTCGATCATTGCTGCCACCCAAGCAGTCTTACCGCCGAAGAGAGAGTAGCGTTTCCAGGTTAAAATCTCACCGTTGCCGAAGAATGAAAATCATGGAGAGTGACGAGGGGTTTACCTGTCTTGGAAAAAAAAAAAAAGTGGGAATTTTGAGGGGGAACTTTCCACCGCCTCAATTTTTAGAGACAGATTACCAAAAAAAAAAAAAAAACAAACAAACAAACAAAAAAAAACAATTTTTATTTATTTATTTATTTTGAAAAAATTAAAACTAATTTGAGAAGTATAAAAATCAAAAATATATTTTTAAAATTTTAAAAATGATTTATGACCTCCTAAAAGATAAAATATACAAAAATAATAAGTATTTTTTTTTTCACCAATTTTTGTTTTTGTTTTTGTTTTTGTTTTTTTGTTTTTTTTTAAGAAAAAAATTTCTGAAACAAGTTTTTGAAAATAAAACCAAATATATTGAAATTGATATTCTAACCACATTCTTTGGAAATGTTTAGATTACCTCAAATTAGCCATCTCAACTTAAGAGTGTCTGGGTTTGATGGACTCATTTTGTGATTTAATTCGATGATCACTTTAATTTTACAATTCAATAACTAGAATATTTAAAACTCTTTGAAAAGTTATAATAAAAACATAAATCACTAAATCACCTCATTTCAACAAAACTTTTATTGACGAATAGTGTTATCATCGCTAGATGTTTAACTCTTTGCCTATGCTAACTTGTCGTTGCCAAAAGTAAGCACACTAATAACGACACTTATTGTGTTGATAAAAAATAAGCCTCGTAGCTAAAATTTTTAAAATTTTGGCGCCAACCAATAATTTTGGCGCCTAGTGAATGTTATTTTTTTTAGCGACGGTAGTAAATTGCGTCAGTAAAGGTTTACTTTTACCAACGAAATTGATCACTGTGTCGCCAAAAATGTAGTTTTGGCTATGAAAAATTGATATCATGGCCAAAAGTGTAATTTCTTATAGTGAATGAGTTCGACCCATTCCACTTCCCGCTCTGATTTGAGTCCCTTTTCGCTCTGATGATCCAAATCCACCGCCCGACAAGTCTCTGGTGAAGTCCAAGTCGATTGTCGCTGTCGACAAAAGAGACAGAGAGTGATGATGACGGGGGGGACAAGAGAACACGAGAGCAATGTTTGAAAACCCAAACCAGATCGGTCGAACTGGTGACCAGACCTAGTTTCGGTCCGGATGACCCTCCAAACCCAAACTATGCTCAAAATCGGCTTATAATTTGAAAATCGAAAAAAAGGCCAGTTCAACTGAAATAACTGGTGAACTGGTCACGAGTCAACATAAGAACCGGCCGAGTTTGAAGAATTGAAGTTTATTCCAAAATTATGTTGTGGAGTGGACTTAACATGGAATGAAGCACATAAAAAGTAAGCATTCAAAC
This sequence comes from Camellia granthamiana, assembly GCA_036172215.1. Classification (NCBI taxonomy): domain Eukaryota; kingdom Viridiplantae; phylum Streptophyta; class Magnoliopsida; order Ericales; family Theaceae; genus Camellia; species Camellia granthamiana. The sequence continues at coordinate 116,720,394 of CM069903.1, forward strand.
CACTAAGTCATCAACACAATTGTTGACAATATAATAAATGTATATACTATATATTCAATATTATTTTAATTATTTTTACTAAAAATCAATGTATAAAAAACGTAAAATAAATTTTAAGAAATATTTTTTTTGTAATTATTTATTATTTATTATTTATTGTAATTTTAATATCTGTATTTTTTATACTTATAAATTTTAATATATTTATGACATAATTATGACATCACGGTTTAATTCCAGTTCACCAATGGTTGAATCAATGACCCATCCACTGATAACTTTTTTGGTTTGCTCATCAGTCCGATTTTCAAAACATTGCACGAGAGAGAGAGAGAGAGAGAGAGAGAGAGAGAGAGAGAGAGAGAGAGAACACACTTCATAGCGACGATCTGATCTGATGTGATCTCATTGATTGGCGATTTGATCTACATTGATCTGATCTATCACTTCTTGCTCCAGGAAACCTTGTCAATCGTCGATCAACAGAGAGAAACCCTTGGAAGCTAGCAGATCTGGAGAATCCTTGAGTTCTTCATTGCCAGTTGGGAGAAGAGAGAATTCGACGATTAAGACGTGAATCTACCGACTGAGAGGTGAGAAACTGATGGTCCACCGCTTGCCGCTAGAGGACAGCGGAGTCTAAGAAACTGCTTGGGAGAAGAGAGAATCAAACAGTGGAAATAGAGAGAGAGAGAGAGAGAGAGAGAGAGAGACGACCCCAACGCATACATTATTTTTATATATTTATTTGTGTGAGTTTAATTGCTTAATTATATGTTTAAGTGTAAATATCTATTTGTTTATGGAATACCTGTTAGAATTGCTGACTTAGAGATAAAAATTGAGAGCCTTAACAACTTCAGAAATCGGAATTGATTAGCCCAATAAGCTAATTAGATTATTTAGAATTTTATGGTAACTTTAATTGAAATTTGATTCAAATCAAAATAATTAGAATAATTGATTAGAATTAATTAGAGTTAGGTGGGATTAATTAACCCAAAGCAAGCTTAATTAACTTAAGCTAATTAAACCTATATATATAGCCTAAGCTTATGAGTTCATTGTCTTTATACTTTTTTGAGTTGAAATTAGAGAGAGGGAGAGAAAGAGAGAGGAACACAACAATATAGAGAGCGAAGGAAGGTATTTGTGGAAGACTTGAAGAATTGAGCTAGGATTGCACTTGAATTCAACTCTAGGTATGGAAACCACACTCAATCCTTGTAAATAATCCATATAGGAAATGAATTCACTAAGCTTTAAGACCATTTGCATGAATTTAGAAAGAATGTGCTAGGATCATCTTAGTTATGGAAGAATTGAGCATGATTGTATACATGCATGCAGGAATCACCAATTTGAGTTTGAATTCCATGAAATTTTACACATGCCTAAAGCTATATTTCACATTTTTGAAGATCTTCCATAGTTCTAACACTCCTCATCTCATACATGGTAGTTTTGAAAAAAAAAAAAAAGAGTTCAATTCATGTTATGCATGGTTTTAACTTTATATATTAAGCTTGAATTTGGAATTTGGAGCCTGATTTTTGAGTAATTGGTTTCCAATTGACTATGTTTTAATGTTCTAAAATGCTTTACCATGTTTTTGTACCAACCATGCAAAGTTTGGACTATTAAATTGCAAGTTTGAACTTCAAACACAATTCTAGAAATTCTAGAATTCGAGTTGTTTGCTCGAGTGATGGAATTATCGCTTGAGTGCACGTTTCAAGCTCCCAGTAGTTTTGCAGACAATTGCACAATGGCTCGAGTGACCAAGTGTGCGCTTAAGCGAACCCATTTTTTGCTCAGAACATGGCTCGAGCGACTGTCGAGCGTAAAAATTGAGCATCCAGTACTTTTACAGCCTTTATAGATGGCTCGAGTGACCAAGTGTGCGCTCGAGCGAACCTGTTGCATACAACTGGACCACTCGAGTGACAAAGTGTGCACTCGAGCGAATAACTTGTTTTCAGCAACTTTCAAAAAGCTCTTATAAGTGCATCATTGCATCCTCATGCTTATTAGAACATTCTTAGACATTGATTAAGACATCTATAATAAGGAATTGACATAGAAGTATATGTGAAGAAAATTGAATTGTGATAGAAGGTTAAATCGAAATGGAACCTTAGTGTGTATTTGCTATGTGTTTTGTATAGGTGGACGTCCGAGGCATAGAATCAATCTGACCCACTGTGAGTAGTAACTTTATAAAGATATGTTCAAATTATATTATCTTTGAAATTGTTATGTGGTTGATGTTTCTGAAATGCTGTTGCTTACTAATGAATGAAGTTCTCTTTTGAATTATATTTGTGGCATCCATTAGTGAGACCCTTGCCTGGGGGAAACAATACCACATCCATTGATCAATAGGCCCTCGCGTAGAGGAAACAATACCATGGCCATTGAATTAATTGAAACGCAGAGATCTTTGATATTTGACCTTAATGGTCCACTAGATTATTGATTGACTCGTTGTGGTCCATTGAATTGACCCTTGTGGTTCATTGGCTTCGACATATTATGACATTGTTATTCTATTGGATGTACCATGTATATTGATCCAAATTATCGTTACTACTTTATGAATTGAGATAGTTGGTAATCGCTTATGAATTGAGATAATTGGAGATGTCTGCCTGTGTCTTCTTCAACTGTTTCAGCACAGCCTCCTCTTCGAGCAGCTTATTTTTTTGCTTCTCCGCTTCCTTGTCCTTTCCAGATGCCTCTGGTTGATCTAAGTGTGGGGTTTGAAATAACTCCCGCTCCTAGTCATGTGGTCAACTTCGCCAATGTACCAGGTATCATCCGGCTGGTTATTCCCCCAGTCCTCATCTGTGTGAGCAAGACATAGATCGTCATCTTCCCACCACATGCCATCGGCAGCCGATAGACACCGGTCCGGCTCCGTTACAACTATTCTTGTGCCCACAGCACGTTCTGTCCCTGTGCCCACAGCACGTTCCGTCCCCACAGGGGCTTTGGCTTTTCTAGTCCTCTCAGAATCTTCGATCCTTTCTTGCTCAAACTACTTCAATACAACCTGCTGTTCAGTTTCTTCTGTTCCCAAACTGCCCATATCCTAAGCAAAATTCTTAACACCGGTGCTCTCCGGCAATGCACTCTGCTCTTCAGCCCTTCCAGCCATAGTTGATGTCCCCGTCCCTGAGGGACCCTGTTCTAGCTGAGGTTGTTCAACAATATCCGGTTGGTCGTCAAGCCATCCAGTAGACTCCACTGCCCCTTCCAGACCAAACCAGTTGACAGTCACGTCTCCTAAGTCCTGTTCGTTGAAGAATTGAAGGTTCGCAGTGTCCTCCGCTAGTTCTGCCAGGTCATCCAGCCCTTGATTAAGTCCATCTTCCCGTACTACACAAATTTCTGCCCGCATTAGCAATTCCACTCTCGGCCTAACCTGGCCTGCTGATACAATGTAACCGTTCGGGTTGTTCATGAAGCTCGCAGACCCCTCAGGCTCTGTACCATCAATCTGATCTGCCCCCACAATCGACCCACTTCTATCTTCGATAACCACCACCATCGTCTCAGGCTGGGTTCGGGAGATGTCCAACATGCACAAGTCAGTGCTGTCTGGAATGAACACCTCCGGCTTGGGTAGGTGAGAAGGGGTGATATATACGCTAGGGTCGTATGACACAACCCTAGTTTGGATCAAATTGATGCGTTTGGGAGATGGAGCTTGGTTATGTGGTGGGAGAGGGTTGGTTGTGACATTCAGTTTTTCCGGAGGCACGATCACCCTGTTGTCAATGAGATCCTGAATCTCATGATGCAATCGAAAGCACTGGTCGGTGTCATGACCATGCTGTTGGTGAAAGGCGCAGTACTTGGCCGGGTTATGGGAAGCGGGGAGTTTATCTGGTAGTGGCCGCGGCTCCAGGGGCTTCAAGTGCCATTTCTTGATCAAAACTCCCAGAGCTTTGGACAGGGGCATGTATAGTGGAGTGAAGGTTCTTTGGCCTTGGGGAGAATACTTGGTTGTTTGTGAGCTACTTCCGGACGCGCCGGTGAATGGCGTAGCTGCAAGGGTTCTTGGGGGTGGTGGTGGTGACCATGCCCATATCTGAAGATCTGGCTGCAGCAGCACTGCTTGTGCCTGCATTTGTACTACGGTTGAATGCCCTCTTAGGCTGCTCTCTGTCTTGGTCAATCAGACCCTGTTTCATAGCGTCCTCGATCTGCACCCCTATCTCATGTAGATCTGCAAATGTGGGGAGGGGGAGAACGATCATCTTCTGCATAAGCTTGGGTTGGAGGTTGCGCACAACCATCCGAATCTGATCTTTGTCAACAGGCCTGATGGTCATCATCGAGGCCTTGGCCCTCCACTTGGTCACAAAATCGGAGAAGCTCTCCTTCGGCTCTTGCCTAGTTATCTCAAGATCACGGGTTGTAACCTCGATCTGTGCATTGTAGGAGTGTTGAGCTATGAAGGCCTCAGCCATCTCCTCCCAGTTCCTTTTAACGGAATCCTCCAGTTTTGCATACCAAATAGCCGCTACACCCGACAGGGTCTGGCCAAACGGAGAAAGCTTCTGCAATCTGGAGAGGCCCATTGGCCTCAGTGTATTCGAGAATAGCCGCAGATGCACCATAGGATCTCCAGACCCGTCAAAACGGTCTATGTGCGGCATCTTAAATCGGTCCGGCAGCGTCACGGCTGAGTCGGTGTACCCATCCTCAATATTGGGAATGGACTTCACACCCTGGGATTTCTTGAATAGCTTTTCAAGCTTGCTCACTTTTAACACTGTGGGGTCCACCTCGAACTCAAAGGGAGAATCTGGTAGGTTGGTAGGTGCTTTGGATAGCTGGGGTAGGATCGGGGGCGGAGCCGGCCCTATTAGAATGTTCGTATCATCCTGGACGGGTGCTGTCTCCCCGAGTATGGGAACTCTTGGTGGGGGGGGAACTCTTGGTGGGGGGGAACTTGGTGTGAAGCTGATGCTCCAGTTTGCTGCTGTAGCCTGGTAATTAACTCTACCTGTTGGGCCATGACCTCGGCCTGTTGCTTGGCAAATTCTGTTTGACGGGCAGCGTCCTACTGCATGGTTCTCATACTTTCCTGGAGCTGACACATCATCTCTTCCATTCCTGCCATAGGATGTGGATCTGGCTGAATAACCGGTATATCTGTCCCTACAATAGAAACTGAGACCTCAGCCTGACTTTTTACTGGTGGGGTAGACCACTGATCTGGCGACCACTGTACCGATACACTGCGCCTTTTTGACCTCCGTCTGGTAACCGGGGGTAAAGAAAGGAACATTGCTTGTCGGTCTATCAGATCCCTAGATTGATTAAGTCTACGACCTCTAACCTAGAGTGCTCGGGGGATATCTACCTGGTCGGACGCAATAGTGCTAAACTACCTTGCAAAAAGATAAATAAAGCATAATAAGGAAATAATGAACAGAAAAATGGACAGCATAACAACTTAAATAAAGACAACACACAGTTGGCAAGCACAAGCTGAATGAACTGTTCTCAACCACTGATCACTGTTCCCAAATCACTGCCTCGAATCTGAATCTGATACCCGCAGACATAACTGATCCTCAAAGTACTGATGCCCGTAGGTCTGATACCTAGACTTGCAAACTAATACATGCATTCCTGTAGAGGCACACTCTAAAAAGCAGATAGCAAGTAAGTGAGAGCAAAAACACCCCTATGTTGGGGTAGGGTTTCCCTGTCCTATTTTGTCAGGAGCTAGGATTTCACTACGCACACAGCGGTTTTAAACAACCTAAAATTGGGTAAGCAACCTGTCCTAGTTTGGAATAGTCAGTATGGATTTCGATATGCACTAGGTCGAATGGTCAAAAATGGTGCCCCGGTAAAAACCGAGGTTTGTGTTCCCGTTGTAGCAGAGCCCGCAACCGGTCAGCCTTATGGCACGCTTCTCGAAGCGAGCCTCTGACAAACTGTTCAGGAATAGCATACGGCAAACACGGTGTCCTAGGTGCACCAATGCAAATGCAATGCAAAGAAACACATAAGTGTGAACAACACAAGATATCATGAGTTCGAGTCAAGTTCTCTAACTCCCCAACAGAGTCGCCAGAAACTGTAGACGCGCCCCTGTAACAAGCCCGCGGGGGACCTCGCTACAGCTCGGACTCGATTCATGTCACGGTTCTTAATCTTGAACCAAAGAGTCCAAATCTGGCAAATCGTTTCGAGAAAACAGATTTTTGAAAGAAATGCCAAACATGGACTGCTTTGCCAGATACAGAGTCGCCACCTAAATATTTTATTTTGGGAAATTTAGGAAACCCTGACTCGTGCCTAAGGCCACGTGTCCGTCATCACCAAAGTTGCCTCGGCTCGGGAACTTGGGTACGATTGGGGAAGGTCACTTCGTGAGCACCCCCGCTCGCCCGATCAAAGATCGGCCTCTACTAACCATGATATCTGGTTTTGAAAATATTATGTGTTCTTATTCCGGTTATTAGCCTAGATTTACTATGTGATGCGCACATCATACAAGTATAGACTGGATCGCCTGAATTGGAACAACGCATCTCATGTTTGTTTATTTGAAAATGGTTTGATGGTGCTACTCGCAAGTAGGCTAAGACGTGGATTTGCCACCCTTGGGTGGGCTTAGAAAACATGATTTTGCCACTATCTAGTAGACTTAAAACTCACAGTCAATGTTTTATTCCAATCCAAATAACCCAACCTTCACCCACAGGCATTCAGGCAGTTATATCACATAAGCATATAGCCTCATGGTAAGCATGCTATCATGGCAGTCACGCACACGCATGCAAGGATGCTAAAGCACAAAAACTTACCGAGTACTCCAAGCCAAAACAGAAGCTAATTAGAAATCATGCATGATCCTAATTATATAGAAATGCCTAATGCAACACATGCAAAAGTGCAACTATAGCAGGCTCGGCTATTCTAAACATGGCATATGAGATGCAACAGTTAGCAAGTATTCAATTTGGAATTGAAATACAGATGCATTTAGTATGGTGTGCCGAGCTCGGTGTATGCAAGACAGATGAATGAATGCAAACATGCTATCATACTGTATGCTAATTGAAATATGCCCTAATCTAACCATCATAAGCTGGTAAATAAAAGGGAGAAAGACGTGGGGTTGGAAGACATACATCACACGCACGCACACTTATTACAGTTATGCCCTCGCGCAGAGGGTCCGAATAAATAATACAGTCCCAAATGAATAATTACAGTCCGAATAAGTACAAAATCCTAATTAATCAACAAATTAATCTAGGAAAGCAATAAATTGGCATGCAAGCCAGGGACTGCCTCAACTCTGATCCGGATGATGAATGATGCATGTTCGGGGTTGCCTTGCGCGGAAATCCACTGCGATGTCCCGATTAGCCTCTGTTTGCAATTGTTCTTGGAATGCCTGCCAAGCTCCGGAAGGCTGCTGATTCTTGATTTGCTGCAACAGAGAGCAAGAAAGGGGCATGGCAATGTATTTTTGCACATGTATGCATGCCTCGATTCTCGTGCCACCAATCACGCATCTCGATGCATGATGGCCGAGGAGTCGAATTGCACAACTCAATATGGAATGAATGCACAGGAGGACACAATAAGACCTAACTCCATCATGGATAATCCGGAGTGTCGGTGACTGGGAATTGAGACACGTTCCGTCACTCGGAGTACGAAACGCACCTCGTTTCCCGTGCTCGGGCTAACCCCTATCCCAAACACGATGCACTATGCATGACATGCATGAATGCAACTAAGATACAACCTAACATACACAATGCTATGGAATGGCATACACGATGCACGAGGTAACATGGCATACACAATGCGCTAATATACAACCTAGCATACGCAATGCTATGAAATGAAATGGCATACACAATGCATAATGGGCTTACACCAACACAAGTGGACCTCAGCCACACTCACGTAGGAGGCCATAAGATGAAAATGAGACAACTCGAAATGCGTGCACACGTGCACGCAAACCGAGGACCGATCCTAGGGCACAAAATGCCACTCTAACAAGGCATGACAAAGCATGGAACATGGCATGCAAGCATGCAAATTTCAGTACTGAAATGTGATGCAAAACAGCCCCGAAACATGGCAAAATGACACCCGATGGATGGAATGAGTCCCGAAACATGAAATTAGGCGCATGGAATGACCTATGGCTATGCAATGCATGCATTATTTGTACATGAAGTATGAAGACAGATTCAAAGCAGCCCCAAAACAAGCATATTTACAGTTTTAAGCAAGGCCAAACAGTGAACACAAATGGGGCTAAGCTAGCATGCAAAAATGGCCCCGAAAGAGAGATAATGAAGCAAGTAGTAGCTGCTGACCCCGAACATGGGAGGGCCCTTCAACAATGTTGAAGAGGGGCCCAAAATATGGCATTTTATAGTTTATGACTCAATCCAAAACAGTGCACAAGCAAGCTAAAAATATTGTGCAAAACAAGGCCTAAAGAGAGGTTTAAACACAAAGAGCAAAAAGGATGCCCCAAACAGCAAAAGTCCCTTGATCAAACATGGAGAGAGGGGGGGGGAAATAAGGCCATTTACAGTTCGGACCAGAGCCCAAAAACATAAACACAAGGGGCTAACAAATCATGCAAAAATGAGGCCAAAAGAGGGATATAAAGGCAAGTGGCAAATGGAAGCCACAAACAGTGATGAGCCCTTCAACAATGTTGAAGAAGGGCTCAAAATAAGCTTCTTTACAGTTCAGACCAGAGATCAAAACAGTTTACATATATGCCTAAAATAATATGCAAGAAAATGGCATACAAAGGAGGTAATGAAGCAAGTCCAAAAAGGGAGCCTCAAACAGTGAGAGGCCCTTAAACAAACATGAAATAGAGCTAAAAAAAAAGACATTTTTAGTTAGGGTCGGAGCCCCAACATGCAAGCACAAAGAGCTAAGATATGAACCAAGAAAAGGGTCAAAAAGGGGAGAAGAGGACTTACCCTTGAAGACTAATCTTTGACAGCCTTTTGGACCAAGAAATGCTGTCTCCTAAGCTCTGAGAAGACCCTCCAAGCTGCTGGAATGGAGTGGTGGTGTGGTGCTAGGTGATGGTGAGGAAATGGTGTAAGAATCAAAGTGTTTTTTAAGGCTTAGAGTAGCGAGAGAGAGAGAGAGAGAGAGAGAGAGAGAGAGAGAGAGAGAGAGAGATTTAATGTGAGAGCTCCAAACCAAAATTTTCTAACCCCTAAAACACAGCTGGGGGGTCTGTTATATAGACACAAGAGGGTGGAAAAGAGGGGGAAAAATGGGGGGGAAATGAAATTCAAATTTCCCTCCAAAATTGGCCTAAAAGGGAGATAAAGGGGCAAGTGATAGTAGGAGATCTCAAACCGAAGAGAGCCCTTCAACAAAGTTGAAGAGGGGCTCAAAATAAGATACTTTTTAGTTTATGACAAGCCACGAAAATAAATACAAGTAGGCCTAAACTATCATGCAAGAAAAGGCCTAAAAGAGGAGTAAAGAAGCAAGTGGCAGTAGGAGATCTCAAACAGCAAAAGGCCCTTAATCAAACTTGAAAAGGACCTCAAAATATGACTATCTCAAGTTCGGGTCGGACCCCAAAAAAGCAGAATGAAGGTTCGGAAGTCAAAACACGCAGTTCGGGGCCCCGAAAGTGGGCTGTTAGGCACCGGAAGTGGTGTCCGACCACGAAGTTGGTCTCTCGGACCACAGTGTCCCTCAAAAGGGAGGAAATAAGGTGTGTGCCAAAAACCGGAGCAAACGGAGGTGGTTAAGCGGTCCCGAACCGAGGCACACGGCCGACAACTCCGAAAAACCGGGAACCGGGCTCCAAACGGGAAAAATGGCCTACGACCACAAAACGTAGCCTATGGCCACTGAGAGATGGTCTATGAGACCTCTTCCTCCCTTCGGGAAGAGAAAACAGAGAAAACAGGGCCTGGTTCGCAAACTGAGGCAAAGCACAAAAGAGTCCGGAAGTCCGGAGGCAAGGCTCGCAGCCGGGACTCCGCAACCTCAGAACGAGCAAAATATGCAACATTACCAAGCGCTCAATCGGTGACGTCTGAGTCTTAAGGTCGGTCAAAAATGGGGTGTTTACAGTTGCCCTCTTTGATAGAACTCGGAAGTCAAGAAGTGACGGGAGTGAATGTCAAAGCCCAAAGACGACCCATTTTTGACAAGGCCGAAGACTTGGACAAACAAACAAAGTACAGACAAATAAATGGTTACGCCCGCAGGCTGCCTATGTATCCCTTTGCAAGGAATCAAACCAGCGTAGTTCAGGGGCATGATGCAAAATGATATGCAGAAAGATTTTAATAATTGGACTTATACGCTACGCGAAGCCGGTTTGAAGATTGGACTTATACGCTACGCGAAGCCAGTTTGAAAATTGGACTTATACGCTACGCGAAGCCGGTTTGAAAATTGGACTTATACGCTACGCGAAGCCGGTTTGATAATTGGACTTATACGCTACGCGAAGCCGGACATCACTCATGATCATGCAAAGAGAGTTGTAATGAAGCAATTATGCGAAATAAATGCAACATTTTAAGCGAATGCTAGGCAAGCAAGTAAACTCGAACCAAACTATACCTCATGCAGAAAGGATGTAAGAAAATTATGGAATTTTCACGAACATGTGCGATAGATATACAAAGGTGAACGAAGTGTGTGATTGATGCACGAAGCGAGCGTGTGTGATAGATACACAAAGCGAACGTGTGATAGATACACAAAGTGAAGCGAGTGTGATGGATACACTATATGAAGCAAAGTGTGATGGATACACTAGGTGAACAAGTACGATTGATATACTGAAGGTGAACACGAAGTGTGATAGATGCACTTGGTGAACAAAGTATGATTGGTATACTAAATGGTGAACACGAAGTGTGATAGATGCACTTAGTGAACAAAGTGTGATTGATACACTAAAAGCGAACACAAAGTGTGATAGATGCACTAAGTGAATAGAGTGTGATTGATACACTAAACGGTGAACACAAAGTGTGATAGATGCACTAAGTGAACAAGTGTGATGGATACACTAAAAGTGAACACAAAGTGTGATAGATGCACTAAGTAAACAGAGCGTGATTGATACACTAAAAGTGAACGCAAAGTGTGATAGATGCACTATGTGAACAGAGTGTGATTGATACACTAAAAGTGAACACAAAGCGTGATAGATGCACTATGTGAACAGAGTATGATAGATATACTGAATGGTGAACACGAAGTGTGATAGATGCACTTAGTGAACAAAGTATGATTGATATACTAAACGGGGAACACGAAGTGTGATAGATGCACTTAGTGAACAAAGTGTGATTGATACACTAAAAGCGAACACAAAGTGTGATAGATGCACTAAGTGAATAGAGTGTGATTGATACACTAAACGGTGAACACAAAGTGTGATAGATGCACTAAGTGAACAAGTGTGATGGATACACTAAAAGTGAACACAAAGTGTGATAGATGCACTAAGTGAACAGAGTGTGATTGATACACTAAAAGTGAACACAAAGTGTGATAGATGCACTATGTGAACAGAGTGTGATTGATACACTAAAAGTGAACACAAAGCGTGATAGATGCATTATGTGAACAGAGTATGATAGATATACTCAATGGTGAACACGAAGTGTGATAGATGCACTTAGTGAACAAAGTGTGATAGATATACTGAATGTGAACACGAAGTGTGATAGATGCACTTAGTGAACAAGTATGATTGATATACTAAAAGTGAACACAAAGTGTGATAGATGCACTATGTGAACAGAGTGTGATTGATACACTAAAGGCGAACACAAAGTGTGATAGATGCACTATGTGAACAGAGTGTGATTGATACACTAAAGGCGAACACAAAGTGTGATAGATGCACTATGTGAACAGAGTATGATAGATGTACTGAATGAATGAAGTGTGATTGATACACTAACTAAATGAAGTGTGATTGATACACTAACTAAATGAAGTGTGATTGATACACTAAAGTGAATATATGCGTGATAGATACACAAAAGGATAATGTGTGTGATAGATACACAGAATGAATGAAGTGTGATTGATACACTAAAGTGAAGAGAGTGTGATTGATACACAAAATGAGAATGTGTGATAGATACAAAGCGAGTGTGTGTGATTGATACACAATATAAACAAAGTATGATTGATACACTGAATGAATGATCTTAAACGGAACTGCTTTGAATGAACCGTACATACAATATCGTGCATGACTGAGAAAGAAACTTGATAGGTACAATGCATTACAATGCATGATGCTTACGGAAAGCAATAAATGGACAAAGCGGCGCTTTAGAAAGCACCTCATGAGGTGAGTGGCGGTGAACCGCTCTTCTCCGACGGGGATTTCCCCTTGTGCTCTCTTCGAACACTTTACCTTCAACTCACAGTACAAAGGCTCTGGAATGCCGGCAAGGGTTCTACATGTAGAACACTTTGGATGCTACCATTCTTCCTGATCATATTCACAACTTTCCCTATTCTCCAACGGGGTGACAGACTAGGTTGGTTCAGTATCCAGAATTGAGGTGCATACACGCTATCTCAACCTATGGGGCTTCCATACAGATTTCAAGCCGAGGACATGCCTCTGGGTATTTAAACCAGACTTTAGTGTCGGAAATCCCGAACCTTTGCGTTCTAGGCCACGGCCATTCGAACTCTAGTTTCCACCGTCGCAGTTGGTCTCCTAGGAACTCATTGCAAACACGGCCAAGATGTCCCTGGCATGAAACGGTACTCGAGGAGAGCACTTCTGATCGCCATTTTGGCTTGAGGCAGACTTGATCTTGAGCTTGAGGTAGAGTCACACTCATACTTCAGAGCATTGGCAAGACCTGAAGAGGTACACACGGGATGCAATCTCGGAACTTACTGAAGTTGGAGCAAACTCAGATGCCCGACATTTTCCCCTTTTGCTTTTGCTTTGCTGTCCGGAACCATTATAGCTTCAGATAGGTCCTAGTTCTACTGTTCTCAGATGACCTGGGTTGAACCGTGCGGTTTTATGAAAGAACGAATCTTGTTTTGCACAAACGTGAAGAATGGCACGGCACTTTGAGCACAAAACGATTTTATTTTTGAAATTGAGAGATGAGTTTTCGACCGGGTATTGAGCCTACGATTGAACATGGTGAAAAAGACTCAACAAAAAAAAAAAAAAAAAAAAAGGTAGACAACCTGAACACATCGAGACACGCTCGGAACAACTCAAAACAAGAATCGAGATAAAACAAAAAGACACGACACTCAGACGTACACAGGGAGCCTATTTCACCGGGTAGTGTTTTCCACCCTTTCTCATTTGTGATTCTCACATCACTCGGCCCTCAGGCTCTGTTTTTCTTAAAAAGCCCTTTTCTCACTTTTTCTCTCAGCGCACATCTCTCTATTCTTCAATCTCTCATTTTTCAATCCCTCCCCTGGGTGGTTGATGGATAAACAGGAAGTTGCAGGCTCTTGCCCTAGCATGCTGCTAGATTCTCTTTCTTCCGTTCACAGCTAGTGAATTCCCCCCATAGAAGGGTTGCGCTACAACTGGGTGTGTAGCAAATCCGCAGCTAACATCGGTTGATGATACTTTGCTGGGGAGTTTGGACGTGATAAGATCTATCCAGATGATGGAGTGGAATATCTTGCCCCATTCCAGTTCGTGCTTCGCACTTGGCTTGATACCTCATTGCTTGGAGGATGTGAGAGCTTTCTGTCCTTTTGCTGTTAGCTTCAGTTGTGCTCTCTTCTGGCAGGTAGAGTGTCCTTCTTGGCAAGTAGAGTGCCCTTTCTAGCAAGTATTTTGACAAAGGGGAAAAGACAGAACACCTGACTCAACTGTGCCCCTAGTTCATTATTTTGACCATTTTTTGTTTTTGCTTTCTACTAAAACAATTTTGACCAAAATGAGAGTTAGATTAACATGCTTGTTCGATTTTTGATTTAAAATCATGCAAGTCAGGCTGTGAGCACTGAAAATTTTCCTTTTTTGGGTCCAAGAAATGGTCCACTTTTAGAAAAATGGGATAATTTTTGAGAGAATTAGTCAACCTCAGTAAAAATTCTCAAAAACTATTTTGTAAACGGCCATTGCTCAACGAGCACGGAACCTACTCCTGAGATGCACAACCTCAGATCTGAAGGAAAATTGCCCCCTGCTTGAAGAGAGTGTAGACGTCCCCGAGCGCATCCCGGGCGAGGGTGCGACTCCCCCCCGTTCTGGTTCGATATTGGGTCACTACAGTTCAAAGGACTCAAATGTCACGGTTCTTAATCTTGAACCAAAGAGTCCAACTCTGGCAAATCGTTTTGAAGAAAAACTGATTTTTGAAAAGAAGTGCCAAACATGGACTGCTTTGCCAGATTACAGAGTCGCCACCTAAATATTTTAAAATGGGGAAATTTAGGAAACCCTGACTCGGTGCCGAAGGCCACGTGTCCGTCATCACCAAAGTGATCTTGGCTCGGGAGCTTGGGTACGATCGGGGAAGGTCAGCTATGAGCACCCCCTCTCGCCCGGTCCGAAGACCGGCCTCTACTAACCATGATATCTAGTTTTGAAAACGTTATGTGTTCTTATTCCGGTTATTAGCCTAGAATTACTATATTATGCGCGCAGCAAACAAGTATAGACCAAATCGCCTAAATTGGAACAAAACACTACATGTTTGTTTTGAAAATGGTTTGCTACTCGCAAGTAGGCTAAAATGCAGATTTTACCACCCTCAAGTGGGCTTTTTAGAAAAGACAGTTTTGCCACTATCTAGTGGGCTTAAAACTCACAGTTTTAATGTATTATCCCAATTCAGGCAATTCGACCTCCATCCACAGGCATTCAAGCAGTTATATCACATAAGCAGCTAGCCTCATGGTAATCATGCTATTATGGCAACATTCACACGCATGCGATATGCTAAAGCATAAAAGCTCACCTAGTACTCCAAGCCAAAATAGAAACTAGTTAGTAATCATATGCATGATCCTAGTTCATGTTAAGTGGCTAATGCAACACATGCAAAGAATGTAATCTAGACAGGCTCGGCTATCCTAAACATGGCATATGGAATGCTACAAATAACACATATTCAATTTGGAATTGAAATACAATGCAGTTTGTATGATGTGCCGAGCCCAATGCATGTATAACAAATGTATGGATGCACGCATGCTATCATACTGTTATGCTAATTTAAATATGCCCTAATCTACCATCATAAGCAGGTAAATAAAAGGGAAGAAAGAAGTGGGGGTTGGAAGACATACATCACACTCACCCACACTTATTACAATTTTGCCCTCGCGCAAAGGGTCCGAAAGAATATACAGTCCCAAAATAATACAATCCGAATACAAAATAAATTATTACAAAAATTTCTAATTATCAAATGAAATTCAATATAAAAAGGAAGGGGCCTCAGCCCTGCCTCGGGATGCGCGAATGATGCATGCTCGAATCCGACTCGCCCGGAAAGTCCGCACCATGCCACTGTTGCCTCTGTTTTACTGCCTTTTCTTCTCTGAAAACTGTCAAAGTCCCAGAGAACCTTCTATGAGCATTGCAGAACATCATCGGCTGGGAGGGATGGCCACCGGCCGAGGGAAAAGTCCATCGGCTGTCCATGAGGCCATCGGCTACCTATATAGTGCCGGTCGGCACTATATACTGCCGGTCGGCACAAAATTCCTGCAGGAGACAGTTTTGACAGCAGCAGCAGACAAGCAGTGCATGGCATGAATTTTTAGGCATATGTAAGCATGGCCAATGCTTCCCTATCATGTTTGGGACTCAAGGGAGCATGACCCTTGATTCTTGGGCCATCAATTACGCATCTTGGTGCATGATAGCCTAAGAAATCAAGATTGCATTTCAATGTCAATATGCATGCAACACACAAATGAGAACTAAGTCCCTATCATGTTTGGGACTCAAGGGCCTTAGTGACCATGAGTTGAGACAAGTTGCATCACTTATAGTATGAACTCATCTCAACCCTTACACTTGGTTTGACACCCTAAACCAGGTAATGCAATGCATGTTATGCAAACATGGCTCCATGATGCAACCTAATACTAAAATGCCAACATGCCAAATGTAATGCAACATGCAAGGTACAAATGCAATACAAACATGGGCAATTTAGGCGATAGGACTAACACGTAGCAACACTTGATGAATCAATTAAGCAACAAACATGAGGCAAGCATGCAATGGTGGATTTAACTACAATGGGGCAGCCCTCAAACCAACCCAAAACAGTGGCAAAACACCCAAGATTGTGACCAATGTACATGCCAATGTGCAAAACCAAATGGGGCCAAGTCTAGGGCACCAAAAGGGAACACTCCTCCATCATTATCAAGACCACTCATGACATGAATTATGTAAGCAAAAACAGAGTTCCATCATGCATAAATACACCCAAAAACCTTGGTATGACAGCCCCAAAATGCTTTAAACATACAAGCATGCATAAGGCCTATTCCTAGACACAAAAGGGGACACCTTTAAAGCATGAAGTAAGCCACGTATGCAAACATACAATCATGATTTATGGACTGAAATATGATCCTAAATGATGTCAAATCAATGAGTATAGTCCAAGCTAAGCATGTTAGGGGCCAATATGCTTAAGATTTACGAGTCAAAACACAAGGCAACCACATCAAGCACACCAAACATGGCAAAAACAGTGGCTCACAGCCCTTAAACATGACAAAATGATGCTAATATCTTCATGAAGTGAGGCTCATACATGCAAGAAACATGGCCTAAACTCAAGGCTCATTTCTAGGCAAACTAGAGCATTACAAAGCAAGTATAAGAGGCATGCCAAGGACCACAAAACCAACCAAAAACAGAGATGACATATGATCCCAAACACCCAAATAAGCTCTGAAATGAAGGCATATAAGACTAAAAATGCATGCTACCATGTGAGCCAAAGTAAGGACCAAAGAGGGACAAAGGGGAGAGGGGTGTCCCTCCCCTATTCATGACTAGAAAATACCTTCCTCACCACTGAAAACCCACTGGTTTTCAGTGGTGAGAAGACCAAAAACACCAAGTAAGCAAAGCTTCAAGAAAAGACACCAAAATGGCCAAAACAAGGCCTAAGAGGATGAGACTCTACCCGAACCACAAAACAATCTTAATGAATGTTCTTAAGCAAGGAAAAACAAGCCTTTTTTATGTTAAGCACAAAGCCAAAAACACAAAGCAAAATGGGTAGAAAGCTAGTGCAAGAATGGGGAATCTAAAGTGAAGTGCTCACCCTTGAAGATCTTTTGAAGAACAGATGGTGCAGCCCTCTTCTAGTGATCAAAATCAGTCCAAAAGCTCAACAAACAACCCTCCAAGTCTCTCAATCTCGGAGCTAGGTGTAATAGTGTGTGTAATGGTGCAAAAGTAAGGCAAAACACACTATTTAGGCCTAAAACACACACACAAGGATGAGAGAGATGAGGATATAGATATAGATAGATATATATCAGAGATGTATAGATATAAGCTCTGGTTTTTGTGTTGGAAATGGCTAACCCCTCTCAATGGGAGAGGAGGGGTGCTTATATAGGCACAAATAATGGCTCAAAGCTTCTCCAAGAAGCTAGCCAAAAGGGGCAAAGGGTGCACAAGGGTCTTGGCTTCTTGGAGAAGCTAAGACAGCTGTCCAAGCTTCTCCAAGAAGCTTGGGCAAAAGGGTCAACCTTCTAGAAGGTTTAGGGGTTCAAAGGTGCAAAGTGGTCACTCCTATGCACGGGGATGAGTGATGGTGCATTCCAGCTGGCACAGCTGGCATGCACCATGCCTTAGGGGTTCAAAGAGTGCACGCCGGCCAGCCAAATAAATCATCGGCACAAAAAAGTGCCGGTCGGCAACATATAGTGCCGACCAGCCATATATTTTTAGAAAACAGTGCCGATGGCCAAAAGGGAGTGCCGGTAGAGGGTGGGGGCAGCCGGTGGGATTTAGGGATGGCTAGCAAGCCTCCTCCTACCCTAAAATGCAAAAACACACAAGTCTTGGTGCAAAACCAAGCACAGAACAAGCCGGTTGAGAGGTCCTGAGGCACGACGCGCAGCCGGGATCTCCGGGAACTCAAGATGAACACAATCATGGATAATCACCGGGTGTTCAAGCGGTGACGTCCAAGTCTTGAGGACGGTCAAAAATGGGGTGTCTACAGTTGCCCCTCTTTGACAGAACTCAGGAGTCATAACAATGACGGGAGTGAATGTCAAAGCCCAGAGACGACCCATTTGTGTTCAAAAGGTTTTGAAAAACTTAGGTCATTACAATGACTTCAAGGCACAGAAAAGACAGAGTCCTTAGTCAAATGCTATCATCTCCTTCAGAACTTCCGGCATAACTGGCACAAGGCAGAAGCAAAGGCGCGAGCGTAAAAATCACTGCTGTTTCATTCATAAACTGCTGGCATAACTGGCTCCCTGGCAGAAACAGACTCAAAACAAACAAAAAGACAAACGCAAAACAAAATGGTGACGCCTGAGGTAACACCCCCGGAATCACCCGACTCCTATACAACAGGACTGACTCGATACAACAAGATAGACCCAAAACAAAAGAGACTGACTCAAAACAAAAAGACAGAATCAAAAACAAAACAACAAGACTGACCCAATACCCAAGTCAGAAAGCACAAAAGCTAGCATTCGCAAATGCTCAAAACAGTGCATGCCATCCACCATATCTGGAGTTAATCGAGCGTCGCCCGCAGGTGGTTCATTCTCCGATCTCATCACATTATCCCCCACAGGTTCACTGGTCGAGTGCCGATAGACTTTGTTGGACTGGCGCGGGGATGACCCTGTTGTCAAACAGATCTTGTACATGATGGCGCAGACGAAAGCAACTGTCAGTGTCATGACCGGTTTGTTGATGGTACGCACAGTATCTAGTATGGTCATGCTTTGGAGGGAGAGGATCAGGTAAAGGCCGTTGTTCCAATGGTTTCAGATGTCCTTTCCGGATTAAGGCCTCTAGAGCCTTTGACAAAGACATATAAAGTGGGGTGAAAACCCTCTTGACTCGGGGTGGATATTTGGCCGTCTGTGAGCTACTTCCGGACGCACCGGTGAATGGGGTAGCTTTTTTTGATGTGGTGGTGGTGACCATGCCCACTTCAGAAGATCTTGCAGCTGCATCACCACTGGTGGTAGCATTCGAACTGCGGGAAAACGCCCGCCTAGGCTGCTCCTTCTCCTGGTCAATGAGGCCCTGCTTCATGGCATCCTCGATCTGTACTCCCATCTCATGCAAATCTGAAAAGGTAGGGAAGGGGAGCACGATCATTTTCTACATTAGCTTGGGCTGGAGGTTGCGCACAACCATCTGTATTTGATCCTTATCCGTTGGTCTAATGGTCATCATTGAGGCCTTGGCCCTCCAGCGGGCCACGAATTCTGAGCACACACTTATTACAGTTATGCCCTCGCGCAGAGGGTCCGAATAAATAATACAGTCCCAAATGAATAATTACAGTCCGAATAAGTACAAAATCCTAATTAATCAACAAATTAATCTAGGAAAGCAATAAATTGGCATGCAAGCCAGGGACTGCCTCAACTCTGATCCGGATGATGAATGATGCATGTTCGGGGTTGCCTTGCGCGGAAATCCACTGCGATGCCCCGATTAGCCTCTGTTTGCAATTGTTCTTGGAATGCGTGCCAAGCTCCGGAAGGCTGCTGATTCTTGATTTGCTGCAACAGAGAGCAAGAAAGGGGCATGGCAATGTATTTTTGCACATGTATGCATGCCTCGATCCTCGTGCCACCAATCACGCATCTCGATGCATGATGGCCGAGGAGTCGAATTGCACAACTCAATATGGAATGAATGCACAGGAGGACACAATAAGACCTAACTCCATCATGGATAATCCGGAGTGTCGGTGACTGGGAATTGAGACACGTTCCGTCACTCGGAGTACGAAACGCACCTCGTTTCCCGTGCTCGGGCTAACCCCTATCCCAAACACGATGCACTATGCATGACATGCATGAATGCAATTAAGATACAACCTAACATACACAATGCTATGGAATGGCATACACGATGCACGAGGTAACATGGCATACACAATGCGCTAATATACAACCTAGCATACGCAATGCTATGAAATGAAATGGCATACACAATGCATAATGGGCTTACACCAACACAAGTGGACCTCAGCCACACTCACGTAGGAGGCCATAAGATGAAAATGAGACAACTCGAAATGCGTGCACACGTGCACGCAAACCGAGAACCGATCCTAGGGCACAAAATGCCACTCTAACAAGGCATGACAAAGCATGGAACATGGCATGCAAGCATGCAAATTTCAGTACTGAAATGTGATGCAAAACAGCCCCGAAACATGGCAAAATGACACCCGATGGATGGAATGAGTCCCGAAACATGAAATTAGGCGCATGGAATGACCTATGGCTATGCAATGCATGCATTATTTGTACATGAAGTATGAAGACAGATTCAAAGCAACCCCAAAACAAGCATATTTACAGTTTTAAGCAAGGCCAAACAGTGAACACAAATGGGGCTAAGCTAGCATGCAAAAATGGCCCCGAAAGAGAGATAATGAAGCAAGTAGTAGCTGCTGACCCCGAACATGGGAGGGCCCTTCAACAATGTTGAAGAGGGGCCCAAAATATGGCATTTTACAGTTTATGACTCAACCCAAAACAGTGCACAAGCAAGCTAAAAATATTGTGCAAAACAAGGCCTGAAGAGAGGTTTAAACACAAAGAGCAAAAAGGATGCCCCAAACAGCAAAAGTCCCTTGATCAAACATGGAGAGGGGGGGGGGGGGGGAAATAAGGCCATTTACAGTTCGGACCAGAGCCCAAAAACACAAACACAAGGGGCTAACAAATCATGCAAAAATGAGGCCAAAAGAGGGGTATAAAGGCAAGTGGCAAATGGAAGCCACAAACAGTGATGAGCCCTTCAACAATGTTGAAGAAGGGCTCAAAATAAGCTTCTTTACAGTTCAGACCAGAGATCAAAACAGACTTCACACACAAGCATTCAGGCAGTTATATCACATAAGCAATTAGCCTCATGGCAAGCATGCTGTCATGGCAAAACTCACATTCATGCAAGATGCTAAAGCATAAACACTCACAGTGTACTCCGAGCCAAAACAAGAAACTAGTTAGAAATCATGCATGATCCTAGTTCATGTTAAAATGGCTAATGCATCGCATGCAAAGTGCAACTAGAACAGGCTCAGCTAATCTAAAATGGCATATGAGATGCGACAATTCGATACATGTATTCAACTTGGAATTAAAATACAATGCAGTTAGTATGATGCGCCGAGCCCGGTGCATGCAATACAGATGAATGGTGCAAACATTCATAGCATAAGGATGCTAATTGAAATATGCCCTAGAACTAACCACTAAAAGCAGGTAAGTAAAAGGAAGAAAGAAGTGGGGGTTAGAAGACATGCATCACACACGCGCACGCTTATTACATAATTGTGCCCTCTCGACGGAGGGACCAAAAAAATAATACAAATCATCTAATTAACTAACTAACAAGCTAATTAATTAATTACACAACCAAATCGAAATAAATAACTATTCTAAGTTATTAAAACACTGAAATGGCCTCGAGACGAGGGATGAATGCATGCTCGGACGGCTTCGCTCGGAAATCCATCGCTATGCTTCATGTTGCCTCTGTTTGCACTGCTCTATACCTCTGAAAATTGTGCCAACTTCTGTGACACTTCTGAATCATCTTGTGTACACTGTGGGAGGTCATCGACCAAGAGATGATGCCATCGGCCAAGATAGGAAGGTCATCGACCAAATATAAGGCTCTCGGCCAAATGTTTGTTGCCGATCGGCACTGAATATGGTCGATCGACCATCTCTTCCTGTGAAAAGCACATGTTGCTACAGCAGAGGACAAACAGAGCATGACAATACATTTACAAGATAATATCTGCACAACTACACCCCTTATCATGTTTAAGACTCAAAGGTGTGTAGTTCTCGACTCTTGGACCACCAATCACGCATTTCAATGCATGATGGCCAAAGGAGCCAAGTGTGCAATTCGATATCAAATGAAATGCACAAAAAAAAAAAAAAACACATGGGGGGCCCCAACCTCTATCATGCTTGATCAAGAGGCAAGGGAATACACACACAATGCAATGCAACCTAAGCATGCAAGTAAGCTAATGCAACATGAGCATGCAAGCAAGCGATATGCAACCTAAGCATGCAAACATGCATGCATATAATGTAATAGGCATGCAACAACAATACCAATAACAAACATGCAACAACATGTAACCTAACAAGTATGCGAGATGGATGAGCATGCAACAATATGTCAATTAGCAAGCATGCAACAAGCATGTAAGCATACTATAATAGGACTAGCATGCCACAACATGTAAGGGAACTAATATGCAACAACATATAATGTACCAAGTATGCAACAAGCATGCGACAACATGCGAGGTAAACATGCAACAACATGCGAAAGGATGGACTTAAACTAAAGTGGACAGCTCTTAAACATACCCAAATCAGTGGCCGAAATGCTAAGAAATAATAGACAAAAGTATATGCAAACATGCATTCCAATTGGCCTATCACCTAAGCATAGGAGAGCAACTTCCAAGAACACTTAAAAGGAGACAAATATGGACATGTGACATACATTGCAAGCTTTGAAATCATGTTAGGAAAGGTGCCAAACCAACCAACCAAACAAAGCAAGCAAGTCATGCAAAAAGGCTTAAAGCTTGAAACTAGCCAAGGGACTCAAACAAAGGCTATGCAAAATCTGAAGCAAATGACAAGTATAATCCAAAACAATCCTAGATCATGCCAAAATGAGCCTAAAACATGCAAGGACCAAAGCTAAAATAAGCTAGAACAAAGGGCCGAAAGCATGAGGCATGCAAGGCTACAAAAGAGGTGTTCCACTACACCTATCAAAACCAAACATGGCATGAGTTAAGCGATAAAAAATAGAGTTATGGCATGGTAAAACAAGACCAAAAACCCACTTAGATGGCATCCCAAAGGCCTAAACATGATGGCACACACAATGACCCATTCATGAGGCATAAAACATCAACTCTTTAAAGCATTAAAGGAGTGACAAGTGCAAGTGTTTGAGCATGAAACATGGATTGAAATAGTATAACAAATGATGCCAAATCATTGAAATGGTCCAAGTAAAGCATGCTAGTGACTTGGACATTTAAGGCTAACAAGCTAGAATGCCTTATGGCTATACAAAGCATGTCATATATGGTCAAAACAACTCAGATCAGAGCTTAAGCATGTTATAACAAGGCTAAAAGCTTCATGGAGTCAAGCCAAAATCATGCTAGAAACATGGCTTAAAGCACGATGCATGTTAAGGCAAATGAAATGATTGCAAGCCAAGTACATGAAGCATACATGGTATGTCCAAACCAAGTCAAAACAGTGTTATATCATGGCAAAACAAAGCCTGATACATACTGAAATGAAGCTAAAACAAGCCAAGCAAACATGCTACCAATATAAGCCATTTATACTAGCATTCAAGACAATAAGGAGAGGGGATGACCCTCTCCTATTTAGGACTCTAAAACCACCTTCCCACCGCTGAAAATCCTCTGGATTTCAGTGGTAGGAAGGTCATGCAAAGCCAAGAACAAGGGCCAAAAGGGATGGCCTAAAACAAGGCTTAACAAGGCCTTGGAGGGGGTAAACAACCCTAAACCAAAAAGAGACCTTAACCAAAGATTTAAAGCACCAAAAAATAGAACTTTTATCAGTTAAGAGCTAGGCTTAAAACAATAAGCAAGTAGGTCTAAAAGCTTAAGTAAGAATGGGGGTTTAAAAGCAAGTTTGCTCACCCTTGAAGAACACCTTCAAGAACACCACTCCAGCAACTTTCTCTGATCAAAACCAACCCAAGAACTCTAAAACCAACTCCCTAGTATCTCAGCAACCAAGGTTGGTGTATTGCTAGGTGTTTGTGTGCAATAGTGTGAACAAAACACCCTTTAGAGCACAAAAACACACACAAAGATGTAAAGAGAGGGAAATATAGAGATAGATAGATACAACTTCTCTAACCCTCTTTTTCAGAACCTCTGAGAAGGGAGGAGGAGCTCCCTTCTTATAGAAATCCAATTCCAAGGCTTCCTAAGCAAGCTAAGCAAAGGTGCAAATCCCTCTATACACGTGTATGGAGGGTGTGAATTGTGCATGCCAGCTGTGACAGCTAGCATAAAATATCTGCATAAAGCAGATGAACAGGGTTTGGCCAGAAAACATGGCCGATCGGCCAACAATTTTGGCCGATGGCAAGAAAACAAGGCCGATGGCTTCAAGCCTTGGCCGATGGGTTGAGGGGATGGCCAACAAGCCACCCTCTTCACTCAGAAGCAAAAACAGAAGTGTTTGCTCCACAACCAAGCACAAAACAGACAAGTTGAGAGATCTTGAGGCAAGGCGCGCGGCCGAGACCTCCGGGAACTCAAAACGAACACGAACATGGATGATCATTGAGTGTTCAAACGATGACGTCCAAGTCTTGAGGATGGTCAAAAATGGAGTGTCTACATTGGGCTTGAGTCACCTATTGTGATATACTTTTTATTTTGTATTTTCGTTTTGTTATTTGGGGGTTGTTTTGAATTTAAAACTATGAATGTTTGAATTATGTACTAAATATTAAAGGTTACTTTGTCATATGGTTATACATATGTAAGAATGGTTGCACAGCTATAACATGAGGTTTTTTCATTTATGCACAACTCAATGGTTCATCTTTATGTTTTATATTGTTTCCGCTAAGCCCCGTAAATTATATTAAGATTGATTTTTGTATATTAAGGTCGTAGGTCATCTTAGGATTACTGGCCGGTCATGATGTTAAACCCATAGGGGCGGGTTTGGGTCGTAACAGAGTGGTATCAAAGCACGAGTTACATCTCACTCACTTGACCATTGAGCTATAGGGAGTCTAGAAAAGACTTAAGGATAGCATTTGTGCATTTGAATATTAAGGTGAGATAACTTCTGCACAATTGAATTTGTGAATTTGTGTGTGTGAGTATATTGTATTGTGCTTGTTATAATACAAAGTTTCATATATAAAATGGTGAGAACAAGAAGTGATGAGCTAGAAGAGGCAACCTCCTTAAGATTTGATAGAATAGAAAGAATGATGCATGATATGGTTGAAGCTCTGAGACAACAACAACAAAAACAACCGCCACCCCACCTCCAATGCCTGAACCACCACTGGTACCAGGAAATCCAACTGGAGATTGTACTATTGCATTGGCTAAGGAATTCAAGAAAATAAAACCGCCTTTATTTCATGGGGGAATGAAACCACTTAAAGTTAAAGCTTGGGTACTTGGAATAGAAAAACTATTTGAGGTGTTTCCCTGTACTGAGACTCAGAAAGTCTTGTTAGCTGCATTCACTCTAGAAGATGAAGCAAGGTGTTGGTGGATGTTAGTGCACGAAGAAAACACCAGATATCGGCTGGGCTCGGTTCCTAAAAATTTTCTACGAAATGTACTTTCCCCAATGTATTAGAGATAGAAAAGTGTCAGAATTTGAATAATTGAAGCAAAGAAACAAGTCAGTCACTGAGTATGGGGCCAATTTACAAAATTGTCCCGTTTTACGCCACACATGATAGACACTGACTACAAAAAGGCAAGGAAGTTTGAAGGAGGCTGTAATAGCCCGACCTTCGTACATGACTCTGGTATCTTTTTAGCCCTCTATTCTGTGTTTTCGAATGCATATTATGAAATTCTATGTGAAAGTACATTGAATTACATGAAACTTAGAAATATGGATTCCTATCTGTTGAATAAGGAAATTATCTGTCACAATAAACTATTTGAATCTGAAATTGGGTGCCTTAGAGGCTTAATTTTCAGAAATTGATTCGATATTTGGAATCTGCATAATTTTTAAGCTCTAATGGGATTTTCTGTGAAATTTCAATTTAGGATGCTTAAACGATTAAATTTTGTCTTATTATAAACATAAATATCTATATCAAGCTTTAAGATGTCTTTGACTTGAAAATACCTCCTGTGTGCAACCTAGAAGAGGGAATTTCGTGAGAGTTGGAGAGAAGGCCTTCAAGTGAAGGATTTGGGGAATTTGGTGAAGATTGCTTAGATTAAACTCAAGGTATGAAAATTTACTTTATCTAGCCACTCTCTCTCTTGATTATGGTTGGGAATTCTCTTTGTGTTTGGCAAGTTAAGGTAGATGTTGAGGGTTTATGTGGTAATCTATGTTAAAGAACCAAATTGAGTTATGGAGGGAAATCTACATCTTATTTCCTTGTTATTTCATGAGAATATTCAATTATGGGTTTGAATGAGAAATATTTATGTAAACCCAAAATAATGAGAATTTTGGAAAGGTTATAATTGATGTTTATGTTTGATTCATGTATGATGCATGTTTGATTTATGAGGGTTTCTCATCAATTGGTTACTTTGACACTTTATTTGGGTGTTGTATGAAATTATACTTCAATCTTTGGTTTTATATCATCATCCCATGGAATTATGTTAGTATCATGTGTTATGCTTTTTGAACATGAAGAACTTGAATATAAGAATGGAATTTGAGAGAGGGATGGCTTGTTGAAGCTTCTAATCTAGTTTAATTTGTTATGCTCAAGGTGGAATCTATGTTATGGTGATGTTAGGTTGAAATATTGCATTAATCTAACCTTGGATTGCATGTAAAATGAGGTGTTGTTGCTAAATTTTGAGCTGAAATCGAGCTGTCCCAAATCTGGGCCACGACCGCTCGAGCGGAGGACATGGCCGCTCGAGCGGGAAAATCGACCTCCCAGCAGTTTTGTGACTTGTACAGTCCGCTCGAGCGGCCAAAGTGGCGCTCGAGCGGGGGACTTATTTTCAAAAAAAATGAGTTTGTTCAGTTTTGCGTGCTTGACTCTCTGGTATTTTTAGAATATTTTTCTGATGATTTTAAGATGGTTATAAATTCATGTGAAGTGTAATGACACAGGGAATAATTCCTCAATGATTTAAGAAGAAAGAGAACTAATTTACAAGTTATGATTGTGTGCAGGGCACACTCCGGAAGGAACTAGCACGCCATCACAACGCTGTGAGTAATAGTACATTGAACGTACATTTATTTATCGCTAATGTCTGTTAATAACTTTCTGTTTTCCGTCAGCTACGATATTAGCATATGTATTGATTAGAACCCAATGGAAATGAAATGTTGAAAAGATATACGTACATATTTGTATGTTCTGGGCCGAAAGGCTGTTCTGGGCCAAAAGGCCGTTCTGATAATTCTGGGCCAACAGGCCGTTCTGTTATAACTGTAACATTAGGCCAAAGGCCGTTCTGAAAGTAAAACCATATCAGACTCACTTTTGTATTATGCATTGTGGTTAAAGTTGGCTATTAAACTACTCAAGTATTATTATTCACTGAGCTTGTCTTACTCTGTAATTTTGTCTGATTCTGTAGGAAATCAGCTTGGAGGTCAGTCCTAGCATCATTATCATCTATCTTTTGTCAGCCTAAGGACAACCAGGCACTTGGAGAAGCCCTTTGCATGCTAGGGTAGTTTTGCTAGTCTTTGTCATTTTGTACCCATGTTTTGTTGGCCAAAGTTGTTTGTATCTAATATTTTGTATGCCCAAACTCTGGGCTAGACTTGTAAATGTGTATGTAACTTAATCCCGGGTGCATATTCACTTTATGTTTAATTTCAAGACGTGGTCCTGGCATTTTGGTAGTCGCTCAATGGATGTGTCTGCATGTTATTTTATTATAAACGCTTCCATTCAGGCTCCGAATATCATTTATAGCAGGTTAAGTGTCTGTTTCTGATTAGGTCATGCCCAAAACCTTTAGGGGCGGGTTAGGGGCGTGACAGAGGCCTACGTGATTCAATCTTGGAAAGGGTTAATGTGCTTAAATTGCCAAAATATATGGATGTACTAGATAGGGCATTGATGTCAGAAGCAAACATGGCCAACCGTAATCAAAAGTTTGAATGGAGAGGCAAAAGGTAGAATTTTAATAAGGGAACAACGTCAACAAACAAGAAGTCAAAGTCTGGGCTTCCAGTAATTTCGGGTCAAACGAAAGTGGCAATTCAATACCTACCTGTACTGTGTGTGGAAAGAAGCATTAGGGTGTCTGTTATCGCACTGCAGGGGCTTGTTATCAGTGTGGAAAAGTTGGGCACATGGTGAGAGATTGTACATAACCACGTCAGGGTGGTAACCGAGGTGCTACTACTTCAACTAGTCGGTCCCAACAACAAAACCAACAGCGACACCAGCTACCACGAGAAAGAATTTAAGACAAGGAAAGGTCTTTGCACTTGTGTCGGGTGATACTCAGAACACGGAGGCAGTAGTGTTAGGTACAGTTTTTATTTGTGATCAACCTACATATGTCCTAATTGATTTAGGGTCTACACATTCGTTTGTTTCTATGGTGTTTGCTGAAACTCTGAATAGACCTATGGAAACATTGAGATATATATTGTGTGTTGCATCACCTATGGAGGGCTCTGTGTTGTGTTCATCTGTATATGCTGCATGTGAATTATTACTCGAAAATGCTGTTTTTTATGTTGATTTAATACCTTTAAACATGAGGCATTTTGATGTGATTTTGGGTATGGATTGTGCTTTAAAACAAGTAATATTTCGACCTCCCGAACATAATGAACTTTATGTTGAGGGAAAGGATGTAGTTCCACCACCATATCTTAGATCTGCTGTGAAAGCCTAAAAATTGATTAGTAGGGGTTGTCAAGGGTATTTATGTAATGTAATTACTGAACAAACCATAGAAATTGCCCTAGACAATATACCAGTGGTGAGGGACTTTCTTGATGTATTTCCGGATGAGTTGCCCTAGACAATTAGTTGATAGAGAGATTGAGTTTATAATTGATGTAATACCGGGTACACAACCAATATCTAAAACTCCCTACCGCATGTCTACTACAGAAATGAAAGAATTGAAAATTCAGTTGCAGGAATTGCTTGACAAAGGGTTTATTCACCCCAAGTACATCGCCATGGGGTGCACCAGTCCTTTTTGTAAAAACAAACATGGTACTCTTTGTCTATGTATTGACTATCAGGAACTCAATAAGGTAACCGTGAAGAACAAATATCTGGTGCCTCATATTGACGATTTATTTGATCAGTTGCAGGGGTCTCAGGTATTTTCAAAAATTGACTTAAGATTGGGATATCATCAATTAAAGGTAAGGGATAAAGATATTGAAAAGATTGTCTTCCAAACTAGGTATGGACATTATGAATTTTTAGTCATATCTTTTGGAATCACAAATGCACCCGCAGCGTTCATGGATTTGATGAATAGAATTTTTAAACCCTTTTTAGATGAATTCATTGTTGTGTTTATTGATGACATTTTGATTAATTCGAAAAGTAGAAATGACCATGAACAATACTTGAGAATAACTCTTTAGACACTTAGAGACAAACAATTGTATGGGAAATTCAAAAAGTGTGAATTCTAGTTAGAGGAGATTGCATTTTGGGGACATATCATTAATAAAGATGGTATCTCTGTTGACCCTCATAAGATAGAAGCAATTGTTGATTGGCCTACCCTGACTAACGTGACCGAGGTCCACAGTTTTATGGAATTGGCAAGTTATTATCAGAGATTTGTTAAAAACTTTTCAAAAATTACTATACTGTTGACCCAATTGACTCAAAAAGGGGAACCATTTGTCTGGACATAACAGAGGGAATCAGCTTTTCAAGAACTAAAAGCAAGATTGATCACGGCTCCAATCTTTACTATACCCTCAGGTACTGAAGGATTTTTAATTTTTAGCGATGTATCTTATAAAGGTCTAGGTTCTGTTTTAATGCAGAATGGCACGGTGATTGCATATGCCTCTCGACAGTTGAGACCACATGAGAAGAACTATCCAACACACGACTTAGAGATTGCCGTAGTGGTGTTTGCATTGAAAATATGGCGACATTACTTGTATAGGGCTAAATGTGTACATAGATCATAAAAGCCTGAAGTACCTTTTCACCCAGACGGAGTTAAACATGTGATAGTGGCAATGACTAGAATTGATCAAGGACTATGATTTACAAATTCATTACCACCCGGGCAAGGCCAATACCGTGGCAGATGCACTTACCAAAAAGAATGCGGGAGGTTTAGCCCATTTGCTTACAGATCAGAAAGAGCTTTTGCAAGAATTTGAAAAGCTTGAAATAAAAGTGGTACCTTCTGAACAAAATGGTTCGCTAGCTACAATGTCCGCACAACTAGCAATTATCGAAGTGATCAAACAAAAGCAAATGAATGATGAGTTTTTGAAGAAGATTTATGATGAGTTTGAAGCTAAACCTAAATCGTGATTCACAATTGAAGACTCAGTATTGAAATTTCAAAGGAAACTTTGTGTTCCTAATGATATAGAATTAAAGAAAAGAATTCTCGAGGAAACTCACAAATCGATGTTTGCTATGCACTGGGGAATTACCAAAATCTATCAAGATTTGAAGTTAGTGTATTGGTGGCCCAATATGAAAAGTGAGATTGCCAAATTCAACTCCAAATGCCTACAATGTTAACAAGTAAAAGCAGAGCATCAGAAACTGACAGGCTTGCTTCAGTCTCTCCCTATTGCAGAATGGAAATGGGAACACATAAACATGGACTTCATTGTCGGTCTACCTCGAACATCTAGAGGTATGAATGCTATTTGGGTTGTAGTTGATAGATTAACAAAGTCCACTCATTTTCTTGCTGTGAAAACCTTATTTAATGCCTATAGACTTGCCACCATTTACATTGATGAGATTATTCGTCTATAAGTGTCTATTCTATCAAATAGGAATCTTAAATTTGTTTCTAGATATTGGCATAGTCTACAGAGTGCAATGGGAACAGAGTTAAGGTTCAGCACGGCTTTTCATCCGCAAACTGATGGACAAATGGAGAGAACTATGTAGACTTTAGAGGACGTGCTTCGTATGTGTGTGTTGGAATTCCAAGGTAGCTGGGCAACGCATTTGCTATTAGCTGAATTTGTTCACAATAAAAGTTTTCACAGTAGCATCGGTATGGCGCCATATGAGGCATTGTATGGTAAAAAGTGTAGATCTCCAGTTTGTTGGACTAAGGTTGGTGATAGGGCTATATATGGGACAGAACTTGTGCAGCAAATGACTGAAAAGATAAAGATCATTCAACAACAGCTCAAAACTGTACAAACCTGATGGAAGAGTTATGTGGATCAGCGAAGAGATTTAGAGTATGAAGTAGGAGATCATGTATTTATCAAAGTAACACCGATGAAAGGGAAAACAAGATTCAGTAGAAAAAGGAAACTGACTCCTCATTACAAGGATCATTTCAGATCCTTGACAGATTGGGTCTCGTTGCTTACCGAATTCCCTTACCACCGGGAATGGAACAGATGCACAACGTATTTCTTGTGTCTATACTACGCGGCTATCTTAGAGATCCACTTCATGTAATTGATTATCACCGAATTGCTCTAGATGAAGATATGATCTACGAAGAATGGCTGGTGCATATTAACCGATAAGTGAAACAGTTCAGAAATAGATCAATTCCAATAGTAAAAGTGGAATGGAGGGAACATTATGAAAAAGAAGCCACTTGGAAAAAACAATATGAGATGCGGCAACGATACCCGTATTTGTTTTTGTACGAAGGTAACTTAAATTTGGAGGACCAAACTTTCTAAGGAGGAGACACTGTGACGACCCCAACGCGTACATTATTTTTATATATTTATTTGTGTGAGTTTAATTGCTTAACTATATGTTTAAGTGTGAATATCTATTTGTTTATGGAATGCCTGTTAGAATTGCTGACTTAGAGATAGAAATTGAGAGCCTTAACAACTTCAGAAATCGGAATTGATTAGCCCAATAAGCTAATTAGAATATTTAGAATTTTATGGTAACTTTAATTGAAATTTGATTCAAATCAAAATAATTAGAATATTTAGAATTAACCCTAAGCAAGCTTAATTAACTTAAGCTAATTAAACCTATATATATAGCCTAAGCTTATGAGTTCATCATCTTTATACTTTTTTTAGTTGAAATTAGAGAGAGAGGAAGAGAAACAGAGAGAGAGAGAGAGAGAGAGAGAGAGAGGAACACAACAATATAGAGAGCGAAGGAAGGTATTTGTGGAAGACTTGAAGAATTGAGCTAGGATTGCACTTGAATTCAACTCTAGCTATGGAAATCACACTCAATCCTTGTAAATAATCCATATAGGAAATGAATTCACTAAACTTTAAGGCCATTTGCATGAATTTAGAAAGAATGTGCTAGGATAATCTTAGTTATGGAAGAAATGAGCATGATTGTATACATGCATACAGGAATCACCAATTTGAGTTTGAATTCCATGAAATTTTCCACATGCATGAAGCTATATTTGACATTTTTGAAGATCTTCCATAGTTCTAACACTTCTCATCTTGTACATGGGAGTTTTGAAAAGAAAAGAGTTCAATTCATGTTATACATGGTTTTAACTTCATATATTAAGCTTGAATTTGGAATTTGGAGCATGATTTTAAGTAATTGGTTTCCAATTGACTATGTTTTCATGCTCTAAAATGATTTACCATGTTTTTGTACCAACCATGCAAAGTTTGAACCAATAAATTGTAAGTTTTAACTTCAAACACAATTCAAGAAATTCCAAAATTCGAGCAGTTTGCTCGAGCGATGGAATTGTCACTCAAGCGCACATTTTAAATTCCTAGTAGTTTTGCAAACAATTGCATAATGGCTTGAGTGACCAAGTGTGCACTCATGTGAACCCACTTTTTGCTCAATACTTGGCTCAAGCGACTGTCGAGAGTAAAAATTGAGCATCCAGTACTTTTGTAGTCATTATAGACAGCTTGAGCGACCAAGTGTGTGCTTGAGCGAACCCTTTGCATACTGCTAGACCGCTCGAGTGAAACAGTGTGCACTTGAGCAAATACCCTATTTTCAACAACTTTCAAAAAGCTCTCATAAGTGCATCATTGCATCGTCATGCTTATTAGAACATTCTCAGACATTGATTAAGACATCTATAATAAGGAATTGACATAGAAGCAAATGGGAAGAGAATTGAATTGAGATAAAACGTTAAATCAAAATGGAAACTCAGTGTGTATTTGCTATGTGTTTTGTATAGGTGGACATCCAAGGCTGTAATGACCTTCACCACTGATTACTGGTTAACCACTGATTACTGCGAAACTGAGACTGATTATGATAAGTAATTGAATCGACTGAAATACTGAACTGACTGATTGAATGTACTAGTTTAAATGTATGTCTATCTGTTTGACTGTTTAATTATCTGTTCATGTTTTATGTTTGAACTGCAAATTGAAGGCCTTATCGGCGGCCGAATCTGAAATTGATTAGTGATATGTGTTAATCATAATTTATGTGATTTTATGGCATATTTATCTGAAATATGATATAGTATGATTAGATTAGATTAATTGGTGATAAATTGCAATGGTTGCCTTAATTACCATATTGCCATGTTAGTGGACCATTTAGGCAATACATGTTGAAGCCTTAATACATTGTTAGCAACATTTCATCAGCCATTTCTTGCACTTAACCGACTGGAGAGAGAGAGAGAGAGAATAAGGAGATAGCTTGATTTCTCCTTGATTTGCTTGGAGGCTTAGAGATTTTGGAAGATAATTGGTTAATTGAGCTTCTAGACCTTTAATTCAAGACTTAAGGTAGAGTTTATACCTCCTTGTTCATGAATTCAAGTCATATGTTGCATGGTTTATGGAAGTCTAGGGATTAAGGTCATGAATTAGCTTAATTTGGTGAGTTAAAGCTTGAATCATGCATGCATGTTTATATCCTAGCATTTTGGGGTTGAATACATGGAATTTGGTACATGCATGTTCATATTTTTGCATTGGACCATGAATTCATCTTGTTTATGGAGAAATTGGCTCATATGAGCATGTATTTGAAACTTTGACTTGGTTTAAATTCATGCATGTCACATTAGAAGTATGTTCTTGAACTTTGGTTTGAAAATGGATTTAATTGAACTACCTTTGGGCTTTGATTTCTCAAATTGATCTTTGAAACATGTTATATTATGAGTTTTGAAGTGTTTTCCAGAAAATTAGCCCAAAAGGATCGAATTTGATGCATTAAAACTTGGTTTTGAGCTTGAGGTTCAAATCTAGAATTTCCAAAATTTGGACTCACGCTTGAGCAGGGAAAGTGGCGCTCGAGCGTGAAATTCGTGCTTCCAGCACTTTGCATTGTTTTGCAGTCCGCTCGAGCGAGGGATTGCACGCTCGAATGGGGACTTGTGTCACACGCTCGAGCGTGTGTCGAGCGCTCATCGAGCGTAATTTTCACACATCCAGTACTTTTGCCATGTTTTGCAGTAAGCTCGGGCGCGGGAAGTGACGCTCGAGCGGGGAACCTTTGTCTGCATGTCCGCTCGAGCGGGGAAAGACACGCTCGAGCGGGACCCTATATTTCTAAAAATTCTGAAAATGTTTTTAAAGTGCATCTTTGCATCCTCATTGCATTCTAGGCATTCTTAGGCCTAGTTTAAGACATCTTAAAAAGGATATTGATGTAGAACCACACCGAGTCAATTAGGGATTAAGTCTTTGATTCCCGAATGTGAACTTAGTGTGTGTTCATCCTGTAAACTGTGTAGGGTTGGCATCCGGAGACGCGTACTAGCTTATCTGTAGCCCTGAACTCTGTGAGTAACAACTGTGTAAAGATATGTTCAAATATGAATATCTTCTGAATGGTTAAACTGTACTATTTCTGCATTAATACTGTTAACTGAATGAATGTATGTCCTCTATTCTGAACTGTATTGTGGCATCCATAGCAACTACTACTACTGTTACTGTTACTGCTACTGTTACAGAGATCTCTGTCAGTTCCTATCTTGGAACTTCTGTTTACTATTACGATGGCCATCATTGACTGTTCGGTCTTTTAAGACCTATTGTTTACTGTACTGCTATACTAATGGATGTACCATATATGACTGTTATGACTGAATGACTGATATACTGAATCAATTGACTGTTTTCAATACTGAAAGGACATCCATTCTTAACCTCTTTACGCATTATGTTATTCACGGGGCTTTAGCTCACTGTTTATATATATATGTAGGTGTCCAGGCACCAGACCGGAGCTAGGAGCGTGGATTAGACTCCCTTTTGTCAAAGCCAACCACTGTGCCTCACTGTGAGGTTCCGAGCCCGTTCAAGCTACGGCTTTGGGGTGTTTTAGTTTCCCCCACCTGTCTCTGTATCTGTTTTGTAATACTGCATCGACTGATAGCACTGTACTGTACTGTCTTAATAGGGATTGGGTCCCTGTCTTGAATGATCATGTATGTATGTATGTATGTATGTAAAGACTATTTTGTTCTGGATGTATATATGTTATAAAAAGTCTTTTGCATACAGACTGTCACAGCTCATTGGACATCTTTTAATTACTGTTTTGGCTTCCGCCAGCCCCTGTACTCTGTAATACCGTCTTACTGTTAAGCAGGCCTTCGGTAATCTCGGATTACTGGCCGGTTACGGTGCTAAACCCATAGGGGCGGGTTTGGGTCGTGACAGAGTGGTATCAGAGTGATACTTAACCACGAGTTATACCGCACACATGTGTCCAAATGAGCTATAGGATGTCCTAGAAAAGTATTAGGGCATTACATGAGCATGAATAGTGTGTGTGGCCATGACGTGAATATATGTGCTAATGTGTTAAATGTTTAAAGTATGCAACTTCCTATGTTTATTATTGCTATGTTGCATATAGTGAAATGGATAATGCAAGGACTGCTGATGAAACTGAATCATCTGACGCCAGAATGGCGAGATTAGAAAGAACAGTTGAACTGCTAATTGAGGCCTTAAGGCAACAGCAACAATAGAACCAACAACCCCCACCTCCTCCGGTACAGCCGGAACAGAATGTGAATGATAACATCATCACTCTAACACAGAAGTTCAGCAAGATGAAACCGCCATCCTTTCAGGGAGGCCTTGAACCCTTAAAGGCTGAAGCATGGGTTCTTGAAACGGAAAAGTTATTTGAAGTGTTTCTGTGTTCGGAGGCACACAAAGTACTGCTAGCTACCTTCACCTTACAAGAAGAGGCCAGAAGGTGGTGGATGCTAGTCCGTGACACCAACACAGTTGTGACTTGGGCTCAGTTTAAAGAGTCCTTCTTTGAGAAATACTTTCCACAATGTGTCCAAGACCGCAAGGTGACTGAATTTGAACAGTTGAGGCAAGGTACCATGTCTGTTGCCGAATATGAATCGAAATTTACTGAACTTGCCAGATATGCACCACATATGGTGGACACTGACTATAAGAAGGCGAGGAAATTCGAAGGCGGCCTTAATGTCGAAGTACTTGACATAATTAATGTGTTGAATTGCACAAGTATGTGGATGTTCTTGACCGGGCCATTATAGCTGAATCAAATATTGAAGCACTGAAACAAACTGAAACACCGGCGTCTGAATGGCGTGGTAAGAGACGAGGCCTTAAATTTAAGAAAGGCAGGAACAATCCATTGAACAAAAAGCAGAATACAGGATCAACGACCAGCTCTAGTCAGGGAAGTGGTTCTATGCCGCCCTGTTCTGAATGTGGTAAAAAACACAAAGGGGTTTGTTATAAAATTTCAGGTGCTTGTTACAGGTGTGGCAAGGTGGGCCACATGGTTAAAGATTGCCCTTCCACTCCTCCGGGCAATAGTAAAGCTGCACCCAGCGCAGCAGCATCGACTGCTCCACCAAAACCCAACCCTAAAGCGACTAGAAAAGAGCCTATGAGGCAGGGCCGAGTGTTTACACTGGTACCGGGAGATGTACAAAATACCGAGACCGCTGTGTCAGGTATACTCTCAATTTGTACTCAAAATGCATATGTTCTGATTGATTCGAGGTCTACACATTCATATGTATCGCACGCTTTTTCGCGAAAATTGAATAGGCCATTGGAACTCATGAATTACTTGTTAGCTGTCTCTTCACTTGTTGGGGGATCTGTGACTTGTGCTTATATGTACCCTGCATGTGAAGTTATTGTTGGGGATATGCATCTGTATATCGATTTACTGCCATCAAATATTGACCATTTTGATGTAATATTGGGGATGGACTGGTTACAAAAATACCATGCTACTATTGACTGTGTAACGAAACAAGTGATTTTCCGTCCACCTGGTTTACCTGAATTTGTGTTTGACGGGATTGGCGTGGTACCTCCCCTATATTTGATTTCATCTATGAAAGCATACAAACTGATTAGAAAGGGGTGTAAAGGGTATTTCTGTTCTGTATTGACGGTATCTACTGATGTTAACGATAATGTGAACAGTATTCCTATAGTCAGAGAATTCCCAGATGTTTTTCCAGACGACCTGCCAGGGGATTTGATTGATAGGGAGATTGAGTTCATCGTTTATGTGATTCCGGGTACACAACCAGTATCTAAAGCTCCTTACCGAATGGCTCCGACTGAACTGAAAGAATTGAAAGTGCAACTGCAAGAACTGTTAGATAAGAAGTTCATCAGGCCCAATACTTCACCGTAGGGTGCACCTGTCTTGTTTGTGAAAAAGAAAGACGGCTCACTGAGACTTTGTATTGACTACCGTGAACTGAACAAGGTAGCTATGAAAAATAAATATCCATTGCCGCGTATTGATGACTTATTTGATCAGTTACAGGGTGCTCAAGTGTTCTCTAAGATTGATCTCAGATCCGGATATCATTAACTGAAAGTTAAACCAGAGGACATTGACAAAATTACTTTTCGAACGAGGTATGGACATTACAAATTCCTAGTTATGCCTTTCGGAGTTACCAATGCACCTGCTGCATTTATGGACCTTATGAACAAAATTTTTAAACCATTCCTTGATGACTTTATTGTGGTATTTATAGACGACATTCTGATTTATTCTAAAAGTAGAGAAGAACATAAACATCATCTGAGACTTGCCTTACAGACCCTAAGAGAACATAAACTGTATGCGATATTGAGTAAATGTGAATTTTGGCTTGATCATGTTATGTTTTTGGGACATGTTATTAGTAGGGATGGAATTTTAGTTGATCCGCAGAAAATTGAAGCAGTAGTAAACTGGCCTAGACCAACAAATGTTACAGAAGTCCGAAGCTTTTTGGGGTTAGCCGGGTATTACAGAAGATTTGTCAAAGATTTCTCCGAAATTGCCTTACCACTGACACAGTTAACTCAGAAGGAGATATCATTTGACTGGACTGACCAAAGAGAATCAGCCTTCCAAGAGTTGAAAACTCGACTTATGACTACACCGGTTCTTACCCTACCTTCAGGTACGGATGGTTTTACTATTTTCAGTGATGCTTCTCATAAGGGTTTGGGATGCGTTTTAATGCAGAATGGGAGAGTTATTCCCTATGCTTCCTGACAACTGAGACCACATGAAAAGAACTACCCGACCTATGATTTAGAACTTGCTGCAGTAGTGTTTGCACTGAAAATTTGGCGTCACTACCTTTATGGGGCAACATGTGAAGTGTATACCGACCACAAGATTTTGAAATACTTCTTCACGTAGAAAGAACTGAATATGAGGTAGCGGAGATGGTTAGAACTGATCAAGGACTATGACCTACAGATTTTGTACCATCCGGGGAAAGCTAACACTGTTGCCAATGCACTGAGTCGGAAATCGATTGGGAATTTGGCATGTTTACTCACCGGGCAGAAAGAATTGCTATGTGACCTTGAAGGACTTGAAATTGAGATTGTTTTGCATGAACAAGGTGGAACCTTAGCTGCTATTTCTGCTCAACCAGCATTAATTGAAGAAATTAAAGAGAAACAGCAACATGATGACTTCTTGAAGAAGATCATCGAAGAACGAGAATCCAAACCGAGGCCAAATTTCAAATTTGAGAATAATGTGTTGACATTTCAGAGGGAAGATTGTGTGTACCGAATGATTCTGAATTGAAAAGAAGAGTTTTGCAAGAGGGCCACAATTCAAAATTGTCTATCCATCCAGGGAACACGAAAATGTATCAAGACTTGAAATTGAATTTCTGGTGGCCGGGAATGAAGAAGGAAATTGCTGATTTTGTATCGAAATGTCTTCATTGCCAACAAGTCAAAGCCGAACATCAACGACCCGCAGGCTTATTGCAGCCCTTACCGATACCAGAGTGGAAATGGGAACATATCACCATGGATTTCATTGTCGGTTTGCCTCGCTCCAGTAAAGGTATGGACTCAATTTGGGTTATTGTTGATAGATTGACCAAATCTGCTCACTTCTTGCCTGTCAAAACAATTTATAATGCAGACAAATTGGCTATACTCTATATTGATGAGATTGTTAGATTGCATGGAGTGCCTGTGTCTATTGTTTCGGATAGGGACTCGAAATTTACATCGAGATTCTGGCAAAGCCTATAGACAGCATTGGGTACTGAACTGAGACTGAGTAGTGCATACCATCCTCAGACAGATGGCCAGTCAGAAAGGACCATCCAGACTCTGGAAGACTTACTGAGAATGTGTGTCCTTGATTTTCAGGGAAATTGGGAAAGCCATTTGCCATTGGCTGAATTCACCTACAACAACAGTTATCACTCAAGTATTGGTATGGCGCCTTTCGAGGCATTGTAAGGCAGAAAATGTCGATCTCCGATTTGCTGGGCAGAAGTTGGAGATGGGCCTTTGCTTGGGCCCGAGATTGTGTATGAAACTACAGAAAAAGTGAAATTGATCCAACAGAGACTGAAAACTGCACAAAGTCGACAGAAAAGTTATGCGGATGTCTGCAGGTGAGACAGAGAGTATGAAGTAGGTGATCACGTTTTTGTGAAAGTGACACCGATGAAAGGCCAGACTCGTTTTGGAGTCAAGGGAAAACTGGCGTCGAGATATGTCGGACCGTATGAGATTATCGAGAAAATCAATCCGGTGGCGTATCAAGTAGCGCTTCCTCCTGAAATGGAGCATATGCATAACGTGTTCCACATTTCTATGTTAAGGGACTACCTCCAGGATCCTTTCCATGTGATTGAGCCTACTCGTGTAGTGTTGAGTAATGACTACACTTACGAGGAACGACCTATTCAGATTGTGAACAGACGGATCAAGAAGTTGAGAAACAAAGAGATTCCGTTAGTGAAGGTTGACTGGCAAAACCATGGTGGCGTATATGCCACTTGGGAGATGGAAGATGACATGGCTAAGAGATATCCTGAATTGTTTCCACTGGATCCTGTTTTCTTCCAGAACGAAGGTAATTCGAGTTTGGAGGACCAAACTCTTTTTAAGGAGGGGAGACTGTAATAACCCTCACCACTAATTACTGGTTAACCACTGATTACTGCTAAACTGAGACTGATTATGATAAGTAATTGAATCGACTAAAATACTGAACTGACTGATTGAATGTACTAGTTTAAATGCATGTCTATCTGTTTGACTGTTTAATTATATGTTCATGTTTCATGTTTGAACTGCAAATTAAAGGCCTTATCGGCGGTCGAATCTGAAATTGACTAGTGACATGTGTTAATCATAATTTATGTGATTTTATGGCATAATTATCTGAAATATGATATAGTATGATTAGATTAGATTAATTGGTGATAAATTGCAATGGTTGCCTTAATTACCATATTGCCATGTTAGTGGACCATTTAGGCAATACATGTTGAAGCCTTAATACATTGTTAGCAACATTTCATCAGCCATTTCTTGCACTCAACCGACTGGAGAGAGAGAGAGAGAATAGGGAGATAGCTTGATTTCTCCTTGATTTGCTTGGAGGCTTAGAGATTTTGGAAGATAATTGGTTAATTGAGCTTCTAGACCTTTAATTCAAGACTTAAGGTAGAGTTTATACCTCCTTGTTCATGAATTCAAGTCATACGTTGCATGGTTTATGGAAGTCTAGGGATTAAGGTCATGAATTAGCTTAATTTGGTGAGTTAAAGCTTGAATCATGCATGCATGTTTATATCCTAGCATTTTGGGGTTGAATACATGGAATTTGGTACATGCATGTTCATATTTTTGCATTGGACCATGAATTCATCTTGTTTATGGAGAAATTGGCTCATATGAGCATGTATTTGAAACTTTGACTTGGTTTAAATTCATGCATGTCACATTAGAAGTATGTTCTTGAACTTTGGTTTGAAAATGGATTTAATTGAACTACCTTTGGGCTTTGATTTCTCAAATTGATCTTTGAAACATGTTATATTATGAGTTTTGAAGTGTTTTCCAGAAAATTAGCCCAAAAGGATCGAATTTGATGCATTAAAACTTAGTTTTGAGCTTGAGATTCAAATCTAGAATTTCCAGAATTTGGACTCATGCTCGAGCGGGGAAAGTGGCGCTCGAGCGTGAAATTCGTGCTTCCAGCACTTTACATTGTTTTACAGTCCGCTTGAGCGCGGGATTGCACGCTCGAGCGGGGACTTGTGTCACACGCTCGAGCGTTTGTTAAGCGCTCATCGAGCGTAATTTTCACACATCCAGTACTTTTGCCATGTTTTGCAGTAAGCTCGAGCGCGGGAAGTGACGCTCGAGCGGGGAACCTTTGTCTGCATGTCCGCTCGAGCGGAGAAAGACACGCTCGAGCGGGACCCTGTCTTTCTGAAAATTCTGAAAATGTTTTTAAAGTGCATCTTGGCATCCTAATTGCATTCTAGGCATTCTTAGGCCTAGTTTAAGACATCTTAAAAAGGATATTGATGTAGAACCACACCGAGTCAATTAGGGATTAAGTCTTTGATTCCCAAATGTGAACTTAGTGTGTGTTCATCCTGTAAACTGTGTAGGGTTGGCATCCGGAGACGCATACTAGCTTATCTGTAGCCCTGAACTCTATGAGTAACAACTGTGTAAAGATATGTTCAAATATGAATATCTTCTGAATAGTTAAACTGTACTGTTTCTGCATTGATACTGTTAACTGAATGAATGTATGTCCTCTATTCTGAACTGTATTGTGGCATCCATAGCAACTACTACTACTGTTACTGTTACTGCTACTGTTACAGAGATCTCTGTCAGTTCCTATCTTGGAATTTCTGTTTACTGTTACGATGGCCATCATTGACTGTTCGGTCTTTTAAGACCTATTGTTTACTGTACTGCTATGCTAATGGATGTACCACATTTGACTGTTATGACTGAATGACTGATATACTGAATCAATTGACTGTTTTCAATACTGAAAGGACATCCATTCTTAACCTCTTTACGCATTATGTTATTCACGGGGCTTTAGCTCACTGTTTATATATATATGTAGGTGTCCAGGCACCAGACCGGAGCTAGGAGCGTGGATTAGACTCCTTTTTGTCAAAGCCAACCACTGTGCCTCACTATGAGGTTCTGAGCCCGTTCAAGCTACGACTTTGGGGTGTTTTAGTTTCCCCCACCTGTCTCTGTATCTGTTTCGTAATACTGCATCGACTGATAGCACTGTACTGTACTGTACTGTCTTAATAGGGATTGAGTCCCTGTCCTGAATGATCATGTATGTATGTATGTATGTATGTATGTAAAGACTGTTTTGTTCTGGATGTATACATGTTATGAAAAGTCTTTTGCATACAGACTGTCACAGCTCATTGGTCATCTTTTAATTACTGTTTTGGCTTCCGCCAACCCCTGT
Organism: Camellia granthamiana; assembly: GCA_036172215.1. Classification (NCBI taxonomy): domain Eukaryota; kingdom Viridiplantae; phylum Streptophyta; class Magnoliopsida; order Ericales; family Theaceae; genus Camellia; species Camellia granthamiana. The sequence continues at coordinate 116,763,280 of CM069903.1, forward strand.
ACTCTGTAATATTGTCTTACTGTTAAGTAGGCCTTCGGTAATCGCGGATTACTGGCCGGTTACGGTGCTAAACCCATAAGGGCGGATTTGGGTCGTAACAAAGGCATAGAATTGATTTGACCCATTGTGAGTAGTGACTTTATAAATATATGTTCAAATTATATTATCTTCGAAATTGTTATGTGGTTGATGTTTTCAAAATGCTATTGCTTACTAATGAATGAGGTTCTCTTTTGAATTGTATTCGTAGCATCCATTAGTGAGATCCTTGCCTGGGGAAAACAATACCACGGCCATTGATCAATAGACCCTCACTTGGGGAAAACAATACCATGGCCATTGAATTAATTGAAACGCAGAGATCTCTGATGCTAGACTTTAATGGTCCACTAGATTATTGACTGACCCATTGTGGTCCATTGAATTGACCCTTGTGGTTCATTGGCTTCGGCATATTTTGACATTGTTATTCTATTGGATGTACCACATATATTGATTTGAATTGTTGTTACTACTTTATGAATTGAGATGATTGGTAATCGCTTACGGTATTTATTGAAGGGATTGTTTTGATTATCAAAATGAACTTCATTTATTTAACTCATTTATTCTATTATTACTCACTGGACCTAGCTTACTATTTATATGTATATGTAGGTGAGCAAACTGAGCATCAAGGTTAGAGGAAGCCTCAGAGTCTACCTCTATGTCAGCTGTTTTGAAGAGCTCTTCGATTAGAGTAAGCTTGGGCTCAAGTAGAGCCAAGCAAGTTAAAACCCTTATCGTGATACACTTTTTATTTTGTACTTTCATTTTGTTATTTGGGGGTTGTTTTGAATTTAAAACTACAAATGTTTGAATTATGTACTAAATGTTAAAGGTTACTTTGTTGTATGGTTATACATATGTAAGAATGGTTGCACAGTTATAACATGATGTTTTTCATGTATGCACAGCTCAATAGTTCATCTTTATGTTTCATATTGTTTCCACTAAGCCCCATAAATTATATTAAATTGATTTTTGTTTATTGAGGCCGTAGGTAATCTCAGGATTATTAGCCGATTGTGATGCTAAACCCATAGGGGGCGGGTTTGGGTCGGGACAGAGAAGATTTGTGTTTGTTTAGGGTTTGGTTTGTTAACTGTGTTTGCAATATATATACATGGGTTTTTTTGGTCATTTTACCTAATCTTGTTCTTATGGATAAAGTATTTTAGCGCCTGAATCTTTGGACAAACAAAATTCAAATTTGGATTTATGGATTGAGTGCCCAAATTTTCATTGACATCTTATTTATTTAATTTATTTAGTTTTACAAAAATAAATATATCTAATTTTTAAAAAATAAAATAAAATAGTTGTTTATTTAATTTGGCCAAAAAAAAAATATTAATGGCAGATTTAGTATTGCTATTATTTAATAAACAATTAAATAATGATAAAATAGTCTATCGAGTATTTATCATTCTTTATAATATTTCAATCAAATATTGAATTCAATATGATAGTCCTTTCTAGAAATCTAATCTCATGAAAAAATAAATATGGAATACGCATCATTTCTAACTAAATAGTCCAAAGACTATATTTCCCGAAATTAATAGTCTGATATATTACGATCTCCCCTTATTCAGTCCATCCAAATAAACATGTATAAGGTTCAGATTTATCATTTAAGTGGACTAATCTTAAATAATTGGAGTTACAAAATACCAGTTTATCACGTGTGGACTAATTGTAACACAATGTATATAATTTGAATCTTAAAACCTAAACCCTAAACTCTATGAGTTACAATTGTAAAATAAATTTTCGATGATAAATTGTTATTATTAATATATTAATTAATTTATTTTTTTGTGTGTGATTATATTTGATCCAAATTGTTAAATTTTATTGAACCCCGTGTTTCATAAATAGAAACTTATGGATGGTACAACCACATTTTTTTTCAAATCCAAAGGGGTTGAATCTATTTAAAAAAAATAAAAATAAAATAATAATGAATAATATTAATCTAAGTACATCCTGCTTTGAACTAATAGGTCCGTGCGAGATGCGAGAATTTATTTTTAAAATAAAAAATTAATTTTGAGTCTTAGTATTTTATGTATAGAAAATTTAACAATTGAAAGTCATACAAATAGATTTGCTAATGGCTAATAAAAAAATTTGTCACCGTATGTGTTCTTATGTAAAATAGGCTCATAAAAATAATTTATTTCAAAGTTAAAGAAAAGGTGTTCTCAACTTGAAATTAAATCCTCATTTGTCTTAATTAAATTTATCAAAAATGATGAATTTCACTTGTACCAAAATGTTTTTTCTTGAAAAAAAAATAACGAAAAATTTTATAATATATAAATTATGATTTGGTTATAACTCATGGTTACAAATTATAACTTGGTTAGTCGAAAAGGTCTTTACTAATTTCTTATATTTTTTATTATGTCTAAAGTGATACATTGGGTCTTTAATTATGTTTCAAGTGGTGTTTGATTACAATATTTTTATATGACAATATTGAAGTATTTTATTACACAAAAAAGTACTTAAGGTGGGTTGATTCAAAATTAGGATTTATGCTTATATCAGTAAGATCGTAAGAGTTATTGACATTGATGTATAAAAAATTACAAATTTAAATCATAAACAATGTCCTCAAAAGGAATTAGGCACAAAATCTTTATAACCTTAATAATTTCAATTTTCAAAGGGTTCTGATTAATTATGTGACATATCATGGTAACCATAAAATTTTTAGTCCAGGCAAATTATTTTTACATATCTTTTCTGGCAAAGCTCATGAAGGTGCATCATCAGTAATACTATATGATGGGCATGGCCCACATAGCCCAAGACAACCCAACCCACAACTGCCTTGGATGACCTAAATGGTCATTTAGTTTTAGTCTAGTAGGTGAAACTCAACAACAGGCCCACCGAAGAACCCACGTTGGTCCAGGCCCTGTGACACTTAGACACTTGTTAGGTAGGGAGTTAGCCACGTGACAAACAAAGATCCTGCAGAGTTATTGAGCCCAGGCATCAAGCATTAAATGAGGATGTCATGGCATTAAATGCAACAAGACCTGTCATTCCCTAGTATGGCAAAATTGTCATGGCCGACTGCGAGTAAATTATAGACTTTTGGCCAATAAGACTGCTTGAATGGACAAGGAAATGATTAGTAAAAGGTATAAGGAAGCTTTTGGAGAAAGTAAAAGACAACAAATAACACTCTCTTCCCTCTCTCTCTCTCTCTCTCTCTCTCTCTCTCTCTCTCTCTCTCTCAACTTTTTCTATTCACTTTATTCTGATCATTTCCTGTCTAACTTAACCATCGGAGGGTTTGCGGGGCGAAACCACTCTAGTCTTGGTACCTCCCCACCGGACCTTTCGCAGGCACGCATTAAGGAGACGAAGGCCAGCAGACCCATGGAACATGTGAATCAGTCCTACCCATCCTCCATTGACCACATTGAATCATCAGTTGGCGTTGTTTGTGGGAACAACCCTTGGCTGACAGTTGTGTTCACTGTCACCGGAGGAAGTTCCGCCATCATCCATCTTCTACATCAGAGTGGATGGTTACGACGAGATCCATAGCTTCACAACACAATGCTGGTAACCCCCAAGCTGAGTTCTCCAACCCAAACAACCCTCCTCCATATTTCACCGAACTTACTAAGAGCATCAACCGCCTAGCCAAACAAAACCAAGCCCTAATTAATGCTTTGCTCCAGCGTGACTTACCTATCCCTCCTCCACAGCAAGAAATTCCCCCAAACTCAGAGCAAGTCCACCACCATCATCCCTTCCAACCAAATGTGTCTCAAGGGTCGTTCCTGCCCTTCGTCCCATTAGCTCAACCAACGAATCTTGAAGGTCTGCACGCCCCTCCTCTAGGCTTATAGCTTCACCAGGAGGAACCCCCAATCTTCCATAATCATTCCCCACAACAGCGCGCTGCTATCCATGAGGGAGAAGCTAGAGTGTTCAACCCCTACTTCATGCTAGAGGGGACAATGCTTCCATTTGGGACGAAGAACTATAGGCCATGAAGCTCTAGCTCCAAGAGGTCATACAAAACATGCAGAGAAAACCTTCTTCCACCATTAACTCCCCATTCACCGCTTCTATCAAGGACAAACCTCTGCACCCTAAGTTTAAAATGTCGTCGATTGACACCTTCGATGGTACAACCGATTCGGTCGACCCTGTGGAAGCATATAGGACACTTATAATCCTCCATGCCTTCCTAGACGAGATCATGTGTCGCGTTTTCCCCATCACACTGAAGGGGTCGGCACGACTCTGGTTCAGCCAGCTTCAACCAGACTTTGTCACTTCTTTTCACCAACTTAGTGAATCTTTTTTAAGCCATTTCATTGGTGCTTAACAACAGTGGCATCCGACAACTTAGTTACTAAATATTTGATAGATGGAAAGTGAATCGTTGTGCAACTTTGTCACCTACTTCAATACAGAGGCCCTACAGGTTGAAAAGAACGATGACAAGGTCATTCTAATAGCTTCATGGTCGGTTTGTGCCCGTTGAATTTCCTATTTTCCCTCTCCGAAAATCCTCCGACTACCATGGTTGTCCTCCTTGCCAAAGCCCAAAAATACATGAACGCCGAGGACTCTTTGGCGGCTTGCCAAGATTCCACATCTAAACCCCCACAATTTGAAGAAAAGCGAAAAGAACCCGAGTCTAGGTATTCACAGTACACTCACCGACCTCCTCAATATACTGACTGACCCTTGCGCTCAAATCGACCGACTCCTACCCATCCATCTGGTTGGTTCGAATGGTACACCCCTCTCAACTCACCCATGGAACAAATCCAAAACCAAATTCAAGGTGACTACAACCTAAAATGGCCCCAACCATCAAGATCTCCTTCCGCTCGACGGGACCAATCCAAGTACTATCGTTTTCATTGTGATCATGGCCATAACACTGAAGAGTGTGTCAGCCTTAAGGACCAGGTGAATGTACCTCAACCGATTCACCACAGCCCGTCCGCCCCTCCCAAAAGAGCCAAGGGCAACCCCCTAAGATAGAACGACAGACGCACTCCCCCCAGGCAACCCAAACAACCTAGACGGGATGATGATAGGCCCTAACCACAACCCCGAGCCCAAGGAGGGCCTGCACCCCCATTAGGAGAGATTAGGGTCATTGCAAGCAAACTTACGTGTGGTGGACCAACTCGGTCTGCATAGCGAGCCGAGCTCTAGAATATTTGGTAGAGTTCGAATAAGGATGTGGTGATAGTGGACTGTTCCCCACAAACAACCCAAATAATGGTCGGAGCCAATCACCTTCATAGGTGCAGACTGCACCGAAATCCGCTACCCCCATTGACAACCCTCTGGTCATTTCTACTCTTCTATCGAACTACAAAGTCAGGGGGGTACTTGTCGACAATGGCAGTTCATCAGATATTATTTTTATTAATGCCTTTAGACAACTCAAGGTCGGGGAAGAAAAGTTGTCACCCCTACAAATTCCTTTGGTCAGTTTCACGGGCAATCGGGTAACCTCCATAGGCTCCATTAAGCTTCCAATCACCATTGACAAATATCCACGGCAGTCTATTAAACTCCTCATTTTCCTTGTTGTCGATTGTCCTTCCACTTACAGTATTATACTTGGACGCATAGCTCTCAATACCCTTCAAGCTGTGACGTCCACATACCATTTGGCCATGAAGTTTCCAACTGATCAAGGGGTCAGCACTATGAAAGGCGAGCAGACGATAGCTAGAGAATGTTACGTAGCCTCATTAAAGGAGGTCAAGATGAAGGAGGCCATGATCATTGAGGGCCTTGACACCATAGACGAAGAAGAGCTGATTCGGGGGGAACCAGTGGAGGAGTTAGTTAAAGTATCCATTTCCTCCCTCAAGCCAATGCTGACCTTATAGCTCTCCTCACTGAACACAAGAATGTCTTCGCCTGGACCCATGAAGACATGCCTGGCATCGACCCCTCTACTATCACTCATCGCCTCAGCATCGAGCCTCAATTCCAACCGATTTGCCAAAAACAACGCATTTTTCATCCAGAGCACAAAACCTTATCATTAACGAAGTGGATAAATTGTTGAAGGCCAAGTTTATTAAAAATGTGTACTATTTGAAGTGGTTATCCAATGTGGTTTTGGTTCGTAATAATAATGGCAAATGACGACTCTGCGTGGATTATTCCGACTTCAACCGCGCTTATCCCAAGAATAGCTACCCATTACCAAAGATAGATCTTTTAGTCGATGCGACGACGGGCCATCAAATGCTTAGCTTCATGAACGCCTTTTCAGGCTGTAATCAAATCCTAATGCATGTAGCCGGCTAGGAACATACATCTTTCATTACAGACAAGGGAACTTACCATTATCGCGTGATGTCATTCGATCAAAAGAATGTGGGGGCCATTTACCAACGATTGGTCAATGCCATGTTCAAAGACCAGATCGGTCGAAATGTTGAGGTCTACATAGATGATATGCTCGTTAAAAGCATGCTAGCTTTGGATCACTTGTCAGATCTATCTGAGACCTTCCATGTCCTGCCAAGGTACCAAATGAAGTTGAACCCAGAGAAATGTGCCTTTGGTGTTGAATCTGACAAATTCTTGGGTTTCATGGTCAGCCACAAGGGAGTTGAAACCAATCTAGAGAAAATCAAAGCCTTAACAGAAATACGGTATCCCACAACAGTAAAAGAGGTTTAACAGCTCACTGGCAGAGTAGTCGCTCTTAACCGTTTCATTTTAATAACAACTGACAAGTGCCTTCCATTCTTGAAGGTGCTTAGGAAGGCTTTTGTTTGGAACACCGAATGTGAAGAGGCCTTCCAGCAACTGAAACAGTGTATGGCCAACGCTCTCTCTCCTCTCAAGCACTTCTAGGGGAAACCCTCTTCTCTTTTTGGCCGTTTCCTGCACTGCGGTCAGTGTAGCCCTAATCAGGGAAGAAGACTCGGTCCAACACTTGGTTTGCTACATCAGTCGTGCGCTTAGGGGGTAGAACAGAAATATCCCCTATTGGAAAAATTAGCTCTCACCTTTGTTATCGCTTCAAGGCGCCTTCAACCATACTTTCAAGCCCACTCCATAGTTGTTTTTACAGAACAACCCTTGAAGAAATTCATGCAACAACCGGAATCTTTTGGCAGACTTATGCAGTGGTCTGCCGAACTCAACCAATTTGAAATCTCCTACCGACCCTCCACAACAATCAAAGGGCAAGCCACCACAGACTTCATCCTAGAGTTCACCAACGTCGACCCTTCTGAGCCTCCCCTTCTGATCAACACAACTCCTGATGAAATCAACCCTCATTCCTGGACTCTAAACATTGATGGCTCATCTAGAAAATAAGGGAGTGGGGCTGGGCTAATCCTCACCACCCCAGTAGGGGAAGATCTCAAGTGTGCCCTTCATTTCCTATTCGCAGCCACTAATAATAAGGTAGAGTACGAAGCTTTGATAGCAAGTCTCAGGCTGGCTAAAGACATTGGGGTGGATCATATTCAAGCACGTAGTGATTTCTAACTAGTCGTTGGGTAGATAAATGGGGATTTCGATGCAGAGGAGGAAAAAATAAAATCATACAGGGCTATCGCCTTACCTCTCACACATCTCTTCAACAACTTCCACATCAAACACATCCCACGGTCAGAGAATTCCCAAGCAGATGAAATGGCCCAATTAACCTTAGCAAACCAATCAGACCTCAATCGCAAAGTAAGAATAGACTACTTAGCACACCCAGCAATCTCTCCAGATCTGCAAGAGATCCACCTACTTCAGAACGAGCACATCCTATGGGCACAAGACACTATCGAATTCCTCAAGCAAGGGATACTACTAGGAGATAAAAAGGAGGCAAATAAGATTCGAGCTTGGTTGGCTAACTACATTATCATCGAAGGCATCTTGTACAAGTGAGGGTTCCCCGGCCGTACCTCAGGTGTTTAAATACTACCCAGGCCACCTATGTTATGAGAGAAATACATTAAGGGGTTTGTGGCAACTATTTTGGGGGACGGTCTTTGGCTCATGAGATCCTTCGCAGAGGTTACTTTTGGCCCACGCTCAACCAAGGCACCATCAAATTTGTACTTAAATGTGACAAATGCGCCAACATACCTTATGCTCCTATAACAGAGCTGATCAAGCTTAGCAGTCCTTATCCTTTCGCCGAGTGGGGAATCGACCTAGTAGGCTCTTGCCAACCGGTAGAGGCCAAGTTAAGTTTGCCGTGGTCGTCATTGATTACTTCACTAAGTGGGTGGAAGCATAGCCCCTTGCCAAGATTACCGAGCGTAATAACACAAGATTCATTTGACAGTATATTGTGTGCCGATTCAGGATCCCCCAGGCCATCGTCTCCGACAATGGCAAACAATTTGACAATGCCAAATTCAGAGAATTTTGCGAGGAGCTCAACATCACGACCTATTTTTCCTTCACTGGTCATCCCCAAGCTAACGGCCAGGTGGAAGTCACTAACCATTCTCTGTTGAAGATTATCAAGACCAAGTTTGAGGCTGCTATTGGACTTTGGGTAGAGGAGTTACCGAATGTACTCTGGGCATATCGGATGATAGCAAGAACTCCCACTAGGGAGACCCCCTCTTGTTTAACATACAGCGCTGAGGTGGTCATCCCCGTGGAAGTTGGCTTGCCGACCCCTAGGGTCATCCATCCCGATCCGAAACTGAATGAAGAATTTCGGAGGGTTGACTTAGACCTCATTGAAGAACTACGAGAATTAGCCGCCTTCAGATTGGTTTCACACCAGCAAAAAGTGAGGCAGCACTATAACCGCAGAGTCAGACCCAGAGAATTCGCAGTGGGAGACCTAGTCTTACGAGAAGCAACTCTTGCCACCAAAAACCCGACCGGGGGAAAGCTAGCAGCTAAGCGGGAAGGACCTTACATTGTCAAATCTAGGCCATGTCCAGGCACTTATAATCTACAAGATATGGAGGGCAGAGACCTCCCTCATCCATGGAATGCTGAGCACTTGAAGCGGTATTTCCAGTAAAATGGAGTATTTTCCAGTTATATTATTCATTTTGATGTTCAAACCACTTGTTCATTTTTTTCATTTCAATACAATGTATAAGCTTACAATGGCAAGATTGTGCATTAATGGCAAAGACATTCAACCCCATTATATGTGTTGTACATTTTGTGAGTGCTATACTGCGTTGAGCATGAAGAGCTCAGCCAGATTGAGTCCAGCAAGCCTCAGCCAGACTGAGCATGAAGAGCTTTGACAAAACTGAGTCTTCCAAACCTCAGCCAGGCTAAGCATATAGAGCGCAGCCAGAGTGAGCATGCAGCTGTGGACACCCCATTTTTGACGGCCTTTCAAGACTTGGATGTTCTTGCAGGTACATCTGATCACGAGTTTGATTGCTCGCAGAGCGCTCGAAGTCCTCAGCTGAATGCCACAGCTTTGAGCGTTTCAAACCCTGCATCCATTTTGTCTCATCTTTGGACCGTGCGTGGGTCTTTTCAGCCTGAAGTTCCTGATGGCTTGCCAGCCATCCTTGGAGGCTGGTAGCCACCACTTCTCCTTTGCCGGCCATTGATGTGCATTGCCTGCCATCAATGAAGCCTTGCCAGCCACCACTGATGGCCAGCCGACCACCTTTGTTTGCTACAGATATTTTGAGATATTTTGTGCCAGTTGTTTGCACACATTCATGCATCTTCCTACACGTATGTGCCTGGATATTTGTGAGGAAAATTTGTGTTTTCCATATATAGGACCCCTCTCTCTCATGTGAAGAGGTTAGAAAAATTTGAGACATAAAATTTTTCTCTCTCTAGATTTCTCTCTCTCTCTTTCAAAATTGTGTGTGTTTGCCTAGTTTCTCTACACTTTTGCCTACTTCTCCTAAACCAAATCCTCTCACCTTTGTGCTGAGGTTCCTTGGGGCCTTCTTGGAGCTCTTGAAGGTGGTTTTGGCTTGAATTTGTGCCTAAAGTGTTCTTTGCTTCAAAAGGTAGAATACTAGTCTTGTTATCTTGTTTTCAATACTTGTTTTTCTATCTTTTTCAATTGTTTTTGGGGTTGGTTTTGACCTATAAAAAGCTCTATTTTTGTGGCTTAAAAATGGTGGTTTGAGCCCTTTTTTAGTTAGGGGGTGGTTTACCCTTCTTATTTTTTAGCTTGTAATGCTTTTGTGCCTTTATCCATCACTTTCAAACCAACTTTTTTGGGCCTTTTAACCATTGAATTTCAGAAGTTTTTCAGTGGCAAAAATCTCATTTTGAAGTCCAAAATTGGAGGGGTTAGCCTCCCCTCCTTGTGTCTTGTTTGCATGCTTAGTTAGTCTTACATGTTAGCATGTTTTTCTAGCTTAACTTAGCTTAAGTCCAGCATGTTTTAGCCTATAAAATAGTTGGCTTTAGCTCTGTTTTGGGCTGTTTGGTTCATTTGAACTTTGTTTTGTGTACTTGTAGTGTAAATCCTTGCACTAGTTTGTTGTTTTAAGGCTTTAAACATCATTAGTGTGACTTGGCTGCATGGTTTTAGTGCTTTATCACTCAATTTCAGCACCCAAATCTCTGCAACCTCCCTCTTTGCTTCACTCTTTCATTTGCTTTTGAGGGTTCTTTCAAACTTGGGATCCTTTAAGCTTGAGATTGAGGTCATGCTCAATGGTTTAATCCTCTTTGAGGGTTCATTATCAAAGGCGTGATCTCTCTCTTGCCTTACACTATCCCTTGGTTGACACTTCCTTCACCTTAGAAGATACTCATCAATGGACAATTTGATTAAAGAATGATTTGGTAATTAAAATGTGTAAACAAAATTGACAAGTAAAAGTGACAAGATAAGCATGTTTTTGTGTTGTATTGCATTGCATGTGTTCAAATCGGACATTAATTTGAACACAAGGAAAATGAGACATTTCATACTCAAAAGTGATGAAATATGCCACTTTCCTAGGTCTCCATTACCTCTGATCATGCATGATAGGGTGGTGGTCTTGTTGGTCACATTTGTGCATTTATCGAAATTGTACAACTTGGATCTTTGGCCATCATGCAATGAACTTGCTTGATTGGTGGTTTTTGGATCCAAATGTGTCACTCCTTTGAGATATTGAGATGATAAGGAGGGATACAATACAAACAAATCCTTGGAAAAATCCTATTTTTGCTCTGTTTGTGCTCTGTTGCAACATGGTGACCCAGTGCATTAGTGGCCGACAGCGCATCATTTTTGGCCAACAAGGCACCTCATTGGCCGGCAGATAGCCGACAGCTTCCCTCCATGGCTGGCAGGCCACTGACGTAAACCTCAGCAAAGATTTGGTAAGGTGGAGCAGAAAGGTTCTGGAAATGTTCAACCCTGCAAACAGAGACTTTCAAGAGCAAAACGGAGGTCCTTTCGAGGCGAAAACCGAGAATGTGCATATTCCACTTCCCAAGGTGGAGCAGTGGCAACGTAGTTTGATGTCTTAAATGCTTAGTTCGTGTACATAAGTGTTGTAATAGTTAGTAATTAGCTTAGCTAGTTATTCATTTGGTTTGTAATATTTAGTCTAATTAGCTTAATTAGATTAGCTTAGCTTAGATTAACTTAGATGTTATTCATTCGGACCCTCCTTCGTGAGGGTGTAATGTTGTAATTAGTGTGTGTGCGTGTGTGTATGTTTTCCAACTCCACGTCTTTCTTCCTTTTACTTAATCGCTTTTGATGGTTAGATTAGGGACATGTTTTAATTAGCATATCGCATGCTTGCATCAATTCATTCGTATTGCATGCACCGGAGCTCGGCGCATCATTCAAATTGCATTGCCATTTCAATATCTTATTTGAATACGTGTTTAATCGCATGTTGTTATTCAAATCGATTCATATGCCATATTAGTAGCCGAGCCTATTAATTGAATTCTTTGCATGTATTGCATTAGACACTTAAAATAGTTAGGATCATGCTTCTTTCTAACTAGTTTCTGTTTTGGCTTGGAGTATTAGGTGAGATTTTACGCTTTAGCATACTTGCATAAGTGTGAATGTTGCCATGATTAGCATGCTTGCCATGAGGCTATGTACTTAAATGCTAAACTGCTTAAGTGCCTGTGGATGAAGGTTTGTTGTTTGAATTGGAACGATTCAACGAATGTGCGTTTTAAACCCATTTTGTTGAGTGGTAAATCATGTTTTAAGCCCACTATGTTTGGTGGCAAATCCACATCTTTAAGCCCACTGGAGGTGGCAAATTCAAACCATTTTCGCAAACAAACATGAGTTGAATTTTTCCAAATTGAGCAAACTAGTCTATATTTGCTTTTGCGCATCACATAGTAAAGCTAGATTAATAACTGGAACGAGAGCACATAATGTTTATAAAAAATCATATCATGATTAGTAGAGGCCAATCTTTTGATCGGGCGAACGGGGGTGCTCAATTCATGACCTTCCCCCTTCGTACCCAAGTTTCCGAGCCGAGGCAACTTTGGTGATGACGGACACGTGGCCTTTGGCACGAGTCTAGGTTTCCTAAATTTCCCCAAAATAAAAAAATATTTAGGTGGCAACTTTGTATCTGGCAAAACAGGCCAATTTTGGCATTATTTGATTTTAAATCGATTTTTCAAAAGATTTGCCGGATTTGAACTCTTTGGTGTTTATCAGTTTCACATTGCACTTGTGAGACTAGATTCAGAATCGCGGGAGTTCAAACTGTGAGGCCTTCTTTTTAAACCTTCCGAAAGGGGGCGTGGAAAAATGCGAGTCCACAGTTTCTGGTGACCCGCTTGGGATTTAGAGAACTTGACTCGAACTCATGATATGTTGTTTTATCTGCACTTATGTGTTTCTTTGCATTTGCATCGGTGCGCCTAAGTCACAATGTTTGCCATCTGCTATTCCTGAGCGGTTTGCTAGAGGCTTGCTTGGAAAAGCCTACCAAAAGGCTGACCGGTTGCGGGCTCTACCATGATGGGAACACAACCCTTGGATTTGGACTACCGCTGTACCGTTTGATCCTCCTTTCACTTCTCGGTGTTAGGTGTGAGAGGTATATTAGGTAGTGTTGCTGAGGTACCCTTTTTTAACCAATCGACCTAGTTGCATATCGGAAACCATAGAGACTGATCCAAACTAGGACAGGTTGCTTACCCGAATGTAGGAATTGTATGAAACCGCTTGTTTTGCGTAGTGAATCCCTAGCTCTTGACGAAATTAGGACAGGGTAACCCTACCCCCATCATAAGGGTGTTTTGGCTCTCACTTGCTTGATATGTGCTTTTAGAGTGAAACTCTGTAGGAATGTATGTATTAGTTGCAAGTCTGGGTATCAGTTTTGAGGCAAAAGTTAGTATTGAGTGCAGTTCTCCAGCTTATGACTGCAACTGCGTGCTGTTTGTGTCTGAGCAGAGGTGTTGTGCGGTTTCTGATTTTTGTTTCTTTTTGCTTTATTTTCTTTTTGCAAGGTAGTTTTTTTATCATTGCTTTAGACGATTCTGTTACCCTCCAAGCACTCTGGACTTGAGTGAGAAGGATTTGCAGATCTGGGGATCTAGTTAGGGGACAGCCAGTGTTTGTTTCACTCTTACCGGTTACCAGACGAAGGAGGATTAGGCAGAATTCACCGATTCAGCAGTCACCTTTTGCTTTGCCTGCACCCAGTCAAGCCCAGTCTCCTACTCCAGAAAGAGGGTATTCGCCAGTTCTGGTAGCCCAAAATCCTCCAGTCAGCATGGAAGATATGCTGCGTCAGCTCCAGTAGACCATTAAGACTATGCAGCTAGATGCTGCCCTCCAAGTTGAGACCACAGCCCGCCAAGCAGAAGTAATAGAAAGGCTTTAGCAACAGCAGCCATAACGGCAAGTAGCCTCTGCATCCCAAGCACCCCCAGCGGGAATGCTAGCACCCAGGGTCATAATCAATGTCCAAGAAAATATGGACATCCCGGCAAATCCGATCCTACCTCAGACCTCTAAGGCACCAGTTTACCAAATGGAGGCGCCGTTTGAATTCGAGGTTGACCCCACTGCACTGAAGGTCAACAAGCTAGAAAAGCTCTTCAAATGGGTGCAAGGTGTGAATTCAATCCCTAATATTGAGGATGAATACACAGATTTCGCAGTAACTCTGCCGGACAGATTCAAGATGCCGCACATAGACCGGTTTGACGGCTCTGGGGATCCTATGGTCCATCTACGGCTATTCTCTGACATCCTACGACCAATGGGTCTCGCTAGACTGCAAAAGTTGTCGCTTTTTGGCCAAACCCTATCTGGTATAGTGGCCATTTGGTATGCTAAGCTTGAAGACTCTATGAAGAGAAACTGAGAGGAAATGGTGTAGACGTGCCTGAACGTCACGGCTCCGCACTCGAAGGTGCGAAATCCGGTTTGTTCGTAAGCTACTATAGTTCGGACTCAATGTCACGGTTCTAAATCTAATCTCGCAAAGTGCAATGCAAGACCGATAAATCACCAAAGAGTCCAAATCCGGCAAATCGTTTTGGAAAACTGATTTTATTAAAGAAGTGTCAAACATGGACTGCTTTGCCAGATACAGAGTCACCACCTAAATATTTTGTTTTGGGGGGAATTTAGGAAACCCTGACTCGTGCCTAAGGCCACGTGTCCGTCATCACCAAAGTTGCCTCGGCTCGGGAACTTGGGTACGAGAGGGGAAGGTCATGCAATGAGCACCCCCGCTCGCCCAATCAAAGATCGGCCTTTACTAACATGATATTTTGTTTTTGAAAACACATGTGTTCTTATTCCGGTTTATTAGCTAGCTTATTATGTGATACGCACAGCATACAAGTATAGACTAGATCGCCTAAGTTGGAACAAAACATCTCATGTCTGTTTGAAAATGCTTTGAAGGTGCTACTCGCAAGTAGGCTAAGACGTAGATTTTCCACCCTCAGGTGGGCTTAGAAAACATGATTTTGCCACCTCAAGTGGGCTTAGAAAACTTGCATTTCGATGAATTGTTCCAATTCAAGCAATCCAACCTTCACCCACAGGCATTCAGGCAGTTAATCACTTAAGCAGTTAGCCTCATGGCAAGCATGCTATCATGGCAACATACACATCTCATGCAGTATGCTAAAACGTAAACACTCATAGTGTACTACGAGCCAAAACAGAGAACTAGTTAGAAATCATGCATGATCCTAGTTCATGTTAAGATGGCTAATGCAACACATGCAAAAATGCAACTAAAATAGGCTCGGCTATTCTAAGATGTCATGTGAATGCAACTTGATAACATGCTGTTGGACACGTATTCAAGTAAATGTATTGAAATACAATGCAGTTAGTATGATGCGCCGAGCCCGATGCATGCAAGACAGATGAATGATCCAAACATGCATAGCATAAAGATGCTAATCGAAATATGCCCTAAAACTAACCATCAAAAGCTGATAAGTAAAAGGGAGAAAAACATGGGGTTGGAAGACATTCACACACTCACGCACACTTATTACAAAATTTCCCCTCTCAACGGAGGGTCCGAATGAGTACATTAAGCTAGCTACGCTAAGCTATTCTAACTAATCTAATAATCTAATTAGACTAATTATTACACAATCAAATTGAATAACTAGCTGACACTAAGCTAATTATTACAACACATTAACTAATTAACAAATTAGCTAGTTTAAATATTACACAACAAATCAAATAATTAATCATTCAAACTAATCCACAGTAGTGAAATGTCCTCGTAGGTGAAGAAGAGATGCATGCTCAGTCGGCTTCGCTTGAAAATCCGTTGCCATGCCTCATGTTGCCTCTGTTTGCACACTTCTGCACCTTTGAAAATTATGCCAACTTCTGTGATGCTTCTGACCTACCTCATGGACACTCTGAGAGGTCATCGGCCAAGAGGGGTGGGCATCGGCCAATGGATAATGGTCATCGGCCAATTTGGAGACTATCGGCCAAACATTGTTAGCTGATCGGCACACTATATAGCCGATCGGCCATCTCTTCTTGCAAACTGCTCCTTTTGCTGCAGCAGTGTACAAACAGAGGCATGGCAATACATTTGCAAGAAAATGTTTGTACAACCACACTCCTTATCATGTTTGAAGCTCAAAGAAGTGTAGTACTCGACTCTCGAGCCATCAATCACGTATTTCGATGCATGATGGCCAAAGAGGCCGAGTTGCACAAGTCAATGTCACATGAATGCACAAAAACACATAAATGCCTTAACCTCTATCATGCATGCTCAAGAGGGTCAGCGACCGAGGATTAAGGCACGTTTCATCACTTCAAGTACGAAACGTCCCTCATTCCTCGTGTTTGGCTTAACACCCAAACCAAACACAATGCAATGCATGCAACATGGAAATGCAATGCAATGCAAGCATAACTTGACAAAGCTAATGACATGCAAACAACGTAATGCAACATGAGCATGCAAGCACCATGTAATACAACCTAAACATGTAAACAACATGCAAGAATCATGCAATGCGACAAGCATGCGACAACATGCAATGCGATAAGCATGCAACAATATGCAAGATGGACTTAAACTAAAATGGACAGACCTCAATCATGCCCAAATCAGTGGCCAAAATTCTATGGAAATGAAGTACGAAAGCACATACAAACATGCATACACTTTGGTTCACAAACAAGGCATGTAGATAACAACTCTCAAGCAAGAGCAATAAATGAAAAGCATGGATGTGTGACAACACTGTAGGCCCTAAAATCATGTATGGAATGGTGCCAAACCACTCAAACAAGTCAAGCATAGCATGTAAGAAAGCTCAAAGCTTGAAACTAAAAAAGGGACTTACACCATGGCCACGCAAAGCAAGCCCCAAAGGGCCGAGGGAAACCAAAACAGTCCCATGGCAGGTCAAGATAAGACCAAAAACATGCTTGGACCTAGCCAACACAAGCTAGAACAAAAGACCCAAAAGCATGAAGCATGCAAGGCTAATAAGGGGTATTACACTACACCTATCAAAACCAAACATGAGATGACTTAACCAATGAAAATCAAAGTTATGGCATGTCAAAATAAGCCCAAAAACCCACTGAGATGGCATCCCAAAAGCTTAAGCAATAAGACATGCATAATGGCTCATGTTCAAGGCTTAAAACACAAACCTCCCAATGCATGGAAAAGGTGACAAATGTGAGTGCATGACCACACTATACGGACTGAAATCACATATGAAATGATGCCAAATCATGAAAATGGTCTAAGCAATACATGCTAGTGACTTGGACACTCAAAGCTAATAGGCTAGAATGCACTATGGCTATACAAAGCATGGCATGCATGACCACAACAACACAAATTAGAGTTTAAGCATGGTAAAACAAGGCTAAAAGCTTCTTGGAGTTGAGCCAAAATATGCAAGAATGATGGTCTAAACACAAGATGCATGTTAAGGCAATAGAGAGGATTGCACTACAAGTGCATGGTGCATGCAAGAGGCCATCAAACCAACCTTACACAGAGGTATAACATGCTGAAATAAGGCCTAATACATGCTAAGATGGAGCCAAAACAAGCTTAACAAACATGTTACTTTTATGAGCCATCAATGCAAGCATACAAGACACAAGGAGAGGGGATGACCCTCTCCTATTTAGGACCTCAAAACTACCTTTCCACCACTGAAAATCCTCTAAGTTTCAGTGGTGAGAAGGCCAAAACAAGGTGGTCCAAATAGCTCAAAAAGGAAGGCACAAAACAAGGCCAAACAAGGCCTAAGAGGGGGTAGACTACCCCCAACACAAAAGTGACCTTAAACAAACATTACAAGCATGAAAAATCAAAGCTTTTTATAGTAGAAAGTTAAGCTTAAATCAGCATGCAAATAGGTCCAAAAGCTTAAACCAAAACAAGGGTTTAAAGGCTAGTTGATTCACCCTTGAAGAACACCTTCAAGAACACAACTCCAGCACTCTTTTCTGACCAAAACCAGTCCAAAAACACTAAAACCAACTTCAAGAAGCCTCAGCAACAAAAGGATGGTGTTCTAGTAGGTGCTTTAGTGTAAAAGTGTGAAGAATTTACACTTTTGAGCACAAACAAGAGAAAATGTGGAGAGAGGGGTAAAATATAGAGAGAGAGTGATATATGTTTTGTATATCAACTTTTTAGAACCTCTGGAAAGGGAGAGGGGCCTCCCTTCTTATAGAAAATCAATTCTCAAGCTTGTTGAGCAAGCTTGAGTCTTGATTCAATCCCTCCATACACGTGTATGGAGGATGAGAATTGTGCTCACCAGCTGTCACAGCTGGCACAAAAATATCTACAAAAGCAGGTGGAAAGGTCTCGGCCAAGAAATATGGCCGATCGACCAAAAAGAGTGCCGATCGGCCAACACTTATGGCCGATAGCAAGAAAACAAGGCCGATGGCACAAGGCCTTAGCCGATGGGTTGTAGGGATGGCCAACAAGCCACCCTCTTCCCTCAGAAGCAAAACCCACAAGTCCTTGGTCCACAACCAAGCACAAAACAAACAAGTTGAGAGATCCTAAGGCAAGGCGCGCAACCGAGACCTTCAGGAACTCAAAACGAACACGAGCATGGATGATCATCGAGTGTTTAACCGATGACGTCCAAGTCTTGAGGATGGTCAAAAATGGGGTGTCTACAAATGGCCAAGGCCTTCATAGCACAGTACTCCTACAATACCCAGATCGAGGTCACTACTTGTGATCTCGAAGCGACCCGTCAAGAGCCGAAGGAGGGTTTCTCAGATTTTGTGACCCGGTAGAGGGCTAAGGCCTCTATGATGACTATCTGGCCGTTTGAAAAAGGACCAAATCAGAATGGTGGTCCGTAACTTGCAAGGAAGACTATTACAGAAGATGATAGTCTTGCTTTTATTTACATTTGTTGAGCTCCATGAAATAGGGGTTCAAATTGAGGATACAATGAAGCAGGGTCTGAAGACTATAAGAAGGAACAGCCCAAAAGGCCCTTTACACGCAGCTCCAATGCAGCCACGACTGGTGGCACTTCTGCATAGCCTTCGGATGTGAGCATGGTCACCACCACACCCAAGATTGCCAACCCCTTTGCCGGTAAATCCAACACAACTTCCCAAATCTCAAGCCGTCAGGCCCAAGGCCAGAGGGTCTTCACTCCACTCAATATGTCCCTATCCGCAGCCCTGAGGGTCCTAATCAAAAAAGGGCATCTTAAGCCATTAGAACAACGCCCACTACCTGATCCTCTCCCTCTGAAACACAACCCGGTCAAATACTGTGCTTTTCACCAACTGCATGGTCATGATACTAATCAATGCTTCAGATTGCGTCATGAGATTCAAGATCTCATTAACAATAAGGTGATAGCAGCTCTTGAAAAACCCAACATCACTACAAATCCTCTTCCACCACATAATCAAGTCCCTTCACCCCGGCAAATAAACCTCATCCATACACTAGTCGTCCCTTATGACCCCAGTATATACATCACCCCTTCCCACCTACCTAAGCCGGCGTTGTTCATCCTTGAGAGCATAGACTTGTGCATGATGAGCTTGTCCTCACTCTAACCCAAACTCGTGGTGGTGACAGTGGAAGATGAAGGGAGGTTAGCCTTGGTGGAGAATATCAGTCCGTTGCCCGAGGGCTTTGAGGATTTATCTGAAGGGACATACGACCCGAGCTGCTATGTTGTGCCAATCAATCAAGCTAAACCGGAAGTGGTGTTGCCAGCTGGGATGGAGGTCAGTGTAGTTTGAGAAGATGGGCCAAGTCAGGGATTAGATGATCTAGTTGACCTAGAGGAGGACATAGGCAATTTGCAGTTCTTTGATGAGCAA
This sequence comes from Camellia granthamiana, assembly GCA_036172215.1. NCBI lineage: Eukaryota > Viridiplantae > Streptophyta > Magnoliopsida > Ericales > Theaceae > Camellia > Camellia granthamiana. The sequence continues at coordinate 116,783,105 of CM069903.1, forward strand.
GATCAAGGGGATGTGCATATTAATTGGTTTGAACTGAACGGGTCAACAGACAATTCTAGGTGGCAAAGCGATGAGCCTGATATAGATGAGGGAACTGAATTGAAGCTTGGAGAACAGAAAGCAGCGGGCCAGAATGGCCGATAGGAAGGAGAAACTACTGGAAAGCACTGGTAAAGAACAATTGGCTTAGGAACTGGGCATTGTTAGCACTGTACATACAGAACAAGAAGCCGCGCCGGAGCGATTTGGGCAGGAAATGAGTGAAAGTGATCAGAAAAATGGAATAGTTCAACGTCTGGTGGAGAATGTTTCTACTGAGAGAACACTTAGACCGGAATCGGACAATTGCTTGTCGGTTGCCGAAGGTATGTGGTGGGAAGACGATGATATGCATCTTGCCCACACTGACGAGGATTGGGGTGAAGGATTTCTTAACAATACCTGGTATGTGGAAGAAGTCGACCACATGACAAGAAGTGGCCGATATTTCAAACCACCGCATCTAGACCAACCTGAGGCATTTGGGAAGGACAAAGAGGAAGAGAAACAGAAGGAAAAGCAGTTAGAGGAAGAGGTTATGCTGAAACAGTTGAAGAAGATTCAAGCTGACATATCTATCTGGGGCTTGCTTATGGCTTCGCGAGTGCACAGACAGGTTGTACTATCGGCAATGGATAAAGCCAAGTTGTCCATTGAGACTACCCCGGAACAACTGGTGGGATTATTCTTCCCGGGAGGCGCTACGCCAACTTTGACCTTTTCAGACAAGGAGTTACCACCAAAAGGCTCTGCACACAACAAGCCTCTATACATATCTGTAGAGTGCCAAGAAAAGTGGATACCAGTGGTATTGGTCGACACTGGGTTGGCAATCAACGTCTGTCTATGCCGCACGGCTTATGCTATTGGCCTGAAATCAGCCGATTTTGTGCCTACAGCCCAAGTGATCGGGCGTATGACAATACAAGTAGAGAGGTGATGGGAATAGTGCAGATTAGAGTGCAGGTTGGATCCGCTTAATAGGATATTGAATTTCACGTCCTGGATGTTCCAGCCATTTTCAACCTACTACTTGGGCGACCCTGGCTACACCAAGTAAGAGCTGTCTCTTCCACCCTCCACCAAATGCTGAAGTACCCCTATAGAAAATGGGTGGCCATAGTTTTTGGGAATTCATCTATACATTCTCCGCCAGAGGTCACTACGCTTGTGCTAGAGATTATGCATGGCGAAGAGGATGTCTTCCTTTCGGGGTTTACCTTGGCTGAGGCTTGGGTAGTGCCGAGTATCCTGGCTGTCGATGAGGGCTTCTATGTTAGCGCCCAATCTGTGTACTTCATGAACAAGTTGCAGCACATGCCCGGAACGGGATTAGGCAGAAGTGGCCGAAAAGCGTTGTTGTATTGGCCGATGTGCCACATAACCTGCATGCCTTTGGTCTTGGCTATACGCCCACCAAAGAGGACTGGGCGAGGAAAAGAAAAGAGATAGCCGAAAGAGCAAGAGCAAAGCAAAGCAGGAAGCGCTATGAACTTGTGCATCGACTTATCTGGGGAACCCTCAATGGCTATTTTGTTCGGGAGGGGGAAGACTTCCCATTCTGTGGTTTTCCCAAACCCTAGTTCAACTCTGAGAAACAGCGGGTTCCCGACTTTGAAATCTTCTTTGACTTGCAGCTGCAAGAGAGTAACACAGAGGAACAGACTGAACCAACTGCTGAGGCTATAAAGAGCACAGAAAGTGATTCCAATAGCAGTGAATTTGAGATAAGAACAGCACTGTCATATCTCCTTTTAGATCCTCAGATCAACTCAGAGAGCTTGGGGGATAACCTGACCGTTTCCATGATCGGGGACCAACTGTGTGCAAACCCTTCCAGTGGTATCTTGGATGTATCTGACGCACGGTCTCTCATTTGGCAGCTAGAGGAGGGCTTCCTGTCCAGCAGTTCTGAATCGGGTAGTGAGCCGGAATCTGATTCCACAGAGTCTGTGGAGTTGGAATCAGATTCCGGTTCCTCTGAATCGGAGTCCAACATTCCTAGGGTTGATAACCCAAATGCCGAAGTTTTGCCGAGGTCGTCTTTTTCCTTTTCCTTTGAGTTGGTTGTAACCGAGGAACTGGATGAGCTGGATCTTTTGAATGAGAATGCTGCGGGTTCTGAGTACTTCTCTGTGCCTCTTATTTATTGCATTGATCATGACTTTCAAAATTTTGATGAAAACGATGAGAAAGGCATTCCCCTGGTTTTGAAACATTTGATTAATCGAGAGGAGGAGAGGTTTGTAAAACCCTTTGTTGATGAAATCATTCCAATTAATGTGGGTGCTGAGAAGGATTCGCATCTGGTCCAGATCGGGTCCGTGTTGTCTTCGGAGGAGCGCGAGTGCTTAGTCGCTTTATTAAAAGATTTCAAAGATGTTTTCGCATGGTCCTACGAAGACATGCCTGGAATCGATCCTGAGATTGTACAGTATCGGATCTCTCTTGACCTCGAGGCCTGACTCATCAAACAGAAGCTGCGGAGAATACGGTCGGATTAGGCTTTGAAGATTAAGGAGGAGGTCACCAAGCAGATAGACGCAGGGTTTTTGCTAGTATCTGAGTATCCGACTTGGTTGGCCAACATTGTTCCAGTGCCAAAGAAAGATGGCAGAATTCGAGTGTGTGTGGATTTTAGAGATCTGAACAGAGCCAGTTCGAAGGACAACTTTCCTTTGCCGCACATTGATGAACTGGTGGACTTCACTGCAGGCCATGCATTGCTTTCCTTCATGGATGGATTTTCCGGGTATAACCAGATTCAGATGGCACTCGAAGACGGAGGGAAAACCACTTTCACCACACCGTGGGGAACCTACTACTACAGGGTGATGCCGTTTGGGTTGAAGAATGCCAGGGCTACCTATCAAAGGGCTATAACCACAATTCTTCATGATATGATCCACAAAGAGGTCGAGGTGTATGTCGACGACATGATTGTCAAGTCCAAGGAAAGAGAGGGCCACTAAACTTCCTTGAAGAAATTCTTCCAATGGATCAGAGAGTACAAATTGAGGTTGAATCCACAAAAATGCACTTTCGGTGTAATAACAGGGAAAATGCTGGGTTTTTTTTTATCACAGAGGGCATTGAGGTAGATCCTTCCAAAATCAAGGTCATCTTAGAAATGCCACCACCAATGACTGAAAATGAGGTGCGAGGCTTTCTAGGTAAAGTGCAATTCATAAGACGGTTTATTTTAAAATTAACCTTGACTTGTGAACCACTATTTGGTTTCCTGAAAAAAGGAAAGAAATTCCAATGGGACGATCGATGTCAATTCGCTTTTGAGCAGATCAAGCAGTACCTTCAAAACCCACCTATGTTGTCGCTGCCAGAGCCAGGGAAGCCGTTGATTCTATATCTGTCAATAACGGACACCATGATGGGATACATGCTTGCTCAGGAATCTGAAGATAGAGTGGAGAAAGCCATCTATTACCTGAGTAAGAAGGTGCTGGATTATGAGACCCGTTACACCCCGCTGGAGAAGGCTTGCTTAGCCTTGGTATGGGCTACCTGGAAGTTAAGGCACTACCTGTTAGCTCACTCCGTAATTCTGGTTTCGAGATTAGATCCCATCAAATATCTCTTTGAGAAACCAGCGCTTACGGGTAGGCTAGTCGTTGGTTGCTTCTTCTCTCCGAAATTGATTTGAAGTATGTCACTCGCAAGTTTGTTAAGGGGAAAGCGGTAGCAGAGTTCCTTGCAGATCACCCAGTAGAAAGAGATGAAGCGGTAGAATACCTTTTTCCAGATGAAGCTATTTTGCAAGTCGAGGAAGAGATTTGAACGATGTACTTTGATGGAGTGTCTAATCAATACGGGTATAGGATAGGGGTGTTGCTGATAGCACCCGACAATTCCCACATAACCTTAGCCTTCAAACTCCGGTTCAAAGTATCCAACAACGAAGCAGAACACGAAGCGTGTATTGCTGGTTTGGAAGCTGCCTTGGAACTAGAGGCAAAAAGGTTAGATGTCATTGGGGACTTGAACTTGGTTGTGTCTCAAGCAAAAGGAGACTGGGAGGTCAAAGAAGAAAAGATGAAGATGTATCACCAGACCTTGGACGTTCTGATTCCTAGGTTTGAGAAGCTAACCTTCACTCATCTACTAAGAGAGAACAACAGGTTCGTTGACGCCTTATCAACTCTATCTTCTATGATAGACATCCCATTTGGAGTCTGGATGCATCTGATCATTATTGAACAGAGATATACGCCGGCCTATGAGTCTATCGCCGCAATAGATGAAGTGCAAGATCAAAACCCCTAGTATTATGATATCTGAAACTTCTTGGAAAAGGAGGATTGTCCACTAGGGGCAAATGCCAAAGATAAAAGGGAAATACGACGGATGGCCATTCAATTTATCATCTGCGGGGGGAAGTTATACAAGAGCAGTCATTTGGGAATGCACAAGCTGTGTGTAGACGCAGAAGAGTCAAAGCGCCTAATGGAGGCCATCCATGGGGGAGAGTGTGGAGCACATATGAGTGGAGTAATGTTAGCCTGGAAGATTCTCAGGCAAGGTTACTACTGGTCTACAATGGAGGAGGATTGTTTTGGTTTTGTTCGGCGATGCCACAAATGCCAAATTCATGCAAATTGCATGAATATCCCCCCGTCGAAGCTGTACAACAAGGCTTCACCATGGCCTTTCTCAGTCTGGGGAATCGATGTCATCGGCGCAATTACACCGAAAGGGTCAAACGGGCATGAGTACATTCTGGTGGCAATTGATTATTTTACAAAGTGGGTGGAAGCTCAGTCTTATGCAGTGTTGAAAGCAGCGCATGTGGCTAAGTTCATCCGAAACAACATCATTTGCCGTTATGGAGTCCCGAATGAGATCATTTCAGACAATGGCTCTCATTTCAAGAAAAAAGTGATCAACTTGTTGGAGAAATACAACGTGGCTTTTCATAAGTCATCTACATATCGGCCGCAAACCAACGAAGCTGTTGAGGCCGCCAACAAGAACATCAAGCACATTTTGCAGAAAATGGTTGAGACCTACAGGGACTGGCTAGACAAATTGCCATTTGCTCTATGGGGTACAGGACTTCAATTCAGACGTCTACTGGGGCAACTCCGTATTCTCTTGTTTATGGGATGGAAGCTGTTCTGCCGATTGAAATAGAGGTTCCGTCACGGCGGGTTATGGTTAAATGTCAGATAGCAGAGGCGGATTGGTAGCAAAGCAGGTTCGAGGAACTAATGTTGTTCGATGAGAGAAGGCTGAAAGCACTGTACCATGTTTAAGGGTATCAACGTAGGATTGCAAGGGCTTTTAACAAGAAAGTTAAGTCTCGGAATCTTAAGGAAGGGGATTTGGTACTGAAAGACATCCGAGCTCCCATCCATGACCCTAGAGGCAAGTTCAGACCCAATTGGACTGGTTTTTACATTATCAAAACTATTTGGTTGGGTGGAGCTGTTATTCTCATGGACCTAGATGGCCTGGAATTTTCCCAACCGATCAACATGGACAAGTTGAAGAAATATTACCCCTGAGAGGCTCATTAGGCCGAAAACCCAGAAGGGTGACCTAGGCAAAAGTTAGAGCACAAAAATTGAAAAAAAAAAAAAAAAAAAAAGTGAGCTCGTAAGGTTGAAAACCCAGAAAGGGCGGCCTTGGCAAAAGTTAGAGCGTAAAAGGAGAGAGTTAATACTCGAGTGAACCCCAACCACACTACGTAAGGCCTGATTTCCATCTTCGGGATACGTAGGCAACTTCATTCTGAAGCTCGGCTGTAAACACCTCCAAATCAACTGTGTCCATGTGTTTGATCAAGGCATCTTTGTCTATTCATTATTTGAAAGTTGGTTGTGATCCTTACTCTGAGAGAAAAGCTGCCTACAGTGCTGAGCAATGCTATTCAGTCAAGGGGCAATTTTTCATTTTTAGATTCGGGGTTGTACGTCTTGAGGATAGATTCCATGTGTGTCAAGTTGTGATCCTTATCGAAAATGGTTTTGAAAAGTTTTAATAAAAGCTTATTTTGTTCAAATTAATCTTTTTACAACTTAGACCATTTTTGGACCACAAGGAAAATTTTCAATGCTCACAACTTCAATTTCATTGATTTCAATACAAAGTTCTCCAGCTCTCGATACAAATCGAAGTTGCTTTTATTACATTCAAGAAGAAAACTTGAAAGGTAAGATCAAAGCAATAAACTTGCGGCATAGATGTCAAGTGTTCCTGCGTCCCTTCCTTGTGCTTGTGGAAGCTTCCAATGCTAAAGTGGGCCTGGACTATGTCTCATCTTCAAGCCAAGTTAGGCATTCGCCAGAAAGTGCACAGTTGAAACTAGGGGTAGGAGCCAGAAGTTCTCTCGTCCTCCATGCAGTGGGATATCGAGCCAATTGTGAACCTCGGACTGCAAATGAAACTGGGTACTCTACCCCCTCTTCTGGGTGAGTCTGGTCGTGTCCGAACTGATGTCTGAACCGGAACGAAAAGTAGAATACACAGTGTGTCAAGTCAATCAACTGAATGTCAGGTTGTCGAGTCATGCTATAGCTCATCTCGAGCAAATCAAACCAAGGACAACGCCAAGCAATGTCAACAGCAGACCTGTTGCACATCCAATGCCACCACCATCCCTTGGTCGGGAAATCCACTAGGCGTTGGCGAAAGAAATAGCCCCGTGCTGAATGTGTAGGGCAAGAATCCACTACCTTCAACCTGTCTATGAGCCATATTTGGGGAGGGATGAAAGAAAAGAGAGATTAAAGAATAGAAAGGTGTGTGTTGAGAGAAGAGTGAAAAAAGGGTTTTCAGAGAAAAGCAGAGCATGAGTGCAGAGTGATGTGAGAAATACATATTAGAAAGGGTAGGAAACATTACCTGAAGAAGTAGTGGACTTCCGGCAAATTTGGTTGTCTCTCGCTGATGAAAGGCGTCTAGACCCATCAAAGTCTCGGCTAGTACCAAGTCGATGCAACTCTTGCCCTCTTTTAAACCTTGGGCTACTTCGATTAATCGAATGCTAGACCCACCGAAACTAGAGGCAAGGAGGAAATGTGTTAGCATGCACAAACAAAGGGCGTGTTGTCAAAAACCTCGCCAAAGAAGATCGCCTCGGTCACTGGCGTCAGAAAATCAATGAATCAAGCTAGGGATGTCCAGCTCTCCATTGTTAACCAAGGATCGGGCATCGTGTAAAGTGAGCCCACACATCCTTCCCAAAGCTTGGATGTGACCAAAATAGGACTGAGGTAGAATTTCCTCATCACGTCGGAATTCCATTAGCGTCTGAAATTCTTCAATTGTCGGGCATATCTCTTGTCTCCTGAAGCTAAAGACATGCATGATCGGGTTCCAACATCTAGCAGCAGTATGAAGGAATGGAAAACTAAGTGGAGAATGACTCAGCGAGAATAGTGCATTTATGCCGAAACCCTAGAAATTTACCTTTTCCGAGCCATCCAAAGTTGCAATCCAATCGGAGAGTTTTTCGGCGAAAAATGGCTCCATTTGTGAAGAATTTGCAGTTGAAATGAAGAAATCACGAAGCTCAGCCTTTTGTGGAAGATAAGGCAGTGAGTAGAAGCCAAGTGTCAACAATGTGCAGGTCCTGCACATTGATGGCCGGCAAGGCATCATTGATGGCCGGTAAGAGGTATAGATGGCCGGCAAGCCACCCCTCATGGCCGACATGTGGTCGGCATTCACCTCTCATGGCCGGCAACCTTCCTCTCATACCTACTGTCCTCATTTGTGAAGAATAATGTTGGATGCATATATTTTGCTCTGCTGTTTGTGTATCTTGAGGTCTTGTCTTGAGTCCTTTTCGTTTCTTTTTTTTAAAAAAAGTTTATCGAGTTGTATTTGTTGTTTACCGAGTTGTTTTACTTATCGAGTTGTATAGTGCTTTGTTTGTATGTTAGTTGTTGGTTGGTTCGTTACCTGATTCAGACTGTTGTGACAATACAAGCATTTGGTTTTCGTTATCAAATTCAATCTCATTTTTCATGCAATGTGGTGCTCATGACGTAAAATACAACACTCTTTCAAAAAATTTAGTTTTCGTTCTGATCATGGTTGTTTTTACAAAAGGTGCAGTATAAGTTTTTAAAGAAAATAAAACATGTCCAAAGCTGTACAATGTGTTAACGTTATAAACCAAAAGAAACTAAGTAAAAATACAAAGATCAGCGCCAATCATCTCAAGATCTAGAAGCCCTCTTCGTCCTCTTCCTCGGAGGAGAGGACTCTGCAGCACTATCTCCATCGGCGCCACTGTCTGAACCAGGGCCGTCTCCACTCTCTGTCTCGGAGCCCTCCTCAGCATCAGCATCCCCACTCTCAAAACCCGAGCCAGCGTCATCGTCTCCACTCTCTGATGATTCTGAATGCTAACTCGCCACTTCCTCGGCCTTGCTAGTCTCAGCATCATCAGCGCAGAATTGGCTCTGAAGGGCCACTCTCAACTCGGGTGCCCCTAGCTCGGCCTCGGCTGCGTGCTGGAGCTTGTCTCTCTCTCCCTGCCGCCGGAGGAGGCATTGCTGGTCCTGGTGCTGCTCTTGCTGGCGCACCCAGTATGAGTGGGACCTGAAAAGACAATTGTCATATGTCAGCCACAGTATGTGTATCAGATACCAGTATGGGGGAGAATGAGTATATGCTGAAGTCAGGAACAAAGTATGAATACAGTATGGAAGTGCAGTATTTCAGATGCAGTGTATCAGTGTAGTGTGAGGAAGTCCTCATCTCAGTTTCAGTGTGTTAGTGGAAATTTGATGACTGGAATGTAAGAAAACTGAAGACACTACTTGAATGCCATGGAAGTTCAGCAGTGTCTCCCTCCTCAATATCATGCCCTCAAATGAGGCTAGTAGCTCAAGCAGATCCTCAGTATATTCTGGAGGTGCCTGCAAATGCATTGGGAATGATTAATGTCCAAAACAAACAAATATTAGAAAGAGATGGGAAAACTAAAAATATGGTACATACCGGAGGTGCATCTTGGGCTCTGGTATATCTATGCCTAGCTGCTGTGGGCTCAATCGGGATTTGATAGGCCTCTCCAGTATACCGCCAACATGTAAGTGCAGTAGGCAGCTCTGGCCATCCGGTCCCCTGCCTCACCTGAGGAACCTCTCTGCTACGGGCTCTACTCGCCCAGGTCACTCTGCGTCTCGCTCTCGCAATAGGAGCTCTCACTCCCTCCCCCCCGCGAACAACAGTCAGGAGCGGCATTAAATGTGTCTAGATAGAGGCCACGTAGTCGCCCTCTACACGAAAATACTCTACCTCCAAGCCTACCATGAACTGGATCACCTCTTTGGTAGATAACTTGTCTGTCGCTCTCATGGACATTGACGGTGCCATCGGTATAAACGGAGTAGGCAGGCCCATGGTCTGATGCATGAAACGCTCGCCTAGGAACCAAGCTCGGCAAATCAGGCCCTCAAGTAGAATATGATAACGGGAAATGCCCCAAGCCACATGGTACTGGGCTCGAAACTCTATCGGTATCGTGGCCCAAGGCTGCCATGTGATCTGAAATGGAAAGTGAGCAGGTTATTAGTTGTTGTCAATTGCTAATGTATGAATCAAAACAGCTATAAAGCAAAAGTGACAGTGTTTCAAGTTACCTCGTGCGCCACTACCGTGTCGAAGTACTGACGAAAAAACATGAAGGGCTCACGAGTCCTACGGCGAAGCTGGCCGTCATATACTCGAGAAAAGAGGACTATCAATGGAATCTCATCTACAGGCTCTGGGGCAAGAGTCGAGAAGTATGCATAAACCCATAGCTACAGGGAGAATACAGATGTATGTAATCAACACAGTGTGAACAGATGCAGAAAATGCCAAGCAGAAAGCTTACAGTGTGAACAGATGCAGAAAATACAAAGCAGAAAGCTTACAGTATGAACATATGCAGAAAGTGCAAAGCAGAAAGCACATGTGTTGAACAGATGTAAAGCAAAAAATTCTGAGTAGAAAATGTAAAGTGTAAATAAGGAACTGAGAAGTGTACCTCCCAGGCTCGCTAGTAGCCTCCAACCAAGTTCCCTCGCAGACGAGAGGAAGAACTTATATATCCGTATAATGTAGTGAGGTCGGCTTCGCCCTAATCATAAAACTGAACTCGAGGAAGAGTCACCAAGGCGCTCAGCAAATACAGGCCCACGATATTCCACCTGTTCGAAAATAGGGTGGTACCGAAGATGAACATCAGGAAGCCCCTAGCATACTGCTCTGTCTCCTCTATTGTCTCGGGCTTGGTCCCCCTGAACTGTTCCTCGAACCAAGTGTATCGCACCATGCCCATCCGGTATATCGGTGGATGTGCCCCAAGCAGCTCGAGCCAGGCTGCCCTCCGCTCCTCCATATCTGGGTCAAGAGAGATCGGATCACCCCCTACGCCTAAGCCGGTGATCATGGCAAAGTTGTAAGGAGTCGTTGTCATCTCCCCTGTGGTGGAAAATTGGAAGGAGTTGGTGGTGTCCCACCACCTCTCCACCAGTGCTCCTAAGAGAGGACGGCTCGCTGTAACCCGAGTCAAGCTGGAGCAAAATAGACCGAAGCCTGCCTCGTCAACAATGTCACGAACTCCAACTGGGAGCTCGTCATACCATTCTCAAGCAGTCGTCACACCATATCCCCTAAAGGCGCAAGACTCACCCTGTGGCAGTGCATGAGATGTAATCAAATCAAGGTAGTGCATGAGATGTAATCAGATTAAGGCAGTGTGTGAGATGCAATCAGATCAAGGCAGTGTATGAGACACAGTCAGATGAAAGTAATGCAAGAAATGCGAACAATTAAAGGCAGAAATGCATAGAAACTGAGTTTGTACCTCCATGGTAATGGCCGATAAATGAGACTTTGGCTCCCTCAATAGGAGGTCCTCTGGTGCGTCTTCAGTAAAATCAGTAAAACATCTGATGCCTCCGGTAGTGGGCAATATGTGTGTTTGAGGATGATACCTCGTTGGATCAAAAGGCCGTACACTTAATGGTAATGGCTCTAGCTCACCTTTTGGCTTGGCCTCGATATCCGCCTCGAAGTCTACTAGGGAAAGCTCAGGAGGAGCCCTATACTGGGAAAATTGTTTGCCATCTGAAAATAGGTGCGAGATGGGTGAAAAGTGAAGAAAAGTGAAGAAAATGGGTAAACTTGGAAAAAGTCAACCCTAAAAGAGAGAAAATGAAGAAAAAGTCAAAGTGGGGAAAAGTGCACAAAACTCGAGGGAAACTTGAGGGGAATGAGCCCAGAATGGTAGAAATGAGGAAAGAAGCGTCGAAATATCGGTTCAAAGCAAAGAGAACTAGAAGGATTTAGCAAATAAAGTTTGTGTGGGGTGTTGGAAAATGCGTAAAAGGCTCAGATCTAGAGAGGGAAAACACCTAGAAATAGAAATGGAGCATTTTCAGTCAAAAGGGTGTGAGGAAATGAGCCCTAGTGGCTTGTATTTAAAGGTCGTGCATGAAAATACGATTTTGCCCCAAACTGCCATCGATGGCCGGCAAGGCACACCAGTGGCCGGCAGGTGGCCGACGGCCCCCTCTTGTGGCCGATGGGTTTCCAAAGGTCTTCTCTGTGTCCCTGGTTATGTTTTATATCCTTGGATTTCTTAATTGAAGGGATTGTTCATTATTGAGTTCAGAATGCCTCTATGGAGGCTCAAAACTGCATCTCCAGTGCACGATGTTTGTCACTTACTAACATAAGCAAGGTGTATCCTTTTGAACATATTGCAACTTTTCCGAGAGGTAAATCAAAAGTTGTTCTTGAATTGGTTTTGACAAATATGCTTTTGTTGTTGCATAGAATATGTGTTTCTTTGTTGTTACATGGAACGTGCATTCCGCTTATACTGTCGCATAGAACATGCTCTTACTGTAGCTGAATAGAATGTGCTTTCGCTCTTGCATTATGCATAGAACATGCTTATTGCTTTCTCTCTTGAATGAATCATGCATGGAATATATGCATTTTTCTTTGAATCATGCATAGAATATGCTCTAAAATTGTTTGGTTTGCATAGAACATGCCATTATGTCTCAGTTGTTGTCTTACATAGAAGACGCGTTTCCTATTCGTTACACGAGCATTGAATATGCGCTTCTCCATTATTGCATAGAATATGCACTTTTCTATTGCTGCATAGAATATGCCTTCATTCTTGTTTCATGCATAGAAAATGCACTATCGTTACATGACACGCTTTTGTACAAAGGCACGATATTGTATGTACGATTCATTCAGTGGAGCCAGCACAGACAAATGATATTGTATGTACAGTGCATTCAGAGGAGTTCCATGTAAAATCATTTGCGCCCTTCGAGTTACATCATTTTACTCTCTCTCTCTTTTTTCGTGCGTGAGACACGTTAGGATTACACCCTTCAGTTAAAAAACATTTGAGTGCGTCCTGATGTTCACCACCGCCCTTCCGTTAAAAACATTTGAGTGCGTCTTGATGTTCACCACCACCCTTCGGTTTTCGCCCTTCGGTTAAAAATATTTGAGTGTGTCCTGATGTTCACCACCATCTTTCGATTACCGTTCTTCGGTTAAAAACATTTGAGTGCGTCATGATGTTCACCACCATCCTTCGGTTACCGTCCTTTGATTAAAAACATTTGAGTGCATCCTGATGTTCACCACTTCCTTCAGTTAGAAACATTTGAGTGCGTCCTAATGTTCACCACCTCCTTCGGTTGCCTCCTTTTGGTTAAAAGCATTCGGGTGCATCCTAGTGTTTACACCGCTCCTTTTGGTTAAAAACATTTGGCTGCGTCCCGGTGTTCACACCATCCCTTTTCCTTCTGCGTGCAATGGGTTAGGATCTCATTTGACATCTCAGGTACGCCCGATGATTTTGTTGCTCTTCATCTTTCCTACGTGTCGCGTAGTTAAGCTTGCATAATTTTCTTACATCCTTTTTGCATGAAATGTGGTTTGGCTCGTAATTCCCACGCGTGGCTTGTTTGCTTACTCCTTCTTATGATTGAGATTACTGTGCTCTATTTCGGTCTGTTTAACTGTGGCATTTTCATTGCATTGCATTTGCATTTAAATGCTTCATTGCACAGTCTCATTGCATGATCATAAGTTATGTTCTTGCATCATGTATATCATTTGCATCTTGCCCCAGAACTACGCTGTTTTGATTCCTTGCAAAGGGATATGTAGACAGCTTGCGGGCGCAACCATTTGTGTTCTGTCTTGATTGTTTGTCCAAGTCTTACGGCCTTGTCAAAATGGGTCGTCTCTGGGATTTGACATTCATTCACGTCATTTCATGACTCTAAGCTCTGTCAAAGAGAGGCAACTGTAGACACTCCATTTTTGACGGCCCTTCAAGACTTGGATGTTCTTGCAGGTACATCTAATGACGAGTCTGATTGCTCGCCAAGCGCTCGAAGTCCTCAACGGAATGCCACAGCTTTTAGCATTTCAAACCCTGCATCCATTTTGTCTCATCTTTGGACCATGCTTGGGTTTGGGTCTTTTCAGCTTGAAGTTCCTGATGACCTGCTGGCCATCCTTGGAGGCTGCCGGCCACCCCTTCTCCTTTGCCGGCCATTGATGTGCATTGCCTGCCATCAATGAAGCCTTGCTGGCCACCTTTGTTTACTGTAGATATTTTGTGATATTTTTGTGCCAGTTGTTTGCACACATTTACGCATCTTCCTACACGTGTGTGGCTGGATGTTTGTGAGGGAAATTTGTGTTTTCTATATCTAGGACCCCTCTCTCTTATGTGAAGGGGTTAGAAAAATTTGAGACATAAAAATTTTCTTTCTTTAGATTTCTCTCTATCTCTCTCTCTCTCTCTCTCTCTCTCTCTCTTGCAAAATTGTGTGTGTTTGCCTAGTTTCTCTACACTTTTGCCTACTTCTCCTAAATCAAATCCTCTCACCTTTGAGATGAGGTTCCTTGGGGCCTTCTTGGAGCTCCTGAAGGTGGTTTTGGCTTGAATTTGTGCCTAAAGTGTTCTTTGCTTCAAGAGGTAGAATACTAGTCTTGTTATCTTGTTTTTAATACTTGTTTTTCTATCTTTTTCAATTGTTTTTGGGGTTGGTTTTGACCTGTAAAAATCTCTGTTTTTGTGGCTTAAAAATGGTGATTTGAGCCCTTTTTTAGTTAGGGGGTGGTTCACCTTTCTTGTTTTTTAGCTTGTAAAGCTTTTGTGCTTTTATCCATCACTTGCAAACCATCTTTTTTGGGCCTTTTAACCACTAAAATTCAGAGGTTTTTCAGTGGCAAAAATCTCATTTTGAAGTCCAAAATTGGAGGGGTTAGCCTCTCCTCCTTGTGTCTTGTTTGCATGCTTAGTTAGTCTTACATGTCAGCATGTTTTTCTAGCTTAAGTCCAGCATGTTTTAGCCTCTAAAATAGCTGGCTTTAGCTCTGTTTTGGGCTGTTTGGTTCATTTGAACTTTATTTTGTGTACTTGCAGTGTAAATCCTTGCACTAGTTTGTTGTTTTAAGACTTTAAACATCATTGGTGTGACTTGGTTGCATGTTTTTAGTGCTTTATCACTCAATCTCAGCACCTAAATCTCTATAACCTCCCTCTTTGCTTCACTCTTTCATTTGCTTTTGAGGGTTCTTTCAAACTTGGAATCCTTTAAGCTTGAGATTGAGGTCATGCTCAATGGTTTAATCCTCTTTGAGGGTTCATTATCAAAGGCATGATCTCTCTCTTACCTTACATTATCCCTTGGTTGACACTTCCTTCACCTTAGAGGATACTCATCAATGGACAATTTGATTAAAGAATGATTTGGTAATTAAAATGTGTAAACAAAATTGAGAAGTAAAAGTGACAAGATAAACATGTTTTTGTGTTGCATTGCATGTGTTCAAATTGGACATTAATTTGAACACAAGGAAAATGAGACATTTCATACTTAAAAGTGACGAAATGTGCCACTTTCCTAGGTCTCCATTACCCTTGATGATGCATGATAGGGTGGTGGTCTTGTTGGTCACATTTGTGTATTTTTCAAAATTGTACAACTTGGATCTTTGGCCATCATGCAATGAACTTGCTTAATTGGTGGTTTTTGGATCCAAATGTGTCACTCCTTTGAGATATTGAGATGATAAGGAGGGATACAGTACAAACAAATCCTTGGAAAAACCCTATTTTTGCTCTGTTTGTGCTCTGTTGCAGCATGGTGACCCAATGCATCAGCAGTCAGCAAGCCACCATTTATGGCCGGTAACGCATCATTTCTAGCCAGCAAGGCATCTCATTGGCTGGCAGATGGCCGGCAACTTCCCTCTATGGCCAGTAGGCCACTGATGTAAACCTCAACAAAGATTTGGTAAGGTGGAGTATAAAGGTTCTGGAAATGTTCAACCCTGCAAATAGAGACTTTCGAGAGCAAAACAGATGTCCTTTTGAGGTGAAAACCGAGCATGTGCATCTTCCACTTCTCGAGGTGGAGCAGTGGCATCGTAGTTTAATGTCTTAAATGCTTAGTTCGTGTACATAAGTGTTGTAATAATTAGTAATTAGCTTAGCTAGTTATTCATTTGGTTTGTAATATTTAGTCTAATTATCTTAATTAAATTAACTTAGCTTAGATTAACATAGCTCTTATTCATTCGGACCCTTCTTCGTGAGGGCGTAATGTAGTAATAAGTGTGTGTGCGTGTCTATATGTTTTCCAACCCCACGTCTTTCTCTCTTTTATTTAATCGCTTTTGATGGTTAGATTAGGGACATATTTTAATTAGCATATCGCATGCTTGTATCCATTCATTCGTATTGCATGCACTAGGGCTCAGCGCATCATTTAAACTGCATTTCCATTTCAATATTTTATTTGAATACGTGTTTAATAGCATGTTGTTGTTCAAATCAATCCATATGCCACATTAGTAGCTGAGCCTATTAATTGAATTCTTTGCATGTGTTGCATTAGACACTTAACATAGTTAGGATCATGCATCTTTCTAACTAGTTTATGTTTTGGCTCGGAGTGCTAGGTGAGTTTTTATGCTTTAGCATACTTGCATAAGTGTGAATGTTGCCATGATTAGCATGCTTGCCATGAGGCTATGTGCTTAAATGCTAAACTGCTTGAATGCATGTGGATGAAGGCTTGTTGTTTGAATTTGAACAATTCAACGAATGTGCATTTTAAACCCACTTTGTTGAGTGACAAATCATGTTTTAAGCCCACTATGTTTGGTGGCAAATCCATATCTTTAAGCTCACTTGAGGTGGCAAATTCAAACCATTTTCGTAAACAAACATGAGTTGAATTTTTTCAAATTGAGCAAACTAGTCTATACTTGTTTGTGCGCATCACATAGTAAAGCTAGATTAATAACCGGAACAAGAGCACATAATATTTATAAAAAATCATATCATGATTAGTAGAGACTGATCTTTTGATCGGGCAAGCGAGAGTTCTCAATTCATGACTTTCCCCCTTCGTACCCAAGTTCTCGAGCCGAGACAACTTTGGTGATGACGGACACGTGGCCTTTGGCACGAGTCAAGGTTTCTTAAATTTCCCCAAAATAAAAAATATTTAGATGGCGACTCTGTATCTGGCAAAGCAGTCCAATTTTGGCATTATTTGATTTAAAATCGATTTTTCAAAAGATTTTGTTGGATTTGGACTCTTTGGTGTTTATCAGTTTTACATTGCACTTGTGAGACTAGATTCAGAATCGCGGGAGTCCGAACTGTGAAGCCTTCTTTTCAAACCTTCCGAAAGGGGGCACGGAAAAAGGCGAGTCCACACCAGCCAGACTGAGCCCTCCAAGCCTCACCTAGACTGAGCATGCAAAGTCCAACCAGACTGAGCCCTCCAAGCCCCAGCCAGACTGAGCATGCAGATTCCAGCCAAACTGAGCCCTCCAAGCCTTAACCAGACTGAGTCTTCCAAGCCTCAGCCAGGCTAAGCATGTAAAGCCCAGCCAGAGTGAGCGTGCAAAGCCTAGCTAGACTGAGTCCTCCAAGCCTCTGCTAGACTAAGCATGAAAAGCCTAGCCAAACTGAGTCTTCCAAGCCTCAACCAAATTGAGCATGCAGAGCCTAGCCAAACTGAGCCCTCCAAGCGTCAGCCAGACTGAGCATAAATATCCCAGCCAGACTGAGCATGAAGAGTTTTCCTTCTCAAACACAAACTTCACCGGTTACAATATTGTTTCATTCATAAAAATTTTATTGATTAAAATTGCAAGTCACCAATTCGCCTTTTGTTTTTAGATAAGTCCAGTTTTTATGCAATCACATGGTTAGTGGGGCTAGTTCATTACACAATAGTAAAAAAGGCAAAATGAACAACAGTTTATTACTCCACAAATTTCTTACAAACTGTAAGTAATTCTTTACAAGGACAAATTCAAACTGTAAATTACTATAACACAAATTTCTTTACAAAGACAAATTAAAACAAAACAAACAAGATAACCAAGTTCGGTAGCAACTTCAGCTTAATCCATTCCGACGCGCTTAGCCATTTGACTCTGCACCACTACCAACACCTCCATCTTCTTTGCCTTCTGGGCAAAGATAAAACCCTTCACACAGGCACTTCGTCCTGCCTTCCTCCAACTTGCAGTCTCTACCCTTATATTTTGCAGTTGCACCTGGATTTTCTCCAACTGGGCCTTGACCAGCTCCACCTCCATTTTCACCCACACTCCCTTGCCCAACAAAGCTTCCAACAAGGTCAACGCATCCATCTGCGTTGAGCAAAACCCCCTCATGAGGTCAGCCTTCGCAAATCGTGAAACATCTCTCACGGCCGCGTCCTCAATGGCCTCCAGCAGGCGATTGATAGCAGCCTTGGCCTCACACAGCATCTTAGATGGCTTGCCCCTATCAACCACTGAACGGTTGACCACTGCGTTCAGATAATGAGTGACGGTTCCCAATGTTTCCCAAGCGGCGCTTGTCTTTGATCCACTCACTCGCTTTTTCCCCACCAACTGGCTTGGGGCAAGTCCATTGAGGGCAGGTCTGTTGATCGCTCAATAGTTAACCCATTTCCTTGTTCTTCCATCAAGCCTATCGTCTCAGCGGTCGGGGGCTCAGCCAGGTCTCCCTCTGCACCCATTCCAAGCCTGGTTTTCCTTCCTTCGATCTCTTGGGCCATCTCCGTCGCCACTTCCTTAGCCTTCTTCAGTACAAGCCCTTCTTCACTGGCCTCAGAAGCAGCCTGCATCTTCTTCTTCAAAACCAACTCCACATCTCTTCCGCTCCTCTCCTTCAAGGGATTCACTGGTGCTCGCAAAGGCACAAAATTTGTTAAGTCCTCTACAAAGGGCTTAGGTTGCAGGCGGACAGACCTCTTTGTGATTGGCTTAGGCACTGGGCCTTACTCTTTCTCCTTATACCCCTCTGCCATTGCCTGAACCCGCTTGTCCTTTGCCTTTTAGGCTTTCCTCCTTATCTCCACCTCCTTCAAAGCGGGATCTCCCTCGGCAGGCTCAGGCTCCAGGTTCAGGGCAAACAAGGTTGAGGGCTTGATGAGGTCATCCCATTTCAGCCCCTATTTCTCTCTCCACTCATTCACTTGCTTCGCCCTCCTCTTCGTCGCCACATCCAACCTTGGCTCCAATGACTTGGTAGGGATCTTCCAAATCGTGCGTACTCCCCTTCAGCCATTGGCTAACACATAATGATTTTGTTCGCCAACCCTTCATAGATGAGGACAACCCCGCCACCAATCCTTTCCCCGCTACTACTTGCAGGGTCGCCATGTCTCCTGTTGCCCTGAGGCTTTGTAGCACGAAAAAAATTCGTCCACTGACATCGCCTCCTCCTCGGTTTCTTGTGGCCACGAGATCGCACAGGCGAACAGAATCTTCCATGCGTTCGGCATTAGTTGGCCTGGAGCCACTTCTAAACAGTTCAGCACGTTAACCACCAGTTGTGGGAGTGACAATCTCAGACCCCCCAGGAGCGTCTTTTCATACAACGCAAACTCATCGGCCTTGCATTAGACGTCCTTTTCGTCGTCGTTGGAAGTTTTGAGCCCACGTCCACTGGAATTTGGTATTTGTTGCGAAGTTCCTCAAGATCCTCAGCCATTCAAGTATACTTATCCGCCTTGGTATGCCAGTGGTCAAGCGCCACTTGGCTAATCAGCTGGGCAGCTGAGATCATCGTCGAAGGAATGGTTCAGGACAGTCACTCCACCCTCTTTTCCACCAACCTTTCTACTCTATACTTCCCCGCCAGAGCCAGAGCTTTGTCTTGCGCCATTTCTTTCACATTCCTATAGATGGCTTCAGTTGCAGGGGCGAGGAAGTTAGAGACATGAAAGGGAGGGGAATCGGACGAGAGAAATGAGGTGAAGTCTGGAATGAATAGATTTCTCACAATCAGGTATGAAAAACGCACAAGTCCAAATGTCCAAGGTTTTTCCATATTCCAAGGATTGCAGTTGAAATTCACCAGTTTAAAAATGAAAAAACAAGTTAAAGCCCCTGTCTTTTTGACATCTCCCACTATAAAAACCTCTTCACTTCCTACAATCGGTATGCAATCCTTATCAGTAGTCTAGATCGCCCCACGTGTATGGATGCGATTACTCCTCACCACCACTAACTCTCTTTTCTCTCCCCCATCTATTCCACTTCACATCATCACGTGCATTTCTGCACATCGAGCCCCGTGCACCATCAAAACCATCAAGTCTTCCTTCTCGATCAATCACCTTGACCGTTGGCCACCTCAACGGTTGACCACCTCAACGGTCGGCTACCTTGACAGTCGACCACCTTTCTCAACGGTCGGTCACCTTGATGGTTAGCCACCCCGACGGTTGGTTATCTTGATAATCAGCTACCCTGACGGTTGCCCACCTTCGCGCTTGGCTCTCTTGATGGTCAGTCACCAAGACAACCATCCACCCTCACCCCTCGTCACTCGCCTACCCTCTTACTCGCTCGGTTCCATCTTTGGCAACTTGGGGGACTGCTATCACCTTTCTTATTTCCTTCACTAGACTAAAGTTGCGCTCAGAAATAAAAGACTACTAATGGGCATGGCCCACATGGCCCAGGACAGCCCAACCCACAATTGCCTTGGATGGCCCAAACGGTCATTTAGTTATAGTCTAGTAGGTAAAACTCAACATCAAGCCCACCAAAGAACCCACGTTGTTCCAAGCCCTGTGACACTTAGATATTTGTTAGGTAGGGAGTTAGCCACGTGACAAACAAAGATCCTGCAGAGTTACTGAGCCCAGGCATCAAGAACTAAATAAGGATGTCATGGCATTAAATGCAACAAGACCTCTCGTTCCCTGGTATGGCGAAACTGCCATGGCCAACGGCGAGTAGACCATAGACTTTTGGCCAATAAGATAGCTTGAATGGACAAGAAAATGATTAATAAAAGGTATAAGGAAGCTTGTGGAGAACGTAAAAGATAACAAGTAACACTCTCTTCCCCCCCTCTCTCTCTCTCTCTCTCAACTTTTTCTATTCACTTTCTTCCGATCATTTCTTGTCTAACTTAACCATCGGAGGGTCTGCAAGGAGAAACAACTCCACTCTTGGTACCTTTCCACCAGACCTTTTGTAGGCACGCATTAAAGAGATGAAGGCCAGCAGACTCGTGGAACATGTGGATTAGTCTGACCCATCCTCCATTAACCATATTATATCATCACTATAAATTTAAAATTTTTATTTAAAAATTATTCAAGAAATATCAATAGGTATCTTAAATATACACAATCATTTTCGATCAATCATTATTCTTCCTATCTAAAAAAAGAAATCATTATTCTTTAAAATAATACTTCACACTATCTATCATTTGACATTTGTCAATTTATCTTCTAAAAACTTAACAAAAAAAAGTATTGAGTTCTATCATTTCAACCAATCAATATTAAATTGGATGCTACACGTATATATAAATCATTTCTAAAAATATGATGTCTGATATAAAATCATAATGGAGTTAACTTTAATTAATGTAATGATATTTTATATTATGATGTGTTACAAAAGAATAATTTTAATTTTAATTTAAAATAAAATTTAAATTTAAATTATTTATTTTAAGAATCTTAGCTTTATCGTTCTATAAAAGTGTTACTTGAATAATTAAATATAATAAATTTAGTTAAATTATTTTTTTTATTTGAATAATTTTAGTTTTATTGTGCTATAAAAGTGTAATTATCATATAATGATTTTATATGATATATATAAAATTATAAGAGAGTAAAATAAATATTCATTTTGATATTAAAAATAATATTTAAATTATAAGGAGAATTAGTAACATAAAACTAAAAATGATTCCAACTATTTAATTTTAATTTAATTTTTATATTTATTTGAAAAATAAAAATATGTAGAAATAAAACAACACAAAATTTACTTAAAAGATTAAATAAATATATTGTGGTTGGATTTAGAAGAAAATACATAAATTAATTTTGTATATTATTAAGTTTTTCTTTAATTTTCTTTTTGAATTATTCATACATATTGTATATATAAAATTTAAATTAAATATAAATATTTTGTAATAAATAATTTCATGTTAAATAAAAAATTAAATACAAATTAATATTAAGACATCAATAAGATAGACATAAAAAAATATAATATAAAAGAAAATTAATTTGATCCGTGCGATGTACATAATTAAGCACATTATGTTTTATTTATTTATTTATTTATTTGTGTATCGAGATAATTTTTTTTCAAATATTTTAATAATTAAATTAAAATATCAACTATATAAAAGAAATCTGACAATGACAAAACTAAATACACAATGAAAAATATATGAAAAATAAATATTTTTTAAATAAAATTTATATAAAATTAGTTATTATAGTTAAAATTGAGTTTGTATAAAATTTTATATGTAAATAGAGAAGGCATGCTGATTTGGCTTTTTTAGGAGGAAAAAAAAAGCCTTAGAATATATTACTTAAGAAAGAAAAAACACTACTTTTATATATATATATAATTATATATAAAATAAAAAATAAGAGATAAAATTTAAGATTACTTTCGACTTCAACAATTTACTTTTTATCCTCGTTTGACAAGTGTGTTGGGTATAGGTTAGGAGTAACAAAGCACAAATTGATAAAAAAAAATGATTAAATAAATTAATAAAATAAAGTGTCACATTTAAATTATGATTATTTTATCTTTTTTCTTAAATAAATGTTAAAAAATTAGAAGAAAAAACTTCCTAAATAATCTAACTAAATTAACTAAAAAAAAAAAATCAAACTGAAAAAGTTATTCTCAAACGAACTTGAATATGTCATTCCACAGTGAAGTCAGAAGATAGTTATTAGAGTTCATAAAGTGTAGGTTACAGCATTATCAATCCTAGTGTCTCTCAGTCGACAAAGCACGTATTTTTTCAAGAATAAACTGTAAATATTTATTCTTAAAATATAATTGACCTATGTTTTTGTGTATTTATTTATTTATTTAATTTCTTCCAACTCTTCGGCCTGCTCTGCTGACGTTTGTAGTAATAAAACACTTACAAGGCTTTGAAATTAATTTTTGTCTCCTGAATGGCAAAGGAGGCCACTAGGGCTGGGTATAAGGAGGTCACTTGACTCGTAAAAATTGCTCAACTGTCCGTACTTAATTGAGCGGTTTAGCATAATTGTTAGGGTCAGATATGAGTTAAGATTTTTTTATTTTATGAGTTGTGAGTGCGTCGTGGATTTTACTCGCACTCACACTCACACTCACACTCACACTCACCTGCCCGCATTTATATACATTATTTAGATTATATATTTTCTACATAGTGAATGCGAGTCAATTGACAGATTCTGACATGTGTTTATGGTCTATTTCTTTTTAGAAGTAAATTGGATAGATAGACTGTAATTTATTTGAGATAAATCATTTGAAAAATAATTATTTCATGATAAGCAATCTGTAATTTTATGACCCAAAATAATATTTAAAACAATATGGGAAAAAAAGTCTAAAAAGAATATTTAAAATATGGAAAAATACAAGCCCAATAATAAAATTTTAAAGGAAAAGCCCAATCTATAAACTGCCTACAACCGTCAATACATCCGTGAACATTATCCACATAAATCGCAATCCGCATTGTTGGCGGTTGGAAGTTCAATTTTTTTTCAAACTGCAAACATGGAGGCGGGTCCAAACTATAAACTGAACCGTAAAAAACTAATCCGTGAGCATTCCTAGAGGCCACTGATTTTGGAACTTGAGAAGAGTTGTGCAAACATCTTGTTTGATTTTAATTTTCTGAATTCAATTTTTTTTAAATTGAGTTTTTTTTTTCCTATTTTTTTTTTTAGTAATTTTTTTTAATATTTTAAGTAATTTTTTTACTTTTTAGATACACTTAATATAAATACAATTAAAAATTATAATATTTGTGAACTTTTTAAAAAGATTCACCAAATACCAAAAATATAAATACAAAAAATACAAAAATTAAGTACATTTTCATATTCTTGTTATTTATCAATTTTTAAAAATATTTTTTTGCTAATATTTTAATTTTTAGGTACAGCTTGGTCAGGTGCATTTAAAAAGTAAAAAAATTACTTAAAATATTAAAAGAGATTCACTAAAAAAAATATATATATATCAATTTAAAAAAATTAAATTTAGAAAATTAGAACCAAATAAGGTTATTTATTTGCTAAAAAGAGTTTATTATGTTGTAGTTTGGTTAATCACTCACTAAGCATACTAAACTAAGTTAGTTGCCATTTGACAATAATTTTTTGTCTAAATAAACAAAAAAAATGAAAAATAGACTAAATAAGTTAATAAGATAAAATTTCACATCCAAATCATAATCATTTCATCTTTTTTCTCATAATTATCATATCCAATTAAAAAAAAAGACAAAAGTTCTTTTTAAACGGAACTAATTTAGTTAGGCTAAATTACTCAAAAAGCTAAAAACAATAAAACTAATTTGGTTTGTTACACACGTCAAATGTGAGAGAAAGAGAGAGGACAAGCATAGCTTAACGTCTCTCAATTTTTAATGCTAAAATGTCGAAGAAAACACTTATTTAATTAAGCTGGGTTTGATAGAGTCTTTAATATGAAGTACAAGAAGGCAACTGAATTAATTTAAAATATTACCCATTTGACTAATGATGGATCACCTATCTATGTTAATTAAACTGACAGGTTTTACAATATGTTGGTGTAATAATAATAATAAATAAATAAATAAATCATTACGGACTTAAAAATAAGCGATATGTAAGAATTATGGGCGAATTATAACTTAGTGTATTTTTATTTTTTTTTTAAATAAATTCAATGGTAAAATTTATGAAATTTAATAATTAAATTCATATATTTTTTGACCAATCTCTAAATATTTTGTAAAAATTCTATTGATGTGTAATTTTCTCAAGAATTATCACAATAAGAAGACACCAAAATATTTAATATTGAAATGAAAATGTGCATTTATGAGCCAACACCATATAATGATATAAGAGGAACCAAGAAAAAAAGGTTAGTACTCCCACACAAGGTTTTAAGTAGCAGTAAAAATGATAAATTGCTATTATCGAAATGAGACAATATCAGAAAGAGTGGTGATTCATCCCACTAATTTTTAGACCACTAATAGCTCTAATGAGTTTTAAAAAAAAAAAAAAAAAAAACTCAAGCCAAAACATCACATCACTTTGGTGGGGGCCACTGTGCCACATCATTAGTGATGCTCTAGAGCTCCCAATTTAGTGCTCTAAAACATTATTCTATCATATGAATCGATATGTATTGGAAATCGATTATCAACTATAAAATAAAGCTTTATAGCAGTTGAATTGGATCTATTGATTGTGAAATGGCCGTATTGGCTTGTGAATCGATCCATTATGCGCTGATACATATATCAGGCATTCGGCTGATACATACGTCTTATTTTTATTTTTATTTTTATCAACTGTATTTAGTTAAGAGATTTGATAATGAATTTAGAAAGAAAAATAGTTGTAAATGAAATGAGAATAAAATATACCTGCATTTTATCTAGTTTCACATACCTTTTCCCTTTTCATTTACAAATCTCTCTTTAAATCTCCCAACTAAACACAGCATAGGTGTATCAGTATTGAAAGGGTACAAATTTAATATATATTGGCTGATATTTTAAAGGGCGAATTACACTAACAATCCCTATAGTTTGGGACTCGTGTCACTTTGGTTCTTGACTTTTTAATTGTGACACATTTGACATTGAATTTTGAATCTTATTCCAAATAAAGACAATTGAAGATACCATTACTTAATTTCAAGGACAAAACCGGCAATTTGATAAATATAAACTAATTTGACAAAAATAAATGTCAAAAAAATATTTTTTAATTTTTAAAATTATTCCTACTCACCAAAGATAAAATTATGTAAAATTGATAAATTTTTTAAACATTTATTTATTTATTTATTTTACCAAATTAATATTTTTATTATATGTTTGGGTGATGATCATGCAATGGATAATCGATATATTTAATATATGAAATGTTTTTAGTTTTGGATTTTTCAATTTAATGGATTGGATTAATAATTATATCAAAATTGTTGTCATATTTGACTTTTAGAAAAATAAAAACTAATTTATGAAAACAAAAACAACCACCATTACATGATTACCATCCAAACACATAATAAAAATTAATTTAGTAAAAACAAATAAATAAATGTCTAAAAGATTTATCAATTTTACATAATTTTATCTTTAGTCGGTAGAAATAATTTTAAAAAATTCAAAAATATTTTTTTGAAATTTATTTTTGTTAAATTAGTTTATATTTTATCAAATTGACGTTTTTGTCCTTGAAAAATTCAATGGTATCATCGGTTGTCTTTATTTAGACCAAGATTCAAAATTCATGGTCAATTGGTCACAATTAAAAAGTCAGAGATCAAAATGACACTAACCCTAAATTATAGGGATTAGTATAATTCATCCTATTTTAAACTATACTCCCAAAGTGCATAGCATTAATGAACATTAATGAAGGAAAAAGGCCTTTGTGGGATTAGAAATATTAAAACCGATCTGTACACAATTAGTAATTGGATAAAGAATTAAAGAACACAACACAATACTGTTGATTACTATAAATCATTAGGATGCCATAAATTAGAATGAAATAATAATGACACTAACCTTTGTTGGACATCAACCCCCTTCGGATGGATGGATTTGGTGACTGCTGTGCTGAGCTGGTGTTGTGAAATGGGGGTTTGCTGCTTTATTTGCCCTGTTTGGGCTGCATTGCCCTGTTTTGGGTATCTTGGATGTTGTGTGGTTGGCCTCTCACCAATAATTTTATGTGGTGCTTATATATGATTGTCTTAGTTTTTTTTTTTTTTTTTTTTTTTTTTTGGTGTCAATTAGTTGAGATTGATTTGTCTATGATGTTTGTAGCGCGCATCGTTTTTTTTTTTATTTTTTATTATTTATTTATTTTTTATATTATTGATTTGATGTTATTGTAACTTTGATTTACCATCAATAAAAAATAAAAAAAAAAATTATTGCTCAAAAAATTTAAAAAAAAAAAAAAAAAAAAAAAAACCATACACACACTTATTAGTTGCCAAAACAGTGGCAAAAGCTTATTTTGAAAAGTGGGTTAAAAGCCAATCAGTGTGTTTAGTTTGAGTTTTCTAGATTAAATTTTTTGAAAATTGAGTTTTTTGATTTCATAGTCTTTTGTTTTTAGTGAATATTTTTTAAATTTTAAATATTTTTTTTACTTTTTTAGATGCACCTTAGTTAGATATATCTAAAAAGTAAAAAATTTGTGAAAAAATATTTTAAAAAATTAATAAATACATAAAAATACAAAAAATATACTGAATTCTTGTATTTTTTTTTATATTTTTGGTATTTAGTGAATTTTTAAAAGATTTTTTTAACAATTTTTTTACTTTTTAGGTGTATTTATGTTAGGTGTGTCTAAAAAGTAAAAAAATTACTTAAAATATTAAAAAAAATCAGTAAAAACAAAAAAAATACGGAAAATAAGAAAGTAGAACTTTCTGAAAAGTGTTTTCTAAAAAATAAAAACAAGCAAGCTGTCACTTCCCAATTTTTAATCCACTCTCATCCCTCACAAAAAAAAATTAAAAAAATTAAAAAATAATTTTTAACCATCTTCTCAAAACACTCAAAATCACCTTGGGACCTCATAAATTGCATAGTGGTAGGGCAACGCATGATGCAGCAACCGCCACGTTCAATAACATGATGTACCTAGCTTACCAATAACTTGGTACGAAGACTTATTCATCAAGTAGTAGGGGACCTTCAAGAGGATAGGATATTAGATACAACAGTCGCATTATTTTAGGTGAAATGAGTGGAGTGAGATCAATCAAATAGATAGAATAGAATTAGCCTTATTTCTCACTTAACTATCTAAATGATTCTTACCTAATCTCATTTAAGGTTGTTCATTGATCGATGACATTATGTATCAATGTCACGTGATGGCCTTGTTTGGTAGAGTTGTGGGAAAATACTTATAATTTATACCTAAACAGTTTATAGATTATAATTATGAACATAAGCCGATTTCTGATTTATAAATTAAGCATCTTCTACCTCACTCAAAGAATAAGCTGATTTCTGACTTCCAAAAATCTATAAGTTATAAACTATAAGTTAAACCAAACACATTAAAATAGTTTAAATTAAGCTGAAAGCTGAAATAAGCAGCTTTTAAGCTGCACCAAACAGGACTGATATCACCGTAAAATTGAACGGTTTCACAGTTAATCATGCTATTTGAAAGCTAGTTTTCTAATATTTATTTGTAACAAGTTTTAAAAAAAATTTTAAAAAAAAAAATTCAAATGCATTACTTAAATCAAATATATATATATATGGACGAACATAATTTTATAAGATTTATTGGTGAAAGTCACGTTTGAAGAATCGATTCCACCAAGATATTTTATTTGTAAATTCGTCCCTTCCAAATCCTTATTAGATTTTGAATTCGTGAAAAAACGTAAGGGAAATAACAAATTAGTGTAATAGTTTTTAAAAAAAAAAAAAAAATTCAAAATAATGGTAAAATTTATAAATTTTAATTATTAAAATTATAAATTTTTTCATGTGTAAGTAATTATTTTTGAAACTTACATTTGATTTTTTTTCCCAAAAAATTATGTAAAGAAAGAAAAAATAAATGAAATAAAAACTTTTTTTTGGTAAATTATAAATACACCCTTTAGAATTTGTTTAAAAAAATATATATATATATATGGTCTCATGTGACTTGAAAAATTACAAATATTCTCTTGTCATTATTTTTAATTTTTTATTTAACAAAATTAACTAAAAAAATAAAATTTTTAATTGCCCTTCTATATAATGATAAAATTACCTGAATTATTAAAAGATAAGATATAATTTCTAAAATTATAAAGGACAAATCATATTTTAACAAAACTCAAGAGAGGTGCATTTGTAATTTATTATTTTTTTCCTTCACAATATCTTAAGTTCAACCCATCTTCATTGGGAATTAAGCTAGATGTTCTTTTACAAAAATATTAGAGATCTTAAAAATTATAATAAAAATTTTACCAAATATCTCATAGAGAGCCTAAATTATATGGGTCACACACTCTTATAACACCCTTATAAGATATTTAATAAAATTTTTTATAAAATTTTAAAAATTTCGAACATTACTCGTTCTTTTATATATACAGTTGAAAAGCGTGCTTTTCAACCCCAATTAGCGCCAAGTAGTTTGCAAGTTAAGAAAAGTGTGTTCAATGGTGCTGTTTGGTGTAGCTGTTAAAACAGATTATAGCTTATAGCTTAACAGATTATAGATTATGACTTTAATCAGAAACTGTTAATCTGTTTGGTATAGCTGTTAGATTATAGATTTAAGTTGCTGAGTAGTGTTTGTTAAATAAGCTGTGAAGTAGCTTTTTCAATTAATTTTTATTTTTTATTATTCACTATTTGTCTACATTTTTCATAAAAAATAATAATAATATTTTATAGTCCATTTGGGTCTTTTTCTATTTTTAAAAAAATAAAAAATAAAAAAATTTAAGAGTATAACCACGAATTAACATGTCCACAGCAGAAGCTGATAATCAGAAGCAGGGGGTGAGCAGCTTCTCAGAATCAGCTTTTTTGACTTAAAATAAGCTGTTAGAATCAGAAGCTGTTTGAAATAAGTTTAACCAAACAGTTCAAAATAACTTTTTAAAAGCCAGAAGCCATAAGCAGGCTCAAAAAAGCTGCACCAAACACCCCCAATGTCACATCATTATGCTTTAAATTCTTAATAAATGCATTACATGTTTGGTGTAATATATATATATAGTTATATTATAACGTAAATTAATATTTTCTCATAATGTCAAACTTGATTAGTACCTAAACCCCTCACTAAGACTACTTAAGCTTCGTTTGGAAAGGTAGGTTGTGGGTTTTTTTGGTTATTTTAGTTATAAAAGTCAAAATAGACTATTTTAGTCACAACAAATAAAACATCACATCTAACCTATAATCATTACACTCTTCTTTTACAAAAAAAAATCAAAAAAGCCAAAAAGTCAAAAAATCCTTCCAAAACTAAGCTTTTTAGCCTAGGCTAAAATAGCCAAAAAAGCCAAAAAGCCAAAAAGCCAACCCACTTTCCAAACCAACCCTTAAACTACAACTTGATTTTGCATTTATAGACCCCTTATCTACTAATAATGTTAATGTTATTGGCAGAGATGAATCAAGATTTCATCATCGTAGGAGTCAAAAGATAAACAATGTTTTTTCATCGTATAGACAAACTGTCATGACCCGAACTCGTTCCTATGGGTTAAAGACATAACCGACCAGTAATCAAGGGATTACCTACGGCCTCAAACCAAACAAGACATAACTCATCAGAGTAAAGGGGTCAAACAGAAGCAAATTCAAACTTTTGTCTATAGAGTTGTACTTACATGGCACGTCATAACAATCCATACATATACATGTTAATAACTCATATCAAAATATGTACTAATACAAAGTTCTGTACATACAGGATTATTCAAGTCTAAGTCAGCTGATTAAAACTATATACAACCGTAATCCAAAGTCCTCGCCAACATGACAAAATATAACATAATAGAAAAAGGGGTGAAGACGAGTCTCGTGCGTGAGACGTATGGGCAGACTCTTCAAAACCTCGATTGTTCCATACAAACTTCACCGAGGCTGGGTTTGGACCTCCCTTGACTCACCTATAGACACATGAATGAGCGTGAGCGAAAGCCCAGTGAATAATATCAAATAAAGAAGATACATGAATGGTATGTAGAACAACGTGCACCAAACGGCCTTGGGCCCAATTCATAATTCTATTTAGTATATACATATATATAGATCAGGTAACTGCGGTTCCAAACACATCAAACGGCCTCGGGCCCAATCCATTCGTATTAAACTGGCCTTTGGCCCAACCATTCTTTCATTCATGTCAGACTGGCCTCTGACCCATTTATTCTTTCATTCATGTCAGACTGGCCTCTGGCCCATTCATTTTTTCATTCATGTCAGACTAGCCTTTGGCCAAACCATTCTATCATTCATGTCAGACAGGACTTTGGCCCAGCCATTCTATCATTCACGTCAGACTGGCCTCTGACCCATTCATTCTATCATTCATGTCAGACTGGCCTTTGGCCCATTCATTCTATCATTCATGTCAGACTGGCCTCTGGCCCATTCGTTTGGCATAGCAAACATTTGTCCACCATTCAAATTAACGAACTTATAAGACTTACATAGAAGTAAGCAATTGGACAAACAACATATTTTAGATATCTTTATTAAGCTATTACTCACAGTGATCGGCTGGATGACTTGCCCTGGAGCTCAACCCTACACATTCCATGAACACAATGGGTCACAAACAATTCAAGCCGTTCTTAATTCATATATTCCTCTTTAGGCTTCATTCTTATCCTTTTAACTCATTCACAATGCTTAATGCATGCCTAAGAGTACTTAGAAGTGAAAGAGAACGGAAAACGAAACATAGAACGCATTTATAAAATTTCAGAAATAGGGGTCCCCGCTCGAGCGAACCCATTAGGTCTGCAAAAGTACTGGTTACCTCGTTTTTACGCTCGAGCGTGATGTCGGGCTCTCGAGCTGAAAGTCATTCTACATAGCTCCACGCTCGAGCGTGAACTTCCCCGCTCGAGCGGACATCATGTCTGCAAAAAGTTCTGGGAGCTCGTATTTCCCGCTCGAGCGGCGCCTTCCCCGCTCGAGTGGACATCCCAAATTCTGGAAAATCCAGAATTGTTTTTCAAGTTCAAACTCGACTTTCCAAGGTTCAAAACTCATAATTTTGGTTCCCAAACATGCAAAATACATTATATATCATGAGTACATAACCAATATGAGGCCAATTGCTCCAAATCATGGTTCAATTCTTCAAAATCAATCAACATTTTTATATAATCATGGCTCATGCTTTCAAACCTCATATGAGCTCCATATCTTCAATAATCAAACATGCATGCAATCTTTTAACTCCAATTCCATTTCAAATGGGTCAAGTGATGCTTAAACACATGAAATTCATCCAAATCATGCTTGCATGTATGACCCTACAACTCAATTTTTCATGATTAACAAACTACATGATAGATTATACAATCCTTGCTTATTTATGGTAATTCTATGCATGCATGTACATTCTAGCTTCATTTTCAACTAAATCTTTGCCATGAGCTACCAAATCACTAGGATTCACAAAATCACAAGTTCAACTCATGAATTAAGGGTTGATTACTCACATAGGAGCTTCAAACACTCAAGTTCTTGGAGTTTATCTTCAAATTTCCAAGCCTTGAGCCAAAATTGCACAATTCTTCCCCTTTTTCTCTCTATAGCCGGCCTCTCTCTCTCTCTCACGAAAGCATAAATTCAGATTTTGAACTCAAAACAAATGAGTGTGAATGCAAGTTGGCCTATTAATAGGCTCCTTTAATCAAATCACTTAAGATTAAGTAATGGTGCTTTAATTAGCCATTATGAATCTGATTATTTTGATCCGAATTAATTTTCAATTAAATTTCACCGTAGGCTCTAAAAATTACATCAATCACAATGGCGTAGCCAATTTTGGTTTCTATGGCCGATAAGGCCTTCAATTTTCAGTTTAAAATAGTAAGTTGAACAAATATTCCTACGGTGAACAGATAGAAATTAAAAACAACATATATTCATATAAATGACACACAAAATCATATCAGACACATAATCACATTTATAATAAAGACCAATTAGCATAATGCGGAACAGGGTTATCACACAAACCACACATGTATGTATAATACAATATATAAATTATATATATATACACATAGAATGAAGAAATTTTTTAATAAAAAAGAAAAAGGAAAATATAAGATGAGAGAAGAATGAGATATATATCTTTTATAGCAAAATGCCATTTTATTTATAAGATAAGATATACACACACACATATATATATATAGAAGTTCTATGACAAATTTTCACAGAAATAGAAGAATCATGGCTCCCCATAGTTTACTCCTAATTTCATCTCTAATTGTGGGTTTGAGTGTAAACACTAGTCCCTTTACATTATGGTCAAATATTAGGTTTGTACTCAATTCCTTCCTCCCAAATCCTTGTTAGTTTGTATTTAGATGGTAAATTTGCAAAATATATATGTAGAAAAAATAAAATGAATGAAATGATAAGTAAATTTGCTTTGACTTTCCTTTGTTTTTTCTTCACAAATACCATCTTTAAAATCCAAGCACATTCTTAAGGAAACTAAGGCCTCGTTTAGGAACATATTATTTTAATAATTTTTTAATTTTTTACGAAAAAATATACAGAAAAATAGAGAGAGTGATGTAACAACTTATAGTAACTTTTTGATTTTTTTAACTAAAATGTATAATTGACAAATGAGATCTAAGCTTGGTGTTCTTTTTTTATCTACCATTCAAAAGCCATTTCTACCTTAATTAGGGCTACGTAGTTGACAAGTTAAGAAAGTTACTTGTAATATCACCCCTTATTGGAAAATAAATAGGTGTTTCTAGAATATTATGTGTCTGTATTCCTTCATCAATCATTATTTATTATATCTCATCATACTCCTTAATCACTTAATACAAAATTATAATATCTCACATTCTCCACCAATCATAACATCAAAGAATACCACGTAACCGTACTCCCTGAGTATCTAATAATCATCCCACATTATTGAGCTTTGGCTTTTGAAGAGAGTATTCATATATGAACAGAAAATTAATACATAACAACTTGATTGCATATTGAGCCTATTTTTAAAACAAGGGATTGGATTGACAGTATTTGAGCTTGATGAGCTTATTTTGGAGCCGATTTAGGTGATTTCAATCGTTTACATTTTAAGACTTGTTGAGTATAATATTCATGTAAAAAAATTGAGATGATTAAATATCGATAATTATATATTTGAATTACATTTATACTATAAAAAATGAATTACTACTAAAAAGTGAACAATTCAAACTGAAATCGATCTCAAAATGAGTCTATCAAATCTATACACTCTGTCAAGTTAAGATAGACAACTCGCAAGAATCCATAAACTTAAAACAAAAGACTTGTTGAAATGTCTTTAATTACAAAAATAACAATACGATATCATTCTAATACAAAGGTCAAGTTTGGGAACTTGTAAAAAAGTTAAAAAGTCAAAAAGTTACTAAAAAAGTTAAAAAGTTAACACTATTCACCAAAAGTCAACAATTACGACTGCACAACTCTCAATTCGAATTTTTCCCTATAAATCAATTTTTACAATTTTTTATTACACATTTTTCCATAAAAAATTAAAAAATTAATTCAAACATCCATATTTTCAACCTCAATTTTTTAGTCCAAAAAAATAAAAAGTACACTTATTTAAGACACTCCAAACAATCCCAAAATACTGCACCAACATTTTCTTTAAGAATAACTACGTTAGACCATCTCCAACGCTATACCAAATCTGATATCAAATTTGAATTTTGATGAAAATGACACTGTTCATGGCTCCAACGGTGCACCAAATCTGATATCAAATTGAGTTTTCATCAAAAATTTCATCAGATCGCGGAGGAAGTAATGAATTCATCAAAACACTGTAGCGGACACTGTTGCGGACCGTTGGAGGGGACCCGGGTCGACCAACCGGTTGCCCACCCGGTTGACCAACCGGTCAACCGGCAAAAGGTTCAGACAGTTCAGGAAAAAAATTCAGAAATTCAAAAAAAAAAAAAAAAAAAAAATTTTTTGCCTAACCGGTCGACCGGCCGGTCGACCCACCGGTCGACCCGGAAAAAGTTCAAAAAGTTCAAAAAAAAAGGTTCAAAAAATTCAAAAAATAAAAAAAAATATATATATTTGGGCAAACCGGTCAACCGGCCGGTCGACCGGCCGGTCGATCACCCGGTTGTCCCGGGACAAATTTGAGAATTTGGTGAATCGTTGGAGTATCTGTTATCAAATTTGATAAAATTGATACTTTTTGACTCAAATTTGGTGAAAATTTTGAGTAAACGTTGGAAATGCTCTTACATTTCCATGTTTGGTGTATTTTACGGGAAGATGTCAACTTTAATTTGAAACTAAAAAAATGAAAGACTCGTTCCAAACTCCCATAATAAAGAAAGAAAACTTCTTTTGGCCAACTCTAAGCATTGATGGGACTGCCGGCCAGTACCAATTCCACTTTTGTCGCCCACTTCTTCCTCTTACTTCGCTTGCTTTTTATCTTTTCTCAATCTCCACTCTCTTAAGAAATCCCAAATTACTGAAATATCCTCGCAGCCACCTTATTTACATCGTCAAATCCACCAAAAAAAGAAAAAGAAAAAGCAAAGGGTAACCCAATGGCTTCACTGTCGATCCAATGAAAAGACATGATACCATCGAATGAAAGATTAAAATTGTGTCAAGACTGTAATTCAGATACATTGGACTATATTTGTTAATGATCAGTTATAATACCAGTTGGAAACCCAAGGGGTTGTGGCATTGTGGTAAGGTCTTGGGGTTTAAGTCTCAAGGTCACAAGTTCAATTCCCCCCTTGAGCTAATCTCCTGGGCGAAGCACTGTTGGTTAGGAGGTTGGACCTCAAGTTGTCTAGTCAGTACTTGGTAGTCAGTACTTGGTGTGGGTTCAATGCTCCCCTGCTGTGCGAGTCCTGACTTAAGCGGAGCTTGTCTTGGGGTCAGTACTTGGTGTGGGTTCAATGCTCCCCCGCTGTGCGAGTCCTGACTTAAGCGGAGCTTGTCTTGGGAGGTCGGGACAAGTTCCCAGGTTATAATCTCCTCGCTTGGAACGGCTAACAGGACACCTTGGTGATCTCTACAAGGGGCGCTGTCTTGGACCTGCGGGAGGGTAGGGAGGATTTTCCTGTAACAAAAAAAAATAAATAAATAAATACCAGTTGGATGGTTGAGATCAAAAAGTCATTAGTCATTTGCACATCGGGAGTTCTTTCTCTCCATACTTTTATCTCTTCATTTCCCTTCATCTTATAGACTTCAATGTATACATAAATGATCTGAATTGTCTATTTTATAGACATTGCAGTGAAGATTATCTATGTAAAAAATTAAGTTCATCAGATAACTACAAATACAAAAATAAATCGCATTATCATTCATTTTATAAAATAAAATGCGATTGTTCTTAATTTATAGTTGGTTGATTAAATTAATTTTTTGTATTGATAATCTTTATTGTGAAATTTATGAGATGTACGGCTTAGATCATTGTGAATGTCTAGGTTAAATCCCAAAACAGAGGTATGGAGGGATATGAAGAGAAGCTACTCCCATATAAAAAATAAAAAATAAATAAAGACATATTTGAACTGGTGTTTTATAAGTTAAAAATTAATAATTAAAAAACAAAAGTTAAATACATCTTTTCACAGCTTGCTCTGCTTTCCTCATATCGAACATGAACTTCGATTAATATAACAAAAAGGTCTCTTTAGACTAGGCTCATGTAAAACCCTGAACATAAGTAAGTGTATAAAATAACTCGAAAATGACATCAATTTAGACAAGGTCAATCTAGTAATAATCTGAACAGTTCCACCTATGTTCAACATATATCATAGTAGTAGACCCCATCCAACAACCTCTCCAAAACACACTTTAAAGAAACACTCTGTATACTCCACTTGACCAATCATAAGTAACCCCCATTTAAAACATGGAAGCAAGTTGAAAGAAACCAACAAGAGAGCAATAAGGAGCCAAAAAATTCCATTGCTGAGTGAAAAAAACAATTAAATCTACATCTGTGGAGAGAAGAAATCAGCCAGAAATTATGCAGCCACCATGCTTGAAGGAAGCAACACAAGTATGCCTTCATAACTGCTGTCCAAACCCATTATTCCTCAGCATATCAGAGCCCCATCAAACTATTTCCAAATCCAGCAGCACTTCCTCCACCTGTCGACGCGACTTTGTCGTCACAACCACTTCATCTTTCTTCCAAAATACCCAATTCACCAACCATGAGTCTCTCCCTTCTTTGCAAGAATCTTACACCCAATTCACCAATGCTTATCCACAGTACTCGGAGACAAAGGTTGATCGAATTCGAGCTCGCGATTACTACCATATCTGCCTCTCCAACCGTGTATGTCTTGATTACATAGGCATCGGTTTGTTCTCACACTCTCAGTTACAAAATCAGTACTCATCAACAATCCCAATTGCATCCTCCTCTTCTTCTCCCCCGCCTCAATCTTCGGATTTTCCATTCTTCGGTGTATCCTACAAGTCTGTGAATCTCAAGTCGCAGCTACTTCATGGTGGGGAAGGATCTGAATTGGAATCCTCCATGAGAAAAAAGATCATGGATTTTCTCAATATCTCTGAGAACGATTACTGCATGGTTTTTACCGCAAACAGGTCATCGGCTTTCAAGCTTCTTGCAGAATCATACCCATTCCAATCTAGTCGGAAGCTTTTGACCGTTTATGACTACGAGAGTGAGGCGGTTGAAGCCATGACTCTTGCTGCAGAGAAGAGAGGAGCTCGAGTCATGTCAGCGGAGTTCACGTGGCCTAGACTGAGAATTCACTCGAAAAAATTGAAAACGATGGTTGTGAGGAAGAGGAAGAAGCAGAAAAACAGGGGACTGTTTGTGTTCCCTCTTCAATCCAGAGTTACAGGAACTAGTTACTCTTATCAGTGGATGAGCATGGCACAGGAAAATGGGTGGCATGTCTTGCTCGATGCTTGTGCTTTGGGACCAAAAGACATGAATAGCTTTGGCC
Organism: Camellia granthamiana; assembly: GCA_036172215.1. Classification (NCBI taxonomy): domain Eukaryota; kingdom Viridiplantae; phylum Streptophyta; class Magnoliopsida; order Ericales; family Theaceae; genus Camellia; species Camellia granthamiana. The sequence continues at coordinate 116,820,470 of CM069903.1, forward strand.
TCTCTCTTATACGCCCCGATTTTCTTGTTTGTTCATTCTACAAGGTCTTTGGGGAAAATCCAACTGGGTTTGGTTGTCTCTTTGTCAAGAAATCGACTGTTCCAGTCTTGGAATCTACAACAAGTACGGGAATTGTAACTCTAGTCCCTGCAAAGAAGTTGTTTTCTCTGCCTGAAGATTCTTCAGGTACTGACACAGAACTCGAGCAAGCATCAAGATTGGGCAACAATCAAGAACCCGGATTACCTACATCAAGCTGTTTGTCGGGTCCTGTGTCTGCACAGAATGGAAGATCTGAACAGTTAAAGACATCTGAGACGCACAAATCAGAAGCGACAGAAATTTCAGACCCTCTGAGTCAATTCGTCGAACAGGTGAAGGGCAAAAACAGCAGGAAAAAAAAGTCAGATATCGAATGTAGGTGTCTGGATCATGTGGATTCACTGGGACTCATACAGATCAGTAGGAGAGCAAGGTACTTAATCAATTGGCTAATAAACGCAATGATGAAACTCGAGCATCCGAACAGAGAAGAAAAGACTCCACTGGTGAAAATCTATGGGCCAAAGATCAAATTTGACAGAGGACCCGCATTGGCATTCAATGTGTATGATTGGAAAGGAGCGAAAATTGAACCAGTTCTTGTACAGAAGCTCGCGGATCGAAGCAATATTTCGCTGAGCTATGGGTTCATACACCACATATGGTTCGCAGACAAGTATGAAGAAGAGAGGGAGAGAGTGATAGAGAAAAGTAAAAATGGAGAGAACAAGAGGACCACCAAGGGCGATCGGATAAGAGTGGTGACAGTGGCGCTTGGGTTCTTGGCCAATTTTGAAGACATGTATAGGCTTTGGGCTTTTGTTGCTCAATTTCTGGATGCAGATTTCGTGGAGAAGGAGCGATGGAGATACACGGCGCTCAACCAAAAGACTGTTGAACTTTAGACATATAACAAGATACTTCATTCTTTATCAATCTATTTCTCCAAATTATCAAGGTTTTTTTTTTTTTTAATAAAAATTTTGTATTGTATGAGATTTTTTAAATATGGTTATTGCATTTGAAATTAACAATTATGTAAAAAAATTCATATTGAATGACATGATTTTTTATATGATTCTTGTATTTGAAGTGTTTTTTCTTTTTTTGGAACAAAACTGAGAGCAAATTGAACCGTGTACGCTAATAAACTCAGATAATAATTGCAGACAGTCGTGAAGAAGAGGACATTTCATCCGCTTATTGATCTGTCGCCTCGGAATTATCGTGAAGGATTTGTAAAGAGTCATCCTTTATTTGCCCCCTCCAAGGGAAATGCTAGAGAGCTCTAAATCTAGAGCTCTAATTTGAGCTCTAGTGATGTGTCAAAGCAAAAAAAAAAAAAAAAAAAACAAAGCAAGGCACAAACATCACATCAGAGTGGGTCCCACCTTCCCATTAGGGCTATTAAAGCTCCTATATTAGAGCTCTAAAGCATTTTTGTTGCGGAAAATACGCCTCCTGGACCTAGATTGCCTTGGGAAGCTTTATCAATATTCATGTGAGGTATTTAGGTCAAGTTTGGCATTTTTAAAATAATCTATCATTTTATTTTTTTATCTTTTTTTCATCACATCACCTCTCTATTTTTCTGCACATATTTTCGTAAAAAAATAAAAAATGCACTTATTTAAATTATTTCAAATAATCTCTTAGAGGATGTTTGGGAAGTAATTTTTTTGACTTTTTTTTTTTTTTTTGATTAAAATAGTATTAAAAGATAAAATATATTAAAATAGTTAATAAGACAAAATGTTATATCAAACTCATAATTATTTCATTTTTTATCTTACAAACATCACATCCAACTACAGAAAAATCTAATTATCTTCCGAAATACAAAAATTTTAGCCTCCTAAAATAGCCTATTAAAATAGTAACTTTCAAGACACCCATTTAGTAAAATTTTTGATAGAATTTTTGAGATTTTTAACATTACTCTTCAATTTAATAACTAATGGGGAAGGGGTGCTCCATTTTGTAAGGGCAAGGTGTGTGAGTTCGAAAAAGTTATATTGAATTAAAAATTATTGTGAACCTTTTGGATTGCCCCTGCTTCCAACAATTTTTTGACTTCTTCTGTGATCACCTCGACATGATGGAGTGCTAATCGCCGTGTTCTTTGAATGACCAGTCCAGCGTCTGGGAAAACATTTAGCCGGTGGCAAATGAAGCTTAGATCTATGCCAGGCTTGTCGTAAGGCGTCGAAGTGCATACTTCCAGGTTAGCAATCAGGAAATCCACAATTTCTTGCCGCCCTCTACCGGACGAGGATGAACATAGAAAGAAGAACTTGCTTGGGTCGCCGTAGTCAATTTGAAGCCTTCACCAACCCTGAGGGAAAGTTAAACCACAACTCACATCACAATCAACCACATTGAGATTCCAATCAATTCATATAACGCCTACCACATAACACATAATTGAGTTAAGTCTACAAAGATAGTTATTCGTTCCAGTGCTCCCTTAGATTTCCTATTAGAAACAATGTCGATCAAGCGCGTTTCTAACAAGACCTCCAAGTTAGTCAACTAGACACCGAATAAAATCTATGAGTCTCAACAACATACCCATATAAGATGCAACAAATAAGCCTATTATCATTTAGCACACAACATACAAATGTCATCACCAAGTATGATAAACCTACTATGGCTAACCACTTCCCACGAGCCCAAGGTTTTCAAACTTGGTTAGCTCTGATACCAACTTGTCACGCCTCAGATTTTTACAAAGTCTGGCCCACATGAATAAAACCCAAAATCTGATAAGTAAAAAATAACAATTAGATAGAATAACATAATATCTCTCATGCATATGGATACGATACTGTCACACAATACATGTGTTATTTCAATTAGATACATCTTACATACCGACTACGTGGAATAGATGTTCCTTGACTAAACATACCATAGATGATATATATATATATCAAATCGAAATGCCCAAAGGCTTATATCATTTACAAAGGGTGTAACCCTTCAAGAATGGCACGCGGCCTAGTAAATAAAACAAATGGCCCCTTGTTTGAAGGGTACTGCTCAGCACTGTAGCCAGCTCTTCTCTCAAGGTAAGGATCACAACCGATCTTTCAAATAATGAGTGGACGAAGATGCCTTGATCAAACATATGGACACAGTTGATTTGGAAGTGTTTATGGCTGGTCTTCAGAATGAAATTGCCTACGTATCTCAAAAATGGAAATCAGCCCTTATGTAGTTCGGTTCGAATTCACTCAGGATTTAACGCTCTCCTTTTGCGCTCTAACTTTTTCCAAGGCCGCCCTTTCTGGGTTTTCAACCTTGCGAGCTCGGTTTTTCTTCTTTCTAATTTTTTGTGCTCTAACTTTTGCCTAGGTCGCCCTTCTAGGTTTTCTGCCTAACGAGCCACTCAATGATAGTATTTCTTCAACTTGTCCATGTTGATTGGTTGGGAGAATTCTAGGCCATCCAGGTCCATAAGAATGACAGCTCCACCCGACCAGATAGATTTGATAATGTAAGGATTAGTCCAATTAGGTCTGAACTTGCCCCTAAGGTTATGAATGGGAGCTCGGTTGTCTTCCAGCACCAATTCCCCTTCCTTAAGATTTCGAGACTTAACTTCCTTATTAAAAGCCCTATCAATCCTACATTGATATCCCTGAACATGGTACAGTGCTTTCAGCCTCCTCTCATCGAACAGCATCAGTTGTTCGAACCTGCTCTGCTGCCAATCTGCTTCTGCTATCTGGCACTCAGCCATGACCCGCAGCGACAGAACCTCTATTTTAATCGGCAGAACAACTTCCATCCCATAAACCAAAGAATACGGAGTTGCCCCAGTAGATGTCCGAATTGAAGTCCTATAGCCCCAGAGAGCAAATGGCAATTTGTCTGGCCAGTCCCTGTAAGTCACAACCATTTTCTGCAAAATGTGCTTGATGTTCTTGTTGGCGGCCTCAACAGCTCCGTTGGTTTGCGGCCGATATGTGGATGACTTATGAAAAGTCACGTTGTACTTCTCTAACAAGTCGATCACTTCTCTCTTGAAATGGGAGCCATTGTCTGAAATGATCTCATTCGGGACCCCATAACGACAAATGATATTGTTCTTGATGAACTTGGCTACATGTGACACCTTCAGTACTGCATAGGATTGGGCCTCGACCCACTTTGTAAAATAGTCTATTGCCACCAGGATATAGTCATGCCCATTTGAGCCTTTTGACATAACTGCCCCAATGACATCAATTCCCTAGACTGAAAAAGGCCATAGTGAAGTCATATTGTATAGCTTCGATGGTGGAATGTTCATGCGATTGGCATGAATTTGGCATTTGTGGCATTGCCGAACAAAACCGATACAATCCTCCTCCATGGTTGATCAGTAGTAACCCTGCCTGAGAATCTTCAGGGCTAGCATTACTCTGCTCATGTGTGCTCCACACTCTCCCCCATGGATGACCTCCATTAGGTGCTTCGACTCTCTTGCGTCAACACATGGCTTGTGTATTCCCAGATAACCACATTTGTACAATTTACCTCCGCAGATGATAAACTGAGCAGCCATTCGCCGTATTGCTCTCTTATCTTTGGCATTTGCCCCTAATGGATAAACCTCATTTTCCAAGAAGTTCCAGATATCATAATACCAGGGGTTTTGATCTTGCACTTCATCTATTGCTACGATGGTCTCGTAGGTCGACGTATATCTCTGTTCAATGATGATCGGACGCATTCGGACTCCCAGAGGGATGTCTATCGTGGAAGATAGAATTGATAAGGCGTCAGCGAACCTGTTGTTCTCTCTTAACAGATGCGTGAAGGTTAGCTTCTCAAACCTAGGAATCAGAACATCCAGGGTTTGGTGATAGATTTTCATCTTTTCTTCTTTGACCTTCCAGTCTCCTTTTGCTTGAGACACAACCAGGTTCGAGTCCCTAATGACGTCCAACCTTTTTGCCCCCATTTCCAAGGCGACTTCCAAACTAGCGATACACGCCTCGTATTCTACTTCATTGTTAGATACTTTGAACCAGAGTTTGAAGGCTAAAGGAATATGGCAATTATCATGTGCTATCAGCAACACCCCTATCCCATAACCGTACTGGTTAGAAGCTCCGTCAAAGTACATTGTCCAAATCTCTTCCTTAACTTGCAAAATAGCCTCATCTGGGAATAGAGATTCTATCGCTTCGCCCCCTTTCACTGGGTGATCTGCTAGGAACTCAGCTATAGCCCTCCCCTTAATAGACTTGCAAGTCAAATATTTCAAATCAAATTCGGAGAGAAGAAGCAACCAACGGGCTAGCCTACCCGTAAGTGCTGGATTCTCGAAGAGATATTTGATGGGATCTAATCTCGAAACCAGAATTACGGAGTGAGCTAACAGGTAGTGCCTCAACTTCCTGATGGCCCATACCAAAGCTAAGCAAGCCTTCTCTAGCGGGGTGTAACGGGTCTCATAGTCCAGCATCTTTTTACTTAATTAATAGATGGTTTTCTCCACTCTATCCTCAGATTCTTGAGGAAGTATGCATCCCATCATTGTGTCCGTTATTGACAGATACAGAATCAACGGCTTCCCCGGCTCTGGCGGTGACAACACGGGCGGGTTCTGAAGGTACTGCTTGATCTGCTCAAAAACAAACTGGCATCAGTCATCCCATTGGAATTTCTTTCCTTTCTTGAGTAGACCAAATAGTGGTTCACAAGTCAAGGTTAATTTTGCAATAAATCGTCTTACGAATTGCACTTTACCCAGAAAGCCTCACACCTCCTTTTCAGTCCTTGGTGGTGGCATTTCTAGGATGGCCTTGATTTTGGAAGGATCTACCTCGATGCCCCTCTGTGTGATCAGGAACCCCAACATTTTCCCTGTTGTTACGCCAAAAGTGCACTTCTGTGGATTCAGCCTCAACCGATATTCTCTGATACGTTGAAAGAATTTTTTCAAGGCGGTGTAGTGGCCTTATCTTTCCTCGAACTTGACAATCATGTCGTCCACATACACCTCGACCTCTTTGTGGATCATATCATGTAGAATTGTGGTTGTAGCCCATTCATAAGTAGCCCCGGCATTTTTCAGACCGAACAGCATCACCCTGTAGCAATAGGTTCCCCACGGCGTGGTGAAGGCAGTTTTCTCCCTGTTCTCGGGTGCCATCAAAATCTGGTTATACCCGGAAAACCCATCCATAAAGGAGAGCAGTGCATGGCCTGCGGTGAAGTCCACCAACTCATCAATGTGTGGTAGAGAAAAGTCGTCCTTCAGACTGGCTTTGTTCATATCTCTGAAGTCCACATACACCCGGATTCTACCATCTTTCTTCGGCACTGGAACAATGTTGGCCAACCAAGTCGGATACTCAGATACTAGCAAAAATCCTGTATCTATCTGCTTGGTGACCTCTTCCTTAATCTTCAAAGACTAGTTCGGGTATATTCTCCGAAGCTTCTGCTTGACGGGTAGGGCCTCAGGGTCAAGAGGGATCCGATGTTGTACAATCTTAGGATTGATTCCAGGCATGTCTTCGTAGGACCATGTGAAAACATCTTTGAAATCTTTCAATAAAGCGACTAAGCGCTCGCGTTCCTCTGAAGACAATGTGGACCTGATTTGGACCAGGCTCGGATCCTTCTCAGTACCCACATTAATTGGAATGATTTCATCAACAAGAGGTTGTACAAACCTCTCCTCCTCTCGATCAACCAAATGTTTCAAAACCAAAGGAATTCCTTCCTTATCATTTTTATCAAAATTTTGAAAGTCATGATCAATGCAATACACAAGAGGCATGGAAAAGTACTTAGAATTTGCCGCAGCATTCTTATTCAAAAGATCCAGCTCATCAAATTCCTCGGTTACAATCGACTTAAAAAAAAAAAAAGGAAAAAGATGACCTGGACAAAACTACGGCATCCGGGTTATCAACCCGAGGAATCTGATTCCTACCCTACAGACTCTATGGAATCAGATTCCGGCTCACTACATGATTCAGAACTACTGGACAGAAAACCCTCCTTTAGCTGCCAAGTAAGGGACGGTGCGTTAGATGTATCCAGAATACCACCAGAAGGGTCCACACCGGATTGGTCCCCGATTATGGAAACGGTTAGGTTATCCCCTAAGCTCTCTAGATCGATCGAAGGATCCGAAAGGAGACATGCCAGTGCTGCTCCCATCTTAAGTTCACTGCTGTTGGACTCACTTTCTGTGTTCTGTTCAGCCTCAACAGTTAATTCACTCTGTTCCTCTGTGGTTTCACCCTCTTGCAGCTATAGGTCGAAGAAAATCTCAAAGCCGGGTAGACGCCACTTCTCGGAGTTCAACCATGGCTCGGGAAAGCCACAAAATGGGAAGTCTTCCCCCTCCCAGACAAAGCGGTCGTTTAGAGTTTCCTGAATTGGCCTATGCACAAGCTCATAGTGCTTCCCACTTTACTTTGCTCTAGCTCTTCCAACCATTTCTTTCCCTTTCCTCACCCAGTCCTCTTTGGTGGGAGTATAGCCCAAGCCAAAGGCGTAAGGGTTATGTGGCATTTCAGCTAGTACAACAACACCCTTCTGGCCACTCTTTCCTAATCCCATCCCGGGCACATGTTATAGCTTGTTCATGAGATACACTGATTGGGCACTGACGTACAAGCCCTTATCAACAGCTAGGGTATTTTGCACTACCCGGGCCTCGGCCAAGGTAAAACTAGACAAGAAAACATCCTCATCGCCATGTACAATCTCCAGTACTAGTGTAGTGACCTCAGGCGGAGGATGTATAGATGAATTTCCAAACACAGTGGCTACCCACTTCCTATGGAGGTACTTCAGCATCTGATGAAGAGTGGAAGAAACAACTTTCACTTGGTGTAGCCACAGTCATCCAAGGAGTAAGTTGAAAGTGACCGGAACATCCAGGACGTGAAATTCAATATCCTGCTATGCCCGGCCAACTTGTGTTCTGACTTGCACTGTTTCCATCACTTCTCTACTTGTGTTGTCGTATGCCCGAATCACTTGGGCTACAGGTACAAAGTCCGGTGGCTTCAAGCCAATAGCATAGACCATGCGCGACGGACAAACATTGATTACAGACCCAGTGTCAACCAATACAACCGGAACCCACTTCTTTTTACATTCAACGGAGATGTATAAGGGTTTGTTATGCACAGAGCCCTTGGGCAGCAATTCCTTATCTGAGAAGGTCAAAGTCAGCGAAGCACCCTCTAGGAAAACAAGTCCCACTAATTGTTCTGGAGTTGTGTCGATAGATAGCTTGGACTTATCCATTGCTGACAAGACAGCTTGCCGGTGCACGCGTGAAGCCATAAGCAATCCCTAGATAGATATGTCTGCTTGAATCTTTTTTAACTGTTTCATCACAGCCTCTTCCTCTAACAGTTTTTCCCTCTATTTTTCAGCCTCCTTGTCCTTTCTGGATGCTTCGGGTTGGTCCAGGTATGGGGGCTTGAAATACTGCCCACTTCTAGTCATATGATCTACCTCCTCAGAATACCAAGTATCGTCTGGCAAGTCTTGACCCCAATCCTCATCAGTGTGGGCAAGATGCAGATCATCATCTTCTCACCATATTCCTCCGGCAGCCAACAGACAATTGTCCGGTTCCATCCTAATTACTCCCACGTCAATATCATAATCATTCCCCGCAGGGTCTTGGGCTTTTCCAGCCTTCTGATCATTCTCGTCCCTTTCCTGTTCAAACCGCTTCAGTGTGACTTCTTGCTCGGTATCAGCAGTACCAACAATGTTCAATTCCTGAGCCACTTGTTTCAGACCGACGTCTTCCGGTAGCTTACCCTTTCTGTTGACTATTCTAGCCTTTGCAGCGGTTCCTGATTCCTACTTTTCCAGCTTTGGTTCAAGTTTTTCATCTATATCAGGTTAATCATTGAGCCACCCCGAATTGTCTGTCAACTCGTTCAGATCGAACCAGTCAATCTATACATTTCTCGGATCTTGTTCATCGTAGAACTGCAGATTGTCCAAGTCTTCTTCCAACTTTGCTAGATCATCCAAACCTTGACTCGGGCCATCCCCCCGGACTACACTGACCTCTATTCCTGTTGGCAACTCTACATTTGGTCTGGCGCTATTGGTTGGCACAATGTAGCGGCACGGGTTGTATTCCTTCTCGGATAAGTCCACGGAGCCCTCAGGCACTAAACTAACATTCCCATGATCTTTCAAGACTAACCTGCCTTTTTCTACCATCGTCATAACCACGGGTTCAGGTTGGAATGTGGACGCGTTCATCATGCGCAAATCCGTGCTTTCTGGGATGAACAACGCCGGCTTGGGTAGATGGGAATGGGTGATATATATAGTGGGGTCGTAAGGGACGGCCAGTATTTGTATGAGGTTCACATGCCAAGGTGGAGGAACCTGGTTATGTGGTGGGAGGGAATTTATAGTGACGTTAGGCTTTTGAAGGGGCTCTATCACCTTAATGTCGATGAGATCTTGAATCTCATGATGCAATCTGAAGCATAGATCAGTGTCGTGACCATACTGTTGGTAAAACGCGTAGTATTTGGCCAGGTTGTGTTTCGGGAGAAGAGGATAGGGTAGAGGGCGAGGCTCTAGTGGCTTAAGGTGCCCCTTTTTGAGCAGGACCCCAAAGGCTTTGGATAAGGACATGTATAGCGGGGTGAAGACCTTTTGGCCTCGGGGTTGGTGGCTCGAGGTTTGTGAGGTTGCATTGGATGTACCGGCAAAGGGGTTGGTAGTTTTAGGTGTGGTGGTGACCATACCCACATTGGAAGGCCTTGCAGCTGCACTACCACTCGTAGTCGCATTGGAACTGCGTGTGAAAGGCCTCATGGGCTGCTCCTTCTCATCATTTATCAAACCTTGTCTCATCGCATCCTCAATGTGAACTCTTATCTCATAGAGATCAACGAATATGAATAAGGGCAAAACAATCATTTTCTGCAGTAATTTCCCCTGCAGGTTCCGAACTATCATTCTGATTTGATCCTTTTCTGATGGCTGGGTCATCATCATTGATGCTTTTGCCCTCTACCTTGTTACGAAATCTGAGAAGCCCTCCTTCGGCTTCTGACGAGTTGCTTCGAGATCACGAGTTGTGACCTCAATTTGGGTATTATAGGAGTATTGTGCTACAAAGGCCTCAGCCATCTCATCCCAGCTCTGTTTCACAAAGTCTTCCAGCTTGGCGTACCAAATGGCCGATATACCCGACAGGGTCTTGCCAAAAAGGGAGACTTTCTGAAGTCTGGATAGGCCCATAGGCCGCAATATATATGAGAAGAGCCACAAGTGAACCATAGGATCTCCTGAACCATCAAACCGGTCTATATGCGGCATCTTGAATCTGTCCGGCAAGGTCACTGTTGCATCAGTATAACCATCATCTATATCCGGCATTGTATTCATACCCTGCGCTCGCTTGAAGAGCTTTTCTAGCTTATTGACTTTCAAAGCAGTAGGGTCGACCTCAAACTCAAAGGGGGTCTTCTTTGGTATACCGGTGCTTTGGAGGTCTGGGGTGGAATCGGATCCACTAGGATGCCCGCATTTTCCTGGACATTAGCTGTGGGAGCAGTAGCTCCGGGTACTGGAAGGTTTGCAGGAGGTGGATGGGATGTATAGGCCGCTGCTTGTTACGACTGTTGTGGCTGCAGCCTAGCGATCAACTCAGCCTGCTGGGCTACAATTTCCGTTTGGCAAGCGGTGACTTCTACTTTGCGAGCAGCATCTAGCTGCATAGCCTCAATAGTTTGCTGGAGTTGTCGAAGCATATCTTCCATGTTGGCTGGAGGACTTTGAACTACCGGAACTGGCGAGTACTCTCTATCTGGAGTGGAAGTAGATGATTGGGCCTGACTCTGCACAAGCGAGGTAAACGGTGATTGCTGAATTGGCGAATTCTGCAGAATCCTTCTCTGTCTAGTAACCGGCGGGAGTGAAACAAACACTGGCTGTCCCCTAACTAGATCTCCAAATCTACAAATCCTTCTAACTCAGGTCTAGAGTACTTGGGGGGTAACAGAATTGCTTGAAGCAATGGTGAAAGACTACCTTGCAAAAAGAAAATAAAGCAAAAAAACAAAAACAAAAACCAGAAACCGCACAACACCTCGGCTCAGACAGAAACAACACGCAGTTGCAATCATAAGTTGGAGAACTGTACTCAAACACTGATTTCTACCCCAAAACTAATACCAGACTTGCAACTGATATATACGTTCCTGCAGAGTTTCACTCTAAAAGCACATATCAAGCAAGTGAGAGTCGAAACATCCCTATGATGGGGTAGGGTTACCATGTCCTAATTTCATCAGGAGCTAAGGGTTCACTACGCAAACAAGCGGTTTCAAACAATTCTTGCATTTGAGTGAGCAACCTGTCCTAATTTGGAACAGTCTCTATGGCTTCCGATATGCAACTAGGTCGATTGGTCAAAAAAGGGTACCTCAGCAAAACTACCTAATATACCTTTCACACCTAACACCGAGAAGTGAAATGAGGATCAAACAGTACAGCAGCAGTCTAGATCCAAGGGTTGTGTTCCCATCGTAGTAGAGCCCGCAACCGGTTAGCCTTTTGGCAAGCTTTTCCGAGCAAGCCTCCGACAAACCACTCATGAATAGCAGATGGAAAATATTGTGACTTAGGCGCACCAATGCAAATGCAAATGCAAATGCAAATGCAAAGAAACACATAAGTGTAGATAAAACATCATATCATGAGTTCGAGTCAAGTTCTCTAAATCTCCAATAGAGTCGCCAGAAACTGTGGACTCGCTTTTCTTCACACCCTACCTTTCGGAAAGGTTTGAAAAGAATGTCTCACAGTTCAGACTCTCGCGGTTCTGATTCTAGTCTCACAAGTGCAATGTGAAACTGATAATCACCAAAGAGTCTAAATCCGACAAACCTTTTTGAAAAATCAATTTTAAATCAAATAATGCTAAAATTTGATTGCTTTGCCAAATACAAAGTCGCCACCTAACTATTTTATTTTTGAAAAAATTTAAAAAACTCTGACTCGTGCCAAAGGCCATGTGTCCGTCATCACCAAAGTTGCCTCGGCTCGGGAACTTAGGTACGAGAGGGGAAGGTCCTGAAATGAGCACCCTCGCTCGCCCGATCAAAGATCGGCCTCTACTAATCATGATATGTCCTTTTATAAACATTATGTGTTCTTATTCCTATTATTAGCTAACCTTACTATGTGACGCACACAAGCAAATATAGACTAGTTTGCAAGACTTAGAACAATTCAACTCATGTGTGTTCGTGAAAATGGTTTGAATTTGTCACCCTCAAGTGGGCTTAAAGATTCGGTTTTGCCACCAAACATAGTGGGCTTAAAACATGATTTGCCACAACAAAGTAGGCTTCAAACGCACATTCGTTGAATCGTTCCAATTCAAGCAACAAGCCTTCATCCACAGGCATTCATACAGTTTAGTATTTAACCACATAGCCTCATGGCAAGAATGCTAAATATGGCAACATTCACATTCATGCAAGTATGCTAAAGCGTAAAAAACTTACCCAGTACTCCGAGCCAAAACAAAAAACTAGTTAGAAAGATGCATGATCCTAACTATATAAGGTGCCTAATGCAACACATGCAATATGCAATTAATAGGCTCGGCTACTAATATGGCATATGAATTGATTTGATAACATGCAATCAACATGTATTCAAATAAGGCATTGAAATTGCAATGCAGTTTGAATGATGCGCCAATCCTTGGTGCATGCAAGACGAAATGAATGGATGCAAACATGCAAGCATAAGGTATGCTGATCGAAATATGATCCCTAATCTCACCATCAAAAGCGATTAAATAAAAGGGAGAAAGACGTGATGTTGGACGACATACACACACGCACACACACTTATTACAACATTACACCCTCGCGAAGGATAGTCCGAATGAATAAGCTAACCAACTAATTACGCAAGCTAACTAATTATTACAACAATTGAAATGAATTAATTAACTTATTCTAAGTTAATTAAAATATTACAAATCGAAGTAATTAGCTACATACTAAGCTAATTAAGTACCAAAGCAATCAAACTAACTAATTAGCTACCACTAATTAATTAAACAAAGCAATTAAATGGCCTCGGGAAGTGAGGGATGCATGCATGCTCGATATTCCACCCGAATGGCCACTATTTTGCTACTGCAAGCCTCTATTGCGCAGGAGCACTTACACTCTCCTCTTCTCCAAATCAAATCTGTTTTGTCTCAGGAACATTCTGCTGAATTTCATTGGTGGCCGATAGGGGGGGCCGGTCGGCCACTGCTGATGGTTGATCGGCCAACAAAGGTCGGTCGGCTACTGATGGTGGCTGGTCGGCCACTGGTGGTGGCTGTCGGCCACCACTGGTTTGGACTTCCCTGCTACAACAGAGAGCATAACAGAGCAAAACAGTGTACTTTTGCAGGTTTGTTTGTACTGTTTACACCCCTTATCATCAAACAAACTCAAATGAGTGAAACTCTTGACTCTCAAACCATTAACCAAGCAATTTCCATGTATGATGGTCAAAGAACCAAGTTTGTACAAGTTTAATGAGTACAAAACAAGACTCAAAAAGACCACCACCCTATCATGCATGATCAAGGGTGATGATGACCAAGGAAAGTGGCACATTTCATCACTTTTGAGTATGAAATGTCCCATTTTCCTTGTGTTCGAATTAACGTCCAATTCGAACACATGCAATGCAATACGAAAGATGCTTATCTTGCCTCTTTTACTTGTCCATTTTGTTTACTCATTTTACATTACCGATTCATTCTTTAATTGATTAAGTCCAAAAGTGAGTGTCCTCTAATGGAAAGAAGTGTCAACCAAGGGGTAATTTAAGGCATGAGAGAGATCATGTCGTTGGTAATGAACCCTCAAAGAGGATTAAACCATTAAGCATAACCTCAATCTTAAGCTTAAAAGATCCTAAGTTTGAAACAACTTTCAAAAGCAAATAAAAGAGTGAAGCAAAGAGGGAGATTGCAGAGATTTAGGCGCTGAAATTAAGTGCAAAACAACACTAAAACATGCTATTAACTCAAGACAATGAAGATTAAAGCATTAAAACATCAAGCTAGTGAAGGAAATAACACTACAACTATGCAAAACAAGCCCCAAATGAATTAACCAGCCCGAAACAGGTCAAAACAGTGGCAAAAATATGCTGGACTAGAGTTAAGTTAAGCTAGAAAAACATGCTAACTCACAAAGCTAACTAGGCATGCAAACAAGATACAAAGAGGGGAGGCTAACCCCTCCAATTTTGGACTTCAAAACAAGGTTTTTACTACTGAAAAACCTTTGAAATTCAGTGGTTAAAAGGCCCAAAAAAGTTGGTTTGAAAGTGATGAAAAGTAGCACAAAAGCTTAACAAACAACGAGACAAGAAGAGTGGACTACCCCTTAACACAAAATAGTCTCAAACCACCGTTTTTAGGTCATAAAAACAGAGGCTTTTATAGTTGAAAACTAGGCCAAAAACAGTAGAAAAAGATGGGGAAATAAGTAAGCAAAACAAGCTTAAATAAGGTAAGTGCTATACCTTTGAAGCCAAGCCACAAAATAACCACAAACTCAAGCTCAAACCTCCTTCTAGAGCACAAATTAGGTCCCAAGTTATCTCAGCCCAAAGGTGAGAGTATTTGGTTGAGGGTTGGTGTGCAAAAGCTAAGGACTTGTAAGCAAATGCGTGCAAAATAACGAGAGAGAGAGAGAGAGAGAGAGAGAGAGAGAGAAGGAGATTTTTGCTCTAAAAATGCTAACCTTCAAAAATGGGGGAGGACATCCCCTATATATAGAAAAACAAGTCTTGATCTTGAAAACATCTCACCATACATGTGTATGGAGATGCAGCTCAGTGAGTAACAGCTGGCACAGTTGGCAACAAATATCTGGAAAAAGAGACTAATAGCCGTCGGCCACCACTGGTAGCTGACAAGAACAAGCCTTGGTCGACAGCCAAGGGGGCTGGCCGACAGGTCATCCACTCTTCCAGACTAGAGGCAACAAGCTTTTGGTCCAAAAACATGCACAAAATAGATAAGGTTTAGAGACTCGAAGACAAGGCGTTTTGCCGAGGACTTCAAGCGCTCAAAACGAACACAAACAAGCACAATCATCGAGTGCACAAATGATGACGTCCGAGTCTTGAGGACGGTAAAAAATGGGGTGTCTACAGATAGGACAGAGGACAGAATAAAGAAAGAACATAAATTCATTGACCACTGCTGGGGAAAATTTCATGACCTTGTTATTCTTTCTATTCCTTATTTTTATGAGATTGAATTTGTAGCCAAGAAGGCTTTTTAATGTAATTATTTTCATATCAATAAAGCTAGGTTTTTCTTTCTTTATTTGGCATGGTCTAGTTTTATATTCCAATTGCATACTTGTGACCATTCTATTCGCCCAAATCAAACAAAATCAGAGCTTCGAATTACCAATTTTGTCATTCGAAACCTGATTTGAACATTTTTAATGGAATATGTGAAACCTAATTTGAATATCTCTATGTAATTGACAATCTTTGTCTTAGGTCTTCTCATCCCAATCATATGGTTAGCACAATTAACAACTTCGAATTAACTGTCTTTGCTTCGAAAAAAACAGTCTACGTGTTTCGAAGTATGGAAACTTTCCTTAGGGATTACACTGCTTTATTCTTAAAGAGTGAGTCCCTTTGGATTCTTTCACTACTTAACCAAATATTGGTTTTTTTCAACTTCGAATTCTAAAACAAACAAATTCTAGCTGCAGAGTATTTCAAAGTTTACTTCGAAAGATTTTATTTTCAACAAGAAACCTAAAAGGAAGTCTTTAATCCCTTTGAAACAAACAAAAACCTGAGCATTCTTGTACCCTTAGGCATGAAACGTGCTTCAAAGTCAACTACCTGCTTTCAAAGCCCTTGCAGGATGTTGGACGTCTGGCTTTAAGGCCAAATCTTAATTTCGAAGCCAAATACTTGCTTTTCGAAGCCAATCAGGATATTCAACATACGTTTCCCTCCAGAAACTTTTCTTCATTTTAAATTTGGGACCCTCCATATTTAAAATAAAGGCTTTAATTCCATATGGACCCAAATCATAAAATAATCATTTTGGATCCACCTGACCCACTCAACTTGTTCGGGTAGCTTTTGGACAGAAAGGTTTAAAAACCACTTTCCTTCATATTCCACCTATCTACTTGCCCAAAAATTCATTTCTCTCCATTTTGAACTTGTCTGCAACTTTCGCTTCTTACTCACCTTCCTTTTTCACCCCTTCAGCAATGGCTTCTCTGAAAGTGTAAACCATTGAGCATGTGAGTCCCTCTATAGCTTTAAAGAGACTCATTAATGAAGAATGTGAAAAGTACAAAGCTGGTGAACGGTGTGCTGGTGATGGACACATTCTTATTCCTCGTCGTCATGCTTAAGGAGAGTATGTCCTTGGGCGCATTTTCAGGGAGGCCCCCGCTCAACTCCCTGCCTTATACCCTCGTCTGGAGGATCATTGCTTACTTTATGAGGGGGCATTGACTGGGGAAACTGGAGGTTAAATCGACCCCACCTCTGCTGGCTCACAATGAGACCTGAATGGGAAGAATGAAATGATCGAGTTGTCCCTGCTAGGACACTTGACCTTCAGGAACTCTTCCTCCTTGATGCCCTTTGGCTGGCTAGGTTTTCTATTCCAGAAGACCCTTTCCTTATACCTGCTGCATTATGTTTTTGGAATCTTTCTTTTAATTTTTTCTAGCTTTGATGCAGTATGATGACCCCTACCATTCTGAATATATGTCATCTTCTAGGTTTATCCCCCATTGGCACTCTTTTTGGTCCTGACTATCCCGATCTTAATGTGCCGTTTTCCATCCCTCCTTTGAATTCCTCCTTTAGTGATTTTGCACAGTCTGAAAATCCAAAGGAAGGCCTTGTAACAGACAGAGAGTTCTTCTCATTTCTTTTGTGTTGGCTTTGTTATTCATGAACCTTGGGATATAAGCCACAATTGCTATCTGAAATTGAGAAAGCAAATGTAATGCAACAACATAGTATGGCAACATGCTTACACTTTGACATTTGAAAATTCATTTCACTTGGTTGACCACCAATTGAGAATCTCCAAATATATCAACTGCATGAGCTTGTAATCCAATAAGCATTTCTAGTCTCATTATTAAAGCTTCATATTCAGCTTGATTATTGGAACAAATAATTTCATCAACTCTGAAACCATGTGTGTTTTCTACCCCTTGTGGTGACTTAATCACCACCAATTCCAATTAGACCATTGGCTTTTGATCCATCAAACCACATTTGCCATGACTCAATATTAACCATACCAAGATCCATTATCTCTTGGCTTTCTGTCTGACATGGATGATCTACCAAGAAATTAGCTAAAACTTGTCCTTTTACTGCCTTTTGGGGGACATATTCTAGATGAAATTTTGATAAGGCTAGTATCCATTTGTCAATTCTTCCTCTCAACATAGGTCTAGATAATATATTTAACCAAATCTGTGGTTACAATTACCAAGACAACTGTAGGTAAAAGATAGTATCTTAATTTTATTACAGCAAAATACAATGCAAGGCACAACTTTTCTACAGCTGAATATTTATATTCACAAGAATTTAAAAACCTACTAAGGTAATAAATTGCTTGCTCCTTGCCTTCTTCATTGTCCTGGGTTAAGAAAACTTCCAATGAATCTTCTGTTGTAGCAATGTACAACTTCAAGGGCTTGTCACTCTTTGGTGGCATCAGCATTGGAGGCTTGGCCAAGTAGGCTTTAATTCCTTCGAAAGCAGTTTGATGCTCTGCTCTCCACACAAACTCCTATTCATCTTTCAGCTTTAATAAAGAAGAAAATACTTTAGTTTTCTTTGTAATGTTAGAAATAAATATTCGAAGAAAATTAACTTGACCAAGGAACTTTTATACTTTTTTCTTACTTGATGGAGGCTTGGCCTCAATGATCACTTTGGCTTTATTCTGATCAATCTGTATTCCCTTCTTGTGTACTACATAGCCTAAGAAGTTTCCAGCTAATATACCAAAAGCACATTTGAGAGGGTTAAGCTTCAACTTGAACTTTCTCATTCTTTCCAAAGCTACTTTCAAGTGAACCAAGTGTTCTTCCATGGACAGGAATTTTACTACAATGTCATCAATGTAACACTCTAAATATCCTCCAATGAGATCATAAAAGATAGAGTTCATTGCCCTGTGATATGTAGCCCCAGCATTCTTCAGACCAAATGGCTTTTTGACCCATTCGAAGGTGCCAATGTTCCCTGGACATCTGAATGCTATCTTATGGACATTTTCTTCTACAATGCAAATTTGTTGTAACCAGAATGCCCATCCATCATAGACAAAATCTTGTGCCCTACTGAACTATTTACCAACAAGTCTACTATGGGCATGTGATACTCATCTTTTGGAGTTGCTAAGTTCAGGTTTCTAAAATCGATACATACCTTCATTTTACCATTTTTTTTAACTACAGGCACAGTATTGGACAACCATTCAACATATCTCGCTGTTCTAATAAAGCCTGCCTTAAGAAGCCTAAGAATTTCCTTCTTGACCTTCTGAACCGCCTCAGGACTCATTCTTCTTGGTTTTTGCTTGTATGGATTGAAATTAGGCTTCATAGGGAGCCTATGTTTTACTAATGATCTGTCCAATCCAGATAGCTCATTATAAGACCAAGCAAAGCAATCCTTATATTGTTTTAAGACAACCAATCACTGGCTTATATCACAAGGACTTAACCACGCACTGATATAAATAGGTTGTTGTGCAGAACCTTCCCCTAAATTGACTTCTTCTGAGGGGTCTTGTACTTGAGCACTCACTAATGCTTCTCTTTTGATTTCTTCTACTCTCGAAGCAATTTCTTTGTTTTGTTCTGCTCCCACTTTCTCTGGCTCAACATCTTTGCCTTCTTCCTCATAAACAAAGTCTGTCCATAAGGCTTTTTCCTCCTGTATCTCCTGGACCTTTGTTTTGATGTCCAATGCACAGTATTTATCAAAGGTCAAAGACCTGACCTATTGTTGCCCCTACTTACAGCCAACGACCATGGCTTCTTTCTCTTGCTCTTGAACCCTCTGGACTATCGATTTTATGTTCAATATTGAAAACTTAATTAAAGCCAAGGGTCTGGCTTCTTGGGTTTCATCATCTTGCCTACAACCAGGCATCATTATCATCCCTGATAACAAATTCTTCATCAACACTCTCCTGCACTAAGTGCTTCAGGTGTGCTACTTCCTCATCAGCCGTCACTTCGGCTGAACCATCAGGTTTTCTCAATATACTGAGTGGTGTCACCCTTTCCGTATACAACTTGGCCTCTGTAAAGTTAGCACAAGCAATAAAGGGTTGAGGATTTGCATTGATCTCCTCTGTCTCTCCATTGCATAAGGCCATCATTATCTTTTGATGTAGAGAGGAAGGCACACATTTGTTGGTGTGAATCCAATCCCTGCCAAATAAAGCATTATACTTGGTATTACTATCAATAACAAAGAATGTCGTCATGCAATCTCTAGTTCCCACACTCAGGTTGATGGACAAAATACTTGAGCCATCTACTTATCCCCAACAAAACCAGCAATGGTTGTGTTGGTTGGGATTAATCTGGGGTTCCTTTTTCCTAGTTTCTTTAAAGAGGAATTTGGAAGCAAGTTCACTGCTGTCCCCATTATCCACCAATACCCTATTCATTTGTATCCCATCGAAAAAAGCCTTGATATACAAGGGCTTGACATGCTGTGTCATGAATGTTGTAGGATACTTAAAAGGATATGAGAGATTAATACTCACTTCCTCACTCTCATCTTTAGTTTCCATTGGTGTGGCTACTTCAGGCTCATCTTGAACCATGCTAACATGTGAATCTTCACTAGAAACTAGAATAGGGTCAATCTCCTGGCCTTTTTGGTTTCCATCTTTAGCCTAAAACTCCTATGGCAGTATATGCAACCATATTTACTGATACTGGAGGAAAGGAGCCAAACTGAACTGCTGGTTGCACTTGTTTCTTTTCCAGGCTAACTTGTTCAGTTTTTTCAAAAGCATCTTCCATGCTGCACTCTGATACTTCAGTACTAGTGACTTTCTTCGAATGGTCGGCCCCTACTGGTTTTTCGACCAAAAATGTCTATTTAGCTATGAAGGCTTCAAACATCTCATCCTTAGCCATTTCTTTCTTTTAGCCTAGTTCCATTTCTCCTTCTGTCTCACTGTTGCTTTCCATCAAGGCCTTTTCAAGACATGCTAAGCTGGATCTTTCCTTGGCTTTTAGTTCAATGTGAACTTTAGCCAACTACTCTTTACTGAAACTTCTTTTGTTCTGAGGAGTCAATTTTGGACTATGATCCAATTTTGGACTTTCTCTTTTCCCTGTCTGGGTTTTTGGCTGGGTCAATGAAGAACTCTCTTCACTTTCCTTCAGATCCTTTTGGTACTAAGTGTACCTTCGCTGGATCTTCCTCCTTTGAGACCTAGAAATTATTGGAACCATATTTGGTTCCTTTGTTTTTGGGTGCTTTTAGCAACACCCAATTATTTGGAGCTACCAAGAGAGGTTTAACCATTCTACCTTGGTCTCCAAAAACACTTCTCTGGGTAGGCATTTCCTTATACTTGTTCTCCATGACAAACTAATCTGGAACCCCAGGTACCCAATCTGAAACCCCAGGTACCCATGAACTCACTAGTTCAGTAGCTGAACTAGCTCTTTCTGCCTTCGAAGCCAGCTTCGAAACTGCTTGTGGAGGTCACTGCTTGGCCCTGATCCCCTATCTTGAGCCTAATTCAGGTCTTTTGTCAGGGTGGTTACCTTTCATCTTGTTTGAGGCTGATCTTGGAGGCCAATCTTTGGTTCTAATTCCATAACTTGAGCCCACTTCAAGCCTCCTCTCAGGATAATTGCCTTCCATCCTGTAACAGTTGAGTGGTCTGATCTCATGTAGAGGTCTCTTGCCTTTAGAATGCACTCTAGTGGCTGATGGTTCAGCCAAGAATGGCTGCTGTTTAGGACCAGTTGGGTATGGCCTCTTGTTGTAGGTACTGATTGGTTTAGGACGTCTCTGCACATCCTTGTAATACTATTTCCCATCAATTAGAAGTCCTTTCAACCATTTGTAACTTAATCTGTATCTGGGACACATCCTTTGCATACAGCTGCCTCTAGGGAGTCATCATCCAGTGCCTCCTCACTAGAGTCCTCTCTTTGGTTTGCAAAGCTCTGCCTGTTCGCTAGTGAACTTCTAGTATCTTTCTTGACAATAGTCTGGCTGGTAACATGCATCTGGACATTAACCTCCTCAAATTCCTTCAAGGATGGGTTCTGGAAGTCTGGCACAATGACATTGGTTGTAACTTCTCCAATCTCTGGGAATGGATTAGTGTCAATCCCCATAGGCTTCTCTGCTTTAGTTGGAAATTTTAAACTCCCCTTTCGAATCTATTCTTGGATCCTATCCCGAAAAACAATACAGTTTTTAGTTGAATGAGACTAAGAATTGTGCCATTTACAATACATTTTCCCTTTAAGTTCTTCTGGGGAAGGAATTTTAACTCCCTTTGGTAACTTTAGGAAATTTGTTGCAAGCAAATGATCAAAAATGTCATCTGTCTTTGTTAAATCAAAAGAGTATTTCCTATGAAGGTCTTTCTTTTTAAACTGTTGGTCTATTGTAGTGTCCTTATGAATTAATGCCTCATAGATCACAGGCTCTTTCCCTATGATCTCTGCTGCATCAATCTCGTAATTAGGGTCTCTATAATAAGTCTTGTATGATGCATTACTTCGATCTTGTTCTTCCTCAAGTAATGATTCATGTCTAGACACCTTATAGGTTAATTCCACTAACTCTCAAAACTCAATTGAGTTGAACTTCTTTTGAAGACTAAATTCTAAACCATTTTGAGCCAATCTCACAAATTCAGGCTCTGGTAGAATGACCCTACACTTGTTTCGTGTGTTTTTGAATCTGGCAATAAATTGAACAGCCTTCTCATCAGGCCTTTGACTCAACTTTGCCAAGTCTGCCATGGAAACTTCTAGCTCTGTTTGGAAGAATTGGGCATGAAATGCCTTCTCCATTCTCTGCCAAGTTTGGATAGAGCTAGGTGTAAGGATAATATGCCATACAAAAGCTACCCCAGTTAGAGAATTTGGAAAAAGTCTTAACTTTATGTAATCATTATTGGTAAATTCACCACATTGGGCTACGAACCTACCAATGTGTTCTACTATTGACTGGTTTCCATTCCCATAAAAAAGAGCAAAGTCTGATATTCTAAACTCCATTGGGTATTCATGCACCCTATCCACCCATTCTGGGTATGGCTTCCTATACACAGGAGTTTGAATCCCCCAAGCCATAGGTCCACACATTTCTCTGACAATATCAGCGATTTGGTCCCTAGGAACCATATTTTGTGCTTGTTGGACTACTATTGGAGGAATAAACATAGGATTTTGTGGAAACCCTTGTGCTTGAGGTCCTCTTGGTCCATAGGGCAGTATATTTGGGATTGGTTGTCCCTGTGGTACTGGCTGCTGCTGAGGGTATGTTTGACCTCTCTAAGCTTGTCATGTCAAAGGACCTACGAAAGGGGCTACAATAGGAGAAACAGGGTTTTTTCTCTCCCAGTCATAGGAAACCCTTCCAACCCCTCAGGTATGAATTCGAACAGAGGATTAGTGAACCCCCTTGTGCCAGGTATGGCTTCGAACATGGGATTTGGAAACATTCTCATGCCATTTTCTTGTGTTGGTCCAGATCCACCAATTTGTATGACTTCTCTGTTAGGTAATGAGGCATTTTGATTTACTATAGGCCTCGAAAGAGGCTCATACCATGACTGAGGTATAGGTACTGGTCTTTCATAATTTTGATTACTAGTCTGACCATTAGTATGTCCATTACTTTGCATAGATTGTTTATCTCTAGCCAATCTTTGCTGAAAAACATTTGAATTTTCCTCTATATGCCTTGTGTTAGTTGGTTGATGGGAATTTATCCGATCTATAAAGGATATTGCCCATCTTTCCAATGTGTTCATTAACTGCTGTCTCATGGCATCTACCAGGCCTCCCCATGGATTCATTGGCTGAGTAGATGGAACAGTGGATGGCCCAATTCTATGGCCTCGTCCAATATTTTGAACATGTGGTGCATGTTCTGAATTACTGGTTTGTTCGACCATAGATTCTGATGAGATAGGTGCTTCCATAGGATGTGTTATCACATTATCCTCTGGATCGGGTACTTCTACCTCTCCTTCCACATCTTCTTCTAAGCATTCATTTTCTCCTTGTCTCCTACGTCTGGCCATTTCAATTACTCCCACCGCGCGTGTCAAAAATATATGTTGGCCTTTTTGCCTTTCGAAGGTTAATAATGTAATTTTAAGCGTGTCAATAAGGATCAATCAGTCCTTACAGAATATTTAATAGTCAACCAACTATCAGACGATTGTGTTTTAGTTCTCTCAGCCTTAATGAAGAGGACTTTTACTGGTGGCTTTTTAGGAGAATTTAGTAAATAACAACAAGTGAATAATTCCAGAATCTGAATTCCATTAAGTAAAAATGAAACACTTACAATGATTTGACCTAGCCTTGTAGAGGTTTACAGCAACAAGCTATTTGAAACTACTCCTAGGAATGAAGTGCAGTACAGGAATTGAAGTACAAAAATGTAAAAAACTGTAAAAAAAAAAAACTGGAAGGAAATATGAAGTAAATAAACTAGTTTTTTGATCTGATTCTGGATCTTTCATTCTGAGACTTTCTCTGCTATTTATACTTCTCAACGATAACCGTCGAAGTGGGCTTCTAATTGTCGAAATATCCTCCCATGATTGCTGAACATGCTCTCTCACAGTCAGTCCCACTGCGCCACCTTTGCAGTTAGGCTTCCTTCCTGATTTTGAATTTGAACTTTGTGAGTAATCGTTAGGCCACATCACCTTATATCCCTCAATCGTTCTAGTGTACGTAGATCCATTATTATCAATACGGGCTGACACGTGTCTGACTTTGGTTGGCACTTATATTAACTCCCTAAATTACCCTCTTCATGCCATGTGTTGAATTGTGATTGGCTTTTACAAATTATACAGCCAATAGCTTTCCTGCCATTCTTGTACCACATGTAACTGGCATAAGAGTGTAGTATTAAGTAGATGACAAAGAAAGAATTTATCGAAATTAATTCACTAAGATCATGTTTGCTATCCTTTTTAGATGATGGAATTGAACTAACAATGATGGAGGTCCTACTTAAATTTTTTTTTTTGTTTAGGACACAGAGTGTGCAGGACTTAACGATATAAAAATCTTATGGGATTGTTAATCCCTTCAAATGATGGAAATAGTAATCTCATTTGGGAAGTGGGATTCTTGATCCAATCTTATGAGATTAGAGATGAAAAAACATTATTATCCTTATTTCATAAAAACAAAGAAGTCATTTTTCATGAGGATTTTTATGTAACTTCACTGATTTAATCTCAATTAGTTACTATCATCATATTAATCATATTAGTGCACAAACAAATTCAATTTATCTTATATATCTAACCTAATACAATCACACTAGTAATCTCATCAAGCAATTCCACTGTACATATAATGTCATCCAATTTAATCTGACAAACAAACATGGCTTCAAGAGTCACCAATACGACTAAGTATTCTCATCGCCGCAATCTCACTATACTTGTAATGCTATCCAATCTACTCTAATAAACAAACGCGGCTTAAAAGGTCGAGAATCTTCATTGTCTGAATGTTCGCCTAGGTTTCATTGTTGAAGGGTTTATTTTACAAAAACGTAATGACACTAGCTCCCGAAGACAAAAAAAAAAAACCCAACGATTGTCAAATGCAAAAAATTGCACTTCATTAAGATCATAATCGCATACTCTTTAAAAGTAAAATAAACGAAAAACAAAAAGCAAAAAACAAAACAAAAGAGTAAATCCCATTAAAGACGAGAGTGAGGTACAAGAAGACCACTTCGTTCATTATGAACCTCTAAACTCCATGGCCAAATTATTCATTAGCTAGATTTGGACATGCAAGACGGTGGATAGAGACACAAATATATACATCTATCATCAATAAAATAAAATAAAATAAAAAGATTGATATGTCAAATTGTCCTACACAAACAAATTATGATGTCACAAAAAATTTAAACCTACATCATAGATTTTATTTTCTAACAACTTTAAATTACTTTTTTTTTTTTTTCACTCTATATAACTTCTAATAATGATTAAATTGTACGATAATTGTAAGTAAGAATAGAACAAAAGAAGACAATGTTTTGGGACAGAATTCCAAAAACTATCTTGGCCGATTTGTCTCATATTTGTTACATCGTAAAAAGGTGAAGCCACAAAAGAAGTGTAAAAATAAATAAATAAATAAAAAGCAGCCAAGATAGAACACAGTGATCTCTGTTAAACTTAAAAAAAAAACAAAAACAAAAACAAAAACAAAACAAAACAAAACAAAATTTTGAATGAGTACTTTGAGAATTTTAACACTCAGTTGGATTAAGGGGATTGGCGAGAAATAGAGAGCAAAAAATTACT
Source organism: Camellia granthamiana (assembly GCA_036172215.1). Lineage (NCBI taxonomy): Eukaryota > Viridiplantae > Streptophyta > Magnoliopsida > Ericales > Theaceae > Camellia > Camellia granthamiana. Next base: position 116,846,154 of record CM069903.1, read on the forward strand.
CATCACTTGTTTGGATATGATTAATAAGACGAGTAATTGTGATAAATGAAAAGAAATTGTAAGAGGAAAAATCACTCCAAACTCACCAAAAGCAATGATATTTGGTGAGAAACCAAAATTACTCTTTATAAAAAACTTATAATACCTAAATCTACCCCTCTAAATAAAAAAGCAAATAAAATAAAAAGACATATACCTTCTTTTAATCATTGTCCATCCAAACAAGAACATGATAAATCACAATCATTTTATTTCTTTTTCTTTTTCTTTTTCGTTTTTTTTTTCTCTCACCCTAGGTAAGAAATCCTAATTATTTTAGTTCTTTTCTCATCTCACAACCACAACCGAGTGTAAAAGAAAAAGAGCACAAAGAGGACTACAACCACACCACAATCGAGGTAGAGCTATTGTAATTATCACCCTCATGTCACTCCCCATAAAGGTTTCGTTTGGTAGAGTTGCGGAAAAGTTATTATAGTTTATAACTTAACAGCTTATAACTTATAACTATGAACATAAGCTGATTTTTGACTTATAAATTAAGCTTCTCCTCCCCCACTCAAAGAATAAGTTAATTTTTGACTTACAAAAAGTTATAAGTTGTATTGTTAAACTGAACCAAACACATCAAAATAGCTTAAATTAAACTCAAAGCTGAAATAAGCTCTACCAAACAGGGCCAAAAATAAATACAAACACATCCGATATTTGTGACAGCAAATTCTACATATATATAAATTACCTTAAAACTAGCAATGACTGGTCACCAGATCACCACAGCCTGCACAACTCTCACACTCCATGGCCAAAGCTGGGCTGCTCTCTCCTCTTCTCTGCTTTCTCTTTCTTTCGGTATTTCTGCTGAACTGCTATTGCCATGAAAACAGGAAGGTTGGCCAAATGAATGTCTTTGTCTTTTACACTGATCATCATCTTCTTTGCTTCAAAATTCTCTTGTTATATATATGTATATATATATATCAGGAGTAGTACTGTATGATATAGTTTATAACTTTATTATTTGTGTATGTCTAAGCCAAGTGGTTGTGCTTTGTAGGTTCATGTTATTTACATGGGAGATCATCATCACCCAATGGGAGATGCATCCACAGCATCAGTGCTCCACAATATCCTAGCAAAACTCCTCAAAAGGTGCTACTAATATTGATTAATCTTTTTATTTTTATTTTTATATATGAATGAGTTATTCAACAGATTTTACAAAATGAATGGTTCAGATCATGAAAATATGGTTCAAATCATGAAAATACGGATTCTACAAAGGGCATAGCAGTCCCCTGCTATTCCTTTGGGTGCAGCAGGTACCCTTTGTCGGAGTAGTGGTCATATTTATCTGATTTGGATAAATTAGACTTACCGCTTCTGAGTTTAAAATTAAAAAATAAATAAATACAATAAACTTTATAAATTTGACATAATTACATTGGTCTCTTTTTAGTATAGATTTTTGTAAGGCTAGGTGACTGAAAGTAATGGAGATGGGGTTTCAACAGATGAAAACATTATTTTTTCCATCAATACAACTAACTAATGATTGATGAAAAGGGTAAAAAAAATTATATGAATTATAACCTTAATGAAACATAATATAATTATGTCAAATTCACAAGATTTGGTGTATTTTTTTTCCTTTTTGTCAAATGCAACATCACTTGAAATATAAGCCGGCTATATATCATTAGAATATTTTAGGTTAAACTAATAGATCTTAATAATTAGATATAATTTCTTTCAAGACTTGGTAAAAATAAATCCTAATAAAATTGTTGTTAAAAATAATTTTTTTTGACGATTTTTTTGCATGTCGCTAAAAATTGATAATTAATGACTTTTTTTATTACGATTTTTATAAATTGTTACTAAAACTTATAATTAATGACATTTTTCTGTGACATTTTTTGAACTGTCGCTGAAAATTAAAAATTATTGACTTTTTTCTATGACGATTTTTTTAACTGTCGGTAAAACTTATAATTAGTGATATTTTTGATGATAATTTTTAAACTCTTGTTGAAAATTAACAATTAGTGACATTTTTTAAATAGAATTTGATAAATAAAAAAAAATGCCATTAATTATCATAGGTATCATAGGTACTATTGGACAATAAGCCCACCTATTAAGACCTACACGTAAGTCTCAATATTTTATCAAAATTCTTCATTTTGTGTAATTTACCTGTGACATAGTAAATCTCATTAATTTTTAAATATAGTAGATCCTACCTATACACACGACTTTTATTACATGAATAAATGGAAGAAGTGAAATAAATTCGATAATAAATAACATTTATCATGATAAAGTTGTCACTAATTTCAAAACAAAGAATGTGACAGATAATACAAAGCCATGCAAAATGATATTCGTTACTAGATGAATCACTGGTTTTTTCAACTTCTATGCACATTCACAAAATAAACATCATGTGTATATGTAAATCCCATCATATTTAGAAAATCCTGGGCTTCACCATAATTTTTTGAATATGATAGATGCTACATGTATACATTGTGTATTCACGTATGAGGATATAAAGTAAAATAAAATAAGAAGAGCAAAATTCATCCGGTCATTCGCAAAAGCCCTCGTGTCATATAAATAGAAATATATACGAATTGTATACAAAATGAATTCACCTATCATTTTAAAATAAAATATCCATTAAGATGCCTTTTAATTATAAAATGTTACAACGACATCATTCTTATAATTTATATAAAAATAAAAATAAACTTTTCCATCATCCTATTTGCAAACAAATAAAAATTGTGCTTACCAAAGATGCAAACAATGATAACTTCTAATAACGATGCACAGATCCGTGAGACACAAGAAACAAACAAGAAAGATAAACAAATAGAAGAAATCACACCCACACAAAAACAGAAGAATTTACGTGGTCCATCTCAAAATAGAATTACGTCCACAGCTGCTGCAGTTTTCACTATGATTAGAAAAACAAAAGAGGCACTCCCTTCATCTATTTATAAACATAGAAATTAGGATAATGTAGAAGCAACATGAAATTACCAAATTACCCCTAGACCCCCCATCCCTTAGGAGAGCCCCCCAAACCTCCTATTAGACCTAGGCTCAGTGTACAATACTTATTAGAATTCACAAGACCCAACATATATGCAGAGGGCTTAGCTATTCATCATAATTGAATACAATACTAGTGTTGTAAGCCAAATTTACCAAGATAGAAACGAATATGAACCGTCTTCTAAGAGTTCGTTATGCTTATGTCAAGTTCAAGCCTTAAAATTGAATACCTCAAAACTAACAACATCAAGGACCAATTGCAAATTTCATTTTTAAAAATAATGTAATGATTTCCATGGGACTTCCAGTTCTGTTAAATTTCGAAAAATAAAAAAGCAAATGCAGGGCATTAGGTCTTTGCTTTCTTTTAAAATGCCTAACCCTCATGCTTCCTAAAACAAACTTCATTCATAGTCAATAATCCTAGGGGAAACATTCATAACCTTAAAAACCATTGACGTCTAGTCTTTATTGAGCCTTAAACAATTGATTTCATGTTAAACAAATTCTAATGTGATTGAATGATTTCTCGTACGGTTCGTCAGCCAAAGATACTCCACAGTTATGGGAGTTTTAACGGATTTGTGGCCAAACTCTCAGACATGAAGTAGAAAAGCTCAGGTAAAATGGATGGTTCTCCCTAACCCTAATGCAGTCATCTACATCATTTTCTTCTAACATTAGTGATCTTTTGGTGATACAGATATGGAGGGAGTGATTTCAGTGTTTCCTAGCTACAAACTGCAAATTCATACTACAAGATCATGGGGTTTCATCGGTTTTGCTCAATCCCATCCTATTGGGTCAGGGTACTCTGAAGGAGATGTTATTATCGGAATGCTAGATACAGGTGACTATCTAAATCTATGTCTTCACTAATGCTTAATATGAACTTGATTCTATTTGGCATGTTCTAAAAAAACCAGCATTTTGGCTAAATAAGCAAAAACACAAAAAAAGCAAACACCCACAACTTCCCAAACACATCAGCTTTTTTAGATTCTACAAAAGAGTCTAAAAAGCAAAGAGCCAACCCAAAATGGCCTGAAAGTAAGAGTTTCAGCGATGTAGGATTTGGCCCACCTCCTGCAAAATGGAATGAGACATGCCAGATATATAATTCAACTTAATAGAAGCTGAAAAAATAATGAATTTGCAGCAACGTCATCGGTGTAAGATTCTATGACATCGGGAATAATGCCAATCGGCAGTACGATATCAAATCACCAAGGGACACATGGAAGCCACACTGCTTCAACAGTGACAGGGCATGAAGTGCAGAACGCAAGCTACTATGGGTTAGCTGAAGGTGTTGCAAGAGGTGGGGTTCCAAATGCAAGGATCGCCGTGTACAAAGTATGCTGGAGCTCCGGCTGCACTGCCACAGATATCTTGGCTGCTTTTGACGATGCAACAGCTGATGGTGTCAACATCATTTCCATCTCAGTGGGTTCTCTTTTTCCAACACCATACCACAAGGAAACGATTTCTATCAGATCTTTCCACGCAATGAAAAGTGCAATCTTAACTTCTTGTTCTGTGGGAAATAATGGGCCATACAGGAGAGAGATCTCCAATTACTTCCCATGGGCACTCACTGTCGCTGCAAGCACCATTGACAGGAGATTTGTTACCAAAGTGGCGCTTGAAAATGGACAAACCTTTCTTGTAAGCCTGTATTCCTTCATTTCCATACTCTGAAATCTTCTTCTTCTTCTTCTTCTTCTTCAAGCTCAATCTCAACTAAAACAATCATTTTTCTATTCCTGATCTCGCAAAAATTTCAGGCAACTTCACTCAATAATTTTAACCTAGATGGCACTACATTCCCCTTGGTGTATTCTGGAGATGCAGGCAATGTGACTTTTGGTGTTGGTCCTGATGTTGCAAGGCCCTGCTAACCTGGAACTCGAAGCACCATCAAAGCCAAATGAGGAATTGTCTATGCTCTATGATGGATCAGCAGCTGTATGGGCTTGGGCAGTGGGCATTATTATGCCTTCTTCAAATTATGAGGTAGCATTTGCTTTCCCCGCACCCACGGCGGTGATCAATCAGGAGGACCATGAAAAGCTACTGGACTACATCAAAACTACAGAGTAACCATCTTACAACTCATTTGCTATTAAGAATCTGAATGTAAATATGCAACTACAGGCTATAAAAACTGGTTTTTTACCTCCTAATGAAGACTCTTACCCTTTTTTTTCCACAGATCACCAACTGCAACTATCCTTTCTACGGAGGCAACCAAAGATGTCATGGCTCCTAACATTGTCTCCTTCTCATCAAGAGGGCCAAACCCCATTAGTCCAAACATTCTTAAGGTAAATAACATTCTCAAGTGTATATTTCTTATTTCTAGACGAGCAAAAAGGGGAATTATATATTCAAGTAATCAGGAAATGCTTCTTGTGAAAATGGGGGTGCTTGAGAAAACATTCTTAAAGAAAGAAAGGACTAAGAAACTTGCTTTCTAGTGATCACTAAGCACTGCCAAGAGTGCCTGTGTCTCTTTCGTTTTCATTTTTTTTTTGAAGTAAAACTGCTTACAAGATATTCTAACTTTGAAATTTCGAACAAACGATGAACAGCCTGACATAACTGCACCGGCACAAACATTCTTGCAGGATGGTTCCCTCTTGTTTTCCCTTCAGTTTACTTCTTTGACGATAGGCAAGTAGACTATTACATTATTTCTGGCACATCCATGTCTCATGCTACTGGTGCAGCAGCAAATGTGAAGGCTGCCCACCCCACGTGGTCTCCTGCTGCTATCAAGTCTGTACTCATGACTAGAGGTAAATTGATATGTTAAAATGTTTAGTAAAGCTTATATACTTATAAGTCTTTTTGTTTTTTTTTTTTGTCATTTTTGTTTTTTTTTTGTTTTTTGCCAGACTGTTTGATACAATTTCTTGTTACAACTTATTAGGCAAAAATAGCTTAAATAAGCTGAGGGGAAAAAATTATTATCTAGAAATTCAGAAAGGGGTGCTTTTGTTATAACTTACTAGGAAAAAATATCTTAAATTAGCTGCGGAAAAAAAACTAATTATCCAAAAGTTGAGAAGGAGGTGTTTTTAACTGCAACTTTCTTACTATCAACTTTCAGCTTACAATAAGCTGCACCAAACACGATCTACAACTTACAATGTACTGATTTACGTAACTAACAAGAGGTACTAAGCCTGGAGAAGAATTACTACCATATTACAAAATATCTAACAAGTAACAACACATGAGCATTTTCCTGAACTTCATTATCTTTTTGTTTTGTCGAAGTGCAATGGTTTTAAGAAACTTATCAATTTATCTTTGATAGCTACAATCATGGACCCAAGCAAGAATGACCATGCAGAATTTGCTTACAGGTCTGGGCACATCAATCCACTGAAGGCAGTTGACCCTGGTCTTGTCTTTGATGCAACTGAAGCAGATTATGTGGATTTCCTATGCAACACCACTCTAGTAAGACTCGTATCTGGCGATTCTAGTACCTGTCCAAGCAACAAACCTGGCAAAGCTTGGGATCTAAACTACCCATCATATGCACTCTCATTACTAGATAGAGAGAAAATCAAGGCCAGCTATCCGAGGACTGTCACCAATGTGGGCTCTCCAAACTCGACTTACTACTCCAAAGTGTCAATGCCTCCTCCTTTCACCATTATTGTAGAGCCCTCCATTCTAACCTTTTCAGAGGTTGGGGAGAAGAAATCATTCACAGTGAAGGTAAATGGAGTACCACTAGTTCAAGTGCCTATTGTCTTGGGATCAATAGAGTGGACAGATGGAAATCACACTGTTAGGAGTCCCATTGTAGTTTTCAACAATATACCTTCTATATTTGCAGCAGTGGGTGACTACCCACAAAGGAAGAATTCTCATTCATGGCAAGGTGTCACTATCTATCACCAGAATGGAATCCTTGAGGGAAATTAGATTCTATTCCAGCAGCTATCACTCCTGTTTCTTAGATCACTCACTCAGTTAGCATGGTATGAATTGAAGCTCAAGCAGTAATAACAGTCAAAAGTTCAGATTACTGCATCGGTCACTACGTAATCCAACTTGTATGAAGTTTTCCATTAATAAAACAAAAGGCCTTCTAGCTCACCAAAATTCTCGTTGATTTCAGATTCATGTGCAATTTCTAGTTTCTTTGTTTAAATGTCACAAGAAGCCCACTTAAGAAGAGTTGGAAAGAATCTAGGATACTAACGAATATTATATCCAACGAACAGTCTACACAGCTCAACTCAATTTGACTCAAAAAACCCTCAGTTCCAACTACTCGAGATCAACTATGTGCATCCTTTTTTTCCTTTTTCAGAATTTACATTGATAATGTCTAGTTAAATTTTCTACCTTCACCATCTGGCAATGATGATAAATCCTGACAGCAATGTAGCTTTTGCTTATTATGGCACGCCTCTTTGATTTGATTCAGCACATGATACCGTTTAAATTAGAACAGTCTTAAAATCTATGCACATTTTGATGGCTTGCTTTCAGCAGCTATTGGAAATAAATGCAGAGAGAACAGCCACAAGATATACTTTTTGTGTTAAACTTTCAGATTGTTAATCCTGGAGAAAGAGGATCAAGAAGCTTCAACCATGTGCAAATTATAGCATGTGGAATGCCTTCAGCAAGCATGTGACTGAAGAATCAAATCCAAACTCAAGGCCAAATCAAAATTAATAGGTTTGAAATCCTTTTGCCCGTGTTTGTTTAAGCCTATAAGCATTAGAATTTCTCTATTAGAAGCGCTCCTATCTTAGCTAGTCAAATCTTTTTGTTTGCGTTTAGAATCAAATAATGCATGCTTAGATTTACAATTTAAGGCCATTTTTAGTTCAAATTCCTAAATTAAGATGGACTCCAAATTGAATTTCAATTCCAAGGCGTGGATTGCATGTCACCAAACAAACAATCCAGACATCAGTTGATGAAATGGTTATGTATTTGAGACACAAGCTATAATCGTCTCTTGTTGACTAAACTGAAAATCACCTTTTACCTGAATGGGTTATGGCTTCAACTCCCGTACAAATTCTTTGCTAAATTTCATAAGAAGGCCATACCAAATTATGGCAATGGGGTCAGGGCATGCATAATATAAAATAGCAGTACCTCAGCAATGTTGGCCTAATGAGCAGGGTGTTAAATATTTGGTCTCTCAGCTAATATGTTAGGGTGCTCAAGTCACCTACTTAGCGCTTACATAGCTAATACAAAACATAAAGGATAAATTACACATACCTCCCCTAAGGTTTGGGGTTATTACAGCTGGCCCCATTAGTATGGTAAATTACACCAATTTCGTATTCACGTAACACTTACCCCCCCATGCTTACAGAGCCATTTATAGAGTAATGATCATTGATTTTATATCACTATGTAAATTTTTAAAAATACCATTATGGTCAAAAGTCAACTAAATTAATTTACACAATCTCTCAAAAACACCTTTTCTCTATCTTCTCCCCTCTCCTAACTCATCACCACCGCTACTCCAATGGCCGCCACTACAACCACAAAAAACCTCCATGGCCATGATTGGTGCTACCAACAGAAACCACTCACAAAGCCATTTCCATCAAGGAAACAACACTGTCTACTATCTATCTCACTCTCAATCTATCACTTCACATCTACAGCCACACTGCCACATAATCAATTCACAGTCACCAATTTTGGTGGCTGGTAGATCCACCACACCACCATGGCCAGTAAAAACCCACCACCATTGCAACCTTACAAACCCCTCCAATAATTCACCGAACTCCCAAACCCATACACTAATTCATTAGAGAGAGAGAGAGAGAGCGGCCATGTGCCATACTGCTTCATGATATTTATCTTCACACCAAAAATCTTACTACTATTTCCAACCAAAGAATGCCTGTGGCCACTTCCTCAAACCAATTTGAGAGCTTTTCTTCTTTTTCTCTTCCTTTGTCTCCTTCCCCTTCTAGGAAAAGTAGTGCTCCCATGATAGACCATGTATGTACAATAGAATATCTGGATGAAGAAAGTAATGCTCCTACTCCACACACACACAAAAAACAAAAAGAAGTGGTGACTCAATTGATGACTTGTAAAGCACATAATAAACATGATTACAAGCAGCAATGTTTTAAATGTTTATGCTCATATACTTGCAAGGTAAAGTAATTTGTTATAGGGGGTTTCAAAGACCACCAAATCATGGAAGACAAAGCTGACTTACAGAAGGATTATATATTATTTTTCTATCGCAAGTTACAAACTCAAAACATATCTCGGGAGATAAACTTGAAATGAAGAGTTTACCAAGGTTGCTGGATCTCATCTGATTAAGTCTTGCACTGGTCAAGCAAAAACTACATCTGATCGTAACACATACTTGACACCCTTTGTTACATTTCGGGCTTCATGCAGCATACACTTATCACCATGAATGTGAAGGAGAGCCATCCCTTCAGTGGGAGACACCTAAAAGTCAAATAATTTTGCATCAAAGCCCATGCCTTCTTAATAAAAACAGAAACAAAAAAATACCCACGAAAAAGGGCATTCACCTCAGCAACAACACCATTTCTTGGGCCATAGAAGACAGTCTCTCCTCCAACTAGAGGCTCACAAGAATCCTGTGGGTCACTGTTATCCTTTTTAGGTTTGGGTTTAAAACCACCACTAAGATATATTAAAAGAGTATAATGGGTGCGCTTTCCCTCTCCAAGATCAACGCTTTCATCAATATGCCGTCCAAAACGCTGACCAACCTTATACCTGACAAGAAAAAAACTTGTGGCATGGAAATCAAACTAAATTTTAAAGGTTTGCAATAGACTGCTGTCCTGTTCCATTAAAAAGGCAAATGAAAGAAAAGACTATTACTGTAACAGATTCTTTAAGAGGATTAAGTCAAAACAAATTTTCATACACAAATAATGATGACTAAATCATAGAATTACAGCTTCATGCTTTGAAGCTCTCCATCCATGTGAAGAAATTAGTTCAAACAAAGACGAAAAGATCCAAACTAACCGGTAGATTCTGATATTTGGGTTCAACCCAACAGCAACTTTGCCTCGTATTTTAAAATCAGAACATAATTTGTTGAGTCCAGATTCCCATATTGTATTTGCAAGCACAGGATCATTCATAGATATTCGATCATTGTCTCTATAAGCTTCGCCTTTTGTTGGGCCAAGACTCCCTTGATGGACAAACCCAATCAATTCTGCAGCTTTAATGAATGCCTTTGATTCAACTGACGTGAAGAGATTCCGCACCTGAAAATCTTGAACAAATGAAGAATTATTACTACCTCATTATTCCAAAATAAATAAACAAGTAATTATCGAAAGCAAAATAGTTAGTAGGATAAAGAATTTTCCAACAATTGCTTTTCCTGGCAAGCTACTAAAGATATTGAACACATTATCATACCATTTTAATCCATTATCATCCACTATTGGTAATTCCGTTCCACTGATTTTATTCAGAACAAATGAATAACAAATCAGATAACTCAACAAAGTTACATCCTGACCTTTTGGATATGCTACGCTAATCCTGCAGTGCAGTTAAACCATTGGCAACATGTCTTCTCTTATTACATATTGGACTTCTTCGCATACTTGCTACGCTATTAACGTAAACAGCATCTCTCCTAAACCCACTGCAATAATTAGTTTTTACTATCACTACTGAACTATCTCAACTTTATCATCAAGTCCCTAATTGGTATTGCCATCAAAGTTTTAAAGGTGAATGCAAAACACGAGGCGCTTCACCCTTCATGAGGCGAAGCATAAACCTTAAGGGTCAAGACATAAGCATTTTAAAATTTTATATTTAGTAATTAAATTAAATATTTTTAAATAGTAAAAAACTTGTTAAATAATAAATATGAAGGTGTAAATACTATTCTTTTCAAAGCATCAAACATTTCACAGCAGAAAAGAAAGCATGCCCTTGTCGAAACTAAAATAGATATTCTTAGCTTTAGTTGCCGAGCTTCTCACTTGAGCCTTAACTCCATGTTTTTTCTTGATTGGTCATTTACTTAATTTTTCCTAGAGAATATAGCTACAAAAGAGGTTTTCCTTTATTTATGTTTAAACCATCTAGTAGACTAAGTTTAACAAGAACCCAAGACAAACTCTTCATATGCATGATGCTCATATGCTTATGCACAAAAGGCGTATAAGACGCATGCCTCAAATTGTAATGTGCAAGCCTTTAGGGAGAATGACCTAAAAATTGAAGCCTCGATGCGTTTTTCCTTAGCCTCACTTCGAGACGAGCCTCAATAAGGCCTTCCAAAACTTTGATTACCATCCCAATCTCACAAATGCAGTCATTTTTTTTTTTTCCTTTCTTGTCCTTTCTACTCCTTCCACTCAACAAAAGTCAACATCCTCATCATCCACACTCAATCATACCACTATTGGCACTCAAAGAAGCAAGTTCAAGCTAACCTTGCAAATCAACTAGGAAGCACGAGTGTGTCTACAAGTTCACGTACGGGGTATGGGTATGTCGACACGAAAAAACCTAAAAAAATGTAGGATATGAGTACAATTAGGTGTGCACATCCATAAAAAAATATTTTTATAATTTGTAGTAATACATGATGTATAACAATTAAAAAAATACCCTAACCCTGGTGATCTCCTCATGGGGCGCTGCCTTGGACCTACGGGAGGGTGGGAGGATTTCCCTGTAACAAAAAAAAAAAAAAAAAAAAAAAAAATACCCTAATATTTTTTATATTTTTTATAATTGCAAAAATACCCTTTCTTTTGAAAAAATTTAAATATAGGAACAATTATTGTTCAAGTTCCTCTATATATTTAAAAAAATAAATAAATATTTATGCACCGACATACGCACAAAAGTGCCCGAAACATACTCATGCCATGACCAAGGCAGAGCCATTGAGGCATCAATGGTACCCTTTAGTTTTTTAATTTATTAAAAATGTAAAAACTACAACATTTTTTTTTTGGTCTTATTTTACTAACCAATTATGTTATGATAACCACATTATCTTATCATCTTATGTATAACATCTTATATGTTATTATTTCATTGATTTAATGGGTCCAACCTACCACTCGTATATGTTACCAAGGTAATAGTGATACATCACGTGATATATAAAATATAGTAAAATAATGTGATCCTCGTAACATTATTGTTTGACCAACATAGCCACGCCACACAAAGGAAACCAAATTCTCTCATCTTTTTCTTTACATGTTTTTCACTTTCCATTCAGCCATTTTAAATGTCATAAAATCCAAGATAATTTAAACATTCATTTTGTTCTATCAACTAAAGACCTATGAAGCATGGGTACTGCGACAAACATGCCACACCCGTACCGGATACTTATCGACGTATGGTACTTCTACATACGCGTACATGAAATACATATCTAAATTTTTTTCTTCTTAATTTTTGGCGTATCCGGACATACCTAGCAGAAACTCATGTTGTATCATACCTTAGTAGAAACAATATTTTCTTCCACTACAGAGATAAAATTCATTTTACTAAACTTGTTTTTATTTTTAGTTTTATTCTTAGCATGATTTTAAAATTAAATTATGGTTTATAAGTTATTTAATATAATGACATTTAATTTTGGTTGATACATTTACTTTTGGCATTAAATGTTAATTATAGGTTAAATCTTAATAAATTAAACCATTTAATCAATTTTTGCATTATTCCAATTAAGAATAAATATATTTTTACAAACGTACCAAGTCATACCCGTACTCTACTTTTTTTGGATTTTACTATATCGACGTATTCGTATCGTACCAATACCACTACCTGTACTTGTACCCGTACTTCATAGCTAAAGACCATTTTCAAAAATTGAGGGATGATAGAAGGGATGCTTTACTTATCACAATAATATTATTTTGCGGTACGGAAAGCGAATTTTTAATGAAATTTAGTTGTACTACCTATGTGATTTTGTATATTGAAAGGAAAATTACAATGAAATTTAGCTTTGACTCAATCTTAAACGAATTTCAAGATTTAAAAGAGCGTCGAGTTCTACTCTGATTATAATAGAATTAAAAATGGAATTAAACTTCTTTTTTTCATAGGTGGTGTTTGGGAAGTATGGGACTTGGATTTTTTTTGATTTTTTTCACAAAAAGACAAACTTTTTGCAAAACCAAAAAAAAACACATCCAAACAAAATATCACATCTAACCCCATAATCATTTCACTTTTTCTCTCACAAACATCACATCCAATCACAAAAAAAACCCAACTATCTTCCCAAACACAAAAAAAAATTTCTCCAATAATATCCTACAACTAAAAAAACCTACATAAAAACCCACTTCCCAAACACCCACATATTTTGTTAAGGTTATATAATTTTTATTTTTCATGAAAAAGCTTAGTCTCATGAAAAAGCTTAGTCTATAATCATAATGTATTTTTTAAAACTTATAAAATCTAAAAATTATGGATTTTGTTAGTTAGTGAACAAAACTTTCTCCTAATTTGACCCCCCTCAAGTTGAATTCCTGGTTCCGCCCTTGGCCATATACCTAAGCAGTACCCCAAGCATTTCACATACGCAATACATGTGTATCCATATCGATACGCGTACCCATACTAAGTAAGTACCCTACTTATACAACAATATTTTCAAAGTTCCCATGTTTCATAACCTAAGAAGCATGGGATACGATGATTTCAAAAAAATTGAGACATAAACATGGCGGGGACACACAATAAAAAAAAAAAAAATTCATATATTTTTATTTGTTATGTAAATTAATATTACATCCACAAGCAATCAAAATTAATAAAAACTAATACTAATTCGATATTTTAAAAAAAAAATATCACTTTTAAATTAAAACTTATCATTTATATCTTTTTTTATGAATAATCTATTAAGCATTTAAGTCTAATAATAATAAAAATAAATAAATAAATAAATAAAAGAATAAACATTCAATATCCAACACCCATCAAAAGCTCTAAAGAAAGAGGACGGGGGGGCCAACGTGTCCCCTTTGTGTCCTCTAAATTAAACTTGTCCCTGCCACGTCCTTTTGTCTGACACAACTACGGGCACTTATTTTGAAAATGCTAGTGCTTCATAGTTCATAACTGATCAATAACAAGCTTGAACTTGGCTTGACTTGCATTCACTAAATAAAATAAATGCACACAAACTCAAACTAGAGCCCAACTTGAGCTTAAAGTTATGATTCATGATTAATAAAACATGGCCTATATGTAATTGCAGCATTTTCCATCAAAATTGTGATTGAATTGAGTCAACACTGAGTTCACTTGGGAGCCATACTACAGTTAAATTAATGGACCTTGGCTTATTAGATTACCAAACCGATATCAACAACCTAGATTTTGCTTCGTAGGTAAATTAATTTCTATTACCCAAAAAAAACATATACATACAATGAAGCTCAAAACACATCCAAAACGCATACCCATTGAACTCTACCTGAGTCTCATTTACACCTAAGAGAAAACCCTAGCTTAAAAAATGGAAAATCATAATAATAGTGAATCTCATTGCAACAGCCGAATTTAATAATAGCGATGGAAAATCATTCAAGAATCGACCGATCATAACAAAACAAATTCAATATAGTATACACATAGATCCACATGTATGTAGACCAGATTATCACAAAGAATCACAAGGATAATCAAAGTAAATGCACCGTACACAAAGGAAAATTAACGGAAGAATGTAGGAAAAGAAACAATACCGTAAAGAGATCTGTGTCTTTGAGGCGAGTTATTTTGAGATTAGACTTGGGTTTGATGGGTGGCCACTCCAATTTTGTTTTCTTGCCATTTTCTTGCTCTTTCTTTCTTTCACCCATTTTTCTCTTCATTTGGTTCCTTCGGACTTTTTGCAACTGTGTGTATATATATATCCATCTACGTAAACTCTCCACCCCTCGTGCTGTTTGGGCCTTTGTTGAATTATGGGCCTCAATTGATATAAGTTATAAGGGTGCTGACCCAAAGGTCCAAGCCTAACATATTATATCTCATTTACGTTTAAAATAAATTAAATATTTCATTAAATTCTTAAATTATTAATAAGATGAAAATATCTACAATATATCATTCAATTTACACGCGCGCAACCATCACCCACGATCATCTCAGTCTGATCAGTACACTGTCACATCTCCGCCGCTCGAAATCGAATTCTCAGTCATCCATCTTTCCTCCGTTCGACTCCATTCCCTCTGAAACCCTACCCTAACCACAAAACGAAACTGTTTATCTTCATCACCTACGATCATCTCAGTCTGATCAGTACACTGTTACATCTCCGCCGCTCGAAATCGCATTCTCAGTCCTCCATCTCTCCTCCGTTCAACTCCATTCCCTCTAAAACCCTACCCTAACCACAAAACGAAACCGTTCATCTTCAAACACAACACCAAGCCGTTCATATTCTCCAATCAGTGACTCTCAATAACACGAAGAACTATTACCACTCTAAAGAAATTTCATAGTTCCTGACTTCCGATTCACAGAAATGGGGAAAAAAAGCAACATCTCTCTTCACCTATTCATTATTTTTCATTCAGATTTGTACATTATTCTTTCATATTTCGTATATACACATTTTACATACTTCAAAATGTATAAACCCTCTTTTATATATAATCCCCTGTTTTAAAACATTCTAGTCCCCTGTTTTTAAGCATTCTAATCCACTGTTTTTACACATAAATCCCTGTTTTTATACATGCAACACCTTATTCTTATTCTTATTGTTCAATATTGGCTTTTCTTATTGTTATTGTTGAATACTTAATCTTCTCGTTGTTATTGTTGCTGTTTACAAAATACAATGTGCTGTTCTTATTGTTGATACTGTTTATAAAAACTACAACATCATACAGTTTCATTTCATCACTCTACAAGTAACATATCTAAATTTATTCAAACTGCAAATGAAACCGCAAAATTACACAGTTTAATCACTACTCAAAATAAATAGGTAACTTATTATAAAGTGCAAATCAAACTATCAAATTATACAGTTTCGTAACTGTTACCAACAAATACATATAACTTCATATTAAACTGCATATAAAACTTCAAAATTATACAGTTTTGTCACTATATTACTCATACCATGCTGTCGCTTTCATTTTTTCAGAAATAGCTGTTGAAAGATATTGGAAGAAACAAACCCATATGCCCAAAAATCCAATCAGGGATTTAAGTATCTCCCCTTTTGAAAGTCATTTTCCTGTATCTACTAAAATGCCACCAACATCTCCCTCTCTACAAAAAACCCAACCACCACAACCAAAAACAACCAAACACCACAGACCCCACCAAAAAACCCACAAAACAACTACACTACCTACAAGAAAAAGCCCAAGAACTATACCACAGACCCCACCCACACAACAAACACCAACCACACCTCCAACCATAACAAAAACAAACAAAAGAAAGCCAACAAAAAAACAAGAAGCTCCTCCAACCAAAAAAAGAAAGCTCCAAGAAAGCCAATCAATTCCCAAAACAAAAACCAAGGCATCAAAAGAGAAAAAAGCAACAGTCTCTGCAAAGAGAGTCCAACAATTTAATTACCGTTCCAACATCGGAACAGTAATCAAACTGTTGAAGGGGGTCAAATTCACAAAAGCCCAACATACAGAGCTAGAAAAAACCCCTTTTTGACCCCTTATAAATGCTCTCTCCTCAATACAACTGAAGGCCTCTTGGTGCAGATGCTACAATTCCATTGTAGCAGAAATGACAACACTCTACAAAAAAAAAAAAAAAAAAAGAGTATTTATACTTGGCAAAAAGGAAATGAAACTCAGAAACAGTGATGTCAAGCTCATTTTTGGTATCGACTGTGGAGAAGACAGCATCACCGCCAAATCCTATGCAAGACCAAAGGATTTTGAGCTTCCATTTTACAAACGAAGATGCAAATCAGTAAAGAGATTGGATGGCAAGTCTTTGACCAAAATGTTTCAACAAACAAAAAAAGAAAAATCAACCAATGATCATCAAGATCTTGCAAGGGTCATCACCCTTTACTTGTGCTTGAAACTTCTCATGCCTACAACAGGCCATACACTCAGTTGGAGTTTCCTCAACTATGTTAACAATGTCAACAACATCAAGAAATACAATTGAGTTGAAGCAATAAAAGACACACTGATGAATTCAATGGCAAATGCAAACAACAACCCAATGCATGTCACTGGATGCGTCATGTTACTCTTGGTAAACACATTACTCAACTACTTCACACAAAAATATCAGACATCCACCTATTTCTAACTATCTAACATATTTCAAATTTTTTTTATAGTACTAGTACTGTGAGCATAGTAAACTCCTCCGACCATCCAACAAAGAAGGCTTCCCAAGGTTTATGAAATGGAACCTTGGCAAAATATACTCCAAGTGGAAACACATCAGCCTTGCTCACTTTGAAAAGTTATTCAAACTCTTCTATACTATCATAGCACAAACCTATTCAACACTCATTTCACAGTCATTATAGTAAAAATCATGTTATGAAACTGTCAAATTCTTCAGTTTCAAACAACATATATTCAACACTTGACTCACATTATTCACAGTACAAATCATATTATGAAACTGTAAAAGTTTGCAGTTTCAAAGCACACGCTTATTTAACATCACTCATGTTATGAAACTGCAAAAGTTTACAGTTTAAACGCACAAATCTATTTCACATCACTAATATTATGAAACTGTAAAATTTTTCAGTTTCAAGAAACATATTTCGACACTTAACCCACATTACTCACAGTACAACTCATCTTATGATTACTGATATATGCCACATTGTTCCAATGCAGGTCAACCAAAATGCTTCAATCCCAACTGAACAAGAAATACAGTTATTGCGTATCAATCAAAGCACATCAACAGACTCTTCAGCAGATAAACATGACCAACAAAAGGACAATAAGCAAAAAAAAAAAAAAAAATAACAAACAAACAAAAGCAACAAAAAAAAAAAAGGACTTCTAGACAGTGATGAGGATGACTTTCTTGAAGAAGAACATCAATCAGAATCAGAATCAGAACAAGAAGAACAACAACAAAAAAAGAAAAGAAAGCAAAAACCACAAGAAGAACCAGAAAGTGATGAACAAGAAGAATAGAGTGATGATGAAAAAAAACAAGTGACTGATGAAGAAGAAACTGAAGAAGAAGAAACTAAAGAAGAAGAAGAAGAAGAACCTGATGAACAACAAGACAATGATGAAGCAGAAGAAAGACAAGAAGCAAAAGGTGATCAACAAGAAGACACTGATGAAGAAGAAGACCAATAACAAGAACAAGAAGAACAACAAACAAACCAACAACAAGAAGTCAATGAACAAGAACTGACAAACCAACAAGAAGAACTCCAAGAGAAATCTGACATATTTCATGCACAAGGTAAACTATTGTCTAATACTAAAGCAAACTGCAAAATTTAATTAAACTAACCAAAACACAATTCAACATTTTTATAGGTCATGACCAAGCACAAACACCAACCAAGGAGGACGACAAGGACAAGCTCATATCAGCCATGAGAGCACAAATGCAAGATATGGAACAAAAATTCATGGCTGAATTGCGTAAAAAAGAAGATCAATTGAAGGAAATGTCCACCAAAAAAACTGGCAGTCCCCAACAAAGATCAATGGTCAAGAGAATCAAACAAAAGTCAAGAAAACAAGCATATGACCCAGATTTTGAATACCAACCAATGACAAAAGCCAAAGAAGATACAAGGAACAAGACACAAACTACTACTGATGTACCCAAACCAATAGAGGGTACCGATGAAGAAAAAGAGAAGAATAATGAAAAGAAAAAAGAAGAAATCGAAACAGAGACAGAACCTCCTACTGAACTCAAGCAAGAAGAGGGTGCTCATGAAGCAAAACAACAGTAGAAAGAAAAGATGCAAGAAGATATTGGCCAACAGAAAGCAGTTACTACTGAAACCAACCCAAAAGAGGATGCCAATCAAGAGAAGACACAACTTCAAGTATTGGAAAGTGATGATGATTTCAAGGAAGAATCAATCCAAAACAAGTCACTCGCCATTTCATGCCGCAAAACAAACAAGGTTTGGCATAGCCTATCCAAAAAAGACCAAGACCAAATTCAACTCATCAACAACACACAATCAAGTGCTTGTGTCTGGTCTGGCAGCGAAGATGAAAATTGCGTATACTTTTCAGATATATGCAGATTGACCAACAGGGAACCCTTATATGGGAATGTAGGTCTCCAACTGCACAATTTTACAGTTTCTGTTCATATTCAATAACCTATTCCACAAACCTAACACATTCTCATATATAACATGTTTCAGGTCATTGATGCCTTCTCAGAAAAGAAATTGGCACTCCAAGCAACCATTGAAGAATTTGAGAAGAATGATCTAGCCTTTGCAAGAAATCTATACGCGGGAAGATCTTATGTTTTCTCAACACTCATCAATGTAAGTAAAACTTAACATACCTTTCAATATTATTCAAACTGCAAAATTTTCTACTTTTTTAACATGTCTTGCTACATAGTTTTATAACATATTTCAAACATATATATAACTTACAGACTCCACTACAAAACCAAGATCAAGCACTGAGAAAAAAAATGATGGACAACCATTTTCCAGAAGCAATGAAAAACAGATATATCTATTTCCCAATCAACCACGACAACCATTGGACAATTGTGGTCTTTAACAATGCTGATGGGATATGGAGACACTATGACTCTTTGAGATCAGCAAAAGATTGCCATAACAAGCATTTTGAAATTGCAAAGGAAATTATAAGTTAAATAAAATTTCCTACTTAGTTCCATTCCTTTAAAAACATCTCAACTCATCACTATAACTAACAAAAACACCCACTAACTATTTTGTAGCAACAACATCAACTGAGATGGAATAAAGCATTACTCAGCAATCAAGGAAACATGTTATCATCTCAAGAGTGTGAGACAGTAATTGCATCAATTGAGGAATGTCCACAACAAACCCCACACTCGTAAGATACAAAATCAATAAACTAATCTTCCAATATGCTAAATTTTACAGTTTTACCTAACTAATTAACTTCATCTAAAACTTTGCAGGAATGATTGTACAATCGCCGCCTGCAATGTTATCAACCAATATATCAACTGGCAACCTGTGCAGAAATCACTTCGACCAACTGAGTGGGTCAAATTTTGAGCAGAAATCGTCAGTCAATTCCTCAATGATGAGAACCGATCTTGGAAACTCGAGCACTACCAAATGTTGACAAAACATACCAAACCATAGAAACAATGAACAAACTTCTTGACAATACAAATATTCAAATGAACATATCTTTGTACTTTTTTTTTTATTTTTAACATGTGACAAGTACTTTATATACTTTTGGGAATGATCTTCTTCTGGTTATTATGGTGAAAATGATTGTTGTCATTGATGTTGTTGCTGCTCTTCTTCTTATTATTATTGTGGTTGTTCTTTTGATTGTTTGTGTACTTGTTTGTGGTTGCATATATTTTCATACAGTAAAGCTTGTTTCTAACAATTCTGCAAACTGCAAAATTATGCAGTTTTATCAGGTTGTTTCTAATAATTCTTAAAACTGCAAAATTATGCAATTTCATCAGGTTGTTTCTAATAATTCTTAAAACTACTAAATTATACAGTTTCATTACTCAAACAAAAATTATGCTACACAATTATGCATCCAATTTCATGACTCAACAAATAGATGAACTACATTTCAAAATTGAAAATAAAATTGCAAAATTTTACATTTTTGTCGCTATGAAATATGAAATAAATGAATCATGTAGTAAAACTGCATTTCAATATTATACAGTTTCAATAAGAAATTTTCAACAACCTTCTCAGCATTCCATAAAAATAAAACCAACCAAACCCACAAAAAAATAAAAAAATAAAAATAAAAAACAAAACAAGACTGTTACAAAACAACTTCAATAACTAAAGAGCACATCAAAAAACAAAAAACAATTCAACCAACTTTATTCATTACTTCCATAATACCAAGTATCACATTTTTTATTATAATAACTCCTCAAATTCAAATACAAATCCAAAAGAATAGACTGTGGCCTCAAATAGCAGCCTTGCACGTCTTCTTATTGTGATTCCCATATTTCAAGCACCTCCCACACTTGATTTGCTTCACATTCTCACCCCTAGAAGGTATCATCTTCTTCTTGTTCCGCCCGGGCTGCTTCTTCGTTATAGGAGGTTTGATAATCGAACTACCGGCACCATCAAAGTCAAATCTCTCACTTGAAGGCACTGGATAAACAGACTCCTTATATGACTCTCTAAAACAAGCTACATGAAAAAAGGGATCAATGAAATCATACACATCTCTACCACTACTACGCAAAGCATGCACAGCATGACAACAAGGAAAACAATTCAATTGCCATTCATGGCAAGAACAAGTCTGTCGACCAATATCAACATAAAAAGAAATAGAAAAATGAACCTCAAGCACAGTATCACTAGCAACAATCACATCCCAAGACTTAGCTAGCTCCAAAGAGTCCACCAACTTCTTTTCCATAACTGGACACAATTTCGTAGTCCATCTCTTAGATTCAGCTCTTCTATTCGACAATTGAGTCATGATTTGAACCCTAATCATATCAACCATAGAAGTAATAGGCAACTCACGGGCTCCACCAATCCAATTATTGTAAGACTCGACAGTATTAGATGACATCTCACCATATCGTTTCCCTCTAAAAAATGCATTTGCCCACTTATCATTTTGCAAACCATCCAACATACTATCAACTCTACCATTCCCAGCAATACGGCTCAATTTCTCCATATAATGTTGGAAAGAAGCAACCGTTGGCGCATAAGCACATTTAACTAATATTTTCATCAAACTCAGCTTATAGTTAGTACGAAGTCCCACCAATTTGTCAATCAAATTTCTCTTCAAATGATTCAAGCAATATGCATGATGTGTATTGGGAAAAATCACTGAAAGAGCATCTAGCAATCCATGTTGACGGTCTGACACAAAGGTCAATCTCCAGCCTGAACCAACAGCCTTTAACAACTGACTTAAGAACCACATCCAATTATCTTGATTTTCAGCATCAACAATCACAAAAGCCAAAGGAAACCGACCTGCAAACAAAATAACATGAAATTGCAAAAATTAACAGATTCACAATACAATAACACACAAACAAACCAAACCTATACTAATTGCAAATAAATACATAACTTGATTACCATCCTTTGATGTTGCTGCAAGCAAATGCCCCTTGTAACGGCCCTTCAAGAATGTACCATCAACAAACAACAACGGATGACAAAATTGAAAGCCATACAAACATCCATGAAATGCCACAAACAACCTCTGAAAACACCTACTACTTTCATCCACATCTAATCCAAACACACTTCTCGAATTCGTTCTCATAGCCGTCTCAAGGTACCATCGAAGTTGGTCAAAAGAAGTTGCAAAATCACCAAACAACCCACCTCTTGCCTTATCAACTCCTAACCATGCAACCCGATAAGAAACATCTATACTATATTGCTTCTTCAACTTTTTTTTTAACTTTAATAGGACGAGTCAACGGATTATCACTAATATCATTTTGCACAATATCAGACACAAGTCTAGAACCAACCATTTTGCTACAAGATCTACGAGCAACAACCCCACAAGTATGCACATTATCCAACTTCATTATAAAAAAAATACCGGAATTCATCAACACCCTTCCATGCACAAACCATTTGCAACCTGTAGACGATTTCATCATACATTCAGCAGTTACTCTTGTTGTATCGTTCTTCAAATAATTCACTGCAAAACCACACTTAACTGCATACTTAGCCAATGCAATGCGGAACGCTGGCACTCCACCTTCAAATTCTTGACCAACACTATGTATAATCCCCTTCCAACTAGCAGACAACAAAACTCTCTCTGGTTCTGGATAAAAACTAGGCAACAAATCACCAAAATCATAATAATCGTTAACCAAAGAGCTCTCGCAAATTACAGGATCAATCCTACAAGAATTATCATCATCAACCTCCACAATTCTCTTATCACCCACAACAACATCAACAACACGACAACTACTACCACCTACCATTGACAACATATTCTCCAAATTATCATCACATTCAACAATACAATTAGAATATCCAGGAATAGAGAAAAACAAACAAAAGTTACCAACACTCAACTCCTTGAACTTCGCACATATTTTCTCAACAACTTCATGATAACTACATCCCTCACTAATCTTAATAGCAGCACAAGAATTACTGTATTTGCACATTAACATGAAACACCCCTCCATACTAGAAAATCACAAACCAACAAACAATTGTTCACAGATTCCAAACTGCAAAATTATACAGTTACAACATATCAGTACCAACAGTGCACAATTCACAATTCCAAACTGCAAAATTATACACTTACAACATATCAGTATCAAAACACCAGAATTCACAATTCCAAACCACAACTTCAAAACACATTACACTATACAACAAACAAAATCAACAAAATCAAAATCATTATACTATATCACATACAAAAATCAAGTAAATAAGTATGAAACAAACAAAATTTATCACAAAACAAAGAACTAAAACAACATTGCCAAACACAAACCAGATATCATGCAAATTTGCTTATCTATATATACATACATATATTTATCGACAGATACAAACCACATACACACACATAGATATATATATATATATATATGTATATGTATGTATCGACAGATATGTACATACACATACATATATGTATCGATAGATACAAACCAGATACACACACAAAGAGAGAGGGAGAAAGAGAACGTACGTAGAGATCGCCTGTACACAGAGATTCAAATCGCACAACCAGATCCACCTCACAGCATAATGAGATCGACCACACAGCACAATGAGATCGCTATAACGAAGAGAAATCGAGATCGCAGAGGCGAAGATTTGATTTTCTTTTTTGAAAGGAGCAAATATTTGATTTTTCACGTATATATACATCTCAAAACAAAGGGTAATACAATTATTTACAAAATACGAAAATAAAAAACGGGACCTCTGGCTATAAAACTTAAAAAACTGTGGACCTATTAATCTATTGAAAATATATTGGGATTAGAAGGGAAATAGAT
This sequence comes from Camellia granthamiana, assembly GCA_036172215.1. NCBI lineage: Eukaryota > Viridiplantae > Streptophyta > Magnoliopsida > Ericales > Theaceae > Camellia > Camellia granthamiana. Next base: position 116,870,490 of record CM069903.1, read on the forward strand.
CCCCTACATGGGACTACATAGTAATTTTCCCAAGTTATAACTATTCAACAAGCTTTACATTTTGGGAATGCTAATAAAATAATTTTTTTATTTTATAATAAAAAATAAAAAATAAAAAAATTTATCAGAAAGTCCTATTTACCAAAATGTTAATCTATATAGTCCCACATTTATTCTACTAGATGGGCGAGTCTTGTGTGTTAAGTCTTCTATACAGCTTGGTCCCATTTTAAAATTTTGGAATATTGTGGTAGACGAGTTTGCCCTTTTCATTATTGCCCTTCATTATTGCCCTGGATTAGGGGTTGATTGGAGATTTTGATGGATATGTTGTTTGCCATGCTTGGTAAATCGGATCCCAATGACTCTGGGTTGCGAGAATTCAAGAGAGGGGTTAGGATTTCTAAGCAGCAGCAAATTAGAACACTTCAATGTAGAAGGTATTAATGTGACACTTCAATGATGTGACACTTCAAAAAAATTAAAAATTCCTTAGTGTACTTTTTTTTTCAAATGTAACAATGTGACATGTATGATCTGATACTCCAAAATTTTTACTCATTCTTAGTGTACTTCTTTCCAAATGTGACAATATGGTAGGTATGATGTGGCACTAAAAAAAAAAAAAAAAAACTCCTTATTATACTTTTTCCAAATGTGACAACATAACCGGTATGTTGTGACAATCTAAAATAAATTAAAAATCCTTTAATATACTTTTTCTAGACGTGTCATGTGACATTCCAATGCGGCGGATCCAATTTGATTAAATTACTGCGTCTCTTCACATCACGCTCCAAAAAACAATTAGTAAGAAATTTACGTCCTACACTACACGTGTTAAAAACAATCAAACTTTAAAAAGCTACTAGTGTGCTTTTCGAACAACGTGACACACAAACACCCCACCACCTTCCCCATATAAAACCACGCCACATGTCCTCCAACTATGCTAACAATGGCAAAATAGGCAACAAATAATTTAAGGGACCATTCAGTCACTAAAAAAACATTTAGGACCTTATGGATTACAAGTTTACGAAATGAGATTTACTGGTCAATTCCCGAAAAAAAATCCTAAATTTTGTCTTGAACCTTATAACAAAATAATTTTTTAATTTTTAATTTTATCAATTTAAATTTTAATCTTTTGATTTCTTTTCAATCTAAAGCATTTGCCTATTTTCGTTAATTAAAACTAAAATTAAATTTAATGAAAAATGGTATTTTATATATTTTTTGTACATTTACATTAAGTTTAATGGCTAATATATTATTTCTTTCATCGATTTTACTTAACAAAAATAAACTGATTATTTAGACTGAAAATAAATCAAAAGAATACTGAATGAAAGCTAAAAATTAAGTATTGAAAATTGAATATTGAATTTTTTAAGATGAAAAGTTGATTGATAAAAAATCAAGTATTGAACTAGAACAAATTGTTTGATATGTACAAAATCAAATTTATAATTTTCATTTTCAAATTGTATATCTTACAATTTTTCTATTGTGATGGTAAGTTGGTAGTAATGGAGAAGGCAATGGCAACGTTAGTTATGACGCTAATGGCAATAGTGATGGTGGATAAGGGATAGTGATTTTGGTGACGGTGGAAATGTAATATTGTGGAGATAAAAATAATAATAATAAATATAAAAAAATAAAAATAAATTAAGGGTAGTAGTGGTGGTAGAATGATGGCAGTAGTTGTAACAATGGTGGTAATGATTGTGGAGGTGAATGGCTGTAGTGGTTATTGTAGTAATGGTAGCAGTGACTGTAGTCATGGTGCAGTGATGGTAATGAAATGATGGTGGTACTTATTGCGAGAGTGACAATAGTGATGAATGTGGGGTAGTAGTAGTACTGGTAGTGGCAATGATATGGCGGTGACTGTTGTGGTGGCGACGGTGGCGGTGGTGTGGTGGTGGCATTAGTAAAATGATGGTGGTATTTATGGAAACAATAACAATGGTGATGAAGATGGTGATAGTAGTGGTAGTAGCGGTAGCATGGTGGTGGTAGTGAAATAATGGTAGTATTTATGATAGCAATGACAATGGTGATGAAGGTAGTAGTAGTGGCAATTTAATGGTGGCGGCAACAGTGACAGTGATAGTGGTGGTTGAGGTAGTAGTAATAGTAGTGGCAGTGGTGGTTCAGCGGTAGCAGTGAATTTATAATAGTGTATGTCGATACTTATATTTAGGGTTTATAAATTTAGTCAGAATTATTGAAATTTCATATTATTTAAATTTTTTTAACTTTTAGCTTACATTTTAAAAGGCACTTAGTTTTTTAGTAATATCAATTGTGATTACTAAATAGGCTTAATTAATTATCACTTAATATAATCAATTTTAAGTATTGAATTAGGTTGACAAACTACACCTGATACAAAATAATAATAATAGTTCTACCATATTTGATATATCATTGAGGTAGCATTATCACAATCATTAATGCAACAAATTTCATATTATTCTGTGTAGGAGATTTTTTTTAGGATAAATTACTGTAAACCCCCTTAAACTATGACTCAATTGTACTTTGCTCTCCTAAACTTCAAAATTCAATAGTTAACCACCTCAAACTATTATTTTGTTATAATACCCACCCTTCTTTGGTGATCTTGTGACAATTCATTCCAAGTGACTAGTCGAGCGGTTAAAAGATTGGTCGAACAGAGATGTAAGACTCCCAGTAGTTGGTTTTGCAGGTCAAATGGAAAGAAGGACCGCTTGAGTTGTCAAGTTATTGCTCAAGCTCAGATAAAGGGGTTCTCAGAATCTTGTTTTGTATGCTGAAATACTGAGAGTTTAGGTTCACATTTCAAGCAGTGAAAAGACCGCTTGAGTACTCTACGCGATATCAACAACTTAAAAGTTGTTTTTTAGATCATTTTCTCCATTTTTCTTTTCTTCCTTCTCTTCTCTCTCTCTCTCTCTCTCTCTCTCTCTCTCTCTCTCTCTCTCTATTCAAAAACCCTAACTCTCTCTCAGTAGAAATCTCTCATTTTACTAAGATCTACACCTCCACTCCTTACAAAAATCAAAGTCTACACAAAGATTGTGCCTTTCCACTGATTGGATTTTTGATTTTTCGAAGGAATCTTCTTGATCTAGCTTCTCTACTTTCATCTTTGAGGTAGGATTACTTTTAATCTTGTATCTCTTTATTTTTGAGGATGTTTGTGTGGTGGTATTATGACATTGATGCTATAATTAAATGGTTGGGTTTACAATATTGGGTTTCTGTTTTCAAAAATGAAATTTTCTTTACATTTCCCTAAGATTTCTATTAATGGCTATGGATGATTGAGATTTTAGTTGAGAAATAGCATTTAACATGATGAATGGGCAAAAGCCCCATAGTTTATGAAAATCCTAACTTTTGAAATTGAGAAAGGACGTGATTGAATGGAATTGATTTTCAATTCCTTAAATTGATGAATGAATTATGAGATTTTGAGAGGTATCGCGATTTGAGACTTATGAAATTAGTAACTCTTGAGATTTTCTTTTGAATTATGAAGATTGTTGCTCCATTTTCGCTTTAATTACTTGAATGATGAAACTTACTCTTTATCTCATAAATGTACAAATTTTTGGAAGTTTGGAAATGCTGTGTAAGGGTTGGTAAATAGCGTGTGAGTTTGGGTAGGGAGTTGGTTTTGGAAAGTGTTGTGTGTTATTAGTATGGTGCAGGGAAAAGTCTAGGTGCCTAATTGCCCTGTCTTGAGCTTATCACTGGACAAATGTGGGAAAAATGTTTTGGGGTATCCACTGGTCCTACCGTATTATAGTTGGTAAAAGTGAAAAAAAAAATGGACGGTTTTGGGTGTTTATTCCCCGCCGTATTAATAGCCAGCATATGTGGGGATATCTTTGAATATAAATCTATATGTATATGTATTAGGACTCCTTTTAGGAGCTTCGTGGCATATTTACCTGCCGGTGTTGGATATGGCTTTGGTGGCACAATAATACCTAAGCATCTTTTTTTAAACCTTTAACATGAATGTAATAAAATGTGTTTTGGCTTGTGATAATGCCATGTGGATTCTTCGAATAGCTAAATACTCAGTTAAAAGTAATTCTACTGAGCATCTAGCTCATTCCTATCTAACATTTTCAGGACTCGGTGAAGTGCAACCAGCCTAATGAGGAAGAGGTCGATTTTTGTTTAGATTAGAGCACAAAGGTTCATGGATGTATTATATGGAAGTTCCTAGCTTATTTGTTTTGAGACCGCACATCCGTTTTGTTGTGACAAGGCTTCGACTTGATGTTTGTAAGCCAGTAGGACATTTTAATTGTATCCTCAAACTTCTTGAACTATGGTACTAATGATGTAACTAAGACATGAACATGCAAGTACGTAATTTTTTATGTATAGTTCAATGAGAAAAAGGGTTTTTAAGTCAATGTTATTATGTAATATTGTAAAATTTTGAGTTAATCATGTTATGAGTATTATTTTTAATATAAATAATTTAGGGGCATCACATATCTCATTTGCAGTTTGTCTCCTTCATCTTAGCAGCAAAATGCAACGAGATCACAAGATAAAGACATTATTGCCTTAAAAATTCAATAAATGTGTCATGTGCTTTATACATAATCTGATTTTGTGTACATCCCTAACAAAATCCTAACAAAAAATTTTAACTATTACAAGATAATATTTTGATCAGGGTTGATTAACTGTTGAGTTTTAAATCTTAGAAGGGTAAAATGTAAATGGGTCATAGTTTAACGAGATTTACTATAATTAATCCCTTTTTTTTTTATTGAAAGATGCTAACAACCATTAATACTGGAATTTCTAAAGAAAAAAGAAGTGTTTAAAAAACGATAAAATTATTAAAAAAATATTAAAGATTTAAAATTAATAAAAAATATTATGAAATTAGTGAAAAGTGTCCCTTTTTTTTTTAATTTTGTTTGTCTTGTTTAAATGTTTTCACCAATTATGTCTCCTTTATTGTTTACAGTGTTTCAAACAAACATCTAAATTTGATCATAAAGGAAAAGGATGTTTACAAATATCACCTTATATGCATTACACATGAGTCAAATATTGAAAATAAAAATAAAAATAAAATTAAAATTGTATATACACCAATTCATATAAGTTTATCTAACAAATGAACCGTAAAAATTAACAAATAAGTATAATTGAACTAATTACTTTAAATTTATATTTACATTTAAAATTTGATACATATGAAATCCATTATTTCCCAGCGTCCAGATCCTCTAGAGTACTTCTTTCAGCAGCATACTCTTGTTGAGGATATGAATGTTATTTTCTGTACCAAAATCTTGCACCCAACATGTACAATTCCTTATAAGAATACATGAGATGATCCAAACAAAAATCAAATAGATAAAATAACATGAGTTTTCAATTTTGTTTTTTATTACATTTAATATTAGGTTGCTTACGATAGTGTTTAGATTTGCCTGGCCCCAACTTGATTCGATGAACATATAAAAGAAGATTTGAGTCTTTGGTAGACATCGGTGTAGTGTCGACCAAAGACCCTCTAATGCTTAAGTTAGCATAGTAAACTTAGATAGAGAAAGAGAATGGAATGAAAGCTTTAGGCTTTTGCATATAACTTACATTATGCCTCTCTTCATCTAGTCACAGTCTTTGTTATGGCCCCTTAGTAGTGATGGGTCTTATATCCTCTAGGTCACAAGCCATATCGATTGATATCAAAAACCTAAGCCTTAACTATTTGTGTATATATTTGTAGTCTTTCATTCCAAAGTAATGCTTTTGTGGCAGGCCTAGACGGTAGGAAGTGCCAATTCTGGATGAAATTCTGACACAAGAGAAGAGAATTGGTCAAGATGACGTGGCCGAGCCAGCAAGTCAACAAGCCATGCACCTTAGCTTGTGAAAAGGAATGAGCATTATGGGAATCCATGGACATTCTCAGAGTTGAGACAGGGCCATATTTTTTGAAAACAGAGTTCTTCTAAATAAATCCGGACGAGTTTGTTAGGGATCCGAAGGAGCCACTAAAGGCCAATGAGTGAGCAAATGATGAAGACATTTGAGATGCTTGGCATCGAAAATAACGGTTTGAGGGTAACCTTGGCAGCCTTTCAACTGAAGGGTGAGATGGGTCAATGGTGGAAGTTTGTAAGAGGTCGTATCGAGATGTCTTGGGAGGCTTTTGTTATTTCCTTCCAGGACAAGTTTTTACCATCCATAGTGAGGGAGAAGTTGAGAGGGCTATTTTGAAACTCAAGCAGTTGAGTACACCTGTAGCCAAGAAGGTGGCATTCACTAGCCTTTCGAGGTTTGCACCAGAACTTGTGGCAATGGAGGAGCGTCATTGTATCAAGTTTAGAAAAGATTGATGGCCAATCTCCTTTTCATGGTGGACGGGTCTATGATTTGGGACTATAGGCGCCTTGTTGAATCGGCGGTCCACTTGGAGGTAGTGATTTAGGCAGAGGAATAGTGGATGAGAGGCTCCAAAAAGAGAGGGCAAGAGTCTCAATGGGATGTGAGGGACAACAAGAGGTAGATAGGTTCTACCTCGCAACAATCCTAGGCCTTATAGTCTAGATCAACCTTTCTTGTGCTAAGTTCAGGCTTAGGGAGAGGTAACCTGGGTGGGTTCACGTGCTTTAAGTGTGGTCAGTTGGGCCACAAGTCTCCAGCTTGCCTATAGAGAGGATGAGTGCAATAGTATGCACCGTCTTCGACTCCTTTTGAGAGTCCAGGCCAAGGGAGAGGGCAGCTGCCTACTTGCTATCAATGTGGGCAATCTGGGCATTTGAGGTTTTACACTTAGTCGGATGGCATATCTGTTGCGTCTGGGTCGAGGCAGACATAGACCCATCAGCCAACTCAGTCCGTTTTGGCCTCTAGGGCCAACTAGAGAGCCACTTCGGCTCAGTCAGTTCTTGAGGCCTATGCTCCAAGGGATGAGCAAGTTGATCAGAGGCCTCCGGGGTATGTGTATGTTGTGACCATGCTAGAGTAGTTGTTGGTACCTCCAGTTGTGAGAGGTTAATTTTTGCTATTCAATTCTTTAGCTAATGTGTTAATTGTTACTTTTGTATCTCATTTTTTTTCATTTCGTCTTCTTTTGCATCTGTTTTGGGGTTAGAGTTTGATCAATTAGAGTCTCCTCTGTTTGTTGAGACATCTATTAGGGATAGAGTGGCATTGGGTCGAGTATGTCGCTCCTGTGAGATTGAGGTTGCAGATCGTCGACTCTCTTTTGATTTTGTTGGTTTGGACAAGCATGCTTTTGATGTGATTCTGGGTATAGATTGGTTGACTTATTTTCGGGCTTCGATAGATTTCCATTGTAGGAGGGTGTCGGTGTGTACACCATCAGGAGAGTGTTTCTACTTTATGTGTGACCGGAGTGACAATTTTATTCCTCCGTTATATGACCTTAAGGGTCGAGGAGAGTTGTGTATCTTTTTTCCATCTCGGTAGTTGATAAAGGTAGTACTGTTTGGGGTGATTTGCCAAGAGTAGTTTCGAGAGTATTCAAATGTTTTTCTAAAGGATTTTACAGAGTTACCATCACAAAGAGAGATTGAGTTCTCTATCAATTTAGCGCCAGGCAAGGTTCTAATTTCCATGGCACCATATAGGTTCATGCCAGTCGAGTTGTGTGAGTTGAAGGTGCAACTCCATGATTTATTAGATAAGGCTTTACTCGCCCTAGTACCTTGCCTTGGGGAGCACCGACTCTCTTTTCAAAGAAGAAAGATGGCACATTGAGACTATGCATTGATTACCGAAAGTTAAACTAAGTGACTATTAAGAACAAGTACCCCTTATCGTGAATAGATAATATATTTGACCAATTGAAAGGGCAGTGTTGCATTTCAAAGATTGATTTGAGAAAACGGCATTTCATATGTAGTATGGCCATTATGAGTTTTTAGTAATGCCGTTTGGGCTAACCAATGCACCGACTTCATTTATGGACTTGATGAATTGAGTCTTTCATGAGTTCTTAGATCAATTCATGATCGTCTTCGTCAACGACATCTTAGTCTACTCACCCTCCGAAGAGGAGCACGAGGAACACTTGTGGGTTGTACTTGAGTTGCTTTGAGCACACCGTTTGTATGCTAAGCTTGGAAAATGTGACTTTTGGCTCAACGAAGTTAAGTTTCTAAGCCATGTGGTGTATGGGGAAGGGATGACTATAGATTCATCTAAGATAGACGCAGCACAAGATTGGGAACAACTTAAGAATGCCTTTGAGATCCAGGGTTTCTTGGGCTTAGCTGGGTATTACCGATGTTTTGTGAAAGATTTCTCTAGATTGGCTTCGCCGTTGACTAGGTTGACGATGAAAGGAGTTAGATTCGTGTGGAGTGAGATTTGAGAAAAGTCGTTCCAAGAACTTAAGATTAGACTCTCTACCGCTTCAGTTTTGATTATTCTGGAGAGGGGTTTGGATTATTTGGTTTATTGTGATGCGTTTTAGGAAGGTTTGAGTTGTGTATTGATGCAAGAAGATAAAATTGTAGCCTATGGTTCATGGAAATTGAAAACCCATGAGAGAAATTATCCCACGCACGACTTAGAGCTAGCGTCAGTGATTTTTGCCTTAACAATCTGGAGGCATTATCTATATGGGGAGAGATTTAAGGTTTTTTCTGATCACAAGAGTCTGAAATATCTATTCTCACAAAAGGACTTGAATTTGAGACAGAGGAGCTAGATAGAGTTTATGGAGGATTACAATTTTGAGTTGCATTATCATTTGGGAAAGGCTAATGTAGTAGCCAATGCTTTGAGTAGGCAATCTATGAGCAAAGTAGCGAGTATTGCTATCTGAGAATGGGAGATGTTAGGCACTGTCGACGAGTTTGACTTGCACCTTGGCGAATCCATCGAGTTGGCCACTTCATTTACCGCAGTTGCATGGCCTACCTTAGTTAGTTGGGTTATAGAGGCACAATAGTATGATCACAAAGTAGAGATTATCTGAGGGAATATTTCCAATGGAAAGGTAGAGAAGGGTTTGAATATTCATTTGGATTCGAGTATGAGATATCTAGACTGCCTTTTTGTGTTAGAGTCATGTAGAGAAGAGGTACTCCAAGAGTTCTACTATTCACGCCTTGCGGTATACTCCAAAGGAACGAGGATGTACCATGACCATTGCTGCCAATTTTGGTGGATGGAAATGAAGAGAGATATGGCTTTGTTTGTTTCAAGGTACCTTACTTGTCAATAAGTGAATGCTGAGTATCAGTGACCAGTGGGTTTGTTACAACCCTTACCCATAGTCAAGTCGAAGTGGGAGTATGTCACGATAGATTTTGTTGTGGGTCTTCTGATGACTTAACGAGGTAATGATGCTATGTGGATAGTTGTTGACCAGTTAACCAAATCTGTACACTTTATACTAATGTGCATAAGTGACTCGATAGAATTTCTTGCCGATTTATATGTTAGAGACATAGTGCGACTTCACGGGGTCCTGGTGACTATTGTCTCGGACATGGATCCACGTTTTACGGCTTGATTATGGTAGAGTCTATAGTGTGCCTTGGGCACTAAGTTGACTTTTAGCACCACCTATCATCCTTAGACTGATGGGATGTCTGAGCACTCCATTTAGGTTTTAGAGGACATTAAGGCTTGCATTCTCAATTTCAAAGGGTCTTGGGAGACGCATTTGCCTTTGGTGGAGTTCGCCCACAATAATAGCTTTCAAGCAAGTATTAGAATGGCACCTTTTGAGGCCCTGTATGGCCGACTGTGTAGATCTCCTGTGTGTTGGGCCGAGGTAGGTGATGCACCTATGTTAGGTTTGGAATTAGTCTGGGAAATGAAAGAGAAGGTCACACTTATCCGTAAAAGGTTGGTTTTGGCTTAGAGTCGTTAGAAGAGCTATGTTGACCGAAGGAGAAAACCCTTGTCTTTTGAGCTAGGGGATCACGTGTTTCTTAAAATCTTGTCGAGATGAGGTTTGTTGAGATTTGGGAAGAGTGAAAAGTTGTCTCCGAGATTTATTGGGCCCTTTAGGATTCTAGAGCGGATTAGGGAGATAGCTTATTGCGTGGCCTTGTCGCCCTAACTTTTATGGGTTCATGACGTGCTTCATTTCTATATGCTCTGAAAGTACGAGCCTGATCATTCACATGTGTTGGATTGGACTAATTTAGAGGTAGATGAGGATACCTTGTATGAAAAGAGACCAGTTTGGGTATGAGATACTCAAGATCAAGTCTTGAGGGGCAAGACTATCCATTTGGTTAAGGTGTTGTGGCGACACCATGGAGTCAAACAGGCGACTGGGGAGCATGAGGCTGAAGTCCGTGAGAAGTACCCAGACCTGTTTGTTGATGTTTGAATCTTTTGTACTAGATTTCACTTGAGTTGTAATATATAAACATTATGAATGTTTTGGAGTATTGTAATCATAGTATTTTGGAATGGATTGCTTTGTCTATATACTATTTGTTAACATGAGTTATCGTTATTTGTGAAGAAATAGTTCGGAAATACTCTTTTGATCCTGTAGGACGCTCGTGATCCTCAGCTAGTCACCTAAAAAGGAATGAACACTTCGGTCGGGGGTGCCGAAATTAGCACTCCGACGGATAAGTCATTGTATACTCGTTTGGTTGCTTATATCTCAAGTTAGATTTTTTCTCACTTGCCTCTCTTTGGCTGTTGTTCCTCTATTTATATATGTTTTTGGTCCTCAGGGTAGGACCCACTCTTAATCCATCGTGTGATTGTTCACTCGGCCCTCCTTTTGTCATATTCTAACTTTCACTCGGCTCCTTGCTCAACTGGCTTTATGGCCGATTAGGATACTCGGCATCTAGAACGTACAAGACGGGGGCGAATATAGTATATATCCTGATTGTCTAAATATGTACTCGGCCTATCTGTGTCCCCTGATATTTGGCTCCCACAATTGCCTCCCAAACACCCCACTAACACCAGTTAGTCGGCGTGTTTGGTTTCGAACTTGGAAAGTCAAAAATTCGGCGGTTAACCTCATTTCAACGTGTGTCAGAGCGCACACTCTTTTTGGTCATCATTACAATTTCCTGCCCCTTTGTACGCTTCCTCCATTTAATGTGATTTAAAATTTTGTCTCTTCGAATGTATGTTTTAAATACCCAAAAGTTTCTGGTTCACCTTCTAGTGCAACTCCTTGACTTCGCGACCTCTGCAACTTCCTCCTGTTTCTCATTTTCCCTTCTGCTTTATGTAAGTTTTCTTCTCCTTTACCTCCAATCCCGTTTCCTTGTTTACTTTTAGTTTTTCATAATCCTTAGGCTGGCTAGGATGGCAAAACATTTGAAAGAGCTCCTTTCTGCGGATCGAATTTCCGGCTTCCGACGCCATTATTCCATCCCTAATTACGTCCATCTGTCATTCTTGGCAGACAGCACCACTGATATGGAGAGGACTGATGAGAGTATAATCATCTTTCCCCGCCTATCGATTGCTGAGGGCGGATTCCGTTTTCCCCTTCACCCATTTTTAAGGGCCGTCCTTCGACACTGGGGTCTAATTCCTTCCCAGCCTAACGTGAATTTTTCCGCATCATAATGGGGATTATAGAGTTGAACCAACGTCTTAGGATTAACCTAGGTATACCTGCAATTTGGCATTGTTATGCCTTAGCCAAGTCTACTGGCCGACTGGGACACTATTTTCTTAGGGCCAAGGATACCGATCATCACCCAGTGACTATGCTTGCCAAGCGTGTTGACGACGTGATGGTCGTTGTCCGAGGCAACTGGGAATTCGGCGAGGGTGAAGATTGCCTAGATCCCGTGCCAAGGCAAAAAGGCGAACTAGGTGGCCGTATAGCTCACTTTTGTTTATTTTATTACCATATATGTATTCGGCTCTCCTTCCATATACTTACCGTTTTGTTTATGCAGGCAACAATTTAAAGAAAGTGTTGGTTTCAGCCGACGATGCTGTACTTGTGGAAATTAAAATCACACTACAGTTCGTCGGCCGTCCAACCTTCAAAAACAAGCGAGGGCGGCCCACATTCTCTTGCGGTACAAGCCGACTTACGCAACATTTTTGGCAGCAGACCACATTCCAATTCCAAGAGGCGAAGATCATCTTACAACCCTTATCTTCCCCAGCTTCAAAAACCTAAGACAGATTGGTTTAGAAGCCTCCGATTCAGAACACGTGGAAGAACAAGCAGCCGAACCGGTTGCTGAGGACCCAAACCAGTTGGAAGCCGTGGTAGATGAAGCTCTTAACTCGGCCTTTGAGGAAGTCGGACTCCATTCATCCGACCCTTCATCCACATCAGGCCAAGGGGACGTCTCATTCGAAGACATTTTTACCAACTTAGGAGACCTTCCCGGCGCTTATCCTGAAGATATGGCTGGGGAATCGCTCACGCAACTTGCCCGGAGGAAAAATGCCGAAAGGATGGCCGCCAGGAGAAGAGCCGAGGCCGTTTGATCAGAAACTCCACCCGCCACGGTCGTTGAGTCTTCTCCGCCTGCTATTGCGGAAGAAATGGCTTAGACCGAAACCGCTGAGATGGAGCAGGTAGAACGGGCGGATGAGGTTGAGCAAAGGGGGGAAAAGTGCCCCACTGAGCAAGAAGCCATGCACGATGAGGACCAAAGCGACAAATGGCCACGCATTGAGGAATCAGACTTGGTTATTTCGTTCACTGTTCAACCAAGGATAAAGAATATGCCAATTGCCTCTAATGCGTCGGCTGTGAAGGACCCGGCTGTGGCCCTAAGTATGGCCTCCTCAATATCCCTGCCGGTTGACAGAGCCACATTTTGCGCGGAGCCAGATCTAATGCTAATTGCTTTGGCCATTCAGTCGGCCTTATCGGTACATTACTTGCCTTATCTGCAGTCTTTCGTCTAAATACATATATATATATATATATATTTCTTATTATTTGTTTGTTGTAACTTTATTTCCTTGTTTTGTAGACAGTGAGTAGGATAGCTAAGATCGGCCACCGTTAACATGACGCGATAGAACAGATCGGCTTCTTGAAAGCCGAAATTGACAATGAAAAGAACAAGGTTGTGGTGGCCTCTCAAAGGGCTGATTATGAGGCCGAGCAAGCGAGGAATTCTGACCAATTAAGGCTTGCCGCCGAGGAAAAGGCAAAGGCGAGCGAGGATGCGCTCAAGTTAGCCCAGGAGGTAATCGCCAAGCTGGAAGCCAACTTGGAAGAAACGAAGAAGGCAAAGGAAATAGCCGACTCCGAGACTTCCAAAGTGTTCCAAGCTGGAAAGGATGCTGCCTTGGAAAGCTACGTGGAAGAAGTGTTGAAGTTCGAGAATCGAGGCTTCAAACACGGCTGGGTCAAAGCCCTTACTATTGCGAATGTGACATTGGCGTAGCCGATTCTATACGAGCAGGTGGACATTGAGCCGCTGGCGTCTAACCCTAAAGATTGATTAAGGCATATTTTGGTTTTTGGTAGGCATCTTAGATGCACAGTTTTTGTAGGTTTTTGTTAGTAGATTTTCATTTCTTTAAATGTAAGCTAATTTTCATGTGTAAAATGACTGCTATTAATGCTCAATTTATTAATGAAAATTTTCTATGCTCTCGAGTTTACTGCATATACTATTTGTTTTTAATTCATTAATGACAATTCCTTATGCTCCTCTGTTTGTTATATGAGTAAATAGTATATCTGATAGGTTAACCGAATCAATTAAACATCCTCTGCCTTTTTGCTCTTTAGTCGAATAACTAAAAGAATCAGCAGTTAACAATTTGTAAAGGTGCATGAAAATTCAATAGACTAACAAGCAAAATGGCTTAAGGCTTCGGCGTCTGGCCGATTAGATTAATGAATCTGCCCTTGCCCCAGCTGGTGCATGAATTGGGGCACCGAATGATATTAGCTCATAGAGCGGCTGAGGCACTCAACCCAATCGGCGCAAGGGCTTGTCCTATGGCCGATTGGATCAATGAATCTGCCTTTGCCCCAGCTGGTGCATGAATTGGGGCGTCAAATGATATTAGCTCATGGAGCGGCTGGGGCACCCAACCCGATCGGCGCAAGGGCTTGCCTTATGGCCGATTATATTAATGAATCTGCCCTTGCCCCATCTGGTGCATGAATTGGGGTGCCGAATGGTATTAGCTCATGGAGCGGCTGGGGCACTTAACCCGATCGGCGCAAGGGCTTGCCCTATGGCCGATTAGATTAATGAATCTGCCATTGTCCTAACTGGTGCATGAACTGGGACGCCGAATATCGGTGGCTCATGGAATGGCTAGGGCACATGATCCAATCGGCGCCAGGCTTTTGAAGTTTTAGCATTAATGAGATCGCCTCGGAGGTGCTGCACTCGTATGGAATAAATGGGGTGAGTGCTTCGTGCGCGTAGGTCCCATGAGTGTGTTCAAACTAGACTTACCCCAGTCTATTGAGGAAGGTTAGATAATTGTGAATGTCAAATAGACTATTCTTCAATAGCAGAGGAGATGTGAGGACATTGGCTGAGCTGGATGCAGAGATGAATCGAAGTGGTGAGCCTATACGCATGGGCAATAGGACGTCGAGGGAGTGGGAGAGACGCCAGTCCCGACGTCATCGAAGTAGGTCACCCAGAAGGGAAAAACAGCAATGGGGTAACTCCTTTCAACCGCACTCAAGGGGAGAATCCGGTGCGACACCGCACCCGTTGAGTTTTCTGATTTTTGTGGAGAACAAATCGATGACGGAAGCGGATTCAATTCTGCACGACCCAAATGTGGTAGTCGAGTTCGCTCGACAGATTTTTCCACCAGAAGTCCAGCAGTCGATGGTCGGTCGACGGGATTTCGAAGTGTTTCGGGAAGGCATCCATGGAACGGTGAGAGGGCTGTATACCGCCTATGAAGTCGACATGCGTCTACGTGCCGCTCAGCGGGAGATAGAGCAGAAGGATGAACACATTTAGAACTTAGAAGCTCGCGCAGAGAAGGCTGAGTGTGAACTTAGAAAGGCCAAGACTGCCGAGACACATTCGGCTGGCCCAGCTAACCCAATTGTGGAGGAAAGGGCGACCCAACGGCTGATAAGTCATGCGATTGTCGATCGAGATACGACAAGTATGTTTGCAATAGAGACTGCGAAGGCCACAACCTATGAACGAGGCTTCCACGACGGTCGAAAAGTTGGGATAGACAGGACGAAGGAAAAGCTCGCTGAGGAAGTTTGACGATGCGATAATCGGGGATTCAAGCACGGGTGGGTTAAGGCCCTCCGTACCGCGGAGGCTCTCCGGGCAGCAGGCATTGACTCAGCGTCGTCGTTATACCAGAGTAACAATTTACCTTTTGCAGCTTACGAAGTCGAAAAGAGCGACGACGAAGGTGACACCGAATAAAGATGAATCTATTATAGCATTTTTAATGCAAGTTGCATGTAAATTATGTGATCTCGATCAATTTAATAAAACGTATCATTTTAAATGCTAGAATGTTGTTTCTGCTACTTACCATTTTTCAGCTATTGCGTCTATGTTGTAATCTCGATCCATTTTTCGTTAATCATAATACAAATGAAAGAAACGCCGAGTTCCGAGGCGTCTTGTCTCGGCCAGTCGAGATTTCTATGAAGGGCGCTCCGAATTCGGAGACTTATTCGGCCCAAGCGTGTCTTGCATGGATGGGGCTTCGAATCCGGAGGCTTATCTCTTGGCCTATCGTGATATCCATGAAGGGCGCTCCGAATCCGGAGACTTGTTTTGGCCAATCGTGATATTCACGAAGGGCGCTCCGAATTCGGAGACTTATTCGGCCCAAGCATGTCTTGCATGGATGGGGCTCTGAATCTGGAGGCTTATCTCTTGGCCTATCGTGATATCCACGAAGGGCGCTCTGAATCCGAAGACCTGTTCTGCCCAAAAGTGTCATTCACTGATGGGGCTTCGAATCCGGAGACTTATCTCTTGGCCTATCGTGATATCCACGAAAGGCGCTCCGAATCCAGAGACTTTTTTGGCCCAAAAGTGTCATTCACTGATGAGGCTCCGAATCCGGAGACATATCTTGGCCAATCGTGACATCCATGAAGGGCGGTCCAAATTCCAAGACTTGTTCGACCTAAGCATGTCTTGCACGAATGGGGCTCCGAATTTGGAGACTTGTTCGGCCCAAAAGTGTCATTCACTGATGGGGCTCCGAATCCGGAGACATATCTTGGCCAATCGTGACATCCACGAAGGGCGCTCCGAATCTGGAGACTTGTTCGGCCCAAGCGTGTCTTGCACGGACGGGGCTCTGAATTTGGAGGCTTATATCTTGGCCAACCGTGATATTCGCGAAGGGCGCTCCGAATCTGAAGACTTGTTTGGCCCAAAAGTGTCATTCACTGATGGGGCTCCGAATCCGGAGACTTGTTCGGCCCAAAAGTGTCATTCACTGATGGGGCTCGGAATTCGGAGACTTATATCTTGGCCAATCATGATATCCACAAAGGGCGCTCTGAATCCGGAGGCTTATAACTTGATAAACTGAACTTCACAGTGAGGAAATAAGAGACTTTGCATTGCAAAAATGAAATTTGTACACGGTGAACATTCAAAACAAGTATCAAGCCCCACAAGTCGGGTTAATGATAGAATTTACGCAAATGCGTGGAATTCCAAGGGCGTGGCAGACTCCTCCCAGACATGTCTTTGAGCCGATATGCCCCTGTGCCGGCAATTGACTCAATCTGATAGGGGCCATCCCAGTTGGGACCTAGCTTTCCGTCGGCGGGGTTCTTAGTAGCGGGAAGAACTTTCTTCAGGACTAGTTCTCCGGGTATATAGCGTCGTAGATGCATACGTTGATTGTATGATTTAGCGAGCTGCTGCTGATACCATGTCATAGGCGCAAGGGCTCGATCTCACCGTTCTTCAATCAGAGTTAGATCCAAAGCTAGCATTATGTCGTTACGACCCAAGTCAAAGACCTTCGTTTTCAAAGTGGGTAGGCCGATCTCCAGGGGGATAATTGCCTGAGTCCCAAAGCACAGGGCAAACGGCGTTTCTCTAGTTGATCGCCTTGGTGTAGTGCGATGAGCCCACAATACATTGGGGAGCTCTTCAACCCACTTTCCTTTGGCTTTCTCTAACCGTTTCTTGATGCCGTCCAGAATGGCTTTGTTGGAGGCTTCAGCTTGACCATTGCTCTGTGGATAAGCCGGGGTGGAGAAATAGGGCCGAATACCATACTTGCTGCACAATTCTCGGTAGACGCTACAATCAAACTGGGTGCCGTTGTCTGAAATAAGTGCTCTTGGAATGCCGAATCATGTTATAATATTTCTCCATACAAAACGCTTCACATTAGTAGCTCGAATGTGCGTTAGTGCCTCCGCTTCGACCCATTTCGTGAAGTAATCTGTCACGACAATTAAAATCGCTTGTTGCCTGGGGCACGAGGTAATGGTCCGACGATGTCAAGGCCCCATTGGGCGAACGACCAAGGACTGGTTATGGAGCTTAACTCTTCAGTAGGTAAATGGGTCAAAGGGGAGAACTTCCGGCACTGTTCACATTTCTTGACGTAACACTCGGAATCAGCTCTCATTGTTGGCCAATAATACCCCCGTGTCACAGCTCGATGAGCCAAAGAGCATCTGCCAGAATGGGCACCACAACTACCTTCATGTATTTCAATCAGGAGTTCCTCGACTTTATCCAGATGAACGCATTCTAGGTATGGACCAGAAAGGGATTTCTTGTAGAGCTTTCCTTGCAGATCCAAGTAATATCGCAGGGCTTTGTTTCCCAGCTTGTGTGCTTCTTTCCTATCCGTCGGGAGCTGTTCAGAAGATAGAAATGCAGCGATAGGGTCCATCCAACTCGGCCTTGATTCTATAACATTGATCTGGACTGACTCCAAAGGGCCGATGCTCGGTTTAGGGATGAACCCTACTTCAATTGTCCGTTTAATCTCTGAGTTGATAGCAGAGGCTAGGCAAGCCAGGGCGTCTGCATGTGTCTTCTGATCTCGGGTTACTCGGTTCAATTCATGATGGTCGAATTTTCCTAGCAAGGAACTCGCTGTTTTCATGTAAGTTGCCATATGGTCGTTTTTGGCTGCGTATTCTCCCTTTAACTGATTGATGACTAACTCTGAGTCACAAAAGATAAGCAGACGCCGAGCACCCAAGATGTGGGCATTCCGTAAGCCGGTTAGCAGTGCTTCATATTCTGCCTCGTTGTTTGATGCTTCAAAGCCGAGTTTGACTACTTGCTCGATTATTGCCCCGTCGGGAGCCATGATCACTACACTCGCCCTACTGCCACGTTGGTGGGATGATCCATCACAGTACAACTGCCAAATGCCCCCCACATAAATTCTTTAATTCAGCTTAGGTTGAATTTGATTAGACTTATAGTCGGCGAGGCATCCAGTGAATTCGGCCACAAAGTCGGCGAACACTTGCCCCTTGATCGAGGTTCTAGGCAGAAATTGAATATCATATTGGCCGAGTTCTAGAGCCCATTTTGAAATGTGCCCTGATGCTTCTGCACTACGGAGTACTGACCGGAGGGGGTAGCTCGTGAGTACCCCAATGGTATGCCCCTGAAAATAATGCATCAGTTTTCTTGCTGCCATGACGAGAGCAAGGATAAGTTTCTCCAACAGAAGGTAACATGTTTCGGTGTCGACCATTACTTTGCTCACATAATAGACTGGCCGCTGTTCCCCAAGTTCTTCCTTTATCAGTACGGCACTGACAGCCCGGTTGTAAACTGCCAGATATAAAATGAGCGGGTCACCTGCCGAAGGTGTTGTCAAGAGTGGACCTGATCGGAGGTAAGTCTTCAAACCGTTCAAAGTGGCTTCGCACTCGAAGGTCCATTTAAAAGCTTTACTCTGCCGAAGGGTATGAAAAAATTATCGGCAGCGATCTGTGGAGCGACTGACGAACCTGTTGAGTGCGGCGTCCATCCCCATTAGCTTTTGAACCTCTTTGACCGACCGAGGGGAGCCGAGTTCTAGGATTACTATGATTTGCCTTGGGTTGGCTTCGATTCCGCGGTGGTTAACAATGAAGCCAAGGAATTTACCGGATCCGATCCCGAATGCACATTTGGAGGCGTTCAGCTTTATTTTGTACTTGCGTAGAATGCCGAATGTCTCTTCCAGATCGGCCAGGTGAGTTTGCTCTTCTTTGGACTTCACCACCATATCGTCAATATACACTTCCATAGTACGGCCGAGTTGCTCCTTGAACATGGCAGTGACTAGTCTTTGGTAAGTTTCCCTTGTATTCATCAGCCCGAAAGGCATAACCTTATAGCAATAGGTTCCTCTCGGGGTGAGGAATGCAGTTTTCTCTTGGTCCTCCATATGCATGGCAATTTGATGGTAGCCTCTGTAGCCATCCAGGAAGCTCATACGTTGATGATGTGCGATGGCATCTATGAGTTGGTCTATTCTGGGAAGGGGAAAGCAATCCTTGGGAAAAGCTTTGTTTAAGTCTGTGAAATCCACACAAACACGCCAAGTCTCATTTTTCTTCTTTACAACCACAGTATTCGACAGCTATGTGGGATAGGTTACTTCCCGGATCGCTCCGGCATCGAGCAACCGGTCAACTTCTTCAACAATGGCAGTAGTGTGTTCTGCGGCTAACCGTCGACTTTTTTGAATAATCGGTTTACATGTGGGGTCAACGTTTAAACGGTGTTGAGAAACAGATGGATCCACCCTCGGCATTTCATACGGCGACCACGCGAAAACATCAAGGTTGCTGAGTAAGAAGGAAATTAGCTGCTGCCTGTCTACTTTATTCAGGGTTGCGTCGACCATGAAGAAATTGTCAGGATTCCCATCAATTTCAACTCGATCTAGGGCCTTGGTTGTCTTTTCACTTGGGAGCCGCCAGACATCGTCGAGGCTCACTCGATCCGGCACCTTAATAGAATTCACTTCC
The DNA here is from genome assembly GCA_036172215.1 of Camellia granthamiana. Classification (NCBI taxonomy): domain Eukaryota; kingdom Viridiplantae; phylum Streptophyta; class Magnoliopsida; order Ericales; family Theaceae; genus Camellia; species Camellia granthamiana. Next base: position 116,890,408 of record CM069903.1, read on the forward strand.
AGCTCTCTTAGCATTTTTGAGGCAAGAAGATAACATGCTTGTGCCAATTTCTAGGAACCAAGAATTTGTTCAATGCTGCATTCAGTTGGGAAGCAAAGTAGTTGATGATAGGTGTTTAGCACGGCCTGCATGGTATGTAGCCAAGTTTGTCCCATGATGAGATTATACGGTGAAGGAAGCTTGATAACCAAAAATTCCACATCTACTGATCGGGAGCTCGCTCGAACTGGAAGCATGATTTTGCCTAATAGATATTTCGGATTAGCGTTGAAGCCGAATAATGGATAGTGAGCTGGAGACAGGTTTGACTCAGTGAAGCCAAGTTTGATGAAGGTCTTATAGTACATAACTTTCGAAGTGCTCCCCTAGTCAATGAGAACACGTTCAACGGTGAATCGGTTTACGCATAGTTCGATGACCAAGGGATCAATGTGGGGGAGCGTTACACTGGCCAAATCTGAATCATCGAGAGTAATACTCGCAGCTTCATGGGGCCATTTCGTTGGAGTGATTTGCTTATGGGGATTAGGATGCGACTGAATTGTGTGTACGACGGATGTTGTCGGCAAGCTGTATATCATATGGATTACGCCAAGCGGAGGTGAATCCTGCCGTAAAGCAACTGTTTTGGTTGAGTTGTTCTTTCGGACGTGTTGCTTAAGCCGACCATCTTGTACCAACTCCTCAAGGTGATCTTTCAAAGCATAGCAGCTGTCGGTATTATGACTGTGGTCTTTGTGATATTCGCACCGCCTATCCCGTCTCCTCGTGTCGGGAGGTCCCACCATCTTGGGTGGCCATTTGAAGAACAGCAGATGTTGAACTTTAGACATAACCGCGCTGATCGGCTCCGACAACTCTGTATATTTCTTGTTCGTGCGCCTTATGCACCTGCTATCCACTTGAAGTTGTTCATTAGCCCGTTGTGGACATTGGTCATTTGATCGGCGTGAATCTCGTCTTTTGTCTCGTTTAGTCCAATTTCGTGGTTTAGGGCTCCGTGATGGTATAGAAATTATCGGTTGAACGATTTCAGATGGGGCCGTCTTGTTGGCCTTGTGCCCAGCTTTGACCCGCAAAGCGTCATCTTCCACTTTGTAGTATTTCTCGACTTTCTTCATTAACGACCAGACTGTTTTAGGGGGCCTTCTGGTCAAGGAACTACGGAGGGCACTATCAAGATGCAACCCCATTTTAAAGGCGGTGATGGCCATGGAGTCATTGTATACGAGACTAAAGCATTCCCAATAGCGCGCCGAATATGCACGTAAGGTTTCCCCTAGTTGGATTTGCATTGCCCAAAGAGAATCGGCTTGCTTCGGCTGGACCTCATTGGTAATGAACCTTGCCTTGAAGGATTTTTGGAGTTGATAGAAGCTCTTAATCGATGCCAATTCCAATTTATAATACCATCTGACGGCCAATGGTCCGAAACTGCTCAGAAATATTCGGCACATAAGGGCCTCGTCGTCTGCATTCAGCGTCATGGATTGCTTATAATGACGGATGTGATCAGTGGGATCCGATTTCCCGTCGTATAGGGTGAACGATTGAGCTTTGAACTTTTTGGGTAGTACTGCCCTTACAATCCATCGCACAAAGGGGTCATGTTGATCCTCTTCATCTGAATCATTTCTTCTTCGCTTATTCCATGCACATGAACTTCCTTCAGAAGAGGTGGAGATTTCGACTCGTCCCTTCTTTGCAGGTTCTGGGGATGATGAGTCAGAATCATTGCCACTATCGTGTCTCCGAACTTGAGGTTGTCGACCGTCATTTCTCAGAGGTCGGCCTGGGTCTTGGCGTGCAGCCTGTTGGGATTTTGCCACCTCCAAGGCCAAATCCTGTCGAAGGTGTTCATTCTTAGCCATCATGTTTTCCAACCTTTGTTCGTTTTGCTTCGCTTGATCCATAATTGCTTGCATTGTCTCATGCGCTGAAGTCAAAGATGAGTCGAAGTTTAAGGCCCTTCGTGCAGTAATATTCTCTAGTCCAAGCATATTGCTTGGAGTGGTATCGTCTCGTGGTGTAAGGTCGTCAGCGACTACCGGAGGATCTTTCGTCATGCCCGCCATGGATATGCTGGAGTATTCCCACAGACGGCGCCAATTGTGGAGAAATAGTTCAGAAATACTCTTTTGATCCTGTAGGACGCTCGTGATCCTTAGCTAGTCACCTGAAAAGGAATGAACACTCCGATCGGGGCTGCTGGAATTAGCACTCTGACGGATAAGTCAGTGTATACTCTTTTGGTTACTTATATCTCAAGTTAGATTTTTTCTCACCTGCCTCTCTTTGGCTATTGTTCCTCTATTTATATACGCTCCTGGTCCTCAAGGTAGGACCCACTCTTAATCCGTTGTTCACTCGGCTCTCCTTTTGTCATATTCCAACTTTCACTCGGCTCCTTCCTTAACTGGCTTTATGGTTGATTAGGATACTCGGCATCTAGAACATACAAGACAGGGACGAATATAGTATATATCCTGATTGTCTAAATATGTACTCGGCCTATCTGCGTCCCCTATCTGTGTCCCCTGATATTCGGCTCCGACATTGTTGTAATGATTTATTGTGTTGTTGTTATATTGGTTAAATTTTGGGGATGAAATTTCCTAAAGGGGAAAGATTATAGCAACTCGGGTTAAAACCACCATTTTTGTAATAACCCGACCCTCTTATACGCTTTACATCTTTAGTTATATGAGTAATTACATGCTTAATGTGAAATTCCATGCGGAGTTGTGCTTACATATGTGAATTACTTAATTATGATGTTATATCTGTTGGTTATTAGAAAAATCTATTGAAAGTGAGACATTTGAATTGGAAATTGAAAGTCTTAGAGGCGCGATAACCCAAAATTGACTTTACATTTATGATTAGCATGATTTTTACGACATAATATAAATTTTCGTAAAAATCTGATTCGTAATGAATTAAATTGATTTAATTGGGTTAGCCTTATATAAGCCTTAGATATAAGATTAGAATAAAAAACAAAAACTATTTCCTGGAGAAAGAAGAAAGGAGAAGAGAAAGGGAGAGAGAAAAGGGAAATCACCTAGGAGCTTGAAGAATTTAAAGGAAATCAAAGATTAGAGATCAAAGTGAGTGTATATCAACTCAAATATCCTAAACCTCCCTTCAGTTGATTGTTATCAGGCATGTAAATGAAGCTTTATACTCATCTAAGTTAGGGTTTTGATATAAAAACCTTGTTTGAGGAAATCTCCATGGAAAGCATCAAGATGCATTGTATTTATCTAATTTGAGAGTTAACTCTTGTATTTTGGGTTTGTTTGAGTTAACTTGAGAGGATATGTTTGTCTCTCTTTTGGTTAACTTTGAAAAGATAAATGGATAAAATGAACTATGATAATCAAATTGCATGAATTTCCTTTTAAATGAGTTATGATCTAATTACGTATGAGATTCATGTTTATTATGTTCACATGTTGTGATATTAGAAGAAAATTTGCTTGTTATTCACCTTAAAATTGGTCTTGGAAAGTTTGATGTTTGGAGCTGTTCGGACTGCCCAGAATAGAGCCAGAACTGCACGTGTGGGGACCCAGGGCCGTACGTGCGGGATGTATAGCCACATGTGCGGAAAATAGGGGAGACTAAGATTGCATTCTGAAATAAATGCACGTGCGGAGCACCTTTCCGTACGTGCGGCTAAAGATAGAAAATTCTATTAATTTATTTTGCTCTTTTCAACCCTCTGAACATGTTAACATGTCCATTTGATGCTTCTGTAATGAGTTTAATTGAATGGGATTTAGCGAATTGAACATAGAATAATAAAAAAAAAGAAGAGAAAACTAAAGAAAAGTGATGTACTTACGAATTGTGTACTATGTGTAGGGCACATGTAGGAAGGGACCATTGTTCATCCACATCACAGTGAGTAATAGTAATGTAATGATATGTTTCATAAATGTATTGTACTCATATGTGTTATTCAATGCCTATGCTATTTTTCTCTCAAATAGTTTATGCTATATGGGTTATGTTTGATAGTGTAAGTGGAATGATTGAACATTGGCATATGAGTTATGAACCCGAGGTCATTTTGTTTCTGTTGTGAATAATGGGCCTAAGGCCGTTTTACTATTATAATGGGCCTAAGGCCGTTTTGTTATTACAACGGGCCCAAGGCCGTTTGCTATTATAATGGGCCTAAGGCCGTTCTGTATTACGCTGGGCCTAAGGTTGTTCTGTCCTAAATGGGCCCAAGGCCATTCTATCCTAAGTGGGCCCAAGGCCGTTCAGAAAAGGAAATGTAAATAAGATCGACTTGAAAGTTATGAACATGCGTTACAAGACTTATGCTCGTACACATAATCTTTTTGCATTGCTATCATTCATTGAGCCTTGCTTACTTTTTTTTTATGAATGTTTTATAGGTAATCAGCCCGCAGGACAACCTTAGGTCAGCCGCAGGTGCCTTTTGCTGGACCTATTTTGCTGAGTCACCCAAAGTGGCCTTTTGTCTTTATTTGGTAGGTTTCATATGTTGGCATGTGTAGCTAGTTTTTGGATGAATTGTCTTAAATACTTTGTCAATATGTAATTTTTGGGTTGCTTGCTACCTTTGTATAGCCTTATATGTAAGCATGTGTATGTATGCTATATTGTATTAAGATCCTGGCATTTAGACACAGCTCAATGGATGTTAAATTTTGATATTATATTTGCTTCCGTTCAGGCCCCAGGGTTGTATCAAACTTAAATTGGGTTTTGAGGCCTAGGTATAGGCCGGTCATGCCTAAACTTTTAAGGGCAGGTTTGGGTCGTGATACTTTTGTATTCTTTGATCTGGGATCTGATACTCGCGGTTGTTGTTTATACTCCTTATTGTCTTGTTGTAATGTGAGATTGGTTGTTTGGGGTTGTCAGTTGTGTTTTGAGCAGGTTAGGAGTTAGTGTTTTTTTTTTTCAAAAGAGTTCTTGCCTATTTCTTTCCAGGTTCGCTCGAGTGGTCTTTCCTTTACTTGAGCGGTCTTTGGTTCCTTCTAGTATCTGTGTTTGCAGTCTGAACTTTTGGGAGTGGGGTGTTCTTCGCTCTAGCCATGGGTTGGTTGCTCAAGTGGTATTCTGTGTCTGATACTCGAGCAGTCTTTGTTTAGCTCGAGCGGTGTCTTTGCAAGTCTAAACTACTGGAGGGGGATCATTGTACGCTCGAACCATGACTTGGTCACTTGAGCGGTTCCTTGTGTCTAACGCTCGAGTGGTGTTTTGGTCGCTCAAGCAGTCTATGCATATATTAGTACGGGAAAAAAATCTTTTCTTTCACTTTTTGATCTCTCTCTCTAAAAGGTAACTTTACCAAATTTCTTCACTTTCTCTCTCTAGTTCTTGTCTAAAAACCCCTATATACTCAAATCCATTGGTCTCGCCACCGTAGTTCTTTAGAGTAAAGTGTAGAGCTCGTAGAGGTGAACATTCTAATCGGAAAAGTTTTCATTTTCGGCCCCGTCAAAAGTTGGGTCTTGTTCTTCTCTCCTTCTAACTTTGAGGTAGGGATTTTTTCAACCTCTTTGTATGATTCTTAGCCTCGTTATGAGTTCCTTAAAAAGTGTAGTGATTTGGGAGTAGTGGGTTTGATTTAGGGTTTGGTTTTGGGAATATAAAAGAGGGGTTTTCAAATAGATTCATGAGAAATGTTGTGGAAATGAGTATATTATTAAGTTGTATTGAAACATTGAAAAATTCTCCTTTAAATGTGTTTTTGAAAAGAATAAATGTTTTATTGGAAGTCATTGGTTTTGAACTAAGAATAAAGGGAAAGATGTTGAGTTTTTGAAAAGATGGTATGGATATATCTGTTAATGATAAGAGCGGATATGTGTTATCACTCCTATATTGAGATTATGAAATTATAACTGTTGTTAGAGATTTATCTTTTGTATAGAGATATTTGTTTTGGGTTATCGGTGGAGGATAACTTTGATTGTTATAGAAATTGCATGGCGATTAGGTTAATTGAAACCAACTACTCATACATCTTGCATTGAACATTAAAATGTATTGTTTTGAGAAAAATGAATAAATACCTTAGTGAATCTGATTAAGGGGTGTGGTTGTGGTATTATTTATGATAATGTAATAATCCAGATCTATAATAAAAGAGTGGGTGGGCTTGGGCTTCGCAAGGCCAAGGCTCAAAATCTTGCTCTTATGTCCAAAATGGGGTGGAAAATTCTCAGTAATGAGGATTGTTTATGGGTGAAAGTGATTAAAGGAAAATATCTTTTAAAAGATTCCCTTCTTTCTTATGCTTCCAACAGAAACTCCTCAATAACTTGGAGGGGCATTCTCAAAACCAGAGATATCTTGAGAAGAGGTATCAAGTAGGGTGTGGGAGATGGTGCTAAAATTTTCATTTGGCATGATTGGTGGTACGGAGAAGCTTCTCTTGCTTTACAATACCCTGAACATAGTTCAATCAATATGGATACTATGGATAAACTTATGAATGATGTTGGGGAGTGGGATGTGAATAAGATCAAGGCTTGTATTCCAAGTGAAGCCCTTGATAATGTGCTTAAAGTTAATTTATCTCGTTTTGTTACCTACCTTGATACTCCCCATTGGAAGGGGTCTACCAGTGGTAATTTTTTTGCCGCTACAGCCTATCAAATGGTCTCTAGTTCGGTGGCAATTCTATAAATATGGATTGGGTGTGGAAATTAAAAATTCCACAGAAGCTTAAAGGCTTTTTGTGGTTGACTCTTCATGGTAAACTCCTTACCAATTCTATGAGGTTAAAAAGGGAAATTACGGACAATGCAAACTGTCCTAGATGCAACCATCACTTGGAGGACGTTGAACATTTTCTTTGTGACTATACTTATTCCAAATTTGTTTGGAATGAATTAATGGGAAGCTATCAAAGTTCTAGGGCCATGTTGAGACCCCTTAATGTTTGGCTCAAATTCAATTTACGTAATAGCATGGACATCAGTCCAGATTGGGGCCTCATTTTTGCTGTTACTATTTGGCAAATTTGGAAAGAAAGGAATAGAAAAGTTTTTTATGATATTGATCCTTCTTGGCAGAGAACAATTTTTCTAACATTTAATTATGTTAATGAGATTAAACATGCTTTCTCCATTTCTTTGACTAGTAATAGATTAACTCATGTTATGGTTAAATGGATTCCACCATTTGCAGGTAAAATCAAGCTCAACACAGATGGGTGTGCTCGGGGAGATCCAAGTGAAGGTGGCTTTGGCGGAGTATTTTCAGGATGAAGAAGGCATTTGGTTGTGTGGATTTTTCAGCAAGCTTGAATCTTTCCATAGTTTGGCTGTCACACCCCAAATCCGGGTATGACCGGCCGTGGCCTACAGGGACTTAGCCCAAGGCACACGTAAGCCTATCCACTAATCCATAATCACATTGAGCAACTATACAAAAGTCCAGTAATAAATAACCAAACTCAATCCAGTGACATGCCATAAGTATAAACGGCAAAACCAACCGTAATCAATACCATCCAAACTTATGGGATATAAACCGCTCGCATATCAAAATAATCCTAAATGAACCTCTGTAAAATAAGAAGTACGCACAAACTTGATATAACAATCTAAAACAAAATAAATGTATGTCCTAGAGGTCCATGCAATTGAGTCCCCGCTGCGCCATAAATCCACTCTAAGTCCTTCTAACACCTGGAAGTGATAAAAAAAAACTAAGTCAGCTGATAGCTCAGTGAGTAGCAACATGGATAGTAAATACAGTTTTGAAAACATGGCTCAATTCCAAAATAAGATATATATCACAGAAACTAGATTGGCATACAGTTTGGTAAATACAATCTGTTTCAAAAAGAAGGTTTCACAGTTCAACACTTAAAATACTCATGTCTCGCAAGAACATGAGAAATGACATTTTCCACTTAAAACAGATTATAACATGAACACCAATAATTTTCTGGGTACCATGAAAAACAAATAATATGCCACACATTTCTTAGGCTATAAGCCCCGTTGGATCCAATACCGAACTAAGAGTCATCCTCAGGGTGGCACCTGGGCTTTTTCTCAAAGACGATCCGATTGAAGGTCACCTAGTTGTTTTTAAAGGTCTTTTCCTTACAATCGTTGAGTACTAGAGTCATCACGGCCCAACCCGGATCTGTTCCCTAGTGGCCAGAGTCACCACACACAGTGGAATAATTTCCCTAGACTAAATACACACATGGTCCCAATAATCAATACACATCAGTTTCGTAAAACATGGTAGTTCATCATTATAAACATGAGACCAAAACAAATAGTTTACAGTATGCCAAATTCACACATGTTTCAGAAATAATTTGATTCAATTGATAATATAATAATTTATCAAAACAGTTTAGTCTTGAAACAACAATTTAATTTTCCAACAGTTCATGGTAGGGGAACATTTATAAAAATATGTAGCATGAAACTACTCACCTGAAACTGAAATAATATAATCCTTGAATCGAATAGAGTGTAAATGTCCAACTAGTGCCCTGAACCAAGTATAAAAACTACACGTCACAACTAATTTAAAAATACTAAAAAAAATAGGAACTAAGTAACCTCAACTAAAGCGCACTAACACGGCTCAACCCAACTCACCATTACTCTTAAATATTACCTAAGTTCATGTTCTTCAAGGTTTAAAATCACCCAAGACATGGGTTCCGGTCAAAACTTAATTAATTGTGACTTTAAGATAAAACAGTATTTCAAACAAGCCTTCCCAACCTATTCGCTAACTTTGAAAATTACAAAACCCACTCCACGCTATTCAAAAAATTCCAATAACCTCCTGATATGATCTAATATATCCTAAGTTTCAAACCCAATTGGTTTCACTTGGTTTGCTTATCAAAATAATTATCTACAATTTATTATATCCAAACAGGTTGTTTTCTGCAGCACTTTAAAGAAATTGATGGTTCTATTAATATACAAGAGTAATCAATGCAAGGCCAAAAATGTAAGAAACTAGACTCGTAACCGGTTCTAATGACACTAATTTGAAAATTTTTGGATTTATACCCAAAGAGAACAACACTCCCGAATTTACTGTTTCGGACTGGTTTCCTGGACAGATTTGAACACCTCAGTTTATATGGATTTTGACTCCCAAAAATTATGAAAAAATTCAGATATGCAATTCAATATGTAATTAATCTACTGTAAAAATTTCAGATTAAAATTCATCCGTTTGATATGATTTTTTGATTTTTAAAGTTTGTGATTCTGTGCAGAATTTTTGGACTAAGAATTACACCATTCTTTATACATGAATTTAACTCCTTAGATTTCTTAACAGTATACATATATACAAAATACATAAATCTACAACCTCTCTATCAGTGAACTAAATAATAATAGAGTAAGGATAAAGAACAAAAACAAAGAAAAGAAGAAAGATAAAGATCTACCACACCCAAAAATTACTCCTTGTTTGCAACCCTTCTTTTCTCTTCTTTTCTCTCAACCTTTCTCTCTCTCCCGTGGTGGCTCTTGCTGCTGTTATGAATAGTATGAGGCAACCTAGGGTTACATATGTATCTACACAAAAAGGCCCTAAAATATTATCTTTATATTACTTTATTTTCTATCCCATTAATTTAAATAAAATACAAGTATTACTAAATCAAAATATACTAACTAATTGGTCCCCTATTATTTATTTATTTATTATAAATCTTGCCTCTAAATTAAAGACTTTCACTTTAAATTTATTTTAGGTTTTAAAATTAATTAAAAGACCTTCCAAATATTTAATTTGCACTTTTGGATTCACCACCAAAATATTTGAGATTGTAATATTATTATTGTTTAATTATTTACTAGATTTGTATATTCGGGTTCTCACATTGGCGGCTGAAATGTGCGGTATTTACAGGGGGTTAACAATGGTGCTAGAGAAGGGTTTGCACGAAGTTATTGTCGAGACGGACTCTACCTTAGCTGAAGAATTGCTCAACAAAGGGCCACCTTCAAACTGCCCTTTCAGAAGCATAGTGGAGGATTCCATACACCTAATCCGCAGGTGTAACTGTTCTATTCAACATATTCTGCGAGAGGGTGACAAATGTGCAGATTTATTAGCCAACATGGGAGCTGACCAATTGGAACCATTGGTGGTGGTGGATGAACAACCTATTGCTGTTAGAAGCCAAATTGTGGCTGATATAGTGGGGTTGGCATATCAGAGAATCTAATTCCTGAGTGCTTTCCCTTTTTCCTTCTTCTGTTTCTTTCTTCTGTTCTTGTTTTCTTTTCAGATGTATCCCAAAAAAAAAAAAAAATCCAGATCTATGATTAGTCAATAAACCATGATTAATAATGACTAATGAGTAATTAACATGAAATTCTGAGTTCATTGCATGTGTTTTGAGTTAATTGTGCTTATATCTATTTGATGTTGGAATATCTATCTAAATTTCTATTTCAATATACGAATTGAAGGCCTTAACGACATCCAAACACGAAATTGACTAGGTCATCATGTAACTGAGAATTTTTAGAATTTTATGGTGGGTTTAATTGGAATTCGATTTGGAATGAAATAATTAGAATAAATTAAACATAATTAATTACACTTAATTAACCTAATTTAATCCAAGCCTACATAAGGCTGATGGAACTCTAGAATCATCCTTGCACTTCTTCATCCTCTTGAGCAAACAAATGTGTGTGTGTGTGTGTGTGTGTGTGAGAGAGAGAGAGAGAGAGAGAGAGAGAGAGAGAGAGAAGTTGAATTCAAGCTAGAAAAGAGGAATTTGGAAGAAAAATTAGAGAACTGAACAAAAAAATCACTAGAATTCAAAGAATTGGGAACTCTAGGTAAGGATCACACTCTTAAACTTTATATTTGAGACATTAGTGTATGAATTCAAGAGGTTTAAGTGGTTAAATATGAGGATTGAGCTTTGATTAAGGAGTTTGAGCATGATTCATGCATTGCATGCATATCTGTAGACACCCCATTATTGACTGTCCTTAAGACTTGGGCGCCGCACTTTGAACACTCGTTGATGAAAAGTTACGCTGTACAATGGTTCAAATTCTTCAGCAAAAGGCTTCGGTTATTGAGCTTCTAATCCCAACCTTACACCCCATTTTGACCAAAACTATTTTAGACCTTAAAACCCTCTTTTTCAAAATATTTTTCCAAATGTTTCAACGATGTTTCAAGACTCGCATTTCGTTTAAAATATTGGACTTTTTGGTAAATCGAGTAAGGACAAAGTGGAAATAAATGGAAGGGAGTTGAACTCTTTGAAAAATATTTAAAAACATCTTTTTTATAGGTTTGGAGTTGAAGGAAATAGGAGGGGTTGGAAAGAAAACTAGTTTAGGAAAATGTTGAGCATCAAACCATTATGAAAGAAATGAACAGCCTTCACTAAATTAGGCCTTCACTAAATGGGGTATGTGAGGCCACCACTATTGAAAAGTAGACTTCTGGGGCTTTAATTTGGACTCAAGAATCACCAAAAACCAAATCCAGATAAGGGAGATATGCCCGTTTGAAGTCGGGCTTGAAAATATATTTTTTTCTCCAAGTAACTGGCTGGCCAATTAGTGAAAAATCTGGCCAAATAGAGTGGTCGGCTGGCTAGGTGTCCCAGATATTTACAACAAGTTGTCCCCCCCCTCACATGTGTATGCCTTGCACCAACTGTCTCTATACAGATATTTCGATAGAAGAAGTTATTATTCTATAAATACAAGCCCACCCCTCTTGATTTGAAGTGAGAAAAATTTGCCAAAGGTCAAAAACTTGCCAAACACTCTCCCTTTCTATCTTGCAATATACATACACTAAACATACTGTAGACACCCCATTTTTGACCGACCTTAAGCCTCAGACGTCATCGATTGAGCACTCGATGATTGCGCATGTTGTGCTCGTTCTGAGGTTTCGGCTGAGGTCCTTACCCCCGGACCTCGGGACCCTTTTATGCTTTGCCTCGGTTTGCGGACCAGGTCTTGCATTCTCTTCCCAGAGGGAGGGATAGGTCTTGTAGACCATCTCTCAGTGGCCATAGGCTACTTTTCGTGGTCGCAGGCCACTGTTCCCGTTTGGAGACCAGTTTTCGATTTTCGGAGCCGTCCGCCGCGCACCTCGGTTCAGGACTGCTTAACATTCTCCGTTTGGCACAGTTTTTGGCACACACTTTGTTTCCTCTATCTAGAGGGACACTGCGGCCCGGGAGACCACCTTTGTGGTCGCACGCTACTTTTTGTGCTTAACAGCCTGTTTTCGGGGCACCCGACCGCGCGTTTTGCCCCCCGAATCCTCGTTTTGCATCGGTGTTGGTTCATTTTTGGCATGAACCTTGTTTTCATTGTTTGGAAGGTGGTACAAGGGTGGGAGACCACTTCTCTCTCCGCCAGCCAGTTTTCTTGTCGGGAAACTGGTCTCCTTGATTTTTGAGCCACATTTGCTGGTCTTCCACCATACCACTAGCTTGCATTCAGTTAGGAGACCATCAAATGGGCTGGCCGAGCACTTTTCCTTGAGGGAGACCACTCACCTTGGTCGGTCGACCACCTCAACTAGTCGGCCTGCTCCCTCTAGTTTTGTCTGTGTGAGTTGTTGCCAGCTGTGCCAGCTGGAAGGCACAGACTACATCCTCCATACACGTGTATGGAGGATCTTTGGCCTTGGTTTTTAGCTTCTTTGAGAAGCTTTGGCCTCCTTTGTCTATAAAGAAAGGCCTCCCCCTCGTTTGTGAGGGTTTAGATTTTGGTTAAGGCACATACACATATCTCTCTCTTTGTCTCTATATTTAGGCTTAGGAAGTGTATTGTTCTTGACCCTTTTACACCACACCTCATAGCCTAACACTTCCACCATCAACCCAAGGTTCTTGGAGGTCATTTTCAAAGGTTAAGGAACTGGGTTTTTGGTCCAGAAGTTGCTGTCTTTGTTGAGCTTCAAGGGTAACTCATTTTCTCCCTTTTTAAGCATTATTTTGATCCTTCTCTTAGCCTCATTTGCATGCTTATTTGAGGTTTGTTGTCATTTGAAAAAAACTTTATTTTTAAGCACTATTCATGTTTGTTTAAGGCCATTTTCCTGTTGGAGGTCATCTACCCTCTTGCATGCTTCATTTAGTCTTGTTTTGAGCCATGGCTTAAGGCCTTTGTGTTGACCTTTTCGTGGCCTTTTAGCCACTGAAATCCAGTGGATTTTCAGTGGTTGGCATGCTGTTTTGAGGGCCAAAATCAGAGAGGGGTTACCCTCTCTCCTTTTGGCCTTGTTTGTTTACATATTTGGCCTTTCCAAGGAGCCTATATTTTCATACTTCCTAGCCTTGGTTCAGGCCATTTTTAGTGACTTTTAGGACCTGCCTAGACTCTGTCTAGGGCTGGTTTGGTCACCTCATGTTTGCCTCTTGCATGTGTAGAATAATCCTCTTCATAGCTTATCAAAGGAGCATGTCATTCTTGCATGTGTTGGTCATGTTTTAGTGGGTTTTTGGTCATTCTTTGGCATATCATAACTCTTTCTTTGGCTGGTTTAGTGGCCTCTTGAATGCTTCACATGCTTGTAGTGTAAACCATGCTCACTAGCTTACATTGCATGTTTTGGCCGTTGATTCTAGCATATTTTGGCCATACTTCAAACTGATTTTGTTCATATTTTGGGCTGCCTTAGCTCTGTTTTGAGGCCTCTTGGTTGAATGATGCTTGCCATGCATACTTGTAGTGTAATATCCTTGCCTAGCCTTGAGTTTTGGACCCCCTTGCAAGCTTAACTTGAGGTGTTTCCATGTCTTGGCATCATTGAGCATGTTATTTCAGAGCCTATACTTGTGCCATGTTCCCATGTTTTCCCCTCTTTAAATGCGTTTGAGAATTGTGCTTGTATACCTCATTTGTGGGCCATTGCATGAGCTTCATTTTTGTGCATTTCAAGCCATCATCTTAGTCCATTTTGCCACTGTTTTGGGCCTGCATAGGGGCTGTTTGGGGTTGGTTTGTTCATTTGGGCATTGCTTTGCATACGTCTAGTGTAATGCACTTCACTAGTTTTGGTATTTGAGCCATTCAACATGCATAACATGAGTTGTTTGCATGATTCGGGACCATTTTGTATGTCATTTTAGAGCTGGAACATGTGTTGTTGTACGCCATATTTCATCCTTTCCATGCTTTCATACAGTTGTATCTTGTGCCCTAGGCTTTGGGCCCTTGCATCTTGCATGTTTGCATGTGTTTTGTTGCCTCATTTTCATCATGTATGGCCACTGATTTGGGTGTGGCTAAGGCCCATTCATTTTGGTTTAAGTCTATTTTGCATCGAGTATGCCATTGTAGTTCATAGCATTGAGTATGCCGCGTTGTCGCATGTTTGATCATTACATTGCGCATGCCTTGTTCACTTCATTGTGTATGATAGTCTTCACATGTGCATTGTGTATGACATATAGTATCATGTGCATTGAATATACCATTGTTAGTTTGTAGCATTGTGTATGCTAGTTTGCAAGTTTGCACGTCATCCTTTGCATGTTTGCATGGCTTGGTTGCATCGCCTTAGGATTGCATGCTTGAGGTTGCATTGTGCATGCCATTCTACTTGTTGCATTATGTTTGGAATAGGAGTTAGTCCAAACACGGGAAATGAGGGACGCTTCATACTCCAAGTGATGAAACGTGCCTCGATTTTCGGTCGCTGACACTCTTGACTAACACATGATGGAGTTTAGGCATTTATGTGTTTATATGTGCATTCATTTCACATTGAGTCGTGCAATCCGACTCCTCGGCCATCATGCATCGAGATGCGTGATTAGTGGCCCGAGGATCAAGGACTACGCTCCCTAGAGCTTATGCAATGATGGGGAGAGTGGTCGTGCACACATGTGTTGCAAATACCTTGCTTTCTCTCTCTCTTGCCTTTGTTGCAGAAAATGCAAAAACCAAGAGAAGAAACTGGTCGGCCGACCAGGTTTTCTAGCAGGCCGACCATCTTTTCTGGTTTTCACCACCAAGGGTGGTTGGTAGGTGGTCTCCAATGCCTACAGCTGGTCGGCAGCCTCCCTCTAGATTCCCAGGGTAGAGTTTCATCTCCTTGGAGCTTTGTGCAAGTTTCTAAAATCAATTGCAAACAAAGGCGAGCCGGGGCATCGCGATGGATTTCCCGACAAGGCGACTCGAGCATGCATGCATCCTTTATCATTCAAAGCAGAGCTGAGGCAGCCCATTTTACATAGTTTGCATGCTAATTTAGTTAATTTGTTAATTAGCTAGTGTTGTGTAATAATTAGTTAATTCGATTCTGTATTATTTATTCGGACCCTCCGAGAGAGGGAAATGTTGTAATAAGTGTGCGTGTGTGTGATGTATGTCTTCCAACCCCACATCTTTCTCCCTTTTATTTACCAGCTTATGATGGTTAGTTTTAGGGCATGTTTCAATTAGCATCCTTATGCTCGTATGTTTGCATCCATTCATCTGTTTTGCATGCACCGGGCTCGGCGCATCATACTAACTGCATCGTATTTCAATTCCAAGTTGAATACATGTTACCTGTAGCATCTCACATGCCATCTTAGAATAGTCGAGCCTATCTTAGTTGCATTCTTGCATGTGTTGCATTAGGCATCTCAGCATAGTTAGGATTCATGCATGTTTTCTAATTAGCTTCTTTCTTTGGCTCGGAGTACTCGGTAAGTGTTTATGCTTTAGTATCCTTATATGCGTGTGAGTGACTGCCATGATAGCATGCTTACCATGAGGCAATGTGCTTATGTGATATAACTGCCTGAATGCCTGTGGGTGAAGGTTGGATTGCTTGAATTGGAATAATTCGTCGAAACCCGTGTTTTAGCCTACTTGCGAGTAGCAAACTTCAATCCATTTTCAAAACAAATGAATATGCGATGCTTTGCTCCAACTTAGGCAATCTAGTCTATACTTGTATGCTGTGCACATCACATAGTAATTCTAGGTTAATAACTGGAATAAGAGCACATGTGTTTTCAAAAACAAGATATTATGCTTAGTAGTGGCCGATCTTTGATCGGGCGAGCAGGGGTGCTCCTAAAATGACCTTCCCCAATCGTACCCAAGTTCCCGAGCCGAGGCAACTTTGGTGATGACGGACACGTGGCCTTAGGCATGAGTCAGGGTTTCCTAAATTCTCCCAAAATAAAATATTTAGGTGGCGACTCTGTATCTGGCAAAGTAGTCAATGTTTGGCACTTCTTTCTAAAATCAGTTTTTCAAAACGATTTGCCAGATTTAGACTCTTTGGTGATTTATCGATCTTGCATTGCACTTTGCGAGATTAGATTCAGAACTGTGACATCGAGTCCGAATTGTAGTGAGTCCAATGAACAAAACGGGATTTTCCCAGGACGTTCGGGCGCGTCTACACATAACTTCCTAAACCAAAAATTTGAGGTTTCTTGCTGAGATTATTAAGCTAAAATTTCAGCTCTTAAGAGTGAACACTTTGTGTTTTGTGAACCCGAAGAGTCTTCTCTTCAAAGGTATAACTTTTGCCTTGCTTAAACTACTCTTCTCTCATCTTTTTCTTGTTCTTTTTACACTATTTTTTGTGCGATGAAACTTGTGATTTAAAAGCTACCAAAGGTGGAGAGGTTAACTGTCACGCCCCAAACTCGCCCCTAAAAGGTTGGGCATGACCACTTCAGAAACGGACAGATAATACGATATATATACAGCATATGGGCCTTGAACAGAAGCCTTTAATATCATAAAATAATATAAATTAACATCCATTGAGCTCATACCTATATGCCAGGATCTTAATGTGCCACTCAACAGTTCCTCATATGATAGATAGATATACAAGAAGCAAATATATGCATTCACACAATAACACATATATAGGCATATATACAGAACCAGCCCCACACATGGGCATACAGCAAAAATATTGGTAAAGAAAATTATACACGACTAATTACATTAGACAAAAGGTTAAGGACCAAACTAGGGGTCATTGAGGGAATCCCACAAAATGCATAAGCTTCTCCACATGGCTTGACCAAGAAGGGGTGACCAAAGCCGAACTAAGACCGACCTTCAGGTTGATTGCCTACAGAAACAGACATAACACAAGGTAAGCAAGGCTCAGTGAATAATAGCACTCAACAATTTAATGATTATACTTGAATTGTACTATTTATAACGTATGTAAGTGCAGAGGTCAAATAATTACTCTTATCTTGTAAACATTTTCAGAATGGCCTTGGGCCCGATTTTCATACAGAGAGGCTTTAATCCTAGTATTATGCAGAACCACCTCATGCCCAACAGATCCAACAGATTGGCCTCAGGCCTAGATATTAATAGATTGTGCAGAGTGGCTTCCAGCCTAACAGATTACACAGATCGACCATAGGCCTAGCAGATTATACAGAACGGCCATAGGCCTAACAGAATATATAGAACGGCCATAGGCCTAACAGAATATACAAAACGGCCATAGGCCTAACAGAATATACAGAATGGCCATAGGCCCAGATATCATCAGAACAGACTAGTCTCAGAGTTATACAGAGGCATACAGATTCTTTCAATCATTCACATGAGTTAACATAGTTAGTTTACGTTTAACAGAATACTAATGATAATTATTAGCAATAAGTAAAGCGTATTTCACAGATTGCACATGTACAATTACAGTACCACTCGTAGGGACAGGACAATTCACATCATAGCGTGAGTCATATAACAATGTTATTGATATTCAATTCTTTCCTCAAGTTGAGTCATTCATAGGTCAATCCGATAATTATCATAGTTTCTTAATGGTCACTAACGTATAGAGCAACCCGTAGTTCTATCTGATTATTCCCTTCGATAATCCATTTAGGCAGATATCTATGTCATAAGACATGTGTTGAATCAAACAGATGGTAGGAGTCCCTGATAGGACATTCAGGATATCATGTTCCCATTCAAAATATCATGTTCCCGGTAAGCGGGGTTTACATTCACAATTTCTTTCTGTCAACCAATTCCACAGCATTAATAGTTTGTATGCAATTCTTATACGTAGTCATAGGTAATTTACAGGTTATAACACATTAATGATAACCATTAACCGTAATCGGAATGCAGAGTAGTTTCAGGGTCATACCGATGTACACAAAATCCTTCAATGTTCACATAGGTTCACACCGATTTCCGATCAACATAAATGTTAACGTAATTACTTGCAAAGAACAGAGCATTAATAATAAGAATTATTAATGGTAAGTAAATGTACGGTTACAGTACTACTACTCACTGTGCTGTAGTGGAGTGTTAGTTCCTCCTGGGTTGTGAACTACAAACATGCACAACTTGCAAATTAGTTCATTTTCCTCGTTAAGTCATTTCCTGACTTGCTTGGCTTCGAATGAATTTTCAAACATCAAAAGGCATTAAATACAGATTTCAAAAATATCAACGGGTCAAGTACGTAAAACAGAGCAGATAAAATTTTGCATCATGGGCCGCACGTGCGGCTGTGAGCCCCGCACGTGTGTAGACACCCCATTTTTGACCGTCCACAAGACTTGGACGTCATCGTTTGAACACTCGATGATCATCCATGCTCGCGTTCGTTTTGAGTTCCCGGAGGTCTCGGCCTCGCGCCTTGCCTTAGGATCTCTCAACTTGTCTGTTTTGTGCTTGGTTGTGGATCAAACACTTGTCCTTTTGCTTCTGAGGGAAGAGGGTGGCTTGTTGGCCATCCCCTCAACCCATCGGCCAAGGCATGATGCCATCGGCCTTGTGTTCTTTCCATCGGCTAAAAGTGTTGGCTGATCGGCACTCTTTTTGGTCGGTCGGCACTTATGTTGGTCGGTCGGCCATATTTTTGAGCCGAGACCTTTCCATCTGCTTTTTGCAGATATTTTCTGCCAGCTGTGACAGTTGGTTTCCATAATTCACATCCTCCATACACGTGTATGGAGGGATTTGTTTCAAGACTCAAGCTTGTTCAACAAGCTTGAGAATTGAAATTCTAAAAGAAGGGAGCCTCCCCTCCCTTTCTAGAGGTTTTGGAATTTTGATATAGAAGTTCTATATCTATCTCTCTCTATATTTCCTCTCTCTCTACATTTGTGTGTGTGTTTGTGCCTAAAAGGGTGTTTTGTTCATACTATTGCACTACAACACCTAGTAATACACCATCCTTTAGGTTGCTGAGATCTTTAGGAGTTGGTTTTGGTGTTGTTTGATTGGTTTGAGCTTGGAAAACCTGTTGGAGGTGTGTTCTTGAAGAAGTTCTACAAGGGTGAGCTCTTAACCTTTTAATACCCCATTTTAGCTTAAGCTTTTAGACCCACTTTCATATTGTTTTAAGCTTAACTCTTAACTGATAAAAGTTCTGATTTTGTATGCTTGTGATGTTTGTTTAAGGTCACTTTTGTGTTGGGAGTAGGCTACCCCCTCTTAGGCCTTGTTAGGCCTTGTTTTGAGCCATCCCTCTTGGCCCTTGTTCTTGCCTTTGCATGACCTTTCTACCACTGAAATCCAGAGGATTTTCAGTGGTGGAAAGGTAGTTTTGGAGTCCCAAATAGGAGAGGGTCATCCCTTCTCCTTGTTGTCTTGTATGCTAGTATAAATGGCTTATAATGGTAACATGTTTGCTTAGCTTATTTTGGCTTCATTTCAGCAAGTATTTGGTGTTATTTGGCCATGCTATACCTCTATTTTAAGTTGGTTTGATAGCCTCTTGCATGCACCATACACTTGTCTTGCAATCCTCTCATTGGCCTTAACATGCATCATGCATTTGGATTATCATTCTTGCATGTTTTGGCTTAACTCCATGAAGTTTTTAGTCATGTTTTACCATGTTTAAGCTCTGTTTGGTGTTGTTTCAGTCATATGTGCCATGCTTTGTATAGCCACAATGTATTCTAGCTTGTTAGCTTTGAATGCCCAAGTCATTAGCATGCATTGCTTGGACCTTTTTCATGATTTGGCATCATTTCATATGTGTTTTCAGTCCATGTTTCATGCTCAAATGCTTGCACTTATCACTCCTTTAATGCTTTAAAGAGTTGATGTTTTATGCCTCATGAATGGATCATTATGCATGCCTCCATGCTTAGGTCTTTGGGATGCCATCTAAGTGGGTTTTTGGTCTTGTTTTACCATGCCATAACTCTGTTTTTCATTGGTTAAGTCATGCCATGTGTGGTTGTGATAGGTGTAGTGTAACACCCCTTTTGTAGCCCTGCATGCCTCATGTTTTGGTGTTGTGTTCTAGCTTGTGTTGACTAGTTTCGAGCATATTTTTGGTCACATATTGACCTACCTTGGGACTGTTTTGGGTACCCTTGGCCCTTTGGGGCTTGCCCTGCATAGCCATGGTTTGAGTCCCTTGGTTAGCCTTAAGCTTTAGGCCTTCTTGCATGCTATACTTGCTTTGCTTGGTTGATTTGGCATCATTCCTCACATATTTTCAGAGCTTATTGCATTGCCACATTCTCATATTTGTCACACCTTGCTTATGCTTAAGAGTTGGTGTCTTGTTGCCTTGCTTATGAACCTAAGTGTGTGCATGTTTGTGTGTGCTTTCATGCTTCCAATTCAACACTTTTGGCCACTGATTTGGGCATGTTTGAGAGCTGTCCATTTTAGTTTAAGTCCATCTTTGCATGTTGTTGCATGCTTGCCTTGCATATTGTTGCATGCTTGTTGCATACTTGGTACATTGCATGTTGTTACATGCTAATTCCATTACATGTTGTTGCATGCTAATTTCATCGCATCATGCTTGCATGTTTGCATAGCATTGTGTGTGCATGCCTTGCCTCTTGATCAAACATGATAGAGGTTAAGGTCTCTTATGTGATTTTGTTCATTCATTCCATATTGAATTGCACACTTGGTTCCTTTGACCATCATGCATTGGAATGCGTGATTGGTGGCCTGAGGGTCGAGAACTACACACTTTTGATTCTCAAACATGATAAGGGGTGTAGTTGCAAACATTGTCTTGCAAATGTATTGCCATACCTCTATTTGTCCTCTGCTGAAGCAAAACAACATTTTGCAGGAAAAGATGGCCGATCGGCTATTTGGTGTGCCGATCGGCTAAAAGTGTTTGGCCGATGACCTCATAAATGGTCGATGACACCTTTCCTTTGCCCGATGGCTTCACCATTTGGCCGATGGCCTCTCAGCATGTCCATGAGGTGGTTCTAGAGCATCACAGGACTTTTCACAGTTTTCAGAGGTGCAAAATAATGCAAATAGAGGCAACATGAGGCATGACAACGGATTTCCGAGCGAGGCCGATCGAGCATCCATTTGTCCCTCTTATCGAGGCCGCTTTACTGTTTTTGTAGCTTAATTAATTTGTTTAATTAGTTAAGAATTGTGTAATAATTAATTAGCTTGTTAGTTGATTAATTAGTTGATTTGTATTATTCTTTTGGACCCTCCGTCGAGAGGGCCAATTGTTGTAATAAGTGTGTGTTTGTGTGTGTGATGTATGTTTTCCAAGCCTACGTCTTTATCCCTTTTACTTAACCGCTTACGATGGTTAGTTTTAGGGCTTATTTCATTTAGCATCCTTATGCTATGCATGTTTGCATCATTCATCTGTATTGCATACACTGGGCTCGGCGCATCATACTAACTGCATTGTATTTCAATTCCTACTTGAATACATGTATTGAATTGTCGCATCTCATATGCCATCTTAGAATAGCTGAGCCTATTTCTAGTTACATTTTGCATGTGTTGCATTAGCCATCTTAAACATAGCTAGGATCATGCATGATTACTAACTAACTATTGTTTTGGCTCGGAGTACACTGTGAGTGTTTATGCTTTAGCATCTTGCATGTGTATAAGTGTTGCCATGATAGCATGCTTGCCATGAGGCTATTTGCTTATGTGATATAACTGCCTGAATGCCTGTGGGTGAAGGTTGGATTGCTTGAATTGGAACAATTCATTGAATCCTCGATTTAGCCTACTTGCAAGTAGCAAACTTCAAACTGTTTTTCAAACAACAAATATGCAATGTTTTGTTCCAAATTAGACGATCTAGTCTATACTTGTATATTGTGCGCATCACATAGTAATTCTAGGTTATTAACCGGAATAAGAACACATGTGTTTTCAAAAATAATATATCATGCTTAGTAAAGGCCGATCTTTTGATCGGGCGAGTGGGGGTGCTCATTGCATGACCTTCCCCTCTCGTACCCAAGTTCTCGAGCCGAGGCAACTTTGGTGATGACGGACACGTGGCCTTAGGCACGAGTCAGGGTTTCCTAAATTCCCCCAAAATAAAATATTTAGGTGGCAACTCTGTATCTAGCAAAGCAGTCCATGTTTGGCACTTCTTTACAAAAATCAGTTTTGCAAAACGATTTGCCGGATTTGGACTCTTTGGTGATTTATCGATCTTGCATTGCACTTTGCGAGATTAGATTCAGAACCGTGACATGTGAGTCCGAACTGTAGTATGCTAGAGAGCAAACAAGATTTCGCGCCTTCGCAAGCGCGGAGCTTCGGGAGTTCTCGGGGTGTGTCTACGGTTGCTGGCGACTCTGCTGGGGAGTTAGAGAACTTGACTCGAACTCATGTTATCTTGTTTTGGTTACACTTATGTGCCTCTTTGCATTGCATTTGCATTGGTGCGCCTAGGACACCGTGTTTGCCGTATGCTATTCCTGAACGGTTTGCCGGAGGCTTGCTTTGAGAAGCGTGCCATAAGGCTGACCGGTTGCAGGCTCTGCCACGACGGGAACACAAACCTCGGTTTTTACCGAGGCATCTTTTTTTTGACCATTCGACCTAGTGCATAGCGGAATCCATAGTGACCATTCCAAACTAGGACCGGTTGCTTACCCGATTGTAGGTTGTTTGAAACCGCTGTGTGCGTAGTGAAACCCTACCTCCTGACAAAATAGGACAGGGAAACCCTACCCCAACATAGGGGTGTTTTGGCTCTCACTTGCTTGCTACGTGCTTTTAGAGTGTGTCTCTACAGGAATGCATGTATCGGTTTGCAAGTCTGGGTATCAGGCCTGCGGACGTTAGTATTTAAGAATCAGTTATATCTGCGGGTATCAGATTCAGATTCGGGGCTGTGATTTGGGAACAGTGATCAGCGGTTGAGAATAGTTCATTCAACTTGTGCTTGCCAACTGTGTGTTGTCTTTATTTAAGCTGTTATGCTGTCCGTTTTTCTGGTCATTTTATTTCCTTATTATGCTTTATTTATCATTTTGCAAGGTAGTTTAGCACCATTGCATCCGACCAAATAGATATTCCCCGAGCACTCTGGGTTAGAGGTCGTAGACTTAATCGATCTAGGGATCTGATAGACGGACAAACAGTGTTCCTTTCTTTACCCCCATAACTAGACGGAGGTCAAAAAGGCACAGTGTATCGGTACAGCAGTCCCCAGATCAGTGGTCTACCCCACCAGTAAACAGTCAGGCCGAGGTCTCATTTTCTGTTGCAGGGACAGATATACCAGTTATTCAGTTAGATCAGCACAATATGGCAGGCTTGGAGAAGATGATGCGTCAGCTCCAGGAGAGTATGGAAACCATGCAGCAGGACGCTACCCGTCAAACAAAATTTGCCACACGCTAGGCCGAGGTTATGGCCCAACAGGCAGAGGTAATTACCAGGCTACAGCAGCAAACTGGATCATCTGCTTCGCACTAGGTTCCTCCCTCACCAAGAGTTCTCATACTCGGGGAGACAGCTAACGTCCAGGATCATACAGACATTCCAATCGGGCCGGCTCCGCCCCCGATCCTACCCCAGCTATCCAAAGCACAGACCAACCTACAGGATTCTCCCTTTGAGTTCGAGGTGGACCCCACAATGTTAAAAGTGAGCAAGCTAGAAAAGCTGTTCAAGAAGTCTCAGGATGTGAAGTCCATTCCGGATATTGAGGATGGGTATACCGACTCAGCCGTGACTCTGCTGGACCGATTTAAAATGTTGCACATAGACCATTTCGATGGGTCTGGAGATCCTATGGTGTATTTGCAGCTGTTCTCAGATATACTAAGGCCGATGGGCCTCTCCAGATTGCAGAATCTTTCCTTGTTTGGCCGGACCCTATCGGGTGTAGCGGCTATTTGGTATGCAAAACTGGAGGACTCTGTTAAAAGGAACTGGGAGGAGATGGCCGAGGCCTTCATAGCTCAATACTCCTACAATACACAGATCGAGGTCATAACCCATGATCTTGAGACAACTAAGCAGGAGCCAAAGGAGAATTTCTCCGATTTTGTAACCCGTTGGGGGGCCAAGGCCTCGATGATGACCATCAGGCCCGTTGACAAAGATCAGATTCGGATGGTTGTGCGCAACCTCCAGCCCAAGCTCATGTAGAAGATGATTGTTCTCCCCCTCCCCACCTTTGCGGATCTATATGAGATAGGGGTGCAGATCGAGGACGTTATAAAACAGGGTCTGATTGACCATGATAGAGAACAGCCCAAAAGGGCATTCAACCACGGTACAAATGCAGGCACAAGCAGTGTTGCTGCTGCCAGATCTTCAGATGTGGGCATGGTCACCACCACCACCCCAAGAACCCTTGCAGCTACGCCATTCACCGATGTTTCCGGAAGTAGCTCACAAACAACCAAGTATTCACCTCGAGGCCAAAGAACCTTCACTCCACTATACATGCCCCTGTCCAAAGCTTTGGGGGTTTTGATCAGGAAAGGGCACTTGAAGCCCCTAGAGCCGTGGCCACTACCAGATAAACTCCCTGCTTCCCATAAGCCAACTAAGTACTGCGCCTTTCACCAACAACATGGTCATGACACCGACCAGTGTTTTCAATTGTGTCATGAGATTCAGGATCTCATTGACAATAGGGTGATCATGCCTCCGGAGAAACCGAATGTCACAACTAACCCTCTCCCACCACATAACCAAGCTCCACCTGCCAAACGCATCAATCTTATCCAAACTGGGGTTGTGTCATCCGACCCTAGCATATATATCACCTCTTCTTACCTACCCAAGCCGGAGATGTTCATTCCTGACAGCACTAACTTGTGCATGTTAGACATCTCCCAATCCCAACCTGAAACAGTGGTGGTGGCTATCGAAGATAGAACTGGGTCGACTACTGGGGTAGATGAGAGTAATTATACAGAGCCTGAGGGGTCTGAGAGCGTCATGAATGACCCGAGTGGTTACATTACATCAGTAGGCCAGGCTAGGCCGAGATTGGAATTGCCAGTGAGGGCAAAGATTTGTGTAGTACGGGAGAATGGACCTAATCAGGGGCTAGATGACCTAGCGAATCAGGAAGAGGACATTGCTAACCTTCAGCTTTTCGATGAGCAGGACTCAGGGGACGTGGCAGTCAATTGGTTTGATGAGTTAGCAGAATCTACTGGGTGACTTGACGACCAGCCGGAAGTTGTTGAATAACCTCAGCTAGAGCAGGGTTCGTCAGAGACGGGGACATCAACAATGGCCGGAAGGGTCGGGAATCAGTTTGCATCGCTGGAGAGCACTGGTGTAAAGAACTTTGCTCAGAGCACGGACAGTTCGGGTATGGAAGATACTGAACAACAAGCTATACTGAAGCAGTTTGAGCGGGAAAGGGTCGAGGATTCTGAGAGAGTCAGAAAGGCCAAAGCCCCTGAGGGGACAGAACGTACTGTGTGCACAAGAACAGAACGTGCTGTGGGCACAGGAACGGAAGTTACTGTGGGCACAGGGATAGTTGTAACGGAGGTAGACAGATGTCTGTTGGCTGCCGATGGTATGTGGTGAGAAGACGATGATCTATGTCTTGCCCACACCGATGAAGACTTGGGACAAAGCCAACTGGATGATACTTGGTATATTGGTGAAGTTGACCACATGACTAGGAGTGGGCGGTATTTCAAGCCCCCACGCTTAGATCAACCAGAGGCGTCCGGGAAAGACAAGGAGGCGGAGAAGCAAAAAGAAAAGTTACTCGAAGAAGAGGCTGTGCTGAAATAGTTGAAGAAGATACATGCAGACATCTCCATCTGGGGACTGCTTATGGCTTCAAGAGTACATAGACAGGTTGTCCTTTCTGCAATGGACAAGGCCAAACTCTCAATAGACACCACGCCTGAGCAGCTGGTAGGACTGGTCTTTCCGGGAGGAGCTTCCCCGACGTTGACCTTCACCGACAAGGAACTGCCGCCTGAGGGCGCAAACCATAACAAACCTCTCTATATCTCTGTCGAGTGTAGAGAAAAATGGATACTAGTGGTTCTTGTCGACACAGGATCCGCCATTAATGTGTGCCCGTCGAGGACAACATATGCAATCGGGTTGAAGCCCGCGGACTTTGTGCCAACTGCCCAGGTGATAAGGGCTTACGACAATACAAGCAGAGAAGTGATGGGGACTGTACAGATTCAGAACCAGGTTGGTCGAGGACAACACGATGTTGACTTTCATTTCTTGGTCGTTCCCGCAACCTTTAATCTACTCCTACGGCGGCCGTGGCTGCACCAGGTACAGGCGGTCTCTTCCACCCTGCACCAGATGTTGAAATACCCCCACGGGAAAGGAGTGGCTATAGTTTTTAGAAATTCGTCAATCCATTCGCCGCCAGAGGTGTCTACGCCAGTATTGGAGATCGAACACGGCACGGAGGATGTGTTCCTGTCGGGATTTACCCTAGCCGAGGCCTGGGTCGTACAAAACATTTTGGCTGTTGATGAAGGGTTATATGTCAGCGCACAATCAGTGTACCTCATGAACAAGCTCCAGCACATCCTTGGGATGGGATTAGGAAAAAGTGGCCGGAAAGGCATTACTGTATCGGCCGAAGTGCCGCACAACCCACATACCTTTGGCTTAGGTTATTTGCCTACCAAAGAGGACTGGGTGAGGAAAGGCAAAGAAATGTCCGGAAGAGCCAGAGCCAAGCAGACCAAGAGGCATTTTGATTTGATGCATCGGCCTATTTAGGGCACCCTGAACGGATGCTTTGTCCGGGAGGGGGAAGACTTTCCATTATGCGGCTTCCTAGAGCGATGGCTAAATGCAGAGAAGAGGCACCTATCGGGATTTGAGATCTTTTTCGACTTGCAGTTATCCGGGAATGATTTCGCTGAGGAGAAGGCAGGTCCATCGGCTGAGGTTGAGTAGTGTAAGGAAATGGATTCCGAGAGCATCGAAATCGAAAATGGGGGTAGCGCTGGCTTGTCTATTATCAGATCCTTCGATCATACATGAGTGCTTGGGGGATGATCTCTCAGTGTCTATGATCAGGAATGAAGCGGCTGCGAGCCCATCTTCAAACATGTTGGATGCATCCATCGCACCCTCCCTCGTCTGGCAGTACGAGGAGGGATTCTTATCGAGTAGCACCGGGTCAGGTAGTGAGCCAGAATCTGATTCCACCGAGTCTATAGAGTTGGAATGAGGTTCCAGCTCATCTGAGTCTGAGTTCGGTATTCCTGGGGGTGACAAATCGGATGCCATAGTCCTGCCCAGGTCATTTTTTTCTTTCTCCTTTGAGTCTACTGTAGCAAAGGAATCAGATGGACTGGATGAAGTGATTAATGAGAATTGTGCGGCTGTGGCCTTTGATTACTTTTCTGTGCCCTTGATTTATTGCATTAATTCAGACTTTCAAAAGTTCGATGAAAACGATGAGGAAGAAATTCCTCCAGTTTTGAAATATTTGCTAGAACAAGAGCATGAGAGGTTTGTAAAACCGCTGGTTGATGAAATCACCCAAATTAACGTTGGTACTAAGAAGGACCCACAGCTAGTCTAGATCGGGTGCACGTTATGTTCGGAGGAGCACGAGCGCTTAGTCGCTTTATTAAAAGATTTCAAAGATGTTTTCGCGTGGTCCTACGAAGACATGCCTGGAATTGATTCTGATATTGTACAGCACTGGATCCCTTTTGACCCAGAGGCCCGACCTGTCAAGTAGAAGCTCAGAAGGATTCGCCCAGGCTGGGCTATCAAGATCAAAGAAGAGGTCACCAAGCAAATTGACGGAGGGTTCCTGTTGGTATCTGAATGCCCAACTTCGTTGGCCAACATAGTTCCAGTGCTGAAAAAGGACGGCAGAATTCAGGTATGTGTGGATTTCAGGGATTTGAACAAAGCCAGTCCGAAGGACGACTTTCCTCGGCCATATATCGATGAATTAGTGGACTTCGCTGTAGGGCATGCATTGCTCTCTTTCATGGATGGGTTTTCAAGCTACAATCAGATATTGATGGCACCCAAAGACCGGGAGAAGACCGCTTTTACCACCCTGTGGGGAACGTATTGTTATAGGGTAATGCCGTTTTGGCTGAAGAATGCTGGGGCTACGTATCAACGGGCTGCAACCACAATTTTGCACGGCATGATCCATAAAGAGGTGGAGGTGTACGTGGACGACATGATTGTCAAGTCCAAGGAAAGAGAGGGCCACTACACCACCTTGTAGAAGTTCTTTCAACGGATCAGAGAGTATTGGTTGCCACTGAATCCTCACAAGTGTACGTTTGGTGTTACAGTAGGGAAAATGCTGGGGTTCTTG
The DNA here is from genome assembly GCA_036172215.1 of Camellia granthamiana. Lineage (NCBI taxonomy): Eukaryota > Viridiplantae > Streptophyta > Magnoliopsida > Ericales > Theaceae > Camellia > Camellia granthamiana. The sequence continues at coordinate 116,918,932 of CM069903.1, forward strand.
ATTACACAGAGAGGTATCGAAGTCGACCCTTCCAAAATCAAGGCCATCTTAGAAATGCCACCACCAAGGACTGAAAAGGAGGTGCGAGGCTTTCTGGGTAAAGTGTAATTCATAAGACGGTTTATTGCTAAATTAACCTTGACTTGTGAACCACTCTTTGGTCTCCTGAAGAAAGGAACAAAGTTCCAATGGGACGGCCGATGCCAAGCCGCTTTTGAACAAATTAAGGAATATTTACAGAACCCACCCGTGTTGTCACTGCCTGAGCCGGGGAAACCGTTGATCTTGTACCTTTCAATGACTGAAACTACGATGGGCTGCATGCTTGCACAAGAGTCCAAGGACAAGGTGGAGAGAGCTATCTACTACCTGAGCAAGAAGATGCTAGATTACGAGACCCGTTACACTCCGCTGGAGAATGCTTGTCTGGCCTTGGTATGGGCTACCAGGAAGCTGCGGCACTACCTGTTAACTCACTCTGTAATACTGGTTTTGAGATTAGATCCCATCAAATATCTCTTCGAGAGACCGGCACTTACGGGTAGGCTAGCCCGTTGGTTGCTTCTGCTTTCCAAATTTGATCTAAAGTATATGATGCGCAAGCGTAAAGGGGAGAGCGGTAGCGGAGTTCCTAGTCGATTACCCAGTGGACGGGGATGAAGCAATTGAGTACTTATTCCCAGACGAGGCCATTTTGCATGTCGAAGATGAAACTTGGATGATGTATTTTGACGGAGCGTCAAACCAATATGGGTATGGGATAGGGGTGTTGCTGATAGCACCCGACAATTCCCGTATCTCTCTAGCATTCAAACTCTGGTTCAAAGTCTCGAACAACGAAGCAGAGTACGAGGCATGTATTGCTGGTTTAGAAGTCGACCTAGAACTAAGGGCAAAACGGTTGGACGTCATCGGGGACTCGAACCTTGTTGTATCTCAAGCTAAAGGAGATTGGAAAGTCAAAGAAGAAAAGATGAGAATCTACCACCAGACCTTGGACTTACTGATTCCTCGGTTTGAGAAGTTGAACTTCGCTCATTTGTTAAGAGAAAACAACAGGTTCGCTGATTCACTAGTAACTCTATCTTCCATGATAGACATCCCTTTTGGAGTTCGGATGCGTCCGATCATCATCGAACAGAAATTTGCGCCGGCCTACGAGCTGATTGCTGCCATAGATGAGGTTCAAGATGAGAACCCCTGGCATTACCATGTCTAGAACTTCTTGGAAAAAGAGGCGTATCTACCAGGGGCAAATGCCAAGGATAAAAGGGCAATTTGAAGAATGGCTGCTCAGTTCATCGTCTGCGGAGGAAAACTATATAAGAGAGGTCATCTTGGGATGCATAAGCTGTGTGTTGATGCCGAAGAATCGAAGCGCCTAATGGAGGCCATCCATGGAGGAGAGTGCGGAGCGCACATGAATGGGGTGATGTTAGCTCGGAAAATTCTTAAACAGGGTTACTACTAGTCCACCATGGAGGAGGATTGTATTGGCTTTGTCCGGCGATGACACAAATGTCAGATCCATGCAAACCGCATGAACATTCCACCGTCGAAGCTGTACAACATGACTTCGCCATGGCCGTTTTCAGTCTGGGGGATTGATGTGATCGGGGCCGTCACTCCGAAGGGGTCCAATAGGCATGAGTTCATTCTGGTCGCGATAGACTATTTTACAAAGTGGGTTGAGGCCCAATCTTATGCGGTGTTGAAGGCATCGCATGTTGCAAAGTTCATCAGAAACAACATCATCTGTCGCTATAGGGTCCCGAACGAGATTATTTCAGATAATGGTTCCCACTTCAAGAAAGAAGTGATCGACTTGTTGGAGAAGTACAACGTGGCTTTTCATAAGTCATCTACATATCGGCCGCAAACCAACGGAGCTGTTGAGGCCGCCAACAAGAACATCAAGCACATTCTACAGAAGATAGTGAAAACCTACCGGGACTGGCCAGATAAGTTATCGTTTGCTCTGTGGGGCTATCGGACTTCAATTCGAACTTCTACTAGGGCGACTCCGTATTCCTTGGTTTATGGGATGGAGGTCGTTCTGCCTATCAAAATTGATGTTCCGTCATTACAAGTACTGGCTGAGTGTCAGATAACCGAGGCAGATTGGCAGCAAAGCAGGTTCAAAGAACTCATGCTCTTTGATGAAAGAAGGCTGAAAGCATTGTACCATGTTCAGGGTTATCAACGACGAATTGCCAGGGCTTTCAACAAGAAGGTTAAGTCCAGGAATTTGAAGCAAGGAGATTTAGTGATGAAAGGCAACCGAGCTCCCATCTACGACCCTTGGGGCAAGTTTAGACCCAATTGGACTGGTCCTTACATCATCAAGTCTATCTGGTCGGGTGGAGTTGTCGTTCTGATGGACCTAGATGGCCTCGAGTTCTCCCAACCGATCAACATGGACAAGTTGAAGAAATATTTTCCCTGAGAGGTTCGCTAGGCTGAAAACCCGAAAGGGCGACCTAGGCAAAAGTTAGAGCATGAAAAATTCGAAATTATAAAAACTAAGCTCCCAAGGTTGAAAACCCAGAAAGAGCAGCCTTGGCAAAAGTTAGAGCGCAAAAGGAGAGAGTTAATACACGAGTGAACTCGAGTCGATCTACGTAAGGCTTGATTCCCATCTTTGGGATATGTAGGCAACTTCATCTTGAAGTCCAGCCATAAACACTTCCCCAATCAACTTTGTCCATGTGATCATGTTTGGTCATCTTCGTCTTTTTCGCATTCAGGGGCTCGGTTGTGATCTCCGATACAGTGCTATTCAGACTAGGGGCGACTTTCCAGTTGTTCGGATCCGGGGTTGTGCATCTCAGTGACAGATCTCAGGTGTGTCCAGTTCTGATCCATATCGAAAATGGTTTTGAAAAGTTTTAATAAAAGTTGATTTTGTTCAAATTAATCTTTTTACAACTTAGACCATTTTTGGACCAAACTAAAAAATTTCAGTACCCACAACCTTCAATTTCATTGATTTCAATACAGAGTTCTCCTACCCTTGAATACAAATTGAAGTTGCTTTTATTACATTCATCAAGAAAACTTGAAAGCTCTGATTAAAGCAAATAAATCTGGGGCATAGTCAGGTGTTCCTGTGTCCCCTCCCAGAGCTGGTCGAAGCCTTGATGCCAAAATGGGCCCAACCTGTACCTCTTCATTGAGCCAATCTATGCACTCATCAAAGAGGGTGCAGCTGAAAATGGAAGCGGGGGCTAGAAGCTCTCTCGTCCTCCATGCTGTGGCATACCAGGCTAGCTGTGCACCTCGGACCGGAAATATAGCAGGGTACTCAATCCCCTCTTCTGGGCAAATTTGATCATGTCCGAACTGGCGCCAGAATCGGAATGGAAAATAGAACACGCACTGTGTCAAGCCGATCAACTGGATCCCGGGCTGGCGGGTCATGCTGTAGCTCATTGCCAGTAAGTCGAGCAAGGGGCAGCGCCAAGCAATGTCTGTAGCGGACAAAGTGCACATCCAGTTGTACCACCATCCCTCATCCGGGGCATCGACCAAGTGTCGTCGGAAGAAATAGCTGCTAGCTGAATATGCCAGACATGAGTCCAGCACTCTCAACTTGTCCATCAACCATACCTGGGTGAGGGATGAAAAATGAGAGATTAAAGAATAGAGAGGTGTAAGTTGAGAGAAAAAGTAAGCAAAGGGTTTTGAGAGAAAAACCGAGCCTGAGGGCCGAGTGATGTGAGAAACATATGTGAGATGGGGTGGGAAACATTACCTGTAGTAGTAGTGAACTCCTCGCAAACTTAGCCGTCTCCCGGCGATGAAAAGCGTCTAATCCCATCAATGTTTTGGCTAGTGTGATGGCAATACAGCTCTTACCCTCCTTCAAGCCCTCAGCGACTTCAATCAAATGGGTGCTAAACCCACCAGAGCCTGGGGCAAGCAAGAAATGGGACAACATGCACAAGCAAAGCGCATGTCGCCGATAATCTTGCCAATGATTGTTGTCGCGGTCACCGGCATCAAAAAACCAACGAACCAAGCTCGGAATATCCAGCTCTCCATTGTGAATCAATGACCGAGCATCGTGCAAAGTAAGGTCGCACATCCGTCCTAAGTCTTGGACGTGGCCGAACCGGAGTTGAGGCAAGATTTCTTCATCGCACTCGGATTCCATTAAAGCTTGGAAATCCTCGAAAGTAGGACACACCTCTTGTCCACCAAAGCTAAAGACGTGTGTTATCGGATTCCAAAACCTTGCCACGGCATAAAGGAATGGAAAATGAAGAGGAGTGCGACCCAACGTGAATAGTGCATTTATGCCGAACCCCAGAAATTCAGCTTTTCCGAGCCATCAAAGTTGGCAATCCAATTTGTGAGATTTTGGACAAGAAGCTCTTCCATTTGGTGCAAATCAGTGCTGAAATGAGTAAACTACGAAGCTGGGGCTTTTGTAGAAGATAAGATGTGAGTGGAAGACAGGTGTCAACATTCTGGAGGTTCTTGCCATTTTTTGGCCGATCGGCCACAAATAGTGCCGACCGACCATCTTTTTTGGCCGATCGGCTAGAAATGTTGGCTGATGGCCATTTCTTGTGGCCAATGGCCTCTCCCTTTGGCCGATGGCCTTCCCTCTTATCCTCTGAGCTGTCTAAATGCCTAATATGTTGAGAACTTGTGACTGGTTCCACTTCAAGTGCCTTCCGGTGATGATTTTGCGAAGTTGTGCCTGTGTTACTTCAATTTGCTTATCGAGTTGTTGTACTTTTGTTTACCGAGTTGTGTTTCGTATTCTTTAAGTCGTTGTTTTGCTTATCGAGTTGTATTTACATTTGGTTAGCTTGTCGAGTTCTTTGTTTTGCTTATCGAGTTGTTTTGTCGTTAGTTAGCTCACTACCTAATTAATGCAATTCGATTGTTTGGTTTTTAAAACAAAGTTCAATCTCATTTACATTGTTATGTAATGCGATGTGATGCAATGCGATGCATAGAATGTACAAATGTAACACTTTTTGAACAAAACAGCAGTTTCATTCCATTCATGTTTTTCTTTTGCAAAAAGTACATAGTTTTGAGGAAAGCAAAACTTGCCTGAGGCAGTACAATGTGCTTAAACTGCTAGCAAAAAGGAAAATAAAGCAAAAAGGGAAAAAAGCAAAAAAAAAAAAAGAGAGGAGAAAAGCAGCAAAATGTCTAGATCCACATCAATCGCCTCAAGCACGGGAGTCCATCCTCATCCTCTTCTTGGACGAAGGTCCAAGATCGCTGCCGTCATCTCCGCTGTCTGAGCTGTCTCCGGCTTCACCCTGAGACAACTCTACCTCCTCATCTGACTCATCGTCGTCTAGAATAGGCTCTCGCGAACTACTCTCGGCATGGGTGCGCCTGTGTCTGCCCCGGCTATGTATAGTCATCCCGCGCCTGCCTCCTTCAGCTCCTCGGGCAGGTACAAATGGTCCAGCTGGAGCACCCCCTGTGGCCGATATCTGGAATGGGGCCTGAAAAGAACAAATGGCAAATACATCAGTTATGCTATGCAAAACAGGGTATGAATACCAAATGCAGTGTATGAGTACAGTGTATGAATGTTGTGAGCAATGTGTGAGTACAGTGTGTGAATGCTGTGAGCAGTGTATGAATGCCGAGTGCAGTGTATGAATGCGGTAAGTTCCAGTGTATCAGTGCGTGAGTGGTATGTGAGTGTAGTGTATCAAGTGCCGTATCCGTAAATGCGATGCATCAGATCATGTATGGAACAGAGTGTGCAAAGTTTGGGACTGGGGTTGAAAGAATTTACCGGGATACCATAGATGGTCAGTAGGTCCAGGCTCCTCTGCAGCATCCCCATCACTAAGGCCGTCAACTCCAGAGACTGACTAGTGTACTCGATGGAAGCCTGCAAAAGTGTTGAAGAAATTAGTATTCTGCAGGATATTAAATGAATTGAAATGACTGTACAGAATGCAAAGTGTAGCAGTACATATCGGGGTCGAACCGTGAACTCCAACGAGCTCATGATCAGCCGGAGGAGGAGCAATGGGTATCTGATAAGTCTCCCCACCCGGCCCTTAGCATGTCATGGTGGTAGGCAGTGCTGGCCACTCAGCACCCCGTCCCCTCCAGGACCCACTCCTGCCATGGGCCTAAGTCGGCCTCAGTGCTCCTGCTCCTGCCGCTGGCGCCACTGGTCTCTCTCTCTCGACTCGGCAAGCACAGGTTAGAGGCCGCATCAGGTAGGTCTGGATGAACTCGGCGTAGTTGCCCTCAGCTCAGAAAAGGTCCAAATCCCAGCCGATCGTGTAATCTGTCATCTCCTCCGGGGTGTACCTCTCGGTAGCCCTCGTATGGGTAGGAGGCGGCTTGGGGACTATCTGCTCTGGAAAACTGAGGGTCTACCATAGGAAGCGCTCCCCAAAGTACCATGCCCGACAGATTGGGCCCTTTAGCAGAATCCGAAATCGGGCAGTCTCCCAAGCACCCATATATCTGTCTCTCACTGTATCAGGCAACACCGCCCAGGGCTGCCAGGCGATCTGTAGATGACAGGACATACAGTTTGTTATCTGTTATTGAAAGTACAATGTAAAGCGAAGCTTAAATGAACTGAAAGGTTTGAAATACCTCTGCGGCAGTAACGGTGTCGAAGTATCGGCAAAAGGACCGGAAAGACTGTAATGACCCCAAAGGTCATTCTTATTTAATTGGGGGTTAATGTGTTTTAATTCAACTACATCCATTGGAATTGAGAATGTTTTTATCTATTTTGGGGTATTGATTGAGGTAGTGGGGTGATGGTAAAGTAAGATTGGACCAAAAACTTTAATTCGAATAATTCGCCTACGATCAGCCGTCACTCTTTTGCCCTTTTCTTTTTCCACACTTTGAATTTGGATGTGAGGTTAGAACTATTGGAAAGATTATTTTCGGGGCTTCAATTTGGGCACAAGAATGACCTAAAACGGAGTCCGGATGAGAGAGTTATGCATGTTTGAAGTTTTCATATCTGTGCTGGAAGCAGAACCGCACGTGCGGGAAATGCGGCGCACGTGCGGCGATGTGCGGGGCAGCAGCTCAAAAACGTGATTTTGAGCTCATTTCTTGCATTTTCTTTTCATCTCTTCTTCTCCCCTCTTTCATGTCCGAAACCCTAGCTCCCCAAACCTTGATTTCCTTCACTTTTCTCAACAAATCCACCATAGATCTTGCATCAAGGATGGAGAACAAGAAGAGGGCAACATTTTCAACCGATTGAAATTCGAATTTGTGGAGGATTCTTCTCAAAGCTTGCTTTTCTTGCTCGAATCTTGAGGTAGGAGACCTTATTCCCTTTCAATATTGCATTCATGGATGGATTTATGGTATTTTGAGTATGGATTTATGGTATTTTGTATATATAAATACAAATCTATAGTTTTGAACATATTATGTCTAACTTGAGATTGGGGTATTTCGGGTTTATAATGTTGGAGATGTAATTGTGGGGTTAAGGTGATGGATTATGAACTTTAGACTTGTAATCAATGAGGAAATTTGAACAAAAAATAATGGGTTAAGGAATTTGGATTTTTCTTGAAATTCCTAGGTTTTTCTTGAAACCCTAGGTTGATTAATGAAGATAACCAATGATTTGGCCCAAATTGGAAGTAGAATAAAGAAATTGAGATATTGAAGTATATGTGGTCAAGTTTAATTAGAATTTGGAAATGTTTGAAAATTATGTTTAAAATTTGCGAATGAACTTTGATATGAACATTGGAATTCATGCTATAATGTGAAGGAAAAATTGGGGAAATAATCTAATAATGATATGCATGATATGAACTTGGTTTTGGAATGTGGAAATGGGATTTAAGGATTCCTCTTGCATTATGTTGAATTATTTAATGATGTTGAGTTGATTCATGTTATTTATGTTGAATTGTGGTGCTCATGTAGGATGGTATTGACTATGTTGATTTTGATTTTTGTGACCTAAACTGTGGAGTTTTCCAAAATGGGTTACTCCCAAATTATTTTGCTAAGTACTTGTGGGCTTGCTTAGTTATTAAAATCAAGAGAATGATTTATTTTTGGAAAAATGTAGAAGATGTTCATACAATTCCTTCCTATCTTGAAATCAAAGTGATTGATTATAAATTTCATACTATGTTTACAAGAATGGTAATCTTCTATTTCTATATATAGATATATTGAGATGGAGGAAATTGTGGTATACTCGATGGATGCTTAATGGTAGGCTTGTGAAGAATAATGAAGGAAAGAAAAAAGAACTAATGATCAAGTTATATATGTGTACAAGGCACACTTCAGGAGGGACAAACACTCCGTTGTAGCACTGTGAGTAGTAGTACTTCGATATATCTTTAACCGTTAATGATTATTGTTATTGACGTTATGATCTTCGTCGTAAGAATTATGTTGACTTATATGTTATGTATGCTATGTAAGAAATATTGTGAAATTATGGAAACATCAAAGGTGTAGGCTATATGAAGAACATTGTGAAATTATGGTATAAGCTATATGAAGAACATTGTGAAATTATGGAAACATCAAAAATGATTTGTGAAATATGCATCTCGAATTTGTGAAGTATGGATCATCAACTTGTGAAATATGAAATGATGTGGCCGAGGGCCATTTGTGACGTATGAATTCCCGAATTGTGAATTGTGAAACTATGAAGCCAAGAGCCGAGTTGTGAACTTATGAAACCCAAAAGCTAATTTAGGCATATGTGAATTTATGAGGCCGAGGGCCGACTTATGAATTTATGTGGCTAAGAACCATTTGTGAACTATGAATTTATGTGGCTAGGAGCCATTTGTGAACTATGAATTTATGTGGCTAGGAGCCATTTGTGAACTATGAACTTATGTGGCTAGGAGCCATTTGTGAACTATGAACTTATGTGGCTAGGAGCCATTTGTGAACTATGAACTTATGTGGCTAGGAGCCATTTGTGAACTATGAATTTATGTGGCTAGGAGCCATTTGTGAACTATGAACTTATGTGGCTAGGAGCCATTTGTGAACTATGAATTTATGTGGCTAGGAGCCATTTGTGAACTATGAATTTATGTGGCTAGGAGCCATTTGTGAACTATGAACTTATGTGGCTAGGAGCCATTTGTGAACTATGAACTTATGTGGCTAGGAGCCATTTGTGAACTATGAACTTATGTGGCCAGGAGCCACTTGTGAGCTATGAATCTATGTGGCCAAGGGCCATTTGTGAAATTATGAAGCTATGAGGCCAAGGGCCAAAATTGTGAACTTGTGAATCCAAAGGGCCGAAGGCCGATGTAATAAGTTGTGAATCTATGAAACCTAAAGGCTATGTGAAACCGATAAAGTCATCTGTAATCTAATGAAAATGTGCTTATTTTGTCAACTCATGGGAATGCTGTAACGGTTACCAATAGGACTCTGTTAATTACAAGGCAAGGCAACTATGTTAACATATAAGAACGATTAAACAATGGTGTATACTATTGATTAACAGAGTATGTGAATTAAGTCGTTTACCCAAAAGAATTTCTGTTCATTCTTAAAGAATAGATTCTGAGTAAATATAAGAGTAGCTATATGTATCCATATGAATTTGAAGTTATTTTGCTATGTTGCTTATGAATTGGAAGTTATTCAGAAACTATGATATAAGTGCAAAGTTTAACATTATTATGTGACCCTCATGAGAATGTGAATTAGTCTCTCATTGTTAAGTGTACGATAATGACATGACACATCAAGAAATGCTCTAGCTATAATATGTTCCGTTTGAATTAATGAATGATGTTCAAGTATGTTTCAGGCACGTTTCTAGTATGTTACAAGTTCAAGTATGCTCAAGTATGTTTCAAGTGCATGTTACAAGTTTGAATATGCTACAAGGTCAAACAAGTTTCAAGGGCTTATAGCCATCAAGTTTGTGTTGCAAGATTGGGCCTAAGGCCGTTATGTACTTAGCACAGAATCAGACTATTGCATTGACATGTATTATGTTTCACGTTAAGCATCATTTTATTTATGTATTACTATTCACTGAGCCCGGCTCACTCTCTATTATGTTTGTTTCTGTAGGTAACCAACCAAGTGGTCAGTCCTAAGCCATGACGCTTGTCCTCTTGGGTCAACCTTTCCATGTCCAAGCCTAAGAGAAGCTGCTCTTATTTTCATGAAGTTTTGACGAACTTTGGTTTTACGCCCTAGTTGTTGGCTTAAAGTTGACATGTGTGCAACACTTCATTCTCCAATGTTTTTGATATATGCCCAATTACCGGGCTAGGTCTGTATATATGTTTGTATATAACCAATGTTCAGGTGTATGCTTTAAATTTTATTTGTCTCTTAAGAGTTTATGATCCTGGCATGATAGTGGTAGCTCAATGGAGTTTGTTTCTATTGTCAAATTTTAATATTTAATGCTTCCGTTCAGGCCCCATATGATATATATAACAAGTTAAGTGTCTGTCTTCGAATAGGTCATGCCCAAATCTTTTAGGGGCGGGATTGGGGCGTGACAAAGACTCCCTAGGCCTCCGCTCACACCTCACATCGTATCGATGAGAGTACGGAACCATGGGGGGTGTCTCCACATCTGGCACTGGGGCAAGCCTCGGAAAGTAGGTATACACCCACAACTATAGAATGTAGCAGAGTAACAGTGAGTACACTTATCAGACAAAGCAGAATACAGATAAAGTAGAAATCAGAGAATATGTGTAGTGTATTGTGCAGCGTGTGCAGCGTATTGTGCAGCGTGTGAAGTGTGTTGTGTAGTGTGTGCAGTATACGGCCAGTGTAAAAGCAGATTGCGTGTACACAGTGTGTGTGGTGTACAGATAATGTAAAGCAGAACTGTAAAATAGAAAGGGAAGGTGTACCTCCCAGGCCCCCCCCAGTAGCCTCCGAGGAAGCACCCGCTGCAGCGAGAGGATGAGCTCATGTATCCGTAGAGCGTGGCCAAGCCTGCGCCACCCCAGTCGTAGTGCCCGATCCGCATCACATCCACTAGTGCACTGAGCAGGTAGAGGGCAACTGTGTTCGCCCGGTCGGCGAAGAGGGTGGTCCCCAGTGGGAACATGATAAAGCCGCGAGCATACTGCTCCACCTCCTCCCAGGTCGTACGTGCCTGAATCCTGAAGTGGTCCTCGAACCAAGAGTACCTCACGAATCCTGGACGGGAGAGAGGTGGCCGAGTGTCGAGTAGGTAGATATGGGCGGCGTCCCACTCATCCATATCAGTATCGAAGGGGATCGGATCACCCTCCACCCCGATGCCGGTGAGCATCGAGAAGTCGAAGGGGGTCATCGTCATCTCCCCTGTAGCAGAAAGATGGAAGGAGTCGGTGGTGTCCCACCACCTCTCCACTAGTGTGCCCAGAAGAGGCCTACTCACAGTGAGACGCGAGAGTCCCCTGCAGAAAATGCCGAGGCCGGCCTGATCAACAATCTGACGAACTGCATCGGGCAGCTCCATGTACCAACCTCGGGCGATGGTGTTCCCATAGCCCCGGAAGGCATGGGAATCTCCCTGTGTTCAAAACAAACAACGGCGAAGCAATGTTAGAAATACAGTGTTCAAATGCGTTCAGAGTGGTTGAATATGCAGTGTGTGTGCATGTGTTCAAGTTTAAACAGATGTCGGGTGCGTGTGTGCTCTAGGTGGACTAAGCATATGATGTATCAGTGTATTTGGATTATTCAGTTGAATATGCAGTGTGTGTGCATGTGTTCAAGTTTAAACAGATGTCGGGTGCGGGTGTGCTCTAGGTGGACTAAGCATATGATGTATCAGTGTGTATGGGTTATTCAGTTAAAGAACAGTATTGACTATCGAAGTTATACAGTCAACATTGCAGAAAGTAAAGAGGGGAAGAATATACCTCAGCGGCGCCGAATGATAGGTGTGACTCTGGCTCGCGCAGCAAGAGCTCCAGTGGTGCGCCTCGTGCGTAGCTCTTGAAGTGGTGGATGCCATCGAGAGGCAACATGTGTATCACCGGCCGATAGGTCGCCGGGTCGAATGGTCGAATGCGAAGAGGTAGGAGCTCGACCTCGGGGTCCATGTCCATCTCTGGGGGAGCCCCACCTCATGGAATGTCATCTGCCATCTCAAGAAGAGTGCGAAAATGGCCGAAAGTGTGAAGAAGGGGTGAAAATGCGAAAAGTCAACCCAAAAGTCAACCTCGAGGGGTGAAAAATGGGTGAAAATGTCAGAGTTTGGGAAAAGGCACAAAGATCGAGGGTAACTCGGGGGAAACAAACCCCAAGTGGTGGAATCGAGAATGTGACACCGAGAATATGTTTCGTTCGGTTTAAAGTGTGTGAAACGGAAAGGGTTTCACGAAACGAATGATGGGGGAGGCTCGAAAACAATAGAAAAACAAGGATCTAAGGTTGGGAAATCACCTAGAGAGAGAAAGGAATGATTTTCGAGCTTGGAGAAGTGAGAATATAGGGTTTGGAACCCTATATTTAAAAGACCTGAGGCAAAAAGACAAAACTACCCCGAAATTGCCATTTTTGGCCGATCGGCCAAATTGTCAGCCGATCGGCTAAATATTTGGCCGATGATCTCATTTGATGGCCGATGGATGGCTGACAGCCTCCCCTTGTGGCCGATGCACTTCAAGTACCCTTGTTTGGGTCAATTATGGTGTTTGGAACCCTCATTCCTCAAGAAAGTGCAAGAAAGTACATTTTTGAAGCCTAACCGGCCTCCGTGTTGACCTCAAACCGTGTGTTTCGTGTGCAATCCTCAGTATGCGCAAGGTGTATCCTTTTTCGTATCCTTTTGTATCTTGCGAGATTCGAAAATTACTTTAAATATGTTGCATTACAATGTTTTGTCATGTTTTTAATAAGCACGCTTGTCATACGTGTTTTCGCTCTTGCATTTAGCATGCCTCATCTTTGCTTTGAAGTTACATCTCAGCATTGCGAATAGCGTACCTCTACCATGCTTGCATTGTCATGCACATCTCTTTCTTGCTTCACACATTGTACGCATTGTCGCACATTCTTTACTTACATGTTTTTTTTTTTTTTATGCCTTTCTTGCTTTACACGTTATTTGCATTGTTTTGCATTATAACTTGCGTTGTCTTGCTCGTTATTTGCATTGTTTTGCATATCCTTATATAACTTGCATTGTCTCGCTCGTTATTTGCATTGTTTTGCATATCCTTATATAACTTGTGTTGTCTCGCTCGTTATCTGCATTGTTTTTCATATCATCTATAACTTGCGTTGTCTCACTCGTTATTTGCATTGTTTTGCATATCCTTATATAACTTGCGGTGTCTCGCTCGTTATTTGCATTATTTTGCATATCCTTATATAACTTGCGTTGTCTTGCTCGTTATTTGCATTGTTTTGCATATCATCTATAACTTGCGTTGTCTCGCTCGTTATTTGCATTGTTTTGCATATCCTTATATAACTTGCGTTGTTTCGCACCCCATCTAACTTGCGTTGTTTTGCACCCCATCTAACTTGCGTTGTTTCGCACCCCATCTAACTTGCGTTGTTTCACACGTTCTACTTACTTTGTTATGTACATTTCTAACTTGCGTTGTTTTGCATGTTCTACTTGCATTGTTATGTACTTTTTACTTGCATTGGTATCCATATTTCTAACGATATTGTACCTGTTAAGTTTCTTTCTTTTGCAAGCACGATATTGTATGTACGGTTCATTTGAAGCTGGCGCGACCAGACGGACCGGACGGTATTGTATGTACTTTGCGTGAGACGTAGCGAGAATTGTATAATTCTCTTACATCCTTTCTGCATGTAATGTAGTTCTATTCTTATTTGCTTAAATTGTTGGATGTTATGCTTCATTACAGCTCTCTTTGCATGATCATAAGTTATGTTCGGCATCATGCATTGTCATTTGCATCTTGCCCCTGCCTGCGGGCGCATATCTTTATTATCTTGTATGCTTGTCTAAGTCTTCGGCCTTGTCAAAAATGGGTCGTCTCTGGGCTTTGACATTCACTCCCGTCACTTATGACTTTCGAGTTCTGTCAAAGAGGGGCAACTGTAGACACTTCATTTTTGAACGTCCTCAAGACTTGGACGTCATCGTTTGAACACTCGATGATCATCCATGCTCGCGTTTGTTTTGAGTTTCCGGATGTCTCGGCCGCGCGCCTTGCCTTAGGATCTCTCAACTTGTCTGTTTTGTGCTTGGTTGTTGACCAAACACTTGTCCTTTTGCTTCTGAGGGAAGAGAGTGGCTTGTTGGCCATCCCCTCAACCCATCGGCCTTGTGTTCTTTCCATCGGCCAAAAGTGTTGGCTGATCGGCACTCTTTTTGGTCGGTCGGCAATTATGTTGGCCGATTGGCCATATTTTTTAGCCAAGACCTTTCCATCTGCTTTTTGCAGATATTTTCTGCTAGCTGTGACAGCTGGTATCCACAATTCACATCCTCCATACACGTGTAAGGAGGGATTTGTTTCAAGACTCAAGCTTGTTCAACAAGCTTGAGAATTGAAATTCTATAAGAAGGGAGCCTCCCCTCCCTTTCTAGAGGTTCTGGAATTTTGATATAGAAGTTCTATATCTATCTTTCTCTATATTTCCTCTCTCTCTCTACATTTGTGTGTGTGTTTGTGCCTAAAAGGGTGTTTTGTTCATATTATTGCACTACAACACCTAGTAATACACCATCCTTTAGGTTGCTGAGATCCTTAGGAGTTGGTTTTGGTGTTGTTTGATTGGTTTGAGCTTGGAAAACCTGCTGGAGGTGTGTTCTTGAAGAAGTTCTACAAGGGTGAGCTCTTAACCTTTTAATACCCCATTTTGGCTTAAGCTTTTAGACCCACTTGCATATTGTTTTAAGCTTAACTCTTAACTGATAAAAGTTCTGATTTTGTATGCTTGTGATGTTTGTTTAAGGTCACTTTTGTGTTGGGAGTAGTCTACCCCCTCTTAGGCCTTATTAGGCCTTGTTTTGAGCCTTCCCTCTTGGCCCTTGTTCTTGCCTTTGCATCACCTTTCTACCACTGAAATCTAGAGGATTTTCAGTGGTGGAAAGGTAGTTTTGGAGTCCCAAATAGGAGAGGGTCATCCCCCCTCCTTGTTGTCTTGTATGCTAGTATAAATGGCTTATAATGGTAGCATGTTTGCTTAGCT
The DNA here is from genome assembly GCA_036172215.1 of Camellia granthamiana. NCBI lineage: Eukaryota > Viridiplantae > Streptophyta > Magnoliopsida > Ericales > Theaceae > Camellia > Camellia granthamiana. Next base: position 116,934,061 of record CM069903.1, read on the forward strand.
TATTTTGGCTTCATTTCAGCAAGTATTTGGTGTTATTTGGGCATGCTATACCTCTGTTTTAAGTTGGTTTGATAGCCTCTTGCATGCACCATACACTTGTCTTGCAATCCTCTCATTGGCCTTAACATGCATCATGCATTTGGACTATCATTCTTGCATGTTTTGGCTTAACTCCATGAAGTTTTTAGTCATGTTTTACCATGTTTAAGCTCTGTTTGGTGTTGTTTCAGTCATATGTGCCATGCTTTGTATAGCCACAATGTATTCTAGCTTGTTAGCTTTGAATGCCCAAGTCATTAGCAGGCATTGCTTGGACCTTTTTCATGATTTGGCATCATTTCATATGTGTTTTCAGTCCATGTTTCATGCTCAAATGCTTGCACTTATCACTCCTTTAATGCTTTAAAGAGTTGATGTTTTATGCCTCATGAATGGATCATTATGCATGCCTCCATGCTTAGGTCTTTGGGATGCCATCTAAGTGGGCTTTTGGTCTTGTTTTGCCATGCCATAACTCTGTTTTTCATTGGTTAAGTCATGCCATGTGTGGTTGTGATAGGTGTAGTGTAACACCCCTTTTGTAGCCTTTCATGCCTCATGTTTTTGGTGTTGTGTTCTAGCTTGTGTTGACTAGTTTCGAGCATATTTTTGGTCTCATATTGACCTGCCTTGGGACTGTTTTGGGTGCCCTTGGCCCTTTGGGGCTTGCCCTACATAGCCATGGTTTGATTCCCTTGGTTAGCCTTAAGCTTTAGGCCTTCTTGCATGCTATACTTGCTTTGTTTGGTTGATTTGGCATCATTCCTCACATATTTTCAGAGCTTATTGCATTGCCACATTCTCATATTTGTCACACCTTGCTCATGCTTAAGAGTTGGTGTCTTGTTGCCTTGCTTATGAACCTAAGCGTGTGCATGTTTGTGTGTGCTTTCATGCTTCCAATTCAACACTTTTGGCCACTGATTTGGGCATGTTTGAGAGCTGTCCATTTTAGTTTAAGTCCATCTTCGCATGTTGTCGCATGCTTGTCTTGCATATTGTTGCATGCTTGTTGCATACTTGGTACATTGCATGTTGTTACATGCTAATTCCATTACATGTTGTTGCATGCTAATTTCATCGCATCATGCTTGCATGTTTGCATAGCATTGTGTGTGCATGCCTTGTCTCTTGATCAAACATGATAGAGGTTGAGGTCTCTTATGTGATTTTGTGCATTCATTCCATATTGAATTGCACACTTGGTTCCGTTGGCCATCATGCATTGGAATGCGTGATTGGTGGCCTAAGGGTCGAGAACTACACACCTTTGATTCCCAAACATGATAAGGGGTATAGTTGCAAACATTGTCTTGCAAATGTATTGCCATACCTCTGTTTGTCCTCTGCTGCAGCAAAACAGCATTTTGCAGGAAAAGATGGCCGATCGGCTCTCTGGTGTGCCGATCGGCTAAAAGTGTTTAGCCATCTTAAACATAGCTAGGATCATGCATGATTACTAACTAGCTATTGTTTTGGCTCGGAGTACACTGTGAGTGTTTATGCTTTAGCGTCTTGCATGTGTGTAAGTGTTGCCATGATAGCATGCTTGCCATGAGGCTATTTGCTTATGTGATAGAACTGCCTGAATGCCTGTGGGTGAAGGTTGGATTGCTTGAATTAGAACAATTCATTGAATCCTCGATTTAGCATACTTGCGAGTAGCAAACTTCAAACCGTTTTTCAAACAACAAATATGCAATGTTTTGTTCCAAATTAGACGATCTAGTCTATACTTGTATGCTGTGCGCATCACGTAGTAATTCTAGGTTATTAACCGGAATAAGAACACATGTGTTTTCAAAAACAATATATCATGCTTAGTAAAGGCCGATCTTTTGATCGGGCGAGTGGGGGTGCTCATTGCATGACCTTCCCCTCTCGTACCCAAGTTCCCGAGCCGAGTCAACTTTGGTGATGATGGACACGTGGCGTTAGGCACGAGTCAGGGTTTCCTAAATTCCCCCAAAATAAAATATTTAGGTGGTGACTATGTATCTGGCAAAGCAGTCCATGTTTGGCACTTCTTTACAAAAATCAGTTTTCCAAAACGATTTGCCGAATTTGGACTCTTTGGTGATTTATCGGTCTTGCATTGCACTTTGCGAGATTAGATTCAGAACCGTGACATTTGAGTCGGAACTGTAGTATGCTAGAGAGCAAACGAGATTTCGCGCCTTCGCAAGCGCGGAGCTTCGGGAGTCCACAGGGTGCGTCTACAGTTGCTGGCGACTCTGCTGGGGAGTTAGAGAACTTGACTCGAACTCATGATATCTTGTTTTGTTTACACTTATGTGCCTCTTTGCATTGCATTTGCATTGGTGCGCCTAGGACACCGTGTTTGCCGTATGCTATTCCTGAACGGTTTGCCGGAGGCTTGCTTTGAGAAGCGTGCCATAAGGCTGACCGGTTGCAGGCTCTGCCACGACGGGAACACAAACCTCGGTTTTTACCGAGGCACCTTTTTTTTGACCATTCGACCTGGTGCATAGCGAAATCCATAGTGACCATTCCAAACTAGAACAAGTTGCTTACCCGATTATAGGTTGTTTGAAACCGCTGTGTGCGTTGTGAAATCCTAGCTCCTAACAAAATAGGACAGGGAAACCCTACCCCAACATAGGGGTGTTTTGGCTCTCACTTGCTTGCTACGTGCTTTTAGAGTGTGTCTCTATAGGAATGCATGTATCGGTTTGCAAGTCTGGGTATCAGGCCTGCGGACGTCAGTATTTAAGAATCAGTTATATCTGCGGGTATCAGATTCAGATTCGGGGCTGTGATTTGGGAACAGTGATCAGCGGTTGAGAATAGTTCATTCAGCTTGTGCTTGCCAACTGTGTGTTGTCTTTATTTAAGCTGTTATGCTGTCCGTTTTTCTGGTCATTTTATTTCTTTATTATGCTTTATTTATCATTTTGCAAGGTAGTTTAGCACCATTGCATCCGACCAAATAGATATTCCCTGAGCACTCTGGGTTAGAGGTCGTAGACTTAATCGATCTAGGGATTTGATTGACGGACAAACAGTGTTCCTTTCTTTACCCTCGGTTACCAGACGGAGGTCAAAAAGACACAGTGTATCGGTACAGCGGTCGCCAGATCAGTGGTCTACCCCACCAGTAAACAGTCAGGCCGAGGTCTCATTTTCTGTTGCAGGGACAGATATACCAGTTATTCAGTTAGATCAGCACAATATGGCAGGCTTGGAGGAGATGATGCGTCAGCTCCAGGAGAGTATGAAAACCATACAGCAGGATGCTGCCCGTTAAACAGAATTTGCCACACACCAGGCCGAGGTTATGGCCCAACAGGCAGAGGTAATTACCAGGCTACAGCAGCAAACTGGAGCATCTGCTTTGCACTAGGTTTCTCCCCCACCAAGAGTTCCCATACTCAGGGAGACAGCTAACGTCCAGGATGATACGGACATTCCAATTGGGCCGGCTCCGCCCCCGTTCCTACCCTAGCTATCCAAAGCACAGACCAACCTACCAGATTCTCCCCTTGAGTTCGAGGTGGACCCCACAGCGTTAAAAGTGAGCAAGCTAGAAAAGCTGTTCAAGAAGTCTCAGGGTGTGAACTCCATTCCGGATATTGAGGATGGGTATACCGACTCAGTCGTGACTCTGCCGGACCGATTTAAAATGCCACACATAGACCGTTTCGATGGGTCTGGAGATCCTATGGTGCATTTGCGGTTGTTCTCGGACATACTAAGGCCGATGGGCCTCTCCAGATTGCAGAATCTTTCCTTGTTTGGCCGGACCCTATCGGGTGTAGCGGCTATTTGGTATGCAAAACTGGAGGACTCTGTTAAAAGGAACTGAGAGGAGATGGCCGAGGCCTTCATAGCTCAATACTCCTACAATACACAGATCGATGTCACAACCCGTGATCTTGAGACAACTAGGCAGGAGCCAAAGGAGAGTTTCTCCGATTTCGTAACCAGTTGGAGGGCCAAGGCCTTGAAGATGACCATCAAGCCCGTTGACAAAGATCAGATTCGGATGGTTGTGCGCAACCTCCAGCCCAAGCTCATGCAGAAGATGATCGTTCTCCCCCTCCCTACCTTTGCGGATCTACATGAGGTAGGGGTGCAGATCGAAGACGCTTTGAAACAGGGTCTGATTGACCATGACAGAGAACAGCCCAAGAGGGCATTCAACCGCGGTACAAATACAGGCACAAACAGTGCTGCCGCTGCCAGATCTTCAGATGTGCGCATGATCACCACCACCACCCCAAGAACCCTTGTAGCTACGCCATTCACCGGTGCGTCCGGAAGTAGCTCACAAACAACCAAGTATTCACCTCGAGGCCAAAGAACCTTCACTTCACTATACATGCCCCTGTCCAAAGCTTTGGGGGTTTCGATCAGGAAAGGGCTCTTGAAGCCCCTAGAGCCGCGGCCACTACCAGATAAACTCCCTGCTTCCCATAACCCAACTAAGTACTGTGCCTTTCACCAACAGCATGGTCATGACACCGACCAGTGCTTTCAATTGCGTCATGAGATTCAGCATCTCATTGACAATAGGGTGATCGCGCCTCCAGAGAAACCGAATGTCACAACCAACCCTCTCCCACCACATAACCAAGCTCCACCTGCCAAACGCATCAATCTTATCCAAACTGGGGTTGTGTCATACGACCCTAGCATAGATATCACCTCTTCTCACCTACCCAAGCCGGAGATGTTCATTCCTGACAGCACTAACTTGTGCATGTTGGACATCTCCCGATCCCAACCTGAAACAGTGGTGGTGGCTATCGAAGATAGAACTGGGTCGACTACTGGGGCAGATGAGAGTAATTATACAGAGCCTGAGGGGTCTGAGAGCATCATGAATGACCCGAGTGGTTACATTACATCAGCAGGCCAGGCTAGGCCGAGATTGGAATTGCCAGTGGGGGCAGAGATTTGTGTAGTATGGGAGAATGGACCTAATCAGGGGCTAGATGACCTAGTGAATCTGGAAGAGGACATTGCTAACCTTCAGCTTTTCGATGAGCAGGACTCAGGGGACATGGCAGTCAATTGGTTTGATGAGTCAGCAGAATCTACTGGGTGACTTGATGACCAGCCGGATGTTGTTAAACAACCTCAGCTAGAACAGGGTCCGTCAGGGACGGGGACATCAACAGTGGCTGGAAGGGCCGGGCATCAGTTTGCATCGCCGGAGAGCACCAGTGTAAAGAACTTTGCTCAGAACACGGACAGTTCGGGTATGGAAGATACTGAACAGCAAGCCATACTGAAACAGTTTGAGTGGGAAAGGGTCGAGGATTCTGAGAGAGTCAAAAAGGCCAAAGCCCCTGAGGGGACAGAACGTACTGTGTGCACAAGAACGGAACGTGCTGCAGGCATAGGAACGGAAGTTGCTGTGGGCACAGGGATAGTTGTAACGGAGCCAGACAGATGTCTTTCGGCTGCCGATGGTATGCGGTGGGAAGACGATGATCTATATCTTGCTCACATCGATGAAGACTGGGGACAAAGCCAACTGGATGATACCTGGTATATTGGCGAAGTTGACCACATGACTAGGAGTGGACGGTATTTCAAGCCCCCATGCTTAGATCAACCAGTGGCGTCCGAGAAAGACAAGGAGGCGGAGAAGCAAAAAGAAAAGTTACTCGAAGAAGAGGCTGTGCTGAAACAGTTGAAGAAGATACAGGCAAACATCTCCATTTGGGGACGGCTTATGGCTTCAAAAGTATATAGACAGGCTGTCCTTTCTGCAATGGACAAGGCCAAACTCTCAATAGACACCACGCCTGAGCAGCTGGTAGGACTGGTCTTTCCGGGGGGAGCTTCCCCGACGTTGACCTGCACCGACAAGGAACTGCCGCCTGAGGGAGCAAACCATAACAAACCTCTCTACATCTCTGTCGAGTGTAGAGAAAAATGGATACCAGTGGTTCTTGTCGACACATGATCCGCCATTAACGTGTGCCGGTCGAGGACAACATATGCAATCGGGTTGAAGCCCGCGGACTTTGTGCCAACTGCCTAGGTGATAAGGGCCTACGACAGTACAAGCAGAGAAGTGATGGGGACTGTACAGATTCAGACCCAAGTTGGTCCAGGACAGCACGATGTTGACTTTCATGTCTTGGACGTTCCCGCAACCTTTAATCTACTCCTAGGGCGGCCGTGGCTGCACCAGGTACAGGCGGTCTCTTCCACCCTGCACCAGATGTTGAAATTCCTCCACGGGAAAGGGGTGGCTATAGTTTTTAGGAATTCGTCAATCCATCCGCCGCCAGAGGTGTCTACGCTAGTATTGGAGATCGAACACAACACGGAGGATGTGTTCCTGTCGGGATTTACCCTAGCCGAGGCCCGGGTCGTACAAAACATTTTGGCTGTTGATGAAGGGTTATATGTCAGTGTACAATTAGTGTACCTCATGAACAAGCTCCAACACATCCCTGGGAAAAAGTGGCCGGAAAGGCATTACTGTATCGGCCGAAGTGCTGCACAACCCGCATACCTTTGGCTTAGGTTATTTGCCTACCAAAGAGGACTGGGTGAGGAAAGGCAAAGAAATGGCCAGAAAAGCCAGAGCCAAGCAGATCAAGAGGCATTTTGATTTGATGCATCGGCCTATTTAGGGCACCTTGAACGGACACTTTGTCCGGGAGGGGGAAGACTTTCCACTCTGCGGCTTCCCAGAGCTATGGCTAAACGTAGAGAAGAGGCACCTGCCGGGATTTGAGATCTTCTTCGACTTGCAGTTATCCGGGAATGATGTTGCCGAGGAGCAGGCAGGTCCATCGGCTGAGGTTGAACAGTGTAAGGAAATAGATTCCGAGAGCACCGAGATCGAAATGGGGGTAGCGCTGGCTTGTCTACTATCAGATCCTCCGATCATACATGAGTGCTTAGGGGATGATCTCTCAGTGTCTATGATCGGGAATGAAGCAGCTGCGAGCCCATCTTCAAACATTTTGGATGCATCCATCGCACCCTCCCTCGTCTGGCAGTACGAGAAGGGATTCTTATCGAGTAGCACCGGGTCAGGTAGTGAGCCAGAATCTGATTCCACCGAGTATGTAGAGTCGGAATCAGGTTCTAGCTCGTCTGAGTCTGAGTCCGAGTCCGATATTCCTGGGGGTGACAAATCGGATGCCATAGTCCTGTCCAGGTCGTTTTTTTTCTTTCTCCTTCGAGTCTGTTGTAGTAGAGGAATCAGATGGACTGGATGAAGTGATTAATGAGAATTGTGCGGCTGTGGCCTTTGATTACATTTTTGTGTCCTTGATTTATTGACAAGAGCATGAGAGGTTTGTAAAATCGCTGGTTGATGAAATCACCCAAATTAACATTGGCACTGAGAAGGACCTGCAGCTGGTCCAGATCGGGTGCACGTTGTGTTCGGAGGAGCGCGAGCGCTTAGTCGCTTTATTAAAAGATTTCAAAGATGTTTTCACGTGGTCCTATGAAGACATGCCTGGAATCGATCCTGAGATTGTACAGCACCAGATCCCTCTTGACCCAGAGGCCCGACCTATCAAGCAGAAGCTTAGAAGGATTCGCCCAGACTGGGCTATCAAGATCAAAGAAGAGGTCACCAAGCAAATTGACGTAGGGTTCCTGCTGGTATCTGAATACCCAACTTCGTTGGCCAACATAGTTCCAATGCTGAAAAAGGACGGCCGAATTCAGGTATGTGTGGATTTCAGGGATTTGAACAAAGCCAGTCCGAAGGACGACTTTTCTCTGTCGTATATCGATGAATTAGTGGACTTCACTGTAGGGCATGCATTGCTCTCCTTCATGGATGGGTTTTCAAGCTACAATCAGATATTGATGGCACCCGAAGACCGGGAGAAGACCGCTATTACCACCCTGTGGGGAACCTATTGTTATAGGGTAATGCCGTTTTGGTTAAAGAATGCTGGGGCTACGTATCAAGGGGCTGTGACCACAATTTTGCACGGCATGATCCATAAAGAGGTGGAGGTGTACGTGGACGACATGATTGTCAAGTCCAAGGAAAGAAAGGGCCACTACACCGTCTTGTAGACGTTCTTTCGACGGATCAGAGAGTATCGGTTGCGACTGAATCCTCAGAAGTGTACATTTGGTGTTACAGTAGGGAAAATGCTGGGGTTCTTGATTACATAGAGAGGTATCGAAGTCGACCCTTCCAAAATCAAGGCCATCTTAGAAATGCCACCACCAAGGACTGAAAAGGAGGTGCGAGGCTTTCTGGGTAAAGTGTAATTCATAAGACGGTTTATTACTAAATTAACCTTGACTTGTGAACCACTCTTTGGTCTCCTGAAGAAAGGAACGAAGTTCCAATGGGACGGCCGATGCCAAGCTGCTTTTGAACAGATTAAAATTAACCTTGACTTGTGAACCACTCTTTGGTCTCCTGAAGAGAGGAATGAAGTTCCAATGGGACGGCCGATGCCAAGCTGCTTTTGAACAGATTAAGCAATATTTACAGAACCCACCCATGTTGTCACCGCCTGAGCCGGGGAAACCGTTGATCTTGTACCTTTCAATGACTGAAACTACGATGGGCTGCATGCTTGCACAAGAGTCCAAGGACAAGGTGGAGAGAGCTATCTACTACCTGAGCAAGAGGATGCTGGATTACGAGACCCGTTACACTCCGCTGGAGAAGGCTTGTCTGGCCTTGGTATGGGCTACCAAGAAGCTGCGACACTACCTGTTAACTCACTCTGTAATACTGGTTTCGAGATTAGATCCCATCAAATATCTCTTCGAGAAACCGGCACTTACGGGTAGGCTAGCCCGTTGGTTGCTTCTACTTTCCGAATTTGATTTAAAGTATATGACGCGCAAGTCAGTATAGGGGAGAGCGGTAGCGGAGTTCCTAGCTGATTACCCAGTGGACGGGGATGAAGCAGTTGAGTATCTATTCCCAGACGAGGCCATTTTGCATATCGAAGATGAAACTTGGACGATGTACTTTGACGGGGCGTCAAACCAATCCGGGTATGGGATAGGGGTGTTGCTGATAGCACTCGACAATTCCCGTATCCCTCTAGCATTCAAGCTCTAGTTCAAAGTCTCGAACAACGAAGCAGAGTACGAGGCATGTATTGCTGGTTTAGAAGTCGCCCTAGAACTAGGGGCAAAACGGTTAGAAGTCATCGGGGACTCGAACCTTATTGTATCTCAAGCTAAACGAGATTGGAAAGTCAAAGAAGAAAATATGAGAATCTACCACCAGACCTTGGACTTGCTGATTCCTCGGTTTGAGAAGTTGAACTTCGCTCATTTGTTAAGAGAGAACAACAGGTTCGCTGATTCACCAGTAACTCTATCTTCCATGCATCCGATCATCATCGAACAGAAATTTGCGCCGGCCTACGAGCTGATTGCTGCCATAGATGAGGTTCAAGATGAGAACCCCTGGTATTACCATGTTTGGAACTTCTTGGAAAAAGAGGCGTATCCACCAGAGGCAAATGCTAAGGATAAAAGGGCAATTCGAAGAATGGCTGCTCAGTTCATCATTTGCGGAGGAAAACTGTATAAGAGAGGTCATCTCGGGTTGTATAAGCTGTGTGTTGATGCCGAAGAATCGAAGCGCCTAATGAAGGCCATCCATGGAGGAGAGTGCGGAGCGCACATGAACGGGGTGATGTTAGCTCGGAAAATTCTCAGACAGGGTGACTACTATTCCACCATGGAGGAGGATTGTATTGGCTTTGTCCGGCGATGCCACAAATGTCAGATCCATGCAAACCGCATGAACATTCCGTTGTCGAAGCTATACAACATGACTTCGCCATGGCCGTTTTCAGTCTGGGGGATTGATGTGATCAGGGCCGTCACTCCGAAGGGGTCCAATGGGCATGAGTTCATTCTGGTCGCGATAGACTTTTTTACAAAGTGGGTTGAGGCCCAATCTTATGCGGTGTTAAAGGCATCGCATGTTGCAAAGTTTATCAAAAACAACATCATCTGTCGCTACGGGGTCCCGAACGAGATTATTTCAGATAATGGTTCCCACTTCAAGAAAGAAGTGATCGACTTGTTGGAGAAGTACAACGTGGCTTTTCATAAGTCATCTACATATCGGCCGCAAACCAACGGAGTTGTTGAGGCCGCCAACAAGAATATCAGAAAAGTTGTCGTTTGCTCTGTGGGGATACCGGACTTCAATTCGAACTTCTACTGGGGCGACTCCGTATTCCTTGGTTTATGGGATGGAGGCCGTTTTGCCTATCAAAATTGAAGTTCCGTCATTACAAGTACTGGCTGAGTGTCAGATAACCGAGGCAGATTGGTAGCAAAACAGGTTCGAAGAACTCATGCTCTTTGATGAAAGAAGGCTGAAAGCATTGTACCATGTTCAGGGTTATCAACGACGAATTGCCAGGGCTTTCAACAGGAATGTTAAGTCCAGAAATTTGAAGCAAGGAGATTTAGTGCTCAAAGACAACCGAGCTCCCATCCACGACCCTAGGGGCAAGTTCAGACCCAATTGGACTGGTCCTTACATCATCAAGTCTATCTGGTCGGGTGGAGCTGTCGTTCTGATGGACCTAGATGGCCTAGAGTTCTCCCAACCGATCAACATGGAAAAGTTGAAGAAATATTTTCCCTGAGAGGCTCGTTAGGCTGAAAACCCGAAAGGGCGACCTAGGCAAAAGTTAGAGCATGAAAAATTCAAAATTATAAAAACTGAGCTTGCAAGGTTGAAAACCCAGAAAGGGCAGCCTTGGCAAAAGTTAGAGCGCAAAAGGAGAGAGTTAATACATGAATGAACCCGAGCCGAACTACGTAAGGCTTGATTCCCATCTTTGGGATACGTAGGCAACTTCATCCTGAAGTCCAGCCATAAACACTTCCCCAATCAACTTTGTCCATGTGATCATGTTTGGTCATCTTCATCTTTTTCGCATTCAGGGGCTCAATTGTGATCTCCGATACAGTGCTATTCAGACTATGGGCAACTTTCCAGTTGTTCGGATCCGGGGTTGTGCATCTCAGTGACAGATCTCAGGTGTGTCCAGTTCTGATCCATATCGAAAATGGTTTTGAAAAGTTTTAATAAAAGTTGATTTTGTTCAAATTAATCTTTTTACAACTTAGACCATTTTTGGACCAAACAAAAAATTTTCAGTACCCATAACCTTTAATTTCATTGATTTCAATACAGAGTTCTCCTACTCTTGAATACAAATTGAAGTTGCTTTTATTACGTTCATAAAGAAAACTTAAAAGTTCTGATTAAAGCAAATAAATCCGGGGCATAGTCAGGTGTTCCTGCATCCCCTCCCAAAGCTGGTCGAAGCCTCTGATGTCAAAATAGGCCCAACCTGTGCCTCTTCATTGAGCCAATCTATGCACTCATCAGAGAGGGTGTAGTTGAAAATGAGAGCGGGGGCTAGAAGCTCTATCGTCCTCCATGCTGTGGCATACCAGGCTAGCTGTGCGCCTCAGACCAGAAATGTAGCAGGGTACTCAATCCCCTCTTCTGGGCAAATCTGATCATGTCCGAACTGGCGCCGGAATGGGAATGGAAAATAGAACACACATTGTGTCAAGCCAATCTACTGGATCCCGGGTTGGCGGGTCATGCTGTAGCTCATTGCCGGTAAGTTGAGCCAGGGGCAGCGCCAAGCAATGTTTGTAGTGGACAAACTGCACATCCAGTTGTACCACCATCCCTCATCTGGGGCATCGACCAAGTGTTGTCAAAAGAAATAGCTACGAGCTAAATATGCCGGACATGAGTCCACCACTCTCAACTTGTCCATCAACCATACCTGGGGGAGGGATGAAAAATGAGAGATTAAAGAACAGAGAGGTGTAAGTTGAGAGAAAAAGTAAGCAAAGGGTTTTGAGAGAAAAACCGATCCTGAGGGCCAAGTGATGTGAGAAACATATGTCGGATAGGGTGGGAAACATTACCTGCAGTAGTAGTGGACTCCCCGCAAACCTAGCCGTCTCCCGACGATGAAAAGCATCTAATCCCATCAATGTCTTGGCTAGTGTGATGGCAATATAGCTCTTACCCTCCTTCAAGCCCTCGGCGACTTCAATCAAATGGGTGCTAAACCCACCAGAGCCTGGGGCAAGCAAGAAATGGGACAACATGCACAAGCAAAGTGCATGTCGCCAATAATCCTGCCAATGATGGTCACCGCGGTCACCGACATCAGAAAACCGACGAACCAAGCTCGGAATGTCCAGCTCTCCATCGTGAATCAATGACCTAGCGTCGTGCAAAGTAAGGCCGGACATCCGTCCTAAGGCTTGGACGTGGCCGAACCGGAGTTGAGGCAAGATTTCTTCATCGCGCTCGGATTCCATTAAAGCTTGGAAATCCTCGAAAGTAGGACACACCTCTTATCCGCCAAAGCTAAAGACGTGTGTTACCGGATTCCAAAACCTTGCCGCGGCATAGAGGAACGGAAAATATAGAGGAGTGCGACCCAACGTGAATAGTACATTTATGCCGAAGCCCCAGAAATTAAGCTTTTCTGGGCCATCGAAGTTGGCAATCCAATTTGTGAGATTTTGGACAAGAAGCTCTTCCATTTGGTGCAAATCAATGCTGAAATGAGCAAACTATGAAGCTGGGGCTTTTGTAGAAGATAAGATGTGAGTGGAAGATAGGTGTCAACATTCTGGAGGTTCTTGCCATTTTTTGGCCGATCGGCCACAAATAGTGCCGACCGACCATCTTTTTTGGCCGATCGGCTAGAAATGTTGGCCGATGGCCATTTCTTGTGGCCGATGGCCTCTCCCTTTGGCTGATGGCCTTCCCTCTTATCCTCTGAGCTGTCTAAATGCTTAATATGTTGAGAACTTGTGACTGGTTCCAGTTTAAGTGCCTTCCGGTGATGATGTTGTGAAGTTGCGCCTGTGTTACTTCAATTTGCTTATCGAGTTGTTGTACTTTTGTTTACTGAGTTGTGTCTCGTACTTTGTTTTTCTTATCGAGTTGTATTTACATTTGGTTAACTTGTCGAGTTCTTTGTTTTGCTTATCAAGTTGTTTTGTCGTTAGTTGGCTCACTACCTGATTAATGCAATTCGATTGTTTGGTTTGTAAAACAAAGTTCAATCTCATTTACATTATTATGTAAGACGATGCGATGCATAGAATGTACAAATGTAACACTTTTTGAACAAAACGGCTGTTTCATTCCATTCATGTTTTTCTTTTGCAAAAAGTACATAGTTTTGAGGAAAGCAAAACATGCCTGAGGCAGTACAATGTGCTTAAACTGCTAGCAAAAAGGAAAATAAAGGAAAAAGGGAAAAAAACAAAAAAAAAAAAAAAAAGAGAGGAGAAAAGCAGCAAAATGTCTAGATCCACATCAATCGCCTCAAGCGCGGGAGTCCATCCTCGTCCTCTTCCTGGACGAAGGTCCAGGATTGCCGTCGTCATCTCCGCTGTCTGAGCTGTCTCCAGCCTCACCCTGAGACGACTCTACCTCCTCATCTGACTCATCGTCGTCTGGAGTAGGCTCTCGCGAACTGCTCTCAGCATGGGTGCGCCTGTGTTTGCCCCGGCTATGTATAGTCATCCCACGCCTAGCTCCTCTAGCTCCTCGGGCAGGTACAGATGGTCTAGCTAGAGCACCCCCTTGTGGCCGATATCTGGAATGGGGCCTGAAAAGAAAAAATGGCAAATACATCAGTTATGCTATGCAAAACAGGGTATGAATACCAAATGCAGTGTATGAGTACAATGTATGAATGCTGTCAGCAATGTGTGAGTACAGTGTGTGAATGCTGTGAGCAGTGTATGAATGCCGAGTGTAGTGTATGAATGCTGTAAGTTACAGTGCATCAGTGCCGTGAGTGGTATGTGAGTGCAATGTATCAAGTGCCGTATCCATAAATGCGATGCATCAGATCATGTATGGAACAGAGTGTGTAAAGTTTGGGACTGGGGTTGAAAGAATTTACCGGGATACCATAGATGGTTAGTAGGTCCAGGTTCCTCTGCGGCATCCTCATCACTAAGGTCGTCAACTCCAGAGATTGACTAGTGTACTTGATGGAAACCTGCAAAAGTGTTGAAGTAATTAGTATTGCGGGATATCAAATGAATTGAAATGACTGTACAAAATGCAAAGTTTTGCAGTACATACCGGGGTCAATCCGTGAACTCCAACGAGCTCATGATTAGCCGGAAGAGGAGCGATGGGTATCTGATAAGTCTCCTCACCCTGCCCTTGGCATGTCATGGTGGTAGGCAGTGCTGGCCACTCAGCTCCCCGTCCCCTCCGGGACCCACTCCTGCCAGGGGCTAGAGTCGCCCTCGGTGCTCTTGCTCCTACCACTGGCGCCGCTAGTCTCTCTCTCTCGACTCGGCGAGCATCGGTCAAAGGCCGCATCAGGTAGGTTTGGATGAACTCGGCGTAGTCGTCCTTAGCTCAGAAAAGGTCCGAATCCTAGTCTATTGTGTAATCCATCATCTCCTCCAGGGTGTACCTCTCGATAGCCCTCGTACGGGTAGAAGGCGGCCTGGGGACTATCTGCTCTGGAAAACTGAGGGTCTGCCGTAGGAAGCGCTCCCCAAAGTACCATGTCCGGCAGACTGGGCCCTCTAGTAGAATTCGAAATCGGACAGTCTCCCGAGCACCCATGTATCCGTCTCTCACTGTATCAGGCAACACCGTCCAGGGCTGCCAGGTGATCTATAGATGACAGGACATACAGTTTGTTATCTGTTATCGAAAGTACAATGTGAAGTGAAGCTTAAATGAACTGAAAGGTTTGAAATAGCTCTGCGGCGGTAATGGTGTCGAAGTATCGGCAAAAGGACATGAAAGACTCCCTAGGCCTCCGCTCACACCTCACATTGTATCGATGAGAGTATGGAACCATGGGGGGCGTCTCCACATCTGGCACTGGGGCCAGCCTCGGAAAGTAGGCATACACCCACAACTACAGAATGTAGCAGAGTAACAGTGAGTACACTTATCAGACAAAGCAGAATGTAGATAAAGCAGAAATCAGAGAATATGTGCAGTGTATTGTGCAGCGTGTGAAGTGTGTTGTGCAGTGTGTGCAGTGTACGGCCAGTGTAAAGCAGATTGCGTGTACACAGTGTGTGTGGTGTACAGATAATGTAAAGCAAAACTGTAAAATAGAAAGGGAAGGTGTACCTCCCAGGCCTTCCAGTAGCCTCCGAGCAAGCACCCCCTGCGGTGAGAGGATGAGCTCATGTATCTGTAGAGCGTGGCCAAGCCTGTGCCACCCCAGTCGTAGCACCCGATCCGCGTCACATCCACTAGTGCACTCAGGAAGTAGAGGGCAATGGTGTTCGCCCGATCGGCGAAGAGGGTGGTCCCCAACAGGAACATGATGAAGCTGCGAGCATACTGCTCCACCTCCTCTCGGGTCGTAGGTGCCTGAATCTTGAAGTGGTCCTCGAACCAAGAGTACCTCACAAATCCTAGACGGGAGAGAGGTGGCCGAGCGCCGAGCAGGTAGATATGGGCGGCGTCCCACTCATCCATATCAGTATCGAAGGGGATCGGATCACCCCCTACCTCGATGCTGGTGAGCATCGAGAAGTCGAAGGGGGTCATCGTCATCTCCCCTGTAGCCGAAAGATGGAAGGAGTCGGTGGTGTCCCACCACCTCTCCACTAGTGCGCCCAGAAGAGGCCTACTCGCAGTGAGGCGCGAGAGTCCCCTGCAGAAAATGCCGAGGCCGGCCTGATCAACAATCTGACGAACTGCATCAGGCAACTCCATGTACCAACCTCGGGCGATGGTGTTCCCATACCCCTGGTAGGCATGGGAATCTCCCTGTGTTCAAAACAAACAGCAGCGAAACACTGTTAGAAATACAGTGTTTAAATGCGTTCATAGTGGTTGAATATGCAGTGTGTGTGCATGTGTTCAAGTTTAAACAGATGTCGGGTGCGGGTGTGCTCTAGGTGGACTAAGCATATGATGTATCAGTGTATTTGGGTTATTCAGTTGAATATGCAGTGTGTGTGCATTTGTTCAAGTTTAAACAGATGTCGGGTGTGGGTGTGCTCTAGGTGGACTAAGCATATGATGTATCAGTGTGTATGGGTTATTCAGTTAAAGAACAGTATCGACTATCGAAGTTATACAGTCTACATTGCAGAAAGTAAAGAGGGGAAGAATATACCTCGGAGGCGCCGAATGATAGGTGTGACTCTGGCTCGCGCAGCAAGAGCTCTAGTGGCCTGCCTCGTGCGTAGCTCCTGAAGTGGCGGATGCCATCGGCAGGCAACACGTGTATCGCCGACCGGTAGGTCGCTGGGTCGAATGGTAGAATGGGAAGAGGTAGGAGCTCGACCTCGGGGTCCATGTCCATCTCTGGGGGAGCCTCACCTCATGGAATGTCATCTGCCATCTCAAGAAGAGTGCGAAAATGGCCGAAAGTGTGAAGAAGGGATGAAAATGCGAAAAGTCAACCCAAAAGTCAACCCCGAGGTGTGAAAAATGGGAGAAAAGGTCAGAATTTGGGAAAAGGCACAAAGATCGAGGGTAACTCGGGGGAAACAAACCCCAAGTGGTGGAAATCGAGAATGTGACACCGAGAATGTGTTTTGTTCGGTTCAAAGTGTGTGAAACGGAAAGGGTTTCGCGAATCGAACGATGGGGGAGGCTCGAAAACAAGAGAAAAGCAAGGATCTAAGGTTGGGAAATCGCCTAGAGAGAGAAAGGAATGATTTTCGAGCTTGGAGAAGTGGGAATATAGGGTTTGGAACCCTATATTTAAAAGACCTGAGGCAAAAAGACAAAATTGCCCAGAAATTGCCATTTTTGGCCGATCAGCCAAATTATCAGTCGATCGGCTAAATATTTGGCCGATGATCTCATTTGATGGCCAATGGATGGCTGACAGCCTCCCCTTGTGGCCTATGCACTTCAAGTACCCTTATTTGGGTTAGTTATGTTGTTTGGAATCCTTATTCCTCAAGAAAGTACATTTTTGAAGCCTAACCGGCCTCCGTGTTGACCTCGAACCGTGTCTTTCGTGTGCAATGCTTGGTACGCGCAAGGTGTATCCTTTTTCGTATCCTTTTGTATCTTGCGAGATTCGAAAATTACTTTAAATATGTTGCATTCCAATGTTTTGTTATGTTTTTAATAAGCACGCTTGTCATACATGTTTTCGCTCTTGCATTTAGCACGCCTCATCTTTGCTTTCAAGTTGCATATCAGCATTGCGAATAGCGTACCTCTACCATGCTTGCATTGTCATGCACATCTCTTTCTTGCTTCACACATTGTACGCATTGTCGCGCATGCTTTACTTACATGTTTTTTTGTTTTTTATGGCTTTCTTGCTTTACATGTTATTTGTATTGTTTTGCATATCCTTATATAACTTGCGTTGTCTCGCTCGTTATTTGCATTGTTTTGCATATCCTTATATAACTTACGTTGTCTCGTTCATTATTTGCATTGTTTTGCATATCCTTATATAACTTGCGTTGTTTGGCACCCCATCTAACTTGCGTTGTTTTGCACCCCATCTAATTTGCGTTGTTTCACACCCCATCTAACTTGCGTTGTTTCGCATGTTCTACTTACTTTGTTATGTACATTTCTAACTTGTGTTGTTTCGCATGTTCTACTTGCATTGTTATGTACTTTTTACTTGCATTGGTATGCATATTTCTAACGATATTGTACCTGTTAAGTTTCTTTTTTTTGCAAGCACGATATTGTATGTACGGTTCATTTGAAGCTGGCGCGACCAGATGGACCGGACGGTATTGTATGTACTCCGCGTGAAACGTAGCGAGAATTGTATAATTCTCTTACATCCTTTCTGCATGTAATGTAGTTCGATTCTTATTTGCTTACTTGAACTGTTGCATGTTATGGTTCATTACAGCTCTCTTTGCATGATCATAAGTTATGTTCGGCATCATGCATTGTCATTTGCATCTTGCCCCTGCCTGTGGGTGCATATCTTTATTATCTTGTATGCTTGTCTAAGTCTTCGGCCTTGTCAAAAATGGGTCGTCTCTGGGCTTTGACATTCACTCCCGTCACTTATGACTTTCGAGTTCTGTCAAAGAGGGGCAACTGTAGACACTTCATTTTTGAACGTCCTCAAGACTTGGACGTCATCGTTTGAACACTCGATGATCATCCATGCTCGCGTTCGTTTTGAGTTCCCGGAGGTCTCGGCCGCACGCCTTGCCTTAGGATCTCTCAACTTATCTGTTTTCTGCTTGGTTGTGGACCAAACACTTGTCCTTTTGCTTCTGAGGGAAGAGGGTGGTTTGTTGGCCATCCCCTCAACCCATCGGCCAAGGCATGATGCCATCGGCCTTGTGTTCTTTCCATCGGCCAAAAGTGTTGGCTGATCGGCACTCTTTTTGGTCGGTCGGCACTTATGTTGGTCGATCGGCCATATTTTTGAGGCGAGACCTTTCCATTTGCTTTTTGCAGATATTTTTTGCCAGCTGTGACAGCTGGTATCCACAATTCACATCCTCCATACACGTGTATGGAAGGATTTGTTTCAAGACTCAAGCTTGAGAATTGAAATTCTATAAGAAGGGAGCCTCCCCTCCCTTTCCAGAGGTTCTGAAATTTTGATATAGAAGTTCTATATCTATCTCTCTCTATATTTCCTCTCCCTCTACATTTGTGTGTGTGTTTGTGCCTAAAAGGGTGTTTTGTTCATACTATTGCACTACAACACCTAGTAATACACCATCCTTTAGGTTGCTGAGATCCTTAGGAGTTGGTGTTGGTGTTGTATGATTGGTTTGAGCTTGGAAAACCTGCTGGAGGTGTGTTCTTGAAGAAATTCTACAAGGGTGAGCTCTTAACCTTTCAATACCCCATTTTGGCTTAAGCTTTTAGACCCACTTGCATATCGTTTTAAGCTTAACTCTTAACTGATAAAAGTTTTGATTTTGTATGGTTGTGATGTTTGTTTAAGGTCACTTTTGTGTTGGGAGTAGTCTACCCCCTCTTAGGTCTTGTTTTGAGTCATCCCTTTTGGCCCTTGTTCTTGCCTTTGCATGACCTTTCTACCACTGAAATCCAGAGGATTTTCAGTGGTGGAAAGGTAGTTTTGGAGTCCCAAATAGGAGAGGGTCATCCCCTCTCCTTGTTGTCTTGTATGCTAGTATAAATGGCTTATAATGGTAGCATGTTTGCTTAGCTTATTTTGGCTTCATTTCAGCAAGTATTTGGTGTTATTTGGGCATGTTATACCTCTGTTTTAAGTTGGTTCGATAGCCTCTTGCATGCACTATACACTTGTCTTGCAATCCTCTCATTGGCCTTAACATGCATCATGCATTTGGACTATCATTCTTGCATGTTTTGGCTTAACTCTATGAAGTTTTTAGTCATGTTTTACCATGTTTAAGCTCTGTTTGGTGTTGTTTCAGTCATATGTGCCATGCTTTGTATAGCCACAATGTATTCTAGCTTATTAGCTTTGAATGCCCAAGTCATTAGCATGCATTGCTTGGACCTTTTTCATGATTTGGCATCATTTCATATGTGTTTTCAGTCCATGTTTCATGCTCAAATGCTTGCACTTATCACTCCTTTAATGCTTTAAAGAGTTGATGTTTTATGCCTCATGAATGGATCATTATGCATGCCTCCATGCTTAGGTCTTTGGGATGCCATCTAAGTGGGTTTTTGGTCTTGTTTTACCATGCCATAACTCTGTTTTTCATTGGTTAAGTCATTCCATGTGTGGTTGTGATAGGTGTAGTGTAACACTCCTTTTGTAGCCTTGCATGCCTCATGTTTTTGGTGTTGTGTTCTAGCTTGTGTTGGCTAGTTTCGAGCATATTTTTGGTCTTATATTGACCTGCCTTGGGACTATTTTGGTTGCCCTTGGCCCTTTGGGGCTTGCCCTGCATAGCCATGGTTTGAGTCCCTTGGTTAGCCTTAAGCTTTAGGCCTTCTTGCATGCTATACTTGCTTTGTTTGGTTGATTTGGCATCATTCCTCACATATTTTTAGAGCTTATTGCATTGCCACATTCTCATATTTGTCACACCTTGCTCATGCTTAAGAGTTGGTGTCT
Organism: Camellia granthamiana; assembly: GCA_036172215.1. Taxonomy (NCBI): domain Eukaryota; kingdom Viridiplantae; phylum Streptophyta; class Magnoliopsida; order Ericales; family Theaceae; genus Camellia; species Camellia granthamiana. The sequence continues at coordinate 116,954,115 of CM069903.1, forward strand.
TGTTGCCTTGCTTATGAACCTAAGCGTGTGCATGTTTGTGTGTGCTTTCATGCTTCCAATTCAACACTTTTGGCCATTGATTTGGGCATGTTTGAGAGCTGTCCATTTTAGTTTAAGTCCATCTTCGCATGTTGTTACATGCTTGTTGCATACTTGGTACATTGCATGTTGTTACATGCTAATTCCATTACATGTTGTTGCATGCTAATTTCATCGCATCATGCTTGCTTGTTTGCATAGCATTGTGTGTGCATGCCTTGCCTCTTGATCAAACATGATAGAGGTTGAGGTCTCTTATGTGATTTTGTGCATTCATTCCATATTGAATTGCACACTTGGTTCCTTTGGCCATCATGCATTGGAATGCGTGATTGGTGGCCTGAGGGTCGAGAACTACACACCTTTGATTCTCAAACATGATAAGGGGTGTAGTTGCAAACATTGTCTTGCAAATGTATTGCCATACCTCTATTTTTCCTCTGCTACAGCAAAACAGCATTTTGCAGGAAAAGATGGCCGATCGGCTATCTGGTGTGCCGATCGGCTAAAAGTGTTTGGCTGATGGCCTCATAAATGGTCGATGACACCTTTCCTTTGGCCGATGGCTTAACCATTTGGCCGATGGCCTCTCAGCATGTCCATGAGGTGGTTCTAGAGCATCACAGGACTTTTTATAGTTTTCAGAGGTGCAAAACAGTGCAAACAGAGGCAACATGAGGCATGGCAACGGATTTCCGAGCGAGGCCGATTGAGCACGCATTTGTCCCTCTTATCGAGGCCGCTTTACTGTTTTTGTAGCTTAATTAATTTGTTTAATTAGTTAAGAATTGTGTAATAATTAATTAGCTTGTTAGTTGATTAACTAGTTGATTTGTATTATTCTTTCGGACCCTCTGTCGAGAGGGCCAATTGTTGTAATAAGTGTGCATATGTGTGATGCATGTTTTCCAACCCCACGTCTTTTTCCCTTTTACTTAACTGCTTACGATGGTTAGTTTTAGGGCATATTTCATTTAGCATCCTTATGCTATGCATGTTTGCATCATTCATCTATATTGCATGCACCGGGCTCGGCTCATCATACTAACTGCATTGTATTTCAATTCCTACTTGAATACATGTATCGAATTGTCGCATCTCATATGCCATATTAGAATAGCCGAGCGTATTTCTAGTTACATTTTGCATGTGTTGCATTAGCCATCTTAAATATAGCTAGGATCATGCATGATTACTAACTAGCTATTGTTTTGGCTCGGAGTACACTGTGAGTGTTTATGTTTTAGCATCTTGCATGTGTGTAAGTGTTGCCATGATAGCATGCTTGCCATGAGGCTATTTGCTTATGTGATATAACTGCCTGAATGCCTGTGGGTGAAGGTTGGATTGCTTGAATTGGAACAATTCATTGAATCCTCGATTTAGCCTACTTGCGAGTAGCAAACTTCAAACCGTTTTTCAAACAACAAATATGCAATGTTTTGTTCCAAATTAGACGATCTAGTCTATACTTGTATGCTGTGCGCATCACATAGTAATTCTAGGTTATTAACCGGAATAAGAACACATTTGTTTTCAAAAACAATATATCATGCTTAGTAAAGGCCGATCTTTTGATCGGGCGAGCGGGGATGCTCATTGCATGACCTTCCCCTTTCGTACCCAAGTTCCCGAGCCGAGGCAACTTTGGTGATGACGGACAAGTGGCCTTTGGCACGAGTCAGGGTTTCCTAAATTCCCCCAAAATAAAATATTTAGGTGGCAACTCTATATCTGGCAAAGCAGTCCATGTTTGGCACTTCTTTACAAAAATTAGTTTTCCAAAACGATTTGTCGGATTTGGACTCTTTGGTGATTTATCGGTCTTGCATTGCACTTTGCGAGATTAGATTCAGAACCGTGACATTTGAGTCCGAACTGTAGTATGCTAGAGAGAAAACGAGATTTCGCGCCTTCGCAAGCGCGGAGCTTCGGGAGTCCTCGGGGCGCGTCTACAACGTGCGGCTGTGAGGCCCTGCACGTGCATATTTTTCAGTGTCTAAAGACCCAAAATGCCTTTTTTCCGCACGTGCGGCGATTTGCCTAGATCTGCAGTTCGAAATCAGCCAAAAAACCCAACTTGGTACACTTATGGTAAGGCTCAAAATAGGTAGATTTAGTGCAATATAATGATTCCATATCACCATAACATGCATCATAAATGCAATTAAGATTACCACCTTCAATTACACATGCACAACCCATTCTCAATTTCAACTACAAAACCCAATTTCCTTGTGCTTATAAAATATATACAATACATATGTACAATTATATGGGTTTGGCATGAAAACCAAAGATTAAGGTATAATCCCTACACAACACTTAAATTAAATCTCCCAACAACCAAATGAGAACAACTTTTCAATCAAACATAGATCACACAAAATCTTTAATCACAAACCCTACTTTGTATATATATGAAACAAACCCTTCCTCAAATCTAAGTGAGGGTTAATTAAGATGGATTGAGCCTACCTTGAGCTTAGATCCCACAATTCTTCTCAATTGCCAATTTTCCCTTGTTGAATCTCTTCTCCCCTAGCTCTTCTTCTCTACACTCTCTCTTTTCTCTCCCAGAAGATATTTATGCAATTGGATTCCCAAGTCAAATGTTTAAGGGACAATTATATATATATATATATAACGTGAATAAAACAAAAATCAATCAGTTTAATCATCCCAAATCAAATTTTCCCAAAAATACTTATGATGACTTAAAAACCGTGCTGATTTTAAATGTAAAATCAATTTCAGATTATTAAGCTTCTAAGGTTTCCAATTCCTGATCCAAACATTCTAATTGTAACAGATTTTTCTCCTATTAGACAGATATGAATCTATATTCATAAGATTCACTTAATTAAATTTAATTTCACCCAAAATTTCACAGTAAGCATTTAAATGCACAGAATAAGGGACTGAAAGTATACCAGAAAACATGTACGAGGGTCGGGTTATTACATTAACCACCCTTCCTTGCACCTTATTCCATAGCTTATATTCTTGTGTTTTCCACTTGTTTCTCAACTTTTAGCTACTAATTTTCAAAGTTTTTAGAGGCTAAAACATGTGATTTTAAGGTCCAAAAAGTGGAGGGCTTAGCCACCCTTCCTTAAGCTTGCTTACTAGCCTTGTCCTCTTTAATTTTTGCTTACTTTTTTCAAGCTTTTCACATTACTTTCAGCATTGCTTTTCTTGTTTTTGGGGCTGTTTTAATTGTTTATTTAGTTTATGCTTTGAATATCATGTTTGTGTTGTTGTAAGTCCTCATAAATTTGGTTGTACTAACACTTATAATAATCATCTCTGCAACCTCCCTCCTTTCTTGGTTTTCCTTGTTTAAGAGTTGCTTCAAACAATGGATCATTGTTTAAGGCATGAGAAAGAGACCTTCCATGCTTAATGGTTTAATCTCTTCGGAGGTTTATTACCAAGGCATTACGTCTCTCTTATGCTAAGGACAACTTCTTGTTTGACCTTTCTCTTTATTAGTGGATGTAGTATCACTTTTAGACAAAAATGAATAAAGAATGGAAAGGTAATAAAAAGGGCTAATAAAATGGAACTAAAAGTGGTAAAAGATGTAATAAAATCAAATCGGGTTCAATCAGACGTTATATTGAACCCATTGAGTCTTGAATCATTACATACTCTTTAGTGATGTTAATGGTTAAAGAAGCAATGTCAACCACTTCCCTTGAGGTAACTCCATGATAGGGAAGATGTGTTGTTAGTCTTTTATTTCCATACATTGAGCCTTTGTTGTATCGGTTCATAGATCATCATGTAACAACTTTGCAACAATTGATGGTTTGTGAATCGAGTCTACTCCTCCCTTGATCAATTTCATGATAGGGAGAGGTAAAGAGGATAAACATCCCCTTGAAACATTCTGTTTTTGCTCTGTTTCAATTATGTAACAACAGAGTAGTACCCAAAAATAGTGGCCTACTGGCCACCCTTCCATCTAGCCGACCACTTTCCAAAACCAGCCGACCATCCTATTTTATGCAGGCATTGTCATTTTTATGGCATAACAAAGCAGAAGCTAGGGCAAAAACAAATTAATCTTCTAACTGCAAACAGAACAGTTTCTAGCAACAAAATAGAGAAGTTTTTGAGCGGATGTTCTCATTCGTGCATGTGCGACTCTTCACTTCCCATGGTCCGTTAAATTAATGCTTTAATAGGAATATGTTGCACTTAATTATTGGCTTCATTCAAAACTTGTAATGGCTAGTTAAATTAGCATTATTTCATTTATTTGGCTTTGTAATATTTAGTTTGATTTGGACATTCATTTGGACCCTCTTGCATGAGGGCAAAATTGTAATATTATATATGTCTTCCAACCTCCATTTCTTTCTCCCTTTTATTTACTCACCTATGATGGTTGCATTCATATTTTGATTTCTTATCATTACCATGTATAAATATCCATTTTTGCATGCATTGGGTTCGGTTCATCATTCTAACCATATTGTCATTTCTTACTTTCTCGAATACGTGCACTAATCTCATGTTTTGAGTTGAACCATGTGCCATGTTAATAGACCGAACCTTGTAGTTGCATTTTGTATGTGTTGTGTTAGTCACTTGCATAGTAGAGCATGCATTTTTTCTAATGGTTTTATTTCTTTTGGCTTCCTTAGTTGAGTACTAGGTGAGCATTTCTTGCTTTAGCATATTGCATCTGTGTTAGTGTTGCCATGTCAAGCATGTTTACCATGAGGTTAAGTGCTTAGTTGATATACATGTTTGAATGCTGATGGATGAAGGCCTTTTCACTTAAGTTGGGATAATTTGATTAATGTACATATGAGATCACTTTTTCAAGTGGTACATATTCAAAACACTTTTCAAAACGAACATGAAATCAAAACGTTCCAAAGTTGGGAAAATTAGTCTATACTTGTGTGCATCACATAGTAAAGATAGCATAATAATCAGAATAAGAGCATATATTGTACATGAGAATCACATCATGATTAGTAAAGGCCGATCTTTGATCGAGTGAGTGGGATGCTCAATTCATGACCTTCCGCTCTCATACCTAAGTTCCCGAGCCGAGACACTTAGGTTATGATAGACAAGTGGCCTTTGGCATGAGTCACGGGTTTTCTAAATTTTTCAAAAATATTCAGGTGGCGACTCTGAAATCTGGCAATGCAGTCTGTTTTTGGCATCTTTGGTAATTAAATGGATTTTTCTAAGATTTGCCTTATTTGGACACATATGTGTTCTTTCTGTTTCACATTGCACTTGTGAAACCAGATAAAAAACCATGGGAGTCTGAACTTTAGGGCTATCATACCCGAGGAGACTAAACCCCTCTGAGGAGCATGAAAAAGCAAGCTACAATTTCTGGCGACTTTGCTGGGGAAATTAGAGAAGTTGACTTGGACTTCATGATGTGACATTTTATTTACAAATATATATTCTTTGCATTACATTTGCATTGGTGATCTTAAATCACTGTGTTTTCCATATGCTATTTTTGGACGACTTACCTAAAAAGCTTGCCAAAAGGCTGGCCGGTCATGGGCTTTGCCATGTTGGAAACACAACCCTTAGATTTGGATTATCACCGTACCGCTTGATCCTTCTTTCACTTCTCGGTGTTAGGTGTGAGAGATATATTAGGTAATCTTGCTGAGGTAACCTTTTGGACCAATCGACCTAGTGCATGTAGTGAGCTCTAGCGACCATTCAACATAGGATATGATACTCTCCTACATTCAGGATGTTATGAAACCACTTGTTTAGATAGTGAAATTCTAGATCACACCAAAATTCTAGACCACTCCAAAGCTAGGACAGAGAAACCATAACTTCTCATACACTACAACAAAACTGAGTTTTTACGGCTCCACATTAACGACATACAGTAAATGCAAGCCGTGATTTCTCACTTTTATGACTTGTTTTTTTGGCATGTCGTAAATAATTTCCCAACCACGATGTGTCTATCGTGTAGGACGTGAATGCTAATAATGATGATTTTTTTACGGCTTGCAATATTAGTCGTAAATAATAAAACTTTCTACGACGTGCATATGTTATGTCGTTAATACATCAACTATACACGACACATATCTATTAGCCATTAAAAATATTGAACATTTCACGGCACACAAAAACTCAACCGTTAAAATATTACACTTTTTATGGCGCACAAAAAGTTAGCCGTTAAAAAGTATACTTTCCACAACGCACATATGCTAGCCATTAAAAATATTTTACTTTTCACAACACGTAATTTCTGTCGTGAATAGTGTGACTAAAATAAAAATAGGCGCTAAAATAAAAAATTTAAGCGCCAAATACCAAAAAAAATTTAATAAAAAGATAAAAAAATCCCAACTCTTTAACCCCAAAACCAGAAACCCTAACCTCCTACTCATCATTATCAACAGATCAAACCTCTACGGACTCCTCTACACTCGATCCAATCATCCACATCATATACGGTCCAAACCATACATGGTTACACTTCTTCTCTCTCTCTCTTTCTTCCCTCTACCTTCAATGCCACCACCATTGCCACTATGACTACCGCGCCGCCGCCATCACCTTCGTTACTGCCCTCTCTCTCTCTCTCTCTCTCTCTCTCTCGCTCTGAAACCCATTCGATTTGAAGTTTCAAACAAACTCGCTCAATTTCAGAACTTGTTGCAGATTTTGAAGGCCACCAGATTTGCGCTTCTCTTCCGATTTTGGTTCTTCTCTCTTTCGATTTTGAGAGTTTTGATTTTGGTCCTTTGGTCAATCTAGATTTTGAAGAATGTATATACATTGGAACTGATATCTTGCATGTTTTGTTGCTGCTCTGTTTTGTTGCAGGTCATATATTGGAACTGATACATTGGAACTGAGTTTCGATTTTGAAGATTTTGCTCAATCGATCGCTCAGATTTGTAAGTTTTTATTATATATGATATATATATATATTACACAAAATCATCGATTACAACATCCAAATCTCGCTCAGATTTGTAACTTATAGAACATATCTTGTTCATGGGTGAACAATACACAAAATCTATTTGATATATATACGTGTATATGTGTTCTCTCTGATATTGAGTTCATTATTTTGGTTCTATATATATACATGACCTATATGTGTGACTGCTTGTTTAGGTTCTTTGGATGATTTTTAGTTGTCAACTCATTTGATTTTGTTTATGCACTAGTTAAGAATGTTTAATTTTTTTTTTCAAAAGATTTAAATGAATAGTGACAAATGCAAAATGAGAAAAAGAGAAAAGTTTTGTTTAAACTATATTTGTTGCAGATGCTTAATTGTTGTCATCAGCTTGTCTATTTGTTTAGTTTCACATATGTAAAACAAGAAAAATATCTATTTAATTGTCCTTTATTATTTTGTTTTGATTTGTAGCATGCTTATAATCCAGATGAGGACTGTGTGGAAGTGGAAGCAAAACTGCGGGGGAATCTGGAATCTTTCTTAGAAACTACAAGATCCTTCAACATGATTTACACCAAGGTGTGCATTTGCCTCTTCCTTTCATTGGATTGTTTACAACTTTGTTGTCTCATTTGTCTACTCTATTAGAAGCCCAATCAATCAGAGCATACTTTTATTTTTCATGGCTGTGAACATGATCCTCGACACACTTTTGTAGTAATGTAATGACAAGCCAATGCTTTTCGGTGGACATAGAAGGAAGGCCCATTTATGTTACAGCTCAAACTTTACTATAAGTTTTTGAGACAAATTATCAATTCAACATTTATGCAAGCTTATGCTGATTTTAACATGTACTTGATACTCAAGAATCTTAGTTGACATAATAATTTTGTTAAAGTGGAGCATGTGTGTGTTTGTGTGCGTCCAGGGCATGTTGGGATGCTGGCATCTTTGTTTACAGAAATGTGGGCATGTTCTTGCATGTGTATTTACTGCTAATATATTTTGGATAATTATTATGTTTTGTTTTTTGTAGGAAATTCATCTTTGGATGCACGTAATGGAGGTACCACAGCTTCATGGGTTTGGGCCAGCTGCTAATCGCTTGTTAGAGGCATACAAGATGCTTTTGAAGGTAACTTGGTACTAAATTCTTTTCATGTATTCTATTACCTGCTAGGCAGTGGTTAGGCCTTAACGGATGAAAATTTTGTTTGAGCTCCTCGGAAGCCAGAAGCCAGTTCTTTGGTGTGACCTGACATTTGAAAACACTTCCAAGTACATATTGGTAGTTTCATCTATTTCTTCTCTATGTGTATTTATTCTAATCTGTATAAGATCACCAATGGCTCAAACCTTTTCACACTAGACTTCGCATTCATGTAGCCTAAGTGCCCAATTAAGATGGCAAAAATCGCACTGATTTAGTAATACGTTATTATGTATATTTTCATTGTTATTCAAACTCTTTCTAAGTAGTCTTATTTTATGTTCTTCATGTGTTATCTAACTGCTCTTAACTCCATCCTTGTGGGGGTGGCAATTGTCTAGGTTGGGTGATTTTCTAGAGTAACAAGTGTTTGTTTGATTCAAAATCAACCTGTTTTAATATACAGGTCAAAAGTCTAAACCCAAACTTATTTAAAATCATATAAACCCCAATCCTCTTGCTTAACCCATTTCATAGTATTTTATAGTTTAAAACTTCTTTTAACCTAAACATGCGGCTTACTTTTAAATTATAAAATGTCTCAAATAATTTCAAATTTATAAAAATAATTATATTATATTATTAATTAAGTCTTAATATAATTAGTATCAGTACCTTTTTCTATCAAAAAATCCAACATTTAAAAAAATTTCTCTAACTTTTTAGTAATCTCGTAGACCTCGACCCAACCTTAAGAAGCATGGATATAGTGCCTATATGATGTGATGCGGATGTACTGACATATTAGTTTCTTGAAAGTCGGGACACATATGGGACATGATAGCAAATAGACACATTTATATATATATATATATACATGGAAATAATAACAATTTATTAATTCTTTACGTTACAAATATATTTATATTTTATTAGATTAAACTAGTAATCAATTTTCACATTCTATGTGTTGAAAAGAAGTCCTAACAAAAAGTTAAAAATCTACTTTTAAGCTTCTATTTTCCATACAAATTGAAAGTTTTAGACACTAATATTTCCAAAATTTGAAGCCTTAAGGAAGTCCCTAGGGGACATCCCATTGGCATAGGCCACATTTCCTCAGTAATGAGACTCAAGCTCGAGTCTCCTTACCTTGCCTAGACCCTAAAAAAAAAAGAATGAAGCCTTTAAGGAAGAGAAACTAATATGGGTAAATCTACTCTTAATAGGCATAAATTAATAGGAAACCACTCCATGGCCTCGAACTAAATTCATTGGTTGTTAAGACATTTTTGACATATCTATTGTCTAGCATTCATTTTTTAAAAAAAAAAATAATAAAATTTAAACATGTACAATCCAAATCTATCTAACCTCTCTAAAAAAATCAAAACTCTATTGGCTAGCATGGATTTTTTTTTAATATAAAAAAATATAAAATACATCCAATCCAACTCTAATAAACTTCAACTCTAACAAACTCCAACTCTAATAAACATCATCAACATTCGATTTTTATGCTTGTTTATCATAAAATCAAAGCTTCTATTAATGATAATAAAAAACTGTTGGGTACAAAAGATGTCTGTCTCAGAACTCTAGAACTCCCAAGGTAACCTTGGGACTACTATTGAGAAACACCAAAAACTTTGAGATACAAGCGATGATCCACCCTCTCCATTAACTTAACCCTGACTTCCATATTACACGAAAAAATTCCAATACACATGACTCTTAAATCATTGCAATTTATAACTTGCATTATATAATGCTCAATGATACAGTAAGGTTGATAGGAATGAACTTCATATATGTTATATTTCATGTATGCATTTTATGATATTTGTTCTATGCATTACAAATATTTCATGCCTGCTGTTTTATATATGTTTTGGTGAGTTTCTTTTTCATGTTTTCTTGACATCATAAAATTGCTGACATTAACATTTGATTATTATTTGCAAAATCAGCAAGATAACTTCAGGACTACTGGTGTAAACTGCTATCAGATGAAATTCTGAATTTCGTTTCATGTTATGTTCTTTACTTGGAGCATGGCATTTAGGGATGTTAATCATAAATCATTATTTGCTTCATAGAACTTGTTCAGATTTCTTTTGTTAAGCATCTTTCATGGCATTCTTCACTTGGCAACATGGCATGTAGGGATTTTAATAGTCTTATTTCTTCCTAGAACTCATTTAGTTAGATCCATTTATGTTCCTTGAGTTGGTAATTCGTTGCTTTTTTATTTTATTTTAAATATTGCTTATGTATTTGGCTTGTCTTAGAATCTTCTAGGTTACTGCTTCAAGTAAAAGATGGAGACAGAGGCAGTTGGATCCCCTCCTTTACCACCACGACCTCACCCTTGCAAGCACCTAAGCGCTGCCACCCATGCCACTAGGCCACAAGAAAGGCCATCGGCTTTCCCCTTTTGTTAGTGTTTCTTATTGTTTCCACATTCGCTATCTTTTTGCTAAATGAACTTATGGTGGTTTATCCTTGAATATGGGTATAACTCCATTCTTTAGTCCTTTTACTGTTAGGGATTGCCCTTTTTTCATTTTTAATGCTGCTTACAATTCATTGTGTAGATGTGTCTACAACTATGATATTAACACCTGGACCTGTGATTGATTTTCTTTTGGCCAATCAGAATGCACTGGAACCTCGTAATATTGACTTGGCAAAGGTAATTTATTGGTAGTTCGTTCTGTATTTTATTTTTATTATCTGTCTATTGAAATTTTAATTGTTTGGACATGTTTAGGCTAAGAAAATGCTAAAAAATATGAGGGTTAAGACAAGGCACAACAACATGGAATTTAAGATCATAGGCTTAAATTCAGTAACTTTGTGAACTAATTTGGTAGATAATTGTTTTTGTTTTATGCTTTTAAAGCAACTCTTCACCCCCATCCGAATAGAACGGTGGGCAGTTGTCAACTTCTCTGCTCATTGTGATACAAGTCATCTTTCCTGAGAACTTATTAACTGTGGAAGGAAAAGGGCATTGTAAGTACCGTGTATTTGTTTCTGTGATAGGTATTATTGTTTCAAACAAGCTTTGCTTGATATAATTAATTGTTTTCTTTTATGGTCAGAACATTGAACGTCCGCATACTCTAGTTGAGGAAGATCGACAATATAGAAGGTCTACCCCCATAGTACGAGTAGAAAAGATGTTTGAATTGATCAATGGTAAACTCCCAGGCCGCCCTCCATTTCTTCTATATGTCTTGCCAGAGAAGAAAAATTCTGATATTTATGGTAAGATCTCTGTATCTTTTATTTTTATATTTATTGTTTTAAGGCAATTTTACATATAATGTTCTAAATTTTCTTTATGTTGTCAAGGACCGTGGAAGAAGAAAAGTCTGAGTGACTTTCGAATAACCACTCAATGTATTTTATCTACTAAGATCAATGATCAGTATCTAACAAACGTCCTTCTGAAGATTAATTCCAAGGTAGTCTGGTAATTAAAGCTCAGAAAAATGTAAGGCTATATTTATTTAGTAATCTTTATTGTGGTGTTGGGGATGTCAGTGTGGTTGATGAAAACCCTTTTTTGTTGTAGTGATTCTAAATAAGGTTGTTTTCTTCTTTTCTTTCCTTTTTTTTAAACCAGAAACTCTACTTTTATTGTTTTTCCCTACCTGTATTAAAATCTCCTGGCTCAGTTTTTAAACTTGAAACATTAAGAACTCTCCCTCTTTCTCTGTCTCTCTATCTCTCTGTCTGTCTATCTCTCTCTCTCTCTCTCTCTCTCTCTCTCTCTCTCTCTCTCTCTCTCTCTTTATAGGGAGTCTCTTTTGATGATCTGCAGATTTTGAGAGTTATATTTGGAATCTTTCCTACATATTGTGATAGATAAAGATGCAAACATCACATGAGCTATATTAAAAAAAAAATTTGGTTCTGTTAAATAGATTAAGTATCTTCTAATAATCAATATGTGAAAAGCTTGGTAATGCATTAGCAAACACCTATATTTTTTATATGTGGACCGTGTTAAATAATGCTGTGTGTAATTTATGTTCCCAATGTGCTCGCATATATTCAGTTTGCAAATGTCGTTGGCATATATTATTGTTAATACATGCAGGGGTCTTCTTATACTTATCTTGCTTTGGAATTTTTTTGGGCATGTACTCTTGCAATCTGACCCATTTCTCTTCTTAATTGGGAGGATTGATTCGACAGTCCATTGCCAGCAGCTTTTGATCGTGTTTTACAAGTTTTCTTTAGACTCTTTTCAAGACTCGATCAAATCATGGCCACATAGTAATGGAATACATATTAGTCACATTATTGTCTGCTACAGTTTGGTGATGGTGGTGGCATACAATCTCTGGTTTCCTTTGGTGCGTTGAGGAGCTTGACTAGGCACTTCAAGATTTCATTCTAGATTTGTCGATTCTATGTATATTTGATTTTATGACTTTAAAATATATGACCATGCATTTAAGATTTTCATTTTGGATTTATTGATTCTATATATATGTCATATCTATATGGTAATCTAAACATTTATACTAGTAACAATCAAAAAAAGGTTTTGCTTTATGTGGATTTTATTTGTATATACGTTGAGACTATTGAGATCTTGAATTTTTGCTAATTTTTCATTATGACATTGCTTTTATGGGGCCATTGAATTATCTTATTAATTTTGGAAATATTTTGTTGATGTTTTAAAATTTCTTGATCATTTGTTAATACCTCAAGAAATATTTTTGTCCCTAGGTCGTTGATTTTTGTACTTATGTGAAGTTTCATTCATCATACAGACAAGAAATGCAACAAGGTTAGTTGCTCCAACTATTTCTGTGGTTTAGGTTCCTTAGCACATACATTGGGCACCCTCATCCTTGTGATAGGAGCAAGTGGATTTACTACAGCTGCAAAGCTGGAAGACTTTGTGAAATAGAGCTTGGAGGAAATGGCTGAGGCCTTCATCGCACAGTACTCCTACAATACCCAGATCGAGGTCACAACCCGTGATCATGAAGCTACCCGTTAGGAGCCAAAGGAGGGCTTCTCAGACTTTGTAACGAGATAGAGGACCAAGGCCTCTATGATGACTATCAGGCTATCCGAGAAGGATCAAATCAGAATGGTGATCCATAACCTACAAGGGAGATTATTACAGAAGATGATAGTCTTGCCACTGTTTACATTCGCTGAGCTCCACAAGATAGGGGTGCAGATTGAAGATGCGATGAAACAGGGGTTGATCGCCAATGAGAAGGAGCGGCCCAAGAGGCCCTTTACACGTAGTTCCAATGTAACCACGATTGGTAGCACTTCTGCACGACCTTCAGATGTAAGTATGGTCACCACCACACCCAAGACTGCTAACCCTTTTGCCAATACATCCAACATAACTCCACAAACCTCAACCAGCCAAGCCTGATCTCAAGGGTCTTTACCCTGCTCTACATGCCTTTATCCAAAGCCCTAGGAGACCTGATAAAAATGGGGCATCTTAAGCCACTAGAGCCTCACTCTTTACCCGATCCTCTCCCCCCGAAACACAACCCGGCCAAATAATGTGCTTTTCACCAGCAGCACGGCCATGACACCGATCAATGTTATAGGATGCGTCATGAGATTCAAGATCTCATCAACAATAAGGTGATAGCACCTCCCCAAAAACCCAATGTCACTACAAATCCTCTCCCACCACATAATCAAGTCCCTCCACCCCGGTATATAAACCTCATCAACACACTGGCCGTCCTTTATGACCCCAGTATATATATCACGCCTTCCCAACTACTTAAACCAATGTTGTTCATCTTTGAGAGCACAGACTTGTGCATGATGAACGCGTCTATACTCCAACCTGAACCCGTAGTGGTGACTATGGTAGATGTAGGGATGATGACCTTGGTGGAAAATGTCAGTCCGTTGCCCGAGGGCTCGAGGACTTATTTGAAGGGGTGAACAACCCATATTGCTATATTGTGCCAATCAATCAAGCTAAGCCCGAAGCGGTTTTGCTGGCTGGGATGGTGGTCAATGTAGTTTGAAAGGATGGCCCAAGTCAAGGATTAGATGATCTAGTTGACCCAGAGGAGGACATAGATAATTTGTAGTTCTTTGATGAACAAGATCAATGGGACATGCATATTGATTGGTTTGATCTGAACGGGTCAACAGACAATTCTGGGTGGTTAAGTGATGAACCCGATAGGGATAAGGGAACTGAATTGAAGCTGGAAGAACAAAAGCGGGAATCGTTGCAATGGCCAGAATGGCCGATGGGAAGGGTAAATTGTTGGAAAACATCGGTGTAGAACAATTGGCTCATGAACTAGGTATTGTTAGTACTGTACGTACAGAGGAAGAAGTCGCACTCGAGTGTTTTGAGCAAGAAATGGGTGAAAACGACCGGAAAACTGGAAAAGCCTAAAACCCTGCGGGGGAGATTTGTGATGAGAAGATAATCCGAACGGAGCCGGACAAATGCTTGTCGGCTGCCTAAGGAATCTAGTGGGATGACGACGACCTACACCTGGCTCATACCGATAAGGATTGGGGTGAAGACCTTCCTGATAACACTTGGTATTGGAAGAGGTTGACCATATGACAAGAAGTGGCCAATATTTCAAACCACTGCATCTAGACCAACCCCGAGGCATCCAAGAAGGATAAAGAAGTCGAGAAGCAAAAGGAAAAATAGTTGGAAGAAGAGACTGTGTTGAAACAGTTGAAAAAGATTCAAGCTGATATATCTATCTGGGGTCTGCTTATGGCTTCACGAGTGCACAAACAAGTTGTACTGTCGGTGATGGATAAAGCTAAGTTGTCCATCGACACTACCCTGGAACAACTGGTAGGATTAGTCTTCCCAGGAGGTGTTGTGCTAACTCTAACCTTCTCGGACAAAGAACTGCCGCCGAAAGGCTCTGCACACAACAAGCCTCTATACATATCAGTAGAGTGCCGAGAAAAGTGGGTGCTAGTGGTATTGGTTAACACCGAGTCAGTCATCAACGTCTGCCCATCGCGCACAGCTTATGCCATCGGCCTGAAACCGGCGAATTTCGTGCCTACAGCCCAGGTGATCTGGACGTATGACAATACAAGCAGAGAGGTGATAGGAACAGTACAGATCAGAGTACAAATGGGTCCAGCTCAACAGGATATTGAGTTTCGTGTCCTGGATGTTCCAACCACTTTCAACTTACTACTTGGACGACCTTGGCTGCACCAAGTGAAAGCTGTCTCTTCTACCCTCCACCAAATACTGAAGTACCCCCATGGGAAGGGGGTGGCTATTGCATTCGGGAATTCATCTATACATCCTCCGCCAGAGGTAACTACACCTATGCTGGAGATTGTGCATGGTGAAGAGGATGTTTTCCTTTCAGGGTTTTCCTTAGCTGAGGCCTAGGTAATGTAGAATATCTTGGCTATTGATGAGGGCTTGTATGTTAGCACCCAATTATATACTTTACGAAGAAGCTCCAACACGTGCCAGGAATGGGACTAGAAAGGAGTGAAAGCGTCACTACATTGGCTGATGTGCCACATAATCTGCATGCCTTTAGTCTTAGCTATACACCCACCAAAAAGGATTGGGTTAGGAAAGGGAAAGAAATGGCCGACAGAGCTAGAGCTTAGTAGACCGGCGAGCACTATGAACTTGTGCACAGACCAAGTTGGGGAACCTTGAATGGTCATTTTGTTCGGGAGGGAGAAGACTTCCCATTCTGTGGTTTCCCCGAACCTTGGTTCAACTCTGAGAGGCAGCGGGTTCCTAGCTTTGAGATTTTCTTTGACTTGCAGCTACAAGACAGTGATACAGAGGAAATGGCTGAACCGACTATTGAAGCTGCGAAGAGCATAGAAATTGATTCCAACAGCAGTGAGCTTGAAGTAGGAGTAGGCATGTCTCCTTTCGGATCCTCCGATCAACTCAGAGAGCTTGGGGGATAACCTGACCGTTTCCATTATCGGGGACCAACTAGGTGTGAACCTTTCTAGCAGCATCTTGGATGCATCTGAAGCACCATCCCTCATTTGGCAGCTGGAAGAGGGCTACTTGTCTTATAGTTCTAAGTCAGGTAGTGAACCAGAATCTAATTCCACAGAGTCTGTGGAGTCGGAATCAGATTTTGCTTCTTCTGAGTCTGGGTCCAGTATTCTTGGGCTTGATAACCCGGATGCCGAGGTTTTGTCTAAGTCGTCCTTTTCTTTTTCCTTTGAGTCGGTTGTAACCGAGGAACTGGATGAGCTTGACCTTGTGTGTCACGACCCAAACCCACCCCTAAAAGTTTGGTCCATGACCGGCCTGTACATAGGCCTCAAAACAGAATTTTAGAATAATATTTAATCACATACGGGGCCTTAAGCGGAAGCAATATCATTAAAAGGCATCATCCATTGGATTTAAGCATTTAAATACATTTCCAAATATACATATACAATCACAGAATTTATATAGATCTCACACACACTTATATAAAACTTAATAATTTATATGACTCCCAACAATAAATTAAGGCCTCTACGTGGAGACATACCCTAGGTGACTTGGCAGACAGGCGAACCTCAGTACCACTCTAGTGTCAATCCCCGATGGCTCACCTACAGAAATATACATAAAATAGAATGAGCAAAGCTCAGTGAATAATAGCAATGTAAGAAGGTTAATTGAATAAACAAAACCTTGGATAAAGTAAGTAGACAGATACCAACCATATACAGGTCTTATCCATAACTATATTTCAATATGGTCTTAGGGTCACATATAACACATACTGGCTTCAAGCCCATGCAGAATACAAAGCGGCCATAGGCCCAACACATTATGCAGAGCGGCCTTAGGCCCAACACATTATACAGAGTGGCCTCTGGCCTAACAGATTATACAGAACGGCCTCTGGCCTAACAGATTATACAGAACGGCCTCAGGCCCATATATAATACAGAGCGGTTGTAAGCCCAGATATAATACAGATCGGCTGTAAGCCTAGATATAATACAGAACGGCTGTAAGCCCAGATATAATATAGATCGGCTGTACGCCCAGATATAATACAGATCGGCTGTAAGCCTAGATATAATACAGATCGGTTGTAAGCCCAGATATAATACAGAACGGCTGTAAGCCCAGATATAATACAGAATGGCTGTAAACCCAGATATCAACAGATTGGCCTCGGGCCCATTATTAGCAAAACAGAATGATTCCAGATACACCAAGATATCATTATTCCATAATACACATATGTTCCATTTGTTCATCATGAATTCAGATAGTTAACCTGCAGATAACAAAACGTCAGTATTAACTATTAACAGTAAGCAAAACGTACTGCTACAGTACTATTACTCAATAGTGAACAAAGACTTTCCCATGGTTTATTACAAGTCGACATAGTTATCTTGCGGATAACAGAACATTAATATTAACTATCAACAGAAGGAAAATATATCACTGCATTAATAGGGACAAACAATTCACATCATAGCGGCCTCGGGCCCACGTCTATTACTAGGGACAGAACGACCTTAGGTCCATGTCAATGCCATTATTCAAGCATATCAATTAATTGAATCAAAGCACAACATCCATGGAATAGACCATTCACAAATAACAATACATAAATCATAATCACAGGAAGTAAGTGAAACGTATTGTTACACTACTATTACTCACAGTGATCGGCTCCCCGTAGTAATGGGACGATGTCCTCGTCTCGACCTACAAGTACAGTGCACAATACATAATATGAGATTATACCCAATCCTTTACTTATTCTCTTTGATCATTCAATCAATTAGCCATGGTGGTACCAAGCTCATTATTCCTTAATAGGTTATAATCCATGTCTCAGAAAATAGGAGAAATCGATGGGAAATGGTTTAGGTGAAGAAATGGTGTAAAATTGATTGACATAAAGTGAATAGTTGTCACTAATTTGGGCATAACTATTTCTATATTTAGAATTTGGGCGTGAGACCATAGCCATTGGAAACTAGACTTTTGGGGCTTGATTTTAGGCTCAAGAATAACTCAAAACGGAGTCCCGAGGCAAAAGATATGTTTGTTCAAAGTTGGCTGAACAGAGCTGTCTCCCACACGTGCGGGAAACAGAGCCGCACGTGCGGCCCTGGGCAGCTTGCAGTCCGAAAATGGCTGAAAAAATGGAACTTCTCATTTTCAAAATCAAACCTCAATTCCATGTAAATCAAAGCCCAAAACCCTTTAATACATGACAAATTTCACATTATTAATCTTCATCAAACATCATAACCTCAAAATAAACAAATATAATGACTTTAATTCTTCAATCAAGCAACTCTTAGGAAATCAAGGTTCAATCAAATATATACATAGAACCCTAACTCAAATGGGTTCAAAGCTTCCCTTATTATCATGATTTCATGAAATTGATGCCTTAAACGTAAGGATTCAAGATAATTTATCATACCTTAGTTCACTCTTTGACTTTCTCATAGCTCTCTTTAATTTCCCCAAGCTTCCATGGTTGATCTCCTTCTTCTCTCTTCAATCTCTTCAAGTCATCTTCAAGCTCCCAACAATGGTGAACTCTCTCTCTCTCACTCTCTCTTGGCCTCTCTTTCTCACGGTTCTCTCTCCCTCAGATATTTTGTTTTTGACTTCAAAAAGATGAGTTCACAACTCATATGGCATATCTCTATATATATAAATATATCACACACACAAGCTTAACATAAGGGAGAGCCAAACGTAGCCTTACGAATCGCACAAAATCAAATTTCAATTAAACTTCCCAGATGACTCTAAAAATTGTGCTGATCATAAATATGTCCCCTGTTCTGGTTTCTGAAGCCTCTAAGGCCTTCAATTTGCAGTATTAAGTTAACCATCCAAACGTGCATTAACGAATCAGACAAATTAGATTTCCAATTAATTTTTCCAAATAGTTCTAAAAATTCGCATTAACATACCCAAGTACTCAATTTTGATTTCTGAACCCAAAAGGTCGGTAATTTCAATTTTAAATCCGTAACTCAACAGATAATGCTTAATTCCAATAGATATAATTAAACTAAAACACATCATCTCATAGTTAAATAAAGATGATTTCTTATACGCATTTTGGGGTCATTACATTCTCCCCACCTTAAGAAGTTTGGTCCTCCAAACTTGATTTACCTTAACACGAGTTCGGTTCACAAATTTTGGTTTCCTATCATAGTTCAGTCTTGTCTTGGAGGTTCAATAATCCTCAATCATTGAACAGTTCATAATTCCTACACAATCAATTTTAATGAAGTTTGTTCCAAGGATCACAATTAATTCGCCATTACTGGCTAATCGGTAACCCAATCGATAATAATGCTCAAGTAATCAGAATTAGACTTATTAGTTCGGATAAGATTTCTAACAGACTCCAAATAGCAACTCAAATCCCATAGCAAGGAATTACATGTTCAAAGTAAATTATTAGTAAAATCAAATACGGATCAAACCTTAATGGTCACAATTCCCAAATTACAGTAAGGTATAATCAGTTAAAATTCATGTTTGCTTGGAAGATCTTAAAGTCAACATCATGACATCAAGCACATAATACATTTACCATAAAACTATTATATTCTTGTTTCATATTTAGTAAAACGTTCCTATCATGGACAAAAACATTTTCCAGAAATATGTAATACATAAAGTTCACCAAACCTTTCATAATTACACACAATACATTGTTCAGAGGCGTTATTCAGAAACTTATCAGACCTTTCAAAGATTATTAGATGATGGGATAATTCCCAATAGCATTAAACTTATTTAAACTTTGACAGAACAACCTCTGGGCCAACTTATAACAGATAAGACAGAATGACTTCAAGTTTATCATAGAGCATTCATCAAGCATGCCACAATAAATTATCAAATGGGAAACTCATTCATGCATAGCAAAATATCTTTTTCAGAAACTTGTCATATTCTGAACAATCAGAGTTTCGTAGCATGTCTAGTCATTTTGGGGAAATTATTCGGAAAACTCATCATACCATAAACATGTCAGAAGTTCGTAACATATTTTATCATCTCGGAAAATACTTATCATATAGAACATTTTGTAACCAAGATATAGATTTCATTAAACATCGTATAGCATAGCCATTTTCAAAATCATTTATACGAAAGTATCTTTACAAGGACATTACTTACTTAGGTCTATAGTCAACTCACACAGGATCACACATTATTCATCTATGTCGGAAGTACCGAATGTAATTGATGGTATGACCCCTCTGAATAACATAGATCACATAAATTTCTTTCCAATGAGCACTCATTTCCAGATCACAATAAAGGAACAAGCCTTAAATTAATTCTTATACAAATATTTCATCCATAATCAATAATGGTGAGTTTATGATAACAATACGTTAGGTTCAGAACAAAACGTATCAAAACAACACAAATCGCAGTCTACAAAAGAAACACAATTTTCCTTTTATTCACATTCATTCACAAGAATATATGTTCGAACTGAAAGGAGGAACAAAACTTCACTTATCATCCCATAGAAAGATTCACAACATGACCTTCTTTTTACCAATGATCCACTTCAATAACCCAAGTAATTTGATTAACAAACATATCATCTCATTCTTACTATCTTTCCCTCGGAACATCATAGGAGCTCTTTTCAAAAACTATTTTGAAAGAGAGGATTTTAAGGTCTAAAAAAACATTTTAGTCAAAAGGCTTTGGTCCAAAAAGGGGTGTGAAGTTGGGATTTGAAGCTCCTCTTGCCGAAGAAATCGAACCTTTGCACTGCACATCTTTCATCACCAAGTAAACAATCAGTAGCGCCCAAGTCTTAAGGGCGGTCAAAAATGGGGTGTCTACACAATGTATTGAAATTATTTCTTTGGGTTTTCAAGTTTGTTCAACTCAATTCTCTAGTCATATTGGTCCAACCACTTTGGTCTAATTAGCTTAATACCCCTAATGTGGATTACTTTATCACTCCACTCTGGTCAATTCTATCACTCAACTCTACTCAAGTAGTCATAGTCGGTCCTATTTGTGCCCAACTCTGGTAGTCACCTTTGGACTAGCCAACTTGCTCATGTTCTGGGCTACAAATCAAAGTGTAAAAGAATACTTATGCAAGCAATAGAAATAGAAATATAATTATTAGAATTAAAATTACCAACAATACCTTTTCTGAGTCCTCGGGTTTGTTCGACACAATCTTTTTGGTTTGATTCAATGACCTTAGTTTGCTAGGTTCAATAGCTGTGCTCGACTGCTTGTATCCCCCATTTTTTGAAATTGTCATATTGCAAACCCATCAAGCAAAGGGAAAAAAAAAAAAAAAAAAAGATTAGTTATTATTGTTTCATTTTTATTTCTCGACTTTCCCCTCCCCCTCCTTTCCCTTGGGTTTCCTTGCTGGTCTAACCAATCCAACTTAGTCTACGATGGGGTAAGAACTTGCTTACGAACTAATATGAAAATTATTAATTTTTCAATCACAAAAGTGGTATATCATTGTGTTTCTATGTCTTTTCTATTCTTAGATATATGACCTCATTGTCTTAGACCTGCATGGGTCCCTATAGGTGCAAATAATAGCAAAGCAAAATTATTTGTGTTTCACTTAAAAATATGTTTGAATTGAAGTCATGCCATACTTAGAATCATGTGGCAATGCTCTTTGCCGCAATGAAATTAATAAAATGTCAAAATGATAGGGCACCAATGCATTTCTCTTACGACATTGTCCTAATAACAACAAATGAATGAAACTTTATTCGAAGTACCTCACTTGTGCTTGTCTAGTTTGTGAATAGGCATATAGCTACAGAGAGTTATCGAGTAGTTTCTTATTACCACCACATCTTAAAGATAATTATCCTTATTTTACTACAGTAGATCTAAAAATAATAATTAATGTATCAAAAGTTTGCAAAACTTTTTAATTAGCTATGACAATTGGGTTTAAAAGTTTTCCCCTCAAGCTCTCACATTACTTCCAGCACCTCAACCACTGAGTATTAACGTAATTTGAATATGCATAATCCTAATCCTTGCGACTTGTGCATTGTGCAACTTGTTGGAAAAATAATGGTTTTTTGGTGACTTTAATGCAATATTAAAGTGGGTGTCAATTCTCAATTGAGGTGAAGTAAAGTGGGTTTAGATTCTTTGTAGTTGTAGACGTCCCCGAATGTCCCGAAAGAAATCCCATTTTGTTCATTTGGGCTTACTACAGTTCGAACTCAATGTCACGGTTCTTAATCTGATCTCGCAAAGTGTAATATGAGATTGATAAATCACCAAAGAGTCCAAATCCGGCAAATCGTTTTGAAAACTGATTTTTAGAAAGAAGTGCCAAACATGGACTGCTTTGCCAGATACAGAGTCGCCACCTAAATATTTTATTTTGGGGGCATTTAGGAAACCCTGAGTCGTGCCTAAGGTCACATGTCCGTCATCACCAAAGTTGCCTCGGCTCGGGAACTTGGGTACAATTGGGGACGCTCATACAATGAGCACCCCCGCTCGCCCGATCAAAGATCGGCCACTACTAAACATGATATCGAGTTTTTGAAAACACATGCGTTCTTATTCCGGTTTATTAGCCTAGGATTACTATGTGATGCACACAGCATACAAGTATAGACTAGATCACCTAAGTCAGAACAAAACATCTCATGTTTGTTTGAAAAATGGTTTGAAGGTGCTACCCGCAAGTAGGCTAAGACGTGAATTTGCCACCCTCGAGTGGGCTTAGAAAACAAGATGATTTTGCCACCTCAAGTGGGCTTAAAACTCGCATTTGATGAATTGTTCCGAATTAAATAATCCAACCTTCACCCACAGGCATTCAGGCAGGTAGAACACATAAGCAGTTAGCCTCATGGCAAGCATGCTATCATGGCAGCCACTCACATATATGCAAGGATGCTAAAGCATAAACACTCACCGAGTACTCCAAACCAAAACAGAAACTAGTTAGTAATCAATGCATGATCCTAATTCATGTTAAGATGGCTAATGTAACACATGCAAAATGCAACTAAGATAGGGTCGGCTATTCTAGGATGGCATATGAGATGCTACAGATAACATGTATTCAACTCGGAATTGAAATACAATGTAGTTAGTATGATGTGCCGAGCCCGATGCATGCAAGACAGATGAATGGATGCAAACATGCGTGCATAAGGATGCTAATTGAAACGTGCCCTAAAACTAACCATCATAAGCTGGTAAATAAAATGGAGAAAAATGTGGGGTTGGAAGACATGCATCACACACATGCACACTTATTACAACAATTGTGCCCTCTCTCGGAGGGTCCGAATATATAATACAGAACCAACAAGCTATAGCTAATTATTACACAACTCTAATTAATCAACAAATTAACTAAGTAAGCATGTAAACTAAATGAAGTAGGCTACCTCGGCTCTGTTTTGATTGAAAAAGGATGTATGCATGCTTGAACCGCCTTGTCGGGAAATCCCTCGCGACGTCCCGACTCGTCTTTGTTTGCAATTGATGTCAGAAACTGTACAAAGCTCGAGAAGGTTGTTAACCAATTTTTGCTCCTGGTTTCCGGTTTGCTGTAACAGAGAGCGACAAAGGGGTATGGCAAAGTATTTTCAACATATGTGTGCATGACCACTCTCCCCATCATTGCAAGAGCTCCAGGGAGTGTAGTCCTCGATCCTCGTGCCACCAATCACGCATCTCGATGCATGATGGCTGAGGAGTCAGATTGCACGACTCGATGTAAAATGAATGCACATATAAACACAACAAGGCCTAAACTCCATCATGGGTAATCCGGAGTGTCGGCGACTGAGAATCAACGCACGTTTCGTCACTTAGAGTACGAAACGTCCCTCGTTTCCCGTGTTTGGACTAAACCCTATTCCAAACACAATGCAATATACATGGCATACACAATACAACTAGCAAGCAAGCCTAAACGCAATGCAACCTAATCATGCTAGCACGCGAGGGATGATATGCAAACATGCAACTAGCATACACAATGCTATGAACTCAGAATGGCATAGTCAATGCGCATGAACTATATGGCATACGCAATGCACATACGAAGATGGACATGCACGAAGACATGAACAAAGCATACACAATGCGATGATCAAACATGCGACAACATGGATATGGCATACATAATGCAAGATGGACTTAAACTAAAATGAATGGGCCTCAGCCACACTCAAATCAGTGGCCATACATGATGAAAATGAAGCAACAACACACATGCAAATACGTACAAATGCAGGGGACCCAACCTAAGACACAAAGTGCAACTCCACCAAAGCATGGTAAGCATGAAATATGGAGTACAATCACATATTTTCCAGCTCTGAAATGACATGCAAGATGGTCCCGAATCATGCAAACACCTCACACAATGCATGCTAGATGGCCCAAATACCGAACCTAGTGAAGTGGATTACACTATAGGCATGCAAAGCCATACTCAAATGGCCAAACCAGCCCCAAACAGTCCCTATGCAGGCCAAAACAGTAGCAAATATGGACTAAAATGATGGCTCGCAAAGCATGGAAATAAAGTTCATGCAATGGTCCAAAAATGAGGTATTCATGCACAACCCTCAAATGCATTCAAAGAGTGGAAAACATGGGAATATGGCATACATATAAGCTCTGAAATATGCTTCACAATGATGCCAAAACATGGAAACACCTCAAAATACGCATGCAATAGGCTTCAAAACTCAAAGTTAGGCAAGAGTATTGAACTACAACCATGCATAGCAAACATCATTCGACCATGAGGCCTAAAAATAGAGCTAAGGCAGTCCAAAACATACACAAAATCAGTTTAAGGCATGGCCAAAAAGTGCTAGAATCAAAGGCCAAAATAGCATGCAATGTAAGCTAGTAAAGAGGATTTGCACTACAAGCATGTGAGGTAATCAAGAGGCCACTAAATCAGAAAAATTCAGAGGTATGCCATGCCAAATAAAGCCCAAAAACCCACTAAAACATGGTTAATGCATGCAAGAATGAGATGCTCCTTTGATATGCTATGAAGAGGGTTATTCTACACATGCAAGATGGACATCCAATATGAAAAAACAAGCTCTCGAAAGAGCCTATGTAGGTCCTAAAACTCATCAAAAATGGCCTAAAACATGTCTTGGAAGCATGCAAATAAGGGCTCCTTTGTAAGGCCAAAAATGCTAGAAAACAAAACAAAGAGAGAGAGGGTCACCCCTCTCTAATTTTGGAACTCAAAACAACATGCTAGCCACTGAAAATCCACTCGATTTTAGTGGCTAAAAGGGCAAACAAAGGTCAACACAAATGCTCTAAGGCATGGCTCAAAACAAGGTAAAATGAAGCATGCAAAGGGGTAGATGACCCCCAACAGAAAAATGATCTTAAACAAACATGTTAAGGGCCTCAAAATAAGACTTTTTTTTTAGTTTACACCAAAGCTCAAATATGCTTGCAAGTATAGCTAAAAGATGAAACAAAATAAAGCCTTAAAAGGGAGAAAATGTGTTACCCTTGCAACACAAAAGGACCAGCAACCTCTGGACCACAAAGACAGCCTCTCAACCTCTGAAAATGGCCTCCAAGATGCTTAGAGTGATGATGGAGGGGTTAGGTTGGGAGATGGTATGCAAAGGTGCAAGAACCATGCACTTTTTGAGCTTGGATGTAGAGATATAGAGGGAGAAGTCTTGTATGCCTTAGACAAATTTTTTAAACCTCTCTAAAGGAGAGGGAGGGCCTCTCTTATAGAGAAACAAGAGGGTTCAAGCTTCTTGGAGAAGCTAGAGCAAAGGTTCAAGCTTCCTCAAGAAGCTAGAGCAAAGGTTCAAAAGGTTCAAGCTTCCTCAAGAAGCTAAAACAAGGGTTCAAAAGGTTCAAGCTTCCCCAAGAAGCTAAAACAAGCGTTCAAAAGGTTCAAGCTTCCTCAAAAAGCTAAAACAAGGGTGCGAATCCTCCATACACGTGTATAGAGGGCAGGGTTTGTGCTTACCAGCTGGCACAGCTGGCATGCATAATGCCTAAAAAAAAAAGGGCAAAGAAAAGGTCTCAGCCAGAAAAGGTGACCGATCGACCAAAATAATGGCCGGCCAACCAAGAACATTGCCGACCGGCCAACACTTTTGGCCGGCAGCAATAAAACAGGGCCAGTGGCAACATGCCAAGGCCGGTGGGGTGTGGGGGTGGCCAACAAGCCATTTTCTACCCTCAGAGGCAAAAACCTAAGTGCTTGGTCCACAACCAAGTACAAAACAAATAAGTCGAGAGGTCTTGAGGCAAGGCACGCGGCCGAAACCTCCGAGAACTTAAAACGAACACAAACATGGATGATCATCGAGTGTTCAAACAATGACGTCCAAATCTTAAAGACGGTCAAAAATGGGGTGTCTACAGTAGTGAGATCTTTACACCACAAAAAAAATGACCAAAAAGCATTAAGGTTTGAATGCGAAATTGACTCATTAAGTTGGCCTGATGAAAGAGGTGTTGGGAAAGGTGTAAAAACCTTGTATCCCACATTGATTGTAAAGGAGAGCATTGATGGGTATTTAAATCCCATTTTTTACCTAAGGGTGTGAGCCCTTTGGGGCATCCAAATTTTCTGAAGGAAGGGCGTTATGGATACTTCAAGAATGGAATTGGCCGAAGACTATGGTCTAGTTGGTTATGCAAAAATTGCCACACATGCGCGTGCTCTGCCTACTTTTACTTGGGGCTTGGGCTTGGGCTTGGGCTTGGTCTGTGGTCCGTGATCGATGGATTGTGGATCTTGGACCTTAGGACTTGGGGCTGGGCCTTGGACTTGGGCTTGGGCTTGCTAGAATGGATTGAGTGTGGGGGTTGGACTTGGCCCACCCATCTTAATCTTTTTTGACCAAGTCAGATGTGTGGGTTGTAGGAATATATACACAAAACCTAGTGTGTATAGCCGGTATCTCCTCTATTGATGATGGAATTAAACCCATCAGTTTTGCAGAATTAATGCAAGTTTAATACATAATTTATTTCTGCATTTATAACGGGCCTTGATGGCAGGAGTTTTTTCCTCTCTTCCTCCATGTGTATAAAAGGAGGCCCTCTCCTTCCTTTTCATACCCCAAGAATTTTGTTCTTGTCTTCAAAAGGTTTCTCTTATATTATATTCTTTCTGTAAGAGAGTGCTACAAAGTTTTGTTTGCCGAAGCTATTCAGTCGGTGCATTGCGTAGCTGGTCCAACCATTGTATCCTGGGAGACAAACGTCGAACAACCTCAAGCACCTAACCGATGAGGCCACGAATCTGTTTTAAGGACACTGTCTAGTGCATGCTTCGGTTTGCTTCCTTTTGCTAGTTTTATTTTATTATGAATTTCTATAAAATCCACTATGTTCTTATTCTGAAATTCTAATTGTTTGTTCAATATGAATCTATTTATTTTATGTTATCACACAATTTGTATGACAAACTTTAAACTTATTTTATTTATATTTTTTTCATGAAATTGAGTGATTAGATTCATATATAAATTCAGTTAGTATCTGTCCTATTATAGAATTGCCCAGTATTCGTCCTATTACAGAATTGCTCACTGTCCAATATGTGATTCTTGTCTAATTGACTTGTGTATATCCCTTCATATTGGTGCATGTATATATATATGTTACTGTGCATATTTGCATGTTAAGAAATTTAATTCCTTTATATGAATAGGACTATTCCAATTTATTTAATTTAATATGCAAATCCTTCCTTAATTTGTAGATTCATGATTCTATTTATATACTTGCATATAGAAATTTATTCTTGCTTTCTTGTACATGTTCATTCTGAATAATACATGAGTATAGTTTGTATGCATAAAACAGACTGTTGTTTATCCAATTTATTGCACCCACAGTGCTATGTTAAGGGAGTAGTGTTTAATTTGTGTACAAAACTTGCATGCTTCTAGTTTTAGGAAATCAAAATTATCATACATGAGATGTTAATTCATTTGCATGCTATTTGGCTCTAGTGTAATTTTTATTTTTATAAACATGATTCTTAGTTAGTATCTTTGAATAATAATTGATGATTGTTTCGTGGTAACAACTATTGCATGCTTTGAATTACAATAAAAAATAAACAAAGAAACATATATACATGCTAGTTAGATACATGCTTGGAGTTGCTCACTGTTTTGTATACTGGTTCATTGGCCATTGTTTTTTTTTAATTGTAAATTATGAAATGATATGTTTGATGGTTCTGTTGATTAGAATAATTTATTTCTAGATCTAATAATATAATTTCCATGATTATGCACTTTTTTGGCATGGTCTTTTTTTTTTTTTTTTCTTCTCTTTCCAGATTTTTGTTTTCTTACATGATTTAATCTCTAGAATTTTTTGCATGTTAATTGCTAGAATTATTACATGATTATTGTTTTGTAACAATTTTACATAACTCTTGGTTTTTAGTTTAATGTATTTAGAGTTAAAAAAATGTTTGTAACACATTAGTAATAAGTTCATATAACTCTTGTCAATCAAAATAATCATGTACATGTTTAATGTGCCTTAAGTTCATATATAACTCTTGTCAATTAAAATAATTATGTACATGTTTAATGTGTAATAAGTTCATATATAACTCTTGCCAATTAAAAGTTTTAATTTTAATTGCGAAGTTATAAATTTTATTTTGTAACTCATCTAGCATTTTAATTCATGAGTTAATTTTATTATTAAATAGTTTGCTAGATAGTTTCAAGTTTCTTTATATTGTTTGGTTTGTATTTTCTTGTGGTTTTCTGCTAACTTGCTTTACAGGAATACTTACACGAAAGCGATTGGAAAAACAAATACAAAACCAAATAACTAGTCTTTGGGATGTACAAATCAAAAGTTTGGACCACTAACATATTTGAAAAGGAATACTTAAGTGTGGAAAGGCGTTTAGACTAAATAGAATCCTTATGGATTGGCCATTTTACTGATATACAAATTGAAGGTTTTTTTTTTTTTTTTTTTTTTTTTTGGACCTTAGTTATGGTTTTTTACCAATATGTAAAAGCATTTTATTTGCTTGTAAAGTTTGGAACTTGATTTGGTTTTCTGTAATAAAAACTAAAGGGTTTAGCATTGGCTAAATAGTAGGTCTTATTTGTTCAGAAATGACAAGTAAGACCGATTTGGTTTCAAACCTTTGGGGTTTGAGGAAGTTTTTGGGTTTAATCATTTTATTTCCCAATGTGTTGGAAAACCAAGTTTGGAGAAAGTTTTTGATTATAATCCGATTATTTCCAAAGTGTTTTGATTTATAATCTGATTATTTCCAAAGTGGTGTGATTTTGAGAAAGAAACCAAATTTTAGCATTAGCTAAAATATCTCTGATTTTTATTCAGAAATCATGGGCTCAGTTTCAAGAGTACCGGTTAACTTTTATGAGTGGTGTAATTTTGGTAGCAAATTTTATTTGCTTGAGAATTGGTTTTTTTAAACCTAGTTTATCCCCTGAAAAACTTAATTCTAAATTTGTTTCTCATGGACTAGGAGTCAACATGCTCTTGAAAGTTTTGTCTATAGTTAACTAGGTCTTAAGTGGGACCGGTATGACCCATCCAGTCTTCCTGCAAAACTTTCCTGACCATGTTCGATTCTAGGGTAAGTGGTGAGATTATTTTTTAATTAAATTTAAAATTTTGGGATTTTCTAGTGTTAAGTTTAATTTCTGGAAAAACAAAATAGTGAAATTCTATTGTGATTTTCCATAAATGACTTCAAAAGGTGACAACAAGAAATGTTGTTCCACCTAACAACCTTAAGCCTTGCTAGGTTCTTCAAGGAAGATGTAGAGAGATCAAGTGTGATTAAAGGAAATCATAAGATTGCATGATAATATCTCTGAATTAAGAAAATGCAATTAATATGTTATTTTTGTGTCAATTATAGCATATTTAATTGCTATGTGACTTTGCTTCAAAGCAAAGATGAGATAACCCATTAGGGTGGGTGAATATATTTTGAATTTTTAAATTCCAAATATATTCTTAAATTGGTGGCTCCTAGTGAGTACAAGATCACTGATCACTGAGATAGAAAACTAGTGGTTCTTAAGAGGTGTTAGACTACTAGCTACACAGTTATAAGATTGTGGTTCCTAGTAGTGAACAGATTACTGATCACATGTCAAGACATGATGGTTCCTAGTAATGGAGAGGCTACTGATCATATGTCAAGACATGATGATTCCGAGTAATGAAAGAGTCTATTGATCCTATGTCAGGACGTTATGAATCCTAGTAGTAAAGTGTCTACTGATCACAGGTTTAGACATTGTGATTCCTAGTAATAGAAAGTCTACTGACCACATGCTGAGAAATTAGTGATTCTGATAACACTACTGGTCGTGTTATGAAATTCCGAATAGTAGACTATTGAACACTGGATTTGTGTTTCCTCATAGTAAGACTATTGACTTCAGAGTGATAGGTTGGACTAAATATGTTTGGGTGCCTAATTTGTTTGATGACATTCTGAGAATGTATTTACTGTGATATGATTTTGAGAGTTTCATAATCATTGTGACGCAAGGAATTGTTTAAAGACCCTGTATGAATTTTTGGAAAAGGCCAAAAGGCTTTATATAAATTCTACAAATGTGGAGGTGTTATGCAAAAGGTGGTAATACCTAAACCCAAGAGGGTTAGGATAAGCCTAAAAGTCCATTGACTTTGTATTCAACGGTTATGTACAATATAGCAGTGCATATCGATTTCTTGTGGTAAAGTCTACTATTCTAGATATACACAAGAATACTATCATGGAATCAAGAAATGCATCTTTTTTTGAAAATGTATTTCCTTGTCGTCTCCAAGAAGGGATTCGGAGTTCCATGAAAGAGGTTGAAGGTGACAATGATCACATAGCTGATCAAATAGATGATCACTTAGATGATCAAATTAATGATCAAGCTGAAGATGTAGATGAGCCAAGAAGGAGTAAGAGGGCTAGGACTGCAAAGTCCTTTGGTCCGGACTTCTAGATTTATATGTTAGAGGGAAAACCTCGAACTTTCCATGAAGCTGTGACTTCACCTGAAAGTCCTTTATGGAAAGAAGCGATTAAAGAGTGAGTTTGACTCCATCTTACAGAACCATACTTGGGAGTTGGTTGATCTACCCCCAGGCAGTAAAGCCTTAGGGAGTAAGTGGATCTTTAAAAGAAAGATGAAAGTTGATGGGTCAATTTATGAGTACAAAGCTAGACTAGTTATCAAAGGATGTAGCAAGAAGGCCTGGATTACTTTGATACGTATTCACCTGTCATAAGGATTACATCCATTCGCATGATGATTGCGATAGTAGCTTTACGTGGTCTAGCAAATACATCAAATGGATGTAAAGACAGCTTTCTTAAATGGAGATTTAGATGAAGAAATCTACATAGAGCAACCTGAGGGGTTTTCAGCTCTAGGACAAAATAAGAAAGTCTGTAAGCTTGTCAAATCATTGTATGGTTTGAAGCAAGCGCCTAAATAATAGCATGAAAAGTTTGACAACGCTATGTTGTCAAATGGGTTCAAAATCAATAAGTGTGACAAATGCATATATGTCAAAGACACTGACAGAGGTTATGACATACTCATTGTTGGTAGTAATGATGAGATGATTGGAACTACCCAGAGATTGTTAAACTCCAAGTCTGACGTGAAAGATATGGGCCTTGTAGATGTTATTCTAGGTATTAAGATTACCAGAACATCTGATGGTATTATACTTTCTCAATCTCACTATGTTGAGAAGATACTTGAGAAATTTAGTAAATCAGATACAAGTGTGTCTAGGACATCTGTAAACGTGAGTCTACACTTGACCAAGAATAATGGTGAGAGTGTTCCTCAACTAGAATATTCTCGGGTCATTGGAAGTTTGATGTATCTAATGAGTTGTACAAGGCCAGATATAGCCTACTCTATTAGCAGGCTTAGTAGATACATAAGTAATCCGAATGCTACTCATTGGAGGGGCATTATGCGGGTGTTAGGTTATTTACGCTACACCTGGGGTTATAGGCTGCATTATACCGGATACCCAGTGGTACTAGAAGGGTATAGTGACGCTAATTGGATATCTGATATAAAAGACTCCAAATCCACTAGTGGTTATGTGTTTACCCTTGGAGGGGCAACCGTGTCTTGGAAATCTTCCAAGCAAACGTATATATCGAGATCAACGATAGAATATGAATTTATTGCTTTGGATAAAGTAACTGAAGAAACTGAATGGCTTCGCCAGTTTGTCATGGATATTCCACGTTGGTCTAAACCTGTGCCAGCCATCTATATTTATTCTAACAGCCAATTGACTATTGGACAGGCATAGAGTAATATGTATAATGGAAAGTCTAGACATATTTGTCATTGACATAATTCCATACAACAACTACTCTCAAACGGAGTTGTCACTTTAGACTATGTAAAGTCTAAGGACAACATTGCAGATCTGCTAACCAAATGGTTAAATCGAGTGTTAGTAGAGAAACCATCAAAAGGAATGGGTTTAAGGCCTTTAGTGTAAGGTGTTACTGGAATGGAAATCCAACCTAGTTGATTGGAGATCCCAATATCTAGGTTCAATGGGACAACCTAATTTCGTGTAACGGTGGTATGTCACTGAGGAGGTTAAAACTCCAGCCATTACTTTTTATCAGTGATACTAGCAAGTGTAAAGGTTAAGCTGAGCTTTTAATGACTCTAGTGTGTTGAGCTGTTGAGCTGAGTATAACATGATACTCAAGTAGAGTCACCTATGTGAGTGTGCAGTGGGGTCGCTTATATAAAAATTGACAAGGCCTACTTCTTTAAACCACTCACTGAACCAGGCTCGTGTTCCAGGGCTAAACCGGACACAATAGTGAGAACAGAATGATGGTTGGAGTAATTCCGGTGTGAGGTTTGTTATCTTGGATTACATAAACGACATAATAGTTCAAGACGTCATGTTCACTAGACAGCCAGTAAATCTGATAGACTTCACTAGGAGGGGTTCAAAGCTGAAAGCTACCCTTTCCGATGCCGGGGTTATTCTGTTGCACTCTCTCTGAGTCTTTGTTGTTAAGCATTGTCCATTTGTTGTTATTCGGTCAATTTTTATTCATGTGGGGGATTGTTAGAAAAAAAATAATTTTTTGGTGACTTTAATGCAATATTAAAGTGGGTGCCAATCCTCAATTGAGGTGGAGTAAAGTGGATTTAAATTCTTTGTAGTGAAATCTTTACACCAAAAAAAAAAAAAAGGACCAAAAACTATTAAGGTTTGAATAAGAAATTGACTCATTAAGTTGGCCTCATGAAAGAGGTGTTCAGAAAGGTGTAAAAACCTTATATCCCACATTGATTGTAGAGGAGAGCATTGATGTGTATTTAAATCCCATTTCTTGCCTAAGAATGTGAGCCCTTTGGGGCATACAAATTTTCCAAAGGGAGTTATGGATACTTCAAGGATAGACTTGGGCCAAGACTATGGTTCAAGTTGGTTATGCAAAAATTGCCATACGCGCACATGCGCCACCCACCCGGACCGGGCTGGGTCCTAGTCCGTGGTCCGTGGTCCGTGGTCCATGATTCGTGGATCGTGGATCTTGGACCTTGGGACTCGGGGCTTGGGCTTGGGCTTGCTGGAATGGATTGAGTGTGGGGGTTAGGCTTGGCCCACCCATCTTAATCTTTTTGGGCCAAGTTAGATATGTAGGCTGTAGGAATATATACACAAAACCTAGTGTGTATAGCCAGTAACTCCTCTATTGATGATGGAATTAAACCCATCAGTTTTGCAGAATTAATGCAGGTTTAATACAGAATTTATTTATGCATTTATGATGGGCCTTGATGGTAGGAGTTTTTTCCCCTCTCCCTCCATATGTATAAAAGAAGGCCCTCTCCTTCCTTTTCATACCATAAGAATTTTGTTCTTGTCTTCAAAAGGTTTCTCCTATATTACATTCTTCCTATGAGAGAGTGTTGCAAAGTTCTGTTCACCGAAGCTATTCAGTCTGTGCATTGTGTAGCTAGTCCAACCATCGTATCTTGGCAGACAGACGTCGAACAACCTCAAGCACCCAACCAGTGAGACGACGAATCTGTTTTAAGGACACTGTCTAGTGCAGGCTTCAGTTTGCTTTCTTTTGCTAGTTTTATTTTATTATGAATTTCTGTAAAATCCACCATGTTCTTGTTCTAAAATTCTAATTGTTTGTTCAATATGAATCTATTTGTTTTATGTTATCACACAATTTGTACAACACAACTATGTGTATAACCCTAAGCACCAAAAGCCTTTTAGTATGTGTCGCAGTGAGAGTTTATCCCTGTGAGTTAATCTTTGTAAGCTACAAAAAGCTGTGAGTCCCAAGATGTGGCACTCTACCATGCACCTGGCATGTGACTTGATTCCCACTGTACTACTAAAAACAAATCATTATTTGATACAAAATCCAAAAATATAATTAAAAAAATAATTCAAAAGACTTTGAATAAAAAACTTCCTTGAAATTTATTCAATTGAATTAACATGTTTCGGTGTGACATGGTGCACCTTCGGGCCTATGGCAACAATTCTTTTGGCCAAGTTCACAGTTGGGGCGTATCTTCGAGAAAATGGAGTGCCCATTTCCATTTCAAACTCAAGATGGGCTGAGAAGATGAATTGCCCACTTGCCCTTTCGAACTCAAGATGGCTAATAGTCCGACTCCAATTGAGCTTCACCATGTGCTCCATTTTTGAACATTTATCTTTGAAATTTTGTTGAACATTTGGTGTTTGAAAAAGCCGATAAACAGGAGGCGATGCTAAGATTAACGCCTATAAAGCATTACCATTAATTATGGAAAATGTGTTATTGAGTTTGATCATCATTGTGCTTGGCTTGGGGATATACATAGACTAAGGCAACCATTGTCGATTTGGTGATACATTTGTGAGGAAATAACATTGTGCATTTTGAATGGCATCTTATACATTGCATATCTAAATGCTAAAATAACAAAGACGTGGTATAAATGGATATATTCATGATTTTGTGATTGACTACTGTGGATGTCGGTACCTTTTTAGGTTTCAGGTGCGTTTCCACACTATATTGTACCAACTCATTATCTCACATCAAAAGAGTAGCCACTTAATTTGTATGGGAAACTAAGAAACATTTAACTCTGAAAACTTAACACAAGCAGTAATCTATCACAACCCAACATTTTGGTTCGGGAACTTAGGTACAAGAGGAGAATGTCATTAATTGATGCACCTCCTCTCACCTAATCAAGTGATTGACCTCTATTAATCTTCTATTTTATGAGATTACATGATTAATTAATTCCATAAACTCAATTATTAACCTTAATCCTTTACTAACTTAACAATTAGGTGATTGAATAAACAAAATATCACTTAACTTGGATTTAATGAATAAAACCATGTATTTTTCATAAAATCATGATTTTTCATTAAAAAGAAAACTTTTAACTCATATGGTCTTAAACACAACCCAAATCATGCAACATTCATGAAAAACATTCAAAGCATTCAATTGATCACAAAAGCACATAAACTTGCATTATTTAAAAACAATTCACCAAACAAGCAAAATGCCATGATAGACAAGAAAACTTATCCAAATTCCACCGCGAAGCAATAAGATGCAAAATATGAAATAAATAATATACATACGATCCTAAACATGCTACTAAATATACATAACACAAAGCTAAGCCCGATTTAATGGCTACTAACATGATTTAATGCAAATAAAGCTACTAACACAAAATAACTCTAAACAACACGATGACTAAATTGGGCTTAATGCATGTTTATATCATGATTAAGCTAATCTAAATATGCAACAAGTATACATCTAACTAGAACATGTAAAACAAAGTGCAAAATATGCAAATAAGCTAGCCTACATGATGATTCATGCTATCTAACACCTTAACCACTATCTAAAAATAAAAACATGATCAAATTATTATTTAAAACAAGAGAAACAGAACACTTAATTACTCGTTGGTTTGAAACAAAACTAAAGAAATGCAAGAAAAGGCGAGAAATCCTTGCTTGATTGTTTCCCTCAAGCTTTGGCTTTGATTTGATTTAACTTTCCTCAAACCTTAGATTTACTTTCAGTAGTAAAGTTGCCGTTAGGTTTAGGAATTTTGGGATTGAGGCTGGGTGCAAGGTTTACAACTCAATCTCATTTAAAACACTCAAAAAATGTTCTCAAACTTGATCCCTTTAAAATGAGAGGAGGGAGGGTCCTTTTATAGGCAAGAAGAAGCTTGGGGGCCAAGCAAGGAGCTGCTAGGGTTACCCCATCGCATTCTCCTTGCGCCTCCTGTCCAAAACGCAACAATAGTCCAAAGCAAAATACAACTTTAGACTGTTAGGGGCTATGTGCGGGTGCACTCTACACATGCGAATCTTGGAGATATGTGCACATGCATGCAGAGATGCAGATAATGTGGCACATTGTGAGAAAAGTTAAGATTTTTGTGATAAAAATGAATTTTTGGGGATGAAAGTTACCATTTTTTTTTTTTTCTCAATGACTGGGGAGATTGGAGCGTATGTGGTCCACAGAATTAAGGCGGGGTCGCTTAAGTAGAGGAGTGCGTCTGGAGTACTATGTAATAAATGAGTACCCATTAGATTAAAAGGGAAGTTCTATATAACTACAGCTCTCCTCTCCCTTCCTCCTCTACCACCTCCTCCTCCTCATCCTCCTCCTCTTCTCCATCT
The DNA here is from genome assembly GCA_036172215.1 of Camellia granthamiana. NCBI lineage: Eukaryota > Viridiplantae > Streptophyta > Magnoliopsida > Ericales > Theaceae > Camellia > Camellia granthamiana. Next base: position 116,991,033 of record CM069903.1, read on the forward strand.
TCCTTTTCTTCTTCACCAGATGATACTCGTCCGTGTAGCTCCACAGCTCCATTAGCATTGTTTACCAAACCAAATTTTAAACATAAAGGCCAACCCAACCTACCCTCCCCCACTGGCTGTCAAAGACCTCCAACCTCGCCGCCGCCCTCAACCAATACCCAATCCCAAATCGAACCTAAAAAACTGACCATTTTTTCTCAATTCTGCACTTAACCCACCATTCTATTATTGCACCATTAGCCCCCATCTCCCTAATCTCCACCTCCACCTCTATTTTTTGGCTCAACCTCCATTGCCAACTACCCTAATGTCTAACTCTTCCTTCCATCTCTTTCTTTGCCCGCAAACCCTCTACATACACCACTGCCTCCCTTTATCTCCTCCATAGCCCACAAACCTTACGCCCCAACCTCCATCTCCATTTTCTCTGTTCTTAACCTCTAACAATTAGCATAAAAAGCAATACTGACAACAATAAATCTATAGCCATAGTGATCACTATGAACACCAATGTCGCCTATAACATCAAGAACTCCTTCGACACCGATCCCATTTCATTTCAAGTCCAATCACCATGAACTCCTACAGCAACGAACATTAAGACGACGAGATCTAGTGTTTGACGATGAGCAAGACCAGTAAGATCGAGATCGACACCTTTGAAATCGGTATCGTCGTGGCTCTGATGATTCTACTTCAGCATCGTCATATCTCTCTCTCTCTCTCTCTCTCTCTCTCTCTCTTCGGCCTTGTTGTCTCACTTTATTTCTCCTCATGGGTTTGGTGTCTCGATTTTGTACTTGTCAAGATATAGTAGTGTATACGATTGGGGCAATGGAGAGTCGTGGTGGTTAGGGGTGATGAAATTGGAGGTTGGTGGCAATGGAAAGTCAAAGGAGGTAGAGAGGGAAGGTAGAAATTGGGTGTAGTGGAGGAGAAACATAGAGGTAGAAGAGATGAAGATGGGTAATTATCGAATAGAATAAGGTGCATGATAAGGTTGTTTGAGAAAGTGAACAAAGGGTCATTTTGCCTTTTTACGCTCAAATGAAAGGGTAATATGGTCATTTTGTATAGACAAGTAACATCATTTCTGCAAAATTAACAAAATTAAGGAATCTTGATATTGTCAGTTAAAATAGGAAAGGTTTTTGTAATTATTGAAATCACAAGGAAGATATTTGTATTTATCAAAAACCTCATGGAGATAAGTGTAATAAACCCATTCTTTAAATAAATAGAAACCATTATTGTAATAACTCGACTTTTTCAAATGCTCCATATGCTTTAATTCCCTCATTATATGTGTGATTATGTGCTTGATGTGAAATTCCATGTTTTAATGTGTGAATTACATGTTTATAAATTTATATCTATCGGTTATGAGAAAACCTATTGAATTTGTGACCTTTGGACTGAAAATTGAAAGCCTTAGAGGTACGATAAACCGAAATTGACTTTATAGTTATGATTAGCATGATTTTTAGAACATAATATGAAGTTTTGTAAAAATTTCATTCGTAATGAATTAATTAGCTTTATTTGGCTAAAACTCCTAGAGTTAATACTTTGAAACTGAAATTAACGACTTTAATGAGTTTAGAAACCGAAATTGAGTGCATGGATATGTTAATGGGAATTTTTAGAGCCATTTGGGAAGTTTAATTGAAAATTGATTCAGTCTGATTCGTTAAGGCTTGTTTGGCAAGTATTTTAGCTATATACATATATATGTGATATAAGCCCCTTTTGAGCTCATCTCCTCTCATTTGGTGAGTGAAAAAATCTGGAGTCACCCAAGAGAGAGAAAAAAAATTCAATTTAAGCTTAGAGATTGGAAGAGTAAGTTAAAGATTGGATCAAGGTAAGTGTTAAACAACCTAAATACTTACAATATTTCTTTACTTTCTTGGAATCAAGTCTTAAAATGAAGTTTCTTACATGTATAAGAACTAGGTGTAGACACCCCATTTTTTACCGCCCTTAAGACTTGGACGCGACTGATGGTTTTGGAAGATGTGCAGGGCAAAAGTTCAATTTCTTCGGCAAAGAGAGAGAGTCAAATCTCAACTTCATAACCCTTTTTTTTGGACCAAAATGATCTTGATCAAAAGATTTTAGTCTTAAAACCCTCTCTTTCAAAACGTTTCTAAAATAAAATTTTTACGATGTTCCGAGGCTCGCATTTTGTTAAATGTTGCGCTTTTCGGTAAACCGAGCAAGGACAAAGTAGAAATGAATAAAAGAGAGATGAAATCTTTGAAAAATCTTTCAAAACACCTTACTTAGGGGTTTGAAGTTGAAGAAAAGAGGAGAAGAGGGAAGAAATCCAGTTGGAGGAGAAAATGGGCATGAATTGTTAAGAGAGAGTCGAACAGCCCTCGCCGAATCGGGCCTATTCATTTGCATACTTGGAATCAAGCTATGAGGCCACCACCATTGGAAATAAGACTTCCGGGGCTTCATTTTGCACTCAAGAATCTCCTAAATCCAATTCCGAACGGGGGAGATATAGTTGATTGAAGTAGGGCATCACTCCGGTTGGACCGAATCTGCGCGGCTTCACCAAAAGGGCATAACTTTTTCCACAGGAGGAATTTTAATGCAAGGTTTGCGCCATTGGAAAGATAACTTTTGGGGCTTCAATTTAGAAACTTGGACGGTCACCATTGGACTTCCCTATCACTGGCCGGCCACCTTTCTTTCCGGCAGACCCATTTTTTGTCCTGAAAAGTAGCAGGCCGGCCAGAAAATGTGGCAGGCCGGCCACCTAGTTGGTTGGCTGACCACTTTGGCCCTTTTGAGCTGGCCGGCCATGATCCCCTCCCCAAGTGTGTTCCAGATGTGCAATTTGTTTTCCCCCAGACCCTGTACCCGAGGGTCAACCTTTTGGGGGGGAAATTTGAATTGGTTTTCCCCCCTATTTTCCCCCCCTTTCCTCCACTCCTTTCCCTATAAAACCAACACCCTCAGCTGCATTTTAGGGTTACAAAAACTTGTCTTGAGCTCTTTCATTCAATCTCCCTCTCTCTCTATTCCAACCCTCAAAACACCCTTGGTTCTTGGCCATTTCTACACCAATCCATAACTCCACACATCCACACTCCATTCCAGCCTTTTGAAGCTGATTTCTAGAGGCTAGGAGCTCCTCTTCTTGGTCCAAAGGCTGCTGGTTCATTGCTCTTCAAGGGTAAGCACACTTTTCCCCTTTTCTAGCCTTTTCTTGGTTCATTTATAAGCCATACTTGCAAGCATTTATGGGCTCTGACCCGAACTGTAAATAGTCATATTTTGTACCCATCTCCATGTTTTATTAAGGGTCTTTCTCTGTTTGAGGTCTCCTCCTCACCCTTTGTGTTTAAACTCTCTTTTAGGCCTATTTTTGCATGATATTTTAGGCTTATTTGTGAGCCATTTTGGACTTGTTCATAAACTGTAAAATGTCTTTTTTTGAGCCCCTCTTCAACTTTGTTGAAGGCTCTCTACCATTTGGGGCCAGCTGCTGTCCCTTGTCTCTATTCTCTCTTTTAGGGCCATTTTTGCATGATAGATTAGCCCTACTTGTGTTTATTTTTGAGACTTGTTATAAACTGGAAAGAGGCTTGTTTTGACATCATCTTCATGTCTTATTAAGGGTATTTTCTTATTTGAGGTCACATGCTTCCTTGTATGCTTGATTCCTTCTTATTTTTAGCCTTACACCTAAGCTCTTGTTGCATGCTTTGATTGGCCTTCTAGCCACTAAAATCCAGTAGATTTTTAGTGGCTAGCACACTATTTTGAGCCTCCAAATCAGAGGGGGGTGACCCCCTCTCACCTTGACTTGTTTGGTGGTCATTTTGGCCTTCCAAAGGGACCCCTCTTTGCATGCTTCTTAGTCACATTTCAGAGCCAATCTGGTGAGTTTTGGGGCTACCATATTTGATTTTCAGAGTTGTTTTGGTCATGCTTTATGTCTATCTTGCATGTGCTTAATAATCCCTTTGTATGCCCTCTAAAGGAACCCCTCATGTGTGCATGTGTTGGTTGCATTTCCATGGTTATTTGGGCATATTTTGGCATGTTTTATTCACTGATTTTCGTTGGTTTGGTGAGATTCCATATGCTTCATACACTTGCCATATAAATCATGTTCGCTAGTCAAAATTGCATGCTGTGTTAGACCATCTTGCTAGCACCTTTTGGTCATGCTTTGAACTGAGAAAGTTCATATTTTGGGACTGCCTTGGTTTTGTCTTCATGCTTCATGATCAAATAATGCATGCTTTGTATAGCTATAGGTCATTGCGTATGCCTAGTTTTGAGTTTCGGGGTTCATCTCATGCATCGGGCGCCATATTGCCATGATTCGGGGCTGTTTAGCATCATATTTTAGTGCTGAAATTTGCATGTTTGTATGCCATATTCTATGCATTGCCATGCTTTGGCAGAGTGGCATTCGCGCCTTAGGGTCGGTCCTCGGTTTGCGTGCATGTGTGCACGCATCTCGAGTGTCTCTTTTCCATCTAATGGCCACTGATGTGGGTGTGGCTGAGGTCCGCTTATGTTGGTGTAAGTCCATTATGCATTGTGTATGCCATCTTAGTCCTTTGCATTGCGTATGCTAGGTTGTATGTTAGAGCATTGTGTATGCCATGTTACATCGTGCATTGTGTATGCCATTTCATAGCGTTGTGTATACTAGGTTGTATCTTAGATTGCATTCATGCATGTCATGCATTTTGCATTGTGTTTGGGATAGGAGTTAGCCCAAGCACGGGATACGAGGGACGTTTCGTACTTCGAGTGACGGAACGTGTCTCAATTCCCAGTCGCCGACACTCCGGATTATCCATGATGGAGCCTCGGTCTTGTTGTGTTTATATGTGCATTCATTTCATATTGAGTCGTGCAATTCGACTCCTCGGCCATCATGCATCGAGATGCATGATTGGTGGCACGAGGATCGAGGCATGCATACATATGTGAAAATACATTGCTATGCCCCTCTCTTGCTCTCTGTTGCAGCAAATCAGAAATCAGCAGCTTTCAAAAGCCTTGCACAGCATTCCGACATCAATTACAAACAGAGGCTAATTGGGGCATCACGATGGATTTCCGTGCCAAGCAACCCGAACATGCATCATTCATCATCCGAAGTAGAGTCGAGGTAGTCCCTAGCTTGCATGCTAGTTTACAGCTTTCCTAGTTTAATTTGTTAATTAATTAGGATTTTGTAATTATTCGGACTGTATTATTCATTCGGGACTGTATATTATTTATTCGGACCCTCCGAGCGAGGGCACAATTGTAATAAGTGTGCGTGCGTGTGATGTATGTCTTCCAACCCCACGTCTTTCTCCCTTTTATTTACCAGCTTATGATGGTTAGATTAGGGCATGTTTCAATTAGCATACAGTATGATAGCATGTTTGCATTCATTCATCTGTCTTGCATGCATCGGGCTCGGCGCATCATACTAACTGCATTGTATTTCAATTCCAAGTTGAATACTTGTTAGTTGTAGCATTTCACATGCCATGTTTAAAATAGCCGAGCCTATCTTAGTTGCATTTCTGCATGTGTTGCATTAGGCACTTCTGTATATTTAGGATCATGCATGGATTTCTAATCAGCTTCTGTTTTGGCTTGGAGTACTCGGTAAGTTTTATGCTTTAGCATCCTTGCATGCGTGTGAGTGACTGCCATGATAGCATGCTTACCATGAGGCTATGTGCTTACGTGATATACCTGCTTGAATGCCTGTGGGTGAAGGTTGGGTTATTTGGATTGGAACAAATCATTCACTGTGAGTTTTAAGCCCACTAGATAGTGGCAAAACTATCTTTTTCTAAGCCCACCCGAGGGTGGCAAAATCTGCATTTTAAGCCTACTTACGAGTAGCAAACCACTTTCAAAAATAAACATGAAATGTTTTGTTCCAATTCAGGCGATCCAGTCTATACTTGTATGCTGTGCGCATCACATAGTAAATCTAGGCTAATAACCGAAATAAGAACGCATAATGTTTTCAAAACTAGATATCATGGTTAGTAGAGGCCGATCTTTGATCGGCCGAGCGGGGGTGCTCACGAAGTGACCTTCCCCAATCGTACCCAAGTTCCCGAGCCGAGGCAACTTTGGTGATGACAGACACGTGGCCTTAGGCAACGAGTCAGGGTTTCCTAAATTTCCCAAAATAAAATATTTAGGTGGCGACTCTGTATCTGGCAAAGCAGTCCATGTTTGGCACTTCTTTCAAAAAATCTGTTTTCTCAAAACAATTTGCCGGATTTGGACTCTTTGGTTCGGATTAAGAACCGTGACAAATTTGAGTCCTGAACTGTAGCAGTGAGGCCCAAGGGCGGGTTTACACTAGGGTTTGGGGTTATGATCTTAACTTAACCAATTTCATGAAATTGAAGATGTATTCTTTGGATTTGGCTAAGTAAATGGTTGATTCTTGTGTTTTGAGTTGCCTTGAGTTAGATTGTGGGCCATGGCCTTTTTATCTTTAGGTTTTGGCATGTTTTGAACTCATGCATATATGTATATATATATGTTTGTATATATATCAAGATGAAGAAGATGAAGGAAATATGGAAATTAGAGTTGTATATGCCAAATTAAAATGAGTTATGATCCATTTGAGTTTAGGTTTCATGTTTATTATGCTCGTATGTTATGTTTTGAAATGAATTTTGATTGATTTGGACCATATCAATGTCTTTTAGAAGCTTGAAATTGTTGGAGTTTTGGACTACTCAAACAGAGCCCAGGATCGCACGTGCGAGGCTCATGGCCTCATGTACAGGATGCACAGCTGCACGTGCGGAAAACAGGGAAGGCTAATTGAGCATTCTGAAATGCACGTGCGGCACACTTCTCCGCACGTGCGGTGGGGGACTTCCGCACGTGCATCTAGTAAAGAACAATTCTGTCATTTTCTATTGTCCTTTTGACGCTCTGAATTTGTTAAATGTGTATTTAGTCTCTCCGAAATGCTTAAAAAGGGAATGGAAAGTGAACGAATCGGAAGAAGGACTAAACTTAGAAAAGAATGCTTTGCTTATCAAGTTACATGTGTGATGTGTAGGTCACTCGCCGGAGGGGGCTCCTACACGGCCAAAGCACTGTGAGTAATAGTAGTGTAACGATGTCTTTTTTTACATATTACGAATATGCATTATATTTTTTATTTGTGAATGACATACGTTATATAAATTGTATTGCGAGTGGAACAATTGAAATGATTGATCAATGGTATATGAAATGGACCCGAGGTCGCTTTGCTTCTATTATGAATGATGGGCCCGAGGCCGTTGTGATGTGAATTACTTATAACTCCTGGCCTTAGGTCCGAAGGAGATGGAGACATGCTGATGTTCCATCCACCCTATAAGAATATGGATTATTTATAATTCATGGCTTAAAGTTGAGGGAGATGGAGACATGCCGATGTTCCATCTACCCTATAATGTTTTAGAACAGCTGTTCATATGTGGGCCTGAGGCCGTTGTGTATTACGTTGGGCCTGAGGGCGTTCTGTCTTATGTGGGCCCGAGGCCGTTCTAGAATATGATTACAGAGACATGTATATGTTAGATAATATTCTCCATTATTATTATTCACTGAGCCTTGCTTACTCCGTTTTATATATGTTTATGTAGGTGATCAACTTGGAGGCCAGCCCTAGGTCAGCTCTAGGAACCATTTGATGGGCCAGTTTTGTTAAGCCTCCAAAGTGGAGCCTTTTGTCTTTTGGGAATTGTCTCCTCATTTTGTCAAGTCTTTTGAAGCTTGTTGCTTAGACACTTGTGAATATGTAATTTTTGGATTACTAACGTGCATGATTTGTACTTATATATGTGAACTGTGTGTACAAACCATCTAAATATGATTTTCAATGATCCTGGCATATAAGCATTGCTCAATGAATGTTCTATTATTTATTTGCTTCCGCTTTAGGCCCCGTTATGGATTAGCATTTATTTTGAAAACTTTTGCTTTTGAGGCCTCAGTACAAGCCAGTCATGGCCAAACTTTTAGGAACAGGTTTGGGTCGTGACAATTATTACGATGCATCTCTTGTATTATTTGGTTTTGTCAACATAATTGTCGTAACGTTAATTTTTTTTTGATTTATTTGACACATTTGTTCAATTCATTACCATGTGATAGTCATTTTATAATTTCATAGAGGAATTGCTATTTATTCAATATAATTAGTACAGACAAACCCCTACAATAAGACTGTGTTGTAATTGATCACTACAATATTTACTTATTTATATTTTTTTGAACAAGAATGCTTCAGAGCTCGAAATTTCTGAGGCTCGATTGGGCCGAATTCAAAACGACATCGTTTTGATTTATTTTTTTCCCTTTCTTTTATCTGTGAAACCGAGGAAGGAAAAGAGAAAGAGAGAAGAGAAAGGAAGAGAGAAGTGCCATCACCGGCCATCCTTGCCATCACCGGCGCCATCACCGGCCATCCTCTATGTGTATACATAGATCTGTGTATAAACAGATTTTTGTTCTGTGTATCTCTCTCTCATTTGTGGGTTTGATTTGTGAGTTTAATTTTTGGTTTGATTTTTGGGGTTGATTTGTATTGATTTTGATTTTTTTTGATTTGTGGGTTTGATTTTTGGGATTGATTTGTATTGGTTTTGATTTTTGATGTTTGATTTTTATTTTATTTTTTTCCTCTCCTCTCTTTTTTTGATTCTTTGAAAAAAAAAAAAAAAAACCGAGGAAGAATAGATACAGACAGAGGAAGAAGAAAAGAAAAAAAAAATGGGGGCGGGGGGTTGATTTTTATTGGTTTTGATTTTTGATGTTTGATTTTTTTTTTAATTTTATTTAGTAAAAAATAAATAAATAAATAAACTAAGGAAGAACAGACACAGACAAAGAAAGGCGAAGAAGAAGAGAGAAAAAAAAAAAAAAAAAAGTGTCAAAACGATTTAAGCCTCGAAAGATTCAGGTAACGTAGCGGGACTGTTTTTTGAACTTGTTAACTACCCAAACCTACCCAAAAATAGCTTTGAAATAAAGGTAGAACACAATTGTAATGTTATATAGGGTGTTTATAAAGTGGGACCTTGCAGACTAGGCTGGTCCACCAGTGAGCTATATTGCCCATGAACCATGGTACTAGGCTGGTCCACCAATGAGCCCATGAACCAGGGTCCTAGCCCCTATCTCATCATCCAGTAATGAATCTCCCTCTCTCTCTCTCTCTCTCAATAATGCTTTTTTTTTTCTTTTTCTTTTTTTCTTTTTTTTTTTTTTTTTGGGCATGATTTATGCATGTAAAAGAGGAGTATGGGACCTCCCTATCCTGTTTTATTTATAAAGGTTCAACAATAACTATATAATACTTACAGGTAAATGTTAAAGAAGCAGTTTTACAACTTGTTCTATTCAACGAATTAGAACATAAGATTGAAATTAGCAAGTTATAAAATTTATATTTTATTATTTGATTGTAATTTTTGTTATTTAAATTAAATTTTGATAGACATTCTATATAAATTTTTTTTATAATTTTACAATTAATAATGTAAAGAAAAAAAATACTACATATAATCTTTTTTTCTTTTTCTTTTTTTAACACCTTTTGTTATTTTTCACATTTATTTTGCGATAGATTTGGAAATATATGTTTATTCCTATTTGTAATCTCATTTTTTTTTTTTTTTACTTTGTATACTAATTTCATAGATTATTAATCTCTTTGTTATTAATCATATTAATCAAGCATGGCTTAAGAGTACTATTTAATATTGGAATTAAAGTAAAAATATCTTAAGAATATGCAAAAATGGTAAAAGTATATTAATTCCAATAAATAAAAAAATTGCATTAATGCACTATGAATTAGGTTAACATACTGCCAAAAGTCAAAAACAAGCCGTCCTCCTCCACCCCAGCCTGATCATGCCTACCAGACGCTCCTCTCCCTTTGTAGATCCGGTCTCCATTCAATTTTTAAGTTTAATTTTGGATAAATTACAAATATGTTCTCTGAAGTTTGCTTAAATTAATGAATTGCTTTCTATAATTTTAGAAATTACAAATATTATTTTATCAAAATTTTTTATTTAACAGAATTAGCAGAAAAAATAAAAAAAATTCTTAACTATTCTCTTATGCAACAATAAAATTAGATGAATTATTAATTAAAATATATTTCTAATACCATTAAAAACTGTTAATTGAATTCATGATTTATAAATAAAATTGATCATTTGTTATGCAATTGGAAATTAGAAATGGTAGGATGTAATTTCTAAAATCACAAAGAGCAATTTGTATTTTAAGTAAACTATTTGAGGGGGAGATTTTTGAAGTGATGTTATTTTTTATTTTTTTTAGATTTTCATATTGTCATAAGTTTCATACTATCATATACCCTTGTGGCACTAATAGTTGTTTTGCATATCATAACCTTGAGAAAGTTGTCTTTGTTGGTTGTATTGGGTTGTGGTGATTAGGATTTTCCATGTTATGTGTGTTTTGTTATAGAATTGCCAAATAGAGAGATTGTTAGGTTTTTGTAATTAGCAATCCCGTTGGACAAAATTGCATTCAATTGTATTTTGATTCGCTCTATTGTATCTATGAGGTTATGAGAGTTTAGATGCGAATCTAACTCAAGTTATGCCTATGCAAAGAGTTTGTGCTGACATTCTGTATCTTGATTTGAGCATCCTCGTTTGCCACTTCATTGACTAAGTATAGGGATCGAATTGCCCGATTAGCTTGCAAGGATCTAGGGGGCAATGCCCTTGGCAAGTCCAAGACAGCGCCCAGGTAGGATCTGCATTCAGTTGTATTTTATTTCGCTCTATTGTATTTGCAAGGTTACGAGAGTTTAGATACGAATCCAACCTGACTTGTGCATGTGCAGAAAGTTTGTACTGGACATTCTGTATCTTGACTTGAGCATTCTTGTTTGCCACTTTGCTGATTAAGTACAAGGCCTCCGAAGCCAAAAAAGAAGTCAAAGTGGTTTCATTGCTCGAGCAGTCTTTTGTGTGCTCAAGTCGTGAAGTGGATCATCCAGTATCTCTACATGTGTTCTGAACTTCCAAGAAGCGTGTTTTACTGCTTGAATGGTAGAAGTTGCGCTCGAGCGGTGCGCTCGAGTAGTCTTCGCAGTTCTGTTTAGTATAAAGTGTGTCGTTTACTCATTTTAGGGTTACACTCGTCCAGATTTTCAGAGAGGAGTAAAATATAAAGTATTCTGTATTAAAGGCTGTTTATATATGAGTTTTTTAATGTATAGAAGGTGATTGATTGATCAACAAACTACATATTGACAAATATTAAGGGTTGGTTTTGTTCTTTTATTCACAAGAAGAGAGAGGTGTTCATCTGTGGATTAAAAAAAACTTGGGCGAAAAACTTTGATGGATTTCGAAGTGGCTTATCATTATGGATTCGACATGGGCGTTATGGATTCGACATTGGGTAAAGCAATTCTGAGGTGAAGACGGTGGTGGAAGAGGCACATCAAGTTCAGTTCAATTCAAGCATATATGCACTAGGTAATTGAGGATTCTTATGTGTAATTATTTTTTTATCTTTTTAGTATATTGTTTTGTGGTTTTGACCCATGATTTTTTATTACAATTAGAGGTGCTCCAATTATGATTTTTTTTTTTCATATTAAATCGTTGTGTCAATTTGTTGTTGATTTTTTTTATTGGGTTTACTTTTTATTGTTTAAAATTGAATCATAATCAAAATAATATCTCAGCATTTTTTAGATTTTTCATAAACCTTAGGAAGTGTATTTGTAATTTACCCTTTAATTTCTGACACTTTCCTAATTCAACACACAGATCAAATTTAATAGAAGAGTCAGCCCATCAAAATACCACTTAGTTATTCTATTTTTCTATGTAAATATATTGCTCGTTTGAAAACTACATATTTTAGTCAAAAAGTCAAAAAATTACTATAGGTTGTCACATCACTCTCTATTTTTCTACACATCTTTTCATAAAAAGTGAACAAGTTACTAAAATAGTCTATTTCCAAACGAGGCCTAAGTAGAGCTGTATAATGCACTAAGGCTTCGTTTGGGAAATGGGTTGGCTTTTTGGATTTAGCTTGGGGCTAAAAAGTTCGTTAGAGTTGATTTTTTTTAGCTTTTTTAACTTTTGTGAGAGAAAAAGTAAAATGATTATAATTTAGATATGACATTTTATCTTATTAACTATTTTGTCTTTTTGTGCCTAAAAAAGCCACCAACCTCAAAAAAATCACTTACCAAACGAGGGCTAAGTTCCTCGAGTATGATTGTATTTCTTTTGTTAAAAAATTATATAAGATTGACTCATTAAATTTAAACATAATTTTGTACTTATTAATTTTCTGACGTCGACTCGAATTTATTTTGATAAACTTATATGTAATATAAATTAAACTAGCCACGCTCAACTTAATTAAAATTTGCTTCAACTTGACTTAAAGAGTGAACAAGTAAAGTTTAATAACTCGTCAAGTGTTTCATATCGAGTTGAAACTACAGTTTTACATTTTTAAAATCTAATTAACAAATACATTTGATAATTGTTAAAAATGTTATTTTCTTCCATGGGTATTTTAGTTGAGAATTTATTATACTATCCTTGTAATAATGTGGATTCCTTGTAAAAATAAGCTAGAATTTCTCTTAAGTGTAAAATTGTTTTTTAACAAATTTGTTAAAAAGTTTTTTTTTTCTTTTTTTTTCTCTTTTGGTTTTTATGGAAAAAGCATACCAAACAACTTATTTACTTTTAACTTTTTAATGGGTTGTTTGACAATATTTAAAATAATTTAGCTATGTGGGTTGGGTTAGATTGGGATTAAATTAGTTACTAAAAAATAAAATAGATTAAAAAATTAATAAGACAAAATATCACATTCAAATCATAATCATTTCATTTTTTTTTCACAAAAGTTAAAAAGCCAATCCAAACGAACTTTTTGATCCCAAACTAAAAAAATCTCAACTCCAAAAAGTTAACTAAAAAAGTTTTTGCCAAATGACAAGTAGTTTGTTTGCTTATATGCTACAAATTATCACATCAAGCCTCTATTTTTTTACACATATTTTTATAAAAAGTTAAAAAATGAGATCCTAAACAAAGCCTACTACATAAATATATTCATTCTATGCAAATTTTAATCATATGACATTTATCCAATTAGACCAATAAACAAGTCGAGTCGAGTCAAATCGAATGGAGTCGGGTTAAATAATGAATTTTTCAAGTTTGACATTAAAACTTAATTAGCTTGCTTGTTTTTGGTTTTTTAAAAATATTTTTCAGAAAATTCTACTTTCTTGTTTTCCGTGTTTTTTTTGTTTTTATTGATTTTTTTTTATATTTTAAGAAATGTTTTTTAATTTTTAGACAAAAATAACATAAATACACATAAGTACAATTTTTGCGAAAAAAATCTTTTAAAAATTCACTAAATACTAAAATACAAAAAAAAAAAAAAACGAGAACTCAATATATTTTTCGTATTTTTATGTATTTATTAATTTTTTAAAATATTTTTTTATAATTTTTTTTACATTTTAGATACATCTAAGTAAGGTAAGTAAAAAAAATATTTAAAATTTTAAAAATATTTACTAAAAATAAAAAAACACGAAAAACAAAAAAAAATAGACTCAGTTTTAAAAAAACTTAAACCAAACACATAGAATGATTTTCAAAATCAGATAAGACTTGATTTGTTTATATACTAGGCCCCGTTTGTCAAGTGGGTTGGGGCTAAAATAGCCACAAAAAACAAAACAGGCTATTTTAGCCCCAAAAAAATAAAACATCACATCCAACCCATAATCATTACACTCTTCTCTCACAAAAAAACTCAAAAAAGTCAAAAAGCCCTTCCCAAACCAAGCTTTTAAGCCCAGGCTAAAATAGCCAAAAAAGTCAAAAAGTCAAAAAGTCAACCCACTTCCCAAACCCACCCTGAATTAATCTAAAACGAGTTTTTAACTAATCAAGTACAAGTTGAATTCAAATAACTTTATTTTTTATAATATATATGAGTTTATAAAGTCAAATAATACGTTATTCAAATTTAATTTGCAAAATTAAATAACTACGAAATATATTCATATTTAATTTATTTGTCTAACGAGTTGATTTTGGAGGTAGTGTATAATGGTGTATACTCCTTCCGTCTTAAAATATTAACCCCTTATTCTATTTTTTATTGTTCCAAAATATTAGTCCCTCTTCAAAAATCAAGTACAAAAATAATATAAATTTTTTATTTTGCCATTCTTTTAAATTAATAAATAATATAAAAAGTACAATTATGAAATTGATATTTCTAAAAATGTACTATCAAAAGGATAATTTTGAAAAATTAACTTTTTTTAAATGTAATAATTGTACTACTAAAAAAAGTTAGATTCTTCAAAAAAGATCATTATTTTACGATGGAGGGAGTATATATTTTGTTTCCCGCGAAAATAATTTACTTTTGAATTTGAAGTAGTACTCTCTCTCTCTAATATATGTAGAGAGAGAGAGAGAGAGAGATTTCAGAGTACTGAGTGTAGACGTCAGGAATATTGTGTAGGTAGAGGAATCTGACCGTATTAAATTGAATCCGGAGCTAAACGTTTATTATAAACAATTAATAAAATCCAATTGAATTGATTATGATATGACTGTGTTGTGTGATTTTGGCCTCATCTCATGGCTATCCCAAGTGATGAATCCTTGATTTTTCAGAAATCCATTAGTTAAAAGAGAGGAACTGACATTTTACATAGAGCTCCGTGTGATTTTGGAGCTTTGTGTTTTGCAAATATATATAGGGTTTGTTTAGAAAGTGGATTGGTTTTTTGGTTTTTTGGCTTCTGTAACTATCTTAACTTAGGGTTAAAAAGCCTAGTTTAGGAAGAATTTTTGGTTTTTTTGACTTTTTTTTAAGGAAAGAATGTAATGATTATGGGTTAGATGTGATATTTTGTCTTATTGAACTAAAAAGTCTATTTTATTTTTCGTGACTAAAATAATTGAAAAAGCCTCAACTTTTGTTTCCCAAACGAAGCAATATTGCGAGGCTTGAAAAGTTGTTATTTTAATAGGTTATTTTAATTTTTGATTATTTTAATAAATTAAAATTTATGTGTTTAGGAAAATAGTTAAATTTTTTTACAACAATACTACAGACCACTAAATTCCTACCACTAACACCACCACTAATGATGTGGAAAGCAAAAAAAAAAAAAAAAACAAAACAAAACAAAACAAAACAAAACAAAACTAAGACACAAAATACATGTGACAGTGGGTGGGACCCACTGCCACATAATTAGAGCAACTACTAATTAGTGGTCTGCATCATTTTTCATTTTTTTATAATTAGATCTATTATTTGTAAGAAAAAAAGTAAAATGATTATAGATTTAATATGACATTTTATCTTATTAACTATTTTAATCTATTTTATTTTTAAGTTTTTGTAAATTTTAGCCAAAAAATGCTAAAATCTAACTTGCTAAACACCCCATAGATATATATTTGTTTTATTATTTCCTAATGAGTAGAGAGGGTAATTAGTGTGGATAAGGAATTTACTCAGCTCTTTGACTGTATCTGATAATGCAATTTAATTTAGGGTAACTAGATGTGGAAATCAGATGAAGCTTTGCATGATTTACTCGCCATGGTTCAAATTTTCCTTCAACTCTACTATGTCTTTATATATAGGTTAGTTTTTAAATTCAATGAGCTCCAACCAATTGAAGTGAGAAAGATCGAATTAAAAAATTTTAAACGTAAATACAATTCTCTCATATAAAGTGAGACATATTAAGTATGTGAATTTTATCTCATGTGAGATAATTGTGATGATCTGAAAGAACTTGAAAGAATTTATATTTTTTTTAGTTTTCACATCTGGAGAGAATTGATTTTGGATAAAAAAATTTAAATTCAGAAAAGCCATATAATTAGAACAGTGAAACAAATTGATATGTTGTGTAAATAAGTAAATTTGAACTTTTATTTGAGCTCATTAATTTTTTGAGCCCGATCTGATAAATTTATTCACTTTAGGATTTATTGAAAAAATAAATTTTTTGAGCTCTACTCATTATTAGCTTAGTTAAAATTTGTTTAAGATTGACTTAAATATAAATATATTTTTAAAATTTATTTATTTATTTATTTATTTTTAATGTTTTGGGTGTCATCCTGAAGATAGCAGCAAAAATACTTTATTGTGTTTAGAGCCTCAGCTACTTGTTCCAATAGTCACCTAATAACAAAAAGAAGGAAATTTTCCATTAAGGTCGCACCATTTTTTTTTATAATAAATTATCATTAAGTTTTATTAACATTATGTTGATAAAATGAATTATTTGACATAAGGCATTTTTGTAAGTATTTGGTGTAGACGTCCCCAAACGTCCCGAGAGGAAATCCCGTTTTGTTCATTAGGCTCACTACAGTTTAGGACTCAATGTCACGGTTCTGTATCTAATCTCGCAGAGTGCAATGCAAGACCGATGAATCATCAAAGAGTCCAAATCCGGCAAATCGTTTTTGAAAAAACAGATTTTTAGAAAGAAGTGCCAAACATGGACTGCTTTGCCAGATACAGAGTTGTCACCTAAATATTTTATTTTGGGGAATTTAGGAAACCCTGACTCGTTTGCCTAAGGCCACATGTCCGTCATCACTAAAGTTGCCTCGGCTCGGGAACTTGGGTATGATTGGGGAAGGTCACTTCGTGAGCACCCCCGCTCGCCCGGTCAAAGATCGGCCTCTACTAACCATGATATCGAGTTTTGAAAACATTATGTGCTCTTATTCCGGTTATTAGCCTAGATTTACTACATGATGCACACAGCATACAAGTATAGATTGGATTGCCTGAGTTGGAACAAAACATTTCATGTTTGTTTTTTAAAGCGGTTAGCTACTCACAAGTAGGCTAAAATGTGGATTTTGCCACCCTCAAGTGGGCTTAAAAAACAAGATGATTTGCCACTCTCAAGTGGACTTAAAACTCGCAATCGATGAATTGTTCCAATCCAAATAACCCAACCTTCACCCACAGGCATTCAGGCAGGTATATCATATAAGCACATAGCCTCATGGTAAACATGCTATCATGGCAGTCACTCACACGCATGCAAGGATGCTAAAACATAAACACTTACCGAGTATTTCGAGCCAAAACAGAAACTAGTTAGTAATCAATGCATGATCCTAGTTCATGTTAAGATAGCTAATGCAACACATACAAAATACAACTAGAAATAGGCTCGGCTATCCTAAGAATGGCATATGAGATGCTGCAACTAACACGTATTCAACTTGGAATTGAAATATAATGCAGTTAGTATGATGCGCCGAGCCCGGTGCATGTAATACAGATGAATGATGCAAACATACAAGCATAAGTATGCTAATTGAAACATGCCCTAATCTAACCATCATAAGCTGGTAAATAAAAGGGAGAAAAACGTGGGGTTGGAAGACATACATCACACACACGCACACTTATTACAATTGTGCCCTCGCTTGGAGGGTCCGAATAAATAATACAGTCCGAATAAATAATTAAATATTACAAAACCCTAATTAATTAACAAATTAACTAGGAAAGCAAGTAAATTAGTTTGCAAGCTAAATGGACCACCCCAGTTCTGCTCCGAATGATGAAAGATACATGCATGCTCGAGTCGCCTCGTCGGAAAATTCCTCGCGATGCCCCGATTTGCCTCTGTTTGTAATTAATCCCGGAATGCTGTGCAAAGCTCTAGAAGGCTGCTGATTTCTTGTTTGCTGCAACAAAGAGCAAGAAAGGGGCATGGCAAGGAATTTTTACATATGTATGCGCACCTCGATCCTCGTGCCACCAATCACACATCTCAATGCATGATGGCCGAGGAGTCGAATTGCACGACTCAATGTGAAATGAATGCACATGACAACACAACAAGGCCTAGACTCCATCATGGGTAATCCGGAGTGTCGGCGACCGAGAATTGAGACACGTTTCGTCACTTGGAATACGAAACATCCCTCGTTTCCCGTGTTTGGGCTAACTCCTATCCCAAACACAATGCAATGAGATGGCATACACAATGCGACTAACATGCAACCTAGCATACGCAATGCTATGGACTAAAATGGCATGCACAATACACATGGACTATATGGCCTGCACAATGCAACCAACAACCTAGCATACGCAATGCAATGGACTAAAATGGCATACACAACGCACGATGGACTTACACCAATATGAGTGGGCCTCAGCCACACTCACATCAATGGCCATATGATGGAAATGAGACAACCGAAATACATGCAAACATGCACGGATGCAAAGGATCGATCCTAAGGCACAACATGCAACTCTAACAAGGCATGGCAATGAATGAAATATGGCATAGGATGGCACATGATATAGCTCTGAAATGGCATAAAAGATGGTCTCGAAACATGCAAGTATGCCACACAATGCAAGCTAGATGGCCCAAATACCAAAACTAGTGAAGTGCGTCACACTAGAGGTACACAAAGCAATGCACCAGTGGCAAAACCAACCCCAAATAGACCCTAGGTAGGTCTAAAACAGTGGGAAAATGGCCTAAAATGATGGCTTGGAATGCAAAGAAATGGAGCTCATTCAATGGTCCGAAGACAAGGCATTCATGCACAACTCTCAAGCACACTTAAAGAGGAGAAAACATGAGGATATGGCATTCACATAAGCTCTGAAATATGATGCAAAATGACCTCAAAGCATGGAAACACCTCAGTATATGCATGCAATGGACCTCAAATCTCAAAACTAGGCAAGTGTGTTGAACTACAAGCATGCAAAACAAGCATCATTCGACCATGAGACCCAAAAATAGAGCTAGGACAATCCAAAATATGCACAAAATCAGTTCAAGGCATAGTCAAAATGTGCCAGAATCAAGGGTCAACAGAGCATGCAAAGAAAGCTAGTGAACTATGAGTTGTACTACAACTATATGAAGCATATGAGAGCTCACCAAACCAGCCAAAAACAAAAGTATGCCATGCCAAAATATGCCCAAAAACTCACTGAAACTCAGTCAATGCATGCAAGAATGATAGGCTCCTTTGGAGGGCCATGCAAGGGGTTGTTCTACACATATAAGATAGACAAACAAAATGGAAAAACAACCTCTGGAAAGAGGTTATGAGGGTCCTAAAACCCACCAAAAAGGTCCTGAAATTAGTCTAGGAAGCATGCAAGTGAAAGCCCCTTTGAAAGGCCTTGAAGAAAATTGCTCTCCACATGCATAATAGACACTTTATATGGAAAAATGGGCTTTGGACAGAGCTAATGCAGACCTTAAAACTCACCAAATAGGGCCTGAAATATGGCTTTGAAACATGAAAATAGGGGCTCCTTTGGAAGGCCAACAAAGCTAGTAAAGAGAACAAGGGGTGAGAGGGTCGCCCCTCTCTGATTTTAGGGCTCAAAAACACATGTTAGCCACTGAAAATCCACTGGATTTCAGTAGCTAAAAGGCCAAACCAAGGCCATCAAAAATGCTCTAATGCATGGCTCAAAACATGAGGAAATGAAGTATGCAAGGGGGAAGGTGACCCTAAACAGAAAAATGACCTTGAACAAACTTGAAGAGAAGCTCAAAAAATGACTTTTTTTAGTTCATGTTGAAGTCCAAAAATGCTTGCAAATAGAGCTAAACTATGGAGCTAAACTATGTCAAAATGGGGGAAAATAGAGACTTACCCTTGTAGCACAGCAAGGCAGCAAACTCTGGACCAAGAAAGTGATTCCTCAAGCTTTGAAAATGACCTCCACGGTGCTTGGATGGATGGTGGAGGTGTTGTGCTTGGAGGTGTGGTGCAATGGGTGCAAGAACAATGGAGTTTGGAGCTTGGAATGTAGAGATATAAGGAGAAGTGTATGTATGCTCTAGAGTAATTTTCCAACCCTAGCAATGGAAGAGGAGGCCTCCCTTTATAGAGAAAAGAGGCCAAAGCTTCTCTTGGAAGCTTCAAACATCCTCCATACAAGTGTATGGAGGATGCCTCAAATGGCTCCCAGCTGGCACAGCTGGAACACATTCAATGAGACCAAAAAGCAGGAAGCAGGCCAACCAGTCAAGGTGGTCGGCCGGCCACTCCCCCTGGTCGGCCGACCAGGGGTCAAAAAGTTCAAGCAAGAAAGGAGGTCAGCCTACCCATATTGGTGGCCTCCCAGATGAATACAACACAATGGTGGCATGGGAGACCCAAAATTGTGGCTCAAAAGTAAGGGAGACCAAGGGGTCAAAGGGGTCAAAAGGGTCAAGAAGAAAAGGTGGTCGGCCTACCCATATTGGTGGCCTCCCAGATGAATGCAACACAATGGTGGTATGGGAGACCCGAAATTGTGGCTCAAAAGTGAGGGAGACCACCTACCTGACAAGAAAATCGGGCAGCGAAGAGAAAGGTGGTCTCCAAGAAGAATTGCTGGTCTCCCACCTCCGTACCACCTTCTTAACAATGAAACTAGGGTCCACACCAAAAATGAACCAAGACGGATGCAAAACGAGGGTTCGGGGGGCTGAAACGCGCAGCCGGGGGTCCCGAAAATTGACTATTAAGCACCGGAGGTGGCGTATGACCACAAAGGTGGTCTCCCGGGCCACAGTGTCCCTCTAAGGAGAGGAAACAAGGTGTGTGCCAAAAACTGGAGCAAACGGAGGTAGTTAAGCAGTCCCGAACCGAGGCACACGGCCGACGGCTCCGAAAATCAGAAACTGGTCTCCAAACGGGAAAAATGGCCTACGACCATGAAACGTAACCTACGGCCACTGAGAGATGGTCTACGAGACCTCTCCCTCCCTTCAGGAAGAGAAAACAGAGAAAATAGGACCTGGTTCGCAAATCGAGGCAAAGCACAAAAGAGTCCCGAAGTCCGGAGACAAGGCTCTCAGCCGAGACTCTGTGACCTCAGAACGAGCACAATATGCAACATCATCAAGCGCTCAATCAGTGACATATGAGTCTTAAGGTCGGTAAAAAATGGGGTGTCTACATTTGGGCGGTTAGAAATTGGGTCGGATTTGACCTGATCCATTATTCATGGAGTGTTCACATGGGATTTGTAGTGTGGATAATATATTGAGAAACTCTGGTAACTTCTCAATTAACGACGAAGGGTTTTCCAGATGAGGCTCGTAATTCAAGTATTATGATCCAAACCGTTTCCGCTTCAGGTAATATGATTACCCGCATCTTTTCCTTCATTTGTATTAGAGCCATGATTGCTTGTTTTTGTCTCATATAATTTGCATGCCATAGATTAGCTCTATCCATGTTTAATTCAATATTTGTTTTAATATTGTTGAATATCATGACATGTTGAAAATAATTTTGGAAAACACTAATCTTCGGAAAACTCCATAAGAGCATTGTTTTTATTTCAAAATTAGTATTAAAAAAATTCATTTTCTGTGATTGAAATTTACATATTTTTAAAGTACTCTTTGTGAGCTTTCCACCCATATGAAATGGGCTTTAATTGGAGTTAAATTGAAAAAGTTATAATTTTTCAAAGATTTTTGGATGAAAATTGCTATTTTTGATCAATTTTAGGAAAAACAAAGATTTTGAATTTAGAGGCTGATGTCAGCATGACGTTAGTAGAAGCGGCAGTTCAGCGGTGCAGCTTGACGACGCAGCAGCGCGATAACATCAACGCACTGCATGTGTTCTGATGACACTCGTGTGATGGGCATACCACGTAGTGCGCATGGACGTGCTTGCGAGCAACAAATAGGGCATGTGGTGGCGCGTGGATGCAATTATCGAGGCACGTGTGAGGAATGGGCTTTCAAAGCTTTTCTCACTGGCTGTTGTATTTTTCTGTGTAATCTGTTTGGACACTATTTTTTAAAATTAATTTATTTTGAATTTTCTTTGGATATTCTCACATGTTTATATATATATATATATATTTTTAATTTTGAAAGTCGTAGAAAATTAAAAATATAATTATGAAAATTTAAAAAATAAATTTTTGGAAATTGTTTTTCTATTTTATCGATAATCATGCATAATTTGTTAATTCATTTTGGTTGTTTTAACATTTATTTTGTGCTATTAAATTGTGGAATTAATTTAATAATTGTTTAATATATTAGTTGAGAACTAATATATATTTTTTGAGTCCTAGTTTTTTCTTGATTATATTCTTTTCCTCAGTAAGAATTGTAATTTGACCTCTACCCTTTGGTCATTTATTTATTGATAGATGTTGTATGTATGGATGGATGGAGGTATGTGTAGCTCGACTTTTTGTGCTCCTTTCGGATACGACTAGCTCTATAGTTCGAACTCCCGTGGTTCTGAATCTGATCTCACAAGTGCAATGTGAAATAGATAAACACAAAAGAGTCCAAATTCGACAATTCTTTTGGAAAATCAATTTTGAATCAAAATGTCAAAAATGGACTGTTTTCCCAGATACAGAGTCACCACCTAAATATTTTATTTTGAGAAATTTAGGAAACTCGGGACGCGTGCCAAAGGCCACTTATCTGTCATCACCAAAGTATCTCGGCTCGGGAAACTTAGGTATGAGAGAGAAAGGTCATGAATTGAGCACCCCACTCGCCCGATCAAAGATCGGCCTCTACTAATCATGATGTGATTCTTATTTACATTATATGCTTTTGTTCCAGCTATTAGGCTATTGTTACTATGTGACGCGCACACAAGTGTAGACTAGTTTGAAAAAAATTGGAACATTTTGATTCATGTTTGTTTTGAAAAGTGTTTAAATATGTACCACTTGAAAAAGTGATCTCATATGCACATTGATCAAATCATCCCAATTTGACTAGCCATCATCCACAGGCATTCAAGAATTATATCAATTAAGCACTTAGCCTCATGGTAATCATCCTCGACATGGCAACAGTCACACTCATGCAATATGCTACCCATCATAAGCAGATAAATAAAAGGGAGAAAGACGTAGGGTTGGAAGACATACACACTTATTACAATTTGCCCTCGCGCAGGAGGGCCCGAATGAATGCCCTAGCTAATTACTGTAAATTAACTAACTATTACAAATCAAATGGAATAAATTAACTACACTAGCTAATTATTACAAATTGGGAATTGAACTAACTAAGTAATTAACTATTACTAGTTCACCACTTTAAGTACAATATACTAACAACAAAAATATAACGGGTCCCGAGCCGAAATACTAGGGATGGCTCATGCATGAACACGGATTTCCACCCGAAAAGTTCCCTGTTTTGCTGCCAGAATGCCTCTATTGCACAGTTAGAAAATTGCACTGTTTTTTCACCTCAGCCACTGCTCTGCTCTGCTCTGCTGGAAAAATGACAATTCCTGGCTAGAAAAAGTGGTCACCAACCCAGAAGTAGTGGCCTGCCGCCCAGTAAAAGTGGCCAACCGGCCACTAATGTTGGTTCTTTCCTGTAGCAATAGAGAACAAACAGAGCACAAACCAAAGTATTCTTAGGGGATGTTTGTCCACCATGCCTCTCCTTATCAAGAAACAGGTCAAAGGAGGAGTAGGCTTGATTCACAAGCCACCAATCGATGCAATTTCATTGCATGATGACTTGTGAACCGAGGGATACAATTTCAATAAATGGTAAGGAAAGACCAACAAAACCTCCTCCCTAATATGGATTGATCAAGGGAAGTGGTTGACCTTGGAAACTTGGACCATTTCATCACTAACAAGTATGAAATGAGCCAAGTCTCCATATGTTCAATTAACATCTGATTGAACACCAAATCATTTTATTATCTTGCTTCATTTTAACCCCTAATTTTATTACTCCATTTTAATTACCTTCCATTCATTATTTAATTGAGTCCAATAATGAGCTTTAAGTCCACTAGTGGAGAGAAGTACCAAACCAAATGTTGTTTTAGGCATTGCAGGGAGATCATGTCGTTTGTAATGAACCCCTAAAGGGATTAAACCATTAAGCACAATATCACCCCTTCAAGCTTAAACAACACTCCTTTTGGAGTGACTCTCAAAACAAAGAGAAAAAGGCATGAAATGAGAGAGGTTGAAGAAATTCTTAGAGGTGAACACAAGTATGGAAAGAAAGAAATAAAGGTTATCAACTCAAATAGGTTGGTGGCTAAGGCCTAAACCACTAAGCCTATGAGGACCATTACACTACAAGCATACTATACAAAGCATGAATGAAGCTAACTCATAAAAACAATCCTAAAATAGTCCAAAAAAGTGCTGGAATTAAAACAAAAACAACTACCACAACAAGCTAAAATATTGAGGGATTAAAACTAGCACACAAGTATAAGGAGGAGAGGCTAACCCCTCCACTTTTAGGACTTCAAAATATGATTTTAGCCTCTGAAAAACTCTAAAATTAGGGGGTAAGAAAGCTCAAAAATAGTTGATGAGAAGATGGGAAACACAAAGGCAAAGGCCTTAGAAGCAAGGTTCAAAGAAGGGTTGTCAACCCATCTACCTTTAATGGCCTTAAACCACAAGTTTCAGCCCATAAATATAGGTAATCAATAGCTCAAAAATAGCAAGAAAATATGAGAAGAAGATGGTACAAAAGAACTAGAATGTATACCTCTTGAAGATGAATGATCCCTTGAATTTCAAAACCACTATTTCACACTCTCAAGTGCCTCAAGAGCTAAAATGCAAGCTCAAATCACCTCAGCAAGGAACTCTTTAGGTTTGGTTTAGAGTGCCTAGGCAAAGGTTATGTCAGTTGCAAGAGAGAGAGAGAAATGTAGAGAGAGAAATTTTCCAAAATTTGGCTCTCCAAAATTTTCTAAATTCAAAATTTTTTCTAACCTCTAAAACATAAGAGAGGGTCATCTATATATAGAAATATATGAGAGATCCTCGAAAATATCCTTACAAACACAGCTAGAAAGATGCATGTATCTGTGGAGGCAGCTGGCAGAAAATATCTGGTTTTTTGCACTAGTGGCCGGTAGGCCACTAATAGTGGATAAAAGGCTACATTAGTAGGCAACATGGCACACTAGTGGGTCTGCAGGTCTCTAGATGCTCAGGCTTGAAAAAGCACTGTTTTGGTCCAAAACAAGGCACAAGGTTTATAGGTTTAAAACTGAGGTTTCCTACTGAGGAAGTCAAGCATTTGATAAGCGTACACATTTATCATTGAGTGATCAATCAGTGGCGTCCAAGTGTTAAGAGCCGTAAAAAATGGGGTGTCTACAATTGCCCCTCTTTGATAGAGCTCGGAGTCATGAAATGACATGAGTGAATGTCAAAGCCTGAAGACGACCCATTTTGACAAGGTCGTAAGACTTGGGCAAACAATCAAGACATAAATACAATTGGTTGAGCTCGCAAGCTGCCTACGTATCCCTTTGTAGGGAATCAAACAAGCGTAGTTCTGGGACAGGATGCAAATGATATGCATGAAAAAAAAAAAAAAAAAAAACTTTGAAAGCTGGACTCACATGTTTCGAGAAGTGGGCTATTTTGAAAACTCATGATCATGCAAGATAATGCACTAAGCAATAACCGATGAAATAAGCAATAGTAAGATAATAACATATGAATAAGCTTCAAGCTTAAATTGAAATAGGTTTCACACAGAAAGAACTAAAAATGCACACTTTAATCACACCGAAACCGTGAAAAAATGAGAGAAAAAAGCAGCTCAGGGTCACGTTTCGTGCATCCTGAGATACTCTAATCACGCTGAAATCATGAGAAGAAGAGAAAAACCGCTCAAGGTTGCGTTTCACACGTCCTGAGATACTATAATCACGTTGAAATCATGAGAAGAGGAGAAAAAACAGCTCAGGGTCGCATTTCACGCGTCTTGAGATACTCTAATCACATTGAAATCGTGAGAAGAGGAGAAAAATTGCTTAGGGTCACGTTTTACGCATCCTGAGATAAAAATCGCTCAAGGTCGCGTTTCACGTGTCTTAAGATACTCTAATCACGATGAAATCATGGAAAGAGGAGAAAAATCACTCAGGGTCGCGTTTCACGCGTCTTGAGATAAAAACCGCTCATGGTCGCGTTTCATGTGTCCTGAGATACTTTAATCATGCTGAATTTGTGAGAAGAGGAGAAAAATCGCTCAAGGCCGCGTTTCACGCGTCTTGAGATACTCTAATCACGCTAAAATCGTGAGAAGAGGAGAAAAGCCACTCAGGGTCGCGTTTCACGTGTCTTGAGATAAATGCAAAATGGATGAGATTGCGCAATAGATACAAAATGTAATGAAAGTGTGCGATAGATGCACAAAGTGAGTGAGTGCGATAGATGCACAAAGTGAGTGGGTGCGATAGAAGCACAAAGTGAGCAAGTGCGATAGATGCACAAAGAGAGCAAGTGCAATAGATGCACAAAGTGAGCAAGTGCGATAGATGCACAAAATGAGTTGGTGCGATAGAAGCACAAAGTGAACAAGTCCGATAGATGCAGAAAGTGAACAAGTGCGATATATGCACAAAGTGAGCAAGTGAGATATATGCACAAAGTGAGCAAGTGTGATAGATGCACAAAATGAGTTGGTACGATAGATGCACAAAGTGAGTGGGTGCGATAGATGCGCAAAATAAGTTGGTGCGATAGATGCACAAAGTGAACAAAATTACAAATCAATACAGTGACAACGCATGTTCTATGCAAGACTATAGACAACCAACATATGATGTTAATTGAAGGCATGTTCTATGCAAGACTATAGACAATTGACATATGATGTTAATTGAAGGCATGTTCAAGAGCATGTTCTATGAAAAATCGAAAGAATGTTCTATGTAAGCATGTGGATCATGAACGATACAAGGCACACATGCAACAAAAGTGTATGTAAAAACGCACGTTCTATGCAACAAAAGAGAACAAACATGTAATTTGATAGAACGAACAAAAGCGATGTTCAGCGACAACCTCTGACTTACCCCTCGGAGACTTTGCAACATGCTCAAAATGGATACACCTCATTCATATTGGCAAGTGGGGCAGATTCACGAGCCGGAACACAATGGGTATTAGGAACGGCACAATCGGAACACAGTTTCGAGCTCCTCAAAAATCAATCTGGACCCAAAAAAGAACCTCTCATACACTGTTAGGGAAAAAGAGGGACAAAACTAGCACCAGGCCACAAAGAAAGACTGCCAGCCACAAATGAGGCCTGTTGGCCACTAATGTAAAAATAGGGGCAAATTTGTCTTTTCGGCATGGGTCTTTTTATACACATCACCACACCTCATTTCCTCACACACCCAAGGTCGAAACCATTCTCTCTCTCTCTAGGTGCTTTCTCTCTCTAGATTTGTACTTTATGCGCATTTTCTAACGCCCCACGCAAACTTTATTCGTAAACCCAATTTGATCCTCTACACTTTGAACCAATCAAATTTTGTTTTCATTGATTTTTTCGAGTTTTCAACACTTTGGTCTTGTTTCCCTCGAGTTTCTCTCAAGTTTTGTGAACTTTCTCAGGTTTTGACTTTTTCTCCCATTTTCTCTCTCCTAGGGTTGACTTTTTCCAAGTTTTTCCTATTTTTTCAGATGGAAGACAACATTCCTCATGCTGACACCCTTCCTGAGGTTCCACCTGCACTTTCACCCCCTGTTGAGGTCGAGGAGGTGGCGGAAGGCATTGCGACCGACTTCGAGGCAGAGTTCGCTCCAAGGCTCGAGCCTGAGCCACTACCATTAAGGATACGACCTTTTGATCTGATCACTTATCACCCTCGCACGCACATGCTGGCGCCTAGAGGCATGATACGTTTTGACGATTTTGCTAGTGGCATGCCAAAGGACGTTTTGATGAGAGAGCCGTACTCCCACCTTTCCTTCTGTGCTTCTGAGGTACAAACTTTATTTTCATGCTTTCTTGCCTTTCATTTGACTGTATTTCTTACACTGCCTTTCATCTGAATGCTCTTTTATCATTGTCTTTTATCTGATTCACTCTTTCTTTTCCATAGAGGGACTCCTGTTCTTGTAGGGGTTACGAGGCAGTGACAGCCAGAGATTGGTATTATGAGCTCTCGCCTGAGGTCCGTGACCTTGTTGATGAGGCCGGCTTTGGCTTATTTTGCACCGGACTCTCACGACATATGGCGAGCCAGGCTCTACTCGGAGCATTGGTGGAGAGGTGGTGGGACACCACCAACTCGTTCCACTTCTCTTTTGCTGGGGGGATGACGATGACTCCCTCTGACTTCTCCATGATCACAGGCTTAGGAGTAAGGGGTGATCCAATCCCCTTTGACATGGATATAGACGAGTGAGAGACGGCTTAGATCTACCTACTTGGAGTGTGCCCACCTCTATATAGGCCAGCGATGGTGAGATACAGCTGGTTCTCTGAGCACTTCTGCGGGAGTGAGCCTGAGACACAGGAGAAGGTAAAGCAGTACATCTGGGGCTTCTTGATGTTCCTACTCGGTACCACCTTGTTTGCAAACAGATGGAACACCGTGGGTTTGTACTTACTGAGCGCCCTCATGACCTTGCCTTGAGTCCATTTTTACGACTAGGGGTGGAGTTGGCCTCGCCACACTCTACTACTATATGAGTTCCATTTCCCACATAAAGGGAGAGCGGGTCGGAGGCTACTGGAGAGCCTAGGAGGTATGCACCACACATTTCTGTTGACACATTGTGCTTTTTGCTTTGCACCTTCTCTTTGATATCTGTCGACACTTTATGCTTTCTGCTTTGCACTTTCTATTTTATATCTGTTAACACATTGTGCTTTCTGCTGACCTTTCTTGCAGTTATGGGTTTACGCTTATTTCCCAACTCTAGCTCTAGAGCCAGTGGATGAGATCCCTCTCGTCGTGCCTTACTCGTGATGATATGACCGTCAATGCAGGTGTCGAAGCCGCGACGATATGACATTCGCCTTCTACTGCCGATACTCCAATACGGTGGTTGGCCATGAGGTGATCCGAAACTCACAGTCATTTGTGCTTTACTACTGTTCTAATTTATGCTTCGACAATTGATGGCAACAAACAATCTGTACATTCTCTGTTTGCAGATCATATGGCAACCCTGGGCTACGATGCTAGCTGGAGTGAGGGACCAATATGCCGAGGCTTGGGCCTCGTCTAGATTTCGAATTTTGTTGGAAGGCCCACTCTACCGGGCCTAGTTCTTGGGTGAGCGTTTCATACGCCAAACACTGGACTCACCCATCCCAGTCATTCCTATGCCACCCCCAGCATCCATGAGGATAACCGATAGCCTCCCAGCTAGGGCTATTATTTAGTTTATGGTAAGGCTGGATGCCAACTATTTCAGAGCGGAGGGCGATTATGCAAATTTCATCCAGACTTATCTCATGCCACCCCTGATGGGCATTTGCGTGGGCGATGCAGTAGGTGCTCCCTTGGCGGGTGAGGCTACTCAAGAGACTGAGGCCGATATTGAGGGGGGCCCTCCTGTTGTGCCGGTTGTTAGTTGGCCAGTGATTCCCACTGCGCTTACATGTTGGCAGCCGACCGGGTCAACTTATCAGATTCCGATAAAGCCACTCGAGGCAGGGCATGGGTATGTCAGAGCCCGTGGCATACCTCACGTATGGACCATACTTTACAGCTTGTAATCATACTCTCCCTTTCTAGATATTAATTACTCCAGATATTGATCATTCAAATGCACTTACAAGCACCGATTGAGTACACAGAGAGCCTGCTCCAGCTGGTTGCTTCTCTGATTGGCATGGTGCAGAGGAGAGAGACGTTGCTTGATCTCCACGGTATCCAGGTATTTTTTCTAGCTTCCACATACATTTCACTGCTATCTCACACTGTTGTGCACCATACCATCACATTCCCACTAGTATACTGATATGTATACCGTAACATTCACACCACCCCACACTACACTAATTCACTGCACTGACACGCTATACTCATACTGCACCTTTTGCACTCATTCCATATACTGCATTATATCTGATATGTCAACACTTGTTTTCTAGATCCCATCTGTACCGAGGACACCAGTGGCAGTGGCACCAATGGTACCTACTCCAGCAGCACGAAGGAGAGGTAGACAGGCTCCAGCACGCAACCGAGATGAACGCTGAGGTCGAGGTAGAAGCAGGGGTGCTTGGAGCCAGAGTAGTGAGTCCGAGTCCATATTGAGTGGCGATGATACCGAGGCCAGTGACTCTGAGGAAGCAGTGAGTCGACGCTCTAAGTCTGACGGCGGAGGCGATGATGCTGCTTGGGGTCAGGGAGCGAAGATGACGCCGAGGCTGGCTCTAAGGCAAGGAGCTGAGATGATACAACCGGCTCTGGCTCAGAGTCTGATTCTGATAGCGGTGCTGACGGAGACAGTGAACCTAAGCCCCCTCCGAAAAAAATGGCGAAGAAGGCCTCTCGAGCTTGAGATGACTAGCGTCGATTTTTGTACTTTTTGTTTAATTTCTTTTATTTTGGTAGTTCAGCACATGTATAGCTTCAGATAGGCTTTTACTTTTACTTTTGAAAACTTGTACTCTCTTTTGTAAAAACTATGATCGGGGAAAAACCTTGCAGTTTTATAAAAAGAATTATTATTTTTGCATTATGAGCACCACATTCGCAGAATGAAAATGGAGTTGAATTTGAAACCAAAAATAAAAAATTGTATTGGCACGATGTTCTTAATCGGGTAATAAGTCGACTAACAACTAAAATACAAAATACAACTCAATAAACAAAGCGAAAACAACTCAAACACAAATATGCATACTTGCTAAAACCAAAAGACTCAAAACAAGACCTCAAAACACAAAGACCAAGACAAAACCAGACTGCCAAAACTACCAGGCCCACAAGTGGACGGTAGGCCACACAAGTGGGCGGTAGGCCACAAGAAGTGGGCAGCCTGACACTTGTAATGGATCCACCAGAAGGCTGACAACTGGCCTCCACTCACAGCCCCACCTTCTACAAAAGGTCTTTCTTCGTGATTTCTTCACTAGAACCTCATTTTTGCTACTGTTTCTTCCACAGATGGAGATATTCCTTACCGAGAAGCTCACGGATTGGACAACCACTTTAGACGGCACAGAAAAGGTAAATTTCTGAGGTTTCGACATAAATGCGCTTTTTCCGTTAAGCCGTTTGCACTTTTTTTTTCATTTCTCCATGCCACAGCCCGATGCTAGGACCCAATTACGCATGTATTTCGCTTCGGAACACAGGAAATATGCCCGACTCTTGAAGAATTTCGAGCATTGATGGAAACCCGGTGTGATGAAGAAATCATACCTCAGCCCCGTTTTGGCCATGCCCAGGCTTTGGGACGAATGTGTGGGCTCACTTTGCTTGAAGCTCAATCATTGCCCTATGATAGAGAGCTAGATATACCCATCTTGATTCATCGGTTTTCTGACATCGGTGACAAAGACGACCTCTCTGGCAAGGTTTTCAATAACATGCTCTTTGTTTATATATGCTTGCGCATTTCTTTCTTGCCCCTAGTTACGGCAGAACCAGCATTCGGTTGATCGAAGTAGCCCAATGTCTGAAAGAAGGTAAGAGTTGTATCAGTTTGACGCTAGCTGAGACCCTGATGGGTTAGATGCTTTTCCTCGGCGAGAGACCACTAGATTTGCGGGGAGTCCACTAGTTCTTCAGGTATTGTTTCCCACCCATTCTGATATATGCCTCGCATATCACTTGACACTCATGCTCTATTTCCTCTCAAAGCCCTTTCTTTACTTTTCTCTCCACGCACATCTCTTTATTCTTTAATCTTTCTTATTTTTCATCCCTTTCCAGGTATGGCTCATGGATAAGCTGAAAGTGGTGGACCCTTACCTCAAGTATTCAGCTCGAGCTTATTTCTTCTGCCAATGACTAGTGGACTTTCCCAATGAGGGATGGTGGTACAACTGGATGTGCAGCAAATCTGTAGCTGACATAGCTTGGCGTTGCCCCTGGCTCAATCTGACTGAGATGAGTTACAGTATGACCCAACAACCAGGCATTGAATTGATTGGCCTCACGCACTACGTGTTCTAATTTCCCTTCCGGCTCAGACGCCAGTTCGGGCATGATTAGACTTGCCCCGAGAAAGGGGTAGAATACCCAGCTTCATTCCCTATTTGTGCTTCACACCTTGCTCGGTACCTTGCTACCTGGAGGACGAGAGAGCTTCTGGCCCCTGCCCCTAGTTTTAGTTATGCCCTTTCTGGCGAGTGTTTGGCTTGGCTCGAGGATGAGGCACAAATTGGGCCCACTTTGGCTACAAAAGCCTCCGCAAGCACGAGTAGAGGACGCAGAAGCACCTGACTCACCTATGCCCCTAGTTTGTTGCTTTGACCTTTCTTTTCAAGTTTTATGATGTAAAAGCAACTTTGATTTGTATCAGAGAGTTAGAAAATGTACTTGTGTTGAAATCAATGGAATTAAGATTGTGAGCACTAAAAATTTTCCTTTTGGTCCCAAAAAAGGTCTAAGGCGTAAAAGGTAAAATTTTGAACAAAATTAACTTTTATTAAAACTTTCCAAAACCATTTCCGAAAATGATCACTACCTGACACGCACAGAATCAAACCCTCAAGATATACAACCTCGAATCAAAAGATCATAACTACCCCTTATTGCATACCACTACTGCTCTACATTATAACTAGCTTTTCTTCCCAAAATGAAGATCACAACCAAACTAACAAATGATGCGCAAAGATGACCTGATCAAAAAAAAGGACAGGACAACTGAGTTGGAGATAGTTATGGTCGAACTTCAGGATGAAGTTGCCTGCGTATCCCAAAGATGAGAATCAGGCCTTACATAGTTCGGTTCAGGTTCACTCGAGTATTAACTCTCTCCTTTTGCCCTCTAACTTTTACCAAAGTCGCCCTTTAGGGTTTTCAATCTCGCGAGCTCTGTTTTTCTTTATTTCTAATTTTTCATGCTCTAACTTTTGCCTAGGTCGTCCTTCCGGGTTTTCGGCCTAGCGAGCCTCTCAAGGGTAGTATTTCTTTAACTTGTCCATATTGATCGGCTGTGAAAATTCCAGGCCATCTAGGTCCATGAGAATAACCGCCCCTCTTAACCAGATAGCTTTGATAATGTAAGGACCAGTCCAATTGGGTCTAAACTTGCTCCTAGGGTCATGGATAGGAGCTCAATTGTCTTTCAGCACCATGTCTCCCTCCTTGAGATTCTTGGACCTGACTTTCTTCTTACAATCCCTGGCAATTTTGCGCTGGTAGCCCTGAACATGATACAATGCCTTTAGCCTCCTCTCATCAAACAACATTAACTCCTCAAACCTGCTTTGTTGCCAGTCCGCCTCCACTATCTGACACTTAGCCATAACTCGCAGCAATGGCACTTCAATTTTAATTGGCAAAACAGCCTCCATCCTGTAGACAAGAGAATAAGGGTTACCCCTGTAGATGTCCAGATCGAGGTTCTGTGACCCCAACGTGCGAACGGCAATTTATCCGACCAGTCCCTATAGATTTCCATCATCTTCTGTAAGATGTTCTTGACATTTTTATTGGCGGCTTCAACAGCTCCATTAGTTTGTGGCCTGTTTGTGGATGACTTATGAAAAGTCACGTTGTATTTCTCCAACAAGTCTATCACCTCTTTCTTGAAGTGCGAGCCGTTATATGATATGATATCGTTCAGAACTCCGTACCAGTAGATGATATTGTTTCTAATAAATTTGGCCACATGCGATGCCTTCAACACTGCATAGGATTGAGCTTCCACCCACTTCGTAAAATAATCAATCGCCACCAAGATATACTCATGTCCATTCGACCCCTTTGGCGAAACAGCATCGATAACATTGATTCCCAAGACTGAGAAAGGCCATGACGAAGTCATGTTGTAGAGCTTTGACGGCGGAATATTCGTGCGATTGGCATGAATTTGACATTTGTGGCATCGCTGCACAAAACCAATACAATCATCCTCCATGGTGGACCAATAATAGCCTTGTCTAAGGATCTTCCGGGCTAGCATCACACCATTCATATGTGCCCCACATTCTCCGCCGTGGATAGCTTCCATAAGGCACTTCGACTCCTCTTCCTCTACACATAGTTTATGCATTCTCAGATGACCTCTTTTATACAGCTTACCCCCGCAGATGATAAATTGGATGGCCATACACTATATTCCCCGTTTATCCTTGGCATTTGCCCCTGGTGGATACGTCTCCTTTTCTAGAAAGTTCCAAATATCATAATACCAGGGGTTTTTGTCTTGCACTTCATCTATCGCGGCAATAGTTTCATAAGCCGGCGTGTATTTCTGTTCGATGATAATCAGACGCATCCGAACCCCAAGTGGGATGTCTACCATAGAAGATAGAGTTGTTAAAGCATCGACGAACCTGTTGTTCTCTCTTAATAGATGTGTGAATGTCAACTTTTCAAACCTCGAAATCAGAACATCCAGGGTCTAATGGTAAACCTTCATCTTCTCTTCTTTGACTTTCCAGTCTCCGTTTGCTTGAGAAACAACCAAGTTTTAGTCCCCGACGACATCCAACCGTATTGCCCTTAGTTCTAGGACAGCTTCTAAACCAGTAATACACGCTTCATATTCTACTTCACTATTGGACACCTTGAATCGGAGTTTGAAGGCTAAAGGTATATGGAAGTCGTCGGGTGCTATCAGTAACACACCTATCCCATAACCGTACTGATTAGACGCTCCGTCAAAATACATCATCCAAGTTTCCTCTTCAACTTGCAGAATGTCTTCATCTGGGAATAAATATTCCATTGCCTCATCTCCTTCTACCGGGTGGTCTGCTAGGAGCTCCGCTACAACTCTTCCTTTAACTGACTTGCAGGTGACATATTTGAGATCAAACTCGGAGAGAAGATGCAACCAACGAGCCATCCTACCTATAAGTGCTAGTTTCTCAAAGAGAAATTTGATGGGATCTAATATCGAAACCAAGATTACAGCGTGAGCTAACAAGTAGTGCCTCAACTTCCTGGTAGCCCATACCAAGGCTAGGCAAGCTTTCTCTAAAGGAGTGTACTGGGTCTCGTAGTCTAGCGTTTTCTTGCTCAAGTAGTAGATGGCTTTCTCCACCCTATCTTCAAATTCCTGAGCGAGCATGCATCCCATTGTCGTATCTGTTACTGACAAGTACAGAATCAAAGGCTTCCCCGGCTCTGGCGACGACAACACAGGTAGATTTTGAAGGTACTATTTAACCTGTTCAAAGGCAAACTGACATCGATCATCCCATCGAAATTTCTTCCCTTTCTTCAGGAGACCAAATAGTGGTTCACAAGTCAAGGTTAATTTGGAAATAAAATCGTCTTATGAATTGCACTTTACCCAGAAAGCCACGCACCTCCTTTTCGGTCCTTGGTGGTGGCATTTCTAAGATGGCCTTGATTTTGGAAGGATCTACTTCAATTCCCCTCTGTGTGATCAGAAAGCCCAGTATTTTTCCTGCTGTTACACTGAAGGTGCATTTTTGTGGGTTTAACCTCAATCTGTATTCCCTGATCCGTTGAAAAAGTTTCTCCAATGTGGTGTAGTGGCCCTCTTATTCTTTGGACTTAACAATCATGTCGTCTATGTACACCTCAACCTCTTTGTGGATCATGTCATGCAAAATGGTGGTCGCAGCCCTCTAATAGGTAGCTCCAACATTTTTCAACCCAAACAGCATAACCCGGTAGCAGTAGGTACCTGTGGACGCGCCCCGAGGGCCTTGCTTACCACAGTTCGGACTCAAATATCACGGTTCTGAATCTAATCCCGCAAAGTGCAATGCGAGACCAATAAATCACCAAAGAGTCCAAATCCGGCAAATCGTTTTGAAAAACTGATTTTTAAGAAAGAACTGCCAAACATGGACTGCTTTGCCAGATACAGAGTCGCCACCTAAATATTTTATTTTGGGAGAATTTAGGAAACCTTGACTCGTTGCCTAAGGCCACGTGTCCGTCATCACCAAAGTTTCCTCGGCTCAGGAACTTGGGTACGATTGGGGAAGGTTATCTATGAGCACCCCGGCTCACCCGATCCGAAGATCGGCCTGTACTAAGCACGATATCGAGTTTTTGAAGACACATGTGCTCTTATTCCGGTTAGTTAGCTAGAGTTACTAGGTGATGCGCACAACACACAAGTATAGACTAGATCGCCTAATTTGGAACAAAGCATCGCATATCCGTTTGTTTGAAAATGGTTTGAAGTTTGCTACTCGCAAGTAGGCTAAAACACGGATTTCGATGAATTATTTCAATTCAAGCAATCCAACCTTCACCCACAGGCATTCAGACAGTTATATCACATAAGAAATTAGCCTCATGGTAAGCATGCTGTCATGTTAACACTTACATACATGCAAGATGCTAAAGCATAAACACTCACAGTGTACTCCAAGCCAAAACAAGAAACTAGTTAGAAATCATGCATGATCCTAGTTCATGTTAAGATGGCTAATGCAACGCATGCAAAATGCAACTAAAATAGGCTCGGCTAGTCTAAAATGGCATGCGAGATGCGACAATTCGATACATGTATTCAAGTTGGAATTGAGATACTATACAGTTAGTATGATGCGCCGAGCCTAGTGCATGCAATACAAATGAATGAATGCAAACATGCATAGCATAAGGCATGCTAAATCAAATATGCCCTAAAACTAACCATCATAAGCGGTTAAATAAAAGGGAGAAAGAAGTGGGGGTTGGAAGACATGCATCACACACGCGCACGCTTATTACACAATTACGCCCTCTCGAGGGAGGGACCGAAAGAATAATACAAATTAATTAACTAACAAGCTAGTTAAATATTACACAATACTTAATTAATTAAATGAATTAATTAAGCTGAGAAAGCAGTAAAGAGACCTCGGGAAGGGGGATGAATGCGTGCACGCTCAGCTTCGCTCGGAAATCCATCACCATACTCATGTTGCCTCTGTTTACACTGCTCCGCACCTCTAAACACTGAGCAAGTCTCAAAGTTGCTTCTAAACTACTCCCTGAGGGTTATGGGAGGTCATCGGCCAAGAAGAATGGTCACCGGCCAAGAGGAACTGGTGATTGACCAAAAATGAGGCTCTTGACCAACAATTGATGGCCGGTCGGCACTGAAGATGGTCGACCGACCATCTCTTCCTGCAGAAACCTGTTTTGTTGCAGCAGAGGACAGACAGGGCATGGCAATGCATTTTCAAAGCAATGTTTGCACCACCACCCTCCTTATCATGTCTAAGACTCAAAGGAGCATGGTTCTTGACCCTCGGGCTACCAATCACGCATTTCAATGCATGATGGCCAAAGAGGCCAAGTGTGCAACTTCAATATTAAATGAAATGCATATAAACACATAAGGGGGCCCTAATCCTCTATCATGATTGATCAAGAGGCAAGGGATGCATGCTCGATGCTATGCAACCTAAACATGCAAGCACACTAGTGCAATACAAGCATGCAAGCGACAATGCTATGCAAGGCAACTAGCATATGACAATATGCGAAGATAAGCATGCGAACAAGCATGTGGCTTAACAAACATGCAAACATGCAAGGCATGTGATAACATTCACTCATGTAACAACATGTGAGGCAAACATGTAACAACATGTTAAGCAACCTAAAACCAAAAGAATGCATGCCAAATGCACTACCACTTAAGCATGCAACAACATGTTAATAGGCCAAGTATGCAACAACATGCAAGGCAAGTATGCAACAACATGCGGGAATGGTCTTAAGCCAATATGGACAGCTCTCGAATAGGTCCAAATCAGTGGCCAAAGTCAAGAATTGGAGGCATGAAAATGCAAAACGATCATGCACATGTGAGTGGTCCAACACTTAGGCAACCATGCACAATCCTCAAGCATGAGCAAGATGTGATAAATATGAGAATATGACAATGCATTAAGCTCTGAAAATATGTGAGGAATGATGCCAAATCAACCAAATAAAGCAAGCAAAGCATGCAAGAAGGTTCAAGGCTTAAGGCTAACCAAAGGGCTCAAACCATGGCCATACAAGGCAAGTCCCAAAGGGTCAAAGGGACTCAAAACAATTCCAATGCAGGTCAAGACAAGGCCAAAAACACACTTAGATGGCATCCAAATGGCCTAAGCATGGTGGCATACACAATGGACCATTCAAGAGGCATAAAACACAAACCCTTCAAAGCATTAAAGGAGTGACAAATGCAAGTGTTTGAGCATGCTATATGGACTAAAATAACATGACAAGTGATGCCAAACCACTGAAATGGCCCAAGTAAAGCATGTCAAAGGATTCAATACTCAAAGCCTACAAGTTAGATTACATGGTGGCTATACAAAGCAAGTCATGGACGACCAAGACAACCAAAATCAGACCTCAAGCATGGCAAAACAAAGCTAAAAGCTTCTCAAAGTTAAACCAAAACATGTAAGCATGGTGGTCTAAACATGAGGTGCATGTTAAGGCAAATGAGGGGATTGCAAAGCAAGTATATGAAGCATGTAAGAGCCAACTAAACCCACCCAAAACAGTCATGGCATGCTAAAACAACACCAAAAACCCACTGAAATGAGGTCAACATAGGCTAGAGAGACATACTCAAACATGAAGCATACAAGACTAGTTTGCAAAATTTACACTACGAGTGTATAAACCAAGCATGGAATGACCAAGATCGGAAAAAACAGTGGCATATGATAGAAAAATAACCACAAATACCAGTTAAGACATGGCCAACATGAACTTAACAAAGGTGCTCACATGTGAGGCAAATATGACAAGTATTGAAGACAACAAGGAGAGGGGATGGCCCTCTCCTTCTTAGGACCTCAAAACACCATCCCCCACCACTGAAATCCCTGAGAAGGCCAATACAAGGTGATCCAAAGCGATTTCAGTGGTGAGAAGGCCAATACAAGGTGGTCCCGAAGCTCACAAAGAAGGGCACAAAAAGAGGCCAAACAAGGCTTAAGAGGGGATAAACAACCCCAAACACCAAAGTGATCTTAAACAAAGATCAAAAGCATGAAAAATCAGAACTTTTATCAATTATAAGTTAAGCTCAAAACAGCATGCAAGATAGGCTAAAAGCTTGTGCAAAAATGGGGAATAAAGAGGGTAGTTTCTCACCCTTGAAGAACCTCTTCAAGAACACCACTCCAGCAGGTTTCTCTAATCAAAATCAACTCAAGAACCCTAACAACAACCCTCTAGTGCCTCAGCAACCCAAGGGTGGTGTAATACTAGGTGTTTAAGTACAAAAGTAAGACAAAAACTCACTTTTGAGGCACAAAATAGGATCAAACAAGGGAGTATAGATACAAAACTATATCTCACTCTCTAACCCTAATTTTTTTTAGAACCCTGGAGGAGGGAGGAGGAGCTCCCTCTATATAGAGGTTCAAATGCAAAGCTTTCTAAGCAAGCTAAGCAAGAGGCAAATCCCTCCATACACGTGTATGGAGGGGGTGTAATGTGGATGCCAGCTGTGACAGTTGGCATAAAATATCTGCCAAAAGCAGATGGAAATGGGTCGGCCGGAAAATATGGCCGATTGACCAACAAAGATGGCCGGCCGACCAACAAAAGTGCCGACCGGCCAACACCCTTGGCCGATGGCAAGAAAAGGGGGCCAGTGGCATCATGCCTTGGCCGGTGGGTTGAAGGGATGGCCAACAAGTCATCCTCTTCCCTTAGAAATAGAAATACAAGTGCCTGGTCCACAACCAAGCACAAAACAGTCAAGTCGAGAGATCTTGAGGCGAGGCGCGCGGCCGAGACCTCCGAGAACTCAAAACGAACACGAACATAGATGATCACCGAGTGTTCAAACGATGACATCCAAGTCTTGAGGACGGTCAAAAATGGGGTGTCTACAGTACCCCACAACGTAGTGAATGCAATCTTTTTCTCTATTTTCAGGGGCCATCAGAATCTAGTTGTAGCTGGAAAACCCATCCATAAATGATAGTAATGCATGACCCATACCAACTCATCAATGTGCGGTAGAGGAAAGTCATCCTTCGAACTGGCTTTGTTTAAGTCCCAAAAGTCGACACAAACCCGAATTCTACCATCCTTCTTTGGCACTGGGACGATGTTGGCCAACCAGGTTGGATACTCGAATACTAACAAGAATTCTACATCAATCTGCTTGGTGACCTCTTCCTTGATTTTCAGGGTCCAATCCGACGAATTCTATGCAATTTCTGCTTGACTGGCCGGGCCTTAGGGTCAAGAGGGATCCAGTGCTGTACAATCTTAGGATCGATTCCAGGCATGTCTTCGTAGGACCACGTAAAAACATCTTTGAAATCTTTTAATAAAGCGATTAAACGCTTGCACTCCTCCGAAGACAACGTGGACCCGATCTGGACTAGGCGCGGATCCTTCTCAGTACCCACATTAATGGCAATGATTTCATCAGCACGGGGTTTAACAAACCTCTTCTCCTTTCGATTAATCAAGTTTTTCAAAACCAGAGGAATTTCTTCCCTTTCATTTTCATTAAAATTTTAAAAATCTTGGTCAATACAATAAACCAACGACATAGAAAAGTATATAGAATCTGCAAAGTTTTCATTCAAAAGGTTCATATCTTCGGTTACAGACTCAAAAGAAAAGCTGAATAAAGACCTAGACAAGACTTTGGTATCTAGGTACCACACCCAGAAATACCAGACTCAAACTTAGAAGAACTTGAATCTGATCCCGACTCCACAGACTTGGTGGAATTAGATTCTGGCTCATCACCGATTTAGGACTGGAAGGATAGCCCTTCTCCAGCTGCCAAATAAGATGTGGTGCCTTTAATGCATCTAAAATGCCGCTGGTTGGGTTCACACTCAGTTCTTCCCCGATCATTGAGACAGTAAAGTTATCCTCCAAGTTCTCTAGGTCGGCCGCAGGATCTGTCAAGAGACTAGCCAATGATGCCCCTACTCTAGGTTCACTATCATTTGAGTCATCTTCCGTGCTATGTTCAGCTTTGATGCGTAGTTCAACCATTTCCTCCTCATCATTGTCCTGCAGCTGATGGTTAAAGAAGATCTTGAACCTAAGGACACGTTGCTTCGAGAAATTTACCCAAGGCTCGGGAAAGCCACAAAAAGGGAAATCCTCTCATTTCCAAACAAAACGGCCATTCAGTGTCCCCTGGATTGGCCTGTGGATGAGTTCATAACATTTTCCGACTTGCTTGACCTTGGCTCTGCCTCTTATTTCTTCCATCTTTCTGATCCAGTCCTCTTTGGTGGGTGTATAGCCCAATCCAAAGACATGTGGGTTGTGTGGCACATTTGTCAGTGTTGCAACACTTTTCTGACCACTCTTTCCGAGCCCCATTCCTAGAACATGCCGCAGTTTGTTCATAAAGTAGATGGACTGGGCGCTGACGTACATGCCTTCGTATGCGGCCAGAATTGTCTGCACTACCTGGGCTTCAGCTAGTGCTTCAGCCAGTGTGAATCTCAAGAGGAATACATCATTCTCTCCATATTTGATTTCTAGCACTAGCGAGGTCACATCTAGCAGCAGATGGATGGAGAAGTTCCCAAAAACAATTGCCACTCCTCTCTCATGAGGATACTTCAACATCTGGTGGAGAGTGGAGGAGACGACCTTCACATATTGCAACTAAGGCCTCCCTAACAGCAAATTAAAGGTAGCCGGCACATCCAAGACATGAAACTCGATCTCTTGCTCTTATGGGCCCACCTGGACTCTCACTTGCACTGTACCCATAACCTCCCTACTTGTGTTATCATATGCCCGTATTACTTCGGTTGTGGGAACAAAGTCCGTAAGTTTGAGGCCAATTGTGTAGGCAGTACGAGAAGGACAGACATTAATGGCCGAACCGGTA
This sequence comes from Camellia granthamiana, assembly GCA_036172215.1. NCBI lineage: Eukaryota > Viridiplantae > Streptophyta > Magnoliopsida > Ericales > Theaceae > Camellia > Camellia granthamiana. The sequence continues at coordinate 117,032,889 of CM069903.1, forward strand.
TCCACCAACACCCATTTCTCCTTATGTTCCATAGATATGTACAACGGTTTATTGTGAGCCAAGCCCTCCGGCGATAGCTCTTTGTCAGAGAAAGTAAGCATTGGTCTGGCACCACCTGGAAAGACTAAACCCACAAGCTACTCGGGTGTGGTGTCAATGGATAATTTAGCCTTGTCCATTGCCGACAACACTGCCTGGCGGTGTACTTGTAAGGCCATGAGAAGACCCCAGATGGAGATGTCAGCTTGGATTTTCTTGAACTGTTTCAATACTGTCTCTTCTTCTAGTTGTTTCTCCTTCTGTTTCTCGGCCTCTTTGTCCTTTTCAGATGACTTTACCTGATCCAGGTGCGGCAGCTTAAAATACCGTCCACTGCGGGTGAGATGATATATTTCCTCAGCATACCACGTATTATTCGGGGCGCAATCACCCCAATCTTCATCAGTATGGGCCAGATGCAGATCATTATCGTCCCACCATTTGCCCTCAACAACCGACAAACAGTTGTCTGGCTCTATTTATATCGCCTTCACATCATGAGTGTCCCCCACCGGGTGCTGTGAAATTACGGTTTCCCGACTATCTTCAATTCTTTCTCGTTCAAACTACCTCAGTGCAGCTTCCTATTTGGTATCCACGGTGTTCACAACGCCCACTTCCTGGGCTGGGTTTTCCACACTTGTGCTCTCCTGCAGCTTTCCTTTCTCATCAGCCCTTCCAACTACTACAGCTATCTCTACTTCTTTTCCCTCTGGTTTCATTCCAGTTTCTTCTTCCTTGTCTGGCTCATCACTCAACCACCCAGTGTTGTCGGTTAATCCGTTCAGGTCGAACCACCCAATCTTTACATCTCCCTAATCCTGCTCATCAAAGAACTGCAGGTTGTCCAAATCCTCTTCGAGATCTGCTAAATCATCCAACCCCTGGCTCGGGCCATCTTCCCTGACCACATTGATGTCTACCAAGGTTAGCAACACCAATTCAAACTTGATTTGATCAGTTGACACAACATAACAACTTGGATCATACACCCTATCAGATAAGTCCTCAGGACACTCTAGCAACAGACTAGTACCTTCCTTCAAGGTCGACTCCCCTTCCATTGTAAGTCTCATCACCATAGGCTTGGGATGAGGTTTGGACATGCTCATCATGCATAGATATGCGCCTTCCGGAATGAACAATGTCAGTTTTGGTAGGTGGAAGGGAGTAATATATGCGCTAGGGTTGTAAGAGGTGGTCAGTGTATGGATAAGATTAAGGTTTCAAGGTAGGGGGACTTGATTATGGGCTAGGAGTGGATTGGTGGTCACATTTGGATTCTGGGTGGCGCAATAATCTTGTTGTCAATGAGATCCTAAATCTCATGACGCAATCGAAAGCATTGGTCGGTATCATGACCATGCTGTTGGTGGAAGGCACAATACTTTGCAAGGTTATGTTTAGATGGAAGAGGATTAGGCAATGGGCGAGGTTCTAAGGGTTTGAGGTGCCCTTTCTTGACTAGCACCTTCATGGCTTAAGAGAGAGTCATATACAGTTGGTTAAAAGTCCTCTGGGGTCGGCTAGGATTGGACGATATTTGTGAGCTTGTGTTGGCAAAGGGGTCAGCTATCTTGGTTGTGGTGATAACACTTACGTCTGACGACCTCGCAGTTGTGCTACCACTAGCAGCATTGGAACTGCGAACAAACAGCCTTTTTCCCGGCTCTTTCTCATCTGTAATAAGCCCCTGCTTCATGGCATCTTCGATTTGTACTCCCATTTCATGAAGTTCTGTAAATTTAAATAGAGGTAGGACAATCATCTTTTGCAACAGCTGGCCATGTAGATTCTGGACAACCATCCTGATCTGGTCCTTCTCAGAAGGCCTCGTGGTCATCATCGAGGCTTTAGCTCTCCATCTTGTCACAAATTCAAAGAAACCCTCCTTTGACTCTTGGCGTGTTACCTCGAGATCACGAGTTGTAATCTCAATCTGTCTATTATAAGAATACTAAGCAATGAAGGCATCGGCCATCTCTTCCCGATTCTGTTTAACGAAATCTTCCAACTTAGCAAACCAAATGGTCTTTATACCCGACATGGTGCGACCAAAGAGAGACAGCTTCTGTAGTCTAGTTAAGCCCATCAGCCGCAAGATATCCAAAAATAGTTGTACGTAAACCATCGGATCTCCGGAACTGTCAAAACAGTCAATGTGTGGCATTTTAAACTAATCCGGTAATGTAACTACAGAATCGGTGTACCCATCCTCTATGTCTGGTATGGAGTTGACCCCTTGCACTCTCTTGAACAACTTTTCTAGTTTATTGACCTTGAGCGTAGTTGGATCAACCTCGAACTCGAATGGAGCCTTAGTCTGATAAACCGGGGCTTTGGAGGTTTGTGCTGGGATTGGCTCTGTTGGAATGCCTTGGTTTTCTCGAACATTGGCAGTATAAGCAATGGCTCCAGGTGTTAGGATAGTCGCGGTAGGTGCATGGGATGTAGAGGCCGCAGCTAGCTGTGGTTATTGTTGTTGTAGCCTGGTTATAACCTCGGCCTGACGGGCCGTGACCTTATCTTGACGAGCCGTATCCTATTGTAGGGTCTCAACTGTAGATGGTGTATCAGTTCTTCCATGCTGGCTGGGGGATACTATGCCATTGGAATAGGTGATTAATCTCATGCTGGGCTGGAAGTAGATAACTCCTCCCAAACCGAACTGGACACAGGTGTGCTGAAAGGTGACTATTGTAGGAACTAGATTGGTGAACTCTGCCTGATTCTCCTCCGTCTTGTAACTGGTGAGAGTGAGGTAAACAAGGGTTGTCCCCAAACAAGATCCCCAGCTTTGCAAAGTCTTCTGACTCGGGTCCAGAGTACTTGGGGGATATCTGAACTTTCTGAAGCTATGGTTTTAAACTATCTAGCAAAAGAAATAAAGAAAAATAGCAGTAATCAGAAACTGCACAGCGCCTCAGCTAAGATGTTATCAACACAAACATGATTAAAGTTGCAGGACTGTACTCCACACTGAATTTTGCCCCCAAAACAGATACCTAATTTGCAACTGTTGTGCACATTCCTGTACGGTTTCACTGTAAAGCATATACCAGTTAAGAGAGAGCCAAAACACCCCTATAAGAGGGTAGGGTTACCCTGTCCAAGTTTTGTTATGAACTAGGTTTCATTATTTCAATCAAGCAGTTTCACGTAATCCTATATTTTGGGTGAGCATCTTGTCCTAGTTTGGATCAGTCACTATGGCTTTTCTATATGCAACCAGGCCAAATGGTCAAAGGGGGTACCTCAACAAGACTACCTAATATACCGCTCGCACCTAACACTGAGAAGTGAAAGGAGGATCAAACAGTACAGCGGTAGTCCAGATCCAAGGGTTGTGTTCCCATCATGGTAGAGCCCATGACCGGTCAACCTTTTGGCAAGCTTTTGGGCAAGCCTCCAGCAAACCGTTCAGGAATAGCAAATGGCAAACACAGTGACTTAAGCGCACCAATGCAAATGCAATGCAAAGAACATATACATGTAGATAAAAATTCAAATCATGAAGTTCGAGTCAAGTTCTCTATCTTTCCCCAACAGAATCGCCAGAAACTATAGCTCGACTTTTCGTGCTCCTTTCGAATACGACTAACCCTACAGTTCGGACTCCTGTGGTTTTGAATCTGATCTCACAAGTGCAATGTGAAATAGATAAACACAAAAGAGTCCAAATCTAACAATTCTTTTGGAAAATTGATTTTAAATCAAAATGCCAAAATGGACTGGTTTGCCAGATACAGAGTCGCCACCTAAATATTTTATTTTGAAAAATTTAGAAAACCCGGGATTCGTGCCAAAGGCCACTTATTCATCATCACCAAAGTGTCTCGGCTTAGGAACTTAGGTACGAGAGGGGAACGTCATGAATTGAGCTCCCTACTCGCCCGATCAAAGATCTTGTTCTGGTTATTAGGCTATTGTTACTATGTGATGCGCACACAAGTGTAGACTAATTTGAAAAAAATTGGAGCACTTTGATTCATGTTTGTTTTGAAAAGTGTTTGAATATGTACCACTTGAAAAAGTGATCTCATATGCACATTGATCAAATCATCCCAATTTGAGCAACTAGCCTTCATCCACAGGCATTCAAAAAGTTATATCAATTAAGCACTTAGCCTCATGGCAATTATGCTCGACATGGCAATAATCACATTCATGCAATATGCTAAAGCATAGAAATACTCACCTAGTACTCTGAGGAGAGCCAAAACAAGCAAAATAATTAGAAAACATGCATGCCCCTAATTAACGTAATATGATTAATGCAACACATACAAGATGCAATTAATATACTCGGCTATTAATATGACATGTGAATCAATTTGATAGCATGCGGTTTAAACATGTTTTCAAAAAAGTAATAAATACAATGCATTGTTAGAATAATAAGCCGAACCTTATGCATGCAAGACAAATGGATGCAAACATGGGAAATGCTAAAAGAAACATGATGTTCTATGCTACCCATCACAAGCGGATAAATAAAAGGGAGAAAGACGTAAGGTTAGAAGACATACACACTTATTACAATTTGCCCTCGCGCAGGTGGGTCTGAATGAATGCCCTACCTAATTACTACGAATTAACATTATTACAAACCAAATGGAATAAATTAACCACACTAGCTAATTATTACAAATTGGGAATTGAACTAACTAAGTAATTAACTATTACAAGTTTACCACTTTAAGTACAACATACTAACAACATAAATGTAATGGGTCCCCAAGCTGAAATACTAGGGATGGCTCATGCATGAACACGGATTTCCACCCGAAAAAGTTCCCTGTTTTGTTGCAGAATGCCTCTATTGCACAGTTAGAAAATTGCACTGTTTTTCCACTTCAGCCTCTGCTCTGCTAGAAAAATGACACTTCCTGGCTAAAAAAAGTGGCCGGCAACCTAGAAGTAGTGGCCTGCCGCCTAGTAAAAGTGGCCTGTCGGCCACTAATGTTGGTTCTTTCCTGCAGCAACAGAGAACAAACAGAGCACAAACCAGAGTATTCTTAGGGGATGTTTGTCCACCATGCCTCTACTTATCAACAAACAGGTCAAAAGAGGGGTAGGCTTGATTCACAAGCCACCAATCGACGCAATTTCATTGCGTGATGACTTATGAACCGAGGGATACAATTTCAATAAATGGTAAGGAAAGACCAACAAAACCTCCTCCCTAATATGGATTGATCAAGGGAAGTGGTTGACCTTGGAAACTTGGACCATTTCATCACTAACAAGTATGAAATGAGCCAAGTCTCCATGTGTTTAATTAACGTCTGATTGAACACCAAATCATTTTATTATCTTGCTTCATTTTAACTCCCAATTTTATTACTCCATTTTAATTACCTTCCATTCATTATTCAATTGAGTCTAATAATAAGCTTTAAGTCCACTAATGGAGAGAAGTACCAAACCAAATGTTGTTTTAGGCATGAGAGGGAGATCATGTCGTTGGTAATAAACCCCTAAAGGGATTAAACTATTAAGCACAATATCACCCCTTCAAGCTTAAACAACACTCCTTTTGGAGTGACTCTCAAAACAAAGAGAAAAAGCCAAGAAATGAGAGAGGTTGAAGAGATTCTTAGAGGTGAACACAAGTATGGAAAGAAAGAAATAAAGGTTATCAACTCAAATAGGTTGGTGGCTAAGGCCTAAACCACCAAGCCTATGAGGACCATTACACTACAAGCATACTATACAAAGCATGAATGAAGCTAACTCATAAAAATAGTCCTAATATAGTCCAAAAAAGTGCTGGAATTAAGACAAAAACAACTACAACAACAAGCTAAAATATTGAGGGATTAAAACTAGCACACAAACATAAGGAGGGGAGGCTAACCCCTTTCACTTTTAGGACTTCAAAACATGATTTTAGCCTCTAAAAAACTCTGAAATTAGGGGGTACGAAAGCTCAAAAATAGTTGATGAGAAGATGGGAAACACAAAGGCAAAGGCCTTAGAAGCAAGGTTCAAAGAAGGTTGTCAACCCGTCTACCTTTAATGGCCTTAAACCATAAGTTTCAGCCCAAAAATACAGGTAATAAATAGCTCAAAAATAGCAAAAAAAGATGAGAAGAAGATGGTACAAAAGAACTAGAATGTATACCTCTTGAAGATAAATGATCCCTTGAATTTCCAAACCACTATTTCACACTCTCAAGTGCCTCAAGAGCTAAAATGCAAGCTCAAATCACCTCAGCAAGGAACTCTCTAGGTTTGGTTTAGAGTGCCTAGGCAAAGGTTATGTAAGTTGCAAGAGAGAGAGAGAGAGAAATGTAGAGAGAGAAATTTTCCAAAATTTTCTAAATTCAAATTTTTTTCTAACCTCTAAAACATAAGAGAGGGTCATCTATATATAGAAATATATGAGAGATCCTCAAAAATATCCTTACAAACACAACTGGAAAGATGCATGTATCTGTGGAGGCAGCTGGCAGAAAATATCTGGTTTTTTGCACTAGTGGCCGGCAGGCCACATTAGTGGGCGGCATGCCACACTAGTGGGTCTACGGGTCCCTGGATGCTCAGGCCTGAAAAACCACTCTTTTGGTCCAAAACAAGGCACAAGGTTTGTAGATTCAAAACTGAGGTTTCCTGCTAAGGAAGTCAAGCATTTGACAAGCGTACACATTCATCATTGAGTGATCAATCAGTGGTGCCCAAGTCTTAAAGGCCGTCAAAAATGAGGTGTCTACAGTATGTTAGTAGTTTTTTATGCACATGTTTATTTTTGTATTGTTAGAGGTAAACCCTACAAATGTATCGGTGAAGTGGCATCTCCAAGTTATTATTATTATTTTTTATTAGAATCAATGTATTAGGATTCTTTTGGGTTGTAATTATTTATTTTTGGATGTATTTTTTCATAGCCATGTAAGGGGATATGTTTCATTGTCACCAATACATTTCAACGTTGCCTTAACATGTTGCACAATATTACTAACAGGGCTTCAAGTAGAGCCCACCTGCAAAATTGTATGGCGTATTTTTGAACTTATATATATATATATTATGCATGATTTGATGTTGTGGAAGTAAGAGATGGTTTTGCCTCTTACATAATTTTATTCAAAGTTAATTGGGTGTCATATTTTAGCTCACATAGGGGGAGATGATTATGAGCTTAGCAAAATTTTTGATCTCTCTATGTAAGTGGAAATATTCTGTGCCAATTGTGTTTTGGGGAATAAAATTTTTAAAAGTGTGTTCATGTCAAACCCTGTGCAATCAATGTAATGAAATGGCCTCTAAGAATGTTGTTACTGGCCTCATCAAAGATGAAATCTAATATTTGTTTAATGAACAAGAAGTCATAGAAAAATTAACCACCTTTAAGATCCGATCTGAAGAAAAGACCACAGCCCAATATCGTCGTGATACGGACACCTATCAAAATTGGGTGAAAGGAGATCAATGCGAGTGCTATATTTAGGTTAGCAACATGCACAATGATCTTACGGGGGAGTTTGAAACAAACCCATTGCTCATGACATGTGGAATCAACTAAATATTACCTATGGGACCACACCTACAACCGAGTTGCGTGCTCTTTTTTTATTTTATTTTATTTTATTTTATTTTATTTTTTGAAATTTGAAGAATTTGGGCTTGAAGCGGAGCACCTGGGGTCATACCACAGCACTATCCTTGTCGCCCAAGTAGGGCAGCGTCAGGCATTCAGGCCTAAGCGAAAAACGTGGTAATGTAACTGGTAACCTTGGTCCTAAGAAAGGTAATGTGGGAAAGCGCCGTCGAGGCAAGCGCGCTAGAAACAAAAACAAGACCGAAGTCAAGTGTTATACTGTGGGAAGCGATGTCACTTTTCTTGGGAATGCCTTGATGCAAAGAAGGTAGCCATTTTTACTTAACTCTTTAAATACTTGTGTTTATTCACATGTATGTGTTTCTAATTCTCTCCATTGTTGGATTGTAGAACTCAGAAGCAACATGCCACATAGTCAAAGATAGAGTTGAGTTCGTAGATTACAAAAAGATACTTGTGGGCAAGCAGTGCGTTACTTTGGGTAATGGAACTCGAGAGGATGTCCTTGGAGTTGGTTCTTTAGCATAAGACGCGTCCAAGGCGCACTTTACTCCTCCATGATGCGCTTTATGCACCTAGTATCTAATATAACCTTTTATCAATATTGCTTTGCTAGGTTTTGGTTTAGTGGTAGTTAGTTGGATTCCTATTTAAATAAGGGCCTGTATGGACAAGGTTTTCTTTCCAACGGTTTAATTTATGCTAGATTTGGATTTTTCTTCATATTCTTATGTTTCTTGTGATAATGATACATTAAAATTTGTTAATTGGCATGCTAGACTTGGTCACATAAGAAAAGATAGAATGACTAGACTAACTAAGGAAGGCATGTTGGGGTATCTTGCTAATGTAAGAATTCATGTGTGTGAGCCTTGTTTGGCAGGAAAGGCCTATAGGAAGCCTTTTGGAAAGACACCTAGGACTTTATATCCTTTAGAGTTAGTCCACTCTGACATTTGCGGACCTATAACTGTAAAGTCATGCCATGGTACTTCTTATTTACTTATATTTGTTGATGACTATTCATGGTTTAATTATGTCTACTTGATCTCACATCTATAATGGTTCCGGTTTAGACCCGACCTATTTTTTGCTTTTGAATCCGGAAATCCATGTCCTTAATTGTTGTTCATGCCATTTTCATCTTGTTGCTAGTTGAGTTTGGTTGTTTGGGAGTTATTATTATGTTTGGAACAGGTTAGGGTTAGTTTTTCAAAAGAGTTGCTGTCAAGTTTTCTTCTTGTTCACTCGAGCAGTGTTTTGGTGGCTTGAGCGGTCTTCGAAATCTCCCAGTATTTTTACAGGTCTACAGAACTTCTAGAAGTAGGGTATCTTCACTCGAGCAGTGTTTCTTGGGCTTGAGCGTTCTTTTATAGGTTTGAACTTCTAGAGGGGGTCATTATGCACTCAAGCGGTGTTATGGTCGCTCGAGCGGTGTCACTAATCATGTCTGACGCTCGGGCGGTGTTTTGGTTGCTCGAGCGGTCTTTACGTATATCAATTCGGGAAAAGGGGTTTTTGATTCACTTTTTCATTCCCTCTCTCTCTCTCTCTCTCTCTCTCTAAAACCTCTTGAACCCTAATTCCTCCACACACATTCTCTAGTTCTTGCTTAAAACCTCAAATACTCCATTATCCATTGATTTCTCCATCATTGCTCCTTGGAGAAAAATATAGAGCTCGTTGAAAGCTTCGCTCTAATTGGAGAGGATCTCATTTTCGGCTTCATCAAAGTTTCAATCCTGCTCTCTTTCTCCTTTACTTCTAAGGTAGGAATTTCCTCAACCTTTGGTATGATTTTCAGTTTAGTTATTTGCTCATTGAAAAGATCTAGTGATTTGGGGATTTTAGGTTAAATATAGGGTTTGATATTTGAAATGTAAAATAGGGGTTTTCAAATGGGTTCTTGAGAAAGATTGTGGGGATGTGTTTATGGTTGAGATATGTTGAAATTTGGAATTTCTTTACTTAAATGAGATTTTGAAAGTAAATGAGGTTTTGTTCAAAAATTATTGATATTTGGTTTATGGAAGAAAAGGGAAAAGATGTGCAGTTTTGAAAGAATCTAATGATTATATCTGTTGATGATGAGGGCAGAGTTTTATATGTAGTATCACTTCCATTTTGAAAAATGATGAGATTATATCTTTTGATAGAAATTATCTGTTGAATAGAAATATCTATTTTGGGCTATTGGTGGAGGATAGCTTTGATTATTGTAGAATTGCATGAGGATTAGATGAATTGAAACTATATACTCATACATCTTGCATTGAGTATGGCTTCATACCTAACATTGAAAATGTATTGTTTTGAGAAAATGGAGTGAATAACTTGGTGAATTTGGTTAAAAGCTGTGGTTGTGGTTATTATGTTGGCCTGTGTATCCTTGGTGAAAGTCTAGAATCCCGCGCAGTTAGGTGCCGATCATTCTGGTTGTATAGCCTACTGACAGATATGTACCTAGAGATTCCCATTGTTTTGTATCCACTACCCTGTTTTCTGAAATAAAAGGATATTTTTCATAAATTGATATATGATTTGACATTGCATTGTTTTGAGATGGAAATGTGAAACATTTGACAAATGGCATGCATATGCATTCACCTTATGACTTCGTTAGGATTCATACACTGTGTTAATGCATCTTTACTGGGCTTTGGCTTACCCTATGTGGAAAACAACTTTCAGGTGCTGATGATATACCTCCACCAAGGACTTAGCTTAGGAGGATCGTGGAGCTAAAGGCTCATTTTTTATTTCTTGTTGTAATTATTTTGTACAAGTTTTGGGCTTTAATTGTATTGAATAGACCTCACTTTTGTTGTAACCAACCATTGTCTTGGAAAGATGTAGCCATTAGGGCATTAACTTATCTGTATGACCTTTTACTTCAAATTACTCATATGTGGCATATGCTACAGACTCAAGATTTAGGATTTATGAATGTGTACTTGCATATGTCATCTTTTGTACGGTAAAAGAATATGAATGAAAGGTTATTATTTCGCATGTGATGTTACTATTAAATATTATGAGATGGATGGTTATTATTATTATTTTGGGGCATTACGACTTGGTATCAGAACTATTGGGTTTGAATACTTTCGGATCGTGGGATGTGATTTTTAATGGGTTTATCTGGCTAGATGAAATTAGAAATAGACCTGGTATACTATGTGATAGCATGTTTATGTGACTAGATAAGTATGCGATTTAATTTTTAAGATATTGATTGGGTCTACAAGTTTATAAAAGTCCTGTTGGAAAAGCACTTGATCACTGCTATTTCTAACTGGAATTCTGTCAACGTTACAGAACGATCATTATCTAGAAAGGAAATTTGTTTGTGCTTATGCAATTAGGTGCTTATATGGAGTGAATTATTTATTGTCCACCGTATTAGGACGTGAGTGAATTAGATTTGACACATTTGTAAATGTACAAATCTATTGTGTTACCTTTATTAGAATGTCAGGACGTAGACATGGTGGTGGTTGGCGTGACAGGCCTAAGCGGCAGGAGGTGCCGTTACTGGATGATATTCTGGCGCAAGGGGAGGGAGTTGGTCAGGCTAACTTGGCCAAGCCAGCAGGTTAGTAAGCCATGGGTGCTTTGGCTCGTGAAATGGCTAGAGCTTTGCGGGAATCTATGGACATTCTCAGGGCTGAGAGTCAACTCCAGGCCTATATTGCTGAGATAGAGCCATCTTTTCTAAAGAGGAAGTTCTTCCGGTAGAATTCAGATATGTTTATTGGAGATCCTAAGGAGCCATTGAAGGCTGATGAGTGGCTAGAGTATATAATGAAGACATTCGAGATGCTTGCCATCAAGGACAACAGGTTGATGGTGACCTTAGCATCTTTCCAACTGAAGAGAGATACAGGTCAATGGTGGAAGTATCCGCGATGGTACATTGGGGTGACTAAGGAGGCCTTTGTCAACGCCTTCCAAGACAAATTTTTGCCTCTCATTGCTAGAAGGAAGTTGAAAGACCAATTCTTGAAGCTCAAGTAGCTAAACACGATTGCTCAGATTGCTCAAGTAGTTGAAAGGCCAGTTCTTGAATCTCAGATTGCTTCAAATTTGATTGAAATTGCTTGATTGTTGTTGTTGTCGACTGATTCTGTTTAGAAAAAAAGTTGGTGAATTTCGAAACAAAAAAATTTAGCAATTACCAAATCGTTTAAAAATTTTGGTGATTTCTGTTTTTTTTTTTTAATTTAAAATTTGGTGAATTTTGTTCTTTTTTTTTTTTTTAAAAAAATTTGATCTATTTTTGGGAGGTTTTTTTGGGAAATGATGAGAAAGGGAGGGAGGGAATGAAGGAAAGCCATTGGTTTTGGCAAAACTGTTGCCAAATTTGACACATGGTTTGGCAAAGGCCAAATTTGGTAGATGCTATACCATGCCATTGGAGAACCCATTTTTTCCAAACCTACCATATTATGGCTTTGACAGCTCTTTTAGAAAATCATTGGAGATGCTCTTAGGCCTTAGAGAAAATAAACAAGTGTTTGTTAGATACTCAGAATGCTCAAAGGGTTATGTAAAGTATAGTGAACATCCTTATAGTGGAATGACTAAAAGTGAGTCGCGAGATGCCAATTTCATTAAGAGTGAATTTTCTAGTATTAGTGAAGTAAAGAAAGATCTTGCGCTATTTGAGTTGCAAGAGTCTGAAGAAGGCACATCATCTTTTAGCAAGGGTGGAGAATTAGAGACTTATCTTGAAATTGCCAAAGATAGTGGGAGTGATCTACCTTCTAGTGGCAGTGTTTCACTAGAAAATGACTCAACAAGGATCCTAGTTACATAGAGATAAATGTGGAATCATTCCTCATCGTCTTATGAGATTAAGGGGAAATCTTTCATGTGTGCTTCATTGGATCTTGATGAGCCTACTTCCTATGAAGAAGTGTTAGTTTCACTAAATGCTAGTGAATGGATGGCTGCTATGAAGAATGAAATGAGTTCTATAGCTCGGAACCAAGTTTGGGAGTTGGTTGACTTTCCACCCGGCTTAAGATCATTGGCAACAAGTGCATCTTAAAAGTTAAGTGCAAGGCTGATAAGTCAAAAGTCCATCTCATGGCGAAGAGCTATACCAAAAGCGAGGGTATAGACATTCTCCTGGTGGTGAGATTTTCCCTCATTTGCCTAATTCTAGCTATTATCACGCATTTGGATTTAGAACTTTTCCAAATGGATGTTACGACTGCAGTTCTCAATAGAGAACTAGATGAGGAGATCTATAGGGATCAACTAGTAGGCTTTGAGGTCAATGGACAAGAGCATAAAGCATGTTGTCGCAAACAAGTAATATATGGCCTAAAGCAATCGTCTAGATAATGGTTTTTTAGATTCCATTAAAGCCATCCTTTTTACTGCGTTTAAGATGATAAAGGATGACCATTGTATCATTGTATGTTGATGACATATTGTTAGCTGGAAATGACATAGAGATGATTGTTGCCACTCAAAAGTGGTTGTCCTTTACTTTTGAAATAAAGGACATAGGATAGGCAAATCATGTGCTCATAGTTAATATCTTGGGAGATCGCTCTAAGAGACTTCTCTGTTTGTCTCAAGAGACTTACATTAAGGGGATCTTAGAATAGTCTCGGATGCACTATTCCAAACCCGTTGATAATTCGATTGAGAAAGGATGTAATCTGAACATTGACTCTGGCCTAAGAATAGATGAGGAAAAGAAACAAATGGCAAAGGTTCCCTATGTGAGTGCAGTTGGTTGTCTGATGTACGCTATGATGTGTACTTGGCTAGGCATATGTTTTGCAGTGGTGTGGTTAGTCGTTACTAGAGTAACTCGGTGAAGAGGATTTTTTCGCCATCTTTGTCCATGATAGAGTTAGAGTACGTTGCTTGTTTAGCAACAATACTGGAGGCTGTTTGGTTGATGAGATTCCAATAGTGCCTTGGGATCATGGCTATTGCAGATGAAGCCGTTATGATCTATATTGATAGTATGGCAGCTTTGGCATATTCTAGGGATCCTATGTGTTTTGGTAAGACCAAACACATCGACATTCATTTCACTTTATTCGAGGTGTGATTGCACGAGGGGAGGTAGTCTACAACATATATCCACTAGTAGGATGGTGTCTAATCCACCGCTAGAAATACTTTCCAAACTCATATTAGGACTTTAGAACTTCATAGGATTTGATATATTTTGGATACCTCACTGACTTTGTTAGATATTTTATGAGTATCTTATGCATAATTATTTATTCATGTGTTTTTATGGTGTAATTGATACTATTAGCACACATTGTTTATGATGTCATTGGGCTTAGATCAGCCTTCTCACACTGGTGGTCACCCTGGTGCTTGTAGAGCGAGCAGGATAAGACATTAATTATCTTGGCACTTAGAGAGCGAATAAGGTAAATGTTTTGTGACTTGAGAAGTGAACAGAATTGATTTATTATTAGATGTCGCCTTAGCATTGGCTAAGATGATACTTTAAAAAGTCGAACATGAAGTCATCCACAGCTTTATGAAGCCTGAATATAGTCAAATATGAGGTCTTAGATAGGCACTTAATGAGTGAATATGCTAAGAAACTTAGGTTAGGCGCTTGTATAGCAACTATACTAAGATTCGTATGGCATTAGAGAGTGATAGACCCAATGTAGTGAGAGCTTCACCATAGCATACATATCATACTGTATGTGTTACCGTCGACCACTTAAGGGAGTGGCTAGACAGATCCCTGTTCTAGCACTGTGTGAGCCTTGTTAGGCCAAAAAAAATAGGCCTACTCTATACCCTTAAACCTGGAATATGTCATGAAATGATGACTTGATGTCGCTACTTTAACATGTTATCCAAGGGTCATGATAAATCCAAAGGACCATATCTAGGAAAGTGGTCATGTTTGAGTGAATTGACATGAGTGGCTAGGGAAGATTGTTAGAAATCATACCCTTGTATTATAGCTCATTGCCAATATAATCATGAGTAATATACAGTGTTGAGGTCAACCATGTTTATGAGTTATGACTCATGAGGGATTTTAAAATGTTTGATCTATTTGATCTAGTATGAACCAATGAATCTGGGGTGTAGACAAGATATTTCGAGTAATGTGTTATATTAGTTTGGGGTGTAGACAAGATATTTCGAGTAATGTGTTATATTAGTTTATGGTGACTTAATATAACACTCCTACCTTTATACCTTCTCGTCAGGTCGCATGCTCCATTTTTCTATACGAGGAGTGGATTGAATGAGAGATTGGGAAATGACTGTTGTGAATATAACCAATGATATAGAGGAGTGAGTGATGTTAGAAATTGGGTCGGATAAGAGAATCTCTACATATCTGATATAAAGAAAATAATATACGTATTATTACTGTTAGAGTTTACCTGAAAAATCTCTCCAAAATATTTATCTTTGTTCGTTCCTCTTAGGTTGGGTCATCATTGTAGAACTTAGGGATTAATGTGGATAATATATTAAGAAATTCTGATAACTTCTCAATTGATGACGAAGGGTTTTCCTAACGAGACTCGTAATTTAAGTATTTCAATCCAATCCGTTTTCACTTCAGGTAATATGATTACCCGCATCTTTTCCAGTAGGGGCAAATTAATTTTTTTTTTGGTTGGATATGCTGAAATGAAAAGGAGATTTTTATTAGTATGCTTTATTTTAGACAAAATAATATTTGGACAAAACAAAATTTGGGGCATTTTTAAATTGGGGCCTAAGGCCACTACTTCAGTGGCAGGTGTTGAGCAAGGTTGTTGTGCCTTTTGATGTAGTGGTTGGTAACCCCGCTCCCGTTCAAGTAAACCTCGGCAATGGATCGGTCCGGTCCTAAAATTTAAGACTTAAAGGCCTAGCCAAAGTCATGGGCTTTGGCCAGTTAATGAGCCAGACTCAATCTAGCCCATGTGATTTTTCTAAAGCCGGTGATTCTATTTACACCCAAATAATAATTTAGAACATTCAATTAAAATTTTAAAATTTTAATTCTTATTATATCTTAATATAAATTTACTAATAAGGACAATATACATTAAATCTTAAAATAAAATATTATTTTTTTGTCTTTCCTAAGTTCAAATTATTTTCTTTTCATTTTCTTTTTCATTCTAAAATTTCAATCCATCCCACTAAAACCCATCATTATCTTCAACATCATTGTTTTATGAATAAAACAAATGATGAAAATTATGCAGATTTGCTCACAATCTATAACGAATTAACTAAGAAAAATACCACAAAACTGATTTTCTATTTTGGCAAAGTAAATCTTGAGGTTGCTGCATTGGTGGTTGTCATTCAATTAGATGTAAAATCTAGGGAGCATCCCTTCTTTTTTTTTCATGGTTCTAATGAAGTTTTCTTTTGGACATGTTGATGGAAGTGAATCGGAACGGAGACGTGAGGGAAGTAAATCGAAAGTACTACAATCGAATTAATCATCTATAACATGATACACAGATGAAAGAAGAATAAGAACAAATAGAAGAAAGAGAGCAAAGATTTACGGATTGGACAAGAAGAAAGAGCGGGACTCGAATGGAATTATCTACTCTCTCAGCCTAATTTCTTCCAATTAAGAAATTGGTTGGTAACAAATATTATAATAGATAGCATTCAATGAATGAAACAGAACAAACAAAAAAAATCAATAGAACAACCAATATTCATGATGCAATCAACAAATCTGTAATTTAGGATTTTTAATTTATTTATTATTTAGGTGTACCTTTAAGGGTAATTTGGAAAAAAAAAATTAGAATGTATTGAGAATAAATTATAACTCTAAATAATTTTATAGGGTGTACTAAGAAATTTGGCGTACTTAATGATTTTAATGATTTTTTTAGTGTAAATAGAACTACCCTTCAAAAGTCTAGACCGAAAGATGGGCTTAAAATATGGGATTTGAATTGGGCTGGGCCCATATTTGCATAATATGAGCTTTAATTTATTTATTTTTATTCAATTCAAAATAAATTAAAAAATTAAAAGAAATTATAGCATACAATTTTTGAAGTGCATTGCAATAATTAGGATTGAATATTGAATCATGAAAAAAAAAAAAAAAGGAAGAAAAATATTACATCTAATCATATTTCTTATTTCATTTTCTCACTCCAAAATACAAATGAGCGAATCTCATATATATTTATAAATGTGAATCTCGTTATTTTCTGTCAAGAAAATGAGATAAAAAATAGAATTATATGTAACATTTCTTAAAAAAGAAAGTGTAGACAAGTGAGATTTCCGTAAGAGATTCGAGAATATATGACAGGGTATTGTCAAATATTTATGTAGATAGAAATATTATTGTGTGATTTTAATTTATTTTGAGTGCAATCTGCTTATTCACTTATTTGATTTGATTTTCAAATTTTGTTTTGAGAGACTTTTTTTTGTAAATTAAACAATTAATTTGGTGAAAAAATAAAAAAATACATTTAAATTTTATATAGTTTTATCTTTAAAAAGGCAGAAATAATTTTTTAAAATTTAAATAATTTAATTTTTTTAAAGATTTGATTTATATAAGATAATATAATGAAATCTAATGAACTATACTCATAATAATGAAGATCAAATACTATATAATTTTTTTTTTTTTTAATAAAGAGAACTCGCAAAGTGGGAAAGAAAATCGGAAATTAATACAAGGGAAACAAAACCTACACATAGGTAGAAAAATTCGAATTACTGACCTTGCAATGAAATACACGAATTCTGACCAATAGGACTATTGTAAAAAAGTTAATGTTTTATATCCTCTTATGTTTCCGTAATCCTTATTCCCAGCCCGCTAGGTTTGAAATAGTAAAATAAAAATTAAAAAAAAAAGGAAAAATCGCATTTCAATGGAGCTGTAGAAAAATAGTTTCCTCTTAATGGTGATACAAGTTTACTGTGTGTGGTTTGAGTCGATTCATGTGCTCAATGATGGATTTAGGAGTGTGGGGCAGGGCGGTTGCATCCTCAAAATTTTTAAAAATTATTTATATTATATTAGTAATTAATAAGATAATTCTAAATTTAATTACTGTTGTATAAATTGTGTGGTAACATAAAATAAATAGATTTATATTGAACAAACAATTGAAATTTCAGAACAAGAATATGGTGGAATTTACAAAAATTCATAATAAAATAAAACTAGCAAAAGGAAGTAAATCGAAGCCTGTACTATACAGTGTTCTTAAAATAGATTCGTCGCCTCACCGGTTGAGTACTGGAGGTTGTTTGACATTTGTCTCTCAAGATACGACGGTTGAACCAGCTATAGCAATGCACCAACTAAGTAGCTTTGGCGAACAGAATTATGACAGCACACTCTCACTAGGAAGAATATAAAATGAGAAAAACTTTTGAAGATAAGAACAAATCTTTTGAGTCCAAAGAATGAAGGAGAAGGGTCTCCTCTTATACACATGGAGGGAGAGAGGAAAAAGTTTCAACAATTAAAGCCCCTCACAAATGCAGAAATTAATTTTGTATTAATCTGCAAAACTGATAGAATAAATCCATCATGAATAGAGGAGTTACCAACTCTATTATACACATAGGTTTTGTGTATATATTCCTGCAGTCCACACATCTGGCTTGGCTCAAAAAGATTAAGATGGATGAGACAAGCCTAAGCCCAAGTCCAAGATCCACGAATCACGAACACGGACCCAACCCGAGCAGGGCGAGCGACGCATGCGCGGGTGACAATTTTTGCATAACCAACTTGAACCATAGTCTTGCCCCAAGTCCATTCTTGAAGCATCCATAACTCTCTTCCTTCGGAAAATCTGGATGCCCCAAAGGGCTTACACTCTTATGCAAAAAATGGGATTTAAATACCCATCAATGCTCTCCTCTAGGTTTTACACCTTTCCCAACACCTCTTTTATGAGGCCAACTTAGTGAGTCAATTTCTCATTCAAACCTTAATGGTTTTTGGTTATTCTTTTTGTGATGTAAAGATTTCATTATAAAGAATCTAAACCTACTTTACTCCACCTCAATGGAGGATTGGCACCCACTTTAATATTGCATTAAAGTCACTAAAAAACTACAGTGTGTTTGATTTGAGTTTTTTGGATTAAGTTTTTTAAAAACTGAGTTTTTTAATTTTCGTGATTTTTTGTTTTTAGTGAATATTTTTAAAATTTTAAACATTTTTTTTTTACTTTTTTAGATGCACTTTACTTAGATGTATCTAAAAAATAAAAAATTTGTGAAAAAATATTTTAAAAAATTAATAAATATATAAAAATACAAAAAATATACTGAATTCTCGTTTTTTTTTTTTTATATTTTTGGTATTTAGAGAATTTTTAAAAGGTTTTTTTCACAAATTTTTTACTTTTTAGGTATATTTATGTTAGGTATGTCTAAAAATTTTAAAAATTGCTTAACATATTAAAAAAATTCAGTAAATATAAAAAAAAAACACGAAAAATAAGAAAGTAGAATTTTCTGAAAAGTGTTTTTGGAAAACTCTAACCAAACAAAGTTATTTTTCCAACAATTACTTCGCATCTTCAAAATTTCAATAGTTCGCACCTTTTAAATTATTTACATTTCAAATTTTTAAAAATATTTTCTAAATTAAGTTTTATCAGATATTGATATATTCTATTTGTTATTTAAATTATTTGTTATATTTCTATATTGTTTAAAATCACTTGTGTTCTTTTATTTGCTTCTGTTTGTTATTAATCTTGTTTTCTATTCATATATCATTTATATGTATATATATATATGTAAATCACAGTTTAATTTTCTTTATGCATCTTATTTTGCATTTATTATTGTTTGTTCATTCTTTAGAAATAGGAATATTTTCTGAAAATAAAATTATTTTCTATGACATTTTTAAAATAAGTTAATAAAATTTAATACCGTTTATTGAAATGGATTATCATTACACTCATAAAAACATACATTTTCAATTATAAATTTTTTTCAAAACTAAACTACGTAATAAGATGAAAGATGATTTTGTAACAAGTTACTTGATTATATTATTGAGAATGATATTAATTAATGTTTTGATATCGAATTTATCATAGACGTTTTTATATATATTATAAAAAGTAGCAATTACATTTTCAAATAGTTAACTTTACTAGATGGAGACATAGTAATAATTAATATTTTGCTAACTTAATGCAAATTAGAAATATGTTCAATTATATTTTTGTTGTCAATTATGTTGATAAAGAATGTCCAATTAATAGTAATTTTATTCAAATTTATTTATTTGTTTATTTATTTATTTATTTATTTGTGTTGGTATAAATCAAAAGTTTAAATTTTATAATAATTTTTTTCAATAAAAAGTTACATGCGGCAGGCTCAAATCTAGATTTGTCTATGCACTGCATGTGCTTGGTGCAAGACGTTTTGTGTGTTAGAGTTGCATCCAAAAAAAATTTCATATATATTGCAATTATATTATAACTATTCCAACCATTTATAATTTGCTGAAAAAAAATTCAATTAATTCATCAATTTTAAGAATGGATGGGTGGAAAAAATCAATTCACTAGAGTGGTTCCATTGTCTATTATTATTAGCAGTAATGATAGGTGGTCACAAATTCTGTGGTTCAAATGGTCTAAAACTGTCAAAATGACGTCGTTTTTTGTATAAAACGACATCGTTTTGACAGTTTCGGACCATTTGAATCACAGAATTTGTGACCACCAAACATTTTCCTATTATTATTATTATTATTATTATTATTATTTTCTTTTTTTCTTTTTTTCTTTTCAAAATCGTTCAAAAACACACCAATTGGTGTGTTTTTTACCCTATGCTGCATTATTGCTATTATTATCTTGCTGACGCTATGCAAACCAAAAAGGACAAACATCGAAAGACAGGACACACCTAAATTAATGTTATTGTCCATAAGCTACATGACCTTGTTTGTAGGCAAAAACAAAAAATAAAAAACAGAAACATTTGAAGGCAGTGAACCCTGTCGATTGCTAGCCCCCTTGGCTGGCACTGGGACAACGGCCAATGTCATAACACTGTTGGAATAATTTTTTTGTATAAAATAAATAATTTGAAACAAATTTAATAAAAAAAATTACTTACAGAATTTATTTTACCGAAATAAAAAATAATAAAACCGATCAAGTCGAGTGTGTGACACGCTATTCTTAAGACAGATTCGCCCCGCTACGGTGCTTACGGATAAAAGTCGTTATACAATGATCTTTATAAATTGTAGTAGCACTCTAAACAATTTCTTCGGCGAACAAAACTTGTGTTCTATACTCTTTTAATTTTTTTCCTAAAAGCCAGTATGAAAAAATTTATGCAAAGGAGCAAAACCGGGAGGAAACCAAGAGAATTTTAGATTTTTTTTTAGGAAGTATAAATCTGCTGGAAATGATCTCTTTTTATAGGCAAGAAAGTGACCCTTCAAATCTGTCCGAACAGGTATGAAAGAAATGAACAGGCGAAGTCCAAATTTTGAATAGATAACTGTAGCAATTTCATATCTGTTCATAACTGCTGGGCAATTTCAAACCTGTCCGAAACTGTTGGACTGTTTTTCAATCTGTTTGAATAGTTGGAAGCTGTTGAACCTCTAGAAAATGGACTGAAAATGAGCACTGTTTGAACAGAAAAAAAATTGGCACAAAATTTAAATTAATTTTCTCTCAAGAAATTAAAAAATTCAAATAAATTTTGTCCAAAAAATTAATGTTAGAACCGACCCGACCTACAACCCACACTTGCGCCCTGCGATCGCCCTGTCGGACAGATGGTGGCGGCAGCGCGCCGTGCGCGTGTGTGGTGGTTTGAGCCAAGGCTTACTTTGTCCATAATTCTTCCCTTCTTCAAACTTGGGATGCCCCTTGGAGCCCAACTCAAGTGTTACCACCTAGAACTTATATACACACATAAGTTCTCTTAAATTTCTAATGCGGAACAAGCCTTATACGAAAACCCACATTTTATTCTTTAATTGTCCATTCTATGAACTCGAAAATGACGTCAATTTCCCATTCACTCATAAAAGGTTTTGACGAACTGTCTTCACCATGTGACTTGCCATGCAGCAAGAAATATGTCACCTCTTCGGACTCACCCCAAAAGACATATGGGCCCCATCCAAATTTGAGCTCAAAGTTAGCCCAAAATAAGCCTATAAAACCATATTTTTCCAACAATCCCCCACATGAATGGAATTTGAAGGAAAGAAAATGTAACAACATGATCTAATTATAGAGAGTACAGAAATTAGAAATATTCTGCAAAGGATAAATAGCTTTTGGCTTTGAACCTTCCCTTGTGAGACACTATCAAATTTACTAGCTAATCAATGAACATGATATCTTGAACTGTTCAGCCATTTATGTAAACCAAGACAATAGAACTCACACAATATATCACCAGACACAGTTTAGTTCTCACTATTGTGTTCATTTTGGCCCTGAACAACCTGGTCTTTCATGAGTGCTCTAGAAAATTGCAACCTTTCACAAATCTCATAAACCAGCTCAGTTCACACTCATATAGATGATTCTTATGAAGAGTATTCTGCCATACACCACTAGGTATACCTAAATATAAGAATCATTAAAAGTATTACTTAACCTAAAATACAGCAGACATCACTATTTCATCATAGAAATAGATAGGAGTTTGACTCCCTAGTGATCCTTCTGAGTCATACACAACTGGATTGTCCCTTTGAACCTAGATCTTGAGATCTCCAGTCTAGTAGGTTGGATTGCCATTGTGGTAACTCTTATTTAATAGGCTTAAGTCCCATCCCCCTTGATAAATTCTCAACTAACTCTCTTGCTAACCCTTTCGTTAGTAGATCCGTTATGTTGTCTTTGGACTTCACATATTCAATGGAAATAATTCCATTACAGAGTAGTTGTCTCACAGTGTTATGTTGACGATAAATGTGTCATGACTTACCGTTATACATATGACTTTGTGCTCTACCAATTACTGATTAACTACCACAATGTATACATATAATAGGCATCGGTTTTGGCCATATTGGAATATCTTCAAGGAAGTGACGAAACTATTCTGCTTCTTCTCCAGCTTTATCTAAAGCTATGAATTCTGATTCCATAGTAGACCTAGCAATGCAAGTCTGTTTGGAAGATTTCCAAGATACAGCCGCACCACCAAGAATAAAGACATTCCCACTGGTGGATTTTGAGTCTCTGGTATCCGATATCCAATTTCCATCACAGTATCCTTCAAGTACTACTGGATATCTAATATGATTCAGCCCAATGTTACGAGTAAATCTGAGGTACCTTAGTACCCTTATAATTTCTTTCCAGTGTTCTACTCCTAGGTTACTTGTATATCTACTTAATTTACTTACTGCATTTCATCGAGTACATTAAGCTTCTAATAATTTGGGCATACTCTAATTGAGAAATACTTTCCTGTACATTCTTAGAAAGAAACAAATTAATATCCACAGGTATTCTAGCAAGATGATCATCATCTTTGCTAAATTTGTCAAGTATTTTCTCAATGTAATGTGATTGTAACGAAGCATAACCTTCTGATGTTTTGGTAATTTTTATACCAAGTATTACGTCAGCAATCCCCATGTCTTTCATGTCAAAAAGTTTATTTAACATTTTCTTGGTAGTTTTAATGATGTCATTATTACTACCTATGATGAGCATATCATCCACATAAAGACATACTATAACACAATCGTTGTTTGTGTTTTTAATATAAACACATTTGTCATATTCATTAATTTTGAATCCACTTGACATCATTGCCTTGTCAAATTTCTCATGCCATTGTTTTGACACTTATTTTAAACCATATAATAATTTAGCCAATTTACACAATTTTTTTCTTTTTTTGGAACAGAAAATCCTTCTGGTTGTTTCATGTAAATTTCTTCATCTAACTCACCATTTAAGAAAGCGATTTTCACATCCATTTGTTGAATTTCTAAATTGTACAAAGATGCAATGGCAATTAACATTCTAATGGATGTTATTCTACTAACTGGTGAGTATGTATCAAAGTAGTCAAGACTTTCTTTTTGTCTGTATCCTTTGATCACAAGTCTTGTCTTGTATTTTTCAATTGATCCATCTGCTTTCATTTTTCTTTTGAAAATCTACTTATATCCAAGAGGTTTACAACCTAGTGGCAAATCTACCAATTCCCAAGTGTGATTTTGCAAGATGGATTCAACTCGCTGTTTACAGTTTCTTTCCATAAAGGAGCCTTAGGACTGGACATAGCTTTTTTAAAAGTTAAAGACTCATTTTCTAATAAAAATGTTAGAAAACCTAAACCAAAAGATTTTGAGGTTCTAGCACGTTTACTACGCCTAGGTTCCTTTTCATTATTTTGATCTATCCCTTGCTCTTATTCTTGATCATGTTCTTGATCTTGACTAGTAATAGCATCATAGGATTTTTTGTTAGTACTAGTCTCTTGTCCAGTTTTATTTGGAAACAAATGTTCAAAGAAAGACGCATTCCGAGATTCAATAATAGTATTAACATGCATTTCGGAATGTTCTGACTTATGAATCAAAAATCGATGCACTGCTATTCATGGCATAACCAATGAACATGCAATCAACAGTTTTAGAATCTATCTTAATCTTTTTAGGACTAGAAATAGCCACTTTAGCCAAACACCCATACACTTTTAAGTATTTGTAGGATGATACTCTCCCATGCCACATTTTATAAGGTGTTTGATTTACTTTCTTCCGGGGTACTTTGTTAAGTATATAATTACCAGAAAGTATTGCTTCCCCCCACAAGTTCTGTGGTAATCCAGAACTTATTAACATGGCATTCATCATTTCTTTTAAAGTCCTATTTTTCCTTTCAGTAATTTCATTTTGTTGAGGTGAGTAAGGAGCGGTGGTTTGATGAATTATTCCATGTTCTTTACAAAATTCACCAAAAGGTGATTCATATTCACCACCTCCATCACTTCTAAGTTTCTTAATTTTCATACTAAGTTATTCCATGTTCATTCTTGTATTGAATGAAAGTTTCTAAAACTTCATCCTTGGTTCGAATTAAATAAACATAACTATATTTAGTATAGTCATTTATAAAAGTGATAAAATATTTTTTTCCACCTCTAGTTTGAATTGATTTAAAATCACAAATGTCACTATGAATTAATTCAAGTGGTTCTGTACTTCTTTCAATTGTATGAAAAGTAGTTTTGGATAATTTTGCTTCAACACAAATTTCACATTTATGATTTAAATCAATGTCAAATTTAGGTAAACATTCCATATTAATTAATCTACGCAAAGATCCATAATTAATATGTCCTAGTCTACCATGCCACAAATTTGAAGACTCAAGCAAGTAAGAAGAAGATGTATTATTATTAATAATAGAGGGTATAACAGTCATTACATTCATTTTGAAAATGCCATCAGACATGTAACCTTTTCTTACATACATCCTATTTTTGGTGAGTACAAATTTGTCACTTTCAAAAATTAGCGTAAACCTATTTTTACTCAACAGAGATCTGGAGACTAGATTCTTGTGAATGTCCGGTACATGCAGCACATTGTTGAGAGTAAGTTCCTTTCTAGATGTTATCTTCAGAATAATCTTTCCTTGTCCTTCAACTTTAGAAGTCAAGAAATTTCCCATAAAAAGTTGCTCACCGTTGTCCACCACAGAATAAGATGTGAACCTCTTTTTGTCGACACAAATATGGTGAATAGCACCAGTGTTCACCCATCATTCTTTAGGATTTCTGACAAGGTTTTCCTCGGAAACAACTACAAAAAAATTTATGTCATCAACACCATTAGAAATTTTGTCCACTTTGGTCATATTCGCTTGAGCAGGCTTCTTACTTGATCTTTCTTTGCCTTTGCGTTTGCTACGACAATCTTTGGCTCGATGTCCCTTTTTGCCACAGATGTAACACTTGCCATTGAACTTGTACTTTTTAGTTTCCCCTCCTTTGGAGCCTTGTGCGAAACTTTCTCCAGAAAACTTGCGTTTATTTGTTTTTGGAGCATATTCCACCACATTTGTCTTGGACTCCATTGGATGCTTACCAGTCCGCTTCTCAGAATTGCGGTTGTCCTCCTCAATCCTCAAACGCACAATCAATTCCTCTAAAGTCATTTCTTTGCACTTGTGTTTGAGGTAATTCTTGAATTCCTTCCAGCCTTGTGGTAATTTTTCAATTAAGGCAACAACTTAGAAAGATTCACTGAAAGACATGCCTTCTGCATGAATGTCATTCAGAATGAGTTGGAGATCTTGAACTTGGCTTATCACAGTCTTAGAATTAACCATCACAAAATCTAAGAATTTGCCAACCACAAATTTCTTTGAGCCAACATCTTCTATTTTGTACTTTTTCTCCAAAAACTCCCATAGTTCATTTGCTGTCTTGATAGGGCTGTAGACATTGTATAGTGTGTTGTCAAGTCCGTTCAAGATGTAGTTCCGACAAAGGAAATCAACATGTTTCCATGCATCGATCGCAATAACCACTTGTCGGTCGGTTTCATCTTCATTCAGAGTAGGAGCATTTTTATGGAGAAAACGAGCCAGGTTCAGAGTTGTAAAATAAAACAACATTTTCTGTTGCCATCTTTTAAAATCAATTCCTGAGAATTTCTCTGGCTTCTTAACATGATTGACTGGCACAGTCACAACAGGAAAAGGGGTTGGTGCAATTGCAGCAACCATACTCGTATTTGTTTGAGTATTAGTTTGTCCAGTTTCAGTAGCCATGAATTCTAAATTATAAAACAAAATTATAATTAGAATTTTATACTACACAAAAAATATAAACCAAAACCACATAATTAAATTCTGTAAAAAAATAAAAGAAACAAGAATTGTAACTTTCATTTGCACTTAATTTGAAAATAAAATAAAATTTTATTAACAAATTAATTCCACATAGAAAATTAAATTTCTGTAACACTTCAAAAATTAAAATATTGAAACAGAATTTTAATTAATGAAAACTCAGAAATTATTTCTAAAAATCAAAATTAATTTTTGACCAACTTTAGAAATAAATATTCTGAATTGTTAATAAGACCAGTATATTACTACTAATTGTCAACGAAAATAAATAGTATATTACTACTATTTGTTTTTTCAACCAGAAATTTATTTTGTAAAACTATAGAAAATAATTTCTGTAAGAAGAAGAAAAAGAAAAGAAAACAAACCAAAAATTTTGTATAAACAGAATAATTTGAGTCTGTCTTAAGATTGTTGGAACAATCTTCTATGTAAAATAAATAACTTGAAACAAATTATAAAAAAAAATTACTTAAAAAATTTATTTTACCGAAATGAAAAATAATAAAACCGATCAAGTCGAGTGTGTGACACTCTGTCCTTAAGACAAATTCGCCCCACTATGGTGCTTACGGATAAAAGGCGTCTATCTCCCAAGATACTATGATCTTCACAAATTGTAGTAGCACTCCAAGCAATTTGTACGGCGAACAAAACCTGTATTCTATACTTTTTTAATTTTTTCCTAAAAAACTAGTATGAAGAGAATTTATGCAAAGAGCAAAACCGGAAGGGAACCAAGGGAATTTCAGATTTTTTTAGGATGTATAAATCTGCTGGAAATGATATCTTTTTATAGGCAAAAAGGTGACCCTTTAAATCTGTCCGAACAAGTATGAAAGAAATGAAGAGGTACAATCCAGATTTTGAACAGATACTTGCAATAGTTTCGTATCTGTTCATAACTGCTAGGCAGTTTTTAACTTGTCTGAAATTGCTGGACTGTTTTTCAATTTATTTGAACAGTTTGAACCTGTTGAACCTCTGGAAATGGACTGAAAATAAGCACTGTTTGGACAGAACAAATTTGCACAAAATTTAAATTAATTTTCCCGTAAGAAATTGAAAAAATTCAAATAAATTTTGTCCAAAAAAATTAATGTTAGAACTGACCCGACCCACAACCCACACTCACGCTCGGCCTGTCGGACGAACGGGGCGACGACGCGCGCATGTGTGGTGGTTTGAACCAAGGTTCACTTTGTCCATAACTCCTATCTTCTACAAACTTGAGATGCCCCTTAGGGCCTAATCCAAGTGTTGCCACTTAAAACTTATATATATATATAAGTTTTCTTAAGTTTTCAATGTGGGACAAGCCTTACAAGGAAATCCACATTTTATTCTTTAGTTGTCCATTCCGCGAATCCAAAAACGACGTCAACTTTTCATTCACTTATAAATGGTTTAAACGAACTGTCTTTACTGTGTGACTTGCCATGCGGCAAGGAACACGTCTTTTTTTCGGATCCACCCCAAAAGACGTGTAGGTCCCATCTAAATTTGAGCTCAAAGTTAGTTCAAAATAAGCCTATAAAATCATATTTTTCCAACAAACACATCATAGAGATAGAGAGAAGAGAGAGATTGTTTGGTACCGTTTGTTGTAAGTTAGAAATGTGTAATAGAAAATAGAAATTTAAAATATTTTTTTTCACTTCTTAGGCAATTAACATTTTTCAACTTATTCAAGTTATGTTTTGAGTATGGATTTGAGTAGGAATTTGATCCAAAAAAAAAAAAAAAAAAGGTGATATGTAACAGTAATATTTTATTTACATTTACCTATCTTTTTTTTCTTTTCCTTCTCTAAATTTTTACCAAAATTAATAATCCAAATATAATCTTAAGCTATTTATGTTTAATAAATTATAAAATATTAACTAGATGGACACAAGCTTTCAAAATAAAAAATATATATACACTGCTCAGATAAGCTATACTAAACAGATCAACGAGAGATATTTTGCTACAGGTTTGGGGGAATCATGAGAGAAGCGAAACGGCATCCCAAGTGGGATTTTGCAACAGTATTTGGGGTTGCTTTGTTTGGTAACAATACGACACACATAGTACTCACGTGACTTGGTTACTTTTAAATAAATGGACCCCCCTTCCTTTTTGTTTTCTTTACTTAGCGCCAATTAACAAACATACAAATTTTATAAACTTTTTCACATTTATTGACTTCATATTTATAAATTCTGTTTGGTTTTAAAACTCACCTCTATTCTTGAATTTTTGGCTTTTCATATTTTATTTTTTAATGATATTTTAATTGAATTTTTTATTTTTTAGATTCACTAAATCTAAATTTACTTAGAAAATGAAATATTTGTGAAATTTTTTTCAATGAAAATTTAGTATTTTTTTTTGGTATATATATAAATTAGTAAAAAGAAAATTAGATTCTCAATAATTATTCACTTTTTAAGTACATGTAGATGGACCTGGCTCCTCTTTAGTAATTGTTTGGCATTAGTGAGTCCTAATCCGAACCCATGTCGGTAATTCAAATCGTTTAATGTATAGAACCCATTGAGTACGTCGTTTCTATAAAAAAATCATGTTAATTAAATATCAATAACCACTTGATCAAATCAAATTTTCAAAATAATTTTCAAGTAAATTGCAACAGGAGTGTGATTTGATCAAGTGATTATTGATATCCAATTAACGTGATTTATTTTATTTTTTTTGCTAGAATGATGTACTCGATGCATTTTACATATTAAATGGTTTGGATTATCGACATGGGCTTGGATTAGGGCCCACCAATGCCGAACAGCTTCTTGGGTAAGTGGAGAGTAGCCAGGTCCTATATAGATTAGGTATATCTAAAATAAAAAAATATATATAAAAAAAGATTAAAATATAAAAAAATAAAATCACAGGCTGAGATTTATTCGTGAATTGATCTCACAATAATAAAATTAAATATACACTAATAATTTAAAATTCTGAGTAAAATTATGATGACTTTTCTGGGCTTTTGTCTCTTTGGTTTGGGGAATAAAACTGGTGAAATAAGACATATCTCATGTTTGGAGGCACCAGAAGCAGGCCTGAATAATTTGTCTCGTTTGGACAATAATTTGCACTACTTATCCCACGAAACATAGGATAATGTGGTGGGGTGCGGAGGCAGGAATTTTTACATTTAAAACTAGATTACGTGAGCGTAATTCTATTCACACACCAAATCTCCTCAATCTGCTCATTTAATGAATTTTTATATATCATATTTTTATCTTAAAATAAAAAACCCTCATCTTCCAAATCGAAACTCTAATTTTCAAACCAAAACGCAATTGTTGTCTGCCGTTATCAGCCTCTTCCTCGACCACCCTAGCCATGCTCTCCACATTGTGTAGGTGTGCCATTAAACTAATAAATAAGACAAAAGATCAATTTTCTCACAAAGAACAGTATCATTATGTTCAACAAAATAATTAGTAACTTAATTCATTCAATGCCGGATGAACATCGCATATATTTCAAAATGTGGATTGATAGGTCAAGGTGCAAGGTAGTTGATCTATCCTATGATTTTTTCGTAACTTGAAGATAAACTAGAATAGGATTATCAAATGTGAAAGACAGATGAAGGCAAAAAAATCCATCAGAAAAGAAGGGAAAACATCATTGTAATATGAAATCCAATGTAGTTAGACAAAACAAATTTGATCAATGCTTTTTGCAACAAGAACTTTCACGTTAAAAGTTTCACTTTAATCTTACATTTGAAGCAAAAATCAACAGAAGAAGAATGGGGTAGGCAGTGAGAGTAGAGGCTAATGAGGTAATGGATTGGAATGGTGTGGGATGGGATGGTAATGGTGACTAGTGATGGTAGAGGGATGAGAGTGGCGGTGACAGCGTAAGTTTTTGATAGAGGAAGTAGTGGTTGGCTGGCCGGCAGTGATTGAAGAATGGTGAGTTAGGGTTAGGATCAACGTTTGAAAAAGGATGGAGATGAGGGCATTCTTTATATGATAAGTTGTGTATTGAGTAGAAGTTGAAATTTCAAATTTATTAGGTGTGTGCCTTGAGAAATGATATGCATAGAGAGAATGTGGTGTATGAAAACAAAATTTCCCACTATGTGATCTTATTTCTTGATCAATGGTGGCTCATGATTTACTTACTATTAATTTTATTTTTCTATCATATAAATACACAATTTTTTATTGGAAGGAGATACAATTAATATGGTGTTTTAAAAATGTTAGGTTTTTATTCTTAGCAATCTTGTTTGACAAAACTCATTTCAGTTGTAATTTTACTCGATATTTTAT
Source organism: Camellia granthamiana (assembly GCA_036172215.1). Lineage (NCBI taxonomy): Eukaryota > Viridiplantae > Streptophyta > Magnoliopsida > Ericales > Theaceae > Camellia > Camellia granthamiana. Next base: position 117,063,647 of record CM069903.1, read on the forward strand.
TTCAATGAGACTGTGAGTTTTAGATGTGAATTCAACCCGAATTGTACCATTGCAGAGAAGTTTGTGATGTTAACTCTTTCATGTTTATCACTTCGCTGACTCTGTCGGGGATCGAGTTGGCCGGTCAACTTGCGGGGGTCTAGGGGGCAGCGCCCCTTGGCGGGTCTAGGGCAACGCCCCTGAAGCAAAAAGTAAAAATGTTGTCGAAGTTGCTTGTCCACTTGAGCGGAGAATTTTTTGTTCTAGAAGTTCGAATTGTCTACAAAAGTACTGGAAGTTGTATTTTGGCGCTTGAGCAGAACTTCCTGCGCTCGAACGTCTGTCCACTCGAGCTGTCATTCTTGTGCTCGAGCGGAAATCGCCGATTAGTTTTCTGTAAATATGTGGTTTCATCTCTTTTAGGGTGACAGCTTCCAGATCTTCTTCTTGGGTATTAGGGTTTTCGTCTGGGACTTTTTTGCTTGTTTCCTTTGATATCTGTAAGAATTTAATCATGAATTGAGTGGATTATATCAAAGGGTTTGTTTGTTTTATTTATTTAATACAAAAGATAGAGTTGTTCTTCGGTGGATTCCGTGGAATTTGGACCTGAAGCTTTGGTAGATTCTGGAATGGCTCATCGTCGTAGATTCGACATCGACGTTGTGGATTCAACGTTGGCAAGACAATTCTGAGGTGAAGACCGTGGTGAAAGAGACATATAAGGGTCGTTTCAATTCGGGTGTGGATTCGTTAGGTAATTGAGAATATATTTATATAATTACTTTTGTCTTCTTAGTGGATTGTTTTGTGATTTCGGTTTGTGATTTTTTTTATCACAATTGGAGACACTCCAATTGTGATTTTTTCATATTAAAATTGTTATGTCAATTTGTCTTGATTGTTTGATTGAGATTGTTATTTACAATTTAAAATTAATATATAATCACAAATCAATATTTAAGAGATTTCTAAATTTTTCAAAAAAGATCAAATAATTACTTGTTCAAAAGAAATGGTGTTCTTGGGATTTGGAGGAGGGTAGATATGGCTTGTAAATTACAAAAATACCATTGATTACGTCTATTGCAAGTTATTTATGGGAAAAAATATATGCTTGGTTATCATTTTTCAAAAACACTTTTCAGAAAATTCTACAATTTTATTTTTCGTGTTTTTTTGTCTTTACTAAATTTTTTTAATATTTTGAGCAATTTTTTTAATTTTTAAACATACCTAACATACATATACCTAAGAAGTAAAAAAAAATTGAAAAGAACCTTTTAAAAATTCACTAAATACCAAAAATATATAAAAAAAAATACGAGAATTCAATATATTTTTTGTATTTTTATGTATCTATTAATTTTTAAAAATATTTTTTCACAAATTTTTTTACTTTTTAGATACATCTAAGTAAGGTGCATCTAAAAAAGTAAAAAAAAATGTTTAAAATTTTAAAAATATTTACTAAACAAAAAAATACAAAAATCAAAAAATTCAGTTTTCAAAAAACTTAATTCAAAAAACTCAAACTAAACACACTATGTTTTTCATGTATTCATCTCTTGATGTGGCTTACCAAAGATATGATATATAATTGAGCTCATCCCATCGGAATATTGTATTCCTTGGGATTTTGAGATAAAACGTCTGTGCATGGGGTGAATAAGAATGTCCAAAATAAAATAAAATGTTTTTTTTTTCCCTTTTTAATTGGCATTATAAATTTTTGAAAAAATTAGTCTAAGGCCCCTCTCTCATTTTTAGTAATGATAGAGATCCACAATATTATTTTATAATGTCTAAGATCCCTCAACTTCCACACCCATATATCACAGAGAAATTTGATTGAAATCAAACCTCAGCTTCCCACTTCTCTCTCTCTCTCTCTATCTAGAATACATACACAAATATATATATATATAGCTTCAATGGTGGTGGAGCTGGATTGAAAAGTATGGAATTTGTACTCCGCCACAGCTCCATGCATCACCGCGACTAGATCTTCCAACATCAAGTCCAAAAAGATCAAAGCTCGAAAGCTCTACCGTGGCCGCCATTTTCACTGTGAAAAGCCACCGACACATTCGAAGAAGCCGCCTTTTCTTCACCGCTACTCTCATCGCCGACCCAAGAACCTTTTGCATTCTCTGCAAGTCCTCATTTTTCGATTCCTTGGTGTCTCGATTGCAGCCTCAGTCCAATGTTGCGTCGGTGATCGAGAAATCGCTAAAACTTCTAGAGATTGTGTCGACGTGCGCGGAGGGACGGGCGACGATAGGTGGAGACGAGAGCTGCGAAGTTATGGATCTAGATCTTAGCAGAGACGCAAAGCTTCAGTGATGGAGTGTTCTTAGAGGATAAGAGGTACGAAGCTTCACTGTGCAAAGGTAGAAGAAAAGTGACCAAACAGGAGAGATGAAAATATATATATGAGTGGCCAAACACGGTTCTTGACCAAAAAAATATGTATGGTCACTGAGATATGTATATAAGAACCAGTTTGAACTTGTTTGGTGTTCATATATTTTAGTGACCAAAATATTTCAAGCACGGTTCTTATATTTCAGCGTTCTTGACCAAAATATACACATATCTCAGTGGCCAAACAGGTTCTGATATACACATCAAACTGGTTCTTATATACACATCAAACTAGTGTTTGACCAAACAGGTTCTTATATACACATACACATCAAACTGGTTCTTACATACACATCAAACCCAGAGAAAATTCAAATTTCTCTAGGTTCATTTTGACCAATTTTCTTTGGGTTTTTAAATTTCTCTGGATTCATTTTGATCAATTGAAGCCCGGTGAAGTCAGAGAAATTTTCAAAAATTTCTCTGGAGTGTTGAGTCCAGGAGAGGCAGGGAAGGCAGAGAAATTTAAAATTTCTCTGGAGATATAATTTTGTGGAAAGGCAGAGAAATTTCTCTGGGAGAGTGGGAAGTATATGGAAGACAGAGAAATTTGGAGAAGGTGATGGCAGAGAAATTTACAGTGGGAAATTTCTCTATGACGTAAATTTTCTTTGGACTAATTTTCTCTGGACCAATTTTCTCTGGATCAACTTGAGAGACCTTAGACATTATGAAAATATTGAGTGCCCTTTATGCTGTAAAATCTTAATACCAGGGACCTTAAAAAAAATTCCCCTAAATTTTTCCATTTGCCAAATTCTAGTTTGATACTCTTTAACAATGTAGCTAATTAAATTTTATTTTTTTGGTTCATAATAAGAAAAATGAAGATTCACATTTGTCATCTATTGTTGTATGCTAAGTTGTGTTGTTTGATAAAATAAAAACTGATAATTGAGTACATAAAATTGAATATTGAATTTTTTAATTTAAAAGTTGTTTGGAAGTTATTGAAATTTAAGTGTTGAATTTAATAAAAAATTTTGATATGTACCAAGAAGCATAAATATATAATTTATTATTATTTAAAAAAATTTCTTAAACTCTTCATTTTTGTCTGTGGTGGGTGGCTGCTGCTGTGCAATGAGGTCTCGTTTGGGAATTAACTATTAATTATTTTAATTGACTCTTTACAAAAAAAAAAAAAAAAAAAAAAAAGAAAAAGAAAAAGAAAAAAAAAAGAGTAATTTATAGAATGAGTGATGTGATAACTTATAGTAACTTTTTAACTACAAACTCATTTTGCCAAATGAAACTTGATGGTGATGGCGGTGGCAGTGGCGGTGGCGGTGGTGATGATCTGATGGTGATCATGGTGTGGTGGTAGTAGTGTGTTGGTGGTGGTGTGTTAAGAGTGGTGAAGATTCACATTTGTCATCTATTATTGTATGCTAAGTTGTGTTGTTTGATAAAATAAAATCTGATAATTAAGTACATAAAATTGAATATTGAATTTTTTAATTTAAAAGTTGTTTGGAAGTTATTGAAATTTAGGTGTTGAATTTAATAAATTTTTTTTTTTTGTTGATATGTACCAAGAAGCATAAATATATAATTTATTATTATTTTAAAAAATTTCTTAAACTCTTCATATTTGTCATGGTGGGTGGCTGCTAGTTGTGCAGTGATGTCTCATTTGAGAATAAACTATTAATTATTTTAATTAACTTTTTACAAATATATATATATAATTTATAAAGTTAATAATATGATAATTTATAGTGACTTTTTAATTACAAACTCATGTTGTCAAACGAAACTTGACGGTGATGATGGTGGTGTGGTGGTGAAGGTGGTGGTGGTGGTGATATGATGGTGATCATGGTGTGGTGGTAGCTGTTGTGTTGGTGGTGGTGGTGGTAATTAAGGTGTGAACTAGTTGGTTTTGAGAGAAAATCATAAATTAAATCACCTTTTGCATATGGAGAATTTTCCAACTTCTTGTGAACCCCTCTATCTTCAAAACTGATAAGTTAGTTGTATACTTCAATAGTTTCAAATCAACATTTCAGCGGATTAGAAATACGGAAGAATAAAAAAAAAAAAAATCAACAAACATACAACTTATTTTGTTATTATTTATTTTAAAATATGACTCAAAACTTATAAATTAATCAAATGTATGATATCATTCAAACTCGTGTCTGGCAAATTAATATACAAAGCTATTAAATTAAAAATAAAAAATAAAAAATGCAACAAAAATGAGGGGTGAGTGAGTGCTATATGATATTAGGTATAGGAAGAGAATATGTGTAGGCAAGTGCAATATGAAAAAACAAAAAAGTGCAATACAATTTTTCATATGCATATAGGTTAATTGGGTCAATTTGTTAGCAAGTTGACAAATTGTAATCCACAAGCCACTAAACCCGTCAATTTTATCATATAACCTAAACCAAACCGCTCACGTTCTCAAACCCTTAGTTGAGTTTGTTTGGTTTGGCAATTTGACAATTTTATTGAACACCTTTAGTGGTGTGATAGTGATAGTTGTATTAGTGATGCTGATGGTGGTGCATTGGTTGTGTTGGTGATGGTAGTTGAGTGATATTGGTGGAGTGATAGTTGTACACATAATAATAAGAGGTTAAAAGTTTAATTCATCATTTCAATTAAGTAAGAAAGGGGTATTTGATAATATGATTCAGTACTTAAAATTGAATTGATTAAGTGATATTTAATTAAGTCCGTTTAATAACCATAATTGATAGCACTTACAAATTTAAGTACCTTTTAAAACATAGGCTAAAATTTTAAAAATTTTAAATCCTATAAAACTTACTTAATTCTGATTGAATTTATAAATAGTAAACATAAGAATCAATATATATTATTATAAATTCACCACTATCACCACCATCACTACCACTGTTACCGCTACCGCTACCAACACAACCATCATCACCATGCCACCTCCACTAGTACCACTATCACCATTATTATTGCTATCACCATCACTACCATCATGCCACCACCACTATTACTACTACCACCATCATGCCACCGCTATGCTATCACTATCACCACCACCATCACTACCACTACCGCTACCGCTACTCAGGCTCGGTCCTGATATTTCCGGGACTCAAAGTCGATAATCAACTGATAAATTTTTGGGGCCTTTTACAATTTTTTTTTATTGAATGAAAAAAAAAATAAAAAATTGAAGGTATAAGGCAAAAGATTTGTGTCAAAATTTAAAAAAATACTTAGCATTACATTACAACAATTAATAAGTATCGCATGATTATCGCTCTTCTTGCATTTTTAGAAGCAAATAAATTAATCATACTTGCATAATCTAATTTTTTTGCAAAATCATTTCAATGGATAACAATGTTAATTTTTTTAAATGGGTCTTTCAATTTTTTTAATGAGTCAATTTATTTTAAATTAGTTTGGCTCTTCCTTAATTTTTTTTTGGACTTAAAATATACCTAATATATTACACTAAACTATAATAGGAGGGGCTCTTTTTTGGGTCTATTGTCAATGGATAATAATACTAATTTTTTTGAATGGGCCTTTCAATTTTTGATTGGGTAAATTTATTTTAAGCTAGTTTGAGCCTTCTTCAATTTTTTTTTAGACTTAAAACATACCTAATATATTACACTAAATTATAATAGGAGGGGACTCATTTGTTTGGGTCTATTTTGAGGGGCCCTAGGCCATGGCTTGGTAGGCCTATGCCCAGGGCCGGCCTTGCCGCTACTACCACCATGCCACCGCCACCACTATTGTCACCACCACTATTAACATCACCTTCATCACCATTGTCATTATTGCCATAAACAACCTAATCATTTACTACTATTACCATTGATACCACCACCACCACATAATCATTTATTACTATTACCATTGATACCATCACTACCACAACCACCACCTCCATGCCACTCCCACCACTACCACTACCACCATCATCACAATATAAAAATTACAACATATAATTTAAAAATAATAAATTTCAAATTTGATTTTATACATATCAAACAACTTATTTTTAATTCAGCACTTAAATTTTTATTAAACAGTTTTTCTATTTAAAAAATTCAGTATTTAGTTATTAATACTTAATTTTTAGTTTCAGTTTTCAATTATCAACTTTATCAAACAGCACCGAAGTCTATTACTTAAAATTTTAGAATATTTTAAGAAATGCTTAAAATATAATGAATTTATTATTATTATTATTAAAATATTTTAATTATTTTCATTTAATATATAATTTTAAATATGATGAACTTATATAAGACAGTATAATCAGAAAAATATTGGAGATTTTTAAAGCATGTCTCTTAAATTTATACTAATGATATGATAAAGAGATTGTTTGTGAACAAGCTTTTTTTAAGTAATTTTTTAATTTTTTGATTAAAATATGATGTAAAAAAAAATTAGGATAAATTACACTGACCCCCCCTGAGGTTTGGTCCAATTACATTCCATCCCTTGACGTTTTGGAAATTACGTTCCTACCCTTGTGATTAATAGTTTCATTTCACAAACTCCCTTACTTATATAAAAGGCAACAACTCTTAATAGAAAAATAGGAAAAATTATATTGACAAAAAAAAGTAAAATAAAGCAAAGGAAAAGGGAGAAAAAAAAACAGAGGAAGTAAAGTAAAGCATGAAAAGAGAGAGTGTATGAGTTCAATGTCTTCATTCCGTCTAAATAATTACAATGACATGGGAGTTAGTGTAATTTTCCAAACGTCAGAGGGTGATATGTATTAAACCCAAATCTCAGGAGGTGTAAGTGTAATTTATCCAAAAAACTAATATGTTTTAGAATGATTTTTTAATTTTTTACGAAAAAATGTGCAAAAAGTTAAAAAAAATGAAAATATTTGATGTTTTAGTATACGTTATTGTTTTTTTTTTTTTAAATTTTTTAATAATTTTTTGACTTTTAAATTAAAAAATGATAATCTAAAACAGTTGATTTTCCAACCAATTAATAATTTACATTAATTAGTCCACATGGATAAATTAGAGCAGCTCCCATTCAGTCTTTGATCTGACCGAAGATGTTTAGTCTGGCCCATTGTGGGTGTACGTTGCGCTCCTCTCAACAGTTCAATTTGTTTATTTGTGAAGTTTATTGAGAACATTATTTATATTAAAATTAAATTGATTAGGTATTGATATTATTAAAATATATTTTGTATAGAAAAAATAAATAGATTGTTTACGAGTAAAACAAAATGAACAATTTAGATTATCAAAACATGCCCAATGTAAGCACACAACAATCGAACTAAACCTATCGAACCTAGTCAAGGATGGATTAAAAGTCATATTTTAAGAGTTTCAAATCTCTTCTGTAAAATAAATAAGATGGAAAATAATATTTCCAGTGTGAATTGTTGATGCATTAGTTTTTGGTTGCGTTATATGAACGTGAGAGAATCTGACGGACTAGTAGGGCCTACCATATATTCCATTTTGATGATTAGCATTATTTATTTTGTAAGGCTTTTAGTATATGTCATTCATGAAAAAAAATTAAGTTGATTCAATAATTATAATATTTTTATTTTATCACATGCGATTTCGGAAAAATGAATGAAAAGTATGTTTTTTAAAATAGATAATTTATTTTCTTGAAACCAAACACAATAAAAAGAAGCAGATTATGATTATCTGACCGACTAAATTTTTTTCATAGATGATATACACAAAAGATTTTACAAAAAAAAAAAAAAAAAAAGAAAAAAAAAAAAGGAAAAAAAAAACGATTTAGATGACTGAAACAGGACCGTGGTGAGCACAAAAAGCTAAATTTGAACTTGAGAAAATCCAACCATTATTTTTATTTCCAGTAATAGTGCAAAATCATAAATTTTTATCTAAAATTGTACCTAAAAACATCCAACATATGATCCAGATTCATCTATGTGCAGATTTCACATCACAACAACTCAATCTTAGCCATACTCTCAAATTGGAGGAGGATTCCCTTTAGTCGAAATTTTGGACCGGACGATGCTGCTTAAGTCCGTGGGGCTCACCACGCATGAGCTCTGTTTCAATGAATGAACTGTTTATTTTGTCGAATATTTTGTGTATTTCATCCATACAAAAAATTTAGTTGATTCAATAACTGTAACTAGGACTGCAACTGAACAGAACCGTTCGTGAACAACTTCAAACTCGGCTCGGTAAGAGCAAGCTCGAACTCGGTTTGTAATATGTTTTTGTTTGGCGTTCGAGTTCGAACTCGTTAAATTTTTAATAAACAAATCCAAAGATACTAAAACTCGATTCATAAGCTTGGCTCATTAGCTAACTCGTTTAATATTTTTTATTTATATATTAAATAATGTAAAAATATGTATAAAAAATAAGATAAGTATGTTATTTATATATTTAAAAACTATAAATATAAATAATAGTTAATTATAGATATTACATTTATATAATAGTGGTGATAGATATTATTATTTTGATAAAATATTGATTATTTTTTAGTATGTTTATATATATTGTATATATAATTATATAATCAAAATTTTAGTTGTAACTTTAGTATCATATGTAAGTATGAATTTATAAAATTTTTGACTCATTAAGACTCGTGAACAGATTCGAGTTCGAGTCAAGCCTAAGCAAACTTAGCTCGAGTTTAATTCGTTAAATTTTTATTGAGTTCGAACTCATTAAAATCTTAATAAACAAGTCTAGACATATTAAAATTTGGCTCGGTTCAGCTCGTTTGCAGCTCTAATTGTAATTTGTTCAATTTAACACGTTTTTAAGTAAAATAAATTTATGATTTATTTTTAAAAACACAAACATTTTTGGTTAAAACCTGATAAATTAAGCAAGCTATAGTTATTGGATTAATCTAATTATTGTGTGATGAAATACACAAAATACTTAACAAAATAAATGATTTGAATCATTAAAACGAAATTCGTGATGAGCTCTATGTGCCATATAATCCAAAATCTAAACTGAAAGGGATTCCCTTCCTTTCAAATTCTGGCCGAATTCCTGTCTTCTTGTCTTCGGGAGCCCAGATTTTTAATTTTAATTTAACTGAGGTAAGAAATTTTGAGTTGGGTTGGGTGACTTGCAATTGCAAATCGAGTTACAGTCTACAAATAACACAGTAAGAGTTAACCATGATTAGTTAGTTAGTAGTAGTAGTAGAAGAGTGGAGAATAAAATACATCATATGATTTAAAACAAAAGGGTGGGGGTGTTACATTGCAGATGCAGAGATCCCCAATAAAACCACCACCCTTTCTTCCTTCTCTCCCTCCTATTTAAAACCCTAGCCTGAGGAGAGGTGGTGTGGTCGTCATTGCATCGTGACCCGAGTTCCTCTTATATATGTAAATGCTATAAATCTTAAATATTTTATTAATTTTTTTTTATCAAATTTCTTATATTAGTGTGCGATTTATACAAATTTACATATATATAAGTCTTACACATATAAAAAATTTGATAAAAAATTTAATAGATTATTTAAAATTATCAATTTTTTTTTATTAAATTTCTTATATTAATATGCGATTTATACAAATCTAAATATATATATATATATATATAAGTCTTACACTTATATAAAAAACTTGATAAATTTAATAAATTATTTAAAATTGTAGCTTAATTTATATATATATATATAAAATGTTGGAGAGTTTTAAAAGAGCTTTAATGAGTGGGGCCTACCATTAATATGATATTTTAGTCTTTTTTTTAATTTATTTTTTCTTTTCTTATTACTACATAAGTAAAACTCAATTTAAAATTATATTTCTAGAGCTCTCTGCTAACCCTCCATATATATATATATATATATGAAGAGAAAAGTTAGGGATCATGAAAATTCTTTTATGAAAATGATCATGAAAGAGTTATGATCCTTGAATTACCTTGATTAGTATGTGATGTTTTATTCTAAGTGTAATCCAAGACTCACAAAGTTTTCATCATTATTTTCATGAAATCCAAGCCTTAAATGAGCTTTAATTTGTCTTTTTCTTCTTCTTGTTTTATCTTTTACTTATTTTTTAATTTTTTTTTAAAAAAAAAGTGAGATGCCACCACAGTAGGACTGTTTTTAGAGCAGCTCTATGTAGCACTGCTGATATATATATATAGAAATATAGCAATTAGGATGAAAGAGAGTGTTTGTGTGTATCGTGGTCATATCGTCATCTCCCGCATTTCTTCCCATTTATCAATTCCCAATAACTAATAGATACAGAGAGAGAGAGAGATAAAGATAAAAATAAAGAGAGAGAGAGAGAGAGAGAGAGGGCAGTGCAGAATTGGGTTCTCTGGCCTAGATCTGTTGAAACTTGGGAGTGAGTGAGAGAGACACTCCAGATCAAAAAAATATGATAAAATAGTAGATAGATAGATGGTGAAGGAGAGAGAGAAAGAAATATGATAAGTACTATACTGTTACTATACTCACTCACTTGCTCACCATTTGTTCAAGTTAAAAAATTATCTCCCAAAAATCAAAACATATGACTGAATTATGCTTCATGGATCCGCTTTTTCCGCTCCCTCACCATCAGAGCATTCCTCAGCCTTTTTGAGCTTTCCTTTTCGTATTATCTCAAATCCCCCGCTCTCTCTCTCTCTCTCTCTCTCTCTCTCTCTCTCTCTCTCTCGCTTTCTTTTTTTTTTGTTTCTCTCTCTCTCTCTCTGAGTGGGCTAAACTAAAGACTTCTCAGACTGTTTAACACTATTACAGCTACTTCTGTCATTTTCATTCTGATTCTTCCATCGCTGCAAGCTTTTCTTCCCTCATCTCTACTTGTCTCCTTGATTAGAAAGCTAGACCAAAAGGAAAACTCTCTTTCTCTGTCTCTCTCTAGCCAGATAATGGGCAAAGAGTGGTTGTACCGGAGTGGTGGTAGTGGTAGATCCACAAAGGGAGGAAGATTAGGAGGAGGAGGAGGAGGAGAGAGAGAGACAGCGTCTGGGTCTGGGTGCATGAGTGCTGTTTTTCAACTCTTTGATTTCCATCAGTTTCAGTTTGCATTGCACCAACAAGTACCCCCTTTTAAGCCTGATGTTGACTCTTTTCTTCCTGAAGAACCCACTCTCCTCAAAGGTAAGTCTCTCTCTCTCTCTCTCTCTCAGGCAAGAAGAATAAGATTTGAGTTATGGGTATTGTGCAAATGCAGGGGTAGAGGCACCAAGGAACAGCTTGGAGATGGATCAGGATGAGCATTTCAGGGAAGCTGCTTCATTTCCATCAACAATGAAAGAGGAAGAAACTTTAAATATTCCAGTAAGATATTTATTGTTGTGTGTTAGTTACTATCATTTCTCTTTTTCAAAATTTTTATAATATGTATTTTTATATTTCCCAGGTTTAAAAATTTTAAAAATAAAAAAGTTGTTTTCATAAAGTAGGTAATGATGATGGTAATAATGATATGATATGATGTGTATATATATATTGGATCATTGATCTGTATTGTTATTGGTTTTGAAAATCCAGATGGGTATTCAAATCAAAACAAGTGTAGTTGGATCAAAAGTTGGAGCTCCAAAGGCAAGAACAGATGATTTATCTTCAGAAACTAGTAGCCCTCCAGGAGCCAAGACCCCAAATCTAGTAGCCAGACTAATGGGTCTTGATCTTCTTCCTGATAGCTGCTCTCCCCCATCATCTTCCTCAAATCACTCAACATCAAAGTTACATCCACTTCCACATCCTCAACTTCAAAATCTAAAACAAGAAATCCGGCATCATCGACATCTGAGTCAAAGCCGGTCAACGGGCAACAAAAGTTTCTTTGACACCGATGTCATCGGCAGTCGTTCATTGCCAGAAACTCCAAGAATTTCATCAGCCAGAAGGTCAGATGTGGACCACCGGCTTTCCCTTCAAATAAGCAAAGAAAATATTGTTGGAGGCGAAGAATTCGAATTCTCAGGCTATTTAGCGACCAAGATGGGTAGAAGAAGAGAAATTAGGCAAGAAGATGATGGCAAAAGTCCAGGCCACTACGCAAGGCAGATTGCCAAACAAGTTAAAGAAAGTGTTAGCAGGAAAGTTGGTATGGAGATAACCAACACAATCAGAAACAGAGAGCAAGGAAGAAGAGATGATCAAGTTGTTTTACTCAAAGCAAAGAAACCATCCAAGCGTTTAGTTTTAATTGATGATGAGTCGAGCCCGAGCAAACATCAACAATCAACAACACCTTCTTGTTCGCCGAGGGTCAGGTTCTTGGAAGTCAAGAACAAGAATCATCAGCTTGTTCAGTCTCCAAAATTGTCAGCATCACCCTTGTCATCATCGGTCGATAATACTCAAACTCAACTAAAATCGGGTAAAGTATCTTCGAAGCCGCCCAAGCCTCAAGCACCAATGCAAGAGCAAAAACAGCAGCAGCAGCTGAATTCGAGCCAGAAATGCAAGAAAATTGAAAGCGAGCGTTATGGTTCGCGTCTCAAAAAGCCTCCGCAGACTTCTGATGTGTTTCGGAACAAGCAGGAGGAGCCGTTTGTTCGATCATCTGCAACAAATAGAGTGAACCACTCGGAGAAGAAATGCAAGAAAACGCCATTGTCAAGTGAGCTACTCAACATCAATGTCCCAAGTTCACTTTTTCCAGTCAAGAAAGATACTTCATCTTCAACAACAAAATTGCCCCAAAAACAGGTATTTAGCATTGTCCTCTCCATTTGCCCCATTCTTATAAAACCAGTACCCAAAAAATTGCCACTAAATCTACCTAGAACCGTGATTATGGTGGAAATTGAATTACTATATTGTGGAGTCCATGTGTTAGATAAATTTGAGTCAAACAATAATATTTTTAAATGATATTTATGGGTTTATATAGCATTGTTGTAATTTTTATGCAGAATTGTCATTAAAAAAATGATATGTCAATTTTTAAAATTTTCAAATTATTATGATAGATTTTTTTTTTTTTTATTTTATATAAATTGAACTGAATCTTGAAATGTTATATAAAAAATTCTAATTTTTAATATTATTTGTATACCATTATTTTTTTTTATTTCTTTTTAAATATTCTTTTTAGATCTTGTTCTCTTCAATCTCATTTTATTGGTATTTTATAAATATACATACTCTTAAAGACATGCTGAGATATTTTTTAAAAAATGATTTGGATTATGTCAAGTTGATCATTTCAATACGAGAGAGTGACTTGGTAAGCTTTTTTGGGCGGTTGATCTCGGTAATTCAAACGGCTCACTTTTTAATACTCGCTAACTAAAATATTTGTGTAAATAATTTAAATGATCAGATATCAGTAACTATATATATAAATAACATTTGTATCAAAAAAGTATATGACTGTTCTCGAAATTATAATAATCGTCTATTTTTTTAAAACAAATGTGATTCAAATATATAACTATTAATATCTGATCATCTTAATTTTTTGCATGAATTTCCACTCAACAAATCTTAACATGTGAACGATTTAGATTACCGAGGTGGGTCCCAAAATGGACTCACCAAACACAAACGCTCTCTGAAATTGAATGACCAACTTGCGAAAATATAATCCCTTAAAAAAACAGTACATTTTGTATAAAAATACATTCATTAAAGAGTGTATAATGTTTTAAACCTTTGAAGTTAACAAATATCATTAAAAAATAAACTACTATTTTTTTACACAAAATGATAAGGTTGTCTAATTTTTTTTTTTTTTTTTGGTTCCATATAAAAACACATCATCATCACGCGCAATTTCAAAAATTACAACATTTTAAAAGAATTTTATAATCATTTTCATATTTAAAATTAGTATCCATTTATCTTCTCATAAAAAATAATTTATAAATATATAAAACTCATTCTGATATTTTTTTGTCTGTGACAAATAATTATATTTTAACTTAAAATGAAAAGTTGTTAAAAAATCACATCATTATGTTTCAACTTTATGTAAAAAAAAAAAAAAGACATTTAAAAATCAAATCATTGTCATGATGAAATTTCAATATAAATTTTTTAATTCATATGATATTTTATTTTATTTTATTTATATATTACAAAAATGTTTGTTATCGTATGTGTGATGTAATTGGTAAAACAGGGACAGGTATCAGATGCTGTTTCATCGAAAAGCAGCACACAGTTATCTAGTTGTTGGAGCCAAACGTACATCAAGCACAAGCACAAGCAGCAACAACAACCGTCTCATCCGCAAACTCTGACCGTCCAAAATAGCTACTCCTACTACCACACCACTACTAACGCTGGAGGTACTGCTGGTGGTGGTGGTGCCCAATTTCAGTACATCACACAAATACTAAAATGTAGTGGCATCCACTTGAATACCCCTCTCTCCTCCTTCACCCCTTACTGCTACTCTCCTTCTCACCCCCTCCACCCTTCAATCTTCCACCACCTTGAACTCTCCTTCCTCACCGCCACCGCCACCGCCATCGAAGACTCACAACAACAACAACAACAACAACAACAACAACTGAGCCATCGCTGCAACAGAAAGCTGGTATTCGAGCTAATCGATGAACTTCTAGTGCCAATTTTGAAACCTCACATAAATTTGAAGCCGTGGCTATCTCCAGCAGCTTCTTCATTTCAATATGACATGCGCGGATCACAATTAATTGACACGCTGTGCTCGAAAATTCAAAGTTTTCCTTTGGCGGATTGCAGAGTCCTGGAAGATATTGATGCGTTGATCGATCTAGATTTGTGTGGATCGCAAAAACTAAGGGGATTGGTGGAGTTTGAAGAGGAAGGGGAGGAGATAGTAGCAGAGGTGGAGCGTGAGATTGTGGAGACGCTGGTGCATGAAATGGCTGAGGAAGTAGCGTTTGGGAGGTCGTGAGATATGTGTGTTGTGTGTGTGTAAAAGAGCGAGATAGAGAGAGAGCACCAAAGATCTTCCAGAGTTTTTTTTTTTAAAGTTTTCTAAAGTGGTGTATTGTGTGGTTGAGATTTAATGTTAAAAAATTAATGTGACTTATCATTAAATTTCAACCATACAATGCATCATTCTAAGAAACTTTAGAAAAAAAAAATCCTAAAGGATCCTTGCTCGAGAGAGAAGAGCAGGAAACAGTGTGAACAGAGGGAGAGAGAGGGTCTGACGGAGGTCACATGCGTGGTTCACGTGATGAGATGCCATTGGGTCGGTGGTGTGGATGTGGGTTTGGGTTTGGACCACTTTTCCCAAGAATGATTGGGAACTTTGTAAAGACAGGTTAGAGCCCTACACGTGGGACTTCTGTAAAGAGAATGGACTCGTTTTTAATTTTGTTTTACTTTCAATTTTAATGAGCTGAAGAGTCTTTGGCCGACAATGCTCTTTTTCTCATTTGGTTCTTTTAATCACCCTTCTATCATCTTATTTTTAGGCATCATTTGGATAAAGAATTTGATAAAAAAAGTTTAAGGGAATGATATATAAATCTATTTTAAATTTAGTGATACGTAAAAGATATGATTGACTAATAATTAAAAAATATATTAGAGAGAAAGGTTGATTTAGATATTCTATTTTTTTTTTTTTTTTTGAATTGATAAAGAAAATTTTATTAATTATAACAATGAGGAGCAAATGAACAATCAATAAAGAGGAGAGGGGAGGGGGAAGAGAAGAGAGTTTAATTATCACCTTATTGAATTTAAAAAGTTGGTCTAATAGGGGTACTTACCAATTAGTCCTATTCACTAGACTTATTTACCTACAGGTCCTAACTAATAAATTTAACACTATAAAAATAAGAGAGTGATAAATTTATCACTAAAAATTTATTCATAAAAACAAAGAGACTGATAAATTTATCACTATAAATTTATTCATAAAAAAAAAAGACTGATAAATTTATCTTTATCACTTAATAAATTTATCAAATAGGACTTAATGGGTATTAAGTCTCCAAAGTAGGACCTATTGGGTAATAAGTCTCCAAAATAGGACCTATTGGTAGTTTACCCTAATTTTTTTAGGTTTAAATAGCAATACTCAAATATTTATGGTCTGAAAAGAGAAGAGATTTAAAAAAAAAAAAAAAAAAAAAATCTAATTGATAAATCATTTCATTTTTTCTTTTGTTTCTTCACTTAAATTCTTAATCTAAACTCGATCTAATAACCATTCGGCTGCACTAAGAATTGAGAGTGCTATGACCTCGTTGGTAATTTTGTTTTGCTACTTAATGATTTGTGTGTAATATGTGTTTTAGGGTAAATTAAAATAACTTCTCTTGAGATTCAAAACAAATAAATAAATAAGGTAAGTCTCACAATATATATATTTTTTTAAATTAAAAAAAAAAATAGTATTATGAAAAAATTATAATTTTATTAAATAAATTAATAACATTGTTAAAAAAATTGAGAATCTTGTAACGAGTGGGTAAAATGTTATGCATTATTCCAATCTAGGATTCTTGATTTGTCTCCATTCGGTTCTCAAGATTTATCTGATACCTAGGGGTGCAAACGAGCCGAGCCGAGCCGAGCTTTGCTGGGCTCGAGCTCGGCTCGTTAAGCTATCGAGCTCGTTTATTGAGCTCGAGCTCGGCTCGATAAGGGACTGGGCTCGAGCTCGGCTCGGCTCGTTAATTTTTGTCGAACTCGAGCTCGGCTCGGCTCGGCTCGATAAATTTTTTTTAATATTATTTATATTATTTAAATATAAATTTTTAAATAGAAATTATTATTTATATTATTTAATATATAAAAAATGCATTTATATTATTATTTATATATATTTATATATTTTTAATATATAAATAATGTATTTATATATATTTATATATTATTTAATATATAAATAATATATTTATTATATAATTTAATTATAGATAAACGAGCCGAGCCTACCGAGCCGAACACAGGCGAGCTCGAGCTCGGCTCGTTAACGAAACGAGCCCAATAATCGAGCTCGAGCTCGGCTCGTTTACTAAACGAGCCGAGCCGAGCCGAGCCCTTACCGAGCCGAGCCGAGCCTGTTCACGAACAGCTCGGTTCATTTGCAGCCCTACTGATACCGTTAAACCAACGAGTCATTAATGCTCTGTTTGTATTTTTCTCATAATGAGTGTATTTTGTGGCAGACTGGCTGGCTAAATTCAAACAGGTCCGTTTGACAAGTTGGTTTGTGATTATTTTAATCATAAAAGATAAAATAAGTTATGTTAGTCATAACAAATAAAATATCACATCTAACTCATAATTATTATACTATTTTCTGACAAAAAAAGTTAAAAAAGTCAAAAAGTCATTCTCAAACTAAACTTTTTAGCCCAAGTTAAAATAGTCAAAAAAGTCAAAAAGTTTAAAAGCCAACCCACTTCTCAAACGGAGGCGTAGTTTACTCTTTGCAGGGAATATAATGATCGTGTATGTCCAAATGCACCCATAAAACATGGAAACAATAAAAACTTGGGTTAGCTTTATTTTATTGATTGGGTGTTTAGGTCAATTTATGCATAACTCAATTAATTTTGAAATTCACGTGACTAAGTTGATTGAACAAATCTTGAGTAGAACCTACGGATATGGTCCCAATGAGTTGATTGTAGTAGGAGTTGAACTTGAAATATGGATGGAGTATAACCTATGGCCCAAGTTGCACCCATTAGGCTCGTTGACTCTTTTTTTTTTTTTTTTTAGAAAAAAGAAAAATTGGATTACAGAATAGGATTATTTGGCCAAAGTCCCATTATTGAGCCTATTTTTAGTGAAAATGACAGTAAAATTTTTAGTGTTAGATAGAGTAAACTTTTATGATTGATGTTAATTTCAACCCGAAAAAATTTACTATTTAAAAAAAAAAAAAATCATAACCAACATGAATCTTATTTGATAGTTCTTAATGAAAAGATTCTAAAAATACTAATTTTATTAAAAAACGACATCTAAATAAAAAGTTATATCATTTTAAAGTTTAAAATATTAAATTAGTTAGTAAAGATATTTTGGTAATAGTTGTGAGAGGGTAATTTACAAGTAAATTGGACCGAGCTGTGTAATGGTCCATTTTGTGGGCCGAGGTAAGAAAGGGCTGAGTAAAAGGGCCTTGTAGTTAGCTCCGTCCTAAAAGAGCCTTGAGGTTAGCTCGGTCACCACGGTCAGAGTGGTAACAAATAGCTCGGTCATACCATTCTGAGCCAAGATGTATTGAGCTTTCCTTAGGACCTTGCTCTAGATTAGTTCGGCCCAAGCTTGCTATGATTAGCTTGGTCTCAACAGGTGAAACCGAGGTACAAGCCATGAAGGGAAGAACCGAGCTAGTTAGAGCTTGGTCATTGTTGCCAGTTTAGCATGGCCATGTTAGCTCGGTCGTTTTGTCATACTACCGAGATAAAACCATCTCACTTGGTTTAAGTAGTGAGGGGGGTGTTGAAGGATAAGCATTATCTTTCAGGAGTGTGATTCCTAGGAGGACTCTGCTTGGAGGAATAAGAGTCTTACTAAGATTGTGCCACGCGGCACCTATAAAAGCTCATAACATCACCTATGGAGAGGTAACACAACTTTGATTCTCGAATACACAGAACTTTTGTCTATTTGTCTATTTTGCTGACTTAGGCATCAGAGATGTATTCGGCACACACCCGCCGGCTAGCTCACGTTTGTGTTTTCAGGGAGTAAAGCGATGACGTTTGGAGGAGCGTAGACTTGATCAACAGGATTATACGTGAACAATTATTTCGTGCTCGTACAATTGGCACCGTCTGTGGGAAGATCAGAAAGAACAAAACCTCTTGATCAAGTTTTTCCTCTTTAATTGGAAGTAATGGCACATAATGAGGATTTGCCGCAATCCGTCATCGACGGACAAACCCCAGAGGGGGGTGGGAGGCGCGAAGGTTTGCCTTCTATCCCTCCCATGGCGGATTTAAAGCCCTAGCGACAGAACCCCCCGGAGGGATGCAAGGGGGAGGCGGACTAACAGCCCCTGTCGCTCTCATAGTCCAGAAAGAGAGAGGCGGAGGATCGATCCTCAAGTTCTGGAGGATCGCGTAAAGGAACAAGACGAGTTAATAAGGAAGATGGCGGCGGACATGGAGTCTATGAAATGCCAGATCAAAGGAAAATGGGTGGCGACAGGAGAGGGGCGCAAAAGCAACACGCCCCCTCGCCACTTAGAAGATCATGGTAGGCATACCACGCCATCACAAGCAGAGAGTAGGAGCCTGAGAATAGGCGACACTCAGTCAAGAACTCCCAGGACTCGTTACTCCAGGTCTGAGAGAACGAGAACTGAGAGGTCACATACTGAGGAAATGTAATGACCCCAAAATGCGTATAGAAAGTCATCCTTATTTAATTAGGGGTTAATGTGTTTTAATTCAACTATATCTATCGGAATTAAAGAATTATCTGCTGAGTTATGGCGACCTTTATTGTATCGGCTTGGAATTTTTTTTACCCTCCGCTCGAGCATGGGCTCATTTTTGACATTCTTAATTGTGTATTTGGAATGTTCTTACCTTATTTTGGGGTATTGTTTGAGGTGGTGGTATGATGGTAAAGTAAGATTGGACCAACGAATTTAATTCGAATAATTAACCTACAATCAGCCGTCATTCATTTGTCCTTTTCTTTTTCCACACTTTGAATTTGAATGTGAGGTTAGAACCATTGAAAAGCTTATTTCCGGGGCTTCGATTTGGACACAAGAACAACCTAGAACGGAGTGCCGATGAGAGAGTTATACCCGTTTGAAGTTTTCACATCTGTGTTGGAAGCAGAGCCGCACGTGCGGGGAATAGCGCCGCACGTGCGGTCTGTGCGGGACAGCAGCTCAAAAACGGGATTTTTGGACCATTCCTTGCAATTTCTTTTCCTCTCTTCTTCTCCCCTCTTCCATGTCCGAAACCCTAGCATCCAAAACCTTGATTTCCTCCACTTTTATCAACAAATCCTCCATGGATCTTGTATCAAGGATGGAGAACAAGAAAGGGTCAACATTTCCAACCGATTGAATTTTGAAATTGAGGTGGAATCTCATCCAAGCTCGCTCCTTTGTTTGTTCTTCGAGGTAGGGGTTCTAGATCTCCTCAATACTTACATCTATAGATAGGTTTATGGTGACTTCAGTATATTACTGTAAAAATCTTCATTTTTATCATCTAGGGCATATTATGAGATTTGGGGATTTAGAGTTTGAGATGTTGGAAGTTAAATTGGTGGGTTAAAATGATGAATTGTGAATCCTAGATGTAGAATCATTGGGAAAATTGGAATTAAAAGTGGTGATTTAAGAAGTGTGAATTTTTGTTAAAAATCCTCATTTTTCTTGAAACCCTAGGTTGATTAATGATGATACCCAATGTTTTGGCCCAAATTGAAAATAGAATAATGAAATTGAGGTATTGAATTATATGTCTTCAAGTTTAATTAGAATTTGGAAATGTTTGAAAATTATGTTTAAAATTTGCGAATGAACTTTGTTATGAATATTGGAATTCATGCTATCATGTGAAGGGAAAATTGGGGAAATAATCTATTAATGGTATGAATGATATGAACGATATGAACTTTGTTTTGGAATGTTGAAATGGGATTCAAGGATTTATTTTGAATTATGTTAAATTACAAATGGTGTTGATGAACTAAGTGATATTGACTTTGTTGGATTATGTTGTGTTGACTCATAGTGAATTGATTGGTGTTATACTATGATGAATTATATTTGAATTATGTGAATTGTGTAGGGTCAGCTACAGGGACGGATCAAGCACCTGAACGCTGTGAGTAGTAGTACTTTGATGTACCTTTAACCGTTTATCGTTATTGATGTTAAATCTTCGTCGTAAAAATTATGTTGACATAAATGTTATGTATGCTATGTGAGAAACACTGTGACATTATGGAAACTTCAAAAGAGTTTGTGAAGTTATGTATGGTATGTGAGAAACATTATGAAATTATGAAAACATCAAAAGAACTCGTGAAGATCAAACCTATGTGGCCAAGGGCCGACTTGTGACTTATGAAGCTATGATGCCAAGGGCCAAACTTGTGAACTTGTGAATCCAAAGGGCCGAAGGCCGATGTGATAAGTTGTAAATCTATGAAACCCAAAGGCTATTGTGAATGTGTGAACCCCTCAGGCCAAGGGCCGAGCTGTGAAATTGTGAAACCAATAAAGTCATCTATAATCTAATAAAAATGTACTTACTTTTCGTTACTAATTATCAGGAATGTCCTGTTAACTTTACATTAATTATGTCAACTCATGGGAATGATGTAACGGTTACCATTAGGACTCTGTTAATTACAAGGCAAGGCAACTATGTTAACATAAAAGAATGATTAAACAAAGGTGTATGCTATTGATTACTAGAGCACGTAAAGTAAGTCATTTACCCAAAAGAATTTATGTTCATTCTTGAAAAATGGATTCTGAGTAAATATAAGAGTAGCTATGTGTATCCAGATGAATTGAAGTTATTTTGCTATGTTGCTTATGAATTGGAAGTTATCCAGAATCTACGATATAAGTGCAAAGTTTAGCATCATTGTGTGACCCTCATGAGAATGTAAATTAGTCTCTCATTGTTAAGCGTACGATAATGACATGATACAACAAGAAATGCTCTAGTTATGATATGTTCCGTTTGAATTAATGAATGATGTTTAAGCATGTTTCAGGCATGTTTTCAGTATGTTACAAGTTCAAGTATGTTCAGGTATGTTTCAAGTATATGTTACTAGTTTAAGTCTGTTACAAGCTTATGTATGTTACAAGTTTATGTTGTTACAAGTTTATGTATGTTACAAGTTCAAGGATGTTACAAGTTCTTTGTATCAAGGGCTTCATGCCAATCTTTCAAGGGCTTCATGCCAACTTTACAAGGGCTTTATGCCACGTGTTTCAAAGGCCTTAGCGCCATATGTTACAAGGGTTTTATGCCACATGTTTCAAGGGCCTTAGTGCCATATGTTACAAGGGCTTTATGCCACAAGTTTCAAAGGCTTATAGCCACCATGTTTCAAGGGCCTCGTGCCACCATGTTTCAAGGGCTTATAGCCACCATGTTTCAAGGGCCTCGTGCCACCATGTTTCAAGGGCTTATAGCCACCATGTTTATGTTGCAAGATTGAACCTAAGGCTGTTATGTACTCAGCACAGAATCAGACTAACTATGTGAACTCTACATCTTTATATGCATTGCTATGTGTTATGTTTCAAGTTAAGCATCGTTTTATTTATGTATTACTATTCACTGAGCTTGGCTCACTCTGTTTAATGTCTGTTTCTATAGGTAACCAACCAGGTGGTCAGTCCTACTCATGACACCCATTTTCTTTTGTCAACCTTCGTGGGTTCAGGCACTGCACGAAGCCATTTATTTTTGTAAAGTCTATTGATATGTTAGCTTAATTTTGATTACCCATTTAAGGTTGAAGACGTAGAACTTCAATGATTTTTGTATAACCCCAAGGATGGGGCTGGGTCTATACGTATGTTTGTTTATCACCGATGCTACAAAATATGGTTTGGAGCTTTATCTATTTTCCATGATGAATGTGATGTATAAGAGGTCCAGGCATGTAGATGTAGCTCAATGGAATTTATATGTATAGTTATTTTCTTACTTTATGCTTCCGATGAGGCCCCGTATGTTATTTACAACAGGTTAAGTGTTCGTTTTCGAACGGGTCATGTCCAAACTTTTAGGGGCGGGTTTGGGGTGTGACAGGAAAGCGCCTATCGGCCCTGGCGCACACACCAGACGTCATCCAGGCAAACGGAGTTGCCTAGATCATCCAATTTGCGAACTGTGCTAGAAGAAAGGGCACGATGGAAGGAAGATAACAGGGCGCGTAACCCGCGCAGAGTTTCAGCCCTTCAGCAGTTAGCTCCTCGGACGCATGGGAGCGTCGAGGTAGGAATGCCAATACCTCGCCTTGCTTACGAACCAACAGTCAAAGCATTAGCAAGACTGTAGACCTCGCCGTTTGTTCCGGCAACTGAGAACGCACCACTACCTTCGGGCTTTCACCAGCCCAAATTCACCACTTATGAGGGAAAGACAGACCCCTACATGCACTTGAGCCACTTTCACCAGGTCATGGCAGTATACCGGCGAAACCAGGCTTTAATGTGCATCCTGTTCCCATCCAGCCTTGGCGACCAAGGTTTAACCTGGTTCGAAAGGCTACCAGAAGGCAGCATCGCCTCCTAGGCACAATTGGCAGAGGCATTCGTGACAAGGTTTAGAACGAATACCAAGACACCAGTAGAGATCGATCAGCTACTCTCCATTGACATGGGCGACAAAGAAACATTGAGGTTCTACAACAGTCGCTACTGGGAAACTTTCAACCAGATAGGAGATTGTCCTACAAACCTCGCCATAGCACAATACAAACGAGGCTTGCCTGGTAACAAATTGAGGGATTCAATTACTATGACGCCTCCCCTTACGATGGAGGCCTTAATGGAGAGAGTGCACCAACATATTCGTGTGGAAGAGGATGGCGCCCGTGCTAAGGCGAAATCTGGCACAACAACAATACCAGATAAAAAGACTTCGGCAAAAGTCAACACGGTAGAACGACCAAGCAGGAATGGGCGTGGCAAACGGGTCAACAAAGAGGATCCAGACAAAAGGTGGCTAAGAGTTCGCACTGTCATTACCACGGTGTTTAAAAAACCAATCTACCGAATTCTTAGTGAGATACGCGATGAACCTTTCGTCCGATGGCCAGCTAAGTTGGGAGAAGCACAAAAAGACTATGACGAAGGATCCTGGTGTACCTTCCATAATGAAAAGGGGCACCGCACAGAG
Source organism: Camellia granthamiana (assembly GCA_036172215.1). Lineage (NCBI taxonomy): Eukaryota > Viridiplantae > Streptophyta > Magnoliopsida > Ericales > Theaceae > Camellia > Camellia granthamiana. The sequence goes on from CM069903.1 coordinate 117,087,820, forward strand.
AATTGCACGCCGTTGAGACAGTACCTGGAGGAGTTAGTGGTAGTTGGGCACTTGGACAAGTACATAGAAGGAGGGACACAGTTAGCCCCCCAGAACCATGACAGGCCAGACGGAATGCTAATCGACGCCCCACCTCAAGGCATGATTAACGTAATACATAGGGTATTCGAGCCTGACCGAGTATGTGAGCTCAGGGGAATGATCAAGAAGGCTGAGCACTTACGGGAGGTATTAAGTGCACAACCAGCCATAAAAAAGGGAAAAACAGAAGCCATGAATGTCATATCTTTTTCAGACAGAGACTTGGCAAGGATATATTGCCCTCACAATGACGCACTGGTTGTCACACTCCGCGTCAAGGATTACGACATCAAATGGATTTTGATCGACCAAGGTAGCTCGTGTGAGATAATGTATTACGAAACCTTCAAACAATTGAAACTGGAGGACAAAGACTTGGCGCATGCAACATCTCCTCTAATCGGATTCAACTCAATGCCAGAGTGGCCAGTGGGCAAGATAATTCTCCCAGTTAGAGCAGGAAGCATGACGAAATAAGTGAAATTCTGGGTATTGAAAGTCCCTTCCACTTACAACATAATCTTGGGAAGGACATGGCTACATGCCATGCGATCGGTAGCGTCAACCTACCATCAAGTACTGCGGTTTCTCAACGAATCCGGAGTAATTGAAGAGGTCTTTGGAGACCAAATTATGTCCAAACAATGCTTCATCACAATAAATGGCAGCCGAGCTGCCAAGGGATATGTACAGATGGTGGAAGAACCTGAGACTAATGAGCTGTTCGCAGATGTTGGCAAAGCAGCTGAACAGAAGGCGGTGGAAGATTTGGTACAGGTAAGGATAGATGAAAAAGACCTAGGAAAGTTCTTTTTGCTCGGCTTGTCATTGTCCAGCACTGAGAGAATAGAGGTCATGAAATTCTTAACCTCTAACATCGAAGTGTTCGCCTAGACGCCGTATGACATGCCTGGCATTGACCCAGACTTCATCTATTACCAATTGAATGTCCACCCAACTGCAAGACCAATCATACAGCGCACTCGCAGATCAACACTCCACCACGCCGAGATAGTGGCGGAAGAAGTGGGAAACCTTCTAGAGGCAGGAGCTATCAGAGAAGTGCACTATCCCAAGTGGATATCCAATACTGTTGTGGTGCCAAAGAAGAATGGAAAATGGCGTGTCTGCGTGGACTACAAAACAGTCAACAAGGCATGCCCAAAGGATAGCTTTCCCTTACCACGGATAGACCAACTGATAGACCTAACAGCAGGACACAATCGACTTAGCTTTCTTGATGCGTACAGAGGTTACCCTTAGATTGCTATGTATGAACCAGACCAGGAGGTCACATCCTTTACCACGCCAAGAGGACTGTATTGCTACAAGGTCATGCCTTTTGGCCTAAAAAACACAGGGGCAACATTCCAGCGGATGGTCACCAAGATGTTTGAACCATTGTTAGGCAGAACAATGGAGGCATACATAGATGATATGTTGGTCAAAAGCAAGGATGAGAATGACCATCTCAGGGATCTAGGTGAGATGTTTCTGATCCTAAAGAAGAACAAGTTGCGCCTTAATGCATCCAAGTGTGCGTTCGGCGTAGGATCTGGCAAATTTCTAGGCTTCTTGGTAACCAACCGAGGTATAGAGGTAGACCCCTCTCAGATCAAGGCAATTCAGGATCTAGAGAGGCCCAACTCAGTAAAAGAAGTGCAGCATCTCACTAGTATGGCAGCTGCACTCAACCGGTTCATAAGTCAGTCGTCAGACAGATGTCGACCATTCTTCCAAGCACTAAAGGCCAAGTTTGAGTGGGATGAAGAATGCGACTGCACCCTAGAAAGCCTGAAAGAATACATGTCTTCTCTACCATTGCTAGTAACCCCAATACCTGGAGATGAACTCTTTTTGTACCTGGCAGTTTCATAGCACGCCGTCAGCGCGGTGTTGGTCAGAGCGGAAGGAATCCAACACCTGCCCATCTTTTATGTCAGCAAGACCTTGCTGGGCGCAGAAACCAGGTACTTGCCACTGGAAAAACTGGCCTTAGCCCTGATGATGGCCTCTAGGAAACTGTCGCATTACTTCTACACCCACACCATAATCGTTCTCACAGCTTTTCCATTAAAAGCTTTGTTTGAGAGGGCGAACTTTTTTGGGCGAATCTTGAAGTGGGCAGTGGAGTTGGGACAGTTTGACATCAAGTTTCAACCCAGAACCGCAATAAAAGCCCAAGCTCTGGCAGACTTTGTAGCAGAGTTCACGCCAAGGAGTCACCACATTTGCCCAGTCGACTTGACTGGTACAACCAAAATGGGGATGGAAAGTGCCGCAGGAAATGTGCAACCCCTGATACAGGATGCCCAGCCACATCCCAAAACAGACCGGAGTGAAGAAAGAGAGGAATAAACAAACCATGCTACACCATGCAAAGACTCATCAACAAGTAAAAACTTGGCACAATCAGATAGTGAGGGGCAAACAGAAAGTGTGGGCTTAGAAGAAAATACCAGCAACGCTCATGACCCCAAGGCATCATCCGATCCCTCCACTTGCTGGAAGCTGTTCGTTGGAGAGATGTAGAAGCTCTTCGTGGATGGAGTGTCCAACAGGCACAGTGCAGGACTTGGCATAATCCTTATCTCACCAGATGGCCTAACAGTGGAACAACAGTCAACCTTGGCTTCCCAGCATCAAACAACGAAGCAGAGTATGAAGCACTTCTGGCAGGACTAAAATCAGCACACTACATGAAGGCCGCTGAGCTAATGGTCTACAGTGACTCACAGCTGGTGGTAAACCAAATTTCAGGCGACTACGAGACAAAGGATGAAAGGATGGCTAAGTACCAAGAGTTAGTCAGAAAAGAGATCATGAAATTTGAGGTAGTTCGGATAGAGCAGATCGGTAGGGACGAAAACAGTAGAGCAGACGAGCTAGCAGGCTTTGCTTCGATGGCAGATACATCCATCCCACATCCGCTACTGATTGATTACTTACCAAGACCCAGCATTAAAGAACCCGAAGTAGAAGAGGTATGTTGCACCGAATTAGGCCCTTCATGGATGGATCCCATATAATGTTCTTAAAAGACGGCGTCTTACCCGAAGAGAAGAAAGAAGCCAACAAGATTAGAGCAAAGTCGCAGCGATTTTGGCTCTTCCCATCAATGGCCTTGTACAAAAAATCATTCACAGGACCTTACTTGAAATGCGTCCATCCCAGCAAGGTTGAGGCATTCTTGTTCGAGATACACGAAGGCGTATACGAAAGCCACCAAGGGAGAAGATCATTGGCCTACAGAGCAATTTCGCAGGGATATTGGTGGCCTTACATGCAAGCAGATTCAAAGAAGTACGTCAAGAAGTGCAAGAAATGTCAGAAGTTCGCACACCAAATACATCAACCAGCCAGAGAGCTTCTACCATTAACTAGCCCATGGCCCTTCGCAATGTGGGGCTTGGACATAGTAGGACCACTTCTAACAGTACTCGGCAACAGAAAGTTCTTTCTTGCAGCGACAAACTACTTCACAAAGTGGGTAGAGGCAGAAGCACTAGCATCAATAAAGGAGAAAGATGTGAAGAAGTTCATCTGGCAGAATATCATCACTCGGTTCGGCATACCAAAAGCTCTAATATCTGACAACGGCACTCAGTTCGATGGCAAAATTTTTAGAGGCTTTTGTGAAGAATACAAGATAGAATTCTACAATTCTACACCGGCATACCCCCAAGCAAATGGCCAAGTGGAAGCATCAAACAAAGTCGTCTTGGATGGATTGAAGAAAATGTTAGGGAAAGCGAAAGGAAAGTGGGCTGAGGAGCTCCCTCATGTTTTATGGGCTTACCGTACCACACCTCGGCGGTCCACTGGAGAAACACCTTTTTCCTTGACCTATGGCATGGAAGCAGTAATCCCACTAGAAGTTGGCCTCCCCACAATTAGAAGTGAAAATTTTGATCTCGACTTAAATGGAGAAGCCATAGCATTGGAGCTCGACCTTGCAGAAGAAAGAAGAGAAAGAGCACTGGTTCACATCGCTTCATACCAGCAAGAGTTATCCAGAAAATATAACAAAACAGTACATCCAAGGCAATTCAAGATTGGAGATTAGGTGCTACGCAAAGTAATGGGAAACACCCTGGTACCCAGAGATGGCAAGTTAGGGCCCAATTGGGAAGGACCTTACAAAGTGGTTGGATTAGCAGGAAATGGGGCATACCACTTGGAAGATGAAGACAGCAAAGCCATTCCCAGGCCATGGAACACTACCAATCTCAAATTATTTTATTTTTAGTTTTTTTTTTTTTAGTTTTTTTTTTTTTAAAGTACTTGTAATTTTTTCCTTTTTCAATAAAACAAGTAGTTTCTTTTTCAGCATAAATTGTTTTATTCTATAAAAATAGTTTTAGCATACTAGGGGCAATAAAATCAAAGTTGGCCGGAATAACCAACTTTGAGCTCTTTTCAGCTAGGATTAGGATCTGGGCTGAAGAGGTTGGCTGGAAAAACCAACACTTCTCCTAAGCCGAGGATAAGGATCTAGGTTGCAGGACGTTTGGCAGGAATAACCAAACATTTCGCTCCAGGTTGGCAGGAATAACCAACTTTGAGCTCTCTTAAGCTAAGATTAGAATCGGGGCTGAAGAGGTTGGCCGGAAAAACTAACACTTCTCCTAAGCCAAGATAAGGATCGAGGCTGCAGGACGTTTGGCAGGAATAACCAAACACTTCGCTCTAGGTTGGCAGTAATAACCAACTTTGAACTCTCTTCAGCTGAGATAAGGATCTAGGCTGAAGAGTGGTTGGCTGGAAAAATCAACTTTTAGTACTCTTCAGCCGAGATAAGGATCTAGGCTGAAGAGTGGTTGGCTGGAAAAACCAACTCTTAGTACTCTTCAGCCAAGATAAGGATCAAGGCTGAAGAGTGGTTGGTTGGAAAAACCAACTTTTAGTACTCTTCAGCCGAGATAAGGATCAAGGCTGAAGAGTGGTTGGCTGGAACAACTTTTAGTGATCTTCAGTCGAGGTAAAAACCTAGGCTAAAAGAGGTTGGCAGGTATGACCGGGTAGTTTACAAGGTCAAGACTGAGATAGTTATCTCGGCCAGAAAGTGTTACACTACATTCAGATTACATTTGGAAAGTAAATACAAGCATGGAAGTAAACCGAACAAACAGTTGAAACAAAAGAAGATTCTCATTCAAAATCATTAAACAAGTACAAGAGGGGGGGCTCAGCCCGGTTACAAACTTCATTAGCAGGGAAAAAAGAAAGTCAAGCAAAGAGGTCGTCAAGATCTTCATCCAGTTCAACTCGGAGCCTGGTTTCAGTTGGAAGCTCAGTCGTCAAGTCTTCTACCGATGGCTCTACCCGAGCTGACTGAAGGACGGGATCATTGGCGATAACCGGGGCATTGTCGGGCTCTGGGGCCTCTTCTTCATCATCATCTTTTAGAAATGCTGAATGGCAGTAGCGTACTCCACCATGTAGCTCGGTATGAAATGAGGAGGAGGGTTGAGGAAGATCTCGGTCTTTTAGCTGTGACCGAGCTGCGCCACAGCCGCTTTCTATCCACACTTGAAGAATATATCTTTTGCTGCTTCGCATTGTTGGATGTAAGTGGCCTCCCCCTCGTTGTAACCTCGGTTTTCGGCGTCTTCCACGCTCTTCTCCAACCGAGCGATCTCGGCGTTCTTCTTTCCCTCGAGCTTGGCTAGCTCGCGCAGATATTTGTCTTTCACCACGGCCACAGCCTTCTGCTTATCTACTTTAGCCGAGTTGACTAGGCCGGTTAGCCGGGCTACTTCGGTCTGTAGCTCAGCCATTTTTTGCTGGGATTCTTTTAGCTTGGCCGTTTTAGCATTGGCCTCTGCCATGGCCTCCCTAGTGGTCTTTCGAAGTTCCAGCACGCGCTTGTGTGCGACGTGGTTCTTCTGTAAGGCCTGCAAGAAGGGAGAAATAATTTTTGAGATAAACCGAGCGAAAAGATGTTGAAATTTGGAGAAGGAAATGGGGAACTTACCAACACCATTGATTTTGAAGCCGAGCAAATGGCCTTCAGCTTGGTAAGATGATCGTGGTGATCTATATCGGTTGGAAGGCAGACGCTCTTGGCCAGATTAAAGGCCAGCATATGGTCTTTTTCCGCGACCACTGAGTCGGAGTCAGTGATAGCGCGGTTCTTGTATGTGACCTTAGGCACCCACTTGGAGGAGCTAGCTCGGTCAGAGCACTCCGGTTGTGGGCTTGGTGGTGTGGATTGGGGAAGGATGGTTTCATCTTCGTCGATAAGGCGTGGCTCAGTTGTGGAAGTCCGAGCACGCTTGCTTAGGCGGGATGATGAAGGCTGATGGGATGGTAGGGCTACCACGGTCTCCTGAGTTTGACCGGCTTGTGGTACCTCGGGATGGTTTGTTTCGGTGATGAGGGCTCTTACAGCTCTCTTTTTCACCATCTCTTGCTCTGCTGTTAATGGAATGAGGTTGATTTGTGGAAGGGAAGGATCAGGCTCAGGAGAGGGCTCCAGCAAGAAGTCTGTCACCCTGGTCTTTCGCCGGCTGCTATATCGGTAGGTCGGCTCAAAGTTGAGTAGCTCGGCCCAACTCTGGTTGGGATATCTTAGCGCGGCGCGGAGGGTGGCAAGGTTTGGGTAACTATACTGTGACTTTAGAAAGTTTAAATCTGCATAAGGGAAAATTACAACGGTTAGTGTGGTTCAAAGCTTGCAAAATGAAGTAAAGAAAGCACAAAATTAAGCCGAGGTAATTATACCGGCGACTCCTTTGTTCCAGTTTATTCGGTCGCCTGGGATCAGGGCCTCATGGTCTTCAAAATTCCCAGAAACCCAGAAAAAATCATCGTCGTTTACATCTTTGTCTGGGGTATTCTTTATTATCTTTTCACAGCGGCGCCTTATTCTTAAATAGTAAACCTAGCTGTCTTCATTTTGGCCTAGAGAGTACTGGTGAAATAGCTCGGCCAAACTGAGGTTGAGGCCAAGCCGGCGGTTTAGCTCGGCGATGCCATTTATTATGCGGTATGAATTTGTGGAAAGCTGGGTAGGGCAGAGGTTTGTTTGTCTAAGGAATTCGCAAAGAAGAGGCTGTACAGGGAATCTAAGTCCGGTTTCTACAATGGAAAGAAGGGTAAAGGGAACAAGGCCAGGGTCCCCAGGGTGTGGTAGTTAGCTCGGCTAAGGTAAGATGGACATCATTAGGGATATGGTAGTCCCTTCGGAACTCGGCCATGGCACCTGGTGAGTTTACTAAGAACCTATATTTACCCATGTGGTCTTAAGTTATGTATAAATTAGCTGGAGTATTGGCTCGGTGGAGAGTTGACGCTGAGTAGCTCGGTTAGGCGTTCAAGGGAGTGCCTGGCCAACCTAAGTCTGCAAAGTGAAAAAGAAAGGCATTAAGCACAGATCGTTGGACCGCGCTAAAAGACACAAAGACAGAATAAAAGGAGACCTAGCTTGGCTACGTGGGATATCTCATTTTTAGCTCGGCCTGAGCGAGGGACTTTAGCCCGGCTAAGTAGATGAGAAGTTCGTAGCCTGGTTATGGCTTATGGTGCAACATTTTTAGTTCGGTTTTGAGTAAGTCAGGGAGCTGTTTTGGCCACAAGTTATAGCTCGGTCAGTGTTTGAGGCTTTCTAGTGCGGTATTCCGCGAACTTAGTACAGTTTGCTAGCTCGGCTAAATAAAACAGAAGGTACCTAGACCTATTGAAACTACAGGTATGGCATGAAGTTTTAATTCGGTCGTTCAGTTTGGCTAGGTTCACACCTAATACGAACAACTTCCTAGTTCGGTTGAAGTATGATTTTGGATCAAACGCATTGTTCTTCAGATTATTCATAGATATAGTGGTTATATTACATGACCTTTTCCCAGAAAAAATGAAGCAAAAATGGGGTGTGTATTTCGAAAAGCATACAAATATTATGCTACATGCTCTAGAAATTACACAAACGAAAAGGAAGTAGGGATTACTTACAGTTTATAGATAAGAGGATGAAGAGTGAAGCCGCAAAAATAGCAGGAAAGACACGAGTTTTGCAAAGGCTGTAGCTGTGAAAATGGGAGCTCAGAAAGTAGAGAGAGAAGATGAATAGTAGCAATGAGTAGATTCAAAAAGAAGGGTTTTGTTTTGTGTAAAGGCGTGAGTAAAGGCGGGACTATTCAAAATTATCGGAGTACAAGGGCGGCGCAACCAGCTGTACCTGACCAATGGGAGTTTGCCATGTGTCCGTGGAATGGGAAGCGATTCGGTTACTGCGACTGAAAAGACGTTGTGACCGGACAGATTAGTAGCTCGGTGTGAATTCAGCCTGGTTGAAAGGCAGAAGTCTTTAGCTCGGCTGGAAACAGGTAATCCCATTCGTGCTACACATATGGAATTAATGGGCAATTGAGAGGGTAATTTATAAATAAATTGGGCCGAGCTGTGTAATGGTCCGTTCTGTGGGCCGAGGTAAGAAAGGGTTGAGTAAAAGGGTCGAGTAAAAGGGCCTTGTAGTTAGTTCGGTCCTAAAAGAGCCTTGAGGTTAGCTCAGTCACCACGGTCAGAGTGGTAACAAATAGCTCGGTCATACCATTCTGAGCCAAGATGTATTGAGCTTTCCTCAGGACCTTGCTCTAGATTAGTTTGGCCCAAGCTTGCTATGATTAGCTTGGTCTCAACAGGTGAAACTGAGGTACAAGCCATGAAAGGAAGAACCGAGCTAGTTAGAGCTCGGTCGTTGTTGCCAGTTTAGCATGGCCATGTTAGCTCGGTCATTTTGTCATACTACCGAGGTAAAACCATCTCACTTGGTTTAAGTAGTGAGGAGGGTGTTGAAGGATAAGCATTATCTTTCAGGAGTGTGATTCCTAGGAGGACTCTGCTTAGAAGAATAAGAGTCCTACTAAGATTGTGCTACGCGGAACCTATAAAAGCTCATAACATCACCTATGGAGAGGTAACACAACTTTGATTCTTGAATACACAGAGCTTTTGTCTATTTGTCTATTTTGCTGACTTAGGCATCGGAGAGGTATCCAGCACACACCCGCCAGCTAGCTCATGTTTGTGTTTTCAGGGAGTAAAGCGACGACGTTTGGAGGAGCGCAGACTTGATCAACAGGATTATACGAGAACAATTATTTCGTGCTCGTACAAGTTTTATGTGTTAGATTTTTTAAGAATTTTTTTTTTATATATATTTACACAATTGAAAGAACTCGTTACATCCCAAAATTTCAAAAAAACATCATTACACTTTTATCTCTTTCCAAAATTAACAAAACAACATTCAAGACCTAATCCTAATTTTCTAGTCCAATCTCTCTGGCAACCACTACAACTGCAGCTGTGACCTCGATGAGTCCCTCTGTCACTTTCGTTACCTCTGGTGCCAAAACCCATTGGTGATTTTCATTCCTCAAACAGCGAACCCTTCCCCCGGTTGCCCATGGTTGCCCTTTCTCCCATTTTCTGACCCGTTGACCTAGCCATATCCCTTGTCCTCTCTCTTATTACGCTTTTCAAACTCAAGGAGGCCTTTGAATTCGTCTTCGTCCCAGTACTCAAACAATGTTTTTGAGGATTTCGGAGGTAGATCGGAGGGTTGAGACGAATCATCAGAAGAATGGTGAGGGATTGTATCGAGAAGGTCATGGTGAAACTAGCGTCGAACTGAGTAAGAGTCGAAGGAGGTGGAGTGCGGCAATGGAGATCACTGAGTTAGAGAGAGTCATCTTCTGGGGTTTTATCAGATTCATTGACGTTAATGCTTCTTTCCACTATGAAAACGAGCGCGTGAGAGAGAGATTTAGTCTAGATCTGCATATCGATTTGGAAAAAAATGAAGAAGAAGGGAAGAAGAACTTGAAAAATGAAGAAGAATAAGAAGAAAATGATGTGGTTGAATTGGTCAAACGTGGCAGAGATGGTGGTCGTCGGTGAGAGAGGAGTTGCGGGTTAGCTATCGGAGGTAGTGGCAATGGTGTCAGAGGTAGTGGTTGGTAGTGGGTGTAATAACCTAAGCAATATATGGAGCCAAACGTCTCCCTAAATTAAACCTAACCTAGGATATCCAAAATCAACTCCAAACATGATTATTCGTGAAGCCAAACACTACCCACCAACTTTTAAGAAGAATGAGAAATGTAGATTTTTTATTTATTTATTTGTTTTTCATTCTTTTTTCCTCCATTCGCTATCTTCTCTTTAAATTTCTCTTATTTTCCTTTACTTTCTTAGTGGCCAAACAGCTCACATTTGCTTATGCTTTACCCATTTTATCATGTCATGATTATTTTCTTGACACTTTTGATATAGGAAGCCATTTTTGATATTTTTGAACTAAAGATACTATTGTATGCACTAAATAGTATTTTCTTTGAATTGCATGCACAAAAGATATTATTTTTGAACTAAAGCCATTTTTGGGTCAAATAGTTTTTTCTTTCAGTCAATGCATTGTATGCAATTGTTTTAAATATGTTGAATATATTGAATCTTTATGCTAATTATAATTCAATGAACTCTTAATTGGTTAAATGTAGAGATATATATTGTAGTACTTTGACTCTTAACTTAGTCACTTGATGTAACGCCCCGAAATCAGGGACAATAAACCATTCGTAATATTAATAATAATCATACCATTCTGAATACAATGTCCCTTCCATTTCATATGATTCCATCATACAAAAGGTAGCACATGCAGTTATATATTCACAAGTCTTAACTCTAAATCTGTATAATGTGATACAAGTTAAAGATATGAAATAAGAGTTAAAACCAATAAGAAATGCCCTAAAGGCTTACAACTTTCAAGACAATACTTGGTTACAACAAAAGTGAGTTTTAAACTCAATACAAGTAAAGCCCTAGGCTTGTATAAAATAATTACAACACATAAACAAAATGAAGCTCTTGCTCGAAGTCCTCCCAAGCTATTGCCTTGGCGGAAGCATATCATCAGTACCTGAAAATGGTTTTCCACATAGGGTGAGCCAAAACCCAGTAGAGATACTACAACACAGTTTATGAATCTTAACAAAATTATAAGTTGAATGCATATGCAATGCTCGTGCCAAAACGTTCTCATTTCTTTTTCCAAAAATCGTGCAATGCGAAGCTTATATCTCAAATCATGATATCATTTCCTTTACAAAAGAAAACAGGGTAATGAATATAACACTGTGAATCTCTAGGACGTGTCTGCAAGTAGGCTACAATTACTACCAAATTGTCATTTTTACGGTATTAACCGGAAGGCTCGACACCTAATCGTGCAGGTTTCTAGTCTTTCACCAAGGACACACAAGCCAACTTAATACCACAACTACACTCCTATCTAGATTCACCAAGTCATTCACCCATTTTTCTCAAAACAACAACATTTTCAAATGTGTTAAATATAAAACAATGCTCAATGCAATGGATGAGAAAATAGTTTCAATTCTCCTAATTCTTAGTGCATTTTTGATGGGAGGCGAAGTGAGAAAGCGATGGAACCCTAGAAGGGGTTCTAGAACCTTCCCATTTACCTATAAATCAAGCCCTTCCCCCTCCCTTTCAAGGGGTTAAGAAATCTTGAGTTTTTAGAGAGTTTTAAGAGCCAAACACTCTCCTCCTCTCCCTTAGCCTTAAACACAAAATTTCTCCATTCACAGTAGCTCTGAACTTCTAAAAATCATCCTAAGGTGTGAAGAACCTGAACTACTTTAGAAACCTAAGCTTGAGAGAGGCTTGCAAACAAGAAACTTGACTTTCCTTGCTATTTCTTGGTGTGTTCTTCGGTTTAATCAAATCAGCAAGTAAAACTCCTTTACCTTTCCGTATTTCAGTATTTTCTTGTTTTATTTTTCAATGCTTATCCATGCTAGGTTTTTAGTTCGTCATTCCATCATGTAGTCCCTTTATTTCATTAACTTTCTCGCCCCTTTTTATGCATGTTTCTTCTATGTCATTAGAACAACATGTTTTAAGTCTTATTTAGCCATATAATAATCATGCATGGCCCGGCTTGATTAGCATGTAGTTTAGTTTGTATTTATTCTTTTCTATTTGTTAGTTGTATATTTGTGCATGTTTATCATTAGTAGCTTCAAATTGGTCCTAGGGCCATCATTGTGTGTATTAGCTGCATATTAGGAAATATTTACTTTATGCATGCATGTAAGATGCTGAAAGTGGGCAACCGAGTAAGTCATCTTTTCCTCCTTTGCATATCCTTGTTTCTTGTATTGTTTTTCAATTATGCAAGTTAATTGGTTTTCTATGCAAAATTGTGTTGCGTATATTTTTATAACTATTGTTTATTTTAGGTTAAGTTTATGGTTATGTTATGTTAAAAATCTTATATATATATATATTTATATATGAAAAATCATTATTTTACAAGGAACGCGGCGTTAATTTAAATCTAAAATAGACAGTATTTATTTTCTTCAAATCGTATAGTTTAGGTTATTTAAAGGTTTTAGGTCTAAAAATAAGGTGCGGCCAATCTTCGGATTGGGCAAAAGGAGGTGTTTCCATGTAAATGGCCTTCCCTTTTTGTACCTAAGCTCCAGAACATAAAATTTTCTTGGTTATGACGGACTAGGCCTTAACTTAGTTTCATCATTAAAGGTTTCTTAATTCCCCTTTAAAAATTAAGTGGTGATTCTTTGTTGGTCAAAGTAAGTTGGTGTGGTAAGCAATACCTTAGACTCGAAAAAGACACGACGCCCACAATTAGTGACTCTGCTGGGAAATTAAATTAGCTTGACTTGGAAATTTTTATTTTGTGAAATTAGTAATTAATTATTAATTGCATTGTATCATTTTAGACTAAGGAAAACCTGTTTGGTTGCATAATATCCTAGACACTATTCATGGGCTATGTTATGTCAATAAGGCAAGCGGAAGATTGTTTGATCATTCCCTTGTGGAATGAGGGATGTATAGTAATAATTGATATAACCTTTTGTGACCATACCTTCTACATATAGAAAGCATTAGCACCTTCCAAATTAAGACAAGATACCCTCATTTCTAGGATTGTATTTTTGTTTTGTTTTGTTTTTTTTTTTTTGGGTATGATTTAGTGAATCATATATCTCATTTCCAAATTAGGATAAGGAAACCCTAGCCCCTAATAGACATGAATGCAAATTATATGCTTATGTGATATTCTAGAAATGATTTGATTTGATTCTGGGGACCAACAATCAGAAAGACATTGATTTCATTCCAAAAATTTGGAGAGTCTGATATGACAGTGATTTGATTCTGGGCAATTTGAGTTATTCTAAGTAGTGATTCAATTTCGAAATTTTTGAGGGGTCATATTAGACAGTGATTTAATTCGATTTTGATTCTGTCAATTAGTGGTAAATTAGGGGTTAGTTTCTCAATTTAAAGGATTTGTGTGTGAATTTGAATGCTTACCTTAGTGATCGATTAAGAATGACTGCCTTTTCAAAATTTAAATCCTCAAGAAAGCATGTAATCAAAGAATAACTTCTAACTAAAAAAAAACACTCTGCAACTTAAGTAGAGCCTTGAAGATTAAGGAAGGTGTTTGATTGGATGAGAATCTTTAAGCCATTGACTTTGGAGGGAATTTCAAATTTTATGAAAAAAATGGTAGATAAAGAAGTGGTGACCAAGTCTTCCATTTTGAATAAAATTCCAATTCCTTTAAAAGATATTTGATTTAAAGACAATTGTTTCATTAGATACTTGGAATAAAATCCAAAGTGCATTGTGAGGAAAGAATTTTGAAAAAAAAAAAAATATCCAAGTAGAAATTTGAAAATTATGAATTTTTTTTGATTAGATGAAAATCTTTAAATTATTGACTTTGGAAGGAATTTTGATTTTATGGAAAAGTGTTAGATAAGGAGGTAATGACCAAATCTTTCACTTTGAAATGAAATTTTGAATTTCCTTAATAGAGATTTGATTAGAAGATAACTGTTTGATTGATTTCTTAGAATAAAATATTAAATTCCTTGTAACATTTTTAAAATAAGATTTGAGTAGAGTTCGGAAATTATGAAAAGTTCTTTTCATCAAGTAAAAATATCTGGGCTACTAACTTTGAAAGAAACTTAATTGTACAGAAAAATATTAGACAAGAAAGTGATGACCAAGTCTTCCATTTTGAATAAAATTCTGATTCCTCTATAAGATATTTCGCTAAAGAATGATTGCTTGATTAATTTCTTGGAATAAAGTTCAAACTCCTCAAAAATATTTAGAAAAAAAAAGGAATTTTCAAAAGAATTGAAAGTTGTAATTTGATCATATACTTTTGAATGAAAATGGGGTATTTTCTCAAGTAAATGATGATGAATGGAAAATAAATTATTTTATTGATCACGTTTGGTAAGAATTCTAATTCCTTAAATGAAATTTGACTAGGAAACAGTTACCTAATCTCCCACTTTGAGTGGAATCTTAATCATATGTAGAAAAGGGGAAAGACCTCTAGAGAGTCAAATTAGAATATTGGGAAAATCTTTTTCAAAATACAAAATTATATCAGAATTATATTTTTAGTCAAAAATTGGGGATTGTGTTCAATTTGACAGAAAATTAGAAATTGGGGGACTATGTTTGATTTGGTGGGAAGATCACAATTTTGGAGATTATGTTTGAATGGGTCACTAAATTCAGAATTTGAATTTGGATCAAAGATTGTGTCTCACCCTCTTTGACAAGTGACATGATCTTATAGGAGATTTTCTTTGATGCCAAGATTACTAAGTCAAGTGGGCTTGATTCAGAATACTTTTGTGCATCCTTAAATAATAATAATAATAATAAAAACTAGTCTATCCAATGAAGAAAAACCTATCACATCCAACCCAGAAAAGGCCCATCTAACTTAGAAAGATCTAGCCCAGAAAAAAAATAAAATAAAGAGTCCATCCAACCCAGAAACGCCTAGCCCATCCAATTCAGAAAAAAAAGAAGAAGAAAAAAGAGCCTGATCCAATTCAAATGAAACCCAGGTCTAATAGATTTAGAAAAAGCCTAGTCTAGCTTTGTTTACCAAGTCAAGACTAATCCACTCAGAAAATGCTCGATTCAGTTCGCCCACACACCCCAATCCAATCCAAGTGAATCAAATTTGTCCATTGCCAAACCCACCCTTCCTGAGATGATGAGAATGATCAAAGACCTCCAAAGAACTATGGTAGACTTGACCTTTGGGTTTCAACTCCAACGTTGACCACATCCTATATTTAGAATCTTGCACTAAAGGGTCCTTTGACTATGGGGCAAGCTAGAGATAAAATGAGCCAACTCAAATTTGAAGGTGCTATGAAAATTGATGACAATACAAAGGAAATAGCTCGATTTGAGACAATATCCAAACACATCTTGTGCCTTGGTGAGACTACATTGAATGCAAACGAGCTTTATTCAGATTCATCTTTCGTTTCTATGATAAAGCCATTGAGGAAATTGTCAATATTTGTGCACAACTTCAATGGGTTATTGAGACTCTGAAATCCAAAGGTTTGAATAAGTAGCAAATACATGTAGTTTTTGAGAGGGCTTTAGATGAAGGCTTGGTTGCTCAATACCCTAATGCTCAGATGAGAGATACTACAAGGGAATTCCACATGGGGGGCCAAGTTGAAAACATTGAAAGTAAGAAATTCATAAGCAAAGGAGGATCTAACCATGAGAAGAGAGAGTCTATCAGAAATATCCATACCAAATCCTATGCTAAAAATACTGAGCTAGCACTCACCAATCCTTTTGTCAATATTTCTAAAACTAATGTCGGCCACTCCACAAAAGGAGCATTCCATCCACTCCACATGAACTTGTCTAAAGCTATGCAAATAGTTATAGACAAGGGGCACCTTAAACCTGTCGGCCCTAGAGTTCTCTTAGATCCCCTACCTGCCAACTATGACCCCTTTAAATATTGTGCCTTTCACTAGCAAGCCGGTCATGATACCGACCGATGTGTCTGCCTCCGTTATGAGATTTAGGATCTCATTGACAATAAAGTCATCACTGCACCAGAAAATCCTAAACTCCTAAACAACTTTTTCCCTGACCACGGCAGCATCAATGCCATCCATACCTTGCCTCTCACCAACTTTGATCATAACCAATGCATCATATCCGCCACTGAGCCCAAACCTATTGTGGCAATTCCTAAATCCTTGGATCTATACTTCATCAAAAGTGATGCGAAAGCAAAATGAAAAGCCTTTTGAAGACTTGGAGAACCTATTCGATTTGGGTGAGCTTGACCTTAGTAGCGTTGAAACAAAGTAGTGGGAGCCCTATACCATCATCATCAACGATGGTGGATGGAGCAATGAAATACAAATCAACTAAGGACAATTGTTGATTTTCATCTAGAGTAGTCTTTTGAACTAGGGGCAATTGTTGAAGGCACCTTGGAGGGAATTTTCAAACAAGAGGTAACATGGAAGAAGTTTGAAGAAGATGACACCTTAGACCAATTGATGCTTGTCTCAGATTAGGCCTATGGACTTTGAAAAAAGAACTCCTTTGTGTTTAAAATAATGATAGTGCCATTTTGTTAAAATTTGAGCCGTGTCGTGCTAAGTATTTGAGTCATATGTCGTAGCTAGGTTTTACATTTTTTTGTCATCTTTGCTTGAGTCCTTGAGTCATTTAGTCTTTGTTGAGTTGCATTCGTGTACTCCTTGGCTTTCATCATACTAATAAGAGAGAGTTGTGTTTCTATCATTCAATTGTGCCTATAGTAATCCATGTGTGACCAAATGAAAACAAGAAAAGCTTTAATAATTCAATTGAGCATAAGAATGGTGTAAATTTCAAAATGCACTAATGAGAATGAAATTCTACTCATAAGCTCAAGTGTTGAGAAGGATCCCCCAAATGCTCTGAATGAATTCTGAATTGTACTCGCAAGACTACTTGTGATTTTTCAAACAAAATTTCCAAGATGATTTTTCTACAGATTTGCAAGGATAAATTCAGAATTATGCATGATATTCTATGCTATTTTGGGAGTTCTCCTCACATTCGAGTGGCTACTTTGGTAAACACAAGCTATCCAAACCTCACAAGGATAAATTTTCTCTCCATGGCATTTCTAATTTTTCTTCATGTTAGAAAAGAAAAGAAGAATGAAAGAAAAAAAATAATAATAAGTAGTAAGGAAAAAGAAAAAGGAAAAAAATGGAGAGAAAAAAAAAAAAAGAAAAAGAAGGAAAAAGAGAAGAATTATTTATTTATTTATTTTTTTACCACCAAGGTAAGAGCATCCATGGAATGAAATTAAGTCAATTATGAGGAATGAGAGTTTTGCTATCACATCTGAAGTAGCTAATGTGCAATGTCATTGCCATATAGAGAAATGAAGATGACCAGCCATTCAGAAAGCATTCTTGTTCTAGTGCACAATCCGGGAATGCACTAAGTTCAAAATAGGGTGAAACAAGGTAGACTGCTAGAGTAAGGATAATTGTTGATCACACTTATTGAATTGTTGTAACACTACCCTTGAGAGGCTTGTTGGGCTGAAAACCTGAAAGGGCGACCCAGGTAAAACTTAGAGCAAGAAAAAAAAAATGAAAAAAATGAGAGCTCGCAAGGCCCAAAACTCCAAAAGGGCGACCTTAGCAAAAGTTAGAGCCAAAAAAGAGAGTGTCAATACCTAAGTGAATCCTAAATAGGAACTACATCCAGCCTGATTCTCACCTCGTGATACATAGGCAACCTTCCCTTGAGGTTCGGCCCCATGTCCGTACCTAATTCATATCCTTAGTTTCATAGTCGTTAATGAGCTATAATCACCATCCTGAATAACACATCTTGTGTGGGATTAAGAAAGAACTAGTTTTGAGCAATAGGTGGAGCAATTTTTAGTGCTTGAACTTGTAAATGGAATTTCTAACTTGAGCTTGAAGGGCAATGAAACTTGATTTTTGCAAAATTGAATTTCAAAAGCAATTCTTGAATAATAAGGAAGCATAAGAAAAGTTAGGGGCACAATGAATGATCATTCACTTTGAGTTTTGTCTCTTTTTCGATGGTTGGCTTAGTTACTAGTTGTGTCTTGTCTTGTATCGTTGGTATATTGTCATGTTAACTTGTGTCATGGGTGCATCGCTTTATTGCTTCGGGTCATAGGCATATTGTCATCTTGTTGTTTAGTGTCATTAATAAGTCATCCTACTGTTTTGTATCATTGGGGTGTTGTGGTTCATGTTATCTTTAATTTCCTAAATCAAGTCTTTATTGTGTTCCTTAAACTACACTTAACTTCAACCATCAGAAGAAGACCAATATTGACAATCGCCTCAATTGGAGAATCCTTCATCTAAAAGATTACATAACTTGTTAGCTGTTGTGGTGCCAAACTTTTGCAAAATTCCTACTGATACCACATTCATTTGGAAACTAGTAGTTTAACATAATGTAAAACCCCAAAATATGGGTATGTGTGCAAAAGAAAGAGATAAAAGAAAACAAAGGTGTGAGATGAATGAAAAGTGAGGAATTTGCATCACACCAAAATGAGAGTAGGAGTGAAGTTAGATAATGCAAAAGCACCACATCATAGACCATTTGGGTGATCGCTATTGAGAAAGAGTTATTTTGAAAGATGGAGTAAAACAACACCCAGTGCAATAGAGGGCTATAAATTTTAAACAATGCTAGAAATAGTTTTGTGCAGTTTGAGGTTTATTGAGTCATTTTTCTTTGTGGTCATTTTCCCTTGTTAAGTATGTCCTTAGAATGTTTGTCAGTGTTAGTTTGTTAGCATGTGTACAACTCAAAGTTTGATAGAATGGCATGGTTAACATTTCAAAAGTTCAAAACAAGCCCTTATGTGAAATTCATAGATAAGCTAAGAGTATCTACACAAGGGGCAACAAGTGTATGATCATTGGAAATCCATTATTGCTCTAAGAATCAAACAAGTTCTTGACACTTTAGCGCATAAGCTGAAGTATGAATTTGACTATTTGGTGGCCACAGTAGCATGTCCTTCATTATCTATCCGTGATGCGCTGGTTCCCACCGTATGAGCTTGAAAAATGTTGAGCATTGTGAACAGTGTGGACAAAGATTGAACACTAGGGGCACGAGCCTCTCTAAATAAGCTATCATCTAAGTAAGGGGCACGAGCCACACCTTTTGCCCCCAATATGTTGAAGCCATCTAACAAACACTTTTCCCTAATTTGAGCGAATTCAACCCCATGATGATTTTGATATGATTAGACTTTTGAAAGATTTTCCAGAATGACGCTAATTCTTTCTAGCCATTTTTCACTATCTGCTTGATTTCATTTTGGACCCTGATTGGCATGATTGCACTAATTCTTTCTACTTGGTTATAATTCTCTCGCATTGTACCATGTGTATGGTAACCGTTTTCATAGCTATTCACATCACAGTCAATATGATAATTTTTTCGTGGAACAAAAATTTATTGTTAACCTTGTATGTCGTAGCACATATTTGGAACTCATGTCTTTGGAAAATATTTCGCAATTGATGTCGTAATACATGTTTATATTAAGTATTATCCTATTATAGTACATATTTGATGTTTGATACAATACTTATTTCCGCAAATCCCTTATGTGCTTTGGACTTGGGCACAATGAATCCTGTTTATATCCTTTTATCATTTATGTTCTTGGATAAAAGGTACAATGCTTATCTCCCCAAATCTCATATGTGCTTTGGACTTGGGTACAACGAATCATGTTTATACCCGTTTATCCCTTCTATGCTTGGATAAAGGTACAATGCCCATCTCCTCAAATCCCTAATATGCTTTGGACTTGGGTACAACATGTAACAACCACCTCTTTAATTAGCTGCTAATTCTGTGGGTTGCATTGATTATGTGCTTATATGTTGCTTATGTGTTTGTGTGTGTTATTGTGTGCTATGTATGAATTGACAAGTGTTATTATGAGCAGATGTGGTTAGGACATGAACTAGACCTGTTTGAATTGTTAAACCATAAGGTTAAAATTAAATGTTTGGATAGGTGATTAGAGCCTAATTCATATTAGAATAATTAAGCTTAGTCTAGGTTAGACTAAATTGGATTAGGATCTAGTGAATTTGACATAACTTAATTTAAGCTTATAATTGATTAAAGAAATTAGTGATTAAATTCATCCATACTCAACATTAAGGAAAATAAAAAAAAAGAGAGGAGTAAGGGAGTTAGCGATATTTGTTGGAGTCAAACATTAGAGAGAGAGAGAGAGAGAGAGAGAGAGAAAGATAGAGAAATAAACCCTAGAGAGTTCTAGAGGAAGAAGGAAGGAAGAGGGAAAAGAGGAAATAGAGAAGATCTCTACAATTCAACAAACTACGGAAAGAATTTCTCTCTAATTTCTTGAATTTAAGAGGTTACACTCATAAATTTATGGAATCTAAGTTTAATTAAGAAGATTAAGCTTATAGGAATGAACAAGATAAGGAAGAAAATTGTAAGAATTAGTTTAACATGCATGGCATAATTTCATGACATTCTTGTTCATATTCAAAACTTCTTGCATGATTCTTCAACTTTGGGGGAAAACCCCATGGAGTTTGAGATTTGAACTCATACATGCATATTTTGAGGGTTTTGCACTTTAGTTCAAGATCTTGTTCTTTAATAAGGGATTTGAGTTTTGATTTGAAGCCATGGCCATTGTTTGAAGTTAGAAATGTTTAATTTAACATGTTTTTGAAGAGTTTTGGGCCTTGATTTGCATAAAATTGAAGATGATTATGCAAAAGGGAAATTTCCAAACTAAAGCAGATTTTTGGACAGATTTCCGGATAGATTTGTATAAGATTTTCAGACAGATTTTTGGGGGAAAAAAAAGCACAGAAAGCTAAACCTACTGCTTTAATTGCACGTGCGGAGTGCATGCGGTGACAGTTTCGCACGTGCGGCTAGTGTACTCACACTTGCGGTTTTCAAGACAGGCTCGATTTTGTTTTGTTTTCGTTTTTTAGACTCCGAGCCTCCATTTGCATGGTTTTCACAAGTTTTTTTCACATTCATATTCCTATGATGAGCATGGAATAAATTAGAGAATGAATCAAACTAACAGAATGAACAAGTAGTGAATGAACCGAATAGGGTTAAGGACTGACTGAATGAATTGCATTTGTATTAAGAGATTGTGCTTGAATATGTTGTATAGGTTAGACGCCGCATTCTAAACATGTTATTCAGGGAGCAACTGTGAGTAACAACTATGTAAAGATATGTTCGAATTATAAGTATTTTCTGACTCACAAAATGTTATGTTCCTAAAATGATATTTTTTGACTGATTGAATGGTTGTCCTGTTTTCTGAACTGTATTCGTGGCAGGCATATCATCTGTTACTAATACTGTTTACTGTTACTGTTACAGAGATTTCTGTCAGTTCTTGTTCTTGGAACTTCTGTTTACTGTAATGATGGCCATCAATTCTGATTATTCGGTCTTCATGACCTACCGTACTATTTTACTATGGGATGTACCATATATGACTGCCATAATTTCAATATGTTTTCAATTTGAACGATAAGTTATGAGTTACTGATTGACAAAGTAATCCACTGATGAATTGACTAATTTAAAAACTATAAGGACATCATTCATAAACCTTTTATACTGTTGTTATTCACTAGACTCTAACTCATTATTTTATATATGTATGTGGGTGATCAAGCACAGGACCGGACTTAGCGGTGTCAACTTGAACCCTATTTTGTGAAGCCAACTCCTATGCCTCATGGCGAGGTTCAAGCAGTCAAGCTTCTAGGTTTCATGGGTGGTTTTGAACTCACCCTCTTGAATTGTGGTCAAGTGTATGAAGGTTTTTGTTCAAGACTGATTTTTGTTTTTGGGAGCAATTTCAAAATTTTGTTATGTTTTGTACTTAGACTTAACATAGACTTCTGTGCATATGTATAGATATATATAGTTCTATTTTGTCCATTTAAGTCTTTATAGCTCATTGGACGTTATATTTTTTTTAATTTATTGGCTTCCGGCAGCCCTACTACTACATTACTGTTAAGTAGGCCTTTGGTAATATCGGATTACTGGCTGGTCACTTCTCTAATCCCTTGGGGCGGGGGTTGGGTCATGACAAAGTGGTATTAGAGTATGAGTTATACCGCACACATGCGGCCAAATGAGCTATAGGATGCCTTAGAAAAGGAATTAGGGCATTACATCAAAATGTGTGAGTGTGTGTGAACTTGTGGTGTGCATACCTAATGTCAATGTGAATATGGGAACTATATTACCTATGTTTATTATTACCATGTTTACGTATAAACCAATGGAGAATACAAGACACACAGATGAATTTGAATCTTCAAATGCCAGAATAGACCCGTTGGAAAAAATGGTTGAATTATTGGCTGAATCGTTGAGCCAATAACAACAGAGACAACAGCTTCTACCTCCTCCTCCGCCGCTTGTCCAAATTGCACCAATTAATAATGATGACATCATAGCTCTAACCCAAAAGTTCAATACAATGAAGCCACCAACATTCCAAGGAGGTCTTGAGCCACTAAAAGCTGAAGTGTGGATATTGGAAACTGAAAAATTGTTTGAGGTCTTTCTGTGCATTGAGCCACAAAAAGTGTTATTGGCAACTTTTACTTTAAAAGAGGAAGTGAGAAAGTGGTGAATGCTCATTTGTGATACTAACGAGTCTATGACTTGGGCTTAGTTCAAAGAGGCATTCTATGAAAAATATTTTCCTTAATGTGTTCGCGATCACAAAGTGTTTGAATTTGAGCAGCTAAAGTAGGGTACTATATTTGTGGTCGAATATGAAGCTAAATTTATAGAGCTTTCTCGGTATGCATCATACATGGTAGATATTGACTATAAAAAGGCCATAAAGTTTGAAGGTGGACTCACTGTGGAAGCCAAGACACCGGTGAATGGTTGGAAAGGTAAAAAGGTAAGGGTTTAATTTCAAAAAGGGCTAGAGCGATTCACAAAACAAGAAACAAAATATGGGGTCATCGAATAGTTCTAGCTGAGGGAATAATGCGACACTACCTTGTCCAGAATGTGGTAAAAGACATAAGGGTGTTTGCTACAAGATTTCAGGAGCCTGCTTTAGGTGTGGTAAAACTGGCCATATGGTCAAAGATTGTCCTCTCTTTCCCCAAGGCACTAATAGACCCATGGCAAGTTTAGCAACATTAGCCTCAACACCAAAATCTAATATGAAAGCTACTATTGGGAAAGAAACTTTGAGGCAAAACCGAGTTTTCGTGCTTGTACTAGGAGGTGTACAAAATACTTAAGCAGTAGTGTTAGGTATACTCTCTATCTGTGCCTAGAATGCTTATGTTTTGATTGACTCAGGGTCTACGTATTCTTTTGTGTCATATGCTTTTGCTCAAAAATTAACTAGACCTTTGGAACCGATGAACTACTTGTTAGCTGTGTCTTCACCATTGGAGGATCCATGACTTGTGCATGTATATATCCTGCACGTGAACTGGTAGTTGGGGATATGATTTATATGTTCACCTGTTGCCTCTGCATATTGATCATTTTGACGTAATCTTAGGAATGGACTGGTTATTGAAATATCATGCTACTATTGACTGTGTAACTAAACAAGTTGTACTCCGACCACCTGAATTGCTTGAATTTACTTTTAACGGAGTTGGGGTCGTATCTCCCCCATACTTAATTTCCTCTAAGAAAGCATGCAAATTGATTAATAAAGGCTGTAGGGGATATTTGTGTTGTGTATTGAATGTACCTGCTATTGATAAAGCTAATGTGGACAACATTTCTATAGTTAGAGAGTTCCTAGATGTTTTTCCAGATGATTTTCCAGGGAATTTGATTGATAGGGAAATTGAGTTCACTATTGAGGTGATACCCGGTGCACAACCGATTTCCAAAATTCCGTATAAGATGTCAACTATGGAATTAAAAGAATTGAAGATTCAATTACAAAAGTTGCTAGAGAAGAAGTTTATCAGGCCTAGCACTTCACCGTGGGGCGCTCCAGTCTTATTTGTGAAAAAGAAAGATAGTTCATTGAGGCTCTATATTGATTATCGCGAGTTGAACAAGGTGACTGTGAAGAACAGGTATCCATTGCCTCACATTGATGATTTGTTTGACCAATTGCAAGGGGCCCAAGTATTTTTCAAAATTGATCTTAGATCTGGATACCATCAACTGAAAGTTAAAGCTGAGGACGTAGAAAATACTACATTCTGAACGAGGTACAAACATTATGAATTTCTTGTTATGCCTTTCGGAGTAACTAATACTCTATCTGCTTTTATGGATCTTATGAATAGAATTTTCAAGCCATTCCTCGATGAGTTTGTTGTTGTTTTTATAGATGCTATTTTGATCTATTCCAAAAATAAAGAGGCACATGAACATTATTAGAGAATTATTTTGCAAACCTTGAGAGAGATGAAGTTATATGCTAAACTAACAAAGTGTGAGTTCTGGCTTGATCATGTTATGTTTTTGGGGCATGTGATAAGTAGGGATGGCATTTCTGTCGATTCACAAAAGATAGAGGCAGTTGTCAATTGGCCTAGACCGACTAGTTTTACTGAACTCCGAAGTTTCTTAGGTTTAGTCGGTTACTACCGCAGATTTGTGAAAGACTTCTCTAAGATTGATTTGTCATTTACTCTGATGACACAGAAAAGGGTACCGTTTGAATGGACTTATCAGAGAGAGTCAGCTTTTCAAGAATTGAAGACTCGGCTTGTAACTGCATCGATTCTCACCTTACCCTCAGGTACATATGGTTTTAATATTTTCAGTGATGTATCTTATAAAGGTTTGGGCTGTGTATTGAGTGATAGTTTATGCTTCCCGACAATTAAGACTGCACGAAAAGAATTATCTGACCCATGATTTGGAGCTTGCAACATTGGTATTTGCATTGAAGATTTGGCACTACTACCTGTATGGGGTAACATGCGAAATATATACGGATCATAAGAGTTTAAAATATTTCTTTACTCAGAAAGAGCTGAATATGAGACAACGGAGATGGCTGGAACTGATAGAGGACTACGATTTGCAAATCTTGTATCATCCGCGAAAAGCTAATATCGTGGCCGATGCCCTTAGTCGGAAATCAATTGGGAACTCAGCTTGTTTACTTACTGGGCAAAGAGCATTATTACATGACCTAGAGCGATTAGAGCGATTTGAAGTTGAAGTTCTATTGTGAGAACAAGGTGGGATTTTAGCTGCTATATCTGCACAGCCGGCAATACTTGAAGAGATCAAAGAAAAGCAGTTACAAGATGAGTTTCTAAATAAAGTTGTGGATGAAAGGGACTCTAAGTCGAGATCGGGTTTTGTTTGTGAAAATGATGTGTTCCAAGGAAGGCTATGTGTACAGAATGATATTGAAATGAAGAAACGGGTTATGCAAGAAGCACACAATTCAAAGTTTGCTATGCATCTGGGGAACACCAAAATGTATCAAGACTTGAAGCAAAATTTTTGGTGGCCGGGAATGAATAAGGGAATTGCTAAATTTGTGTCTAAGTGCCTACAATGCCAACAAGTCAAAGCTTAACATCAACGACTAGCGGGATTACTTCAACCACTTCCAATACCGGAGTGGAAATGAGAGAATATCACAATGGATTTCATTGTTGGACTACCTCTCTCCAATAGAGGTATGGATTTAATTTGGGTTATTGTTGACCGTTTGACTAAATCTGCATATTTCTTGCCTGTCAAAACATTTTATAATGTGGATAAGTTGGCTGCAACTTATATTAATGAGATTGTGAGATTGCATGGAGTGCCTGTGTTAATTATTTCTGATAGGGATCCGAAGTTCACTTCGAGGTTTTGCCAAAGTTTGCAAAAGGCATTGGGGACAGAATTAAGATTGAGCAGTGCATATTATCCATACAGAGATGGCCAATCATAAAGGATAGTACACACTCTGGAGGATATGTTGTGTATGTGTGTACTGGACTTTCAAGGAAATTGGGAAACCCATTTGGCTCTAGCCGAATTTGCTTATAACAACAATTTCCATTCAAGCATTGGCATGGTGCCTTTCGAGGCTTTATATGGCAGAAAATGTTGGTCATCGATTTGTTGGGCTGAAGTTGGAGACAAACCTTTACTTGGACCCAAGATTATACAAGAAACAACTAAAAAAGTGAAGCTAAGTTAGCAATGGTTGAAAACAGCACAAAGCTGACAGAAAAGTTATGCAGATGTTCGAAGACTGGATAGAGAATATGAAGTGGGCAACCATGTTTTTATTAAAGTAGCACTGATGAAAGGGCAGACACGTTTTGGAACCAAGGACAAGCTAACACCTCGGTACATTAGACCATATGAAATTATTGAGAAGATTAATCCAGTGGCGTATCAGGTAGCTCTCCCTCCAGATATGGAGCAAATGCAAAATGTCTTTCACGTGTCAATGTTACGGGAATACCTCCGAGGTCCAATCCATGTCATTGAACCTACTTACGTGAGGGTAAGTGATGACTATACATATGAAGAATGACCCATTCAAATTGTTAATCGTCGAGTCAAGAAGTTAAGAAACAAAGACATTCCGTTAGTGAAAGTGGATTGGCAAAATCACGGTGAGATTTATGCAACTTGGGAAAGAGAAGATGATATGAAGAGAAGATATCCTGAGCTCTTTCCATTAGACTCTATGCTCTTCTTAGAGGAAGGTAATTAAGTTTGGAAGACCAAACATCCTAAGAGGGAGAAAATATAACAACCACGTACTTAATTAACTGCTAATTCTATGGGTTGCCTTGATTATGTGCTTATATGTTGCTTATGTGTTTATGTGTGTTATTGTGTGCCATGTGTGAATTGACAAGTGTTATTGTGAACAGATACGATTAGGACATGAACTGGACTTGTCTAAATCATTAAACCGTAAGGTTAAAATTAAATGTTTGGATAGGTGATTAGAGCATAATTCATATTAGAATAATTAAGCTTAGTCTAGGTTAGACTAAATTGGATTAGGATTAAGTGAATTTAAAATAACTTAATTTAAGCTTAAAATTGATTAAGGAAATTAGTGATTAAATTCATCCCTACTCAACATTAAGGTAAATAAAAGAAAGAGATGAGTAAGGGAGTTAGTGATATTTGTTGGAGTCAAACATTAGAGAGAGAGAGAGAGTGAGAGTGAGAGTGAGAGAGAAACCCTAGAGAGTTCTAGAGGAAGATGGAAGGAAGAGGGAAAACAGGAAATAGGCAAGATCTCTACAATTCAACAAACTAAGGTAAGAATTCCTCTCTAATATCTTGAATTCGAGGTTACACTCATAAATCTATGGAATCTAAGTTTAATTAAATAGAATTTAAGCTTGAGTAGTAGTTTTTGAAAGAGAAGATAGGAATGAACAAGATAAGGAAGAAAATTGTAAGAATTAGCTCAACATGCATGGCATAATTTCATGAAATTCTTGTTCATACTCAAAACTTCTTGCATGATTCTTCAACTTTGGGGGAAAACCCCATGGAGTTTGAGATTTGAACACATACATGCATATTTTGAGGGTTTTGCACTTTAGCTCAAAATCTGGTTCTTTAATAAAGGATTTGAGCCATGACCTTTTTTTGAAGTTAGAAATGTTTAATTCAACATGCTTTTGAAGATTTTTAGGCCTTGATTTGCATAAAATTGAAGATGATTGTGTAAAAGGGAAAGTTCCAAACTAAAGCAGATTTTCGGATAGATTTTGGCCCAGAACCGCACGTGTGGCATGGATCTCTGCATGTGCGCAAAACAAAGCATAGAAAGCTGAACCTACTACTTTAATTGCACATATGGGGTGCATGTGCAGTTACAGTTCCGCACGTGCAACTAGTGCACCCATATGTGTGGTTTTCAAGATAGGTTCGGTTTTGTTTCCTTTCCATTTTTTAGACTCCCAGGTCTCCATTTGCATGGTTTTCACACGTTTTTCACATTCATATGCCTATCATGAGCATGAAATAAATTAGAGAATGAATCGAACTAACCGGATGAACAACTAGTGAATGAACCGAATAGGGTTAAGGACTGACTGAATGAATTGCATATGTATTAAGAGGTTGTGCTTGAATATGTTGTGTAGGTCAGACACCGCATTCTAAACACGTTATTCAGGGAGCTAACTGTGAGTAACAACTTTGTATAGATATGTTTGAATTATAAGTATTTTTTGACTTATAAAATGTTTTGTTCCTAAAATGATATTTTCTGACTGATTGAATGATTGTCCTATTTTCTAAACTGTATTCGTGGCATCTATAGCATCTGTTACTGCTACTGTTTATTGTTATTGTTACAGAGATCTCTGTCAGTACCAATTCTTGAAACTTCTGTTTACTGTAATGATGGCCATCAATTCTGACTGTTCGGTCTTCATGACCTACCGTACTGTTTTGTATGGGATGTACCACGTATGGCTGCTATAATTTCAATATGATTCAATTTGAACAATAAGTTATGAGTTACTAATTGATAAAGTAATCCACTGATGAATTGACTATTTTAAATACTATAAGGACATCATTCCTAATCTCTTTACACTATTGTTATTCACTAGGCTCTAGTTCATTGTTTTATATATGTATGTAGGTGATCAAACACAAGATCGGACTTAGCGACGTCAACCTGAACCCTATTTTGTCAAGCCAACTCCTATGCCTCGTGGCGAGGTTCCAAGTAGTCAAGTTTCTAGGCTTCATGGGTGGTTTTGAACTCACCCCCTTGAATTGTGGTCAAGTGTATGAAGGTTTTTGTTTAAGACTGATTTTTGTTATTGGAAGCAATTTCCAAATTTTGTTATGTTTTGTACATATATATATAGTTCTGCTTTGTCCATTTAAGTCTTCACAGCTAATTGGATGTTATATTTTATTATTTATTGGTTTGTGCCAGCTCCTACTACTATATTACTGTTAAGTAGACTTTTGATAATCTCAGATTACTGGCCAGTCACTTTTCTAATCCCTTGGGGTGGGGGTTGGGTCGTGACACAACGAATCATGTTTATAGCCTTTTATCCCTTCTGTGCTTGGATAAAGGTACAATGCCTCTCTCCCCAAATCCCTTATGTGTTTTGGATTTTGGGTACAACAAATTATGTTTATATCCCTTTATTCCTCTTGTGCTTAGATAAAAGTATAATGCTTATCTCCCTATATCCCTTTGGAGTGTTGGATGTGAGTATAATGAACCTTTTACAATGAACCTCTTTTCCTTACGTCCCTTTTGTGTTTGGATGCAGGTACAACGAATCATGTTTACATCCCTTTATCCTTTTTGTGCTTGGATAAAGGTACAATGCTTATTTCTCCAAGATCTTTCTGTGCCTGAACATGGATAAAACGAATCCTTTTACCTCCCCTATCCTATCTATGCTTGGGTACGGGTACAACGCTTGAAGATTTCCTCTTCTATTATCTCCATTCTTGTTTGGACATAAGAAATATGATTGATAAATGGTTGCATTTTTGAATCACATTGCAATGTGCATTTCTTTAGAGTTTGTTTTCCTCGTGCATTTTGTAGGATAAGCTTGGCAATGTTGGAATTTGGATTGTGTGGATGGTGTTTCTTAGGTGAGTATGATAGGTATTGTCTTCTCCTTTTTGAATAATTAGCTATTGCATGCTTAATGAATGATTGGATGTTTGTCGTGCATGACTCACTCACAAATGAATTGTTGTTCATCATACCTACCCCTGAACTACACTGTTCTAATTCCTTTTAACAAGGTTATGTAGGCAGCCTACGTGTTCGATCATTTGCATGAATATCTGGCATTGGTTTAAGTCTTATGGCCTTCTCAAATGGGTTAGTTTTGGAGCTTTAACATTCACTGCTGTCATGTGCGACTACTTGAGTCTTGTCAAAGAAAGGTAACTATAGACACCTCATTTTGACTGACTCTAAGACTTTCAGTGCTTGCAAGCCTCCCGATGATGAAATGGTAAATTACTTCATCTTTAAAACATTTAAGGATGTTTGGAGTTGCTGTATAAACCCGTTTTGGTCAAAAATCGACTTTTTGCAAAAATGACCATTTTACTCCTGAACCTGTTTTTAGCTTAAAAACAAAACTTATTAACCATGAAAAAGAGAGATAAGCCCAGTTGTGCTTTGATCAAACATATTTTCCAAAATTAGCGACCGATTTTATCAAAAACATTGATAAGAAGAAAATTTGAATTTACTTGGGCCACAAGCAAGATAAGAACATGGAATGCATGTAGGGATGACACGTGTACCATGCCAAAGGGTGCGTGCGCATCTTATCTGTGCTTGCATACAATCTTTGTACACAAGAATGGTGCGTGCGCACATCCAAGCGTGACAGAGCCAAGTATGGAAACTCTTGGTGCATTTTTTGTGGGAGGCGCAGTGAGAAAGCGATGGAACCCTAGAAAGGGTTCCAGAACCTTTCCCATTGTCTATAAATAAAGCTCTTTCTCCTCTCCTTCAAGGGCTTAAGAAATCTTGAGCTTTTAGATAGTTTTAAGAGCCAAACACTCCATTCCTTCTCTTTCTTAGCCTTAGCCACGGAATTCCTCCACTTATAGCAGATCTGAACTTTTGAAAATCATCCTAAGGTATAAAGAACCCAACTTCTTCAAAAACCTAAGTTTGAGGGAGGCTTGCAAACAAGAAACTTCGACTTTTCTTGCTATTTCTTATTCTGTTCTTTGGTTTAATCAAACCAAGAAGTAAAACTCCTTTACCTTTTTGTATTTCAGTATTTACTTATTTTATTTTTCAATGCTTATCCATGCTAGGTTGTTCGTTCATCACTCTATCATGTGGTTCCTTTATTTCATTAACTTTCTTGCCTCTTTCTATGCATATTTCTTCTATGTCATTAGAATAACATGTTTTAGGTCTTAGTTAGCAATATAATAATCATGCATGGCCCAATTTCATTATCATGTAGTTTAGTTTACATTTATGTTTTTTTATTTGTTAGTTGTATCTTTGTGTATATTCATCATTAGTAGCCTTAAGCCGGGTATGGGACCATCATTGTGTGTATTAGTTGCATATTAGGACATATTTGCTTTATGCATGCATGTAAGATGCTGAAAGTGGACGACCAAGTAAATCATCTTTTCCTTCTTGGCATATGCTTGTTTCTTGCATTGTTTTTCAATTATGCATGTTAATTGCTTTTCTATGCAAATTTATGTGTTTTGTATGTTTTTATGAATATATATATATATATATTATTTTAGATTAAGTTTATGGGCACGTTATGTTAAAAATCTTCATTTTTATTTTTATTTTATGAAAAATCATTATTTTATAAGGAATGTGGCTTTATTCTTTAAATTTAAAATAGACGGTATTTATTTTCTTCACATCACATAGTCTAAGTGAGTTAAAGATTTTAGGTCTAAAAATGAATTTATGTGACTAATTAACTACTAAAATTATAAAATAAAAAGTGAGTAAAGACCAATCTTCGGATTGGCCAAAATGGGGTGCTTCCATGTAAACGGCCTTCTCGTTTTGTATCTAAGTTCCAGAACCCTGAATTTTCTTAGTTATGATGGATTAGGCTTTAACTTAGTTTTCATCATTAAAGGTTTCTTAGTTTCCTTTTAAAAATTAAGTGGTGACTCTTTGTTGGTTAAAACAAGTCAGTGTGTAAAGCAATGCCTTAGACTCAAAAAAGGCATGACGCTCATTATGGGTATGTCCCATAGCATAACCCAAATTACAAATACCTCTTGATGTTTGTCAAAAAATATAAATTTTCCTATTATATTTTAGAAATTACAAATACCTCATTGTCAGAACTTTTCTTCCAACTAACGTAACAGAAAACAATAAACCTACCCAAATTATCATTATGTTCTCATTTTCATCCACTCACCACCAAATCTCTCTGTCTACACCACCACAATATTCTCCAACCTTTATCAGCAATACACTAAATGTTTGTAGACAACAATGACGGTGGTGTTAATCGAAAGTGAGAGATGAGATGTAATGATTGAACAAAATGGTGTCTAATTATGACAAATTGTAAAATAAAGAATGTATGGCAGGAAAAGAATTAAAAAAAAAAAAAAAAAAAACCAAAGTGTTTAACTTCATAAATGTTAATATACATATTATATATATATATATAATGTTGCTTATGTCATATTCTCAATTAGCTTGATTTAATGGATTGAAATTACGAAGTCTGAATATTTCGTGGCTAGAGAGGGTGAACAAGCTATCCAATTAAAAATAATCAATTTTATGTTCAATTTAGTTGATTAAACAGATGAACACATGAACAAACAATCAACACATGGATATATGATTTTAAGTGAAAAACTCGAAAAGGTAAAAAACTATGATCCCAACACTTAGAGACAATCCACTATGATAAAAGAATACAAACACAAAGTCGAGAGGACTTACAACCTTTACCTAAGTTTACCTAACACGATATTTTGTAGTAACTCTTATGAGTACAACATGATCTAGTCGGTCTTCTTGATCTTTTGAATTCCACGAAGCTCCAACTTCGATCTTCGTTCAACAAACGGCTCTGATTATCCAACCAGGCAAGAGTGTAGAACAAACAATGCAAGAATGCAAAGTATTTTATGAGTTTTTGAAACTAACTCTCTATAGAGAAAAACATATTTTTCTACAAAAACACAACTGTTCAGATCACTAATCTCGTGTTTAGAAATTTTTTTTAAAATATTTTTTTATATTTTTTTTATAGAGAAAAAACAATTCTTGAGCAAATAGAATTAGAAAACAAAAAATATGCAGAAGAGCGATCGAAAGCATTCTCTAGAGCGATTGTTGGCTAAAAAAGGTTTTGAGAGTTTTTGAAAAACTATCTTAGAAAAATTCTCTCATAAATATAAGGATTGAAACTTAAAATTGTTTTTAAGATCTCACAAGTTTGTGCCACGTATAAAATATTTGAGATACTGTAAAACAAATTGCAGAGGCCTTTATATAGAAAAATAGTTTTCAAAACCAAGTCACGATAGGTTGTTGTATTTTTTTTTTTAAAAATCAATTTAGGAGAAACCTTTCCCAATTCAACTGAAACATAAATCCAATTTAGGATAGGTTTTATATTCCTTTTAAAACTCTTTTTGAAAAATAAAATCTTTTTCAATATGGCAATAATATGTATGCAATTAATTACTTTAATGGGTAAAAGATTGAATCTTCTAAATATGTTGCGTGGGGTCGACTAAACATGTGCAATGACAGAAAAACCCTCACACAATTAATTTACCCATTACACCAAATTTTAATCACCAAAAATACTTAATACAAAATATCTTATTTTATGATTGATTAACAAAATCAGCCAATTATTATCAGATTGAAAATCTTGACGGATAGATTTAATTCCTCAAACATAAAAAGGAAATTTATATTTTAAATAAATTTTAAAAGAATATATTTTTAATTTACTACAATAGAATTTAATAAATGGTTGTTTTAGAAGGATGGTTAAAAATTAGTTTTTTAATTTTTTTAAAAAAATATGTAAAAAATATGAAAGATAATCAGTGTGTTTGGTTTGAGTTTTTTGGTTTTCGTATTTTTTTTTGTTTTTAGTGAATATTTTTAAAATTTTAAATATTTTTTTTATTTTTTTTAGATGCACCTTATTTAGATGTATCTAAAAAGTAAAAAATTTGTGAAAAAATATTTTTAAAAATTAATAAATACATAAAAATATAAAAAATGTACTGAATTTTCGTATTTTTTTTTATATTTTTGATATTTAGTGAATTTTTAAAAGGTTTCTTTTACAAATTTTTTACTTTTTAGATATATTTATGTTAGGCATGTCTAAAAAGTAAAAGAAAATTGCGTAAAATATTAAAAAATTCAATAAAAATAAAAAAAAACACGAAAAATAAGAAAGTATAATTTTCTAAAAAGAATTTTTGAAAAATTCTAACCAAGCATGCTATAATTCAAAATGAATTAACAAGTGAAAGATGATTTTTGACATCATCCTAAAATAGCTCAAGGTATTGCATATCTTGTTCGTATTTCACATTATTGTGTATGATGATGTGATTTTTGATTTGTTTGGGGATCTATGAATAGGAAATACTTACTGTTTTCATGTAAGCGAGGGATTTGGATGATGTAGAAAGGGATTGATTTAGCATCTTGTGTGCGGGCTGATATATGGAAACAGATTGGACATCTCAAGTCTCATCATTTAACTAAAGAACAAAAGATATGAGAGAAGAAGAATATTACGTTTCAATGTGTGTACGGACACAAAAAAACACAACCTGCAAAGATTCCTATGGTTTTATTTTTTTTTTTTATCAAAAAAATAAATAAAAAATAAAAGTTTTACTGTTGAGTTATATATATAAAAATATATAGGAAAATGATTTAGAGCCCTAAAAACACTCCCCTAATCTCCCTAATTTCTAATTTGGACAACTGTTTCCTTTTTTTTTTTTTTTTTACTTGATATGGAAATTAGGGGAATTAAGGGGGGTGTTTTTAGAGGGATGTAGCAAGGTCCAAATATATATAAGAAGTTCTTCCTTGTTTATGGTTTGTCATTTATTTTTTTATTTTCTTTTATTTTGTATAATTTATCAATGGTGACTTATATATTAATTTTTCGATTTTATCATTTTCTTTAGTAATATTAATCAATATTGGTGGTACTAATTTGAATGAATAATTTTTTGTAATTATTGAAATATTCTTGATCAATTATAAAATATAAATATTTTATTTTTTAACAAATTATAAATATACTCATAAAGTTTGTGTAAAATATGAATTGGTCCTATAATACTAAAAATTACAACTATTATTTGTTATAAATTTTAATTTAACACAATAATCATGAGAGAAAAAAAAAACTACTCTCTTAATGCATTAATAAATTATCAAAATTATTTATTGAAAAATATTTCTCACATCATTAAAAATAGTTAATTGACTTAATACTTTATTTATTAACAAAATGATTAACTTAAAGTTATTTTTCATATTATTAAAAATTATTAATTGACTTAATGATTTACTTATTGATAAAATTGGTCATTTATTATGCGAGTATGATTTATTTATTAATAAAATGGGTCATTTGTATATATAAGTTGTTTTTTCTGCTTCTTTATTAGTTCAATGAATTATTTTAGTATCTTTTTTAGATGGAGAAATTATCTTAGCATTTGTTTTATATTTATCTATTGAGAACTATAATTTATTTTTATTTTTTTTATAAACTCGAAAAAAATGTTAAAGACTCATAAATTCACACAAAATGATATGGTAATAGAATTGGCATCATTGGGTGTATAACAAATCAAAAAATGATACATATTATACCATATAATTGTAAATCGAATTGTGTCAACTTTTAGAGGTCTCAAACATTTTCCAACAATGTGATAAGGGAGTTGGGTTATATATCATTGGGTGTGTAACAAATTACCAAACTTAACAGAAAAAATAAAACTCATAATTACTCTCATATACAACAATAAAATCACCAGAACTATTAATTAAAATATTTATGATATCATTGAAAATTGTTAATTGATTCATTGGTTAATTTGTAACGCTCTCAAAAAATAACATTAATCCCAACAATATAGACATGCTATAATATATAAAAGGTCCACATCTTTCCATTCACCAGAGTTTTATTACAAAGAGTATCACATGTTAACAACAAAAGCAAATGCCCTAAGGGCTTACAGCTTTCCAAGTTAACACTTGGTTACACAAAAGTAGAGTGCTAACTCATTTACACATAAAGCCCTTGGCTTGAATTTACATGTAATACAGCAAAAGGAAAGACAACCAAAAAGCCTGTCCGCCACTAGCCTCCCAAGCTAAGTCCTTGGAGGTGGCATACTTCCTGTACCTGAAAATGATGTTCCCATATAGGGTGAGCCACAGCCCAGTAGAAATATACTAAACCAATTATGAACAATGACTAAAAGATTAACAGTTGATAGATGGTCAACACTTTTACATTCATTCATAACATAACACAATTCCAAGACACTTAAGTCTATATTTCCTTTCATTTCCATTTCATTTCCTTTTACTTGCCATTTCATAACCTTGGCTCAGAACCTGGCCAAACATCACACATGAGACAAACACTCATGCCAACACTTTTCACTTCATCAAAGATAAACATAACAGTTATATCAATACTTCCAACGACAAGCATATCCGCTCTGTCAATACACTTCTAGATAAGCATACCCGCTCTATCTACGGAGTTCATCCCCTATCTCCTCCCAACAACATCCGGTTTAGAGGTCCATCCCCTATCTTCCCCTAAACCGTGGAGTACATCCCCTATCTCCTCCAACTCAACACAATGCATATAAACAACAATTATACACATCACAAATCAATACAATTAATTATCCAAATTAATCAATCAATGTAATTAGAGCATTCTCCATAATTAACATCACAACCCTTAGGTTTCAATTTCCTTAATGTTTCAACATTAATCCCATGTTTCTATACCAAACATGCTTCTAGGTTTATCATAGATGAAAACCCCCAACTTTTGTAAAATTACTCAATGGCCCAAAGTTTCCCAAAATCACACAACAACTTCCAACATATCAAAATGCTAAAACTTAAAGACAAAACTCATAAAGAGGAGTAGGATATCCCTACCTCAAAAGATGAGTTCCAAAGGAGAAGGACCCAAAACCAAAATGTTCCAAACACCAAACTATTCGGATCAAAAGGACGCTCTCGACGATCAACACCCTTTTTGTGAAGACCAAAGGTGAGCAAAACACCCTAGCTAGATCAATACTTAGAGAGAAGTTAAGGTTTTTGAGTGAGAAGCTCTGAAAATGGCGTTTTGGGTAAAGTAAGAGAGAGAAGATAAGTCAAAAAGTGATTTAAAATGCCCAGTCCCACTCAGTTATACGACAGGTCCGCTCGAGCGTAGGACACTCCGCTCGAGCGTAAAGACACAAAAAAACATGGTCCGCTCGAGCGCAACATTGTCCGCTCGAGCGCCAAGACACAGACACAAAGTTCGTCCGCTCGAGCGTAGATACCAGCCCGCTCGAGCTCAGGTCTCCCCCTCCCAGAACTCTCACCAAAAACACACTGTCCGCTCGAGCGCAACATCCCCGCTCGAGCGCACCAAACCCGCTCGAGCGTAGGAACCACACTTGCAGAAGTTTTGCAGGTGCACGAAATACTGGATGGGTGCATTCTCCGCTCGAGCGCCAAAATCCCCGCTCGAGCGTACAAGCAACAACAACCTCTCCGCTCGAGCGTGAACATCTCCGCTCGAGCGGACCAGCCAAAACCTGGGCAACTAGACTTGGTTCCCAAGCTCAACCAACCTGTAACAAACCTGCCCAACACATCCTATAACTCAAATACAAAGCAAGAAAGGACGTAAACAAGACAATACTCAACTATTAACATCCACGGACACATGTCCGGATCGCTATACAACAAGGGGTAAACCCGGGACCGCTATAACCTCCCCTCCTTAAAGAATTTCGTCCCCGAAATTTAGAACAAGTTTTTGAAAAGCAAGTTTTCCTCTCTTTTAAACAACGTTATACCACAACATTCCACAATTCGACCCATTCCCGGTCATTCCATCTCTTATCAAGAGGCATTCTACAATATATACATTCCGACATGCATTCTCTTTTCATTTCAACCATTTCCAACACACATGGTTCACAATTCATATCATAAGCAATAATCATGATACAATCCCATTTCTATAATATAGCCAACACATGCAATATTATAATCAACTCCCATAACAAGGCAAGTTCTACAACATTTACATTAACCAAAACATGCACCATGTTTTTCAATTTAAGACATTTTTTAATACTCTTAAATTTCATTACAATTACACAATTGCAATACTTGATTACACATCAACAAACAAGTCCGGATATTTCTCGCGGACTCCCAATTCACGTTCCCAAGTGGCCTCCTCCACTCCGTGATATTTCCACAAAACCTTAACCAAAGGGATGGTCTTGCCACGCAGGACTTGATCCCGCCTATCCAAGACCCGAACCGGTCTCTCCTCATACGAGGCATCCTCATCTACCTCTAAGTCGGTCCAATCCAACACATGTGATGGATCCGGCTCATACTTCCGAAGCATACTCACATGAAACACGTCATGAACCCCGGATAACTGTGGCGGCAAAGCTAAACGATAAGCAACCTCGCCAATCCTCTCAAGAATCTCAAAAGGACCAATAAACCGAGGGGATAACTTCCCTCTCTTCCCAAACCTCATCAAACCCCGTCTAGGTGATATCTTCAGAAACACATGATCACCCATCTCAAACTCCAATGGTCTTCTCCTACGGTCAGCATAAGATTTCTGACGACTCTGGGCTGTAACAAGCCTCCTACGGATAAGCTCAACTTTCTCCGTCGTCTCCTTAACCAACTCCGGACCCAACAAAGGTGTATCACCCACCTCGGCCCAACAAACTGGAGACCTACAGGGTCGGCCATACAAGGCCTCAAACGGTGCCATACCGATACTAGACTGAAAACTGTTGTTGTAGGTGGACTCTACCAATGGTAAGTGCCTCTCCCACGTCCCACTGAAATCAAGGACACAACCCCGAAGCATATCCTCAAGGATCTGAATAGTACGCTCGGACTGCCTGTCAGTCTGAGGATGATAAGCTGTACTAAAGGTCAACTTAGTATCCAAGGCACTCTGCAAACTCTGCCACAACCTAGCAGTAAAACGAGGATCTCTATCTGAGACGATCGTCACTGGGACCCCATGCAACCTCACTATGTCCCGAATATACAAGTCGGCAAGATGATCTACTGAATTAATGAAATAGATCATTTTTTATGCGATTAAAAATTTAAAATGGTGACAGGTTAGTTTCAAAATCATAAGTCGCTTATAATGAAAGTTGAATGATCATTCAATAGTCTTCATATAGAATGACCATTTCCCTATAATAGTGAATAAGAATTCATTTTTAATGTATTTTTCATCGTATGTAAGAATTAACATTTTAATTGATCATTTCATTTTACTTTCATTTCAATTAGGAATGGTCACGAGGTGGGTTTGGGGTAGGTTTGCCATTCCTTGCCCCCGTCCCACCCCCGCTACGGATAGAATTTTCAACCCCACCACCGCCCTCGCAAATACGCAATATCCGCGGATATCCGATCACATTTCAAATAACCAAAAAAAATTAAGAACCATTTAAATTCTTAGCACACTAAATAAATTTTTTTATTTTTTATTTTCATATATATAAACAGTGAGACTTTTAAGATTATTATTTATTTATATTTAAACAAAATCATAAACTTTTAATATTATTTTGTTATATCTAATTATATTATATATATACATATATTATTTATTTATACATTTTTAATTATATCGGGTCTGGTTTGGATAGGGTGAAGCGATACCTGCCCCCACCCCACCCCCGTTGCGGGTGACCAAAACATAATCCACTCCCGCCTTACATAAGTGTCGGGGCGGGTATGGGCGAACCCTTGTGGATCAAATTAAAATGTCCATCCCTAATTTCAGTGAACTGAATACTACTGATTAAACTTACCGCATCGAATAAGTATTGAATAACAAAATAAACTTGTCACGCCCTGGATCTCCCATATCCAACCCACACGAATAAATAACAAATAAAAGACAACTGTAGATTAAATAGGTATGTTATCTCTCATGCAAATGGATATAATAATGACATGCATTAATACATGAGTGATCCAGTTCCATACACTCTAAGTCAACATCTAAGTGATATGAACAATCTCAAAGTAGAATTAAACAATAATCTCATATATTAAATTAAAATGCCCATAGGTTTACATCATTTACAAAGGACACAACCATTATAAGAATGGCACTCGGCCTACACATAAATGGCCCAAGGCCTACAAATAAAAGAGCAACCTCACCCTACTCCAAATATACAATCCAAGTCTTTATCTCCACGTTTGGCAAGTAACCAACACCTGAAAAAGATTTCAGCCACGTAGAGTGAACATATAGCGCAGTAGGAAATATTTCTAAAACTAATACAACCTCACAAGCATAAATGATTATGATACTATATATATATATAACAAATTCAAAATATTTTCTTAACACAAGTATTAGTTCAATTAAACCATTCTTTACTTATCAACATTCCTTATTCGATTAACCCATTTCCTATCATCATATCTAATACCTAATTGAACCTTACAAACACACACACATATGTATGTATATATATATCATCGATTCAACCGTGGTCATTGCTGAGCACCACATATACCAGTGTACAATATGAGTTATATTTCACAACCGTGGCTATCGCTAAGCACCCGTGGTCATTGCTAAGTACCATTTCCAACCATCACAATCCCATTTCAACAATTCAATTAAGATTAATGTGTTTTTCTTAATTATAACCAATGCATCAAACATAAGTCATTTCTAATGGCTACTCACAACTTACCAACAACATCATTTCACAAATCATATTCTCAATTTTCTAACACATTCACCTTTCACCAATTTCACTTTCATAACATAATACTCATTATGATCTTACCAATTTCAACACACGCTCATTAATTTCTCAAATTCCCAAATCATATACACCTAGGGCTTTTCGTTAAAATCAAGGCTTTTCAACAACAATCACCCACATGCAATTTTATTTATGGAAATTAAGTTTAGTAACTAGATTATAAATAATCATTCCCCAATTCAACCATCAATCCATAACTCATGATTTCCAAAATCAAAATAATAACTATATCAACAACAACAACAAGGTGTTTGTACCCAAAATACTACAAATACACTAGCAAACTCATATTGAGTTAGAGAAATATAACTCTACCTTTTGAAGAGAAGAGAAAAAGGTAGAAGCACCAACCGTCACGCGAAACAAGATTTGACCGAATTAAAACAAAGCCCTCGCCAAGCTCTACAACACTTATGAAGGAGTCGAAGTTCAACACCGAGGCTAAAGGCCTCAAAATCAAGACTTAAGCCTAAGAAGGTTAGGGCAAAAGTCGCCAGCGTAGAGAAAGTGAATAAAAAATAAGATATTTTCACAAACTGCGTTGTTTTATACAAAACAGATCGCAGACGCGAAACCTAAAATTGTGGGCACCACCAAGCCAACATACCTGGTCGCGGGCGCAACCATGACCCTCAAAGGCATGATCACTCTATTCGCGGCTTGACACCACAACCCCTCATGTGCAACGCACTCCTCCCTATCCAACAGACCTAAAGGCCACATTTGGTCACGGCCTGGTCGCGAGTGCGACCTTCACCCTTCCTAATCGCAGGCACGATCCTACTGGTCACGGGCATGACCAAGCTTACTTAACAACTCTAGGTTACTGTTTCACAGCCAACCCACAACCCCACCAAGGTCCAAACCACCCCAACACGGTCAAAGTCAACCGGGACGACTCGTGTCCCGCCCAAAAACAAATTGGGTCGATTTTCTGACCCTATGCCACTATAGAACTAACCCAAAAGACACTTATATAAAACAAAAAAATTATTGAATAATTAGTTTGGTGACTGTTGAAGTTGATATGGATTTAGACAATAACACAAGTGGTCATGAACAAACACTTGAGCATTAAAAATATATTAACTTACACAAATTTGATAAATTTTATTGGACTCCCTTAAAAATTTAATTTACATAACACTTAGCTCAATTTTCATTAGTAATTCGTTAGTCATATAGATGTAAAATAATTTTTTTAATCATTTTTATACTAAAATATATATTTTATTTTGTTTATCTTTGTATCTTCACACCCTTTGCAATAATTTCGGTCATTTTAGTCTTACTAAAAGGACAAGAGTATAATTATGTTAAAATGATAGGAGTTATTATATATATATATTTTCTAATTGCTATTATTTATAATATATTTTATATAATTCTATCATATATCTAATGATTTATTTTATTTAATTTCATAGAATAATATTTTTATTTTTAAAAAATTATCAAAATATAAAATTTAAATATGCTGTAATAATAGCCGTGCGTTGCATGACTTTTTAAAACTAGTATATATATATATAACTACATTGCAATGAGAGAATATTTATTTTACATGAATACCGAGTGGTACAAGTCACACTCACCACAATTTTTCACTTGCATTTTGTCACAAAATCACTTATGTTCTACATATTTATATATGTATAAATATCGTCTGAGACTCCATTTGATTGGTGCCAGTGACTCAGCGTAGAAGAAGAAAGGAAGTTGAAAGGAAAAGAAAGAATATACTCAAATCTTGATTAAATTTTTATAGGGAGAGTTTTTGTTTTCTTCAAAAAAAAAAAAAAAAAAAAAAAATTATATATGAATAACATAATACACATGAAATCAAATTCGTTAGAGAAAATGAGTGAAGATTGTATTATATTTGGTCAAGATGGGATTAAAATACAACTAGTTTAATTTTTGACATAATTACATTAATTTTCTTTTTTCTTTTTAATGAGATTAAAAAAATCAAATTTAATATAAATGGTATGAACACACAAAGAT
The DNA here is from genome assembly GCA_036172215.1 of Camellia granthamiana. Lineage (NCBI taxonomy): Eukaryota > Viridiplantae > Streptophyta > Magnoliopsida > Ericales > Theaceae > Camellia > Camellia granthamiana. The sequence goes on from CM069903.1 coordinate 117,130,456, forward strand.
AAAAAGACAAAATATACATGTCAATTTAAAAGATATGGCAATATCATTTTTTCATTCATATGATTAACAAATTTCTGATAAAAGAAGGTCAACTGTTATATGAATTAAAGCATGAGTGCCCAACATAATTATGCAAAACTTGTGAGGAACCTATTTTTTATTCAAACCTCAAGAGAAGTCAATATAATTTACACAAAATAAAAATAATTGAGAGAGCACGAATTCCCTACCACAATAATTCCTATCATATTCCCCTCTCTCTCTCTCTCTCTCTCTCTCTCTCTCTCTCTCTCTCATCTTCATATTAAATTATATAAAAAGATAAATTATACTTTCTCTTAAAATTTAAAAACAAAATATTGTAATCTCTATAGATTTAGTATAATTATACCAATATCTCTTTTAATAAAGCTAAATGGATAAGAACTAATACAAATGGTATAAAAACACAGGGATATGCAAAAAGAGATGATAATATAATTTTCAATCTATTTGACTACCAAATTATTGAAGAAAATGGAACTAAGTATTATATAAATTAAAACTTTAAGGGAGTTCAATGTGATCATATCAAAACTGTGTGACTTGTTGTATTATCTCCAAATTTCAAGAAAAGCTAATATAATTTACCATATATATAAAAAGATAATTTTATTCAACAAATACACGACTGCAAAAATATGCGTCATTCGGCTATCTTCCATCTCTTGAGCATGGATCATTCAGAGCGATTTTTTTCTTATTTATTTTTAAAAGTGATCTGAGAATGATGTGTTGTATGGTGGAGACTTAAGGCTATTTTGATAACACGCTAAAATAGTCTATAAGTCAAAAGAATCACTACAAAAATTCTTCTCAAAACAACTCTTAATTAAAGTAATTTATTATAGTTAAATATTAAATTTAAACCATACAACTAATCACTATAAGATCACTATATTCTCGCACACCAAATGCAAGTCTATTATTTATTTGAAGTGGGGTTCAAGTGTCACTCTCAGCACTTAGAGCCCATGTTAGTGCAGCCATCAAAGGTGGCATCACCAGTAAAAGATTCCATGTTATGGACCCCTGCGGGGGCAGTGTAGTAGGGCCTCTAACCTTATAAAACATGTATGTGTAGAGTAATATATTAGAAACGCCAAGCGGGAAATTCAAATACTACAATGTACATGTAAATGCAGATGCAAATGCAGATGTAAATGCAAAATGAAATGGAGTCAAATTGGGCACATGGGTAGAGGGTAGAGTAGAGTGAGTAGTATAGCAGTAGTAGAGAGTTGAATTATGATTGTTGCAATAATGAGGGTGGGAATGAGGAAGGAAACAGATCTGGGGGAGTCTGGTTTGGTTTGCCTAGACTTGGTCTATTTTTAATGTTGTTGGATCTGTTTCTGGCAATTCCTTTGTGCTCGATATTAGGACCACTGTGTATTCTTTCTTTCTGCATTTACGTTTACATCTCTAGAGGGTGTTTTTAAGCCTAGTTGCTGAAAAAGATTGTTGCAATATGGCCAATCATGATCTTTTTTTGTCTTCAATCACTCCCCCTTTCATTCATCTTATTATTTGCCTTCTTTTAACTTTTTGTGTTAGAGAGAGTCTACAGGTTGTTTAAAATATTCTAAATAAGTGTATTTTTTGACTTTTTATGAGATATAAGTTGAGTTTGAAATGATGTAATAGAGAAATAATATGACTTAAATAAGATAATGACTTTTTGACTTTTTAACTTTTTTAAAGAATACCAAACCTAACTTTAGTATAACGTTTACTTATAAATTATTTGACAGAATTAATTTAAGATAAATTATAAATTTTATTAGTTGACAGCTAAGAAACGGTGTGTTTTTTCCAATTCTATTTTTTTATCATCAACTTTTGACCGGAGAAAGATTATGCCAAACAAGCACAATGATTGGTTGGGAAATTGATGAAGACACCAAGGCATGGATGTGAGAACCAATGCCACACTCTACCCAATAGAAAGAGAAAAGTTATTTGAAGTTTAAAAATAATTTTTTTGAATTTTTAATTCATATTTTTTATTTTTAGTATTTTTTTAATATTTTAATTATTTAACATTTTACATTCATTTAATTTAGATATACTTACAGAGTATAAAATTTGTACAAAATTTTTTAAAAATTTATTGAATATAACAAAATACGAAAATATATATTTTGAATTCCACAAATTTTTGAAACATTTTTGCTCAAATTTTGTACTTCTTAAGTGTGTCTAAATTAAGAAAATCTAAAAACTAAAAAAATAATTAAAAAATTAAAAATTTTACTGAAAAAAAATATATTGAAACAATTTTATGGGTTATCAATTCGTATTTTTATAGTTTTAGTCATTTTTAAAATTCTTTTATTTTATAAATTCACTTAATCTTGATATATTTAAAAAGTATAAAATTTGTTCAAAATTGTTTAAAAAATTCATTGAATACAAAAATATATTGAATTTTCATATTTTTGTATCTAAAAAAAATTCACAAATATTATACTTTTTAAATATATCTATATTAGGTATATTAAAAAAAAAAACTGTGTAAAATATTACAAAAATTTAATTTTCAAATAACATCAAATGGAGGTATAGTATACATCATGAAAGTTGGACCAATTGGTTTCCCATGAACTATTTTTGTTTGTTACGTTTTAGGAAAGAGAATTGAAGACCATGCATTCAAAGTTGGGTTGATCCCAAGAGGAACTCTTTTGGGTTTTAAGGAGGAGGTTTCGGGTTCCTCCTAGAAGTAGAATGAGAGGAGAAATTGTCTCGTAGGTGTATGGATATGAGTTTCAATTTCGCTGATTAAATAAAAAGGAAAAGAAAAAAGAGTTGATCTCAAGTAAGAAAAACAAAAGAACCGGTTCATGACAAAAAGGTGAAGAAAATTTAGGTTTTGTTTGGTTTTATGAATGAATAAAAATAAGTTTGACAAAAATAAACTCTAAAAGGGTATTTTTTAATTTTTAGAAATTATTCACCCCCTCAAAAAGGCCAAAAAAAAGAATTACATGAAAATGATGAATGTTTTATATTTATTATTAATTTCCACTAAATTAGTTTTAAGTTTTTTTCAAAAAAATTGAGAGAATAGATTTTGAAAACTGGTTTCTTCTTCACTACTAAAAAAGAGGGTTTTTGAGTCGGTAGCGTATCGTCGCAAATAGCATATTTGTCGACGCAAAACATTTTTGCGATGACGCTGCGACGGCAACTCAAGGGACGAATATGGTGGGGTCGCAAAAGGTTTTTGAGTCATCAAGTTGCCGATGCAAAAAGTTTCAATTTTTTGAGACGGTAAGTCGCCGACGCAAAAAGTGGTTAAATGTTTTAAAAAAATCTAATCCATGACTTCCTCATTAAGGCTCCCAGGATTCAAACCCACTTAATCCGAGTAACTTGAACCCAATGTACCACACTTACCCCACTGCACCACAATACTTTTTTTGAATTTTAAATGATATATATTATTTATAGTATATACACTCAATATTAATATAAAAGTATGTGTATAAACAAATATATTTATTAAATATAATCAAGTAAATATATATATTTATCTTGAGTATAAAAATATTTTTGTTGCCACGACATCGGTTGCTGACACAAAAATGTCTAGTTTTTTTGCGTCGGCACAGGTTTGCTAATGCAAAAGGGCTATCTTTTGCGCCGGTAATTTCAACCAACTCAAGTAATGCTATAAAATATTAATTTTTTATGTCAGCCAACTGTGCTAACACTAAAGTTTATCTTGAGTATAAAAATATTTTTGTTGCCACGACATCGGTTGCTGACACAAAAATGTCTAGTTTTTTTGCGTCGGCACAGGTTTGCTAATGCAAAAGGGCTATCTTTTGCGCCGGTAATTTCAACCAACTCAAGTAATGCTATAAAATATTAATTTTTTATGTCAGCCAACTGTGCTAACACTAAAGTTTAGTATTTGCGTCGGTAATTAGTAGTGCTTTATTCATTTTGTGGTGGTAAATTCAACCGACTCAAAAAAATCAACTCAAAAAACCCTTTAATTAGTAGTGCTTTATTCATTTTTCTCTTGTTTTTTTTTTTTACTCCATAAATTTAAAATTTAAACACAACCTAACAAAATTGGTTAGCTATTACAAAGTTGTGTTTTTTGGCCTATTTTGGGATATAGGATAAAAGTCAACTTTTTAAATTTTTTTTTTTTTGATTTTTTTTGAAAAACATATAGGTGATGTGACTTAAAGAAATTTAAAAAAAAAAAAGACTTTTAACTTAATTGCCAAAATTACAAAAAGTACAAATTAAAAATGACAAGATGGACACAACTTTACTCAATTTTGAATATGTAATTTTCGTGACTCGGACTTATACATGAGAAATCTAATCAACAAACCTTACCTTTGAATTACAAAGTACCATATTATCTTGCATGAATATAAGCCAGATAATAAAATTCATGCAATGTAAGTTTGCCTAATATAATAAAAGTAGATTACTCTCCATAAATTTACCGTATTCAAAATTTAATATGTATGGAGCCTGTTTGATTCAAGATAATTATTTATAATTAGACTGTTAATTCTATCAAATTCATATTCTTACGTTTGGATCACACAAATAACATTCGATTTAGTAATACATAAGATTTTTAATCTTAAAATTGTAACATATTTAATACAAAAAATAATTGTAGATATTAACAATCTAACACATAATTATCATAAAAAATTATTAGTCCTACGAGATTTTTAATCTAATCAGTAATACTTCACCTAATCAAACGGGCCGTGAAGTACCATTATTGAAGCAGATGAATTATTAATATGACTATGACAAGGACATAAATCTGTAAGGTAAGGTAAAGAGGTACCTCAAAAGCTATGTTAAAGTCTCTACCAAACCCTACTGCATTGGGATTTGATTTTCTGATGATTTCGCTTAAGAAATTCTATGTATCATGTGCATCTTTAGTTGTTATATTTGTATCTTTAGGTCAAGTTTGACATGACTTAAATAATATAAAAAGTCAAAAAGTCACTATCCTATTTAAGTCACCTTATTAAAGTCACATCATCTTATTTAAATCACATTATCTCTCTAGTACATCACATCAAACCCAACCCATATAAGCTAATAAGTCAAAAAGTACACTTTTTTAGAACATTCCAAACCAACCCTTAATTATGATATATTATATTGTTAATCATGATTTATTATAAGTTGATTATGACATTATTTTGATTATAATTTAAGAATTATTTATTATATATTATGCGATGTTTGGTTAGAATCTATATATATATATATTTTAGTTATTACTTCTATAATATTGAGTTATGTCATTTGTGATAACCAATCTCTCCAATAGAATAAATTGCATATGGTACCTACCTTATCTAAATTTGTTATGTTTTGAATTGTGCATATGCTAAAAGTGCTGACACACCCAAAAGGAAAAAAATTATGAAGAATTTGACTGAATTTAAATTTGAAGAATAAAACAGGTTTTGAATTTGAAAACTAAATAAAACTAAAATAGTTTGTTATGAAATTTGATGAAGCTAAATTTGTTGGTTGTGTGGGTAAAATTGGTATAAAAATAGTGTGACACCAACACCAAGTTGAATTTTCACTTTCTATAATAAACTAGATTTAATCAAAACAATAACAAGTATATTGCTATTGCAAGCTAACTCTAGCATTTGTTAGAACAAAGTATAATTTTTAGAAAAATGTTTGATAGTTTGAATTTGAGTTTGTTCAAATTGCTTAAATTTGTGCATGCCAGTTGATTGCCCAGATGACCGATGCAACACTTGTCTACCGTGGTTGTCACTCTTGTCGACCGTGGCTGTCACTTTGTTGTCAGATGACCGGCAAGCCAAAACTTAGGCCACTTAGACAAACTCAAATTTGAACTATGTAACATTGTTGTAATGTTTAACAAATTGAATAGATAGGTGTGGTAGTCTTAAGCTATGTGTTATTAAAAATCTAGTTTAAGACAAATCGACAGAGTGCATTCGACAGAGAAACCAATTGTCATAAACAAACAAACTGATCAGACAAAGTAGTTGGTGTCCTATGCCTTGACAGATTCAATGACTTCTTTCGAGATTGTAATGTGAAAAAACAAAGATGAACAAACTGGGAATGTGATTTACAGCACTTAAATTCATTACTTAATTACAAGAATTAAATTACAAGTTTTATAGCATTACAATCGACAGGTCCAAATTGAGTTACAAGCACTGAAATTGTTGTTAATCTACTCGTAAGTTACAAAACTACTCCTACATAAGTTATACTACTCCTAGATTTCACAAATTTTGTGAATTTGGTTGAAGGTCCTTGTCTCTTCGAATTCCTAACTTTTGTATGGCTTCACTGGCCATGTCATGCTGCCATGTGTCCACTAGCTGGTGACTTCCACTTGCCGGTGACTTCCACTTTCCCATGACTTGCAACTGCTGTAACTAGCTTCAACTTCCTTTTTCTCCTGGAAGTGCAACGTGTGCTGCAATTGTCTTTAACTTTCTTTTCCTCCTACAACTGCCACATGTCTTGCCCTTGATCATTGCTTTCAGACCACCATCTTCATGCCCACGATTCTTGGATCCTTATTAATTACGCTAATGCTTCTGTTAACAGAGGATTTAAATTTTGGTGCCAATAATGCCGCCCTCATTTAAAGTAAAACTATGTTTTACTTTGGATGAATATTCACTAAAAATGACATACTTCAAAGGCCCATGGAGACAAGGATAAACAGGCTCCCATACGAACAAAAATGGGTCATTTTTGTCACCATATGACCTATCGATAGGTCCAAAATTCCAGGACCCTGTCCATCATATACTTGATTTTTATCTCATGCTTTTCCACATAGTTGGATAATACTTCTTCAAGTATTTACCATTAATTACTCTTCTATGTGGTTCTCCTTCTAAGGATGCAAGATGATATGTTTCTCCTTTAAAAACTTTAGAAATCTTGAAAGGGCAGACCCAATTAGGAGACCACTTTCGATATTGTGGATTCTTTGTTCCAAGAGGCAAAATAGTTTTCCAAACTAAATCTCTTTCAGAGAACATTTAATGCTTTACTTTCTTGTTATAGCTCCTTTCTACTTTTTTTCTTTCTTCTTTTGAGCTATAAAGTGATTGAAAGTAGAAATCATCTTTTCTTCTAAATCTTGTAATTCAATTGACATGGCTTCATTGTATTCATCCATTGGAATGTCTAGCTATTGAGCTAGTCGATTGGACCTTACAGTGATTTCTAAAGGAAGTACTGCATCATGTCCGTACACCAACTCATATGGAGTTGTCCTTATACTATTTCCCCTAGAATTTCTATATACCTATAGTATTTCAGATAATAGATTGTGCCAATCCCTAGAATTGTCCTTAATCATTCTCTCTAAAGTATTCTTTACAATTTTGTTTGTTGCCTCCGCTTGCCCATTTTCTTGGCCATAATATGGAGAAGAATTTAGGATTTGAATGCCATAGTCTTTGGCAAACTCTTTTATTTCATCCCCATTAAACATAGTTCCCTAATCAACAGTAATAGATTGAGGCAAACCAAACATCACATTTTCTTTAAAGAATCCAATAACCTGAGTCTGTGTGGCAACTTTTAATAGAATTGCTTGCACCTATATTGTGAAATAATCAGTTGCCACCAACAAATATGAGTGTGCCTTTGAAGAAGGTGAGAAACTCTAGCCTATCAAGTCCATTCCCCAACCTCTAAAAGGCCATGATCTTAATATTGAATTCAAACCTACAGCTGGGACGCATTGTACATTTGTTATGTTTTTGGCAGCTTTGACATCCTTTAGCATATGTAATGCAATCCTTTCTTACAGATGGCCAAAAATAGCCATACCTATTAATCAACCATCTCATTTTATCCCTAGCTTGATGGGCTCCACAAATGCCTTCATGTGCCTCAGCCATTGCTTTCATTTGATCTTCTTGGCCAATACACAACAATGTCAAACCATCATGCGCCTTTCTAAACAAATCATCACCCATGATGACATAGTTTAGAGCTTGGTATCTTACTTGTTTGTCAGATCCTTCATCAGGATTAGACAAGTATCTGATAAGAGGAATTCTCTAATCATTTTCAGATACTTCTAAGGCCATTATTGGTACAAAATTTCTATGTCTGTCCCTAAAGGTCAAGAAATTCTTCCTTTGAATTCTTATTATTCTTTCTTGGGCCCCCTTAGGAATCTTCAATCCTGATGCTGCTTGAGCCATCTTATTGGCTTCTTTATTTTCTATTCTATATATGTATGTAAATGACATATGGTCAAAGAAACTCATTAACCATTTTGCCTCAGTTAGATATTCTTCTAGAGTTTTATTTACACACTTGAATTCTCCCCCAATTTGCTTGATGACTAACTGTGAATCAACAAGCACATGTAATTTTATGATCCTGAATTCTATGGCCAACTCAAGGCCAATTATTAATGCCTCATACTTAGCTTGATTACAAGATTGTACATGTTGCTCATCTAGTTGATAAGCAAACTAGTACATTTGTTTACTAGGTGAAATCAGAACAATGCCTGCACCAACTCCTTCATCTATTTTTGACCCATCAAACATCAGCCTCCAAGGTTCAATCTATTCTATCACATGAACCTCAAATAAATCTGGTTCGACAGGTAAACATGGATGTTCTGCTAAGTAGTCCGCTAAAGACTGTCCTTTTACTACTCTTTGTGGCACATATTTGAAACAATATTCAATTAAAGGCAAGATCCATTTGCCTTGCCTGCCTCTTAAAATAGGCTTGGAAAGCATGTACTTCATAACATCAGTTTGTGCTATAACAAATACCTCAGAAGGCAGCATATAATGCCTAAGTTTTATGGCTACAAAATACAATGCCAAGTATAACTTTTCAACAGAGGTATATTTGGTTTTAACGTCATTTAACCTCATACTTAAATAATAAATGACTTATTTATGGCCCATATCATTTTCTTGAGCCAATGAACAACCAATCAACACGTCACATGCTGAAATGTAAAACTTTAAAGGCTTACCTGAGATAGCTGACATAAGGACTAGAGGATTAGCAAGTAACTCTTGATCAAATCAAAAGCCTTTTGATGACATTCCTCCCACCTAAACTCAAAGTTCGATTTTATTTTTACCACAGAAGAGAATAATAAAGCTTTTCTAGCTAAATTTGCTATAAATCTTCATAGAAAATTGATTTTGCCTAAAAAACTCTGTAATTCCTTCTTGTTGCTGGGGGGCTTTTGCTTTCAAGATAGCCTTGGCCTTATTGGCATCTACCTCTATACCCTTGTGATGCACCAAAAAAGCCTAAGAATTTCCCTGCAGTCACTCCCATTTCAAAGGATTCATTTTCAACTGATGGTTTCTCATTCTTTGAAATGTTTGCCCTAAATGAATTAGATGTTCCTCAAATGTTTTAGACTTGATAGCCACATCATCAATATATACTTCTAAAAACTTTCCAATTAAATCATGAAATATGAAATTCATTGCTCTTTGATATGTGGCTCCAGCATTTTTCAAGCCAAAAGGCATCATTACCCATTCAAATGTGTCTAAGGCTTCAGGACAACTAAAAGCAGTTTTATGGGTGTCTTTTGGGTTAATGAAAATTTGATTATACCCAACATGTCCATCCATAAAGGATAAAACCTTGCTCTTGGCTATTGAATCAACTAACAAATTAGCCACAGGTATATAATATTCATTATTTGCAGTTGCTAGATTCAAATTTCTGAAATCTATGCATACTCTCAGTTTTCCATTTTTCTTCATAACAGGCACAATATTAGACAATCACTCAACATATCTGGTTGTTCAAATAAAGCCTGCCTTCAATAACCTCTCAATTTCTTCTTTAACTAACAAAGTAACTTCATTAGTCATTCTTCTTGGAGGTTGTTTATGTGGAATGAAGTTTTCTTCTATTTAGTAGTGTTCTATCCAAATCAAGCATTTCTTCATAAGTCCATGCAAAATAATCCACATACCCATACAAAAAACTAGCTAGTTTGCCTTTACTTTCATTAGATAGACTATTGTTTACATAGATTGGCCTCTTATAGGCCTCATTACCTAAGTTGAACTCCTCTAATGGATATTGTACATTTGCGGTCATCAAGCTTAGTAGGAGCATCTCTCAAATGCTCCAATTGCACCCCTTTATAAACCAGAGGGCTACTATTTATTACACATTTTGCACATGAACAATCAGGCAAAGACTTAAACTTAAACCTACTTGCTAGAAAGAAATTAAAAAGTCTAGAAAAAGTAGATCTAATTGCAAGAGTAGTAGTTGTCTCATCCAGCTTGTCTTCTTCACATGTTTCATCTTTGTTTTTTGTCATTTCTGTAATCACAAGCCCCTTTTGTTTCTGCATTAGGCTTGGCTTGGCCAATTCTTGGCATATTTGCTTGAATCCTTCTTCAATGACGCTCTTCAACTCTTCATTTGTCAAGATTTTCCCCTAAGACTTGATTTCATCTTCATCCACTTCAATTGGGCCTATGTCTCCATCATACAACACAACCTCTATGTTGTTGACATCAGCTGCAAAAGGATTGGCATCTGCCTAATAGATTTTCATTCCTTTTTGTTCATTGTTAGTCAAGAATATTAAAGCTTGATACAAAGAGGATGACACATAACCATTAAGGTATATCCAATCTCTCTTTAACAACACATTGTAATTAGAAGTAGAATCAATTACAAAAAAGGTGGTACCCATCAACCTTGAATCAACCTGCAGTTGTATAGTAACACCTCCCCTTGCCTTAGAAGAGCCTCCAACAAAGTTGCTTATGTTGATGCCAGTAGGCAGCAAATCCTCTATTGACTTGCCTACAGCTCTTAAAGTCTTAGAAGGGAGAATGTTGATCAACCAAAACCCTGTCGACTGGAACTCCATCCAATCGGACTCTTACATACAATGGTCTTAGATGCTTGATTAACTTCTCTTTAGATTTTTGTAAGACCACTTTTTCTCTATCCATTGATTTGACCATCTCAATTGACCTTGGTGGTTTAATTTCTGCCTCAGACATTGCTATCTACATAACTAGTTTTGTCAGGTCTTTAACATCACTTGTTGACATATTTGGCTAGTCTGGCTTGGCCTGAAACCTTTTTGGGATGGCCATGATCATGTTACATTGTTTACTAGGAGCAGGCAAAGAATCAAACTGGATAGCTACCATCTTCTCCTCAAACTCTTCTGAACTTTCTAATTTAGTGTCTTCTTTTACATTAGTGCTACCCTTAACCACAACAGACTTAGTAATTTCTTGGCTTTGGCCTTTTGTCTTGTAATGACCCCAAAATGCGTATAAGAAATCATCTTTATTTCCCTATGAAATGATGTGGTTTAATTTAATTATATCTATTAGAATTGAAGCATTATCAGTTGAGTTACGGACTTAAAATGGAAATTACCGACCTTTATGGGTTCAAAAATCAAAATTGAGTATTTGGATATGTTAATGGGAATTTTTGGAATTATTTGGGAAAATTAATTTGAAATCTAATTTGTTTGATTCGTTAATAGACGTTTGGGTGATTAACTTTATACTGCAAATTAAAGGCCTTAGAGACTTCAGAAACCGGAACAGGGGACATATTTATGATCAGCATAATTTTTAGAGTCATCTGAAAAGGTTAATTGAAATTTAATTTCGTGCGATTCGTAAGGCCACGTTTGGCTCTCCCTTGTGTTAAGCTTGTGTGTGTTGTATATTGATATATAGAGATGAGCCATATGAGTTGGGAACTCATCTCTTTGGGAGTCAAAAACAAAATATCTAAAGAGAGAGTGAGGAAACCGTGAAAGGGAGAGAGGGAAGAGAGTCAAACTTTCTCAACATCCATGGAGGCTTGTAAGAGGAGAGTCAAACTTTCTCAACATCCATGGAGGCTTGTAAGAGGATTGAAGAGAATTGAAGGAAAAGAAAGAAGATCAACCATGGAAGCTTAGGGAAATTGAAGAGAACAAAAAGAAAGACAAAGATTGAGTTAAGGTTTGACCATCTATCTTGAATTCCTATGTTTAAAGCATCAATTACATGAAATCAAGGGTTGATATGGAAGATATGAACTTTGAAACCCCAACTATGACTATCTTATGCTCTTATGTTCTTGTGTTTGGGAATTGAATCATATTTTGAGTTATGATGTTTGATGGAGATTAAATATATGAAATTTGTTATGTATTAAAGGGTTTTGGGCTTTGAATTACATGTAATTAAGGTTTGATTTTTGAAAATGAGAAGTCCCAAAAATTCTGCCATTTTCGGACTGCTACTGTCCAGGGCCGCACGTGCGGCACTGTTCACCCGCACGTGCGGGAGACAGCTCTGTCCAGCTAACTTTGAATAGGCATATCTTTTGTATCCGGACTCCGTTTTGAGTGATTCTTGAGCCTAAAATCAAGCCCCGGAAGTCTAGTTTCCAATGGCGCTAGTCTCACTCCCAAATTCTAAATACAGAAAAAGTTATACCAAAATTAGTGACGATTGTTCACTTTCTGTCAACTAATTTTGTACCATTTCTTCACCTAAACCATTTCCCATCGATTTCTCCTATTTTCTAAGACATGGATTACAACTTATTAAAGAATAATGAGCTTGGTACCACCATGACTAATTGATTGAACGATCAAAGAGAATAAGTAAGGGATCGAGTATAACCTCATCTTATGTGTTGTGCATTGTGTTTGTAGGTCAAGACGAGGATATCGTTCCACCGCTATCAGAGACCTACCACAGTGAGTAGTAGTACGGTCATTCAATTATCGTTAATGATTGTTTATCATTAATGTGCTGTTCCTTGCAAGTAAGTAAGTTAACAATGTGTTGATTGGAAAATCTAGAGGCATTATTGAGCGGTATTACTGTTGACAAAGAAGACTAACATTCTGTTATATGCAAGATAGCTATAGTGATTCATGATGAACAAAGGGAACGCATAAGCACTATGGAACCATGATATTCACGCATATTTAAAATCATGCAATCTGTAAATGTGCTTATCTCTCATTAATAATTGTCAGGAATGTCCTGTTAAACTTAAGTTACCTGTGTTAATTCATGTGAATGATGTAACGGCTACCATTAGTACTCTACTAAGTACAAGTCAAATATGGTAACATATATGAATGATCAAACAAAGATGTATGCTTCTATATGCTATTAAAGATTAAATGAACTACGTCGTTTCTTAAGAAATAAAGAGCAATTATGTTCATTGTTGAAGAATAGCTTTGGAGTAAATATGAGACAGTTATAGGTTATCAAGGGTAGACACCTTTGAAGAATCAGAATAATTGGGAAGCTATGTGTATTTGTGTGAATGGGAAATTATTCAGGAACCACAACATAAGGGCAAAAGTTTAACATGTTTATGTAAGCCTTATGAGAATGTGAATTATTTTCATCTTTGTTAAGTATACTGTAATGACATGACATGATATAACGAGAAATGCTCTATGTACTAATATGTTACGTTTTGATTTAATGAGCAATTGTTCATATATGTAAGGTACTCATGATATCCGTAGCACACGGCCCTTACCCGGGGTAGTAATACTGTGGCTCAAGCATGTTACAAATCCATGTATGTTATAAGTTCAAGTAGGTTACAAGTTCATATATGTTATAAGTTCAAGTATGTTACCAGGCCATGTATGTTACAAGTGCAAGTACGTTACAAGTATACACACGTTACAAGTTTCAAGGGCCATAGTGCCAACATGTTATAAGAGCTTTATGCCACATGTTCCAAGGGCTTTTATGCCACATGTTTCAAGGGCTTTAATGCCAATATGTTTCCAAGGGCTTCATGCCACTTTCAAGGGCTTTATGCCACTTACAAGGGCTTTATGGCAACTTTTCAAGGGCCTTAGTGCCATATGTTACAAGGGCTTTATGCCAACCTTTCAAGGGCCTTAGTGCCATATGTTACAAAGGCTTACGCCACAAGTTTCGAGGGCCTCGTGCCACAATGTTTTAAGGGCTTATAACCATTATGTTATGATGTTTATGTTGCAAGATTAAAGACTTATAACCATTATGTTATGATGTTTATGTTGCAGGATTGGGCCTGAGGCCGACATGTACTTAGCGCAGAATCAAACTAACTATGTGAACTCTGTATTTTCATATGCATTGATATGTCTTATATTTTAAGTTCAGCATCATTTTATTTATGTATCACTGTTCACTGAGCTCGGCTCACACTCGGTTATGTCTGTCTCTGTAGGTCATCAAACAGGTGATCAATCCTAGCCAAGACGGCCGCTTTCTTTTGTCAACCCTCTTATGTCCAGGCACCATATAAGCCATTTATTTTGTTAAGTTATGAAAATGTCGGTCGCTTATGCGTGTCCATCTAAGATTGATGTATATAATTTTCATGTTCTTTTCGTATACGTCCAAGTTTAGGGCTGAGATTGTAAATGTGTATGTATGTAACCGATGCCCAGGGATATAGTTTTAAACTTTATCTGCCTCGAATGATGTATGTGATGTGTGAGATCCTGGCATGTAGAAATAGCTCAATGGAGTTTGTTTGTATATATTTTTTTTTATGTTAGTATTTTATGCTTCCGTTATGGCCCCATATGTTATATATACCAGGTTATATGTCCGTTTCTGTTATGTTAGTATTTTATGCTTCCGTTATGGCCCCATATGTTATATATACCAGGTTATATGTCCGTTTCTGTATAGGTCATGCCCGAACTTTTAGGGGCGGGTTTGGGGCGTGACAAGTGGTATCAGAGCACGAGTTGCCATCTCACACACGAATCCATTGAGCTTTTGGATGTCTAGAAAGACTGAGGCATCATGCATAATATTCTGCAAATACATGAAAAGATTTGATGGCAACGTTAACTGTTTGTTGCTAACTCTGATGATTATGAGCTATGTCAGTTGTGTATTCTTTTGTTGCCTCTGTTTACCTTATATAGATTGGTGAATAAAGCAAGACATGCAGATGGGATTAAGTCAACAATGTTGCAATGCGGAGGTGGGGTAAGAATTTGAACTGATCGGTAAGTCAGTTTATATATAAATGATTAGATAAAATGTGTGTTATCGGTTGATCATTATCTGTGGGAAATGATGGTGATATAATTGTGCTGTTTCACACCTATTTGAGTAAATTGATGAAATTTTAAGTATCAGATATATCTAAGATTAAAGGAAATGTTATATGTGTGTTACCTTTATGGCCTGTTATGTCTCCCTTGCTCTAACAATGTTTAGATCGGTGATTCTGAGAAGCTACTGTATTGGAATATCTTGATAAGATGTGTTTTATGTAATAATTGGGGTTGTGTTAAGTATGACCGGCCATAAGAAGAAATTCTGCATATAGTAATCCCTTTTAAAATTGTGAATTCGCTTCTTGCTGACGGTTTAAATAGATAAGCTATGCTGGGGAATTGGTTATTGACCACGAGACAGTATGTAAGTAATATGATTGTGTGAACTAAGGAAATTACCGACAACTTCTGATAGGGAATTATTGGTGGTGTCTAATGAGTATTGCTTATGTGTACTTGGGATGTGATTGCGAGAATCTGTATTCTGTACTCTGTACTCTCACCTCTGTAACCTGCAATCTGCAATCTGAAATCCGTAATTTGTGATCTATTCTGTTTATGTGTAATCGGTAATCTGTAATTGAGACTTCTTATAAAGAATAGTCGAATGACATGCGGAACCTCGCTTGTGATACGTGTCTGCCCATATGACATTCACAAAACAATAGAGAATCGTTAACGAATTTGATATCACATCTAAATGATTGATATTCTGATAAGTTACTACAAGAATTAGAATCCAGCTTCTGTGTAGTGATAATTTACGATTGAGGAATCATTTCTGTGATATAATTCTGTGTAGACATTGCAAATTGTCAAACTAATCCCTATTTCGTATTTAAAGGCTCTAATGTAAACTGTTCTGCATGACACTGTGAAATATTTGTATGAAAATTAATTCAAGGCTTGTTCCTTTAATGTGATCTGCAAACAAATGATTATCGGAATGAAACTTATGTGATTCGTGTTATTGATAGATGTCATCCCATCAATTAACTTTGGTACTTCCGACGTAGATGAATAAAGTGTGGCCTTGTGTGAGTTGACCATGGGCCTAAGTGAGTAATAATTTTGAAAATGGCTATGCTATCTGATATTTAATGAAATCCATATTTTGGGTTACAGAATGCTTTACATGATAAGTATTTTCTGAAATGATAAAAATGCTATGAACTTCCGACATGTTTATGATATGATAAGCTTTCTGACTAATTGCTCCAAATTGACTAGATATGCTACGAAACTCCGAATGTTCAGGATGTGAAAAGTTTTTTTGAAAAAGATATTTTGCTATGCATGCATGAGTTTTCCATTTGATAATTGATTGTGACCATTAAGGTTTCATCCGTATTTGATTTTACTAATAATCTACTCTAAACATGTCATTCCTTGATATGGGATTTGAGTTATTCTTTGGAGTCTGTTAGAAATCTGATTTGAATTGATAAGTCTAATTTTGATAGTGAGCAAAGAGCCACGAAGTCGTTGATTTAGAACTTATGTGTTATTTTGGATTTAATTGTTGTAAGAAGCATATGCCTTTGAACCATGAGTATATAGTAAATGTTTCCTTAACCTTTGAGGAATTATGATAATTGAGGTTGTTTGTGAACCTAAAGAGTTTGAACTATGTGTGATAGCTGATGAGTCACATATAAGGGAATACTTGAGTAAACCTATTTCTGAATGTCCTTAAGTTGTTATAGTATTTGGAAGGGTATGACCTTTGGATCAATAAATTGAAATGTACGAGGATTGTGAATAATGAGATGATGCTTTGGTGTTATTGAGTACTATTATCAATTGGGCTACCAGTTAACCAGTAAAGATGAATTACTTGTGATTTTGGGAGCAACCTCCATTGAAATTGACTGTCTAAGATTGGGAATGGCTAAATGATTGAGAAATGTTATATGTCCAAGACGGAACTAGAGTTGTGACAAGGAGAATCAAGTTTGGAGG
Organism: Camellia granthamiana; assembly: GCA_036172215.1. NCBI lineage: Eukaryota > Viridiplantae > Streptophyta > Magnoliopsida > Ericales > Theaceae > Camellia > Camellia granthamiana. Next base: position 117,147,572 of record CM069903.1, read on the forward strand.
ACCAAACTTCTTAAGGTGGGGAGGATGTAATGACCCCAAAATGCGTATAAGAAATCATCTTTATTTCCCTATGAAATGATGTGGTTTAATTTAATTATATCTATTAGAATTGAAGCATTATCAGTTGAGTTACGGACTTAAAATGGAAATTACCGACCTTTATGGGTTCAAAAATCAAAATTGAGTATTTGGATATGTTAATGGGAATTTTTGGAATTATTTGGGAAAATTAATTTGAAATCTAATTTGTTTGATTCGTTAATAGACGTTTGGGTGATTAACTTTATACTGCAAATTAAAGGCCTTAGAGACTTCAGAAACCGGAACAGGGGACATATTTATGATCAGCATAATTTTTAGAGTCATCTGAAAAGGTTAATTGAAATTTAATTTCGTGCGATTCGTAAGGCCACGTTTGGCTCTCCTTTGTGTTAAGCTTGTGTGTGTTGTATATTGATATATAGAGATGAGCCATATGAGTTGGGAACTCATCTCTTTGGGAGTCAAAAACAAAATATCTAAAGAGAGAGTGAGGAAACCGTGAAAGGGAGAGAGGGAAGAGAGTCAAACTTTCTCAACATCCATGGAGGCTTGTAAGAGGAGAGTCAAACTTTCTCAACATCCATGGAGGCTTGTAAGAGGATTGAAGAGAATTGAAGGAAAAGAAAGAAGATCAACCATGGAAGCTTAGGGAAATTGAAGAGAACAAAAAGAAAGACAAAGATTGAGTTAAGGTTTGACCATCTATCTTGAATTCCTATGTTTAAAGCATCAATTACATGAAATCAAGGGTTGATATGGAAGATATGAACTTTGAAACCCCAACTATGACTATCTTATGCTCTTATGTTCTTGTGTTTGGGAATTGAATCATATTTTGAGTTATGATGTTTGATGGAGATTAAATATATGAAATTTGTTATGTATTAAAGGGTTTTGGGCTTTGAATTACATGTAATTAAGGTTTGATTTTTGAAAATGAGAAGTCCCAAAAATTCTGCCATTTTCGGACTGCTACTGTCCAGGGCCGCACGTGCGGCACTGTTCACCCGCACGTGCGGGAGACAGCTCTGTCCAGCCAACTTTGAATAGGCATATCTTTTGTATCCGGACTCCGTTTTGAGTGATTCTTGAGCCTAAAATCAAGCCCCGGAAGTCTAGTTTCCAATGGCGCTAGTCTCACTCCCAAATTCTAAATACAGAAAAAGTTATACCAAAATTAGTGACGATTGTTCACTTTCTGTCAACTAATTTTGTACCATTTCTTCACCTAAACCATTTCCCATCGATTTCTCCTATTTTCTAAGACATGGATTACAACTTATTAAAGAATAATGAGCTTGGTACCACCATGACTAATTGATTGAACGATCAAAGAGAATAAGTAAGGGATCGAGTATAACCTCATCTTATGTGTTGTGCATTGTGTTTGTAGGTCAAGACGAGGATATCGTTCCACCGCTATCAGAGACCTACCACAGTGAGTAGTAGTACGGTCATTCAATTATCGTTAATGATTGTTTATCATTAATGTGCTGTTCCTTGCAAGTAAGTAAGTTAACAATGTGTTGATTGGAAAATCTAGAGGCATTATTGAGCGGTATTACTGTTGACAAAGAAGACTAACATTCTGTTATATGCAAGATAGCTATAGTGATTCATGATGAACAAAGGGAACGCATAAGCACTATGGAACCATGATATTCACGCATATTTAAAATCATGCAATCTGTAAATGTGCTTATCTCTCATTAATAATTGTCAGGAATGTCCTGTTAAACTTAAGTTACCTGTGTTAATTCATGTGAATGATGTAACGGCTACCATTAGTACTCTACTAAGTACAAGTCAAATATGGTAACATATATGAATGATCAAACAAAGATGTATGCTTCTATATGCTATTAAAGATTAAATGAACTACGTCGTTTCTTAAGAAATAAAGAGCAATTATGTTCATTGTTGAAGAATAGCTTTGGAGTAAATATGAGATAGTTATAGGTTATCAAGGGTAGACACCTTTGAAGAATCAGAATAATTGGGAAGCTATGTGTATTTGTGTGAATGGGAAATTATTCAGGAACCACGACATAAGGGCAAAAGTTTAACATGTTTATGTAAGCCTTATGAGAATGTGAATTATTTTCATCTTTGTTAAGTATACTGTAATGACATGACATGATATAACGAGAAATGCTCTATGTACTAATATGTTACGTTTTGATTTAATGAGCAATTGTTCATATATGTAAGGTACTCATGATATCCGTAGCACACGGCCCTTACCCGGGGTAGTAATACCGTGGCTCAAGCATGTTACAAATCCATGTATGTTATAAGTTCAAGTAGGTTACAAGTTCATATATGTTATAAGTTCAAGTATGTTACCAGGCCATGTATGTTACAAGTGCAAGTACGTTACAAGTATACACACGTTACAAGTTTCAAGGGCCATAGTGCCAACATGTTATAAGAGCTTTATGCCACATGTTCCAAGGGCTTTTATGCCACATGTTTCAAGGGCTTTAATGCCAATATGTTTCCAAGGGCTTCATGCCACTTTCAAGGGCTTCATGCCACTTACAAGGGCTTTATGGCAACTTTTCAAGGGCCTTAGTGCCATATGTTACAAGGGCTTTATGCCAACCTTTCAAGGGCCTTAGTGCCATATGTTACAAAGGCTTATGCCACAAGTTTCGAGGGCCTCGTGCCACAATGTTTTAAGGGCTTATAACCATTATGTTATGATGTTTATGTTGCAAGATTAAAGACTTATAACCATTATGTTATGATGTTTATGTTGCAGGATTGGGCCTGAGGCCGACATGTACTTAGCGCAGAATCAGACTAACTATGTGAACTCTGTATTTTTATATGCATTGATATGTCTTATATTTTAAGTTCAGCATCATTTTATTTATGTATCACTGTTCACTGAGCTCGGCTCACACTCGGTTATGTCTGTCTCTGTAGGTCATCAAACAGGTGATCAATCCTAGCCAAGACGGCCGCTTTCTTTTGTCAACCCTCTTATGTCCAGGCACCATATAAGCCATTTATTTTGTTAAGTTATGAAAATGTCGGTCGCTTATGCGTGTCCATCTAAGATTGATGTATATAATTTTCATGTTCTTTTCGTATACGTCCAAGTTTAGGGCTGAGATTGTAAATGTGTATGTATGTAACCGATGCCCAGGGATATAGTTTTAAACTTTATCTGCCTCGAATGATGTATGTGATGTGTGAGATCCTGGCATGTAGAAATAGCTCAATGGAGTTTGTTTGTATATATTTTTTTTTATGTTAGTATTTTATGCTTCCGTTATGGCCCCATATGTTATATATACCAGGTTATATGTCCGTTTTTGTTATGTTAGTATTTTATGCTTCCGTTATGGCCCCATATGTTATATATACCAGGTTATATGTCCGTTTCTGTATAGGTCATACCCGAACTTTTAGGGGCGGGTTTGGGGCGTGACATGTCTCCACATTAACCATATCATCTTCACCATCAGACATCAATTCTTTCTCTAGCTCTTTTAGTTTTAATCTCAGTATTGCCTTATCATGCATAACCTTTCATTCTTCATTTTCTTTGCTCACCATTGATTTTTTCAGTATTTGCATAGGTTGTCGAATCACTTGTTCTTTTGAACCTGATCCCACCACTGATTTTGGTGAAACAAAACATTTTTAGTCCAAACCATATTTCTTGGACTCCCATCACCTACTATTCTAGACATCATGGCATGGAACTTCTTTTGCTTTCTTGTTTTCTGAGTTCTAGTTGGTCTCATCTGTCTCCATCTTCCTGGAGGAAATTTTGGATGAACAACTCCATGCCAAGCCAGATTAGGTGGCACTGGTGGCTTCACCATTCTTGGCTGCATATCTGGCCTTATTCTTGGGCCACTCAGCTGCTACAATCCATCAAATGACCTTGTAAAATGCTGACCTCCATATGGCCTTTCAACTTGTTGTTGGCCAATATGTGACTTTATAAATTGCTGTTGCTGGCCAATGTATATCCTTGTTAGTTCCTTTGGGTTTCCATAAGGTTTTGATCCTTTTTGCTCTTTCAACATGGCCCTAATGTTGCTTGGGCCACCAAAACATGAATGCACATGAGTCCCTTGAAACAAAAATAAAGCATCATTCTCACCATAATCTTTTGTAGGCCCAAATATCCTCAGGTTTGATCCATTATAGAACATGTGGTCATTGTCAAATATCTGCAAGTCACCTCCTCCCATAGTTTTGAACCTACGACCAACATCTTTTCCTATCTTTTGAATCACATCTATCACAATGGCTCTAGATCTTTCTGTTTTAGAGCCATATCTGAAGCAAATGAACCTCTTATCAGGCTCCTCTTGAATCTCTTTACCCTTTGCTTCCTTACCAATTTTCTCTATCCTCTCGTTGTGAAGTCTCTCTAATTCCACCAACATGACTCTAGGGTTTCTTCTTTTCTTTTTCTGGTCAGTTGACTGAAGGTTAGTGGACACCATATTTGGGAAAGGGTCACTACCAATTGCCATTACCCCTTTGTCATTTTCAGCATATTTCAACATCCCTTTCTGAAGCAAGTCCTTTACACAATTTCTAAATGTGACACAATTGTTAGTTGAATGTCTAAAGGAGTTATGCCATTTGCAGTACTCTTTTCCCATTCTATCTCTTTCTTTTAGAATGTTATAGCTAGGAGTTAAAGTTAAAATTTTGTTGGCCAATAACTCATCAAACTAAGCATCTACTTTTGATAAAGTCAAATGAATACTATCTACTTGATGCAACCACATTTCTTTTGGCTGGTTGTGTTGATGGCATATCAACGGGTTTCTCCACCTTTCTCAAGGTCTCACAAACCACATGCTTCTTTCCAATTACTTGTGCCATATCAACATCTACATCAAAGTCAAATTCAACTTCTTGGTAATAAGCACCAAATGAAGTTGCATTTCTTTGTTATTCTTTTCTAAGGATTGACTCATAATTAGTTGCCCTTAAAGACAACTCATACAAGTCTCTAAATATCATACCTTCAAATTTTTTCCTTAACTCAAAATCTAAACCATTTTGAGCCAATCTTATGACTTTTATCTCAGGCACATATGCATAACATCTATTTTTTCCCCTTTTAAACTTATCTATGTATTGTTTTTCTGTTTCTCTTTGCTTTTGTTTGAATTTTGATAGGTCTACTAAAGTAATTTCAGGTTCAATTATGAAGAATTAAGCATGAAATTGACTTTTCATTTCTTGGCAAGTATGTACAGAATTTTCAGTTAATAAACCTGTGAATGCAGTTGCGGACAACGAATTTGCGAACAATTTCATCCTCAAAAAATCATTTTGTCCAACTTCTCCACACTATAGAACAAACCTTCCTATACGTTCAATTGTGGATTGCCACTATTTCCTTACAAACAGAGAGAATTCAGGTGCATTAAGATTCCTTGGGAGCGGTGCATTATCCACCTCTGAAGGATATGGACTTCTAAACATAGGTTTGTCTGGCCTCCTTATACGTAGGCCATACATTTCTTAAATTGAGTTCATTATTTGTTGTCTATTGTTTATCATAGGGTCCATTCATATGTATGCTTGTTGTTGTCCTCTTCTTTGAAATTCTGCTTGATAATAAGAGAGAGGAGGTCCAGGCCCTCTAGGCCTTGGGTTCATCACATTGGGTTCATAGAATGGTTGTTGTATGACATGTTCTTGCATATTTGGAGGCTTTACTTGATTAGGTGGCCTAAGTCTTTGATCAGCCATGCCATAATGATCAACTACAGGCCTATCAAATGCATAATTATCATACATTTGTGGCCTTGGTTACCACCCAGGTCCTGGTCCTAAGTCATTTGAATTATAATTAAAGACTGGATTTGGGGGATATTCTTTCATTTCTGTGTACTCAAACACAAGATTTACATGCATTCGCTTCTCATATCTTTTTTCAAGTGTAGGAGGTCTATAAAATGGCACATGTTCATTTATAATTGTATGTTTTTGAGGAGTTATAGAAGGACCACATTGTACCTTGTTTACTTGAATCTCTTCTGTAGCCTTCCTTGTTTGGCTTAGCTTGATGTTGATCTTTTCGAGCAAAGCCAACAAATCATCAATCATCAACTGGTTCTCATGTGAAGACATAGAGCCAATCATCTGCTGAGTGTGCAGCAAATAAGCCTTTCTTCGATCTAGATGATGACCACTTGTTTGGCTTGCAAAGGCGACACTCTGGCCATTTCCTTAGCCTTCTTCTTGTCCAGCCACTGAATGGCCATCATCTATGTCGTCTTTAACTCCCACAAACTCACTATCAAGTTCATCTCCATTAACAACTCTCTTTCCAGGATCACGAAAGATCTCATGCTGTTTCTTTTTAGCCATCACTCCAAATTAGACTGGTCCCACTAGGCATGCCATAATATGTTAGCAAAAATCTAGGTTAGGTCAAATCGATAGAGTTTATTTGACAGAGAAACCAATTTTTACAAACAAACAAACTAATCAAGCATTGTGGTTGGTGTCATATGCCTTGACAGATTCAAGGACTTCTTTGGAGGTTGTAATGTGAAGAACAAAGATGAACAAATTGGGAATGTAATTAATAACATTTAAACTCGTCGCTTAATTACAACAATTTAAATTACAAGTTTTATAACATTACAATCGACAAACTGGGTTACAAGCACTGAAATTACTGTTAATCTACTCCTAACTTATAGAACTACTTCTAGATAAGTTACACTAGTCCTAGATTTTACAAGTGTTGTGAATTTGGTTGAAGGTCCTTTTCTCTTTGAATTCCCAACTCTTATATGGCTTCACTGGCCATGCCATGCTGCTACGTGTCCACTAGCTGGTGACTTTCACTTTCCCATGACTTACAATTACTACAACTACCTTAAACTCCTTTTTTCTCCTGGAAATGCCATGTGTGCTACAATTGCCTTCAACTTTCTTTTCCTCCTGGAAATGCCACGTGTCTTGTCCTTGGTCCTTGCTTTTAGACCACCATCTTCATTCCCACGATTCTTGGACCCTTATTGATTATGCTCATGCTCATGTCAACAAAGGATTTAAATTTTGGTGCCAACACTATGTTTGAATCATAAATTAGAATAAATATTTAAAAAAGGATAAATTATGATCCAAGCACAGTCATAAAAAAGATTGCCATTTACACAACAAGACTATCCAAATGACAATGTGATCAAGAGAATAAAGGGATGACCAAAGATTAACCTAGGTTGGAATGGTGTGTTAAGAATTTTATAACACTGAATCAAGATAAATGCATAAACAATATAAGATTTATGTAATTTATCCTAAAATTAAGACAATGTCCATGGGTACTACGGTTTTATTATGAGTAGGAAAATATTTTCAAAAAATCAATTTAATATAAATAAATAATAAAATAAAACACAAGAAATTCCTTACAGAAATTCTATAAACTTTTAGTACAGATTGTGATTGAGACCAGCGTTTGAACAGTGTCTTTAAGACACAAATTCATCCCCTCCCATGGTGCTTGCGATTAATGGGCGTCTGCCTCCAAAATACAATGATCAGCACATATAGAAATTACATAACTTTTTATGTGTACAACGAACCAATTTGTGTCATGTACTCTCTCTTACATACTTGACCAAACATAATGTATGAATCCTAAACAAATGAATGCTATGGGATGATATTTGTAGAAGTATTTGTGACCATTCATAATTGTCATGACTCTAGGGTCACAGCTTTTCATATAAAGAGACACCATGAAGGGTTGCACCATTTTCATTCAAATGGAGTCAATTCCCATTCACTTCTAAGATTTTCCAACAATCCCCCACATGGATGAAATTGATGACACAATGCAAATGAAATGCAGACACCAACAAAAAGAGTACAAAATGGAAATATCGTAGATCAAGATACGTAGCTTTTGGCCTTGAACCTTCTTTGGTAAAAGACTATCAGACTTACTAGCTAATCAGTGGATTTGATGCCTTGAACTGTTCAGGTGTTTATGTAAGCCAAGATAATAAAATTCACACAAAATATCTCCAAAAATAGCTTAGTTCTTTCAGTTGTGCCCGTTTTGGTCTTGGGCAATTCCTGATTTTCATAAGTGTTTTAGAGAATTTAACCTTATCAATTCTCATGGAAGTGACCCTTTCTTACTCATATAGTTGATTTTTGTTTGGAGTCTCTTAAATACTCCTCTTGAAATATACCTCTCTAGATTTTTCAAGATATAAATAATCATTTAAAGCATAGCTTACCCTAAGTCCCATGCATACAACACATGTTCAGATATTACTCTCATCATAGGAATGGTTAGGAGATAGACTTCCTTAGTGATTTTTGGGAAGTCATTCGTAATTTGGTTGTCCCTTTGAAGTTATATCTTGAGATCTCCAGTCAGTTAGCTTGGGTTGTCATTATGGTGACTCGAAATTAATAGGCTTTAATCACATTCCCCTCGATGAACTTTTTCTCATTTGCTCTTTAGTCAAACTTTTTATTTAGCAGCCATTATTTTCTATTTGACCATCTTATTTATATATCATTAAGTAGTTAATGCATCCACTATATTGTTCTCAAACAATACTCATATCTAAGAGAAAATGTCTTATGGTATTAAGTCCATGAATAAGTCGAGACTTACCGTTATTCTATGTCACTCCAATTTTTCAAATCAAATAATAAACATAGAGGTGTTCCTTAAGAGTTAATGAAACCATTTTTGATTCTACTCCAACTTTGTCTTATAGAAAGAATTGAGATTCCTTGTGGAACTATTATCAAAATTGTTACTTTGGTTAAATTCTTCAAGCACCCACACATTTTAAGTACTCTAAGAAAAATTAATTTCCTTATTAAGGGATTACAACATGAAAATATCAATACAACCCCCACAATTCTGATATAAATCAGAATATAACATTCATTACTTATTGACTATGGTGTGCTTAAATAATAAAATTCTAAATCAAATTTATGAAATGAAAAAATTAAAATAATTATGACTGCACAAGTCAAAATTAATGCTTAAATAAAATCAAATTTTCATAAAGATTTTTCCTAGGAATCAAACAATTCAAAAACCTCTTGTATAAATCTTTAAAATGCATTCAAGAAAAAGTACATGTACAACCAAATTAAGACTTCAAGTCTTAAATTTGAATACTTATTGTTTGAGTTTCTATGGATAATTTGTCATAAATCATGATTAGCAGACAATTCTGCTTCTCTCCCCTACATTTGTGGTAATATATAAATTAGCACAAAAATATGACTCATTGTTAGAAAAGTGTCACCGTTACAACTAATAACTTATTTTTGATAAAATCATCATTTATTCATTCAAAACAAATACTCGTGACAAAAGATAAATTATTATTTCTTCAAAATCAAGAGTGAAAATCCCACATGAGTAACTATTTACTCTTTCTTTTATAGTTAATGCTTAGTGCAACAAACAACTATGTAACCAATGACATAGTTAAATACTCATTAATATATATAAACCAACTTTATTTCACAAGTTTCATAATAATTGATCTTATGTCACAATATTCAAAGTTACTTTAAAAATAACTTTCAAAATGATTATTAACAAAATAATAATAAACACAAAAGATTCCTCAATCTACTTCTAATTAAATAGAACGACACCACTATTTAAACCATCATGTTTAAACTTCTCCGGTGTTAATGATTATTTTGACATTGCAAGAATACTACTACCACAATCAAACGAAAAATTATTTACATATAAAATATGTTTTTTCATATAATACATCAAAAGAGATCCATTGATAGCAGCATGGATGTCATAATCACCACCATAAATTAATTGAAAGTTCACAAACTTTTAAATAAAACTCTATATAAATTTCATACATAATAATAATTAAATCAATTAAAAAATAACACATATCACACAATACCCCATAATTTTTTTACGACAACATATAATCCACATCATATAACAGAGAGAAGTTTCATGAACAAATTTATCATGCATACAATACCTTAATTTTAAATTAAAAAAAAATAAAAATCAAGAAACAAACGCTCAACACTATATTTCAAGATTTAAATGTACTCATAACTCATCATTGAAAAATTGCATCTATGCATAAATTACTCATAACTGAAATGAACAAATTACAATTGTGCATTATGTTCAAAAAATTATATAACAAAAATGTTAACATTATGTCATAATCATACCACTAAATCAATTTGAACTGTGAAATGTATAAACATTCCTATTGCAATCAATAATGATAAAATTAATAAAATAATTAGACATGCAAACAAAAAGTGACAGAAGGCAAGACAACGTTTTCCACAAATTCAATGGTGTCAAACTAATGTCTTGTTAAGTCATCACTAATAGACTGATGCATGTGTGAGAATAGAGGAGGAAAATATCTAGTTTGGTTAGAGATATCTAGCTAGTCAGTTAGTAAGTTTGTTAGAGATATCTAGTTAGTTGTAACCACCTGTGCTTGTATATCTATGAGCTCTGCTCATCTATTCATTCAATGAGAATCAATTTATCATTTTCTACATGGTATCAGAGCTCACATAAGCTCAAACGAGCATTGGTTCTTGGTTTCAATGGCTCTTCATCAGTTTCTTCATCTTCTTCAACTGTAATTCCTTCAAACCTACTAACACTTCTCATCTCCAATTTGTCCTCGTTTGTGACAGTGAAGCTCGATGCTTCAAATTTTCTGATTTGGAAGAACCAAATCCAAAATATCTTAAGGGCTACTAGTTTGCTTGGATATGTCGATGGAACAATTCCATGTCCACCAGCAACGATCAAAGGCTCTTCTAGATCTGAAGTTTCTAATCCAGTACGAGTACAGCGGGATCTAATAGATGCACATATGCTCAGTTGTGTTATGGCAACTGTATCCTTTCCGATCTATTCAACTATAATACAGTTTCAACACTATTATGAGATTTCAAATGTTTTGATTAAAAGATTCACCATTCTCTCTCGATCACATATTCATCAACTAAAAAATAAGCTGAATAATGTGTCCAAGAAAGGTGAATCCATGGAAAATTGTTTGAATCACATCAAGGAATTATCAAATCAGTTGGCACTCGCATTTGTTATAGTTGAAGATGAAGATCTTGTGTTAATCACATTGAATGGGTTTCTTGATGAATATGACTCCTTTAAAATTGCTATTAGGGCAAGATCAGAAGGAATTTCAATAGAGGAATTATGTGCTTTGCTTTGTTCCGAATCTATTCATGTTGAACTAAAAAGTCAAAAATTATCACCTATTGAGCAACCTAATGTTGCTTTCTCTACTGCTCGAGGCTCAAGGTCTGGTTCTTCTTGATATTCTTGAGGTCAAGTTTCTCATTCACAAGGTCAATATTTTTCTATAGGAGGTCGAGGAGGTCGATTTTCTTACCAATCTTGCAACCATGGTAGATCTTTTTCTAGAGGTAGAGGACGTACTGGTTCAGTTTGTCAAATTTGTGGTGGCTTTGGCCACATAGCTTTTGATTGTTGGCATCGGTTGGATGCACGGTATCAACCACATTTTCAATCTTCTTCCCAGTCTATGTCTAACTCTAAAGACTTTGTTGCTTCTTCTTCTCTTCCAAATCAGTCTCCCTCTCACTCCTCTTCCACTTACTCTTCCATGCCTTGGTACCTGGATTTGGCTGTTACAGACCATATGACAAATGATTTGAACAATTTAAGTCTCTATCAACCCTATCCTGGCACTGATCGTATTACTCTTGGAAATGGACAATTTGTTCATACCCCTCACACTGGTCAAGGTATTTTGCCCACTCCTTATTTCTCTTTTTGTCTTAATAATATCTTGCACTCTCTTACTATTTCTTCTAATCTTCTCTCAGTTCATCAACTTGCTAAAGACAATAATTGCAACATTATTTTTGAAGGTTCTACTTTTCTGATTCAAGACAAGCAATCGAAGAGAATTCTTCACAAGGGTTCTAACACTAATGGCTTGTATCATTTTCAATCTCATATGCATTCATCTACTGTGCCACAAGCTCATTTTCATGCTTTGAATAAAGCTGTCTCTGCAGAAGTGTGGCATCATAGATTAGGCCATCCTTCTTCTCAGAAATTTACTTTTCAAAAGAAGCATTTTTCTTTTACAAATCATAAGAATGATACTCTTGCTTCTTGTTCAGATTGTTGTGTTTCTAAAAGCCATAGATTGCTATTTCAATTATCAAATTCCACTGTTAAACAACCCTTGTCCTTAATTCACAGTGATGTTTGGGGTCTCTTTAATAAATCTACATATGGTTTCAAGCTTTATGTAATTTTTGTGGATGACTTTAGCAGATTCACTTGGCTATATCTTTTAGCCTACAAAAGTGAGGTTTTTGCTAAATTTGTTGAATTCAAATCTTATGTTGAGAAGCAATTTTCCACATCTCTTCAAGTTCTTCGCACTGATGGTGGTACTGAATATTTCAATAATAAAATGAAACCCTTTCTCTTAAATAATGGGATTGTTCATCAACATTCATGTCCATAGTACCTGACCTCAAAATGGTGTGGCTGAGCGCAAGCATATACACGTTATTGACACCTCCATTGCTTTAATTCATCATGCCTCTCTTCCACTACATTTTTGGTTTGATGCTGTTATTATTGCTACCTTTCTTGTTAACAGAATGCCATCTTCTATTCTTGCTAATAAGTCTCCTTATAAGGTGCTTTTTCACTCTATACTGGATTATTCTTTCTTTAGAGTGTTTGGTTGTCAATGCTTTCCTTGGCTTCGACCAAATACTTCATCTAAGCTTCATCCTAAATCAGTTTCTTGCTTGTTTTTGGGTTATCATCCATTTGCTAAGGTCTATCGATGTTCTGATCCTAAATCTGGTAAGCTTTATCTGTCTGGGTATATGATTTTTCATGAACTTATTTTCCCTTTTTCCTTTTCTTCTGTTTCTTCTTCTCTAACTGCTTTGTCACAACTTTCCTCTTTGGGAGATATTCAGTCTTTCTTTTGGACCTCTCCACAAATCCATCAGTCCATACCTTGCCTTACAGATACAGCTCCTATTGCCCCAGCTACAGGTCTCTCTTCTCAGTCACAACTTTTAACTCAGTCTATTGCTTAGCCTGAGATTCCAGTTTAGCCAAATACTACTTCTCTGCCTTGTCCTGCTTTTCTAACTCAATCACAGCCTACTCAGTCTATTTTTCCATCTTCAATTGCTCTGCTTGGTTCTCTAGCTCCTCTCTACACTGCTGCCCTACCCTGCTCTACATTTGTTTTGTCTCCATCTGTTCAGCCTCTTGCTGCAGTAGTGCCTTCTGCTGTTGTGTCTGGAACTCTGCCATCTACTATTATGTCTTCCTCTGTTCAAGTTCCAACTGCAACCCTGTCATCTGCTCAACCTCCAGCTACATTTCAGCCTCTAGATGCACTTCTATCCTCTACCCAGCTTATGTCCGCTACCTTTAATATCTAACAGTCCCCCACAACTCCATATGTATCCTATTCACTCCATACACATTAACCTTTCTACTTTGCCTCCATCTTCTTCTACTAATATTCATCCTATGATCACTCAATCAAAATCCTCTGCTCATTCTACTTCTCTCAGTATTTCTTCCTCTTTATATACTGATTTTGAACCTTCCACCTATACAGCAGCTCTTACCTCTCATGTTTAGTTTAAGGCTATGGAAGAAGAGTTTAGGGCTTTACAAAAGCAACACACCTGGTCCTTAGTGCCCTTACCTTCCCATAAAAATCAATTTGGGTGTAAATGGGTGTTTAAGATCAAACGCAACTCTGATGGCTCGATTGCTTGCTATAAGGCTCGCCTTGTTGCTAAAGGCTACCTCCAACTAGAGGGCATTGATTTTTAGGAGACTTTCAGTCTCATTGCCAAGCTTCCTACTATCCAAATTATTCTTTGTCTTGCCTTGCATCATCACTGGCCACTCAAACAATTGGATATATCCAATGCTTTCCTTCATGGCAATCTTGAAGAAGAGGTGTTCATAACCCAACCACCTGGTTTTGTTGATTTTTCCTATCCTACTCATGTGTGCAAGCTTCATAAGTCTTTGTATGGGCTTAAGCAAGCCCCTCATACTTGGTATTCAACATTTTCTACCTTCTTACTCTCTCAAGGTTTTCATAATAGTCATTGTGATTTCTCTCTTTTCATTCACAAAACACCCTCTTCCATTATCATTTTAGTGGTCTATGTTGATGATATATTACTAACTGGCAGTGATCCCTCTCATATTCACTTCTTAGTTACTCAAATGCATCTTGCTTTCTCTATGAAAGAAATAGGCAATTTGTCCTATTTTCTTGGGATCTCTGTTCAAGCCTCTGCTACTTATTATTTCCTTTCTCAACAAAAGTATGCTCAGGAAATTATTCACAAAGCTGGGTTGGATGATTGTAAGCCTTGCCCGTCTCTCATTTCTATTAAGCCTAGTTTGTCTCCTTCTGATGATCTTCAATTTTCTAATCCTTTTCTCTATCGTACTCTTGTTGGGGCTTTGCAATACTTGACCATCACTCGTCCTGATCTCTTTTTGGTTGTCAATCAAGCTTGTCAACACATGCGTGCCCCTACTAATGGTGATTTCTATGCTGTTAAACGTTTGATTCAGTTTGTTAAGGGCACTCTCACTCATTGTTTGACATATACACCTAGCATCTTTGATGTTTATGGCTTTTCTGATTCTAACTGGGCTGGAGATACTGTTGATCGCAAGTCCACCTTTGGCTATTGCATATTTTTGGGCTCTAATCTTGTTTCTTGGTCTGCTAAGAAACATGCCACTGTCTCTCGTTCCTCGGCCGCGGCTGAATATAGAGCTTTAGCTCATGCTACTATTGAAATTAGTTGGCTTCGCATGTTACTTGGTGATTTGTTTGTCTTCCCCTACTTTACCTGTGCTCTGGTGTGATGATCTTTATGCTCTTGCTTTGGCATCCAATCCCGTGTTTCACTCTCGTTCCAAGCACATTGAAGTTGATTGCCATTTCGTTCATGAACAAGTGCTTGCTAAACATCTTTCTCTTCACTATGTTCCCACCATTGATCAATTGGCCGATATTTTCACCAAACCGTTGTCTGTCTCCCACTTTTAGTATATTAAGGACAAACTCATGGTGTCTTCCCCTATGAGTTTGCAGGGGAATGTTAAGTTATCACTAACAGACTAATGCATGTGTGGGAATAGAGGAGGAAAATATCTAGTTTGGTTGGAGATATCTAGTTAGTCAGTTATAGTAAGTTTGTCAGAGATATCTAGTTAGTTGTAACCACCTATGCTTGTATATCTATGAGCTCTGCTCATCTATTCATTCAATGAGAATCAATTTATCATTTTCTACATGTCTAAATAAAACTCAAAATTCATAAATGAGTAACCATTAGAGTGAAATACACAACAGATTAATCATAATACAGAACAAGCATTCTGTAACTAACCAAATCAAAAAAATACAGGATAGAATTTTGTATATACATATGCAACAAAATTCGAAAAAGAAAACTAACAATATGTATTTTCTTAAAAACATTATTATTCCTTAAATAAAGTTAATTGATGTTGCATACTTACTGTGGGAGGCAACAAATGGGTCAACATAAACGCATGTCTGGAATTCCTGGGCTGACAGTAGGAAGGCAACCCCACAAGCATGGCGGAAAGTCAACCCAGGATAGTTTGAGTCTGGCCTGATAGCCCAGATCCAGACTAGGCTATGGAAGTTCTAGGACAGAAAAGAGACAGAAGAAAGCGCGCCCAAGAAGGGCGTAGACCTAGTCAACCAACATCCCTATATTTTAAGCTTAACCAACTCATAAAAATCTACACCTGGTGGAGTGCAATCCCAAAAGAAAAGGGGGCTGGCGTGAGGAGTGGGGAAAAGCTTAACAGCCAGCAATGGATAGTAAGAGCAAGCAATAAAAAGGGAAGCCAACAACATAATGGAGGTATGAAAACACTTCTACCTGAACCTCACTAATATAATCTTGCTCCTATGTCTAATTTTGTCACTGACTTAGGCATCGGAGGGTCCCCAGGCTGCTTAAGCCAACCCCCTTACCTTTATCTGAGTGTTTTTCAGGTCAGGAACCGAGTTATCTCCACCGTGTCACCACCACAGCCTAAGTGGTCTGATTTTTGCCCACCATAATTTGGCACTGTCTGTGGAAATTCTACAGCCAAAAGCTTAGCTCCACTTGCCAAAATTCCAGATTATCTATGGTGGTGGAAGACACCAACCTATTTGCTGAGGTTGAACATGATGGGAAGCTCTCTCCAAGCCAATGAAGTTGCCCTTTGAATGTCGGAACATCTCACAAACGATACGAACAAGAAGAGAGAAACCTGCTTGCCATTGAAAACTTAGAGAGCAACCATTGGGCGCAAGAGCTGGCTAGCCCTGATCGAACTATATGCGCCATAAGCCAGCAACTTAAAGAACTTGCCGACCAAGCCAGTGCCCTGAAACAAGACTAGAATCAACCGCTGTTGCCTCAAGAGCAAAATGGGGGATACTCGCACCCCTCAAGAAGGAGACAGTCACAATGATCTAAGGGATGGACGCAGACTGAGGCAAATCAGAGACCTACACTAACCCATAGGGTTAGCAAAACCAGTCACATGGCAAGTAGTCTGCCCTAATCTGAGGGGCACCACTAGACCTCATCCTAACGGAAGGAATATCAAATAGAGGATTACGCCTATTTAGATGATGTAAGATCATTTCTGCACAAAAAGGAAGTGGCACGAGGGAAACACCTAAGGAGGTCAGGTCTAACCCAGAGTTCTGACTTCCCTATAGATCACATAAGGGCATTTATTAACACCCAGAGATGGGAGATGTTAGCCCAGGTTCAGACCAGACAACGCTCTAGGTTAGTCATGAAAATATCAAAATAGAACAATCCACGGGGCAAGCCCGACTGCAAGGCCATTAGTGGTAAGATTACCGTCCACCAGGCTCCACGGAAGATGAACACACGACGAACTAAAGAAGTTACACAACTAGACCCTAAGATTCAAAGTCCTGTTCAAAAATAGATGGAAGGGATTTCTTTTAAAGCAACCAATTGGAAACCAATCTTACTAATGTCACCATTCACCAAGAGGATTTCCACAACACAACCACCAAAGAAGTTCGGTATTGTAGACACCCCATTTTTGACCGCCCTCAAGAGTTGGATGTTCTTGCAGGTACATCCGATGATGAGTTTGATTGCTTGTTGAGTGCTCAAAGTCCGCAGCGAAATGCCACAGGTTTGAGGTTTCCAAACCCTGCATCCATTCTGTCTTATCTTTGGACCATTTTTAGGTCTTTTCAGAATGTTGTTGTTGATGGCCTGCCGGCCATCCTTGGGCCCTGCCGGCCATGGTTCTTGGCCTACCGGCCATTGATGTGCCCTACCGGCCATCAATGAGCCCTTGCCAGCCATCACTGATGGCCGGCTGGCCACCAGTGCATCAGTAGATATTTTCTGATATTTTATGCCAGCTGTTTGCACAGATTGAGGCATCTTCCAACACGTGTGTGGTTGGATCTTTATGAGGGGATTTTGCATTCTCTATATATAGAAGCCTTCTCTTGCATATGGAGGGGTTAGAAAATTTTGAAGACAAAAATTCTCTCTCTAGAATTCTCTCTCTTGATATTTTGTGCCTTATAGCCTAAATTCTCTACACTCTTGCGTATGAACCTTTGATCAAACTTGATCACCATTGAGTTGAGGCTACTTGAGACCCTCTTTGAGCTTTAGAAGAGGATATTGGCTTGGTTTGGCTTCATTTTGGTGCCTAAATTGTATCTTGTCTTCAAGAGGTAGAATACTTGTGTTTTAAGCTTAATTTAAATACTTGTTTTACCATATTTTCATACTATTTTGAGGCTGGTTTTGACCCCAAAAAATCTCTGTTTTCATGGTCTAAAAATGGTGGTTTGAGGTTTGATTGGAGTTAGGGGTAGTCCACCCTTCTTGTTGCTTGATTATTAAGTTGTTGTGCCATCTTTCAAAGCTTTTAAATCAACCTTTTTGGCACTTTTAACCACTGAAATTCAGAGTTATTTCAGTGGAAAAAACTTGGTTTTGAAGTCCAAAATAGGAGGGGTTAGCCTCCCTCCTTGTGTCTTGTTTGCAAGCCTAGATAGCTTAACATGTGAGCATGATTTTCTAGCATTTTGTACCTTAATCTCAGCACATTTTTGCTACTATTTTGACTGGTTTTAACTCTATTTTGGGCTTCTTGGAGCACTTGAGGCTTGCTTTGCATGCTTGTAGTGCAATTGTGCTTAATAGTTTAGCTTGTGCTATGTTTTGGTCTCTTAATCTAGCTATTTTTAGCTTACTTCAAACATGTTTTAGGACTCCTCTTAGGTTGTTTTAGGACTATTTTGAAGTGTTTGTACCTTGTGAGCTTTGTATTGCATGCCTATAGTGTAGTGATCTTCACTAGTTTGGTGTTTTCGACTTTTAAACATGATTTGCATGAGTTGTTTGCATGTTGAAGTGTCATTTTGCATGCAATTTCAGCACATATAATATTTGCAACCTTCCTCATTTCATCATTTTTTTCATTTGCTTTGAGGGTTGGTTAGCCTTAAGGTTGTGTTTAAGCTTGAGATTGAGATTTGTGCTTAATGGTTTTAATCCTCTTTTGAGGGTTTCTACTAACCAAAGGCATGATCTCTCTCTTGCCTTAAGTCATCCCTTAGTTGACACCTCTCTCATTAGAGGACACTCACCTTGGACTAAATCAATTAAAGAATGAGTTGGTAATTAAAATGAGTAAACAAAAGTGATGAGTAAAACTTGAGCGAGATAAGCATGTTGTGTTGCATTGCATGTGTTCAATTGGACGTTATATTGAACATAAGGAAGATTGGAGCATTTCATACTCAAAGTGATAAAATGAGCCAATCTCCTTGGTCTCCATTGCCTTTGATCACTTATGATGAGGTAGTGGTCTTGAGTCTTGTTTTTTATATGCAATGAAATTGTACTCCTTGGTTCATTGGCCATCATGCATTGAAAATGCTTGGTTGGTGGTTTTAGATCCAAATGTGCCACTCCTTTGAGGATTTGAGATGATAAGGAGAGGCACAGTACAAATAAACCCCTGGAAAAACCTTCATTTTCCTCTGTTTGTGCTTTGTTGCAATGTGGTGACTCAGAGCACTAGTGGCTGGCAGTGGCTCACTCTTGGCCAGCAAGGCATATTTTTGGCTGGCAGGGGACCGGCAGCAACCTCCCATGGCCGGCAGGCCACTGGTGTAATCCTCAGTATTGATTTGGTAAGTTGGAGCAAAAAGTTTTTGAAGTGTACTCAACCCTGCAAACAGAGCCTCTCGGGAGCAAAACGAAAGGCTTTTCGGGGGCGAAAACCAAATGCATGCATCCTCCACTTCCCGAAGTAGAGCTGTGGCAGTGTAGTTTAGATATTTCGCATGATTAGTTTATGTACATTTGTGTTGTAATTTAATTAATTAGTTGCTAATTAATTAAGTGTTGTAATAATTAGTAGTTTGCTAGTTATTCATTTGATTTGTAATAATTAGTCTAATTAGCTTAATTAGATTAGTTTGATTAGCTTAGCTTAGCTCTTATTTATTTGGACCCTCCTTCGTGAGGGCACAATGTTGTAATAAGTGTGCGTGTGTGTGTGTGTGTGCATGTCTTCCAACCCTACGTCTTTCTCCCTTTTATTTAACCGCTTTCGATGGTTAGATTAGGGATCATATTTCGATTAGCATACCTTATGCTCACATGTTTGCATCATTCATTCGTATTGCATGCACCGAGGCTCGGCGCATAATTTAAACTGCATTGCAATTTCAATACACTTCTTTGAATACATGTTTAAAAGCATGTTGTTCAAATTGCTTCGTATGCCATATTAGTAGCCGAGCCTATTTAGTTGCATTATTGCATGTGTTGCATTAGGCATCTTGTATAGTTAGGATCATGCATTTTTCTAACTAGTTTTTGTTTTGGCTTGGAGTACTTGGTAAGCTTTTACGCTTTAGCATACTTGTATGAGCGTGATTTCCATATTGCCATGATGCTATTTGCTTAAATGCTAAACTGCTTGAATGCTTGTGGATGAAGGCTTGTTGTTTGAATTGGAACGATTCGATGAATGTGAGTTTTAAGCCTACTTGAGGTGGCAAATCCGCATTTTTTTAAGCCCACTTGAGGGTGGCACATTCAAGCCATTTTTGAAAGCAAACATGAGTTGAGTTGTTCCAATTCTTGCCTTTAGTCTATACTTGCTTGTGTGTGTCACATAGTAAAGTTAGCTAATAACCGGAATAAGAACACATGAGGTTTATAAAACAACATATCATGATTAGTAGAGGCCGATCTTTAATCAGGCGAGCGGGGGTGCTCATTTCAGGACCTTCCCCTCTCGTACCCAAGTTCCTGAGCCGAGGCAACTTTGGTAATGACGGACACGTGGCCTTTGGCATGAGTTAGGGTTTCCTAAATTTCCCCAAGACAAAATATTTAGGTCGCGACTCTGTAATCTGGCAAAGCAGTCCAGTTTTGGCATTATTTGATTCAAAATTGATTTTCCAAAATGATTTGCCGGATTGGACTGTTTGGCGTTTATCAGTTTCATATTGCACTTGTGAGACTAGATTAAGAACCGCAGGTAGAGTCCGAACTGTGAGGCCTTTCTTTTTAACCCTTTCCGAAAGGCGGGGGGCACGAAAAAAGGCGAGCCCACAGGTATCCCAAAGTTTGAACTCTATGATGGGAGATTAGATCCTTTAGACCACCTGCACCATCACCGTCATGCCATGGCCCTCTGGAATGAGAACGAGGCACTTATGTGCTAAATCTTCGCTTCCAGTCTGGACAGAACAACCTACGCTTGGTATGACAAGCTCCAGGTGGGAACCATTGACAGTTGGAAACAGCTGGTAGATAAGTTTACTAAATGATTCATAGCAAATAGTAAAAGGGCATAGGGACTAGACACACTCATGGCACTAAAGAAGACAGAGGATTAGACCATTAAGCAGAGTGCCCAAGTTTATTAGGAAACTTTTCATGAGATAGAGGAGGACTGCTTAGACAATGTGGCAATCTCAACTTTCAAACAGGGACTCCAACCAGAGGACAAGCTATGGCAATCATTAACCAAGACCCTGCCCAAAACTGTCGTGGACTCAAGATTGATCGATACAGTAAGCTTGAGAAAGACCAGAAGTCTACAAGACATGGTAGCACACAGAAGACCAATGCTCCACGCAAGGAGGCAAAGGAGGCTAAAAACCAGACCATTAAAAAGAAGGACATAGATTACGTACTCAAACTGTGTTCAGACTCCCGATTTGGAAAATACTTCCAGAGATTAAAAATAAGCCTTGGTTCAAATGGCTAGCCAAAATAAAGGAAGATCCAAAGGGATGAAACCAAAGGACGAAGTGCGCCTACCACAATATTATAGGGCACATGACGGAAGACTGCTTTTCATTCAAGCGATATCTCGATGAGATGGCAGCCGCTGGGCATCTGAATGAATTCTTGGGAGAACAACAATGGAATAGGTAAATAATCAACATGAATGGATGATGCGATAGCAGAGCACCCAAGGAGAGTGATCTATGTCATCCATGGAGTCACTCACCCAGATAGAGTAGCACAAGCCAGGAGAGAAATCCAGAAAACAGCATATCTTAGGGAGGTTTACAAAGTAGAGTATTCTTTGGGAAGCAAAAGGCCAAGGATTGAGGCCAACCCCAAAGGCCCAGTCATTTCCTTGTTTGAAGAAGGCATACAAGGACTGGTTTAGCCCCACTCAGAAGCTATGATTATTAAATTGGACATTGATGGATTCGGAGTGGAGAGAATTTTGGTTAATAAAGGCAGCACAACCGAGATCATGTATTATAAACTATACCAAAGCCTGGGCCTCACGGATCAAGATCTCAAGAGGGTGGACTCGCTATTGCTAGAATTTAACTTTAACCCGATCTGGCAGGTTGAAGAGTTCACGCTACCAGTCAGGACAGGATCTGTACGCCTTGAAGTATGCTTTCTGGTCGTGGATGTGCCTTCACCATACAATGCTATTATGGGTAGACTGTGGCGGCACCAGCTTAAAGTAGTTCCCTCTAAAATTCACCAAGCCCTAAAATTTCTTAATAAAGGGGGAAGCATTGAAACCATTTGAGGAGACCAAGTATCTCCACTACGTTGTTTAATGCTCATCTTGGGGTAGAAAGAAGTTAAGCTAGCTAAGAAACGAGTATGCTCAGTCAAAATTTTAGACTCAAAAGTTTTGTGGGCGATTGGAAAGGATCTAGAGGAGCGCAAGATAGAAGAACTCCTTAAAATTCAAATATCACCCGACAATCCGGAAAGGTACTTCCTGCTCGAATCTTCTCTATCTGAGCAGGATAAAAAACTCATTTTTAAGTTTTCAATGGATAATCTTGAGGTTTTCACCTGGACACCCTATGAGATGCCAGCTCTGGACATGCTAGAATGAGTTTTCTGGACGCCTATAGGGCCTATCACCAAATAGCAATGAATGAGCTAGACTAGGAAAAAGTTGCTTTTATAACTCCATGAGGGTTGTATTGCTATAGAGTGATGCCTTTTGGGCTAAAAAAATGCTAGAACCACTTACCAACAACTAGTTGCCACCATGTTTTTTGACCAGATAGGAAAAACCATAGAAATTTATATTGATGATATGATTGTCAAAAGCAGGCTAGAAACTAACCATTTAAAAGACCTGGAGACCAAATTTAATATCCTCAAAACCTACAAATTGAAGTTAAATGCTGCTAAATGTGCTTTTGGTGTTGAGTTAGGCAACTTTTTGGGCTATTTAGTGACAAGAAGGGGGATCGAAGCAAACCCTCAGCAAGTGAAAGCCATCTTCAACTTATAGCCCTCTCACAAGCTCAAAGAAGTGCAGAAGTTGACATGGATGGTAGGGGCACTTAACCGCTTCATAAGCCGCTCTTTAGATAAATGTAAACCCTTCTTTTAGTTCCTCAAGAAGAGAGGAGGAGTGGACTAGAATAAACAGTGTGATCAAGCGCTAGAGGAATTAAAATGGTACCTTCTTCACCTTTTCTGCTCTTGACCCCTTAACTAGGTGAAAGGCTGTACCTATAGCAGTGTCAGGGCATGTGGTGAGCTTAGTCTAGGTCATAAATATGGAAAACCCCTAGCTTCCAGTCTACTACATCAACAAAACCCTAAAAAGAACATAAACAAGGTATTTGACCCTGGAAAAATTAGCCCTGGCCTTAATGACTGCAGCCAGGAAACTTGTACATTACTTCCAAGGTCACCTTATCACAGTGCTAACTTAGCATCCTTTGCGTAGCCTTTTTCACAAAGCTAATTTTTCTAGACAGATTACTAAGCGGGCCGTGGAGTTGGGGGAATTCTACGCAGTTTTTCAGCATAAAATTGCCATCAAAGCCTAAGTCCAAGCTGACTTCGTTGTAGAATTCTCAATTAAACAGCCTCAACAGAGTTCTACAATTGATGTGTTACCAGCGGTAGAGTTAGGGGGCAACAGGGTGCAATCCATGAGGTATAAAGGCTAGAATTGGCATTATCACAGCAGTCCAGTACCACACAAACTGGGTAAAAAGCTCAGTCAGAACAGGGCAATGATTCAATATGGAAGTTGTACTTCGGTGACATGGACAACTAGAAACTCTTTGTGAATGGTGCATCAAACCTAAAAGGAGCAAGAGCTAGTATGGCCTTGCTCTCCTCTGAGGGCATTCTCCACGAATAGGCAATTTGTTTAGGGTTCAAAGCTTCGAATAATAAAGCAAAATATGTGGCCTTGCTCGTAGGATTATAGGTTGCAAAAATCCTCAACACTGACGACCTCACAGTATACTGTGATTCTCAGCCAGTGGTCAACCAACTTACTAGAGAATATGCCACCAGGGACGAAAGGAAGAAAGCCATTTTACACAAAGTCTAGGACATGGTAAAATACTTTCAAAAATTTAGGATTGTCCAGATAGGCAGGGACCAAAACTCCTACGCAGACGCTTTGGCCACCCTTGTTTCAATAGTAGAAAAAATAGAGGCCAAAACCATTATAATTGAATTCTTACCTTAGTCCAGTATTTCGCCAGATGCAGAGCAAGGCATACAACCAATCTTATGCACTAGTCATGGCCCAAGCTGGATGGATCCAATCATCAAGTACATCAGGGATGGAGTACTCCTAGAAGATAGGAAATAAGCCAATAAAGTCAAGAGAAAAGCACCCATATTCTGGATCTTAGAAAAATGAGTCCTGTACAAAAAGTCCTTCACAGATCCATACCTATTCTGCATCCACCCAACCTTTGTTGATAACATCCTATATCAATTACATGAAGGAATCTGTGGAATGCATATTGGGGGGGCGGTCTTTGATAGAACGTGTAATCACTCAGGGCTATTGGTGGCCATTCATGCACAAGGATGGCTAGGCGTACGTCAAAAAATGCGACAAGTGCTAGTGTTTTTCTCCTCTGATTCACTAGCCAGCGGTAGACCTTTACCCACTAACTAGGCTTTGGCCCTTTGCCTAGTGGGGCATGGATTTGATCGGCCCACTTCCAAAGGCCAGATGAGGTAAAAATTTTCTGTTGGTAACAATGGACTATTTCACTAAATGAGTGGAAGTTGAGCCACTGATCACAATCAAATACAAGGATGTTTAATAATTTTGCTTGGTGTAGCATCATAGCCAGGTTTGGTATCCAACATGCATTCATTTTTGATAATGGTACGCAATTTGATTGCACCCTCTTTAAAAATTACTACTCAGAATTGGGGATACATTTTTTTTTTCTCAACCCCTTTTATCCTCAAAGCAATGGACAGATAGAAACCTCTAACAAGACTATGCTGGATGGAATGGAGAAACACTTAGAATGGCTAAAAGAAAGGTGGGTTGATGAACTGCTTAACGTTCTCTGGGCTTATCGTGCAACACCTAGAAGGGCAACAGGAGAGACACCCTATGCCCTGGCCTTTGGAACTAAAGCCGTTATCCTATTAGAAGTTGGATTGCCCCACAATGCGATTAGAAATTTTTGAAGAGTTATAGAATGAATAAGCGCTGGCACACAGTCTGGATTTAATTGAAGAAATGAGAGCAATAACCGTGGTTAGGTTGGCAAATTACCAAAAACAGCTCTCAAAAGGGTACACCAAGAAGGTTCACCTCAGGGAATTCTAACCATGAGATCTGATGTTGCGAAGAGTTCTGGGTAGTCAGAAGAATCTAAAGTTAGGGCCTAACTGGGAGGGCCCATATAATGTCATTTCAGTAGGTGGAAGTGGGGCTTATCATTTGGAGGATATGGATGGCAAGGTTGTACCTCGTCCTTAGAACACTGCAAACGTTATGATTTATTTTTATTAAGTATCTGTTTTAGAAATAGCATATAAATACACAATTTCTGTGAGATTTTTTCTGTTGGTTCTTTGCTTAAGTACAATTTGTAACAATTGCTTGAGTACAAGAACAAGTGGCAATCTAGCACAGGATACAATCCTGTCTTGGCTCGCATCAATGTTCTTGTATGAACACAAGTTGTTCAAGACTCTTACGGATGGTCATTCTCCAAGCTACATGCCTATTCAGGAGTGTAGTAAGGATTCTGAGTTAGAAAAATAGAACAATCCTGCTCAGGATTAAGGTCCTTGGGACTAATAAAAAAAAAAAAAAAATTAGCCTAGGAAAAGGTAACTTCCCTTCTCAGGAATGTAGCATGGTTTTTGAACAAGAAAGGTAGGCAAATCTTGTTCAGAATTGTGATTCCTTGGACTTGAAGGGCCTTTTCACAAAAGTTTTCCTACATCCAAGAAAGAAGATCCTCTTATATATGGGGGGTAGTTGAAAATTTTACCTAGTCAAAATTTTACTTGGTCAAGTATTTCAAAAATTTTGACAACATTACAATTCTGCCTTAGTCAAATTTCTTCAAATTTAGCACTCTACCAATTTCCTCTAGCTTGGTTGCCTTTATTGTCAAAACCATCCAAGCAAGGGGACAAACAGGGTGCCTTACACACCCATCTCAACCTAGATTTTTTTGTTTTTTTTTTTCCCAGAAAAGTACTTAATCGTTAGATAAAAATCAAACACAAAAGCCTTCTGTTTGCGATTACATCACAAAAACTGGACCATACAAGAGTTTCTAGGCCACACGCAGGAAAAAAAAATAGAAAACAAAATCAAAAGGCAAGTTTTTTAATCCTTTTTCACAGCAAGGGTCTGGGTAGCGCCAACTTCAGTAGATCCAAAAGAAATAGTTCCAACATCCCCACCTTCAGTATGGGCATGAGTTTCTATGGCAGGAAGAACATATGAATCATTAAAAGAAGTCTTTTCTTGAGACTTAGGGGCAGGAAGTTCATCCTCATCAGTAGGAGCGCTCACATTCTAGGCACTTGCTCAGAGCCCTTCTTAGAGCCTTTCTTCACTTCCTCCTTAGGATCTTCCTCAGAGCCCTTCTCTTCAGCTTCCTCTACCGGTGGTGAATCTTTCTTCCAGGGTAGAATTGGGTCAGAATACTGGGAAGAATTAGGAGTAATCCTAGTCTTAGCCAAGGAAACCTTCCAGTCGTCAATAAACAAGTCATCCTGAAGCTTATAGATTTGTTGCAGATACTTCTCGTTGATACCCTTGTGGTATTTATCCAGCTTCTTCTTCTTTTCCTTCTTCAACGTTTCATTCGCAGTAAGAGCAGAGGCCAGACTCTCTTGGGACTCTTTTAGTTGGATCTTGGCCAGTTGGACTACATTTTCAGCAAGATCTTTCTTAGCGGTGAGCTTCAAATTCTAGTTAGACATCAACTTCAGTCTCCTCTCCATATCAGTGGCTAGTTTTAGAACACCAGAGGCCTTGACATATTCAATGCAGGCCTCAGGCTTGTAAGAATCCATCCTGGCTAAACTTTCATGGCAAACCTGGATGGCCTATAGAAGAGAAAAGTGATTAAACACTCATAATGCAAGGAATAGAGAAAGTCTAAGCACAAAAAAGCTTACCTTTATAGTGCTGACTATGCCAGTACAAATCAGAGAAGCATCATCCAAAGGTTGGAGGGAGGCCATATCCTTAGGTAGGGTAAACCATTTGCTGAGCTGAAAGCCCAGTTCAGGAACCTTCATTAAGCTGTCATTATTGGACATATAATGGCGATTGAGGAGCATTATTTGAGGCCTGGACTAATCTTCAAGAACCTCATAAGACACAGTCTTACTACCCTCTTGTGTCTTGGGACGTTTTGCAACAAGATCATCAGGGTCAATAGCAACAGTTGTAAGAGGGGTAAATCATTTGATTTCACAGATTCAGGGGTCATGGACTCACAAGCACCGGAACTAGCACCGGCTGTAGGAGTAGCGGTAGCAGAAGCACAGCTCCTACGTCCTGTTTCACCTTTAAGAGTTTAGTTCCTTTCTGCAGTTTCCTCTTCTTCTTGATTGAAGGAGGGGTGATAGTGGTTTTTGCCGTCCTTGAAGAACGCCGCACAAGGGCAACAACCAAATTCTCAACCTTTACATCCATAGATGGGTCAATAAGATTGATGACAGAATAAGAAGTTCTTTTGACAGGGCCACTAGTGGAGCTTTCCTATTGTTCTGAAAAAGCTTAGGATGATTGTTTTTCATCTTTTAGATAGGAGGTAGAGGATTCAAAACCCAAAAGTTTGGGAGCATACTTCTTCTCTTTAGGAAGGTTCTAGATTTTCTCTAATTGCTCCTTACGAACAACATATTTACGAAGGTGCTTAACCACGTTGGTGTGGGGATCTGGCAGAAAGAGAATGAATAGTTAAAAAAACAAGTCAGCCATACAAATTCAAAGGAAAAATAAGAAATATAGAATACAAAGGACTTGCTCTTCCGAAGGTTCTTAGTACAGGCCAGGTATGAAAGAACTCTCAAATTCCCAATTCCTAGAAATTGTCATAATATCCTCCTCTACGTCCTTGTTGGTTTCAGGAAGAAGGGTGATGAGTCTCTTTGAGGCATTTTTTGGCCTTAGATAATGCTTAAGGTTCTCAGTTGGGGCGTTGGCATTGTAGGTTGTAAGAACTTAAACAGACAGAATCTTCATCTGACCAAGTTGGGTAATCTAGGTACAGTTTAACTCAAAAACCCCATTCATAACTCCTTAAATGTTGGCAAAAAGTTGAATAGGGGCAAGGGACCAAGAGCACATGCACTCCCTCAAAAGTGGGTTTAGGGGAGACCTTACTCCTCCATCAGTAATGGTGACAACCTTGAGGGTGGCCCAGACTACACCTACATGCCTCTTGTAGTCTGGGCCACCCTCAAGCGAACATGGACATCCTCTGGAATGCCAAATCGCTCGAGAAAGAGGACCAAGGAGGAAGGGGATTCTAGAAGGACACGATACTTGCCCCTAAGACTAGAAAAAAGAATGAAAATCAAGAAATGAGAGAGAAAGAGGGGGACTTATAGACAAGAAAGGGGAGATCAGAATGAAAGATTACCTAACTAAAAGCGCTATGGCAGAGATCTTCTCTCTCATTATTCTCTAGAAAGAACTAGCAAATATTAAAGAAAGAATGACTATGGTAGGAAATTTACAATGCCAGAAATAATTTTGAACGGACATGTCCGTCATTTCATATGACATACGTAATAGTTTGGAGCTTATGGCATGACGCCACGTGTCCTGGGACAGAGGCTGTGTGACAAGCGAAGGGACATTTCGCTGTTTGAAAGTTAGAATGATAAGTAGAAGGCCCTAGGATCACGGGAAAAAAACTCTCGCCATTGTAATTAAAACTTTGACTCCTTTTTCAACTCAGAAAGAAAAAGAAACCAGAGTTGAGGGCAATTGTGGGAAGCAAAAAATGAGTAACATAAATGCAGTATTAGAATTCCTAGGCTGATAGCAGGAAGGCAGCCCCACCAGCAAGACAGAAAGTCAGCCCAAGGTAATTTGAGTTTGGCCTAATAGCCTAGGTCCAGACTAGGCCAGGGAAGTTTTAAGACAGAAAATAGGCAGAAGGAAGCGCGCCCAAGAAAGGTGCAGACCCAGTCAACCCACATTTCTATATTTTAGGCCCAATCAACTCCTAGAAATTCGCACCTGGTGGAGCGTAATCCCTAAGGAAAAGGGGCTGACCTGAGGAGTGGGGAAAAGCCTAACAGCCAGCAACAGATAGTAGGAGCAAGCTATAAAAGGAGAAGTCAACAATATAATAGAGGTATGAAAACACTTCTACTTGAACCTCACTAGTATAATCCTTCACCTCTATCTAATTTTGTTAGTGACTTAGGCATCAGAGGGTCCCTAGGTTGCTCCAACCACCCCCTTACCTTCATTTGAGTGTTTTTCAGGTCAAGAACCGAGTTATCTCCGTCGTGTCACTGCCGCAGCCTAAGTGGTTCAATTTTTACCCACCACACTTACCCAATAAGACTTAATGCTCATAATCAAAATGATAACGTTAGTCTCAATGTTCTAGAAAACCAAATGAATATCTTATTCTTATAATATATAAATCAATATCCATATCAAGGAAGAACCCACACAGAGAAGGAGCATAGATGAAATGTGCACATAACCGACACGGATTGTGATAGGAAGTGAAAAATAGATTTAAAATGGATTGGATAATAACAACAAAAATTGAAATTTGTCTGACAATAAATTTAATATATAACTACCAATAATATATTGGAAAAGACAAAAATGCAATAGAATTCCACTTAAACACAATTACAGGTAAAAATTATCTATTGTATTTGTCGATTCTATTACCAAAGAAAAGAAGCAGTAACATTATTGGAGTTTTACCAAAAGTAAGAAACAAAATCTTGCAGGAAACCAAATTTACAAAAAATTAATTTAATAAAAAAGAATTAATTTGTATCATTACAGAAAAGAATTTATGTCTTAAACTTGTAGGAAAATATTTTCGAAAAATTAATTTAATGCAAAAAAAAAAAAATAAATAAATAAAACACAAGATATTCCTTATAAAAATTCTGTAAACTTAGTACAGATTGTGACTGAGGACAATGTTTGAATACTTTGTCTTTAAGACAGAAATTTTCCCTCACTCATAGTGTTTGCGATTAATGGGCGTCTTGCTTCCAGGATACAACAATCACCACACACAAAAATTGCACAACTTTTTGTGTGTATAGTGAACCAATTTTTGTTATGCACTCTCTTTTAGACACTTTACTATACATAATGTATGAATCTTAAAATTTCTCAACAAATGAATGTCTTGGAGATGGTATATATGGAAGTATTTGTGACTCTTCATAAAGGTCATGACTCTAGGGGTCACACCCTTTCATATCAAGAAAAACCATAAAAAATTGCACATTTTCATTTAAATGGGGTCAATTCCCATTCACTTCTAAAATTTTCCAACATTATGATCAGAAAAAATTACACTATAGATAGAAAGATGGTCACTCCCTTCAATAATAACATAATTACTTTAGCAGAGAGGGCTGTCATAGCACCATACTAGGAAAAAAAATCTATATATGCATATTCCATATATATAATATCACATAGGTTTTTGAGTTGATTATGTGTTCCTATAATGCTCATAAAAAAATTTAATTGCATATTATGACCTTAGATAGCATTTGACATGGTATACATACCAATATTTCATTTTCACGCCTCAAAAATGATCTTTATTTGTCCTTCTAAATACAAAAACTAAACTAACCATCACATTTTTTGAAATCGAGAATCTCATTTATAAATAAATACAAAATTTAGTTTCCATAAGTGAATTGTGGTAGTTTTTATAATAAATAACTTGCAATTGTGTAGACACCCCATTTTTGACCGACCTTAAGACTCAGACATCACCAGTTGAGCGCTCGGTGATGTTGCATATTGTGCTCATTCAGAAGTCTCAGAGTCGCGGCCGTGAGCCCTGCCTCCGGATTTCCGAACCCTTTTCTGTACTTTGCCTCGGTTTGCGAACCAGACTCCGTTTTCTCTGTTTCTTTTCCTGAGGGGAGGGAGAGGTCCCGTAGACCATCTCTCAGTGGCCGTGGGCTACATTTCATGGCCGTAGGCCATTTTGCCCATTTCGGAGCCTGGTTCCCGATTTTCGGAGTCGTCAGGCCGTGTGCCTCGGTTCGGGACCGCCTAACCATCTCCGACGGCTCCGGTTTTTGGCATGCATCTCATTTACTCCCTTGTGAGGGACACTGAGGCCTGAGAGACCCACTTCCTGGTCGAATGCCACTTTCGGTGCTTAACGGCCTATTTTCGGGACCCCGAACTGCGTGTTTTGGTCCCCGAGCATTCGTTTTGCATCGATTTTCGTTCATTTTTGGCAGGAACCTCTGTTTTATCACCAGGAAGGTCACTGAAGGGTGGGAGGCCAGCAATTGTCTCAGCAACCAGTTATATTCCTTCGGCACCCTCCGACGCCCGTTTTTCTCACTTTCGAGCCAATGTTGACTACCCTAGGGCCACTGTCTTCAACCCCAAACCACATATTTGTGTTGTACACACATGGGAGGACCCTAATATTACATGGCCAGCCAGAAATTCAAGTTGAACCTTTTGAACCCCTCCTAAAAGTGGCTTGTTGTCTCTCCTGTTTTACAGTTGCCAAATTCCAACCACAGGGTTTTGTTAAGGCCACATGGGAGGACACCTTTTTGTGGTGGCCGGCCAAAAATTCTTCTGGACCATTTTGCCCCTTGGCCGGCCGGCCATAGGGGGTGGCCGGCCGGCCACCTGCAGCTTTGATAACTGGCCGGCCAGCTTCCTTACAGGGAGTACTTTACAGCTGTGTGCTCTTTTCCCTCCAAAAACTGCATCCGGAGGGAACTTTTTTTGGAGGGAAAATTGATGCCTTTTCCCTCCACTTTTTTCCCTCCATTTCTCCCCCATTCTTGTCCATATAGCTGGCCTCCCAGCTCTAGAGAAAGGGTTGGAAAAATTGCTTTGAGCATATACACACATATCTCCCTTGATCTCTCTCATTCTCTCAAGTTCCAACCCCATTTCTTCATCACTACCAAGCACCACCACCACCACTCCATCTCAGCAGCTTGGAGCAGCTTTCTAGAGGCTAAAGGTGCTGTAACTTGGTCCAAGAATCACCAAAAGGGTTGGTCTACAAGGGTAAGTCCATTTTCCCCCTTTTGTAGCTCATTTTTGCAACAATTTCTTAGCCTATTTGCTTACTATTTTGGGCTCCGACCCTAACTGAAACTAGGCTTTTTTTGAGCTATTCTACATGTTTGTTTAAGGGCTCAACCCTGCTTGAGCCCCCCATTTGGTACTTGCTTCAATACCCTCTTGTATGCCATTATTTTGCATGGTGTTTTTAGCATATGTGTAGTCTGTTTTGAGGCCTGATGTAAACTAAAAATAGGCCTATTTTGAGCCCCTCTACAACATTGTAGAAGGGCTCAACCTTTTTTGGGACCTCCATGTATGACTTGCTTCATTGCCCCTCTTTGGCCCCTATTTTTGCATGCTTTGTGAGCTTACCTTGCCTCTATTTTTAGGCCATGATCAGAACTAAAAGTGGCCATATTTTGACCTTCTTGGCATATTTTATTAAGGGTCTTTGGCTTTTTGGTGAATTCTTTGTATACCTCATGTTATAGCCTCTTGTTGGCCTACCTCTTGCATGGCATTTTTAGCATGTTTTTATATTGTTTTAGGGGTTGTCACCTACTGAAAAACAGCATGTTTTTAGGCCTTCTTCAGTGTTGTAGAAGGGTCTTTTGCCATTTGGGCTTTGCATCTATCACTTGCTTCATTGCTTCCCTTGCGGAGCCATTTTTGTATGCCATTTTTTCCCTACTTGTGATTGCTGTTTTGCCTTGATTTGAACTGAAAAAATGTGAGTTTTGGGGCTACCTTGCTTCTGCTTTTTCATGTCATGTTCAAATTATGCATGTATTGTATAGCTACAAGTCATTTCGGATGCCTAGTTTTGCATTTCGGGAGAGATTCCTTGCATCGGGTTTCATTTCGCCGGGTTTCGGGGCTGTTTTGCCCCTCATTTTGCCACTGATTTTTGCATGTTTTCATGTCATATTCCGTGTCTTTGCCATGTCTCATTAGAGTGGCATTTCGGTGCCTGAGGGCCGGTCCTCGGTTTGCGTGCACGCGTGCACGCATTTCGAGTTGTCTTGTTTTCATCTGATGGCCTCCTATGTGAGTGTGGCTGAGGCTCTCTCATGTTGGTGTAAGCCCATATTGCATTGCGTATGCCATTTCATCCATAGCATTGTGTATGCTCGGTTGTGTATCACCTCGTGTAGCGTGTATGCCATTCCATAACATTGTGTATGTTAGGATTGTATCTTAGTTGCATTTCACGCATATCATGCATATTGCATCGTGTTCGGGATAGGAGTTAGCCCGGGCACGGGAAACGAGGTACGTTTCGTACTCCGAGTGACGGAACATGTCTCAATTCCCCAGTCACCGACACTCCGGATCATCCATGATGGAGTTAGGTCTTGTTGTGTTTTCATGTGCATTCATTTCACATTGAGTTGTGCAATTCGGCTCCTCGGCCATCATACATCGAGATGCGTGATTGGTGGTACGAGGATCGAGACATGCATACATTTGTGAAAATACATTGCTATGCCCCTTTCCTGATCTCTGTTGCAGCAAATCAAGAATCAGCAGCCTTTCGGAGTTTGGCACGCATTCCAAGAATAATTGCAAAACAGAGGCTAATCGGGGCATCCCAGTGGATTTCCGCACAAGGCAGCCCAAGCATACATCATCCATCAGAATCAAGGCAGTCCCCGGCTTGCATGCCAGTCTTTTCTTTTCTTAGTTAATTTGTAAATTAATTAGGAATTTATATTATTTGGACTGTATATTTTGGACTGTATATTCTTTCAGACCCTCTGCGCGAGGGCATAATTGTAATAAGTGTGCGTGAGTGTGATGTATGTCTTCCAACCCCACGTCTTTCTTCCCTTTTATTTACCTGCTTATGATGGTTAGATTAGGGCATATTTCAATTAGCATACAGTATGATAGCATGTTTGCATTCATTCATCTGTTTTGCATGCACCGGGCTCGGCGCATCATACTAACTGCATTTGTATTTCAATTCCAAGTTGAATACATGTTAGCTGTAGCATTTCATATGCCATGTTTAGAATAGCCGAGCCTGCTATAGTTGCATTCTGCATGTGTTGCATTAGGCACTTCAGCATATTTAGGATTCATGCATGGATTTCTAATCGGTTTCTGTTTTGACTTGGAGTACTCGGTGAGTTTTATGCTTTAGCATCCTTGCATGCGTGTGAGTGACTGCCATGAATAGCATGCTTACCATGAGGCTTTGTGCTTATGTGATATAACTGCTTGAATGCCTGTGGGTGGAGGTTGTGTTACTTAAATTGGGACAATTCACCAAATGTTTGTTTTAAGCCCACTAGATAGTGGCAAAATCATGTTTTCTTAAGCCCACCCGAGGGTGGCAAATCCACGTCTTAGCCTACCTGCGGGTAGCACCATCAAACCATTTTCAAACAAACAAACATGAAATGTTTTGTTCCAATTCAGGCGACTCAGTCTATACTTGTATGCTGTGCGCATCACATAGTAACCTAGGCTAATAACTGGAATAAGAACACACAATGTTTTCAAAAATAGATATCATGATTAGTAGAGGCCGGTCTTTGACTGGGCGAGCGGGGGTGCTCACGAAGTGACCTTCCCCAATCGTACCTAAGTTCCCGAGCCGAGGCAACTTTGGTGATGACGGACACGTGGCCTTTGGCACCGAGTCAGGGTTTCCTAAATTTCCCCATTAAAAAATATTTAGGTGGCGACTCTATATCTGGCAAAGCAGTCCATGTTTGGCACTTCTTTCAAAAATCTGTTTTCTCAAAAACGATTTGCCGGATTTGGACTCTTTGGTTCAAGATTTAGAACCGTGACAATCGAGTCCTTGAACTGTAGTGAGCCCAAACGAACGGAACGGGACCTAACCCTCCCGGGGCGTTCGGGGACGTCTACAGTTTCTGGCGACTCTGCTGGGGATTTAGAGAACTTGACTCGAACTCGTGATATCTTGTTTTGACTACACTTGTGTGTTTCTTTGCATTGCATTTGCATTGGTGCGCCTAGGACACCGTGTTTGCCATCTGCTATTCCTGAGCGGTTTGCCGGAGGCTTGTCTTGTCAAGGAATGTCCATAAGGCTGACCACTTACGGGCTCTGCCAGCATGGGAACACAAACCCCGGTTTTACCGGGGCACCCTTTTTGACCATTCGACCTAGTGCATATTCGGATCCATAGTGACCATTCCAAATTAGGACAGGTTGTTTACCCGTTTATAGGTTGTTTGAAACCGCTGTGTGCATAGTGAAACCCTAGTTCCTGACAAAATAGGACAGGGGAAACCCAACCCCAACATAGGGGTGTTTTGGCTCTCACTTATCTGTTATGTGCTTGTTAGAGTGCGTCTCTACCGGGAATGCATGTATCAGTTTCTGAGTTTGGGCATCAGGCCTGCGGGCATTAGTTTTTGAGATTGGGCATCACGCCTGCGGGCATCAGTCAGTATCTGAGAATCAGTTGTCTGCGGATACCGGATTCAGTTTTGGGGAACAGTGATACAGGAACAGTGATCAGTGATTGAGGACAGTGTATTTTCAGCTTATCAACCGTGTGTTGTATGCCCGACTGTGTGTTGTGTATTTAATTTAAGCTGTTATGCTGTCCGTTTATCTGGTTATTTATTTCCTTTTCGCTTTATTTATCTTTTTTGCTAGGGCAGGGTTTGTAGCACAATTGCTTCCGAACCAGTAGATATTCCCCAAGCACTTTGGACACGAGGTCGCCGACTCATTCGATCCGAGGATTTGGTTGACGGACATCCAGTGTTCCACTCCCTACCCCCAGTTGTTAGAAGGAAGCCAAGGAGGCGCAGTGCGTCAGAGCAGGGATTACTGAGGCAGCAGGCTACTTTAGCAGCGAACAGTCAGGTTGGGGTTTCTGTTTCCGCCATAGAGATACACTTACTGATCAGTCCGCTGGACCAACAGAATATGGCCGGGATGGAGGAAATGATGCGTCAAATGCAAGAGAGCATGAGACAGATGCAAGAGGATGCCATCCGCCAAGCGGAATTTTCTAAGCAACAGGCCACAGTCATGGCCCAACAGGCTGAGCTCATTACTAGGCTCCAGCAGCAAATCGGAACATCAACCTCACACCCAGCTCCTCCTCCGTCGGGGGTCCCATTACCCGAGCAAACACCCACTGTTCAAAATACCCTACCAAATCCCCAAAACACCCTACCCAATGCCCAGAACATTCAAGAGGACACGGGCCTTCGAACGGGGCTGGCTCCGCCCCCGCTTCCACCTCAACTGTCCAAGACCCATACACCTGCCAACCATCCGGCTCTCCCTTCGAGTTCGAGATTGACCATACAGCTCTGAAATTGAGCAAACTGGAGAAGCTTTTTAAGAAATCCCAGGGGGTGAAGGCTATTCCGGATATTGAGGATGGATATACCGACGTGGCCGTGACACTGCCCGACAGATTCAAGATGCCGCAAATTGACCGTTTCGACGGATCAGGGGACCCCATGGTCCATCTTCGGCTATTCTCGGACATTCTGCGGCCAATGGGCCTGACCAGACCACAAAAACTTTCACTATTTGGCCGAACCTTGTCAGGTGTGGCCGCCATCTGGTATGCAAAGCTGGAAGATGATGTCAAAAGAAATTGAGATGAAATAGCTGAGGCCTTTGTTGCACAGTACTCGTACAATACACAGATCGAGATTACAACTCGTGATCTTGAGACGACGAGACAGGAGCCCAAGGAGACTTTCTCCGATTTTGTGACTCGATGGAGGGCGAAAGCATCGATGATGACTTTGAGGCCCACTGATAAAGACCAAATCAGGATGATTGTGCGCAATCTCCAACCGAAATTGATGCAGAAGATGATTGTACTCCCCTTTCCCACCTTCTCAGACCTACACGAGATGGGGGTACAAATCGAGGATGCGATGAAACAAGGTCTGATTGACCAGGACCGGGAGCAACCCCGGAGAACATTTAACCGCAACAACAACGCAGGCCCGAGTGGCGCTGCAAATACAAGAGCTCCGGAGGTCAGTATGGTCACCACCAATCCCCCTCCCTATCTAAGGCCCGCTGCAGCCACACCCTTCTCCGGTGCATCCGGAAGTAATACCCAAACCACAAAATATCCGCCCAGAGGCCAAAGAACCTTTACACCCCTCTATATGCCCCTGTCCAAGGCTTTAGGGGTATTAATCAGGAAGAAGCATTTGACGCCCCTAGAGCCGAGGCCACTACCGAATCCACTCCCTCCCTCTCATGACCCGGCGAGGTACTGCGCGTATCACCAACAGCACGGTCATGACACTGATCGTTGCTTTAGATTGCGTCATGAGATCCAGGATCTTATCGACAAGCAGGTGATCGCGCCTCCCGAAAAACCCAACGTCACAACAAATCCCCTCCCATCACATAACCAAGCCCCTCCTCCCAACAGAATCAACTTCATCCAAACTGGGGTCGTGTCTTACGATCCTAGTGTCTATATCACCCCATCCCACCTACCTAAGCCGGAGGTGATCCTTCCTGTCTGCACTGACTTGTGCATGATGGACATCTCCACAACCCAATCTGAGCCAAAGGTGGTGACCACCGAAGATGGGACAGGGCAGATTTCAGAGAAAAGTGGGGTTGTTAAGTTTGGGATGAAACAGTCTGAGAATCTCGCTGCAGGAGCCTATGATCCAAGTGAATACATCCAGTCAGTGGGCCGGTCCGAGCCGAGTGTGGGACTGCCAGATAAAGATGAACTGTGTGTGATTCAGGGGGACAGACTTGAACAGGGGGCGGATGACCTGACAACAATGGAAGAGGACTTTGCCCACCTCCAGTTCTTCAACGACCAAGAATCAGGGGATACAGCAATCAACTGGTTCGAATATGAGGAGTTGGCAGAAGTTACCGGATGGTTAGATGATCAACCAGACGTCGTAGAATATCAACCAGAACAGGGCCCGGCAGGGGCGAGAGTATCAGTGGTGGCCGGAAGCGCCGAGAGTCAGAATATAATGCCGGAGAGCGCCGGCACTGAGAATTTCGCTCAGGATTTGGGGATTGTAAATGCAGGAAATACCGACCAACCAGCTGTACTGACACAGTTGGAGCAACAAAGATTTGAGGATTCCGAGAGAATCAGAAAAGCCAAGGCCCATGTGGGGGTCGAGAGTGCTGTGTGCACGGGAACAGGGAATGCTGCGAGCATGAAGACTGAAGGTGCCGCGAGTACGATCATACCGGAGCCGGACAGGTGTCTGTCGGCTGCCGACGGGATGTGGTGGGAAGACGACGACTTATGTCTTGCCCACACAGACGAGGATTGGGGAAGCACTCAACCAGATGACACCTGGTATCTCGATGAGGTCGCTCATATGACAAGAAGTGGGCGGTATTTCAAGCTTCCGCACTTAGACCAACCTGAGGCATCTGGGAAAGACAAGGAAGCTGAGAAACAGAGAGAGAAACAGATTGAAGAAGAAGCTGTGCTCAAGCAATTGAAGAAGATACAAGCAGACATCTCCATCTGGGGACTGCTTATGGCGTCGCGAGTACACAGGCAGGCTGTCCTATCTGCTATGGACAGAGCCAAACTCTCTATAGACACTACACCAGAGTAGCTGGTTGGGCTAGTTTTTCCGGGAGGAGGTTCCCCGGCTTTAACCTTCTCAGACAAAGAACTGCCGCCTGAGGGCGTGAATCATAACAAACCTCTCTACATCTCCGTGGAATGTAGAGACAAGTGGATACCGGTGGTACTTGTTGATACCGGGTCCGCTATCAATGTCTGCCCAGCCAGAACAGCATATGCAATCGGGTTGAAGCCCGCGGACTTCATCCCGACAACTCAGGTGATCAGAGCGTACGATAATACTAGCAGAGAAGTGATGGGGACTGTCAAGATTCAGACAAAGGTTGGACCTGGACAACACGAGATAGATTTCCATGTCTTGGAGGTTCCCGCAACCTTCAACCTACTTTTGGGGCGACCGTGGTTGCACCAGGTGAAGGCCGTCTCGTCCACTCTGCATTAGATGGTGAAATACCCCTATGGAAAGGGAGTAGCCATTGTGTTTGGGAATTCATCGATCCATCCCCCTCCGGAGGTGTCTACACCAGTCCTAGAAATCGAGCACGGCATAGAGGACGTGTTTATATCAGGATTTACTCTGGCCGAGGCCCGGGTTGTGCAAAACATTATGGCTGTGAATGAAGGTATGTACATCAGTGCTCAATCCGTCTACCTCATGAACAAGCTACAACACATCCCCGGGATGGGATTAGGAAGGAGCGGCAGGAAAGGCATCGCAACATTGGCCAAAGTGCCACACAACCCGCATACCTTTGGACTGGGTTATCTGTCCACCAAAGAGGACTGGGTGAGGAAAGAGAAAGAAATGGCCGGAAGAGCCAGAGCAAAGCAGGCTGGGAAGCCTTTTGAATTAATGCATAGGCCTATCCAAGGTACCCTAAACGGACGCTTCGTCCGGGAGAGGGAGGACTTTCCATTTTGCGGCTTCCCAGAGCCGTGGCTAAACGCGGAGAAGAAGCGCGTGCCCGGTTTTGAGATCTTCTTCGACCTGCAGTTACCCGGGGAGGATGTTGCCGAAGAGCAGACGGACCCATCAGCTAAGGTTGAGCAATGTAGGGCAGTGGATCCTGAGGGCACAGAATTTGAAACGGGGGTAGCACTGGCATGTCTACTCTCTGATCCTCCGATCGACCATAAGTGCTCGGGGGATAACTTCGAGGTTTCCATGATTGGGGATGAAACGGCCGCGAGCCAACCAGCAGCTATCTTGGATGCATCTATCGCACCCTCTCTCACTTGGCAATACGAGGAGGGATTTTTATCCAGCAGCACCGGGTCAGGTAGTGAGTCGGAATCTGATTCCACCGAGTCTTGTGAGTCGGAATCAGGTTCCAGCTCGACTGAGTCTGAGTCTGGTACTCCTGGGGATGTTAACCCGGATGCCACAGTCCTGTCTAGGTCATCTTTTTCCTTTTCATTTGAGTCTGTTGTAAATGAATCGGACGATTTGGATGTGCCTAATGAGAATCAAGCAACTGTGGTTTCTGAGTACTTTTTTGTGCCCTTAATTTATTGCATTAATTCAGACTTTCAAAATTTTGAAAACGACGAGGACGAAGTTCCTCCGGTTTTGCAACGATTAATTGAGCAAGAGCAGGAAAGATTTGTTAAACCCCTAGTGGACGAAATCACTACCGTGAACATTGGTACTGAGGAGGACCCGCGGCTGGTCCAGATCGGGTCCACGTTGTCTTCGGAGGAACGCGAGCGCTTAGTCGCTTTATTAAAAGATTTCAAAGATGTTTTCGCGTGGTCCTACGAAGACATGCCTGGAATCGATCCTGAGATTGTACAGCATCGGATCCCCCTTGACCCCGAGGCCCGACCTGTCAAACAGAAACTCAGGAGGATCCGCCCGGACTGGGCTCTCAAGATTAAGGAAGAGGTCACCAAGCAAATCGACGCAGGCTTCCTGCTGGTATCTGAATATCCGACTTGGTTGGCCAACATTGTTCCAGTGCCGAAGAAGGATGGCAGGATCCGAGTATGCGTAGACTTCAGGGATTTGAACAGAGCTAGTCCGAAGGATGACTTTCCCTTACCGCATATTGATGAGTTGGTGGATTTCACTGCAGGGCACGCGTTGCTTTCATTCATGGATGGCTTCTCAGGTTACAATCAGATAGTAATGGCACAAGAAGATAGGGAAAAGACTGCATTCACCACCCCGTGGGGGACATACTGCTACAGAGTTATGCCGTTTGGGTTGAAGAATGCTGGAGCTACTTATCAACGGGCCGCGACCACAATATTCCATGATATGATCCACAAGGAGGTTGAGGTGTACGTGGACGACATGATTGTCAAGTCCAAAGAAAGAGAGGGCCACTACACCGCCTTGCATAAGTTTTTTCAAAGGACCAGGGAATTCTGGTTGCGGCTGAACCCTCAAAAGTGTACATTTGGTGTTACAGCGGGAAAAATGCTGGGGTTTCTGATTACACAAAGAGGCATCGAAGTCGACCCTTCCAAAATCAAGGCCATCCTAGAAATGCCCCCACCAAGGACCGAAAAGGAGGTGAGAGGCTTTCTGGGTAAAGTGCAATTCATAAGACGGTTTATCTCAAAATTAACCTTGACTTGTGAACCACTTTTTGGCCTCCTGAAGAAAGGCAAGAAATTTCAATGGGACGGCCAATGTCAAGCAGCGTTTGAACAGATCAAAGAATATTTCCAAAACCCGCCCGTGTTGTCACCACCAGAACCAGGGAAACCGTTGATATTGTACCTTTCAGTGACTGAGACCACAATGGGCTGTATGCTCGCACAAGAGTCTGAAGACAGGGTGGAGAGAGCCATCTACTATCTGAGCAAGAAGATGCTAGAGTATGAGACTCGGTACACACCGTTGGAGAAGGCTTGCCTAGCTTTGGTATGGGCTACCAGGAAGCTGCGGCACTACTTGTTAGCTCACTCCGTAATGTTGGTTTCACGCCTCGATCCCATCAAATATCTTTTCGAGAAACCAGCACTTACGGGTAGGCTAGCTCGTTGGTTGCTGTTGCTCTCC
This sequence comes from Camellia granthamiana, assembly GCA_036172215.1. Lineage (NCBI taxonomy): Eukaryota > Viridiplantae > Streptophyta > Magnoliopsida > Ericales > Theaceae > Camellia > Camellia granthamiana. The sequence continues at coordinate 117,189,347 of CM069903.1, forward strand.
GAATTTGATTTGAAGTATGTCACACGCAAGTCAGTCAAAGGAAGAGCAGTAGCAGAGTTCCTTGCCGACCATCCGGTTGAGGGGGATGAAGCAGTTGAATACTTGTTCCCAGATGAAGCCATTTTGCATATCGACGACGAAGCTTGGACGATGTACTTTGACGGAGCGTCAAATCAACATGGGTATGGGATAGGAGTGTTGCTGATAGCACCCGATAATTCCTGTATCCCTCTAGCCTTCAAACTCCGATTCAAAGTCTCGAACAATGAGGCAGAGTATGAGGCATGCATCGCTGGCCTAGAAGCAGCCCTGGAACTAGGGGCAAGACGGCTGGATGTCATTGGGGATTCGAACCTTGTTGTGTCTCAAGCTAAAGGAGACTGGAAAGTAAAAGAGGAAAAGATGATGATGTATCACCAGACCTTGGATTTGCTGATTCCTCGGTTTGAGAAGTTAAGTTTTACTCATCTACTAAGAGAGAACAACAGGTTCGCAGATTCTTTAGCAACTCTATCTTCTATGATAGACATCCCGTGTGGAGTCCGAATGCGTCCAGTCATCATTGACCAGAAATTTGCACCTGCCTATGGGTTGATTGCAGCCATAGATGAAGTTCAGGATGAACACCCCTGGTATTACGACATTTGGAATTTCTTGGAGAAAGAAGCATACCTGCCAGGGGTAAATGCCAAAGACAAAAGGGCAATCAGGAGAATGGCAGTTCAGTTCATCATCCGCAGGGGTAAACTGTATAAACGGGGTCATCTGGGAATGCATAAACTGTGCGTTAATGCCGAAGAATCAAAGCGCCTAATGGAAGCCATCCATGGAGGAGAATGTGGAGCACATATGAATGGGGTAATGTTGGCACGAAAGATCCTCAGACAGGGTTATTACTGGTCCACCATGGAGGAAGATTGTATTGGTTTCGTCCGGCGATGTCACAAATGTCAGATTCATGCAAATCGCATGAACATCCCACCGACAAAGCTGTACAATATGACTTCACCATGGCCATTTTCAGTCTGGGGAATTGATGTAATCGGGGCCGTTACGCCAAAGGGGTCGAATGGGCATGAGTTCATCCTGGTTGCGATAGATTATTTTACAAAGTGGGTTGAGGCCCAATCTTACGCAGTGTTGAAGGCTTTGCACGTTGCAAAGTTCATCAGAAACAACATCATCTATCGCTACGGGGTCCCAAATGAGATAATTTCATATAACAGTTCCCACTTCAAGAAGGAAGTGATAGACTTGTTGGAGAAATACAATGTGGCTTTTCATAAGTCGTCTACCTACCGACCGCAAACCAATGGAGCAGTTGAGGCCGCCAATAAGAATATCAAGCGCATACTACAGAAGATCGTGGAAACCTACGGGACTGGCCAGATAAGCTGCCGTTTGCTCTGTGGGGCTACAGGACTTCAATCAGAACTTCTACCGGGGCGACTCCGTACTCATTGGTTTATGGGATGGAGGCCGTTCTGCCTATTGAGATTGAGGTCCCGTCATTACGAGTATTGGCTGAGTGCCAGATAGCCGAAGCGGATTGGGAGCAAAACAGATTTGAGGAACTCATGCTCTTCGATGAAAGAAGGCTGAAAGCACTGTACCACGTCCAAGGTTATCAACACAGAATCGCCCGGGCTTTCAACAAGAAGGTTAAGTCCAGGAATTTGAAAGAAGGAGATTTGGTACTCAAGGACAACCGAGCTCCCATCCACGACCCAAGGGGCAAATTCAAACCCAATTGGACTGGTCCCTACATTATTAAGTCAATCTGGTCAGGTGGAGCTGTGGTTCTGATGGATTTAGATGGCTTAGAGTTTTCCCAACCGATCAACATGGACAAGCTGAAGAAATACTATCCTTGAGAGGCTCGCTAGGCCGAAAACCCGAAAGGGCGACCTAGGCAAAACTCAGAGCACAAAAAATTTGAAATTATAAAAACTGATCTCGCAAGGTTGAAAACCCGCAAAGGGCGGCCTTGGCAAAAGTTAGAGCACAAAAGGAGAGTAAAAATACCCGAGCGAACCTAAGCCTGAACTACGTAAGGCTTGATTCCCATCTTTGGGATACGTAGGCAGCTTCATCCTGAAGTTCAGCCACAATCTTTTCCCCGATCAACCTTGTCCATTTGATCATCTCAGTCATCTCTATTCATCAGCATTTATCGTAATCTCCGGTGCAGTGCTATTCAGACTAGGGGCAACTTTCCGTTGCCAGGAGATGCTGTGGTACCATTCAAACTAGGGGCAACTTTCCAGTTGCTAGGATCCGGGGTTGTGCATCTCAGTGACAGATCTCAGGCGTGTCCAGTTCTGATCCGTATCGAAAATAGTTTTGAAAAGTTTTAATAAAAGTTGACTTTGTTCAAATTAATCTTTTCACAACTAGGACCATTTTTGGACCAAAGCGGAGGATTTTCAGTACCACAACCTTCAATTTCATTGATTTCAAAACAGAGTTCTCTTGCTCTTGCATACAATTGAAGTTGCTTTTTATTACACTCATAAAGAAAACTTGAAAGTACTAATAAAGCAATAAATCTGGGGCATAGTCAAGTCAGGTGTCCCTGCGCCCCCTCCCAGAGCTAGTTGAAGTCTCCGATGCCGACCTAGGCCCAGTCTGTGCCTCATTGAGCCAATCCCAGCACTCATCAGACAAAGTGCAACTAAAAATAGGGCCGGGGGGCAGGAGCTCTCTAGTCCTCCAAGCCGTAGTATGTCGGGCAAGGTGTGCACCTCGGACCAGGAAGGCGACTGGATACTCTATCCCCTCCGGAGGGCAAGTCTGATCATGGCCGAACTGGCGCAGAATGCGGAATGGGAAATAGAATACACAATGGGTCAGGCCAATCAACCGGATCCCAGTATCCTGGAACATGCTATAGCTCATCGCCGGAAGGTTAAGCCAAGGACAGCGCCAAGCAATGCATTCAGCTGACAAATTGCACATCCATTCAAACCACCATCCCTCATCAAGGGCGTCGACCAGGCGTTGTCGAAAGAAGTAGCTGCGGGCTGAGTAAGCAGGGCAAGAGTCCACAACTTGCAATTTATCCATCAACCATATCTGGGGAGGGATGAAAAAAATGAGAGAATAAAGAATAGAGAGATGTGCGATGAGAGAAAAGTAAGATGAGGGTTTTGTGAGAAAAAACCGAGCCTGAGGGCCGAGCAATGTGAGCAAATACATATGTGAGCTTGGGTGGGAAACATTACCTGCAGCAGTAGTGGACTTCCCGCAAACCTGGTTGTCTCCCGGCGGTAGAAGGCATCCAAACCCAGCAGTGTCTCAGCCAATGTCATGACGGTACAGCTCTTTCCTTCCCTCAAGCCTTGAGCGACTTCAATCAAACGGATGTTAGCTCCCCCGGAGCCCGAGACAAACAGAAAATGAGATAGCATGCACAAGCAGAGGGCATGTTGTCGAAAACCTTGCCGATAATGGTCACCGCGGTCACCAGCATCGGAGAATCGGTAAATCAGGCTCGGGATATCCAACATCCCGTTACAAATCAGGGATCGAGCATCATGCGCGTTGAGACCGCACATCTGCCCCAAAGCTTGGGCATGGCCAAAACGAGACTGAGGCAAGATCTCTTCTGAGCGTTCAGACTCCATCAAGACTTGAAAATCTTCAAAAGTGGGACATACCTCTTGCCCTTCGAAGCTGAAGACGTGCGTCACCGGGTTCCAAAATCTCGCCGCCGCATGGAGGAAAGGAAGGTGCAGTGGAGTCTGGCCTAGCGTGAATAGTGCATTCAAGCCGAAACCCCGGAAGTTCAACTTTTCCGAGCCATCTAAAGAAGAGATCCAAGATGTGAGATTTTCTACGAGAAATGCCTCCATTTTAGTGCAAAGCAGTGATGAAATGAATGAGTCCCAAAGTTGGAGCTTTTATAGGAGGTGAAACACTATTCGAAGGAGGACAAGTATCAGAATTCTGTGGGCTGCAGGGAAAGGTGGCCGGCCGGCCACCTATTCTAGCAGGCCGGCCACCTTTGACAAAAAAAAATGGCCGGCCGGCCACCTTTCAATCCCCAAATGTAAAATATGGCCGGCCACGCTCATTGGTCCTGTCTTGCCCTCTGGAAGGAAGTTTAAGGCACTTTCACGCATCGGGAATGTTGGAGGCCTTCATTTTTCTCAGTTTCGGATGCGTCCCAGCACCCAGATCGTCCGAAGTACGCTGTGTTGTATTTTGCTTATCGAGTTGTCGTTTTGTTTATCGAGTTGTAAGTTTTGTCGAGCTGTCGCATTTTGTGTTTTGAGTCGTTACTCTTTGTTTACGCAATTTTGTTAAGTCTTGTTTATCGAGTCGTTAACATTGTTGTATTTTGCTTATCGAGTTGTAAACTTGCTAAGAGTCTGTTATTTCTTAGTGAGTCGAGTTGTTTGATTTGTTGCGTCGGTTCATTACCTGACCCGGTAAATACACAAGGCACATTTCCATTCAATTCCATCTTTGTGCAAAATGATGCGATGCGATGCTAAGAATTTCAAATACAAACACATTTTCAAAAGCTGTTTCATTCCGTCATGTTTTACAACAAAACAAAGGTACAAGTTTTACAGAAAATAAAACTGCCTGATAATATGCAAAGTGCTACAAACTACTAGCAAAAAGTAAAATAAAGCAGGAAACAGCATCAATGCCCTCGGGAGCGGGAATAAGGGGCCCTCCTCATCCTCTTCTGCGGGATAACCTCTGCACCATCATCACCATCGGGGTCGGAGCTGTCATCCTCACAATCCCCCTTAGCCTCGCCTCCACTCCCGGAACCAAGACCGGAGTCCCCCTCCTCAGCAGATGTCTCTGATTCACGGTCTGCGACCTCCTCCTCCTCCTCCTCCTCATCGGGCTCCACAACATGTGCCCTACGTCTGCGAGACGACCCCGCTCCTCGAGCTCCTCGAAAAGGCCTAGATGGCCCAGCTCCCTGAAAAGGCCTGGATGGCCCAGCTCCTCGGGAGGGCCCAGATGGCCCAGCACCTCGAAAAGATCCAGACGATCGACCTCTCTGAGAAGGCCCGGGTGGCCCGGCCTGCGGCGGAACATATACCGGAGGCATCTGAAAGTGAAGAGTTCAATACATTAGTTCAAATATGAAAATCGGATGCAAGTACAATATGTGAGTGGGATGTGTGTCAGATGTGCTCTACACAAACAGCCTATCAATGCAGTAGAATGCTCAAAACCAGCGTGTCATCAGAAATATGATAAATGCAGGAAAGATGAACAGTACCTGCACTCCCATAATGGCCAGCTGTGCCTCCCTCCGTAGGATCATGCCCTCAAATGTGGCCAGCATTCCAAGCATCTCATCCACGTACTCAACTGGAGGCTACAGATACAAATGCAAAACTATCAGTAAAGGAATGAATGCCCAAGTATCCGACTGATAAATCAAAGCTGTAAAACATACCGGTGGTGAATCAGGGTCTCTGACATATCTATGGTCAGGAAGAGGAGGCTCCAGCGAGACCTGGTAAGGAGTCCCAAATCGCCAACTCGTCAACTCGGTCGGCATGTCTGGCCATCCAGGATGATGAAGAGTCGGAGGGATCGGGGGAATGAATCCGCGCCCACCTCTGGACGTACCAACCCTGCTGGAGGAAGGGATATCTGTAGCACGAGCCCGACTCGAAGATGGTACACCAGCAGGCCTCAGTGACGGAGTACGCACTCCCGTCAAGGGAGGCATCAGATATGTATGACGATAGGTGGCGTAGTCCCCCTCCGTAAGATGTAGCAAAGCATCAGTGCCCAGTATAGCACTAACAACATCCTGGGTAGAGAGCCTATCAGCAGTCCGCATACTGGCTGGAGGTGCTGCGGGAGGGTCCTGAGAAGTGTACCCCCATACCTGACGCAGAAAGCGTTCCCCCAGAAACCATGCTCTACCAACCGGTCCCTCGAGCAGGATCCTGTACTGGGAGGTGCCTGATCCTCCGGCATACTAAAATCGGAGACCATCACCCAAGATCGCCCAGGGCTGCCACGTAATCTGCGGATAACCAGTGCATAAACCAATCAGAAATCGGGGATATATAGGGCAAATCAAAGATGAAAACGGAAAGGAACTGAGAGTTTTGAAATACCTCTGTCATCCGCACGGTGTCAAAATACTGCCGCAGATAGAAGAGAGTCTCTCGGGGTCTCGGCCGGTGCTGGCCCTCGAATACCAATGAATACGGGGTCATGAGGGGCCCTGCCACCACCAACTCTGGGGCCAATGTCGGAAAATATACGTAGACCCATAACTGTGGAAAACAGTGCAGAATGTGAATACAAAGTGTTGAGAGCAAAATACAGAGCGCAAAGTGCGCCGTGTGTGCAATGTACAAGTAATGGGGAGCAGAAATGTCAATCAAGAGGACAGAAAGTACCTCCCAGGCTCTCCAATAACCGCCGAGTAAGTCTCCCTGCCCGCGGGAGGTAGCGCTCATGTAGCAGTAGAGGGTAGCCAGGCCGGTGCCACCCCAGTCGTACCGACCGACCTGTGACAGGTCCACCAGAGCGCTCAGTAGATACAACCCGATCGTGTTTCCTCTATCGGCAAATAGAGTCGTCCCGAAGAGGAACATAAGGAAACCACGGGCATACTGCTCAGCCTCCTCAGGAGTCCCGGGCTCCATCCCCTCCCTCTGAAAATGGGAAGAGAACCAGGTGTATCGGACTCTCCCAGAAGCTCTGTCCACAGGTGGGCAAGCCCCCAATAGATGTATCCAAGCGGCCTCCCACTCGCCCATATCCTCGTCGTAAGGAATGGGCCAGCCTCCTATATCCAAGCCGGTCAGTACAGCAAAATCCAGCGGGGTCATGGTCAAATCCCCGGTGGCGGAGAAATGGAAGGAGTTGGTGGTGTCCCACCATCTCTCCACCAGAGCTGCCAATAGTGTCCTCCGGGCAGGACAATGTGGTAAGCCAACGCAGAAGGCCCCGAACCCTGCCAAATCAACTAAGTCCCGGACTGCCTCCGGGAGCTCAGCATACCACTCTCTAGCAGTGGTGGAACCATATCCTCGCACGGTGCGAGAACCAACCTGCATTCAGAATGAATACATGAGTCAGTATAAATAAATAAGCTGTGTGCAAATGAAATGAATAAGCTCTGTGCAAGTAATCAGCCGTGTGCTAATGAAGTAATGAGCTGTGTGCAAATGAAATGAATAAGCTGTGTGAAAAGCAAAGTAGGGCTGTGTGTTCTACTCTCAATCAGTGTGGGCTGTGTGTTCACCATCAATCTGAGCTGTGTGCTCAGAAAATCAGAGTTTGGGCTGCGTGTTCTACTCTCAATCAGTGTGGGCTGTGTGTTCGCCATCAATTTGAGCAGTGTGTTCAGAAAATCAGAGTTAGGGCTATGTGTTCTACTCTCAATCAGTGTGGGCTGTGTGTTCACCATGAATTTGAGCTGTGTGTTCAGAAAATCAGAGTTTGGGCCGTGTGTTCTACTCTCAATCAGTGTGGGCTGTGTGTTCGCCATCAATTTGAGCTGTGTGTTCAGAAAATCAGAGTTTGGGCCGCGTGTTCTACTCTCAATCAGTGTGGGCTGTGTGTTCACCATCAATTTGAGCTGTGTGTTCAGAAAATCAGAGTTTGGGCCGCGTGTTCTACTCTCAATCAGTTTGGGCTGTGTGTTCACCATCAATTTGAGTTGTGTGTTCAGAAAATCAGAGTTTGGGCTGCATGTTCTACTCTCAATCAGTGTGGGCTGTGTGTTCGCCATCAATTTGAGCTGTGTGTTCAGAAAATCAGAGTTAGGGTTGCGTGTTCTACTCTCAATCAGTGTGGGCTGTGTGTTCGCCATCAATTTGAGCTGTGTGTTCAGAAAATCAGAGTTAGGGCTGCGTGTTCTACTCTCAATCAGTGTAGGCTGTGTGTTCGCCATCAATTTGAGCTGTGTGTTCAGAAAATCAGAGTTAGGGCTGCGTGTTCTACTCTCAATCAGTGTGGGCTGTGTGTTCACCATCAATTTGAGCTGTGTGTTCAGAAAATCAGAGTTAGTGTGGGCTGTGTGTTCACCATCAATTTGAGCTGTGTGTTCAGAAAATCAGAGTTTGGGCTGCGTGTTCTACTCTCAATCAGTGTGTGCTGTGTGTTCACCATCAATTTGAGCTGTGTGTTCAGAAAATCAGAGTTAGGGCTGCGTGTTCTACTCTCAATCAGTGTGGGCCGTGTGTTCACCATCAGTTTGAGCTGTGTATTCAGAAAATCAGAGTTTGGGCTGCGTGTTCTACTCTCAATTAGTGTGGGCCGTGTGTTCACCATCAGTTTGAGCTGTGTATTCAGAAAATCAGAGTTTGGGCTGCGTGTTCTACTCTTAGTCAGTGTGTGCTGTGTGTTCACTTTCAAATTCGGGCTGTGTGTTCGACAAATCAGTGTTTAAGCCGTGTGTTCAATTCTTAACTAATGTGTGCCGTGCGTTTACAATCAATCAATGAGCCGAGTGTTCAGAAATTCAAGTGTTCAAGTCATATGTTCAGAACGCAAACAAAGTGCTATGTCATGAGCTAAACTGTGTGTTCAAGCATGGCAGAGGTACGAAATGCACGAAAAATGCGGAAAATAAAGTAAAATACCTCTCGTGCCTCGTAAGAGAGATGATGCTCTGGTTCTCGTAGAAGTAGATCCCCGGGTGCTCGATCATTTAAAGTCAATATAATGACGAAAAATGGCCCGCGGAAGAACGTGCACCGACGGGGCGTATCTCTCGGGAATAAAGGGTCGGACCCTCGGGGGTAGCGTGATGACATCAAAATCATTCCCGGCACCCGGAGGGCCTCCACCGTGAGGAAAATTACCAGCCATTTCGAAAAATCTGCAAAAGGAGCAAAAAAAATGAGCAAAATGAGCCAAAATTGAAAAAAGTCAACAAAAGTCAACTCTCGGGAAATGAAAAGTCAACAAAAGTCAACCCCCGAGAAAATCTTCCAAATATTGAGACAAACTTACCTCAAGTGGTGAAAATGAGAAAAGAAGCACCAAAATCAAAATTTAATCGGTCCAAAGTGCTTGAAATCGAATGTTTTCGCGAAAACAACTTGCGTGGGGCGTTGGAAAACGCGTATAGAGCTCAGATCTGAAGAGGAAAATGGTTTGGGAAGGTGGAGAAGAAGTTTTCGCAGCTGTGGTTGTGAGCTCAAAGTCATTGGGCAAGAGAATATAAAGAAAATGAGGTGAAAGGACCAAATTGCCCACGGTTTTGGGCAGGTGGCCGGCCGGCCACCTTTTCGGGCTGGCCAGCCATTTGCTTTTTGAAACTTGGCCGGTGGCCTCCCCTAGGGCAAATAACTGGCCGGTGGTGATCCCCCCATGCTCCCCTAGGTTTCTGCAAATTTTGAGGAAAATTGGAGTTCCCGGGACCTGAAAAAGTTCAAGAAAAGTGCACTTCCGGTCGCGAAATCGCCCCGCCGGGACGTCAGCTCCAATTTCTGACATGTGTCTCATCATCATTCACCAGAATCAAAGTCTATCCTTCTGAATGTGTTGTAACCTCTCCGGGAAGTGAACCGGAGGCTGCGATCGAGTCGCCTTCGCCGAAACGCGCGTCTCCTTGCTCGTTGTTTCGTAACAAACGTGCAACCTGATTTATGCTCGTCTTGCATTCTCATGAGCATACTTGCATTGTTATGCACATTTCTTGATATTATCGTACCTCTGTGCTTGAGCATGCGTCGCCACGCACGTTCCCTTCTCGCATTGCGATGCATTCACTCGCCGGCACTGCGTGTGTCAAACTCTCAGAATCACATTGAATATATGTTGTTAGCATATTGTGCTTGTTCAATTTCTCTCTTTTGCAGGCACGATATTGTATGTACGGTTCATTCAAGGCTGGTGCGACCAGACGAATCGCGCAGGTATCGTATCTTCTCCGTGTGAGACGCGACGAGAATTGAATAATTCTCCGCATTCCTAACTGCATGAAATGTAGTTGTTGCTTTGCATTCTTGCTTAAAACTGTTGTATCTATTTGCGAATTCTTGCTTCATTACAGCTTGCTGCATTTGCATGATCATTAAGTTACATCTGGCCCTGTGCATATCGCTTTGCATTTTGCCCCCTTTGCCTGCGGGCACATCTCTGTTTATCTTGTATGATTGTCTAAGTCTTCGGCCTTGTCAAAAATGGGTCGTCTCTGGGCTTTGACATTCACTCCCGTCATTTCTTGACTTCCGAGTTCTGTCAAAGAGGGGCAACTGTAGACACCCCATTTTTGACCGACCTTAAGACTCAGACGTCACCAGTTGAGCGCTCGGTGATGTTGCATATTGTGCTCGTTTAGAAGTCTCAGAGTCGCGGCCGTGAGCCCTGCCTCCAGATTTCCGAACCCTCTTCTGTACTTGCCTCGGTTTGCGAACCAGACTCCGTTTTCTCTGTTTCTTTTCCTGAGGGGAGGGAGAGGTCCCGTAGACCATCTCTTAGTGGCCGTGGGCTACATTTCGTGGCCGTAGGCCATTTTGCCCATTTCGGAGCCCGGTTCTCGATTTTCGGAGCCGTCAGGCCGTGTGCCTCGGTTCGGGACCACCTAACCATCTCCGACTGCTCCGGTTTTTGGCATGCATCTCATTTACTCCCTTGTGAGGGACACTGAGGCCTGAGAGACCCACTTCGTGGTCGAATGCCACTTTCGGTGCTTAACGGCCTATTTTCGGGACCCCGAACTGCGTGTTTTGGTCCCCGAGCATTCGTTTTGCATCGGTTTTCGTTCATTTTTGGCAGGTACCTCTGTTTTATCACCAGGAAGGTCACTGAAGGGTGGGAGGCCAGCAATTGTCTCAGCAACCAGTTATATTCCTCCGGCGCCCTCCGACGCCCGTTTTTCTCACTTCCGAGCCAATGTTGACTACCCTAGGGCCACTGTCTTCAACTCCAAACCACATATTTGTGTTGTACACACATAGGAGGACCCTAATATTACATGGCCGGCCAGAAATTCAAGTTGAACCTTTTGAACCCCTCCTAAAAGTGGCTTGTTGTCTCTCCTGTTTTACAGTTGCCAAATTCCAACCACAGGGTTTTGTTGAGGCCACATGGGAGGACACCTTTTTGTGGTGGCCGGCCAAAAATTCTTCTGGACCATTTTGCCCCTTGGCCGGCCGGCCATAGGGGGTGGCCGGCCGGCCACCTGCAGCTTTGATAACTGGCCGGCCAGCTTCCTTACAGGGAGTACTTTACAGCTGTGTGCTCTTTTCCCTCCAAAAACTGCATCCGGAGGGAACTTTTTTTGGAGGGAAAATTGATGCCTTTTCCCTCCACTTTTTTCTCTCCATTTCTCCCCCATTCTTGTCCATATAGCTGGCCTCCCAGCTCTAGAGAAAGGGTTGGAAAAATTGCTTTGAGCATATACACACATATCTCCCTTGATCTCTCTCATTCTCTCAAGTTCCAACCCCATTTCTTCATCACTACCAAGCACCACCACCACCACTCCATCTCAGCAGCTTGGAGCAGCTTTCTAGAGGCTAAAGGTGCTGTAACTTGGTCCAAGAATCACCAAAAGGGTTGGTCTACAAGGGTAAGTCCATTTTCCCCCTTTTGTAGCTCATTTTTGCAACAATTTCTTAGCCTATTTGCTTACTGTTTTGGGCTCCGACCCTAACTGAAACTAGGATTTTTTTGAGCTATTCTACATGTTTGTTTAAGGGCTCAACCCTGCTTGAGCCCCCCATTTGGTACTTGCTTCAATACCCTCTTGTATGCCATTATTTTGCATGGTGTTTTTAGCATATGTGTAGTCTGTTTTGAGGCCTGATGTAAACTAAAAATAGGCCTATTTTGAGCCCCTCTACAACATTGTAGAAGGGCTCAACCTTTTTTGGGACCTCCATGTATGACTTGCTTCATTGCCCCTCTTTGGTCCCTATTTTTGCATGCTTTGTGAGCTTACCTTGCCTCTGTTTTTAGGCCATGATCAGAACTGAAAGTGGCCATATTTTGACCTTCTTGGCATATTTTATTAAGGGTCTTTGGCTTTTTGGTGAATTCTTTGTATACCTCATGTTATAGCCTCTTGTTGGCCTACTTCTTGCATGGCATTTTTCGCATGTTTGTATATTGTTTTAGGGGTTGTCACCTACTGAAAAAAAGAATTTTTTTAGGCCCTCTTCAGTGTTGTAGAAGGGTCTTTTGCCATTTGGGCTTTGCATCTATCACTTGCTTCATTGCTTCCCTTGCGGAGCCATTTTTGTATGCCATTTTTGCCCTACTTGTGATTGCTGTTTTGCCTTGATTTGAACTGAAAAAATGTGAGTTTTGGGGCTGCCTTGCTTCTGCTTTTTCATGTCATGTTCAAATTATGCATGTATTGTATAGCTACAAGTCATTTCGGATGCCTAGTTTTGCATTTCGGGAGAGATTCCTTGCAACGGGTTTCATTTCGCCGGGTTTCGGGGCTGTTTTGCCCCTCATTTTGCCACTGATTTTTGCATGTTTTCATGTCATATTCCGTGTCTTTGCCATGTCTCATTAGAGTGGCATTTCGGTGCCTGAGGGCCGGTCCTCGGTTTGCGTGCACGCGTGCACGCATTTCGAGTTGTCTTGTTTTCATCTGATGGCCTCCTATGTGAGTGTGGCTGAGGCTCTCTCATGTTGGTGTAAGCCCATATTGCATTGCGTATGCCATTTCATCCATAGCATTGTGTATGCTCGGTTGTGTATCACCTCGTGTAGCGTGTATGCCATTCCATAACATTGTGTATGTTAGGATTGTATCTTAGTTGCATTTCACGCATATCATGCATATTGCATCGTGTTCGGGATAGGAGTTAGCCCGGGCACGAGAAACGAGGTATGTTTCGTACTCCGAGTGACGGAACATGTCTCAATTCCCCAGTCACCGACACTCCGGATCATCCATGATGGAGTTAGGTCTTGTTGTGTTTTCATGTGCATTCATTTCACATTGAGTTGTGCAATTCGGCTCCTCGGCCATCATGCATCGAGATGCGTGACTGGTGGTACGAGGATCGAGACATGCATACATTTGTGAAAATACATTGCTATGCCCCTTTCCTGATCTCTGTTGCAGCAAATCAAGAATCAGCAGCCTTTCGGAGTTTGGCACGCATTCCAAGAATAATTGCAAAACAGAGGCTAATCGGGGCATCCCAGTGGATTTCCGCACAAGGCAGCCCAAGCATACATTATCCATCAGAATCAAGGCAGTCCCCGGCTTGCATGCCAGTCTTTTCTTTTCTTAGTTAATTTGTAAATTAATTAGGAATTTATATTATTTGGACTGTATATTTTGGACTGTATTATTCTTTCATTTGGGACTGTATATTCTTTCAGACCCTCTGCGCGAGGGCATAATTGTAATAAGTGTGCGTGAGTGTGATGTATGTCTTCCAACCCCACGTCTTTCTTCCCTTTTATTTACCTGCTTATGATGGTTAGATTAGGGCATATTTCAATTAGCATACAGTATGATAGCATGTTTGCATTCATTCATCTGTTTTGCATGCACCGGGCTCGGCGCATCATACTAACTGCATTTGTATTTTAATTCCAAGTTGAATACATGTTAGCTGTAGCATTTCATATGCCATGTTTAGAATAGTCGAGCCTGCTATAGTTGCATTCTGCATGTGTTGCATTAGGCACTTCAGCATATTTAGGATTCATGCATGGATTTCTAATCGGTTTCTGTTTTGGCTTAGAGTACTCGGTGAGTTTTATGCTTTAGCATCCTTGCATGCGTGTGAGTGACTGCCATGAATAGCATGCTTACCATGAGGCTTTGTGCTTATGTGATATAACTGCTTGAATGCCTGTGGGTGGAGGTTGTGTTACTTAAATTGGGACAATTCACCAAATGTTTGTTTTAAGCCCACTAGATAGTGGCAAAATCATGTTTTCTTAAGCCCACCCGAGGGTGGCAAATCCACGTCTTAGCCTACCTGCGGGTAGCACCATCAAACCATTTTCAAACAAACAAACATGAAATGTTTTGTTCCAATTCAGGCGACTCAGTCTATACTTGTATGCTGTGCGCATCACATAGTAACCTAGGCTAATAACCGGAATAAGAACACACAATGTTTTCAAAAATAGATATCATGATTAGTAGAGGCCGGTCTTTGACTGGGCGAGCGGGGGTGCTCACGAAGTGACCTTCCCCAATCGTACCTAAGTTCCCGAGCCGAGGCAACTTTGGTGATGACGGACACGTGGCCTTTGGCACCGAGTCAGGGTTTCCTAAATTTCCCCATTAAAAAATATTTAGGTGGCGACTCTGTATCTGGCAAAGCAGTCCATGCTTGGCACTTCTTTCAAAAATCTGTTTTCTCAAAAACGATTTGCCGGATTTGGACTCTTTGGTTCAAGATTTAGAACCGTGACAATTGAGTCCTTGAACTGTAGTGAGCCCAAACGAACGGAACGGGACCTAACCCTCCCGGGGTGTTCGGGAACGTCTACAAATTGGAGTTATGGCAATTCATTCACAAACCAAAAGGTTCTTTCATAATTAGGTTAGCCTTTTAGTAGCATTCGGTACTACTGTTTAAAACGATTGTAGTTCAATTTGACTAGATGACCTGAATATGGGTATAGGATTTGAATTTGTTCTAGTTATAATTAATATTAATGAGTTCAATAAATATGAAATGCTGGAATTATTTTTTTAAAACAAAAATTTTATACTACATACATGATAATATTATAAATTTTAGTCTAAATTTTAGTTGTAATTTAATAATTACCTAATTTAATTGACATGAAATTGCTGATTTTGAATAAAAAAAATTTATAAAATTATGTTGCAATTAATTCTATAATGCAATTATTAAAAATTTGATCCATATTTGATCTGTCAATGAGTGGAGCGACGCAAAAGGAGAAACCGTTTGGCACCTTCCCAATATAAAAATCTCGTTCTTCCCTAGTTGTCAACCACATATATACATATATATAGTTAGGATTAGGGGTGCTCAGTGGATATTTTGATCCACCTAAATCGACCAAAACGAACCGATCTGCCGTATTTTGGACGGATACGTGATGACGAGCGGATAGTTGCGGATTGATTTTTTCCAATCCGCCTAGTTTTGGATGGATAGCGGATTTGAGATACCTTTGGCCACAACCGAACCGCCAAATCGCGAGCATTCCTAGTAATTTGTAAGACTTTATATTTTCAATTTATCTAGATATTTTGTTAGTGTTTTTACTTGAAAAAGAGTTTAGATATTCTGTTGTATTTTCAACTTATTTTCAATTTGAAAATCCTTTTATCATATGACAAGTGTTGATAGTTGGTTTTTTTTTTTTTTATGTGGAAAATATAAGGCTTAATTTTGTCATTTAAAAAAAAATTCAAATTAAACAGTTTTTAAATTAAAAAAAAAGTAATGAAATGGTTTTGATAATGTATGATTTTCTTATATGTATTTGTGGTGGGTAAAAATTGAACCACTAGGGCTGTGGCGGTGACGCGGTGGTGACAGCTAGGGTCCTGGCCTGAAAAACACTAAGACAAAGGTACGGGGATGGCTAGAGCAGCCTAGGGACCCTTCGATGCCTAAGTCATTGACCAAATTAGACAAGGGTGTAGGATTATACTAGTGAGGTTCAAGTGGAAGTGTTTGCATACCTCAATTATGCTGATTACTTCCCCTTTTATAGCTTGTTCCCACTAGCCATTATGGGTTGTTTCGCCTCTCCTCCACTCCTCTCGTCAGCCCTTTTTTCTTAGGGATTGTGCTACATTAGCTACAGATTTCTAGGACTTGGTGGAGCCTGAAATATAGGAATGTTGGTTGACTAGTTCTGCGCCCCTCTTGGGCATACTTCTTTTCGCCTCTTTTTTGTCCTAAAACTCCCTGTCCTATTCTAGACATTGGTTGTCAGGCTAGAATCGAACTATCTTGGGCTGAATCTAGTGCGGATGCCTCCCTCCTGTCTGCCTAAGGATTCCAGCCCTGCCTTACGTTGCTCCCTAATCTAGCCTCTTTTTTTTTTCTTGAGTTAAAAAAGCAGTAAGAGTTTTCAATTGCAACTGCGAGGGTTTTTTGCCTGTGATCCTAGGTCTTCGTGCCTATCGTTTCAACTTTCAAATGGTGTGATGTCCTTTCACCTATCGCATCGCCTCTAATCCAAGATACGTAGCCTTATGCCATAAGCCCCAAATCGTCACGTCTGTCATGCAAATCAACGGGTACGCATGTTTTGAAATGATTTTTAGGGCTATAAATTTCCCACTAGAACCCTTTCTTTTTCCATACTTGCTAGTTCATTCCGAAGAAAAGTAACAGAGAGGATTCTTTCTTTCGTGCTTTTAGTCCAACAATCTTCCACTCCAATCTCTCTTTCCTTGCCGGTAAGTTCCCCTCTTTCTCTCCCACTTCTTGATTTTCTTTCCTTTTCTGGAAAATATTGCATCCTCCTAGAATCCCCTTCTTCCGTGGCCGCCTTCTGCGAGCGATTTGGTATTCTAGAGGATGTCCATGTTCATTTGTAGAAGGATGCTGACAACCTTGAGGGTGGCCCAGACTATACTTGCATGCCCTTTGTCGTTATTTCTGATGGTGGAGTGAGGTTTCCCTTAAACCCACTTTTGAGAGAGTGCATGTGTTCTTGGTCTCTTATTGCTATTTAACTTTCAGCCAATATTTATAGAGTTGTGAATCTCAGGGCACCCAACTTGGTCAGATGGAGATTCTATCTGTCAATGTTCTTACAACCTACAATGACAAGGCCCCAACTAAGGACCTTAAGTATTACCTGAGGCCAAAGAGTTCCTTAAAGAGACTTATTACCCTCCTTACTAAAACCAACAAAGACCTAGAGGAGGATATTGTGACAATCTCTAGGGACTGGGAATTTGAGAGCTCTCCCCATACCTGCCCTGTACCCAGAACCTTTGGAAGAGTAGGTCCCTTTTGTTCTATATCCCTTATTTTTTTCCTTGAGTTTGTATGGCTGACTTGTTTTTTAACTATTCACAATATTTTTTTTTCCTGCTAGATCCCAACACTAACGTGGTCAAGAACCTCCATGAATACGTCGTACATCAAGAGGAACTGGAGAAAATCTAGAACCTCCCTGAAGAGGAGAAGTTTGGCCCTAAACTTCTAGGTTTCAAGTCCTCTGCCTCCTATCTGAAAAATGAAAAGCGATCGTCCCAGGATTTTTCGAAACAATAAGAAAACTCTACAAGTGGCCCAGTTAAGAGAACTTCTGATTCTGTCATTGACCTTACTGACCCCTCCATGGACGTAAAGGTTGAAGATTTGGCTGCCTCCCTTGCGCATCATTCTTCAAGCACTACAAAAACCACTGTTACCCCTCCCTTTGTCGAGAAGAAGATAAAACTGCAAAATGGTATTGAACTCCTAAAAGTGAAACAAGAAGTGGGAGCTGCGCTTTTTACTGCCGTTGCTCTTACCGCCAGTGTTGGTGAGTCCATGACCCCTGAATCTGTGAAATCGAGGTGATCTATCTCTCCAACGACTGCTGCTGCTGACCTTGAGAATCCTACTACGAAGCGCCCTAAGACATAAGGGGGTAGCAAGACTGTGTCTTATGAGGTTCTTGAGGACCAATTCAAGCCTCAAATGCTATTTCCCAAATGCTGCTATTTGTCCAAGAATGACAGCTTAATGGAAGTTCCTGAACTGGGCTTTCAGCTCAGCAAAGGATTTACCCTAGCCAAGGATATGACCTCCCTCCAATCTTTAGATGATGCTTCGCTAAGCCATACTAGTGTAATTAGCATTGTAAGGGTAAGCTTTTAATTTTTTATGCTTGGACTTTCTCTGTTTCTTGCATTATGCCTGAGTTTGATCATTTTTCTCCTTTGTAGGTCATCCAAGTTTGTCATGAATGTCTAGCCAGGATGGACGCTTACAAGGATGAGGCCTATATCCAAATTGTGAAGGCCTCTGGTGCTCTAAAGGTGGCTGTTGATATGGAGAGGATATTGAAGTTGATGTTTGACCAGAATTTGAAGCTCACCATTGAGAAAGGTCTTCCTAAATATGCAATCTAATTGGCCAAGATCCAACTAAAAGAGTCTCAAGAGAGTCTGGCTTCTGCTCTTGCTATGAATGAAGCACTGAAAAATGAAAAGAAGCTGGACAAATATCATAAGGATATCAATGAGAAATATCTGCCGCAAATTTATAGGCTTCAGGATGATTTGTTTATTGACAGCTGCAAGGCTGCCGTGGCTAAGGCTGGGATTACTCCTAATTTTTCTCATTATTTTGACCCAATTCTACCTTGGAAGAAGGATTCACCACTAGCAAAGGAAGCTGAAGATAAGGGCTCTGAAGAAGATCCCGAGGAGGAAGTGAAGGTAGCTCTAGATACAAGTGCCCGAAATATGAGTGCACCTACTGATGAGGTTGAACTTCCTTCCCTTGAGCCTCGAGAAAAGACTTCTTCTAATGCTCTCTTTGTTTTTCCTGTCACAAAAACTCCTACCCCTGCTAAAGGTGGGGATGCTGGAACTATTTCTTCTGGATCTGCTGAAGTTGGTGCTGTCCATACCACTACTGTGACAAAGAATTAAAAAACTTGTGCTTTGCTTTTGTTTTCTGCTCTTTATTTATTTATTTATTTAGTATAATTTGACTATGGCCTAGAGACTTTTGTATGGCCCAGCCTTTTTGATGTAATCCCAACTCCTTACAATCAAAAAGTTTGTGTTTGATTTTTATATAATTGTTAAGTACTTTTTTGAGAAAATATTTCTGGGTTAAGATGGGTGTGTAAGACACCCTGTTTGCCCCCTAGCTTGGATGGTTTTGACAATAAATATGACCAAGCTACATAAAATCGGTAGAGTGCTAATTTTGAAGGAATTTGACTGAAGTAGAATTATAAGGCTGTGAAAATTTTGGAAACATTTAACCAAGTAAAATTTTGACTAAGTAAAATTTTTGACTATCCCCAAACACAAGAGGAACGACTTTCTTGGACATAGGAAAAATTGTGTTTGAAAAAAAAAAAATTTCTTTAAGTCTCAATTTTGAATAGAATTTGCTTGCCTTTTTGGTTCAGAAACTATGGTACATTCTTGAAGTGGGATGTTACCTTCTTCTGGGCTAAAAAATTGTATTAAACTCAAGGACCTCAACCATGAGCATGATTGTTCTACTTTTCTGAGTTAGAATCCTTCTTACGCTTTTGAATAGGCATGTTGCTTGGAGAATGACCATCCAAAAGCGTGTTGAATGACTTGTGTTTATACAAGAACATTGTTGCAATTCAAGACAGGATTGGATCCTGTGCTGGATTGCCACATGTTCTTGTACTCAAGCAATTGTTGCGAATTGTAAGTAAGAAAAGAACCAACTGAGAAAATCTCATAGAAATTATTTATTTACAATCTGTTTCTGAAATATATATATATGTAATGAAAATAGATCAAAAGGTTTGCAGTATTCCAAGGATGAGGTATAGCCTTGCTGTCCATATCTTCCAAATGATAAGCCTCACTTCCATCCACTAATATGACCTTGTATGGGCCTTCCCAGTTGGGGCCCAATTTTCCATCAGTTGGGTTTTTCGGACTACCTAGGAATCTTCGCGGGACCAGATCCCCTGGTTGGAATTCCTTTAGGAGAACCTGCTTGTTGTATCCTTTTGAGAGCTATTTTTAGTAATTTGCCAACCTGACCAGGACCGCTGCTCTCCTTTCTTCAATTAAAGCCAGACTGCGCGCCAACACTTATTCATTTTGTAACTCTTCATAAATTTCTGATCACATTATGGGTAATCCAACTTCCAATGAGATATCGTCTTTAGTTCCAAAGGCCAAGGCATAGGTGTTTCGCCTATTGCCCTTTTGGGTGTTGTTTGGTAAGCCTAGAGAACATTGGGCAGTTCATCAACCCACATTTCTTTTAGCCGTTCTCGGCATTTCTTTATCCCATCTAGCATGGTCTTCTTGGAGGCTTCTGTTTTGGAAGTGGGCCTATCAAATCTATGCTCTACTGGCAAAAGGCCAAGGGCTGGTTAATGGGTGAAGGTCTGCCGCTGGCTGGTGAATCTAAGGAGAGCAACGCTGGCACTTGTCACATTTTTTGATGTATGCCTAGCCATCCTTGTGCATGAACGAACACCAATAGCCCTGAGTGATTGCACACTTCATTAAGGACCGCTCCCTAGTGTGCATTCCATAGATTCCTTCATGTAGCTCATATAGGATGTTGTCAACAAGGGCTGGGTGGATGCAAAATAGATATGGCTTTGTGAAGAATTTTCTATACAGGACTATTTCCAGAATTTGGGTTCCCTTCTCTTGACTTTATTGGCTTCTGTCCTATCTTCTGGGAGTACTCCCTCCTTGATGTACATGATGATTGGATCCATCCAGCTTGGGCAATGGCAAGTGCACAAGATTGGATGTATGTCTTGCTTTGCTTCTAGTGAGATATTGGACTGGGGAAAGAATTCAATTGCAATGGTTTTGGCCTAAATTTTTGCCACTACTGACGCAAAGGTGGTTAAAGCGTCTACGTGGGAATTCTGGTCCCTACCTATTTGGACTATCCTAAATTTCTAAAAGGATTTTACCATGTCCTGTACTTTGTTTAAATAGGCATGCATCCTTTCATCCCTTGCGACATATCTGGTAAGTTGGTTAACCACTAGCTGAGAATCACAATGTACAGAGGTCTTCAACATTGAGGAGTTTTGCAACCCGTAACCCTACAAGCAGGGCCTCGTATTCTACTTCATTATTCTAAGCTTTGAACCCTAGATGCATTGCTTGTTCGTGGAGAATGCCTTCAGGAGAGAGAAAGGCCACACTAGTTGTTGCTCCTTTTAGGTTCGATGCACCATCAACGAAGAGTTTCCAGTTGTCCATGTCACTGACATACAGTTTCCATGTTGAATCGTTGCCCTGTCCTGATTGAGCTTGTTGCCTAGTTTCTGTGGTACTGGACTATTGTGATAGTGCCAATTCCAACTTTTGTGTCTCTTGGATAGCACCCTGTTAGCACCTTCGTTCTACGGCTGGTGACACATCAGCTGTAGAACTCTACTCAGTTGAGAGTTCTGCAATGAAGTTAGCCAGGACTTGGGCTTTGATGGTAGTTCTAGGCTAAAAAGCGGCATCGAATTCCCCAAACTCCACAACCCATTTGGCGATGTGCCCAGAAAAATTGGCTTTGTGAAAAAGGCTTCCCAAAGGATGCTGGGTTAGCACTGTGATAGGGTGGCCTTAGAAGTAGTTAGTGTACAAGCTTCCTGGCTGTAGTCATCAAAGCCAAGGCTAATTTTTTCAAGGCTAGATACATTATCTCTATGCAATTTAGAGTTTTGTTGATGTAATAGACCAGTAGCTAGGTGTTATCCATATTTCTGACCAGGATTGAGCTCACTGTGTGTCCTGACACTGCTAGATATAGCCGAGAGTAAGAGAGGTGAAAGGAAGTACCGTTTTAATTCCTCTAGTGCTTGATCGTACTATTTATTATATTCCACTCCTTCTCCCTTCTTGAGGAACTGAAAGAAGGGTTTACATTTGTCTGAGCAGTAGCTTATGAAACGGTTAAGTGCCGTTACCATCCCTGTTAACTTCTGTACTTCCTTGAGCTTGCAATGTGGCTATAAGTTGAGGATGGCTTTCACTTGCTGAATGTCTGCTTCGATCCCCCTTCTTGTCACCAAATAGCCCTTAAATTTTCCTTACTCAACACCGAAATCACATTTAGCAGCATTTAATTTCAATTTGTAGGCTTTAAGGATACTAAATGTGGTCTCCAAGTCCTTTAAATGGTTAGCCTCTAGCCTGCTTTTGACAACCATATCATCAATAACTAGCCGTTAGTAAGTGGCTCCAGCATTTTTGAGCCAAAAGGCATCACCCTATAGCAATATAGCCCTCGCGGGGTTATAAAAGTGGTCTTTTCCTGGTCTGGCTCATGTATTGCTGTTTGGTGATAACCCCTATAAGCATCCAGAAAACTCATTCTAGCGTGCCCAGAGGTGGCGTCCACCAATTGATCAATCTTTGGTAAGGGAAAGCAGTCATTGGGGCAGGCTTTGTTAAGGCTTGTGAAGTCTACACATACCCTCCATTTTCCATTCTTTTTCTTAACAATGACGGTGTTGGACAACCAGGTGGGGTAGTGGACTTCTTTTATAGTCTTCACGTCTAGGAGCCTTTCGACCTCCTTAACTACTGCCACATGGGGCCTTCTACATTTTTGAAATATTAGCTTGCATGCAGGATCGGCATTGAGACAGTAACTGATAATGCTCGAGTCCAATCATGTCATCTCATAAGGTGTCCAGGCAAAGACCTCAAGATTATCCATTAAAAACTTAAAAAGAAGTTTTTTTTTTTAATTTTTTTTTATCGTCTTGCTCAAATGGAGAAGATCCGAGCAGGAAGTACCTTTCAGGATCATCAGGCGATATTTGGATTTTATTGATCTCTTCTAGTATGCGCTTCTCTTGATCTTTTCCAATCTCTTCCAAAGCTTTTAAGTCTAGAATCTCGACTGAGCATACTCGTTTCAGAGCCAACTTGACTTCTTTCTATCCCAAGGCGAGCATTAACCAGCGTCGAGCGGATACTTGGTCTCCTCGAATGGTTTCAATGCCTACTTCCTTGTTAGGAAACTTCAGGGCTTGGTGAAGTATAGAAGGAACTGCTCTAAGCTGCTGCAGCCATGGTTTGCCCATAATAGCGTTGTATGGTGAGGCCATATCCACGACCAGAAAGTACACTTCAAGGCGTACAAATCCTGCTCTGACTGGTAACGTCACCTCTTTAACCGGCTAGACTGGGTTAGAGTTAAAGCCTAATAGTAGGGAATCAACCTTCGTGAGATCCTAATCCTTGAGGTCCAAGCTTTGGAAAAGTTTATAGTACATGATCTCGATTGTGCTACCTTAATAAACTAGTATTCTCTCTACTTCGAATCTGTCCATGTCCATTTTAATAATCCAAGGGTCCGAGTGAGGCTGGACCAGCCCCTGCATGTCTTTTTTCAAAAAAGGAAATAACAGGGCCTTTGATGCTAGCTACGATCATTTGCATTTTGATTCCCAAGGAATACTCTGCTTTGTAAACCGCCCTGAGATACACCGCTTTCTGCAACTCTCGCCTGGCTTGTGCTACTCTGTTTGGGTACGTGACTCCATGGATGACGTGGATCATTCCCCTTGGATCCTTCGCTATCACATCATTTCCTTCTTACTGATGTTCTGCTTATTCTATTGCTGTTCTCCTAGGAATTCATTCAAGTGCCTAGTGGCTGCCATCTTGTCGAGATATCGCTTGAATGAAAAGCAGTCTTCTATCCAATGCCCCACGGCATTGTGGTAGACATACTTTGCCCTCTGGTTTCATGCCTTCAGATCTCCCTTCATTTTTGCTGGCCATTTAAACCAGGGCTTGTTTTTAATTTCTGGAAGTATTTGCCAAATCGAGAGTCTGAACACATTTTGGATTACATAATCTGTGTCCTTTTTAACAGTCTGGCCTTTAGCCTCCTTTGCCTCCTTGCTTGGAGCACTAGTCTTTTATGTGCTGGTCTGCGTGCTACCCTATCCTGCTGACTATTGGTCTTCATTAAACTTATTATATCGATCGATCACGAGCTGCAGGGCTGCGACAATTTTAGGTGGGGTCTTGGTTAATAATTTCCATAACTTGCCTTCTGGTTAGAATCCTTGCTTGAAGGTCAAGATTGCTACCTTGTCTGAGTAATCCTCTTTTATCTCATGAAAAGTCTCCTAGTAAAGCTAAGCATACTGCTTGATAGTCTGATCCTCTATCTTTTTTAGCGCCATGAGTGTATCCAATCCTGTTGCCCTTTTACTGTTCGCTATGAATCGTTCAGTAAACTTATTCACCAGCTATTTTTAACTATCAACGAATTCCACTTGGAGCTTGTCATACTAGGCGCAGGCTGTTCTGCCTAGATTGGAAGTGAAGATTTTGCACATTAGTGCCTCGTTCTTATTCCAGAGGGCCATGGTGTGGCGGTAATAGCGCAGGTGGTCTAAAGGGTCTGATCTTCCATCATAAAGTTTGAACTTTGGGATACTGAACTTCTTTGGCGGTTCTGTCGCAGAAATCCACTTCGTGAATGGCGATACTAGCAGGGTTAGTCTCCTATCAGTTGTCGAAAAGCTATCTCCTCCGTCTTTTTCTGAACGGGACTTCGAATCTTGGTGTCTGGTTATGTAACTTCTTCTATTCTCCTTGTGTTTGTCTTTCATGGAGCTCCGTGGCTGGTGATCCTACCATTAACGGCCTTGCAACCTGGCATGTCCCATGGGTTGTTCTATCCTGATATTTCCACGACTAATCTAGAATGTTGTCTGGTCTTGTCCTGGGCTTCCCTTTCCCGCCTCTGGGTGTTAATAAATGCCCTCATGTCGTCTATAGGGAAGTTAGAACTCTGGGCTGGACCTGACCTACTGGGTGTTTCCCTCATGCCACTTCCCTTTTGTGTAGAAAGGACCTTACGTTGTCTAAACAAGCATAATCCTTTGTTTGATATTGTTTTCATTTCAAAGAGGTTTGGTGACGCCCCTCAGATTAGGGCAAACTACTTGCCACATGACTGGTTTTGCCGACCCTACCAGTTAGTACAGGTCTCTGATTTGCCTCAGTCTGCGTCCTCCCCTTAGATTGTTGTGATTGTCTCCTCCTTTGGGGATGCGAGCATCTGTCATTTTTTCCCTGAGGTGCCAGCAATTGATTTTGGTTTTGCTTCAGAGCCCTGACTTGGTTAGCTAACTCTTTGAGTTGTTGGTTCATGATGCATATGGTTCGATCACGGCTAACCAGCTCTTGTGCCTAATGGTTTCCTTCTAAGTTTTCAATGGCAAATAGGTTTCTCTCTCTTTGTTTGTGTCGTTCTTGTGGGGTTTCGACATTCAAAGGACGCCTTCTTTGGCTTGGGGAGAGGTTGCCATCATGCTCATCTTCAGCATATAAGTTAGCTTCTTCCAC
Source organism: Camellia granthamiana (assembly GCA_036172215.1). Classification (NCBI taxonomy): domain Eukaryota; kingdom Viridiplantae; phylum Streptophyta; class Magnoliopsida; order Ericales; family Theaceae; genus Camellia; species Camellia granthamiana. The sequence goes on from CM069903.1 coordinate 117,214,287, forward strand.
CGCTAATCTTAGTGCGTGAAGCTAAGCTTTTGGCTGTAGAATTTCCTACAAACGGCACCAAATTTTGGGGGTTAAAAATTGAACCACTAGGGCTGCAGTAGTGACAGTTAGGTTCTTGACCTGAAAAACACTCAGATAAAGGTAACGGGGTTGGCTGGAGCAGCCTAGGAAACCCTCCGATGCCTATGTCAATGACCAAATTAGACATGGGTGTAGGATTATACTTGTGAGGTGGAAGTGTTTGCATACCACAATTGTGCTGATTACTTCACCTTTTATAGCTTTCTCTCATTAGCTATTATGGACTGTTTGGCCTCTCTCTCACTTCTCACGTCAACCCTTTTTCCTTAAGGATTGTATTCTACTAGGTACGGATTTCTAGGAGTTGGTTGAGCCTGAAATATAGGAATGTGGGTTGACTGGTTCTCCGTCCCTCTTGGGCGTGCTTCCTTTCGCCTATTTTCTGTCTTGAAACTCCTTGGCCTAGTCTGGACCTAGGTCGTCAGGCTAGACTCGATCTATCCTGGGCCGAATCTGGCGGGGATGCCTCCCTCCTATCTGCCCAGGGATGCTAGCCTCGCCTTACGTTGACTCGCTGTTTTGCCTCCCATTATATTTATTATTTGTATTTGACAATTTACTTGATAATCTTTTGGTTATGTTGAGTTGGATTGTTATGAAAAAAAAAAAATGTTGACAAATTGTTGTATTATGTTCAAAATTTATAAAATTTTAAATTGTGAAACTGATTCACATCCATTCGCCAATCCGCTCAGTCCGCATCCGCCAATCTGGTGGACAAATACGGATTGATTTTTTCAAATCCACCAATCTGGCGGAAGGATGGCAGATTAGAGGTTTCCCAACTGCAACCGAGCTGCAAACACCCCTAGTTAGGATAATAGATCCCAAGTATAGAAATATCAAAATTGTACTTATACTTACCTCAACAAGATAAGATAGATCGCCACGTAAAAAATAAAATAAAAGACAAGACAGATATTTGGTCCCATGATTAGTATTGAATATTTATCAAGATCTACATAACTCGAACGAAGTGTAATATTCTAAATGTAATCAGAGCACGTCGCTTAATCGTTGTTTTTCAAAGCTATAAGAGCGAGATTTTGTTTGATTTGTGATAATGGATTCAATTCGCGAGGGGAATTCTACGGTTCAACTACCCTTACTTGACGGATCCAATTATTCTTTTTGGAAAGCTTGGATGAGAGTATTTTTAAAAGCTATTGATGAAAAACTTTGGCAATCTGTCATGTCTAGGTGAACCAAACCTACGATTGCTGTTGATCAAGTAATGTTCCCCAAACCAATTAACAAATGGGATACAATCGATTACCAAGATAGCAGTTGGAATAGTAAAGCTATCAATTCTTTGTTTTGCACTGTCACACCTGAAGAGTTTAGTCGTATTTGTAATTGTGAAGTCCCAAAAAAGGCATGGGACTCAAAACTTCAAAGGCTTACTTCTAGTTTTGAAAACCTTTCCATGAACAATAATGAGACATTTGATGAATTTTATGTGAAGTTGAGTGACATTGTGAATTCCAGCTTTAATTTAGGTGAAAAAATATCAGAATCTAAGATTGTTGGAAAAATTTTGAGATCTTTGCCTAATTGGTTCCAACCAAAAGTTATGATTATTAAGGAGACACAAGATATTGATAACCTCAAGCTGGATCCTTTGGTTGGACATCTCCAAACCTATGAGACTTATTTGAATTTGAAAAGGAAAGAAAATGATGTTTTGTCTTTTAATAATACTCATAATGTTGGAAAAGTTTCTGATGAGGATTGTGAGTTTCATTTCGAGATGATGGATGCCTTTATAAAACGTTTCAAAAAACTTTTCTGAAAAAGAAGCCTAATCATATGGAATCAACTCATAAATCCAAAGGCAAAGATAAGTTCAAAATTGATTTTACAACTGAGAAGAAGAAAGGGAAAATACATGAGAATCCTCAAAGAGTTGATATGAATGTCAAAGTTTTGGACATTTTGCTCAAGAATGCCCTAACTGGTTGAGGAAGAAGGCTGAGGAATAAAAATATGATTAGTATCCACATTTTTATAAAAAGATATAAGGTTTATTACACTTTCTACCCCTAAGCTATCATCAGATTATCCATTTAGTTCCTGAACTATCAATTGAGTGTACCAAGTTCCTAAAGTACGTAAATCAAAGTCAATTTAGTCCTTAAACTATCAATTGAATTTATTAAGTTCCTAAAATATTTAATTCTATCCTATTTAGTTCTTGAAGGAATTACACACACGCACACACACATATATAAGTATATAAGTATTATAAATTAGTAAAAGACTAGTTAAAGTTTTATTCAAAAAAAAAAAAAAAAAAACCTTAAATTTTTACTCTTTCTTTGAAAAGTAGGCGTCGATTCTTTTGATGAATTTTCTTTAGGGGAAACAACCAATAGGTCCTAATAGTTGGACTTAATTTCCATCATTCCTATTGAAAACAAGGTCTAGTAAAATCGTTGCTAAAAATAATTTTTTGTGAGGATTTTTTTAACATATGTCGCTAAAAATTAACAATTAGTAACTTTTTTTTATCCTTATTTTTATAAATTGTTACTAACACTTACAGTTAGTAACATTTTTCTGTGATAAAATTTTCAAATTGTGACATTTTTTTTCGTGACGATTTGTTTAACTGTCGCTAAAACTTATAATTAATGACATTTTTTTAGACAAAATTTTCAAACTGTCGTTGAAAATTAATAATTAATGACATTTTTTAATAGCGTTTGATGGCAAATTCCATTAATTATCATAGGAACTATTGGATAATAAGTTCATCTATTAAGACCTACATGTAAGTCCCTCTCATTTTTTTATCTATAATATTTTTTTTACTTATCTTCTACAATGATTTTCTGCTTGCCTTTATTTAGTATTATATACCAGAATTTGTTTATAATTTCTAATTGGTTGTCTTTAAACTTTTTTGCTAAGTTCTTTTTATAACTTAATTAATGTATTATTTTATTTTATTATTATTTATAGCGAAGTGTTATTATTTAAATTATCTAATTTTACTTCTTCAGTATATCTAATACTCATATAATTTTATTTGGCAAATTGAGAAATCAAATTCTAATACTAATTTAAATGCACAGCGAAATAAAAAACTTTTTAAAAACAAAACAAAAAATTAAGATTTTTTAAGAATAAAATATTAATTAGATAGGATCTTTTACTAATTTATAATACTTATGGACTTATATTCTATATTTGTAATCCTTTCAGAGACTAAATTTGTTTGAATTAGATATTTTAGGGACTTATTAGATTCAATCGATAGTTTAGGGACTAAATAAATTGGATTCATATACTTTAGGGACTTACTAGTCTCAATCGATAGTTTAGGGAATATGTAAACAATTTATTTATTTATTTATTTATTTATCAGCGAAAAGAACCTTTATTGAGAAAAATAAAACATACATTTCATATGAGAGTACATCAATAAAGAAGTAGAGCAAAACACCACAATACCAACTAAGTTGGCACCAAGAAAAATATCCATACATTTCATACAATAGCTTATGATTAGAAAGTGTAATAAACTCAAAAATATAATTGCTAACCATATTTTATTAGGCACTCGGTCCATAAGTCCAAATTTGAATTTTGTTTGGTGAAAAGTCCGCACTCTAAAATACTTTTGTCTGTAAGGACATGATTGAAAATGACTAAAATGCCCCTGTGTATAAATATTTTGTAACCATGGTTTTGGATCCAAACCCCTCTCATCTCTCTCTCTCTCTCTGTCTCTGTCTCTCTCTCTCTTCTCCTCTTATTTTTCCTTTACCTTTACCATCGCTGTTGTTGCCGATTGACCATCTCTAACTTCGTACCACTGATTGATCGCCTCTTTCTCTCTTTTGGTGACCATTGCCACTGTTGGAGCCACCGTGGAAAAAGCCAGATGAGGCACTAGAGGAGGATCTCTCTGATGACAAACTTTCGAAAGGGCTTTGAATGGAAGATCTCAACAGATCCAAGATCTGAGATTCATGATCCAAGATCTCGTAGACATTCGCTTCCTCGCCAACTCCAACACCAAGATATGGCCATGGGAAAGGTATGACGTTGGAGTACACTCCCACTTTCATCGTTGCTACTGTCTACACCGTCATCGTCGACATTTCTCTCATTATTAAACACCGCATTAACTTCACCGGAAAGGCATTGTGTGTGTGTGCGTGTGCGTGTGTGTCTGTGTGACTCGATTTTTCAATTTAGAAATCTAATTGAATAAGAAATTAACCAAAAGTACCTCTATGAACCTTTATAGAAAGTAAAAGAAGGTATCAATTTGTTGGATCTAATTGAGGATCTACTTCTTCTGCAGGTATACATCTCCAACTTTTCATCTCTGTCTCTATCTCTCCCCATATGTTTTTGTTAAATATGTATATATATAATTGAGGTGATCAAGCTGTTAATATGCAGGTCTCGTTATGGCTTCAAAGCAGATCTGGATTGTTGGGATTGTTTGAACTGTTGGATCTATTACATGACCTTAGAGAATTGTTTGGATTGTTAGATCTAGATTGTTTGGATTATTTATTTTTATCAAACTTAAGATCATTGTTTGGTTATATATGTTTTGTTGAAAATAGTGTTGAAAAAATCTAAGGAAAAGTGGAGAAAGTGTGATGTATTGGGCCTTTTTAAAATATCTTGAGTCTATTAATTCAAAATTTCTATTCCTTATTGCTTTCGAACCTCATGAATCATGTGTTGTCACCTATTCTTCTCTTTATGATTATTCATTCCTGTCCTAAAGTGTTTTCTGAGTTGTTGACTTGGGTCTTTGGTTGTTGGATCGAATCCAAGAATGGTGGGAATGCTCTAAGGTTGATTTTAGCCTCACTTGAAAGTTGAATATGCTCGAGCAGTCCTTTTTTCGCTCAAGTGGTAAACCCATCCATCCAGTTCTTCGTTTTGAAGTCTAAAACACTAGGAGTGTGATTTCACAGCTCGAGCGGTAAACTCGAGCAAAGGTTTTATTGCTCGAGCGGTCTGTCTGTAGAGGAGAGAGATTTTGTGAGTTTAAATTCACCATTCAACCGCATGATCCATCGCTTGAGTAGTCTATCTGGAGTTAGTTTCGTGAAAGGTGTCCAATCACTTAAAAAGCTAAGGCAATAACCTTTTCCTTCACTTCTCATTCTTCTCTCTCCCTACCCTACTCTCTTTTCTCTCATCTCTCTCTAAAAAACACCCACCAACCCTATTAAATTTTTTATCTCTTCAAATCCATTGGAGATTTGACCCTTGTTTCTTCATCAATTTTGGAGAGCTCATCAAGGGATACAACGTTGATTTTAGGGCTTTTAGGGCTGCAACGTGGAGATCGGATTTTGACACCATTGATTTTAGGGCTTTTCTCATCATTTCTCTCTAAGCTTGAGATAAGGAGTTTCTTTAAGTTATATATATGATTTTGGCATGTCTTATCCTATTTCTTTGATGAAATCATTGGGTTACGAGTTGGGTTGAGTTGTGGATTTTGAATGTGCTTAAAAAGTAGTATTTTCTCATCATTTTCATGAAATTATTTGATTTATGAAATGTGTGACTCTTGAAAGTCCACTGATAACAATACTTTTTTTTTTTTTTAATAACAGAAATTCATTTGGGAGGAAACCCTAGATTTTGGAAATTTGGGGGGGAAAAAAAAAGAAGTTGATTTTGAGGAAAACTCATGAGATCATGAGATTTTGTTGATAAAGATGAGGAAAATCATGTGTTTGATATATTATTGAATCATCTATGAAATTGATGAGTTTTTGTTGAGAAATTTGCCCTGGATGTATGTTGAGAATACTTGGATCATGGAAATTGGTCAATTATATAAATTGTGAATATGGAAATGTGTCATATGTCACATGTATGTGGATATTGAGTATTATTTGAAATATTGAGTAATTTTGAAGGTTGTATTTCACATTGAGGAAAAATATTGAAAATTGTGGGAAAATGTATAATGGATTATATATATTTGCATTTGCATTTTATTCACTTACATAGCTTTTGAATATCGAAAATTGAGTTATTGTTTTAAGAAAATAATTGATGATCTTGAAATGTTTTGGGATAAATAAGTTTGGTAAGTTGAGATAAGGGGTGTAGTTTCATATTGTTTAAGTTGGCCTGAGTGTCCAGGATGAAAGATCGAAGACACACATGGCGCAAGTACCACGTGCCTTCCGGTTAGGAGTTGTTATAGTGGCGATTGGTAGTGCTTGATATGCCTACTTGCAGACACCAGCTTAGAGATTTCCTAAGTCGTAATTACCGCTCCGTATGTGCATTTTGAATTCACTGAGATAATGTATTTTTTAAAAGAGCATTGCATGTGTTTCAAAAGGAATAAAGTTATGATTTTTGAAGCATGACATTGCGTAGCATTCATGTTATAAGACTACCTAAAACATATAGACTTTGTTAAGATTTTCCTACTGGTTTTGTTCTCACCTCTAATGGATTTGTGCAGGAAAGGATGTGGTGATCCCGCCTAGCTAAAGTCACGGGGAAGTGTTTTAAGAGCACGATTCTCTTTTCTTTTATTGTTTATTTTGACAAGCCAAGGGCTTTACATGTTTGGATTTCGATAAGCATTTTTGTGTAACAGGGCATAAGGCTTGGAACTTGTAGTGCATGGGGCATTCTTTTGTGTTGTTTTTTTTACATTATACGTTTTACATGCTATGCATTGCATGTAGGCATCTTTTGTATATCTCTCATATATCAAGAAATACAAACAAAGAGATTGAATTGCTTAATGTTGACAAGAGTTCATAATTATCCATTGATATGGAACAAAGTCAAAGTGGCTTAGATCTGTGTTATTAACAGATAAGACCTCACAGATCTATTCAAAATGGTCTCTACCATTTGTTCTTTGTATAGATGGAGGATTTTGGGATTATATGTATCAATTTAAAAAGATAGATTTAAACAGATAAGAAAAAAATTGAAAAAATAATAAAATTTAGACAAATATTTCAACAGATAAGGGAACAAGTTGGACATATAATAAAATTTGGACAAATCTTTCAACATATAAGGGAAAAAAATTCAAATGAAAAAAAAAAGTTTTGGCAGTAGAGAATTCCAACAGATAGAAAAACAAGTTTGCAAATTTGAAACAAATAGGAAAAGTGGACTTTCAAATGGGAAAATTAGTCTAACATCCCTATTTAACTTTTACTAGTGGGAGAGGTCCATAATATATTTTTTGTAGTGTAAGGTCCTCCGGTCCATCACCCATAATTATAGGCATCAAATTTATGCTAAACTCACTCTATTTCTCTCTTTTCATCATCATCTTCTCTCTTTCTCTATATAGCAAAGCAAGATCAAAGCAGCAATGGCTCTATGGATGGTCAAAGGTTCAGAACCTCTGATCGAAAGTGAGATAGTTGACCTTCTGCGATTTCATTGTTCGTTGTTCTAATGGAGTTGATTTTGACTTGTTCTTTGTTCGTTGATTTTGATTTGATTTATGCAAGAATTCTAATTTTGCATTAGGTTTTCTATTCGGATTTGTGGTTCGCATTAGGTTTTTTATTTTGATTTGTGATTTGGATATCACTTTTTTGTAATTTTGTAGAGATTTTTATTTTTGAAACATTATTCGAGTTGATTTCTAGTTGATTTCGAGTTGATTTCTTATCGTAGAATTGATTTCGAGTTGATTTGAAATAGACGTGTTCATTGTTCATTGATTTCTAGTTGATTTGGCTAGAAAAAATCACAGGGGGAAGTATGTGATTTTGCTAGAGAAAATCAACAAATTTCTGTGGCGATCACACAAAGAGATTTAGCCCAATCTTTTAAAATGTTCACTGTAAAGGTAGAGAAATCCTATGATAGAGAAAATTAACATGTCAGAGAAAATTATATATATCGATTTCAAGTTGATATGCAATAGTGGTGTTCATTGTTTATTGATTTTGGGTTGATTTGGCTAGAGAAAATTATAAGTGAGAGTGTGTGTTTTGGCGAGAGAAAATCAACATGACAAGGGGAAGAAAATCAAATTTCTTTGGTCATGACACTAAAATTTATTCCAATCTTTCAAAATGTTCACTGTAAAGGCAGAGAAATCCCATGGCAAAGAAAATCAACATACTAGAGAAAATTACACACACACAACTAGCTTTAAGAAGAAACTGAAAGGGGGAGTAGCAAGTAAAATCCAAAGAAAATTAATTGGCACACAACGGAAATTCTAGAGAAATTTCATATCTCAAAGAGATATTTTAATGTTAGAGAAATTGTAGAGAAAATCAACATGCCTAAGAAATTTCATTTTCATAAATTTCTCTAGCTATCACACACAAATCTGGGAGTCTAATTTGGCTAGAGAAATTTCAAATGCCAGAGAAAATTTCATGCGCACACACACACAACTGCCAAAGTTATGTCATATATATATATATATACTAGCGTATGCCCGTGCCTGAAGGCACGATGTAAATAATGTTAGTATTAGAATATAATTGTAATCCTAACAGCATTTAAATTTATTTTTTAATTTGATAAACTCGCAAATTTATTATAAAATTTTGGAGTTCTCACAAAACTCCTCACGAAAATTGACTTTTGCTTATATAATATATAGCTAGATAGATAGATGTGCCTGGCATACATACAATTTCTACAGGCGTACATATAATATTGTTTTTGGTTATATAATTATATAGAAATTGTATGCATGCCCATAATATCCTAGTGTATTACGGGCATACATACATTGTATGGAAATATGTATAAAATATATTGAACAAAAAGGAGAAAATAAAAAAAAACAAATAGAGAGAAAAATAAAAACGGGAGAGAATAAAAAAATAAAAAGAAAAAAGAGAGGAAAGTGGGATCATGGGATCATGGAAGGATGGGTGAGAAAAGGAAAAAGTAAGAGAGAGAGAAACGGGAAAGTATAAAATGTATATGCAGGATATTTTTCGGGAAAATATACCTCAGCCATTGTTTTATAATTTGAACAGATCTGAGCCATCCAAATGTCCTAATAGGACAAAAACATGTTGAAGATTCAAAAACTGTCCTGCTATATTAAAATACTAGCGTATGCCCGTATCTGAAGGCACGGTGTAAATAATGTTGAATAGCTATCATTAGTGCAATTTCCCCTTTACTGAATTACTAAAATTCTGTGGCACTACCTTGGTTTACAACAATTAATTTCTTCATTAATCCATCATGCAGATTTACAAATAATGGGTAAAAAATAGTGCATGTATTAAGCACTTAGTACAATAAGGCAAACTTATTGGAAAAGAGCTGCAAATCTATTATAAATTTTATAATAAACAATGGGTCTGAAATAGTATCTGCAGAGAGCACTTAGCAAAAGAAACCAAAAATGTTTTTCGAGTTTCAAAATTATATAATGGAAAATACTGCAAGATAAAAGTCAAACCAGTCATGCACTTCAATGCGATAATCAAACAACATAAGATATAATCATCAAGCCTAATTCATACTGTTTCTTCCAGTCTATCAACTGGGGGTTGGATTATATATATAAAGCTTAAACAGTCAAATGGGAGGTCAGACATAACAACCCATGTTCACCTTTCCTTTCTTAAATATTAGGAAGAAACTTCAATTGGTTGGGGCCCATGTGTGCCAACAGGAGAAGTAAAAACTTACTTGATTTAGTACATGTGGAAAAAGGGCATAATCAACAAATGCAATTAAGTGCCCTATAAGTTTTCATAATCACCAATGGAAAAAGGGGAAGCAAACATGCGAAGCAAGAAGAACAGCATCCCTGTGGAGATAAAGTGTGAAATGGCTGGTGAGATTGAAGCTACCAGTCAACCATCTTCCAGGGGGTACAAAGAGTTGCGATCCATCGTCCGATTCAAACTGGCCCAGATGAGCTATTGCTGCCTTGAATGCCTCTGTATTCAAGGTGTTTCTGTCATGACCCGAACCCGCCCCCATGGCTTGAGGACATAACTGGCCAGTAATCGAGGGATTACCTACGGCCTTAAACCAAACCAAATATATTTTTAGCAGAGTTAAGGGGACCAAACGGAAGCAATTTCAAACTTTTGTCCACGGAGCTGCGCTGACATGGCACGTCATGTCATTTCACAAAAATATTCGTTAATAACCCACATCAAAAGGAAGTCAATATATACATATACTTTACATAACAGGATCATACAAGTCTTAGTCAACCTAACCAAAACTTATTTACAACTGTAGTCTAAAGTCCTCGCCAAGATGACAAAATGTAACAATATGGCAAAAAGGCGAGATCAAGTCTCGTGCGTGAGACGTGTTGGCTGACTCTTCAAAACCTTGACTGTTTCTCGTAAACTTCACTGAGGTTGGGCTTGGACCTCCGTTGGCTCACCTACAGACACATGAATGAGCGTAAGTGAAAGCCTAGTGAATAATATCAATTAAGGAAGGTACACAAACAGTATATAGAACGACATGCACCAAACGGCCTTGAGCCCAATTCATAATTCTATCTAGTATATACATATATACAGATCAGGTAACTATGGTTCCAAACACATCAAACGGCCTCGGGCCCAATCCATTCATGTCAAACCAGCCTTTGGCCCAACCATTCTTTCATTCATGTCAGACTGGCCTTTGGCCCAACCATTTTATCATTCATGTCAGACTGGCCTCTGGCCCATTCATTCTTTCATTCATGTCAGACTGGCCTTTCGCCCAACCATTCTTTTATTCATGTCAAACTGGCCTCTGGCCTATTCATTCTATCATTCATGTCAGACTGGCCTCTGGCCCATTCATTTGGCATAGCAAACATTTGTCCACTATTCAAATTAACGAACTTATAAGACTTACATAGAAGTAAGCAATTGCACAAATAACATACTTCAGATATCTTTATTGAAATATTACTCACAGTGATCGGCTGGTTGATTTGCCCTGGAGCTTGACCCTACATATTACATAACACATATAGGTCACAAACGATTCAATCCGTTCTTAATTCATACACCCCTCTTAGGCTTCTTTCTTGTCCTTTTAATTCATTCATAATGCTCAATGCATGCCTAAGAGTACTTAGAAGTGGAAGAGAATGGAAAATGAAACACATAACACATTTACAAAATTTCAGAAACAGGGGTCCCCGCTCGAGCGTGGACTTTCCCGCTCGAGCGGACCCAATAGGTCTGCAAAAGTACTGGTTGCCTCGTTTCTACGCTCGAGCGTGAATTCGGATGCTCGATCGGAAAGTCTCACTACATGGCTCCCCGCTCGAGCGTGAATCTCCCCGCTTGAGCGGACATCCATGTCTGCCGAACTTCTGGGAGCCCGCATTTCACGCTCGAGCGGACATCATGAATTCTAGGTTTTCCAGAATTGTTTTTGAGCTTCAACCAAGCATTCAAGTTGGTATTTCTTGTATTATACAGCTCTTATTTCTCATATACATATACTGACATGGTACAAACACCAAATTACAACATTATGAAGCTCAAATTCCATGAATCAAACACATGCATGCTCCAAATTATATCAAATTTATTTCCAACACAACAAATTCATATATTCAACACCATGCTTCCATGAATTGCACTTGCATGTGGAACATGACTTCTATTCTCAACTTAGATGGTGAAGAGGTGATCAAAAATATGAACTTCAATTAACATCTAGCATGGATTATACATTTTATGCTCAAACATGCAAATTCATAGCAATTTTCCCACATGTATGCATCTATTGACCTCCAATTCACCAAAGCCAACTCAATTTCATTATAACCAATCCAATTCATGTTCTTGATCATTATTCAACCTTGAATTCACAAAATTACAAGCTCAAACTCATGAATTTACTCACCTAGGAGCTTTAATCTTCACTAATGAAGTTAACTCTTGAGCCTAGCTTTCAAATCTCATAAACCTTGAGCCAAACTAAACAACTCCTCCTCTTTCCCTCTCTTGCCGACCCTCTCCCTCTTTCCTTAAGGTAATCTCAGCCAAATGAATACAAAGAGAGGTATTGAGTGGAAATGGCCCATTTAAATAAGCTCCTCTAATCACAATTCTTTAATATTAAATAATTGAGCACCATTTCATTAATTTAATCTATTTAATTTGATCCGAATAAATTTTCAATTAAATTTCACCGTAGGCTCTAAAAATTACACCCATCACAATAGCGTAGTCAATTTCGGGTTTTGTGGCCGATAAGGCCTTCAATTTAAATTTCAAAATAGAAAGTCAAACAGATTTTCCTACGGTGAACAGATAGAAATTCAAAACCACATATATTCACATAAATGGCACACAAAATCATATCAGACACAGAATCACGTTCATAATAAGGATCAATTAGCATAATACGGAACATGGTTATCACAGTCTTCCCTCCTTTAGGAAGTTTGGTCCTCCGAAGTTATTTTACCTTCATCGGGAAACAAATGTGGATAGCGTAGTCGCTTTTCATCCTCTTTTTCCCATGTGGCATCCATCCCATAGTGTTCTTTCCATTCCACTTTCACCATTGGGATGGACTTGCTTCTCAATTGTTTCACTTGCCTATCAATGATTCGTTTCGACCATTCGGCGTACTCCATATTTTCATCAAGAGCTACCCGGTGATAGTCAATCACATGAAACGGGTCTCGAAGATAACCCCTCAATATCGACACATGGAACATATTATGGATCTACTCAAATCCCGACGGCAAAGCAACTCTATAAGCAACTGGACTAAGCCTTTGCAGAATTTGAAACGGTCCAATGTAACGGGGCGACAACTTGCCCTTCTTTCCAAACCTAACTTGGCCTTTCATCGGAGTCACACGGATGAACACATGGTCACCAACCTCATACTCAAGAGGTCTTCTTCGGACATCTGCATAATTCCTTTGCCGGTCCTGAGCTGTTTTGAGCCTTTGCTGAATGGTTTTGATTTTCTCAGAAGTGTCTTGCACAATTTTAGGGCCAAGTAAAGCTCTATCCCCGACTTCTGTCCAACAAATTAGCGATCTACACCTTTTACCATACAAAGCCTCGTATGGTGCCATACTGCTGTTGGAGTGGAAGCTGTTATTGTATGCAAATTCTGCAAGTGGCAAATAGTCTTCCCAACTCCCCTGAAAATCCAAGGCACACATCCTTAGCATATCTTCTAACGTCTGTATGGTCCGTTCTGATTGCCCATATGTCTGCGGATGGAATGCAGTACTAAATCTCAGTTCTGTTTCCATAGCTTCCTGCAAACTCTTCCATAATCTAGATACAAATTTCGGATCTCTATCCGACACAATAGATACCGGAACTCCGTGTAAACGGACAATCTCATTAACATATATTGTAGCCAGTCTATAAGCATTAAATGTAGTTCTAACTGGTAGAAAATGTGCAGACTTAGTCAGTCTATCAACTACAACCCAAATAGGATCCATACCTCAAGGAGTCCGAGGTAGACCGACAACGAAATACATAGTCACATGCTCCACTTCCATTCAAGAATAGGGAGAGGTTGAAGTAGACCGCCCGGTTTCTGATGTTTAGCTTTAACTTGTTGACATTGAAGACATTTGGACACATATTCTGCAATCTCTCTCTTCATTTTAGGCCACCAATAGCTTTGCTTCAGATCCCGATACATTTTATTGTTACCCGGATGCATAGCAAACACTGATTTGTAGGCTTCATCTAAAACTCTTTTCTTTAGTTCCGGAATATCTGGAATACACATTCGGTTCCGAAATCTTAACACTTCACCTTCAATGCTGAACTCTGCTTTTGGGCTTGTCTCAAATTCATCAATCACTTTCTTGAGGAATTCATCCTCTTTTTGTTTCTGTTTAATTTCATCAATGATTGCCGGTTCGGCTGAAATAGCGACTATCAATCCGCCCTGTTCACACAACACCACTTCAATTTCAGACTTCTCAAAATCTTGCAAGATTTCCTTCTGTTCAGTACGCAAACAAGCCAAGTTCCCATTGATTTTCTGCTTAGGGCATCAGCAACTATATTAGCTTTCCCAGGGTGATACTGAATCTCAAGATCATAATCTTTTATCAGTTCGAGCCATCTCCTCTGTCGCATGTTCAACTCATTCTGCGTAAAGAAGTATTTTAGACTTTTGTGATCCGTGTAGATTTCACATTTTACCCCATACAAATAATGCCGCCAGATTTTCAAAGCAAAAACAACTGCAGCCAATTCTAAATCATGTGTTGGGTAGTTCTTCTCGTGTGGTCTCAACTGTCGGGAGGCGTAAGCAATAACCTTTCCATTCTGCATTAATACACAACCCAAGCCTTTATAAGACGCATCACTAAAAATTACAAAATTTTTCGTACCTGTGGGCAATGTCAATACTGGTGCAGTGGTCAGTCTCGTTTTCAGTTCATAAAAGGCAGATTCTCTTTCGTCGTTCCATTCAAATGATTGCCCCTTGCGTGTCAACTGGGTAAGAGGTACAACTATCCTTGAAAAGTTTTTCACAAACCTCCTGTAATACCCGGCTAAGCCCATGAAGCTGCGGAGCTCTGTTACATTTGTCGGTGTAGGCGAATTCACAATTGCCTCTATTTTCTGTGGGTCCACTGAAATTCCTTCCCTGTTGATCACATGGCCTAAGAAAATAACCTCATCCAACCAAAAACTCAAATTTCTTTATGTAACATGCCCGCGAGGGACCTCGGCTACAGTTCGGACTCCCCTTTTTTGTTTGTTGCGGTTCTTAATCTTGAACCAAAGAGTCCAACTCTGGCAAATCATTTTGAGAAAAACAGATTTTTGAAAAGAAGTGCCAAACATGGACTGCTTTGCCAGATACAGAGTCGCCACCTAAATATTTTTTTAAATGGGAAATTTAGGAAACCCTGACTCGGTGCTGAAGGCCACGTGTCCGTCATCACCAAAGTTGTCTTGGCTCGGGAGCTTGGGTACGGTCGGGGAAGGTCAGCTATGAGCACCCCCTTTCGCCCGGTCCGAAGACCGGCCTCTACTAACCATGATACCCGATTTTGAAAACGTTATGTGTTCTTATTCCAGTTATTAGCCTAGAATTACTATGTTATGCGCACAGCAAACAAGTATAGACTAGGTTGCCTAATTTGGAAACAAGCATTGCATATCCGTTTGTTTTGAAAAGCGCTTTGGAATTTGCTACTCGCAAGTAGGCTAAAATACGGATTTCAACGAGTTTTTCCAACTCAAACAATCCAACCTTCACCCACAGGCGTTCAGGCAGTTATATCACATAAGCAGCTAGCCACATGGTAATCATGCTGTTATGGCAACATTCACATGCATGCGATATGCTAAAGCGTAAAAACTCACCTAGTACTCCAAGCCAAAACAGAAACTAGTTAGTAATCATATGCATGATCCTAGTTCATGTTAAGATGGCTAATGCAACACAGGCAAAATGTAGCTAGAATAGGCTCGGCTAATCTAAACATGGCATATGATGATGCTACAAGTAACACGTATTCAATTTGGAAATTGGAATACAATGCAGTTTGTATGATGTACCGAGCCCGGTGCGTGTAAGACAAACGTATGGATGCACGCATGCATTGCATAAGGTATGCTAATTTAAACGTGCCCTAATCTACCATCATAAGCAGGTAAATAAAAGGGAAGAAAGAAGTGGGGGTTGGAAGACATACACACACTCACACACTTATTGCAAATTCGCCCTCGCTCGGAGGGACCAAATAAATAATACAAATTAATTAACTACGCAAGCTAATTAAATATTACAAATTGCCTAATCAATTAACAAACTAATTAAACTAGGAAGAACAGTAAACCGCCTCGGGAGGAGAGCCAGATGCAGCGCATGCTCGGGACTTGCTCGGAATCGCACTGCCATGCATAGTCTGCCTCTGTTTTCCCTGGTTTGCTCCTCTGAAAACTGCCAAAGTCTCAGGAATGTCTCTCAGGACACTGGGGGATACCACCGGCTGAGTAGAGTTACCACCGGCAATGGGATGTGGCCATCGGCACAAAATGAATCCATCGGTTGGTGATTTACTGCCGGTCGGCACCAAATGTTGCCGGTCGGCAAACAATGCCTGCAGAACCTGCAACTCACAGCAGCAGAGGGGCAAAACTTGCATGGCAATACAATTCAACAATGTATACACCAATCATGCCCCCTATCATGTTTGCGACTCAAAGGGGCATGTGCCTCGATTCTCGGACCACCAATCACGCATTTCCATACATGATGGCCCAAAGAATCAAGTGTGCAACTTTCATGTCAAATGGAATGCAATGCACACAATCAAACCAAGGGGCTTCTACCTCCATCATGACTTAGTCAAGAGGTAGAGCATGCATGCCAATGTAATGCAACCCTAAGCATGTTAACTAGGCATGCAACATGATAATGCAATGCACTTATGCGAGCATATAAGCAAGCATGCAAAGTAAGCATGCAAACCAAATAAAAGGTGGATTTAAACATGAATTAGGCAACTCTAAATAGGCCCAAAACAGTGGCCAAAGTGCCCAAGAATGAAGGCTAACACACATACACACATGCACATGTTGTGGTCCAAACTTTAAGCATTAAACAAGCAACTTTCAAGCACACTTAAAAGAGACTATCATGGACAATTAGCATGCAACATAGGCTCTGAAAATCATGTTAAAACATGGTGCCAAACCAACTTAAACAAGACAAATATAAGCATGCAAATAGTCCAAGTTCTTGAGGCAACGTAATGAAGCTTTGAAACACACTTAGCATAACAAACATGGCATGCATTAAACAACTAAAAACAGATTTTTAACATGTTAAAACAAGGGCAAAGGACTACTTAGATGGCATCTAAGTGGCTCAAAAATGAAGGCATGCACAAATGCACTTTCAAGGAGCATATAACACATGCTCAAGAGGCAACAAAGAGACAACCAAGGCAAGCATACAAGCACATCTTAGGGACTGAAATGACATGCTAAGTGGTTCCAAACCACTAAATTAATGCAAGCAATGCATGCTACACATTCACCTACTTGAAGCATACAAGCCATAATACAAAGGAGCTATGTAATGCATGCCAAGATCGACTCCAACAAACATGGACAGACCGAAAACATGGCAAAATAAGCACAAAACCTTCACAAGGCTAAACCTAAAACATGCTAGAACAAAGGCTAACAACCTAAGGCATGTTAAGGCAATCACAAGGCATTACATGGTAGGTATGCAAGACATGTATGGTGTACCAAAACCAACACATAACAAGGTTATATCATGGCATAATAAGCATGGAAAGCAGCCAAGGCATGACCGATAAACACTCAAACATAAGCTCCCTTGAGAGATTCAAGGACAACAAGGAGAGGGGGTGGCCCCCTCCTCCTTGAGACTTCAAGGCACCATCTTCACCACTGAAATCCCTCAAAATTTCAGTGGTGAAGAGGCACAAACACCAAAGTCTCGAAACTTGCACAAAATAGCACAAAAATGGGGCCTTTCAAGGCCTAAGGGTGGTCAAACACACCCAAACCACAAAACACTCTTAACAAACAATCAAGAGGGTCTAAAAATAGAACTTTTTTGTATTATACACTAAGCACAAAAACAGCTCTAAGATAGGTAGAAAAGCAATGCAAAAAAGGGGAATAAAAGGGAAGTTTCTCACCCTTGAAGCCTTTCTTCAACAATGGTGATCTTGTTGCCTCCTTAAGCTTCAATCCAGTCAAAAATAGCAAGAACAAGCCCTTAGAACCTCAGTAGCCAAAGGAAGGTGAAGCACTAGGTGTTTGTGCGCAATAATATGGACTAAAACACCTAGAACATAAAGAGAGAAAAAGAGATATAGGAGATATGTATCAACCCTAACCCTAAAACCAGAGCTTCTCTCTGTGTTTTTCTCTCCAAAATTCTCTAACCCCCTTTGCCAAGAGAAGAGACCCCTCTCTTATAGGCAACCAAACTTGTAAAGCTTATACAACAAGCTTACAAGGAGAGCATCCCTCCATACACGTACGGAGGGGAACCAAATGCCACACAGCAGTCCTAAAATATCTGCAAAAGCAGATGAATAGTAGTCGGCTGGCCAAAAATGTCATTTTGACAAAAATGACTGCCGACCGGCAACAAAGAGTGCCGACCGGATACAAACACTGCCGGTGGCAACAAAAACCAGCCGGTGGCCTCTAGCCACTGCCGGTGGTGTGTGGGGATGCCTCATAAGGCATTCTCTGCCCCTCCAAGGCAAAACACAAGTGTTTGGTGTAAAACCAGACACAAAACGGTCGAGTTCGGAGATCCTGAGTCGGGGCGCGTAGCCGAGACCTCCGGGAACTCCAAACGAACACAAACATGGATAATCACCGAGTGTTCAAACGGTGACGTCCAAGTCTTGAGGACGGTCAAAAATGGGGTGTCTACACTTTAGTTTAGCAAATAATTTCTTTTCTCTGAGTGTTTGCAGAACAGTTCTTAAATGATGTTCAAGTTCAAGTCTATTCTTGGAGTATATCAAAATGTCATCAATAAAAATCACAACAAATTCATCAAGGTAGGTTTTAAAAATTTGGTTCATTAAGTCCATAAACACTGCCAGAGCATTAGTCACTCCAAATGGCATAACAAGAAATTGGAAATGACCATACCTCGTTCTGAATGCTATTTTCTCAACATCTTCTGCCTTTACTTTCAACTGGTGGTACCCGGATCTCAAATCAATTTTGGAAAATACCTGTGCTCCCTGCAACTGGTCAAATAAGTCATCAATACGAGGTAAAGGGTATTTATTCTTTATTGTTACCTTGTTCAGTTCTCGATAGTCGATACACAAACGCAAGGTCCTATCTTTCTTTTTCACAAACAACACTGGTGCACCCCATGGTGAAGTGCTAGGTCGGATAAACCCTTTGTCAAGCAGGTCTTACAATTGTTCTTTCAGTTCCTTCATTTTAGCAGTAGCCATTTTGTAGGGAGTTTTAGAAATATGCTGGGTGCCTGGCATAATCTCAATTGTAAACTCTATCTCCCTGTCCACTAATTCCCCTGGTAATTCATTTGGAAACACATCTGGAAATTCTCTAACAATAGGGGTACTGTTCAATTCAACATTCACAGATTGTTCAGACAACACATAACACAAATAACCCTGGCACCCTTTCCTGATTAATTTGCATGCCTTCATTGCAGATATTAAGTAAGGTGGAGGCACTACCCCATTTCCCACAAACACAATTTCTTTATGTTCTGGTGGTTTAAATACAACCCGTTTTGTCACACAATCAATAGTGGCACAATATTTGGTTAACCAATCCATGCCCAAAATTACATCGAAATGTCTAAAGTCCAAGGGCAACAAATCTACATATAGGATAGCATCCTCAATACTCATGTCACAAAATCGGTATATAGATTACACAATACAGATTCCCCAGATGGAGCAGATACACATAGCGGATATGCCAATAATTCTAGAGGTCTACTCAGTCTAGATGCAAATGCACATGTCATAAAAGAGTGCGTTGATCCGGAATCAATTAACACAAAAGCATCCTGATTACATATAGAAATAGTACTTGAGACAATTACGTTAGCATTCCGTGTATCACTCGTAATAAGCGCAAAAACTCTCCCTTGCCTCACGGTATCTCCGGTGGTAGTAGATCTTATAGTATTTCCCGGCTTCGGGATTGATGCAGTTGAGCTAGCAGCTAGCTTTCCACTATTTTGATTATAATCTCTGGCCATATGCCTTGTTTACCACATTTAAAACAGGCTCCCGACACACGGTAACAAACCCCATGATGTCTTTTACTACAAATATTGCACATAGGAGATATGTCTCGGAAGAATTCGAAGTACTTGAGGAGCCCGTGTTTTGCTTTTTCGAAAATTTCTTCTTTGAGAAGAAGCCTTGCCTTTTGTTGCCTTTCTAGTCAGTTGTTGACTTAGCTTGTCTAGCTATATTAGCTTATGATATTATGGCCCGGTCTAGCACCCCAATATAGGTTTCTAGCTTCAAGACATTCACCCTTTCTAAAATGTCGCTTCGAAGCCCACCTTCAAAATGCCTCGCTTTCTTATAATCCGTATCAATCACATGTGGTGCAAACCTGGCTAATTCAGTGAATTTGGCTTCATACTCAGCCATCGTCATACTGTCTTGCTTTAGTTCCATGAACTCTGATACTTTCCTGTCCCGGACACATTGCGGGAAGTACTTATCATAGAAAATTTCCAAAAATTTGGTCCAGTCAACATCCTTATGATTCTTACGCATTAACATCCACCATCTTCTTACCTCATCTTCTAGCATAAAGGTGGCTAGAAGTACTTTCTGTGTCTCCAGACAAGGGAACACTTCAAATAACTTTTCGATGCCGAGGACCTATGCTTCAACTTTCAACGAATCTAATCCCCTATGGAACTGTGGTGGTTTCATTTTCTTAAACTCTTTGGTGAGAACTATTATTCGGTCATCATTCTGTAAGTTTGGCACAGGTGGTACCGGAGGTGGAGGTGGAGGATGTGGTTGCTGTCACTGTTGTTGCCACTCTTGTTGCTGCTTCAATGTTTCTGCCATTTCCTGAATCAATCTTTCTATTCTATCCATTCTGGCAGTAGAAGACTCCTCTATCTCATCGCCTCTTGTTCTCACCATCTGATTAAACTTGCATTATACTTTATACAAAAGATTCACAGGTACGCATATACTAACGAGCATACATATTCAAATAATTTGCAATGCAAACAAATCACAAACTTATAACACATAATTGTTCATATTAAAACATTTAAGCGTATTCTCGATGCCTTCAAATTCATACTTATCACATGAATGCATCCTAGATCTTTTCTAGACGCTTATTGCTCATTTGGACAAGTGTGTGAGTTATTAACTCGTGCTCTGATACCACTCTGTCATGACACGAACCCGCCCCCATGGGTTAAGGACATAACCGGCCAGTAATCGAGGGATTACCCACGGCCTCAAACCAAACCAAATATATTTTTAGCAGACTTAAAGGGGCCAAACGGAAGCAATTTCAAACTTTTGTCCACAGAGCTGTGCTTACATGGCACGCCATGTCATTTCACAAAAATATTCGTTAATAACCCACATCAAAAGGAAGTCAATATATACATATACTTTACATAACAGGATCATACAAGTCTTAGTCAGCCTAACCAAAACTTATTTACAATTGTAGTCCAAAGTCCTCGCCAACATGACAAAATGTAACAATATGGCAAAAAGGCGAGATCAAGTCTCGTGCGTGAGACGTGTGGGCTGACTCTTCAAAACCTTGACTGTTTCTCACAAACTTCACTGAGGCTGGGTTTGGACCTCCGTTGGCTGACCTACAAACACATGAATGAGCGTGAGCGAAAGCCTAGTGAATAATATCAATTAAGGAAGGTACACGAACATTATGTAGAACGACATGCACCAAACGGCCTTGGGCCCAATTCATAATTCTATCTAGTATATACATATATACAGATCAAGTAATTGCGGTTCCAAACACATCAAACGGCCTCGGGCCCAATCCATTCATGTCAAACCGGCCTTTGGCCCAATCATTCTTTCATTCATGTCAGACTGGCTTTCGGCCCAACCATTCTATCATTCATGTCAGACTAGCCTCTGGCCCATTCATTCTTTCATTCATGTCAGACTGGCCTTTGGCCCAACTATTCTTTTATTCATGTCAAACTGGTCTCTGGCCCATTCATTTTATCATTCATGTTAGACTGGCCTCTGGCCCATTCATTCTATCATTCATGTCAAACTGGCCTCTGGCCCATTCATTCTATCATTTATGTCAGACTGGCCTCTGGCCCATTCATTCTTTCATTCATGTCAGACTGGCCTTTGCGCCAACCATTCTTTCATTCATGTCAAACTGGCCTCTGGCCTATTCATTCTATCATTCATGTCAGACTGGCCTCTGGCCCATTCATTTGGCATAGCAAACATTTGTCCACCATTCAAATTAATGAACTTATAAGACTTACATAAAAGTAAGCAATTGGACAAATAACATACTTCAGATATCTTTATTGAAATATTACTCACAGTGATCGGCTGGTTAATTTGCCCTGGAGCTTGACCCTACATATTACATAACACATATAGGTCACAAACGATTCAATCCGTTCTTAATTCATACACCCCTCTTAGGCTTCTTTCTTGTCCTTTTAATTCATTCATAATGCTCAATGCATGCCTAAGAGTACTTAGAAGTGGAAGAGAACAGAAAATGAAACACAAAACACATTTACAAAATTTCAAAAATAGGGGTCCCCGCTCGAGCGTGGACTTTCCCGCTCGAGCGGACCCATTAGGTCTGCAAAAGTACTGGTCGCCTCGTTTCTACGCTCGAACGTGAATTCAGACGCTCGATCGGAAAGTCTCACTACATGGCTCCCCGCTCGAGCGTGAATCTCCCCGCTCGAGCGGACATCCATGTCGGCAAAACTTCTAAGAGCCCGCATTTCACGCTTGAGCGGTGGTTTCCCCGCTCGAGCGGACATCATGAATTATGGGTTTTCCAGAATTGTTTTTGAGCTTCAACCAAGCATTCAAGTTGGTATTTCTTGCATTATACAACTCTTATTTCTCATATACATATACTGACATGGTACAAACACCAAATTACAACATTATGAAGCTCAAATTCCATAAATCAAACACATGCATGCTCCAAATTATATCAAATTTATTTCCAACACAACAAATTCATATATTCAACACCCATGCTTCCACGAATTGCACTTGCATGTGGAACATGACTTCTATTATCAACTTAGATGGTGAAGAGGTGATCAAAAATATGAAATTCAATTAACATCTAGCATGGATTATACATTTTATGCTCGAACATGCAAATTCATAGCAATTTTCCCACATGTATGCATCTATTAACCTCCAATTCACCAAAACCAACTCAATTTCATTATAATCAATCCAATTCATGTTCTTGATCATTATTCAACCTTGAATTCACAAAATTACAAGCTCAAACTCATGAATTTACTCACCTAGGAGCTTTAATCTTCACCAATGAAGTTAACTCTTGAGCCTAGCTTTCAAATCTCATAAACGTTGAGCCAAACTAAACAATTCCTCCTCTTTCCTTAAGGTAATCTCAGCCAAATGAATACAAAGAGAGGTATTGAGTGGAAATGGACCATTTAAATAAGCTCCTCTAATCACAATTCTTTAAGATTAAATAATTGAGCACCATTTCATTAATTTAATCTATTTAATTTCATTCGAATAAATTTTCAATTAAATTTCACCGTAGGCTCTAAAAATTATGCCAATCACAATGGCGTAGTCAATTTCGGGTTTTGTGGCCGATAAGGCCTTCAATTTAAATTTCAAAGTAGAAAGTCAAACAGATTTTCCTACGGTGAACAGATAGAAATTCAAAACCACATATATTCACATAAATGGCACACAAAATCATATCAGACACATAATCACGTTCATAATAAGGATCAATTAGCATAATACGATACATGGTTATCACAACTTCCATCACCAACTCCTCCAAAATCTGTTAAGCTCGCACTATGAGCTCTACAGCTTATAGCAGAGTACTCAAAGTAGTCCAAAACATGCACTTTTCGGGCATCAACATTGCTCAAATTCAATAGAAAAGCAACCAGAAGTACTGAAACAACATCAAATGTCTGTAATGTTAAAGAAAGAAAAAAATTAACTGATATTTCACTCATGTTTTATTTTTACTTTCCAAATTCAAGCAAAAAGGACTAATACTTGGAAATTTTAAAGAGTTTTTTTCAAGCAAGATTTGGACTTTTGGCAATGAGATTGGTTGGGCTGCTAAAACATGAGAACCCATATAAAACAATAGTCAACATTGCTAATGTCTAGGAATTGAAGATTTAAGTTTTTGTTGAGTTCTTTGGAAAGTTTAGAGGAGTTTGAGTTATTTATGTAGATTTTTTTTTGGAGAGAAAATTAATTGTGATTATGAATGCAATGTTTTGGAGGAAAGAACAAATGGAGAGGTCTTGAGTGGAGCAGGAAAGGCTTGTGGAAAGAAACAAAGCAATTAAGATTGAGAAAACCCATGTAGAAAATTCAATGCTTGTAAAACTTGGGTGAGAGTATTAATTGGAAGAGAGAGAGAGAGAGAGAGAGAGAGAGAGAGAGAGAGAGAGAGAGAGTTTACTGGAGGTTTTCTGGGACTTGTTGATAGCTTCATGATTGGTAACCCAACTGGTCTTGGCTTGTTGCAGATGCGAATCTTACCTGTGTATATATATAGATACAGGACTTGTGTGCACACTACAAACAAGACTTTGCTTCCCCTCATTCTTTTTGCTGTTGTTTGGCTGCCAAGACTTGTAGATGAAAAGAAAGAAAATTTCTGTGTCAAGTACTACCCAAGTAGTGATCAATCTTTGAAAAAAAAAGTAATACCCAAGTAGTGCTTGTGAGAAATTCCAAAGATTTTCCCTAAACCCAAACATATGCAGGTGAATTTAAAAAGAAAAGAAAAGAAAAGAAGTAGATGAATAGAGAAAGGGAAAATTAGAGTGTCTGTCAAGAACCCAAGTACAGTGTTTGTGAGAAATTCCAAATATTTTTCTTGAACCCAAACACATGCAGGTGTTCTGAGGAAAAAGATTAAAGATTTGTGTGATAAGATATCTTCACTTCTATAAGATTTTATTTTATTTTATTTTATGTTGGGTGGGAAGTTGAGAGAAACCATCATATCTAGTTGAATAAACAAAGACTAAGAGAAACCGAAAGAAATACAGTACCCCATGGTAGTTAGGCCAATAAGTCTATAGATACTCATCCATTTCCTAGTACTTTAATAATAATGTAGCTCAAAGAGTTCCCAGAGTTTAATCAATTGAGTTTAATCATTGGGAGTTTAATCAATGGTAGAATATGACATACTTGCACCAAATAGCATTTTCAGTTGCAGCAAGCCACCAATTGTCAACTAATAGCTCAGAGTTTAATCAGTGGGAGTTTAATCAATGGCAAAATATGACATACTTGCACCAAATAGCATTTTCAGCATCATAAAATATCGAGATTAAAGAAAACGGCACTGCCATCAAAGATAATTTTTAGCATCACAACTGTTAAGACAGAACCATAATTTTCAGTATCATAATAGTTAAGATAGAATCATAATTTTGAGCGTCATAACAGTTAAGACAAAACCACTTAAAAATTTGAAGTGTGATTTAAACCCAAGAACGAACAAAATCTCACAAACCATAAGAGGTAAATTTATATTTAGATAAACCAACAGTCAAAAATTCCACATTCACATGTCCCTATGTATGCCCATCCAATTCAACTGACTGTCAAATACAACTTTCCAGAAATACAACATTCGATTCAACAAATACAACTTTTCAAATTTTTTTTTGAAGAATGCCCCATGAAATTCTAAACAAATCCCAAGAAATTCAACAAATTCTAAACTACAGGAGGAAGAAAAATTCCTAAATGGAGACATGAAACTCAAATGAATCCAAATTGAGAAAATCTATTAACCGATAGAAAAAGTTGTTTATAGAAACAAAGCTATTCCAGAAAGGAGCACCAAAAACAAATAGAGAAAGGGAGAAATCAAGTTACCTGGTGGTCATGTTGATTGAACAGTGGTGGGTAGGTACAACGATGATGTGGTTGTGGCTGGAACACATAGCTAGGCTTTACACAGGGAAGTAATAAACTGAAGCACACAGTAATAAACTGAAGCACCTTTGGCCTATGAATTAAAATGAATAAAAAAAAAATTCTTTTCAAAGAGTAGGGAGTGAACACATGAAACTCAAATGAATCCAAATTGAAAAAATCTATTAACTAATAGAAAAAGTTGTTTATAGAAATAGAGCTATTCCAGAAAGAAGTGCCAAAAACAAATAGAGAAAGGGAGAAATCAAGTTACCTGGTGGTCGTGTTGATTGAACGGTGGTGGGCAAGTATAATGATGATGTGGTTGTGGCTGGAACACATAGCTTGGCTTTAGAAATCTTATAATAACCTGTAGCACACAGGGAAGTAATAAACTGAAGCACACAGTAATAAACTGAAGCACCTTTTGATCATACAGGGAAGTATAAAGAAACCAATTGAAAAACTAATAGGGTTTAATAAACAAATGACCCCAATAAACCCAGATGTCATATCACTTTCTGTACAATAAACCCATTTGGGGGAAGTTTTGAATTAAGGTTCACAATTAAAACTGTTAAACTATTAATCACTGTACACAGCAGTAAACTTTATAGTGATTAGAGTATTGGCAACAAATTGAACTCAGTGTACAAAGCAATAAACTGTATAGTGATTAAAGTATTGACAACAAATTGAACTCAGAGAACAAAACAATAAAATGTATAGTGATTAGAGTATTGACAACAAATTGAAATCAGTGTACAAAAGAATAAAATGTATAGTGATTAGAGTATTGACAACAAATTGAACTTAGTGGTAGATGATCTTCACCACAACCATACTACACTGCAAGTAGACGTTGCAATCATATAGACAAACCAATTCAAGAACAGGAAAAGAAGATTGAGAGAGAATGGCAGCCCAAATTCAATTGCCTCATATCTGTGTGTACAATAAATCCATTTTAAACCCAGATGGTAAGAATGTCATAAAAAATTCAAACCTTGAAGCCTCGGGATTCTCAATGACCCACAAAGAACTAAAGCCTCAGGTTTGGTGTTGAATGATTGAAGCCATTATAAAAATGATAGCAAGGGAAATTCAAAAACAAAAAAAGAGGAAGATGAAAAACATAACAACAATTATACACAATTTCTGAATGCTAGGGAAATAGAAAATTGAAGTATTGCATTAGAGAGAGAGAGAGAGAGAGAGAGAGAGACCAACCTCACCTAGAAAGGTGATAAAACAATTGGAAAATCGAACAATCATGGAGCAATTGAAGTATTGAATCGCCTCTAAATCTCTCGAACAATTTTACTCCTTCCCAACAGCAACAGCACCACAATTGCTAGGGAAATAGAATAGAGAGAGAAGGGGAGAGGTAGAAACAATTTTCAAGCAAAAAACCAGTTCAAGAATAGTAAATAAACGCAGATCTATATAATAAAGCAGGAAATAAAACCCCAAATTCAATTGACTCAATACTTGACATAGATTGAAAACCCCAAATTCAATAACCCATTTTAAACCCAGATAAACAACCAAACCTTGAAGTCTCACGTTTGGTAAAAAATATAACAACAATTGCTTAATGCTAAGGAAACAGACAATTGAACAAGTGTGTGTGTGTGTGTGTGTGAGAGAGAGAGAGAGAGAGAGAGAGAGAGAGAGAGACCGACCTCGCCTGGAAAGGTGAGAGAACAATCGAAAAATCGATCAACTCTTTCCAAACAGCAGTAGCAACACGATTGCTTAATGCTAGGGAAACAGACACAACCATCAGAGAAGAGGTAGACATGTAGAGAGAACGTGTAGAGAGGGAGTTGAAGAGAACGTGATGGGCAGCAGTGAGAGAGAGAGAGAGAGAGAGAGAGAGAGAGAGAGAGAGAGAGATGAGCACTAGGGTGGGAATGAAAACATCATCTGGACCATCAAATGAAACAGACCTGTTTTTGGGAATCATCTTAGCTGTTAATACCAAATGTATGTCTGATACACTTTATATATTTTTAAAAACAGTCTTGTCTTATTATATAGATGTTGAAGATTAATATAAGGTCTAAATTTATGAATTCTATCAGGTATTCAATATATTTGAAAATAATAATTAATTGTTCAAATTCATTTAATCTGTAGACTATAAAATTAATTAATTTAATCTCTACTACACACAGTAAAATCTGGCTCCTAATTCTGCGATTGCAGACTTTTCCATATGATATGAATAAAAATAAGTGAACAAAAATGAGAAAATAAAAAAAAATAAACAAATAGAGAGAAAAATAAAAATGGGAGAAAATAAAAAAAATAAAAAGAAAAGAGAGATGAATGTGGGATCATGAAATCATAGAAGAATGAGTGAGAAAAAGAAAAAGAGAGAAAAGCGAGAAAATAAAAAATGTACATGCAGGATATTTTTTAAAAAATATATCACAGCCTTTGTTTTATAATTTGAATAGATTTGAGTCGTCCAAATGTCCTAGTAGGACAAACGTGTGTAGGACAAATTCAAAAACTATCATGCTTTATTTTATAGATGTTGAAGATTAATATAAGGTCTAAATTTATGAATTCTATCAGGTATTCAATATATTTACAAATAATAATTAATTGTTTAAATTCATTTAATTTGTGGACTATAAAATTTATTAATTTAATCTCCACTACACACAATAAAATCTGGTTCCTAATTCTGGGATTGCAGACTTTTCCATATAATATGAATAAAAATAAGTGAACAAAAATTAGAAAATAAAAAAAAATAAACAAATACAGAGAAAAATAAAAATGAGAGAAAATAAAAAAATAAAAAGAAAAAAGAGAGGAATGTGAGATTATGGGATTATAGGAGGATGGGTGAGAAAAAGAAAAAGTAAGAGAGAGAAGCGGGAAAATAAAAAATGTACATGTAAAATATTTTTTGGAAAATATATCTCAGCCGTTATTTTATAATTTAAATAGATCTGAGCCGTCCAAATGTTCTAGTAGGACAAATGTGTGTAGGACAAATTCAAAAACTAACCTGTATTATTATATAGATGTTGAAGATTAATATAAGGTCTAAATTTATGAATTTATCAGGTATTCAATATATTAAAAAATAATAACTAATTTTTTAGATTCATTTAATTTGTGGATTATAAAATTCATTGATTTAATCTCCACTACACACAGTAAAATCTAACTCCTAATTTTGGGATCGTAGACTTTTCCGTATAATATGAATAAAAATAAGTGAACAAAGAGGAGAAAAAAAAATAGAGAGAAAAATAAAAATGGGAGAAAATAAAAAGAAAAGCGAAAGAAAGGTGAGATTATGGAAGGCTGGGTGAGAAAAAGAAAAAAGTAAGAGAGAGAAGTAGGGAAATAGAAAATGTACATATAGGATATTTTTTGAAAAATATATTTCCGCCGTTGTTTTATAATTTGAATAGATCTAAGTCGTCCAAATGTCCTATTAGGACAAATGTGTGTTGGACAAATTTAAAAACCATCCCTCTTTATTATATAGATGTTGGTGATTAAAATAAGGTCTAAATTTATAAATTCTATCAGATATTCAGTATATTTGAAAATAATAATTAATTGTTCAAATTCATTTAATTTGTAGACTATAAAATTCATTAATTTAATATCCACTATACACAGTAAAATCTGACTCCTAATTTTGGGATCGTGGACTTTTCCATATAATATGAATAAAAATAAGTAAACAAAAATGAGAAAATAAAAAGATAAACAAATAGAAAGAAAAATAAAAATTGGAGAAAATAGAAAAGTAAAAAGAAAAGAGAGATGAATGTGGGATCATGGGATCATAGAAGGATGGGTGAGAAAAAGAAAAAGTAAGAGAGAGAAGCGAGAAAATATAAAATATACATATAGGATATTTTTTGAAAAATATATATCACAGCCGTTATTTTATAATTTAAATAGATCTGAGCCGTCCGAATTTCGAATGTCCTACTAGGACAAATTTAAAAACCATCCTACTTTATTATATATATATATATTTGTTTATATGAGTTTGTTATTATATTCAATTTGACTACTCCAATGGATAAACTCATATTCAAGCATAAATTTGAGTAAAAACATTTTCAATCCTCAATATCTTTTTGTGTATATATTTGTTGAAGGTTGCCTTGAATTTCTTTGTAAAAAGACACAATTTTCTCTAATTTGGTTAAAACACAGAGAAAATTGGTTGAATACACTGAGAAAATTGTGAGCAAATCACAGAGAAATTTGTGATCAAATCAGAGAAAATTCAACCCCAGAGAAAATTCAAAACACAGAAAATCAAAGAAAATTTTTTGTGTTTTGAAATTTCTCTAGATCAAAATTTCTCTGGATCGAAATTTCTCTAAAAAATTGTTGAGAGACTCCAACTACTATAAAAATATTGTATGTCTTTTATGTTATAAAATCTTAATATTAGGGACTTTAAAAAAAATTCCCCCTTTCAAATATAAATTTAATATATAAAAAAATCAATAACTAAGAAAAAAAAATTTAATAGATAAGAAAATATTTGAACAGATAATTACAAAATTAAACCGATAAAAAAATATTTGAACATATAATTAAAAAAAAATTAAATAGATAGATAAGGGGCAAAATTGGGAAAAGAAATATCCTAAAAAATAATAAAATGACTTCTCACCAATTTATTTCACAAAAAGTCAACATCTCACAAATAAAAAAAAATTCACTAAACTTAATGTCTTAAATAATTATTAAATTAAAATTTTCAATAATTTTCTCGGTTGTATTTAGAATAAAGTTTGTCAATATGTCATTTGTTTAATTTTAAGTATATTAAAAAATGTATAGAATCAATGGAACCCACAACAACTACCATTACTGTCGTGCATTCAGGGCATTGTAGCACATCGCAATTATTGGCACATTTCAATTATTGCCAATGTACTAACAATGCACAAAGTTTCTAACAACTGGTTCAGTCAACAGGCGGTACTCAACTTGGCATGGCAGACATGGATTCACTGTTCTTGTTGGGTGAAAACCCATGTAGTTTAATACCCAAAAAATAAATTGGCCTAAAACTTCAAAAATAAAATATTAATTTTTATTAACTATTCGTGATTAACATAATTGAGTATAAAAATATTATCATACAACTGAAGATATTCTTTTATATGCCTTAAGGTACAAAAATAGTGATTATAACTGAGGCCTGGTTTGGGATGTTTAAAAAAAATTAAAAAGTCAAAAAATCACTATCTTATTTAAGTCACATCACCTCTCTAACACATCACTTCAAATCCAACTCATATTTCATAAAAAGTCAAAAAGTATACTTATTTAGGACATCCCAAACAACCCCTGAATGTCTCTATTTGCTAAAATTCGACATTTGAAAATGTTGTTCCAAACACCTTTTTATAATATAAAAAACATAACTTGAATAAAAAAAATATGATCATACAACTAAAAATATTCTTTTATCTACATTAAGGTACCAAAAATAGTAATTATTAGCGTATGTGTCTATTTGCTAAAATTAGACATTTGAAAATGTTGATCTCAAAGACATTAGATATTTTTTCAAAAGTTAAGTATGACGACAATTTTGATGTCAATATTAAATAAATTTATTAAATAAAAAAGTTCAAAACTAAAAATATTTCATGCATTAAATATATCGATTACGTATTAAAAATCTAATAATCATCCATGATAACCATCAAAAAATATCTGTTAGAAATAAATACAATAATCTATTACATAATAACTATTCAAAAATATCAATAAAAACAATTACCCATTACATGATCATCATCTAAACTCATACTAAAAAATAATTTGGTAAAAAAATAACAAATAAATAAAAAAGTAAAATTTTTATTAATTTTATATAATTTTATCTTTGGCAGGTAGAAACAATTTTTAAAAATTCAAAAATATTTTTTTGACAATTATTTTCGTCAAACTAGTTTATATTTTATCAAAATTGATGATTTTTTCCTTGAAATGGAGTAATGATATCTTCAATTATCCTTATTGGAAACGCGATTTAAAATTGAGAAAAAAAAATATCATAATTAAAATATTAGAGATCAAAGTGATACAAGTTTCAAAATATAGGGACCATTATAATATAAAAACATTTATGATATGCACAGATTTATCAATAAATGTGATCTAGTTTAAAAACTATGTTCCATACTACTATTTAGTTTTGTAATTGAAATTGTACCTTTTTATGAGTAGTTGAAACATATAAAATAAGAATTGGGGATGCTGATGCGTGAGCTGCACATCAACAACTATTGTGTAGTGAAATGAGCTTATTTTGGGGTTTATTTTAATAATCCGAACTGTTCATATTTTGGAATACATCAAGTAGAACATTCTTGTAAAATATCAAATTAATCGGATATCGTTTACCTATTCATCTACTAATATTTGTATTCATTTTAATACTTTAAATCACAATTATTTTTGTAGATACAAATGTGAGTGGATGAATGGGTAAACGATATCTGATTAACTTATTATTATTTTTGGGCATGTTTTACTTGATGTATTTTAAAATATGAACGGTTCAAATTATCGAAATGGATCCCGAAATGGGCTCATTTCGCTGTACAGCAATTGCTACTACGCAGCGTCGCGCAACAGCATCCCCTCTTGCTGTAAAAATAAACATAAGACAAATCACTCTACAAATAATGAGACAACTCATTTCAACAATATCAAATTTCACGCATTCATTTTTAAGGATGTTATGTCAAATGCATATAATATTTTCGTTTCGAAATATGAATAAATAAGAA
Organism: Camellia granthamiana; assembly: GCA_036172215.1. NCBI lineage: Eukaryota > Viridiplantae > Streptophyta > Magnoliopsida > Ericales > Theaceae > Camellia > Camellia granthamiana. Next base: position 117,246,810 of record CM069903.1, read on the forward strand.
TGGATGCAAAATAAGAAACGCAAGAAAATTAAATATGATGCATACGGAAAACATAAATAACATATAAAAAAAATAAGAATGGTAACAAATAAGAATAAATACATATGACAATGCTAACATAGATATAACAACTAACACAAATAATAAAACACAAGGGGTTAATATTTGATATGCTAAACTTAATCTCATATTGCCAATTTAAGTCATCAAACTTGACTAATATAATTTAATGACCTCTTCACTCATTGACAATTAGTTTGGAGTTAGATGCCATAACATGATATCAGAATTAGGTCTTGAATGGTGTCTCACCTCTCGTGATGCTTTAACATGATAAATCTAATAGAAAAATTGTTCACAACACTTGAGAGTGAAATACATTGATTGTAAAAGGAGAAATACTGAGAATTTCTAAAATATGATGATTGTTAAATGCACAAAGAGTCGGGTTTTAAGTAGTTGATTTTTAAACTAATCAATTACTAACATAAAATAGTTTACAATATTGTAAATCAATTTAAAAACATATTTTGTATCTATTTTACTATTTATTAATATAATAAGAAAAGTATAAAAAAATAAAAAAAAAAAATTTCTAAAAAAATTAAAATTGAATCTTGGCATCATGCACTAAAGGAAACATCACAGTTAATGTCCCCTCCTACTATGGCATGTGAATTCGTGTTATTTTAAGACTTACTGCCTCTGTCTCTCTCGCACACAGAGCCATAATAATAACACATGGCCGCACAGTCTAACGCTACTGCCACTACATTTCATACATGAATCATTATAACTAAAATGCAATGCACAGTGTGGAATCCCAGTCCTCTTCATTTTGGTTGACCAGAAAAGAAAAAAGATGCGCCAAGCTTCCTTGACAGTTTTTTTTTTTTTTTTTTTTTTTTTTTTCATTGCCATCATTTGTTTATTTTATTAATAAAAGTTAATTATTAATTATTAAATTAACACTTTATGGGAAGATGAATTTTTTTTATAATATATATATATATATTTTATCGCCATCATAAGAAAGCATTTTGGGAAAAAAATTTCAAAGAGTTTGCTATAAAAGATATAAATAAAAGTTAAAAACATTCATCTTCCAACTCTTGAATAAGACTTTTACTTTTATTTTTATTTTTACTTTTTTAATTTATTTGGACATTGTTTATACCCATTTAACTGAATTCCCATTGACAGGTGGATCAATCATGTAATGACATATGGCAAGGTCAAAGTGAGACGATGAGGCAATTATCAGGCTGAGTCATGGACTTAGTGAGTGACTTGCAAGAAGGGTCATGTGCAGAATAAAGGTTTCTTTCTGTCAATGGAGGGTCCAAAGTCTAGAGAGATGCGTGGCAACATGAAGGAAAGGTGGTTCGACGGGTGGAAAGAAAGAATTGGTGAAGTTTGAGGGGTGAGGAGTAAGAAAGTAGTTGCAGCAGTTGTGTATTGGCAGTTGCAAGATTTAAGGGAATCATACAGTCATGGGCCAAGGAAAGATATGGAGTATAAAAGTAGGAGTTGCAAAAGGAAAGAGACATCAATAGCTACACAATAACTTAGTTTTTAACTTAGGAGTAGATTGTCAAGTTAGGAGTAGTGTATTATGTAACTTGTACTCTGTAACTTTGTGAACTTGGGTAGTTTTATTTTGAAATTACCATTTATTTACTCTGTTTACCTCATCTCTCCTGTTAATTGTAATTTGTTCTAAAGAAATCGTTGTACTTTAAAGGAATTTGAATCAAAACACAATCGCTTCATTGCTTTTGTTTGATTGTTTAGTTTAAATTGGTATTCCATTCCCGTCGATAGGAAATGAACATAATTTTTACTAGCAATTTTTGGCACACCCAATGAGACAACATCATAATTTGGAGCAATGGTAAAGGCAAAGAAACAAACTGACATGAATTCAGAGAAAATGCCTGTTGAGTTTGAAAAAGAAGAAGCAGACCATGATTTGGTCTTGGTTGATGGTGGTAGTGTTCAGCATGTGAGCCAGGCAGTGGCTCCAAAAGGCCAAGTGAATGGCCAAGCACTGTGCGCACAAGGCCAAACAAGTGGCCATGTTAAAATTCCGCAAGAGTTTTGGTCGCACAATTAAGAGAGGCTATGACAAGCTAATCACTTGAGGAGAATTAGATTCTCTTGAGAGAGGTTAGAAGTGTGTTGAAGGTTCCATCGATGGAACATTCAAGTTAGGTTGAAGTGAAGACACAAAAGATGTCTTCAAGGGCAAGAGGTATACACCTAGTGCACCAACTGGAGTTCCACAACAATCTCCTAGTGAACCAATGCCCTTTTATAAGGACCCAATCGTTGAGAAAAGAATGCAAGAGGTATTTCAGACTCCAAATCTTAAAGTTTGAGAAAATTGGCTTGGGGGGCAATTTAGGCCTCATGTTGTTTCTAACCCTCTTTATGACGAAAAACGGTTCGAAAATAAAAACTTGTTTAAAATAGAATTTAGTAATTATCAAAATGTAAGGCCAAGGAATAACCTGATTTTTGAAAATTATAACCATGATTTTGAAAACCAAAATGTCAGGTTGGGTGATGTTCGAAATATGGGTTATGGAAATCAAAGGATGGACAAATTTGAGAATGTTGGAGCGCATCATGAAGTGCACAGGCCTGAAGGGTATTATGACCCATTTGGAAATGGTCCAAGACCAAGACGACCAAGACCTCTTATGAGGGGCTTAAATTTTGACAGACAAGAAAATTTTGAGAATAATTTGAATAATTATGGTTATGGAGAGCAAAATGCTTTGAATCACGTTGATAATTTTTAAAGAGACCAAATTGTACAAATTGTTCAAGACCTTTATGGTCCAGGAGTAAGAAGACCTAAAAGGACCAGGTTTAGAAAACCTTATCCCCAGTGGGTAGATGAGGAACATTTTCCTAGAAATTATAGAGTGCTTGAGTTTTTCCTTGTTTAATGGTGAGGAATGCCAGTCAATAATTGAACACATAGGGAGGTTTACTTTGTAGTGTGGAGAATTTGGGAACAATGATATTCTTAAAATAAGGTTATTTCTACACTCTTTATCTAGGAATGCTTTACTTGGTTTATAAACCTTCTTGCTAATTCTCTTGGTTTATCTAGGAATGAAAAATCAGTTTCAACCGAGTTTTACAGAACTGAACTTGAAGTAACTTTAGTTGATTTATCTGAACTAAAAGATAAGTTCTCTAAAAGTGCATAGCAGTTTATTGATAGGATTAAAAGGGCAAAGAATAGGTGTAGAATGTATATGCTTGAGATTGAAATTGTGAGAATGACCCAAAATGGGTTAGAGTTTGAATTAAGAAAAAAAGTTTGAAGGAATGGAGTTCAGGGACCTATTTGAGTTGTCATCTAGAGCAAATAGATATTAATCAATTCTTAAGAAAGAAAGGCATAGAAATGCAAGTTCATATGGAACGTATTTCCAAGAAGTAGACTAAGAGGAAGAAATTAATGTAGATATGTCACAAGTTGTGAGAAAAACATAGTGGCTTATGGGACTTTGAAAAAAGTGGACAAACTAGAGAATATGCTAGCAACTCAGCTAGCCAAAAGGAATGCAAATACCACATTTAGGCAGTATTCCTTTGATTTGTCCAAAGCTGATGCCTTTTTTGATAAGTTGTCGGCTAACAAGTTTTTAACATTGTTTCCTAGACATGTAATACCAAAAGAACAAGATAGAATGGGAACAGAGTATTGTAGATGGCATAATACTTTTAGACATTCTACTAATAATTATGTGACTTTTCAAAATTGTGTATAGGACTTGATCTAAGAAGGATTGCTAAAATATGTAGAGAAAGAGAAAGGGGTGATGACTGTGGATAGTAATCCTTTTCTAGAGATGGCATCAATTTATATGGTAACAGCTAGTATCAAAAGAAAGGCTCCAAATCTAAGTGTGTTTCTTGTAGACTTGGAGAAAATTCATAAAAAAAAAAGAAGAAGAAAAAAAAGAAAAAACAATGGAGAAAGGGAAGAAGTTTTTTGATGAAGACAAGTTTGTTCGTTCAAGGTGTTGAACTGAGAAGGATATATTACAAGCAATTCTTACTGACAAGTTAAACGAGAGTGTGAAGGATCATGGTTTGAGGTTCAATACTGTGACAAGACAACCCGTATTATGCTTAATTATGCATGTGATTATGTGTTTGATATGAATTTGCATGTTTAAGTGTGTGAACTATGTGATTTTGGAATTATATCTGTTGAATGTAGAAATATCTGTTGCAATTATAACTTTGAACTGAAATTGAAAGCCTTAGAGGCGCTACAGACCAAAATCGACTTCATATCTGTGTTTTGCATGATTTTTAGAGCCTACTGTGAAATTTTATAAAATTACGATTCGTAATGATTTAATTAAGTTTAATATATGTATATAGCTTATTGAGTTCATCATTTTTGAGAGCTTTGCTAGAGAGTGAGTTAGAGAGAGAGAGAGGAAAAGGAGAAGCTAGGGATTTGGAGGACATTCAAGGGGCAAACCCTAGATTTGAGCTAAGGAATGGAAATCTACTTAGAATTCTTGTATATAACTCATCTTTTGCTTGAAATCAAGAGGGATTTGAAGACTTACATGAGCTAGGGTTTGGAAATGTGTAATTGTTTGAACTAAATTCAAGAAGTAGAACCTTAATCTCTTCACCTTTGTTTGATTTGAGTTCAATCTTGTGAATAATTCATGAAATAAGCTCTATATTGTTTATAGAACAAAGATTTGTTGAAAGATCATCCATTTTGGGCTTGATTACGTAATTTATGAATGTATGAAAAAGATGAGACCTTGATTTTGTCATTGAAGCAAGATTGATGTGGTTGAGTTGTAATTACAGATGAATCATGTTAGCATATCATGTTTTTGAGTTGTTTTTTGCATGAATTGGAGCTTGAAAATGAGTTTAGAAGCTTAAGGTTGAATCAATTTTTGGACCGTCTAGGAAAGCCCAAAACCGCATGTGTGGCGCTCACAGCCGCACATGCAAAAAACATGGGAAAAACCTTTCTTTTTCTATTAACTTCTTCGACCCTCTGAATCTGTGTATGCGCATGTTTTGACCCTCCACAATGCATAAAGATGAATGGATATGAATGAACGTAAAACGAATTATTAAAAGAAAAGTGTACGAATTGAAATGAATTATTTATGGAATGTGTGTGTGACATGTCGTGTAGGTCGTGTGCTGGAGAAAACGCCACAAAACCAAACGCACTGTGAGTAATAGTATTGTAAAGATATGTTCTCAATTATCTATTGTGAGCTATGAATGATGATTTATTCCGATATTTTGTTTTGATCGAAAAGAATGGGTTCATGACTGTGATATGACATATGCAATGTGGACCTAAGGTCATTTCGTTATGCTATGATATGTTTGGGCCCAAGGCCATTCCGTACTAAGTGTGGGCCCGAGGCCGTTCTGTTAATGATATGACATCATATGATTGGACCTGAGGTCGTTCTGAACAGCTGTTAATATGTGGCCCTGAGGCCATTCTGCATTTAATGTGGGCCTGAGGCTGTTCCAGTAATGTTGGGCTGAGGCCATTCTATTTATATGATGGGCCTAAGGCCGTCCTGTTATATGATGGGCCTAAAGCCGTTCTGTATTATGTTTAGGCCCAAGGTCGTTCCGTAACATGATTATGTATATTGTGTGAAACTTATGCTCATTCATTTAAAACTCTTTACTATATTATTACTCATTGAGTTTCGCTCACTCTATATTATGTATGTATGTGTAGGTGATCAGCAGTATGGAGCCCAACCTTAGAGTCTACTTCAGGAGTTATTTTTGTGAACTTGTTTGGTCGAGTCTCCAAGATGGAGCTTTTGGTTTTTGGCTCATATTCTGTTATGACTTTTGTTTTGATTTTGCTAAATGGTCTTGGGATATGTAAACTATATGTATGGAGTGTATTGTACATAAGTTTTTGCATGGACATGTAAATGTGTGTGTGATGTGCTATGATATAAGTAATGTATATTTTGATCATATTGGCACAGCTCAATGGACTTCTTTATTTGTGATATGCTTCCGCTTATGGCCCCATTATTATAATTATTCCGTATGTTCATATAAGGCCGTAGGTAGTCAAGTGAATAATGGCAAGTTATGGTCCAAACCTCTAGGGGCAAGTTTGGGTTGTGACAAAGTGGTATCAAAGCGCGAGTTAATATCTCACACACGAGTCCATTTGAGCAATAAGAAGTCTAGAAAAGGCTTAAGTTGCATTCATAATGGATTGATAACTAGGTATGACATAAAGATGTGCATTTGTAAGTGTGACTTGTGTGCATATTTTCTGTGAAAGTTATAATATATATTCATATAGATCATGGTGAGAACAAGGGCGGAAGAAGTAGAGGAGTCAACCTCCGCATGACTCTATAGAATGGAGATAATGATCATGGAATGGCAGAGGCTTTTAGACAATAACAACAACAACAGCAACAACAACCACCACCACCACCACCGCCACCACTAATGCTTGTGCCACCACCAGTAGTGCAAGACCATCAAGCTGAAGATCGAATAATTGCACTTAGAAAAGAATTTAAAAAGATGAAACCGCCATTGTTCAAAGGAGGCATTGACTCACTGAAAGCAGAGGCATGGGTGCTTGGCATTGAAAAACTTTTTGAAGTTTTTTCGTGTACTGAGGCACAGAAAGTACTACTTGCTGCTTTTACACTAGAAGATGAAGCACGTCGTTGGTGGATGCTTATAAGAGATGAACATCAAGGAATGAATTAGGCTGATTTTTTGGAAGTCTTCTATGAAAAGTATTTCCCACAGTGTATTCAAGACAGGAAGGTGACAGAGTTTGAAAACTAGGAGCAAGGGAACAAAACTGCAGCAGAGTATGAGGCACAGTTCATGGAGTTAGCCCGTTTTGCACTGCACATGGTTGATACGGACTACAAGAAGGCAAGGAAATTTGAGGGAGGTCTCCGAGATTCTATTATTGAGAAGGTTAATGTTTTGAAGTTGCAGAAATATGTTGATGTATTGGATAGGGCCATAATGTCTAAAGGTAACATGGCTAGCCTCAACTAGTACTTGGATTGGAAAGGAAAAAGACAGGGTTCTAACATGCATAAAGGGTCAGCGTCCTCACAAAACAAGAAAAGAAATTTGGGAACTTACAATGCTTCTAGTTCTACTCGTGATTCAGCACCAACCTACATAGTATGGAAAAAAACATCAGGGAGTTTGCTACCCAGCAACTGGGGTTTGTTTTAAATGTGAGAAAATGGGTCACGTGGTGAGAGATTGTCCTTTGCTTGAGCAGCAAAAGCTAAATAGACCAACTACTAGTTGAGCCGGTTCTACTCCTACAACAAAGGCTATGACAAGACCTACTACTACTAGAGACAATGTCACGCAAGGGAGAGTCTTTGTTCTTGTTCCTGGTGATGTACAAAATACAGAGGCTGTGGTCTCAGGTACACTCTCTATCAATGGCCAACCTGCTCATTTGTTACTTGATTCGGGTTCCTCTCATTCCTTTGTTTCGAAAACATTTTCTCCTAATGTTAATAGACCTATGGAACCATTGAATTATGTGTTGTGTGTGTCTTTGCCATCTGGGGGCTCTATGTTATGTGCTTCTATTTATCCTATATGTGAGATTTTACTTGTAAATATTCCATTATATGCTAATTTGATGCCTCTTGATATGATTCATTTTGATATAATTTTAGGGATGGATTGGTTAACTACATATCATGCAACCATCGATTGTGTGTCTAAACAAGTTGTTTTCCAGCCTCCGGGACAACTTGAGTTTACTTTTGTGAGACATGGGGTAGTTCCTCCACCCTATTTGATATTGACTATGAAAGCTTGTAAATTACTTCAAAAGGGTTGTAGGGGTTATTTGTGTAGTATCCTTCATGTACAGACAACGAATGTGAGTGTCGATAATATCCCAATTGTTAGAGAATTTCCAGATGTATTTCTTGAGGATTTTCCAGGAGACTTGATAGACCGTGAGATTGAATTTGTTATTGATATTGTGCTGGGTACTCAAAAGATTTCAAAAGCTTCGTACAGAATGTCTTTGGAAAAAATGAAGGAATTGAAAGTACAGCTACAAGAGCTGCTTCACAAAGGGTTCATCCGACCGAGTACATTGCCTTGTGGTGCACCAGCTCTGCTTGTGAAGAAGAAAGATGGGACACTCCGGTTATGTATTGACTACCGAGAGCTTAACAAGGTCACTATGAAGAATAAATATGCTTTACTGTGGATTGATGATTTATTTGATCAATTATAAGGAACACATGTGTTTTCTAAAATTGATTTGAGATCCAGGTATCATCAGTTGAAAGTTAAAGACGAAGATGTTGAAAAGACCGCCTTCCAAACTAGGTACGACCATTATGAATTTTTGGTCATGCCATTTGGGGTTGCGAATGCACCAGTAGCTTTCATGGATTTGATGAATCGAATTTTCAAACTGCATTTGGATGAGTTTGTTGTTGTATTTATCGATGATATCCTTATTTATTTGAAAAGTAGAGAGGAGCATGAAAAGCACTTGAGAATAATTCTTTAAACACTTAGAGACAAGAAATTTTATGCTAAATTGAAGAAATGTGAATTTTGGTTGAATGAAGTTGTCTTTTTGGGGCATGTGATTAATACAGATGGGGTGGCAATTGATCTTCAAAAGATAGAAGCTTGAATCGACCTACTCCTACTGATGTTTCGGAGGTGCGTAGTTTTATGGGTTTAGCAGGTTACTACAGAAGATTTGTTAAGGATTTATCTAAGATCGCAGTGCCGCTTACCCAATTAACTCAAAAAGGTGTTCCATTAGAGTGGACAGAACAGAGGGTTGCCTTCCAAGAATTGAAAACAAGGCTCACAATAGCACCGATCCTTGCCCTACCATCAGATACAGAAGGGTTTGTTATTTATAGTGATGCTTCTTATAAGGGATTAGGGTGTGTCCTTATGCAGAATGGAAAAGTAATTGCGTATGCATCTCGACAATTGAAGTTGCATGAAAAGAATTACCCTATACATGATTTGGAGTTAGACGTAGTGGTGTTTGCATTGAAAATATGGCAGCATTATCTGTATGGTGCACCATGTGAAGTCTACACCGACCACAAGAGACTCAAGTACTTCTTTACTTAGAAAGAGCTTAATATGCGACTATAACGGTGCTTAGAACTCATCAAAGATTATGACTTACATATTCATTACCATCTCGACAAAGCTAACAATAGCTCGGCTTTTTCGCGCCCCTTTCGGAAACTCAAAAGAAGCCTTACAGTTCGGACTCCCGTGGTTCTAAATCTAATCTCACAAGTGCAATGTGAAATTGATAAACACCAAAGAGTCCAAATTTGGCTAATCATTTGGAAAATTGATTTTTGGATCAAAAATGCCAAAATTGGACTACTTTGCCAGATACAGAGTCGCCACCTAAATATTTTATTTTTGGAGAAATTTAGGAAACCCGTGACTCATGCCAAAGGTCACGTGTCCGTCATCATCAAAGTTGCCTCGGCTTGGGAACTTACGTATGAGAGAGGAAGGTCATGAATTGAGCACCCCTACTCGCCCGATCAAAGATCGGCCTCTACTAATCATGGTATGATTTTTTATAAATGTTATGTGTTCCTGTTCTGGTTGTTTAAACTAGCATTACTATGTGATACGCACAAGTATGTATAGACTAGTTTGCTTAATTTGGAACAATTCAACTTCATGTTTGTTTTTCGAAAATGGTTTGAATTTGCCACCTCAGGTGGGCTTAAAGTTTGCAAATTTGCCACCAAACATAGTGGGCTTAAAATGGATTTGCCACTCAACAAAGTGGGCTTAACACATACATTCATTGAATCATTCCAATCCAAGCAACAAGCCTTCATCCACAGGCATTCAAGCAGTTTAACAAGTAAGCATTTAGCCTTATGGCAAGCATGCTAGTCATGGCAATCACTTACACTCATGCAAGTATGCTAAAGCACTAAAAACTCACATAGTATTCCAAGCTAAGAAAATATGAGTTAGAAAAATATGCATGCTTCCTAACTATACAAAGTGTCTAATGCAACACATGCGAAGAATGCAATTAATAGGCTCGGCTGCTAATATGGCATATGATTCGATTTGATAACATACGGTTAAACACATGTTCAAAGAAAGTATTGAAATAACAATGCAGTTTGAATAGTGTGCCAAGCCTCGGTGCATGCAAGACAAGATAAATGTATGAAAGCATGAGGCATGCTAATTGAAACGTGACCCTAATCTAACCATCAAAAGTGATTAAGTAAAAGGGTGAAAGACGTGGGGTTGGAAGACATGCACATTATTACATTTTGCTCTCACGAAGGAGAGTTCGAATGAATAAAGCAAAACTAACTAGCAACTAATTAGGGCTAAGCTAATTAAGCTAATCTTATTAAGCTAATTATTACAAACCAAATGAAATAAAAGCTAAACTAATTAACTAATTATTACAGCACTTGAGTTAATTAACTAGTAAGCTAACTAATTAAGCTACAACACAAATGTAAACAAACTAAGCAATTAAAGCCTATGGCAATACTGCCACTACTCTGCCTCGGGAAATGGAAGATGCACATGATCGGATACCAACTGAAAAGACCTCCGTTTTGCTCTTGGAAGTCTCTGTTTACAGAGATGAACACTTGCAGAACTATTTTGCTTCACCATACCAAAATTCTGCTAAGGTTTACATCAGTGGCCAGCCGGCTACTAGAAAGTACTGCCGACCATAAAGGTGGCTTATCGGCCATGGATGGTGGCCTGTTGGCCACTGATGCACTGGATCATCATGCTGCAACAGAGTACAAACAGAGCAAAATGAGGGTATTTCCAAGGATTGTTTGCACAGTTCACTCATCCTTTTTATGGATAAATCCAAGGAGTTGTAAACTTAAGCCACAAACCACCAATCTAAGCATTTTCATTGCATGATGGCTTGTGATTCAAGGCGTGCAAGCTCAATAAACGCAAATCAAGACACTCAATAACCATCATCCTATCATGCACGATCAAGTGTAATGGAGACCTAGAAAACTTGAGACATGTCATCACTTAGTATGAAATGTCCCAATTTTCCTTGTGTTCAATTAACGTCCGATTAAACACACAACACACAAGTTATTATCTTGCTCAATTTTAGTCCCAAGTTGTTAGTTACTCATTTTAACTTACCAACCATTCTTTAATCCAACTGAGTCCAAAAGGTGAGTTAGAGTCCTCTAATGGAAAGAAGGCTCAAAATACAAGCTACTTTAGGTATGAAAGAAGTCTTATATCATTGGTAATGAACCTCCAAAGGGATTAAACCATTAAGTATGAAACCTCAATTCCACACTTGGGCAAACAAATGACTTGAGACAACTTTCAAAGCAAAAAGAAAAACCAAGAAAGGAGGGAGGTTGTAGAGGTGATTAGTATTGAAATGAAGTGCAAAACAACACTAAAGCATGCAATCAACTCAAACAAGAGGTGCATAATGGCCTAAAACACCAAGCTTGTGAGGATTATTACACTACAACCATGCAAAACAAGGCCCAACTGACCCAAACAGCCTAAAACAGGGCTAAAGCAGTCTAAAAAAAAGGCAAAAACATGTTGGAATATAGCTACAAAAAGCTAAAAAATCATGCTAACATATAGAACTAACTAGGCAGCAAACAAGACACAAGGAGGGGAGGCTAACCCCTCCAATTTTAGACTTCAAAACATGTTTTTTGTCACTGAAAATACTTTGAAAATCAGTGTTTAAAGGCCAAAAAAAAAAAAAAAGATGGTTTGAAGATGGGAAACAAAAGTGGAGAAGCCTTACAAACAAGGTACAAAGAAGGGTGATCCATTCCCTACCTTAAAATGGCTTCAAACCACAAATTTCAGCCTATTTTCACAAAGTTTTTATAGCCCAAAAACAGCCTAAAAAGGGAGGGGGGGGAGGGGAGGGGAAAGGTAGGAAAACAAGTATGCAAAGTAAGCTAACAAAGCAAATATTATACCTCTTGAAGAGAAGAGTGATTCTAGGCAACAATTCAAGCCAAAACCAACTTGTAGAGCTCCAAGAAGGCCTCAAAGAACCTTAGCTGAAAGGTGATCAAGTTTGGTTAGGGAAGTAAAGGCAAGAGTATAGCGTAAGTAGGCAAAAGTGTAGAGAATTGCAAGAGAGGGAGAGAAATCTAGAGAGAGAAAGAAAATTTTGAGTTTGAAATCTTCTAACCTAAAAACATGAGAGAGGGGGTCCCCATATATAGAAAACATGAAATATATACAAGGAGATCCAACCCTCCACGTGTGGACAGATGCAAGCATTTATGCAAATAGCTGGCACAACTGGCATAAAATATCTGCAGAAAACACTGGTGGTCGGCCAGCCATTAGTGATGGTCGGCAAGGCATCATTGATGGTTGGAAAGGCACATCAATGGCCGACAGGCCACCAGAGACTACAAGACAGAAAGACCAAGGCATGGTCCAAAAATGAGACAAAATGGATGCAGGGTTTGGAAGGCTCAAACCTGTGGCGTTCCGTTGAGGTCTTCGAACGCTCGACGAGTAATCAGACTCATCATCGGATGTACCTACAAAAACATCCAAGTCTTGAAAGGTCGTAAAAAATGGAATGTCTACAGTTGCCCCTCTTTGACAGAACAAAGAGTCATGAAATGACGTGAGTGAATGTCAAAGCCCAGAGACGACCCATTTTGACAAGGCCGTAAGACTTGGACAAACAATCAAGACAAAAAAACAAAATGGTTGCACCCGTAGGCTATCTATGTATCCCTTTGCAAGGAATCAAACCAGCGTAGTTCTGGGCCAAAATGCAAATGATATGCATGATATGTAGGAACATAACTTATGATCATGCAATGAGGCTGTGCAATGAAATATTTAAATGCAAATGCTATGCAAAGAAATGCCACAGTTAAACAAACTGAAACAAGGCACAACAATTCCAAACATGAAAAGAAAACCACGCGCCACTTGCGAGAACACGAGCCCAAACTACATTTCACGCAGAAAGGATGTAAGAAAATTATGCAGGCTTAACTACGTGTCACGTAGAAAAGGCGAAGAACGACACGACCATCAGGTGCACCCGAGGTCTTAACCAAGATTCTAACGCATTGCACGCGAAAGGAGAAATGATGGTGTGAACACCGGGCATACTAAAATGTTTCTAACCATTACAAACAAACCTAACGTGTCTCATGTGAGAGGAGGAGGGGGTGGTGTGAACACTAGGACGCACCTGAATGTTTTTAACCAAAGGAGGTGGTGTGAACACCGGAACGCACCCAAATGTTTTTAACCAAAAGGATGGTGTGAACATCGAGACGCACCGATATGTTTTTAACCGAAGAGGGTTGGTGTGAACACCGGGACGCACCTGAATGTTTTTAACCGAAGGGGGTGGTGCGAACACCGGGACACACCCGAACGTTTTTAACCGAAGGGGGTGGTGTGAACACCGGGATGCACCCGAATGTTTTTAATTAAAGGGGGGTCCTAACTCGTCTCATGCGAGAGGAGGAAGAGTAGAAGGATGTGATCTGAAGGGCACGAAATATTGTACCTAGAACTCCTCTGAATGAGTCGTACATATAATATCGTGCATGTGTAGGAAAGAGACTTAACAAATGCGATACAGTAAGAATGCATGTTCTATGTAGGACGAACAATCGAGACACAATGTTAATGGCATGTTCTATGCGAGAAACAAAAGCATAAGCATATTATATGCATGATTGATAACGGAAGCATATTCTATGCGTGAAAGTGGATGTAGATTCCATGCATGAAGACGAATGCATAACGCGCATGCAATCCCTGTGAGATACACATCTTATAACAACATATGTGAAATACATAAGTGAAGTGCATGTTCCATGCAACAACGAGTAGGACATGCACGTTCTATGCAAGATATCGAAGCATGATTTGATGAAAACAAACTTAAAGGCAACTTTCGATTCACCTCTCGGAAGAATTACAACGTGTTTAAAGGATACACCTCGTTCACGTTGACAAGTGACGAACATCGCGCACCGAAAACACAGTTTTAAGCTTCTGCAGAGGCATTCTGAACTCAAGAGTGAACAATCCCTTCAATTCTTGGAAACCAAGGACGCAAAAAAGCATAAAAAACCTAAGGAAAGCTGCCAGCCACCTGCCGGCCATGAGGGAAGGCCGCCGGCCAGGTGCCGGCCAACAATAAACCTTATCGGCCATCGATGGCAAATCAAGGGTAAATCAGACAATCTGGTTCGAGTCTTTAAGTATGAGCCACCACACTTCATTTCCCCACTTCCTCATGCCCGACAATCTTCTCCCTCTCTCTCTAAACACTCATTCTCTCTAGATTTGCACTTTCTATGCGTTTTCCAACAACCTATGCGAAGTTGATTTGCTGAAATCTCTTTATTCTCTTCACTTTGAATCGATTGAAACTTGATTTTAGTGTTTCTTTCCTTATTTCCACCATTCTAGGCTTGTTGCCCTCGAGTTTCTCTCAAGTTCGGTGCACTTTTCCCGGCTTTGACTTTTTTTCTCCATTTTCTCTCTCCTAGGGTTTGACTTTTTCCAAGTTTACCCTTTTTCTTCATTTTTCTTCACTTTTCACCCATCTCGCACCTATTTTTAGATGGCGAACGAGGTTTCTCATGACAGGACTCCTCCGGAGGTTCCCCTAATAGTTCCACCCGTGCCAGAGGTAAAGGAGCCGATAGCTGACCTAGAGGCGGAGTTTGAGCCCGAGGCCGAGCCAGAGCCGTTACCACTGAGGGTCGACCTTTCGCTTCGGCGAGATATCACCCACGGGCACATATATTGCCCACTTCTGAGCGCATCAGACGCTTCACCGAGTTCGCCCGTGGTGCACCTGAGGGCCTTTTGTTGAGGGAGCCAAATTTTCACTTGTCGGCCATTGTCGTCGAGGTAAGCACCCTATTTTTATATATTTCTGCTTCATGTATTTCTGCCTTTAGTTGCTTACAGTTCATGTTCATTTGATTGCATTTCATACATTACCCTATATCTGACCATGCATTTCATGCACTGCCCTTATCTGATGCATTTGTCTTCTTCTACAGGGCGAGTCTCGCGCCTTCAGAGGCTACGGTGCTACGACCGCTCGAGACTGGTATGACGAGCTCCCAGCTAGAGTTTGAGACATCACCAACGAGGCGGGCTTCGGCTTCTTCTGCTCTGGTTTGACTCGGGTCACCGCGAGCCGTCCCCTCCTAGGAGCGCTGGTGGAGAGGTGATGGGATACCACCAACTCCTTCCACTTTTCCACCATAGGAGAGATGACGATGACTCCTTACGACTTTGCCATGATCACTAGCTTTGATGTAGGGGGGCATTCTGATCCCTATTAATACAGATATGGAGGAGTGAGAGGTAGCTTGGTTCGAGTTGTTGGGGGCATACCCACCCATATACTAGATGGGGATGGTGAGATATACTTGGTTCGCAGAGCGATTAAGAGGGACTGAGCTCGAGACGATAGAAGAGACCAAGCTATACGCTAGGGGCTTCCTGATGTTCATCTTTGGTACCACCTTGTTTTCGAATAGGTGGAATACCATTGGCCTGTATTTGCTGAGTGCCCTGGTGACCCTTCATCGGGTTCGTTTCTACGACTGGGGCGGAGCAAGCCTCACCACACTGTATGGATACATGAGCTCTACCTCTCGTCTGCAGGGCGACTTGATTGGAGGCTACTGGCGAGCCTAGAAGGTACACATCTTAGTTCCCTCTTTGTGCTTTATATTTACTTTACAATTTCTACTTTACATCTATTTCAAAACGTGCTTTCTGCTTCACATTTCTATATCTGCTCAAACACTATTCATGCATTATGCTTTATATTTTACACTTTCTGTATCTACTCGATACTGTATTGATCACATACCACTGCATTTTCCCTGCAACTATGGGTATACGGATACTTTCCGACCCTCGCCCCAAAGCCTGTAGAGGAGCTTCCATTAATAGTCCCCTATTCCCAAGTGTATGACGGTCAGCTTTGCCGTAGGACCAGCGAGCCTTTCACATTCTTCAGGCGGTACTTTGATATGGTAGCCGCCCATGAGGTAATCCGAAACACAGTCATTTCATTTTTGCTTTGAAACTATTCACTTAGCAACTGACAGCAACTAATAATCTATACAACTTATGTTTGCAGATTACGTGCCATGATGCCAGGGGGGGGGTGCGAGACCAGTTCGCCGATGCCTGGGCCATCTCCTGCTACCGTATTCTACTTAAGGGTCTGGTCTGCCGGGCTTGGTTCTTGGGTGAGTGCTTCATGCGCCAGCTTATGGGTGTGTCGGACCCAATTGTCCTGATGGCTCCATTAGAGTCCATACAGTCCACAGAGAGCCTATCTGTTGAGGAGGTCATCCAGTTCATAGTGGGCCTAGATGTCGACTTCTTCAGAGTAGAGGGCGATTATGCAGCTTTCATCCAGACACACTTGATGCCATCCGTGATCGGTGTTTGTGAAGCTGAGGACGCAGGGGCTCTTACCGCGAGAGTGAGGCACAGAGTGACCCGGGCGGGCAGGGCCCGTGGCAGAGGGGCTTCCCGAGCTAGGTGGAGGGCTGATTGGCCAGAGCTCCCCACAACGCTGACTTGTTGGCGATACACTAGGAAGGCTTACCAAGTCCCGATTGAGCCCACAGCGGCTGGTCATGAGCTTGTCGGGGTTTGAGGCCTGACTCTGGTACGAACCACACTTTAGCACTTGCACTCTATATTTTATTTCAGATATATCTATAGCAGATACTAATTATTCAAATACATTTGCAGGTGTTGATCGAGTATACAAGAGGCGCCTTGGAGCTAATAGCCTCACTGATAGGGATGATACAGAGGAGAGAGACGCTACTCAGCCTCTACGGTGTTCAGGTAATTTCTTCAGTTTTTTGTTCTAGGCATCAACTTTCCATTGACACACTGACACCGACATTGAAAATTTCACAAACTGCACTAATACATTGCATCGATAGACCACATCTGGCACACTGCGCTTGCATACTGTATTCACACACTATATCTAACTTCTGCTTATACTCATCCTATATGCTATGCTTGCATCTGATACACATGCTATAACTGATACGCAACAACTATCTTTTTCAAATTCCACCCATACCAATGGCACCAGCGGTAGCTGCAGCACTTGCATCAGTAGTACCTCCTCCAACAGTAGGGGAGGAGAGAGAGACAGGCTCCGGCACGTGGCTAAGGCAGAGCCAGGGGGACCCAGGACGAGAGCGACCCTTCAGAGCCCATTATGAGTGATGATGATGCCAAGATAAGCGACTCTGAGGAGGCAGCGAGTCAGCATTCAGAGTCATCTGAGAGTGGGGATGATGACGCTAGCTCGGGTTCTGAGAGTGGGGGCAGTACCGAGGTGAGCTCCGAGGGGGAGAGCAGAGATGGCTCCGGTTCAGATTCTAGTTTAGAGTTAGACAGCGGCACCGACAGAGACAGTGCCCCAGAGTCCTTTCCTCCAAGGAAGAGGACGAAGAGGGCTTCTCGGGCCTGAGATGACCTACGCTGATTTTTTTGTATTTTTGCTTAGTTTCTTTTTGCTTATAGTTTTTCACATTGTACAGTTTTGGACATGTTTTATTTGCTTTTTAAAAAAAACTTGTACTACACTTTTGTAAAGACAACGATGATCGGAATGAAAACCAATTTTTATTTGAAAAAGAAGTGTTGTATTTTGGATCAGGAGCACCAAGCATGGAAATGAGATTGAATTTGATACTGAAAACTGCACACTTGTATTGGCGCAACATTCTTAATCGGGTAATGAACCGACCAACAATTAAAAACATTATATAACTCAATATATGACACAACAACAACTCGATAAACAAAACGACAACAACTCAATAAGCAGACAACATGTAACTCGATAAGCAAAACAACACAACAACAAGTGACATACAAAAATAACAAACCTGCGAAAGCCGAAAAGACTAAAAACAAGACCTTAAAATAGACTAAAAGCATAACAAAACACATGCTTCTAGCATTGTTCAACACAAAGAGGGACAACAGATCAAAGTGAGAGGCTGCTAACCATGAATGGTGGTTGTTGGCCATGTGCCGGCCATGTGAGATGACTTGCCAGCCATCAATACCTCTTGTTGGCCATCAATGAGCCTTACTAGCCATCGATGTACAAGACCTCCAAATTAATGACACCTGGCTTCCACTCACTGCCTTATCTTGTACAAAAGGTTGGACCTCATAGTTTCTTCATTTTAGCTACAAATTTTTCACAAATGGAGCTGCGCTGAAAAACTCTTGAATTGGATTGCAACTTTAAATGGCTCAGAAAAGGTGAACTTCCGAGGTTTCGACATAAATGCACTATTCCCGTTGAGTCGTTCCCCGCTTTGATTTCCATTCCTTCATGCCGCGGCTAGATGCTGGAGCCCGATTACACATGTCTTTAGCTTCGGGGGACAAGATATATGCTCGACAATCGAAGAATTCCAAATGTTAATGGAATCTCGGCGCGACAAGGAAATCATACCTCAGTCTCGTTTTGGCCACATCCAAGCTTTGGGAAGGATGTGCGGACTTACTTTACACGAGGCTCGATCCTTTGTTCACAATGGAGAACGGGATATTCCCAGTCTGATTCATTAATTTTCTAAAGTTCGCAACCGAGGTAATCTTCTTTGGCGGAGTTTTCGACAACACGCCCTTTGTTTGTGTATGCTAGCACATTTCCTTCTTGCCCCTAATTTTGGCGGGTCTACCATTCGACTCGTCGAAGTGGCCCAAGGTTTGAAAGAAAGCAAGAGTTGCGTTAGATTGGTGCTGGCCAAGACTTTGATGGGCTTAAACGCCTTCCATCGACGAGAGACACACAAATTCGCAGGGAGTCCACTACTTCTTTAGGTAATGTTTCCCACCCTTTCTAATGTGTGTTTCTCACATCACTCGGCACTCATTCTCTGTTTTTCTCTTAAAGTCCTTTTCTCTCAACATACATCTCTCTATTCTTTAATCTCTCTTTTCTTTCATCCCTCCCCAGATATGGCTAATGGACAAGCTGAAGGTAGTGGACTCTTGCCCAGCATACGCAGCTCGAGCATACTTTTTCCGCCAACAGCTAGTGGATTTCTCGAATGAGGGATGATGGTGCCACTAGATGTGCAACAGGTTTGCTGCTGACAATTCTTGGCGTTGCCCTTGGCTTAATTTGACCGAAATAAGCTACAGCATGACTCGGCAACCTGGCATTCAGCTAATTGGCTTGACACACTATGTATTCTACTTTTCGTTCTGGTTTAGGCGTCAGTTTCCACATGATCAGACTTGCCCAGAGGAGGGGGTATAATACCCGGTTTCATTCCCCATCCGAGGTTCATATTTGGCTTGGTACCTCACTGCTTAAAGGACGAGAGAGCTTCTGGCCCCTGTCCCTAGTTTCAGCTGCGCCCTTTCTGGTGAGTGTCTAACTTGGCTGGAAGATAAGGCGCAAACCGGGTCCACTTTAGCATCAAAAGCTTCCACGAGCACAAGTGGGGGACACAGGAACACCTGACTCATCTATGCCCCTAGTTTATTGCTTTGATACTTACTTTTCAAGTATTATGAATGTAATAAAAGCAACTTTGATTTGTATTGAGTGTTGGAGAACTTTGTATTGAAATCAATGAAATTAAAGTTGTGAGCACTGAAAGTTTTCCTTTTGGTCCAAAAATGGTCTAAGTTGTAAAAGGTAAAATTTGAACAAAATCAACTTTTATCAAAACTTTTCAAAACCATTTTCGAAAAGGATCACCACTTGACACGCACGAAATCTATCCTTGAGTTGTACAACTCTGAATCCAAAGATCACGAATTGCCCCTTGACTGAATAACACTGCTCAGCACTATTACCAGCTCTTCTCTCAGGGTAAAGATCACACCCGAACTTTCAGATAAAGAACAGACAAAGATAACCTGATCAAACACATGCACCGACAGTTGAGTTGGAGGTGTTTACGGCCGAACTTCATGATGAAGTTGCCTACGTATCACGAAGATGGGAATTAGGCCTTACGTAGTTCGGTTCAGGTTCACTCAATTATTAACACTCTCGTTTTGCGCTCTAACATTTGCCAAGGCCACCCTTTAGGGTTTTCAACCTTGCGAGCTCAGTTTTTCTTTATTTCCAATTTTTTTGTGCTCTAACTTTTGCCTAGGTCGCCTTTCTGGGTATTCGGCCTACCGAGCCTCTTAGGGATAGTGTTTCTTCAACTTGTCCATGTTGATCGGTTGGAAAAATTCTAGGCCATCCAGGTCCATAAGAATAACAACTCCACCCGACCAGATAGTTTTGATGATGTAAGGACCAACCCAATTGGGTTTGAACTTGCCCCTCGGGTCATGGATGGGAGCTCGGTTGTCTTTTGGTACCAAATGCCCTTATTTGAGATTTCGAGACTTAACCTTCTTATTAAAAGCCCTGGTAATCCTGCGTTGATAACCCTGAACATGGTACAATGCTTTCAGCCTTCTCTCATCAAACAACATTAGTTCTTTGAACCTGCTCTGTTGCCAATCCGCCTCTGCTATCTAACACTCAGCCATAACTCGCAACGATGGGACTTCTATTTCGATTAGCAGAACATCTTCCATCCCATAGATAAGAGAATAAGGAGTTGCCCCTGTAGATGTCCAGATTGAAGTTCTATAGCCTCAGAGTGCAAACGACAATTTATCTGGCTAGTCCTTGTAGGTCTCAACGATCTTCTGCAAAATATGCTTGATGTTCTTGTTGGCGGCCTCAACAGCTCCGTTGGTTTGCGGCTGGTATGTAGATGACTTATGGGAAGTCATATTGTATTTCTCCAACAAGTCGATCGCTTCTTTGTTGAAATGGGAGCCATTATCTAAGATAATCTCATTTGGGACTCCATATCGGCAAATGATATTGTTTTGAATGAACTTTGCCACATGCGCTGCTTTCAACACTGTGTAGAACTGAGCTTCCACCCACTTCATGAAGTAATCAATTGCCACCAAAATGTATTCATGCCCATTTGACCCTTTTGGTGTGATTGCGCCAATGACGTTGATTCCCCAGACTGAGAAAGGCCATGGTGAAGTCATGTTGTACAGCTTCGACGGCGGGATGTTCATGCAATTAGCATGAATTTGACATTTGTGGCATCCCCGAACAAAACCGATACAATCTTTCTCCATAGTAGACCAATAGTAACCTTGCTTGAGAAACTTTCGGGCTAACATTACTCTGTTTATGTGCGCTCCGCACTCCCCTCCATGGATGGCCTTAATTAGGCGCTTTGATTCCTACACTTCGATACACAACTTGTGCATTCCCAGATGACCCCTCTTGTACAGTTTACCTCCGCAAATGATAAATTCAACGGCCATCCGCCGTATTGCCCTTTTATCTTTGCCATTTTCCCCTGGTGGATAAACCTCCTTTTCCAAGAAGTTCTAGATATCATAGTACTAAGGGTTTTGATCTTGAACTTCATCTATTGCGGCGATAGTCTCGTAGGCCAGCGTATATCTCTACTCAATGATGATTGGACGCATCCCGACTCCAAACGGGATGTCTATCATAGAAGACAGAGTTGATAAGGCATCAGCGAACCTGTTGTTCTCTCTCAGTAGATGCATGAAGTTCAACTTCTCAAACCTAGGAATCAGAACGTCTAGGGTTTCGTGAAAGATCTTCATCTTTTCCTCTTTAACCTTCCAGTCTCCTTTTGCTTGAGACATAACTAGGTTCAAGTCCCCTATAACGTCCAACCTTTTTGCCCCTAGTTCCAGGGTAGCTTCCACACTAGCAATACACGCCTCGTATTCTGCTTCGTTGTTGGATACTTTGAACTAGAGTTTGAAGGCTAAGGGTATATGGAAATTGTCGAGTGCTATCAGTAACACCCCTATCTCATAACCGTATTGATTAGACGCTCCGTCAAAGTACATTGTCCAAATTTCTTCCTCGACTTGCAGAATTGCTTCATCTAGGAACATGTGTTCTACTGCTTCATCAATTTCCACTAGGTGATTTGCCAGGAACTCCACTACAGCTCCCCCCTTGACTGACTTGCGAGTAACATACTTCAGATCAAATTCAGAAAGGAGAAGCAACCAACGGGCTAGCCTACCCGTAAGCGCTGGTTTCTCAAAGAGATATTTAATGGATCTAATCTCGAAACCAGAATTACAGAGTGAGGTAACAAGTAGTGCCTTAACTTCCTGGTAGCCCATACCAAGACTAAGCAAGCTTTCTTCAGCGGGCTATAACTGGTCTCGTAATCCAACATTTTCTTGCTCAAATAGTATGCATCCTATAATCGTGTCCGTTACTGACAGATACAAAATCAAGGGCTTCCCCAGCTCTGGCGGCGACAACACAGGTGGGTTCTGAAGGTACTGTTTGATCTGCTCGAAAGCGAATTGACATCGGTCATCCCATCGGAGCATCTTTCCTTTCTTCAAGAGACCAAAAAGTAGTTCACAAGTCAAGGTTAATCTAGAGATAAACCGTCTTATGAATTGCACTTTACCCAGAAAGCCTTGCACCTACTTTTCAGTCCTTGGTGTTGGCATTTCTAGGATGGCCTTGATTTTGGAAGGATCTACCTCGATGCCCCTCTGTGTAATGAAGAAACCCAGCATTTTCCCTACTGTTATGCCGAAAGTACACTTCTGTGGATTCAACCTCAGTTTGCATTCTCTGATCCATTGAAAGAATTTCTTCAAGGCGGTGTAGTGGCCCTCTCTTTCCATGGACTTGACAATCATTTCGTCCACGTACACCTCGACCTCTTTGTGGATCATATTGTGTAGAATTGTGGTTGCAGCCCGTTGATAGGTAGCCCAACATTCTTCAGCCCAAACGGCATCACCCTGTAGCAATAGGTTCCCCACCGCGTAGTGAAGACGGATTTCTCTCTGTCCTCTGGTGCCATCAGAATTTGGTTATACTCGAAAAATCCATCCATGAAGGAGAGCAACGCATGACCTGCGGTGAAATCCACTAATTCATCGATGTGCGGTAGAGGAAAGTTGTCCTTCGGACTGGCTCTGTTCAGATCCCTGAAGTCCACACACACCCGAATTCTACTGTCTTTCTTTGGCATTGGGACAATATTAGCTAACCAAGTCTAATACTCAGATACTAGCAAGAACCCTGCGTCTATCTGCCTGGTGACCTCCTCCTTGATTTTGAGTGTCCAATTCGAACGTATTCATCACAACTTCTATTTGATGGTTCGGGCCTCGGGGTCAAGAGGGATTCGATGCTGTACAATCTCAGGATTGATTCCAGGCATGTCTTTGTAGGACCACGTGAAAACATCTTTGAAATCTTTTAATAAAGTGACTAAGCGTTCGCGCTCCTCCGAAGACAACGTGGACTCGATCTGGACCAGACGTGGATCCTTCTCAGTACCCACATTAATTGCAATGATTTCATCAGTAAAGGGTTTTGCAAATCTCTCCTCCTCTCGATTAACCAAATTTTTCAAAACCAAAGGAATTCCTTCATCTTTGTTTTCATCAAAATTTTGAATATCATGATCAATGCAATAAACAAGAGGCACAGAGAAATACTCAGAATCTGCAGTGGCATTCTCATTCACAAGGTCAACCTAATCTAGTTCCTTAGTGACAGCCAACTCAAAGGAAAAAGAAAAGGATGACTTGGACAAAACCTCAGCATCCGGGTTATCAACCCTAGGAATACCGGACCCAGACTCAGAGACACCGAAATTTGATTCCGACTCAGCAAACTCTGTGGAATCAAATTTTGGTTCACTACCCGATTCAGAACTGCTAGATAGGTAACCCTCCTTCAGCTGCCAAATGAGGGATGGTGCGTCAGATGCATCCAAGATGCTGCTAGAAGAGTTCACACCCAGTTGGTCCCCGATCATGGAAATGGTCGGGTTATCCCCCAACTTCTCGGAGTTGATCGGAAGATCCGAAAGGAGACATGCCAGTGCTGCTCCTACTTCAAGCTTGTTGTTGTTGGAATCACTGTCTGTGTTCTTCACAGCTTCAACAGTCAGTTCAACCATTTCCTTTGTATCAGTGTCTTACAGCTACAAGTCAAAGAAAATCTTAAAGCCAGGAATCCGCTGCCTCTCAGAGTTGAACCAGGGTTCGGGGAAACCACAGAATGGGAAGTCTTCTCCCTCCCGAACAAAATGACCA
Organism: Camellia granthamiana; assembly: GCA_036172215.1. NCBI lineage: Eukaryota > Viridiplantae > Streptophyta > Magnoliopsida > Ericales > Theaceae > Camellia > Camellia granthamiana. The sequence continues at coordinate 117,271,077 of CM069903.1, forward strand.
TTCAAGGTTCCCCGGATAGGTCAGTGCACAAGCTCATAGCGTTTCCCGGTCTGTTTAGCTCTGGCTCTGCAGGCCATTTCTTTCCCTTTTCTAATCCAGTCTTCTTTGGTGGGCGTATAGCCAAGACCAAAGGTATGCAGGTTATGTGGCACATCGGCCAATGCAGTGACACCTTTCTGGCCGCTCATTCCCAGCCCTATTCCTGGCATGTGTTGGAGTTTGTTCATGAAGTACACAGATTGGGCGCTGACATACAAGCCCCCATCAACATCCAAGATATTCTGTACTACCCGGGCCTTAACCAAGGTAAACCCCGAAAGGAAAACATCCTCTTCGCCATGCACAATCTCTAGCACAAGTGTAGTGACCTCTGGTGGAGGATGAATAGATGAATTCCTGAAGACTATGGTCACCCCTTTCCCATGAGAGTACTTCAGCATTTGGTGGAGGGTGGAAGAGACAGCTTTCACTTGGTGCAACCAGGGTCACCCAAGTAGTAAGTTGGAAGTGGCCGGAACATCTAGGACATGGAACTCGATATCCTGTTGACCTGGGCCGACCTGTACTCTGACCTGTATTGTTCCTATTACCTCTCTGCTAGTATTGTCATACGCCCGAATCACCTGGGCTGTAGGTACGAAATCTGCCAGTTTCAGGCCAATAGCATAAGCCGTGCAACAAGGATAGACATTGATTGTTGACCTAGTATTGACCAATACCACTGGTATCCATTTTTCTCGGCACTCTACTGATATGTATAGAGGCTTATTATGTGCAGATCCTTCCAGTGGCAATTTCTTGTCTTAGAAGGTTAGAGTTGGCGCAGCGCCTCCCGGGAAGACTAATCCTACCAGTTGTTCCGAGGTAATGTCGATGGGCACCTTAGCTTTATCCATCGCCGACAGTACAACCTGTCTATACACTCACGAAGCCATAAGCAAACCCCAGATAGATATATCAGCTTGAATCTTCTTCAACTATTTCAACATATCCTCGTCTTCTAACTGTTTTTCCTTCTGCTTCTCAACTTCTTTATCCTTCTCGGATGCCTCGGGTTGCTCTAGATGCGGTGGTTTGAAATATCGGCCACTTCTCATCATATGGTTGACCTCTTCCATATACCAAGTGTTGTCGGGAAGATCTTCACCCCAGTCCTCATTAGTGTGAGCCAGGTGTAGGTCGCCGTCAACCCACCAGATTCCTTCGGCAGCCGACAAGCATTTGTCTGGCTCCGTTCAGATTCTCTTATCGTCACAAATCTCCCCCGTAAGATGTTGGGCTTTTCCAGCTTTTCGGTTGTTTTCACCCATTTCTTGCCCAAAACACTTCAATGCAGCTTCTTGCTCTGTATATACAATACCAACAAGGCCCAATTCCTAACCCAATTGTTCTACACTGGTATTTTTTGGCAGTTTACCCTTCTCATCGGCCATTTCAGCCATTGCAGCGGTTCCCGCTTTCTATTCTTCCGGCTTCAATTCAGTTCCCTCATCTCTATCGGGTTCATCACTTAACCACCCAGAATTGTCTGTCAACCCATTCAGATCAAACCGATCAATATTCACATCCCTTCGATCTTGCTCTTCAAAGAACTGGAAATTGTCTACGTCCTTCTCTAGGTCGGCCAGATCATCTAATTCCTAACTTGGGCCATCCTCTTAAACTACACTGACCTCCATCCCAGGCGGCAACACCACTTCTGGTTTAGCTTGATTGATTGGCACAATATATCAGTACAGGCTGTACACCCCTTCAGATAAGTCCTCAGAGCCGTCGGGCAATGGACTGACATTTTCCACCAAGGTCAACCTCCTTTCATCTACCACTGTCACCAGCATTGGTTCAGGTTGGAGTGTAGACGTGTTCATCATGCACAAGTCTGTGCTCTCAAGGATAAACAACGCCGGTTTAGGTAAGTGGAAAGGGGTGATATATCTACTGGGGTCATAAGGGACGGCCAGTGTGTAGATAACGTTTATATACCAGGGTGGAGGGACTTGGTTTTGTGGTGGAAGGGGATTTGTAGTGACGTTGGGTTTTTGGAGAGGTTCTATTACCTTATTATGATGAGATCTTGAATCTCATGACGCAGCCTATAACATTTATCAATGTCATGACCGTGCTGCTGGTAAAAAGCACAGTATTTGGCCGGGTTATGTTTCAGAAGGAGAGGATCGGGTAGAGGGCAAGGCTCTAGTGGCTTAAGATGCCCTTTTTTGATCAGGACCCCTAGGGCTTTGGATAAAGGCATGTAGAGCGGGGTAAAGACCCGTTTAGATCAGGCCTGACTAGTTTAAGTTTGTGGAGTTATGTTGAATGTATTGGCGAAAGGGTTGGCAGTTTTGGTCGTGGTGGTGACCATACTCACGTCCAAAGGCCGTGCAGAGGTGCTACCACTCGTGGTTGCATTGGAACTGGGGGTAAAGGGCCTCTTGGGCTGTTCTTTCTCATCAGCGATCAACCCCTGTTTCATCGCATCTTCAATCTGCACCCTTATCTCATGGAGCTCAGCGAATGTAAACAATGACAAGACTATTATCTTCTGCAATAATCTCCCTTCTAGATTACGGACCACCATTCTGATTTGATCCTTCTCGGATGGCCTGACAGTCATCATCGAGGCCGTAGCCCTCCATCGGGTCACAAAGTCCGAGAAGCCCACCTTTGGCTCCTGATGGATCGCTTCAATATCACGTGTTGTGACCTTGATTTGGGTATTGTAGGAGTACTGCGTGATGAGGGCCTCAGCCATTTCCTCCCAGCTCTATTTCACAAAGTCTTCCAGTTTTGCATACCAGATGACCGCTATACCCGATAGGGTCCGGCCAAAAAGAGACACATTTAAAGTCTAGTAAGACCCATTGGTCGCAGGATATCAGAGAAACCGCAGATGGACCATGGGATCCCCAGAGCCGTCAAACCGGTCTATGTGCAACATCTTGAATCTGTCCGGTAGAGTTACTGCGGAGTCTGTGTATCCATCCTCGATGTCAGGGATCAAGTTCACACCTTGTGCCCGCTGAAAGAGCTTTTCTAGCTTATTGACTTTCAGTGCAGTGGGGTTAACCTCGAATTCAAATGGCGCTTCAGTTTGATACACTGGTGCCTTGGAGGTTTGCAGTGGGATAGGATCCATTGGAATGCCCAGATTCTCTTGGACATTGATAGTGATTCCAGGTGCTGGAATGCCCGCAGGAGGTGCATGGGAAGCAGAAGCTACTACCGGTTGTGGTTGCTGTTGCTACAGCCGATTTATCACTTCCGCTTGATGAGCTATAACTTTAGCTTAGTGGGCAGCATCTAGCTGCATGGTTTCTATGGTCTGTTGGAGATGACGAAGCATGTCTTCCATGATAACCAAGGGATGTTGAGCCATCAGAACTGGCGAGTACTCTCGCACTGGAGTAGAAGTAGAAGACTAAGCCTGACTGGGTGCAGGTGAAGTAAAAGGTGACTGTTGGACTGGTGCATTATGCCTAACCCTCCTTCGTCTCGTAACCGGTGGGAGTGAAGCAAACACTAGTTGCCCCTAACAAAATCCCCAGATTTGTAAAGTCTCCTTACATGGGTCCAGACTGCTTGGGGTGTAACAGAATCGTCCGAAGCAATTATGAAAAACTACCTTGCAAAAAGAAATAAAGCAAAAGAAAGAAAAAATCAAAAACTGTATAGCACCTCAGCTCAGATGTGAACAAAACATAGTTGCAATCAGAAGCTGTAGAACTGCGCTCAACACTAATTTTTGCCCCCGAAAACTGATACCCAAACTTGCAACTGATACATACATTCCTGTAGAGTTTCACTCTAAATACACATACTAGTTAAGTGAGAGCCAACACACCCCTATGGGGTAGGGTTACCCTGTCCTAGTTTTGTTAGGAACTAGGGTTAACTATTCCAGCAAAGTGGTTTCACATAATCCTGCATTTGGGTAGGCAACATGTCCTAGTTTGGACCGGTCTCTATGGCTTTCGATATGGAACTAGGCCGATTGGTCAAAAAGGGTACCTCAGCAAGACTACCTAATATACCTCTCACACCTAACACCGATAAGTGAAAGGAGGATCAAACAGTACAGCAATAGTCTAGATCCAAGAGTTGTGTTCCCATCGTGGCAGAGCCTGCAACCGATCAGCCTTTTGGCAAACTTTTCCAACCAAGCCTCTGGTAAACTGTTCAGGAATAGCAGATGGCAAACATAGTAACTTAGGCGCACCAATGCAAATGCAAATGCAAATGCAAAGAAACACATAAGTGTAGATGAAAAGTCATATCATGAGTTCGAGTCAAGTTCTCTAAATCCCCAGCAAAGTGGCCAGAAACTGTAGCTCGGCTTTTTTGCGTCCCCTTTCGGAAACTCGAAAGAAGCCCTACAGTTCAGACTCTCGCAGTTCTGAATCTAATCTCACAAGTGCAATGTGAAATTGATAAACACCAAAGAGTCCAAATCTGACAAATCGTTTGGAAAATTGACTTTTGGATAAAAAATGCCAAAATTGGACTGCTTTGCTAGATACAGAGTCGCCACCTAAATATTTTATTTTTGAGGAAAATTAGGAAACCCATGACTCGTGCCAAAGGCCACATGTCCGTCATCACCAAAGTTGCCTCAGCTTGGGAACTTAGGTACGAGAGGGCAAGGTCATGAATTGAACACCCCCGATCGCCCGATCAAAGATCGGCCTCTACTAATCATGATATGATTTTTTACAAACATTATGTGTTCTTATTTCGGTTGTTTAAACTAGCATTACTATGTAATACATACAAGCAAGTATAGACTAGTTTGCTCAATTTGGAACAATTCAACTTCATGGTTGTTTTTTGAAAATGGTTTGAATTTGCCACCTCAGGTGAGCTTAAAGTTTGTGAATTTGCCACCAAACATAGGGGGCTTAAAACGGATTTGCCACTCAACAAGGCGGGCTTAACACATACATTCGTTGAATCATTCCAATCCAAGCAACAAGCCTTTATCCACAAGCATTCAAGCAATTTAACAAGTAAGCATTTAGCTTCATGGAAAGCATGCTAGTCATGGCAATCACTCATACTCATGCAAGTATGCTAAAGTACTAAAAACTCACCTAGTACTCTAAAGAAAATATGAGTTAGAAAAAAATGCATGCTTCCTAACTATACAAAGTGTCTAATGCAACACATGCGAAGAATGCAATTAATAGGCTCGGCTGCTAAAATGGCATATGATTCAATTTGATAACATGCGGTTAAACACGTGTTCAAAGAAAGTATTGGAATAACAACGCAGTTTGAATGGTGTGCTGAGCCTCGATGCATGTAAGACAAGATGAATGTATGAAAACATGAGGTATGCTAATTGAAACATGACCCTAATCTAACCATCAAAAGTGATTAAGTAAAAGGGAGAAAGATGTGGGGTTGGAAGACATGCACATTATTACATTTTGCTCTCACGAAGGAGAGTCCAAATGAATAAAGCAAAACTAACTAGCAACTAATTAGGGCTAAGCTAATTAAGCTAATCTAATTAAGCTAATTATTACAAACCAAATGAAATAAAAGCTAAACAAACCAACTAATTATTACAACACTTGAATGAATTAACTAGTAAGCTAACTAATTAAGCTACAACACAAATGTAATCAAACTAAGCAATTAAAGCCTATGACTACACTACCACTACTCCGCCTCGGGAAATGGAAGATGCACATGCTTGAATACCACCCGAAAAGACCTTCGTTTTTCTCTTAGAAGCCTTTGTTTACAAAGTTCAACACTTCTAGAACTATTCTACTTCACCTTACCAAAATTCTGTTGCGGTTTACATCAATGGCCAGCCGACCACTGGAAAGTATTGCTGGCCATCTGTCGGCCATAAAGGTGGCCTGCCAGCCATTTATGATGCACTGCCGGCCACTGATACACTGGATCATCATGCTGCAACAGAGTACAAACAGAGAAAAAAAAGGGTATTTGCAAGGATTGTTTGCACAGTTCACCCCTCATTTTTATGGATAAATCCAAGGAGTTGCGAACTTAAGCCACAAACCACCAATCTAAGCAATTTCATTGCATGATGGCTTGTGATTCAAGGTGTGCATGCTCAATAAATGCAAAACAAGACACTCAAGAACCATCACCCTATCATGCACGATCAAGGGCAATGGAGACCTAGGAAACTTGAGACATTTCATCACTTTGAGTATGAAATGTCCCAATTTTCCGTGTGTTCAATTAACGTCCGATTGAACACACAGCATACAAGTTATTATCTTGCTCAATTTTAGTCCCAAGTTATTAGTTACTCATTTTAACTTACCAATAATTCTTTAATCCAATCAAGTCCAAAAGGTGAGTTAGAGTCCTCTAATGGAAAGAAGGCTCAAAACACAAGCTGCTTTGGGTATGAAAGAAGTCTCATACGATTGGTAATGAACCCCCAACGGGATTAAATCATTAAATATGAAACCTCAATTCCACACTTAGGCAAACAAATGACTTGAAACAACTTTCAAAGCAAAAAGAAAAATCAAGAAATGACGGAGGTTGCAGAGGTGATTAGTACTAAAATGAAGTGCAAAACAACACCAAAGCATGCAATCAACTCAAACAAGAGGGGCCTAATGGCCTAAAACACCAAGTTTGTGAGGACTATTACACTACAACCATGCAAAACAAGGCCCAACTAACCCAAACAGCCTAAAATAGGGCTAAAGTAGTTTAAAACAAAGGCAAAAACATGCTGGAATATAGCTACAAAAAGATAGAAAATCATGCTAACATATAGAACTAACTAGGCTAGCAAACAAGACACAAGGAGGGGAGGCTAACCCCTCCAATTTTAGACTTCAAAACATGTTTTTTGTCACTAAAAATACTTTGAAAATCAGTGTTTAAAGCCCCCCCCCAAAAAAAAAGATGGTTTGAAGATAGGAAACATAAGTGGAGAAGCCTTACAAACAAGGTACAAAGAAGGTGATCCACCCCCTACGTTAAAATGGCTTCAAACCACAGATTTCGGCCCATTTTCAGTGTTTTTATAGCCCAAAAAGAGCCCAAAAATAGTAAAAAAAAAAGGTAGGAAAACAAGTATGCAAAGTAAGCTAACAAAGCAAATATTATACCTCTTGAAGAGAAGAGTGATTCTAGGCAACAATTCAAGCCAAAACCAACTTGTACAGCTCCAAGAAGGCCTCAAAGAACCTTAGCTCAAAGGTGATCAAGTTTGGTTAAGGAAGTAAAGGCAAGAGTATAGTATAAGTAGGCAAAAGTGTAGAGAACTGCAAGAGAGGGAGAAAATTTTGAGTTTGAAATCTTTTAACCTCAAAACATGAGAGAGAAAGTCCCTCTATATAGAAAACATGAAATCTATACAAGGAGATCTAGCCCTCCACGTGTGGACAGATGCAAACATCTGTGCAAACAGCTGGCATAGTTGGCATAAAATATCTGTAGAAAATACTAGTGATGGCCGGCAAGGCACATTAATGGCCGGCAGACCAGAAGCTCTGGCCGGCAGCCTTCATAGATGGCCGGCAGGCCACCAAAGACTACTAGAGGAAAAGACCAAGGCATGGTCCGAAAATGAGACAAAATGGATGCAAGGTTTGAAAGGCTCAAACCTGTGGCATTCCGTTAAGGACTTCGAAGCTCGGCGAGCAATCAGACTCGTCATCGGATGTACTTGTAAGAACATCGAAGTCTTGAAGGGCCATCAAAAATGGTGTGTCTACACTAACACGGTAGCAGATGCTCTTTGTAGGAAGTCAGTGGGAAATATAACATGTTTGCTTATGGAGCGAAATGAACTAGTACTTGACTTGGAAAGAATGGAAGTGGAAATCGTGCTATATGAACATGGTGGAATGCTAGTCACAATGGCAGCACAATCGGCTATTGTTGAAAAAATTAAATAAAGGCAATTGAAGGATGAATTTCTCAAGAAAATATGCGATGAGATAGAAACGAAGTCAAGACCGGGATTCTCTTTGGAAGCTCAAGTGTTGAAGTTTAAGGGAAGACTGTGTGTTCCAAATGTTTCAGAAGTTAAAGAAATAGTTTTGGAAGAAGCTCACAAATCCAAATTGGCTATGCATCCTGGAAGTACTAAAATGTATCAAGATCTCAAGAAAGCTTTTTGGTGGCCAAATATGAAGAGAGAAATCACAAAGTTTATCTCAAGATGCCTTTAATGTCAGCAAGTGAAAGCGGAGCATTAGAGACCGGCGGGTTTACTTTAGCCTCTCCCTATTTCAGAATAGAAGTGAGTGCACATAACCATGGATTTTATTGTTGGCTTGCGCCGAACATCTCGAGGTATGGATTCTATATGGGTTATTATGGATAGATTGACCAAGTCTGCTCACTTTTTGCTTGTGAAAACTATTTATAATGCTAATAGACTTGCTATTGTATACATTAATGAGATTATTTGACTGCATGGTATGCCGGTTTCCATTGTGTCAGATAGAGATTCTAAGTTTGTGTCAAGATTTTAGCAAAGCTTACAAAAAGCATTGGGAATGGAATTGAGGTTCAGTACCACATTTCATGCACAAACCGATGGGCAGCCTGAAAGGACTATATAGACGTTGGAGGACATGCTCCGAATGTGTGTTTTGGATTTTCGTGAAAGTTGGGAAACTTTTTTACCTTTGGCAGAATTTGCATATAACAACAATTTCCACTCCAGTATAGAGATGGCGTCATATGAAGCTTTATATGGGAGAAAACGTTGAACTCTAGTTTGTTGGACCGAAGTTGGGGATATAGCATTGATTGGGCCTAAAATTGTGCAAATTACTACTGAGAAGATCAAGATCATCTAACAGAGATTGAAAACTGCTCAAAGCTAACAAAAGAGCTATGCAGGTCAACGAATGAGAGACTTAGAATTTGAGGTTGGGGATCATGTTTTTATCAAAGTCACTCCAATGAAAGGGCAAACAAGATTTGGGAAAAAAGGGAAATTTTCACCCTGGTACATAGGGCCATTCCAAATTTTAGAGAGATTGGGTCTGGTTGCCTATTGAATTGCTTTACCACCAGGCATGGAGAAAGTGCATAATGTGTTCCACGTATCGATGTTGTGGGGCTACCTTCGGATCCTTCTAATGTTATTGACTATAATCAGATTGTGCTAGATGACGATATGATTTATGAGGAGAAACCTATTCGGATCCTTGACCGACAAGTCAAGCAATTAAGGAACAAGACTATCCCAATGGTAAAAGTCGAATGGAAAGAACAGTATGGAAAGGAAGTGACTTGGGAACGAGAAGAAGAAATGAGGCAACAATATCCAAAATTGTTTTCAACTTGAGGTAAACAAGTTTGGAGGACCAAACTTCCTAAAGGGGGGAAGACTGTGATAACCCAACTCGTATTATGCTTAATTATGCATATGATTATATGTTTGATATGAATTTGCATGTTAAAATGTGCAAACTTTGTGATTTTGGAATTATATCTGCTGAATGTATGAATATCTGTTTCAATTACAACTTTGAACTGAAATTGAAAGCCTTAGAGGTGCCAGAAACCAAAACCGACTTCATATCTGTGTTTAGCATGATTTTTAGAGCCTACTGTGAAATTTTGTAAAATTAAGATTCATAATGATTTAATTAAGTTTAATATATGTATATAGCTTCTTGAGTTCATAATTTTTGAGAGCTTTGCTAGGAAGTGAGTTAGAGAGAGAGGAAGAGGAGAAGCTAGGGATTTAGAGGAGATTCAAGGGGCAAACCCTAGATTTAAGCTAAGTTATGGAAATCTACCTAGAATTCTTGTATATAACTCACATTTTGCTTGAAATTAAGAGGGATTTGAAGATTCAACACTTACATGAGTTAGGGTTTGGAAATGTGTAATTGTTTGAACTAAATTCAAAAAGTGGAACCTTAATCTCTTCACCTTTGTTTGACATGAGTTCAATCTTGTGAATTATTCATGAAATAAGCTCTAGATTGTTCATACAACAAAGATTTGTTGAAAGATCATCCATTTTGGGCTTGATTATGTAATTTATGAATGTATGAAAAAGATGAGACCTTGATTTTGTCATTGAAACAAGATTGATGTGGTTGAGTTATAATTACACATGAATCGTGTTAGTATATCATGTTTTTGAGTTGTTTTTCCATGAATTGGGGCTTGAAAATAAGTTTAGAAGGTTAAGGTTGAATCAATTTTCAGACTGTCTAGAAAAGCCCAGAACCGCATGTGCGGAGCTCATAGCCACACGTGCAGAAAATCGAACAAATCAAAGCATCACTACTACTTTAATTACGCGTGTAGGCTGCACATGTCTGTAGCTGGTTTCTCGTGCTTCTCGAAGGGGTTTAGTTTCCTTGGATGCGATTGCCTTACAGGTCAAACTCCTGTGGTTCTGAATCTGGTTTCACAAGTGCAACGTGAAATAGAAAAATGAATGAGAGTCCAAATCTGGCAAATCCTTGTAAATCCATTAATCATCAGAGATGCCAAAAATGAACTACATTGCTAGATTTCAGAGTTGCCACCTAAATATTTTTGAAAAATTTAGGAAACCCATGACTCGTGCCAAAGGTCACTTGTCTGTCATAACCAAAGTGTCTCAGTTTAGGAACTTAGGTGTGAGAGGGGAAGGTCATGAATTGAGCATCCCACTCACCCGATCAAAGATCAGCCTCTACTAATCATGATGTGAATTTTATGGACATTATATGCTTATGTTCTAATTTATTAATATACTAACATTACTATGTGAAGCAAGTATAGACCACGTCACTTACTTTGGAGTGCTTTGATTTCATGCTTTCTTGAAAGAGTTTTGGATATGTGCTCATATGTACAATAATCAAAGGCATTCCAATTTAAGCAAAATGGCCTCCATCCACAGGCATTCAAAGAGGAATTGCAAATAAGCACATAGCCTCATAATATTATGCTTGACATGGCAACACATACACATGTAATATGCTAAAGCAAAAATGCTCACCAAGTACTCAAACAAGGCAAGCCAAGAAAAGAAGATAGTTAGAAAAATGCATGATCCTAATATGCAAGTGGCTAATGCAACACATACAAAATACAACTAACTAGATTTGGCTACTAATATGACATGTGAAGCAACTCAAAGCATGAGGTAGTGCACATAATCATTTAGGAATTGGTAAGAGCATTATGTATGATGAGCCAAAATTTTTATGTATGCAAAAATGTATAGAAAGCATGGGAATGATGAAAGAAAACATGATGCTATATACAACCACAGTAAGCATATAAGTAAATGGGAGAAAGAAATAGGGGTTAGAAGACATACAAATATTACAAATTTGCCCTCATACAAGAGGGTCTGAATATCCTAATTAACTAATTATTACAAACACAAATGAATGAACTAATTAATTAATTAGTAACTAATTTTTATGAGCATGAATTTCAACACGACTAATCTAAAGGAATTGAATGAGAGGCGAGGAATCATGTGCACACGAGCAAGAACATCCTCCGAAAAACTCCTCTACTTACTGCCAAAACCTGCCCTGTTCACAACCAGAAAATAGTTCTATTTTGGCCTCAAGATTTGTTCTGTTTTGCTGGAAAATTACAACTGCCGTACAACATACTTGGCTGGCTGACCTGATAAGATGGTTGGTCGTATAGTATAATGGCTGGCTGGCCACTGTTTCTGAGGAATACCTTGCTGCAGCAGAACTGGAACAGAGTAAGACAGAGTGCTTCCAAACGAATTTCATCATTCCTGCTCTCTCCTGTCATGGAGATTTTCAAGGAGGGAGTAGGTTTGCTTCCCAAATCATCAATCATTGCAAGTTTGTTGCATGATGATCTTAAAAGCAGGCTATTTTCTTTACCTCCTTCCTATCATGAATTTATTCAAGGAAGAGATAGACATGCCTCACAAATCATCAAACATCACAAGATAGTATGTGATCATTATAGAGCGACTACAACGAAAATATTGAACAACTCAAAGATTGTTGCCAACACTTCTCTCTACTCATGGAATAAGGATGAAACATCCATTTCCATGCTTCAAAATGGAACTACGAGAGAGTTTTCAACACTTCTTAATAAAGAGCTCTCTAGGAGCAACAAAGCAAGTAAGGGGGAAAAAACAAGAAGTAAGCTATCTATAAAAGCTTAAACACACAACTTGCCAAACTTGTTGACAACTCCTCTTTTTCATGGAACAAGGATGAGACATCCATTTCCATATTTCGAAAATGATCGATAAGAGAGTTTTTCAACACTTTGAACATGGAAGCTACTACCTAGCTTCAAGTTAGACAACAAATATGAAAGCAAGAAATTTAATGCTAGGTAATCAAACTTGTGGCGGGGTGGCTAAGCCTACGCTCTAATCCTTCCATGACCACAAGGTTCCAAGAGACACAAGGAAAACTGTAACAAAGTAAAACGATCAACTCAAACGGATACACAGCTATATCCTAAACACGCCAAATCTGTGAGGACTATTACAGCAACACAAATACGATATTCAAAACATAGGAAGTAAGAGCGCATGTAGCGGGGAGGACTAGGACCCTTTTATAAGCCCATATTCAATTCATATCAAAAAAAAAAAAAAAAAAAAAAAAACCTAAAACAATGCTAAAAGTGCCGAAATTGAACCAAATGAAATGAAAAGAGAGTAAAAAAAATGAAAGAAAACAAAGAATGTACAACTAGTGAGCTAGCCAATGGAAGGATGGCTAGCCTACCCACTTTTAATGAGGTTTTAATCACATTTAAGCTTAAAACAACTCTAAAATTGGTATGTAAATACAAGAAAAAAAGAGAGAAAAGATGGTGAAAAAGGTTTAAAGTTCACCTCTTGAAAGAGAGGATGATCTTCTTAGTTCACAAACCTCAAGCTAAACACTCTCAAGTATCTGAAATTGTATCATAAATCTCAGCAAAAAGCTTCAAGTTTAAGCATATTTGGTGTATCTATTGTGTATCTATATTGTAAGAGGGTAGAGAAGTGTGTTGGGCAAGCTTTGGGCTCTTGGCAAATTTTTCTAACCCCAAACCATAAGGGGGGCTTGTTGTATTTATAGAGTTTAAACTTCTCACATCGGAAATATCTTCAAAGAAGATAGTTGGTCCAAATCCCGTGCATGGGACCAGCTGGCTGCTGTAAAATATTTTCTGCGCAGAACATGGCTAGCCGGCCATGAGGATGTACAGCCGGCCCAATGAAAATGGCCAGCTGGCCATCTATTGGCTAACTATTCTCTGAGTGGTCAGGCTAACAAAAACAAGGTTTAGGTGTTAAAGCTTGAAACTGAATCCTTTTGCTGAAGAATTGAACGATTGCACAGCATAACATTTCATTATTGAGTGTTCAGAGTGAAGCGCCCAAGTCTTAAAGGTGGTCAAAATGGGGTGTCTACAGTTACCCTATTTGACCGAGCTCGAAGTCATTTCATGACACGAGTGAATGTCAAAGCTTGAAGACGACCCATTTGACAAACAAAACGAAAATGTAATTGGTTGAACTCGAAAGTTGCCTACATATCCCTTTGCAAGGAATCTAACCAGCGTAGTTCAAGGGCAGGATGCAAATAACATGTTAAAAAAATACAATTGGAAGCTGGACTTACATACTTCGCCAAGCTGATTATTTTTGAAAATCCATGATCGTGAAAGATAATGCAATAAGTAATAACAAGATGGCAGCATATGAATGAAACAAGCCTCAAGCTTAAATCAAAATAAGTCCAACCATGTCTTACATGGAAAGGAGTAAGCAAACATCAATTCCAAACACGTTTCACGTGAAAGGAGGAAAGACGGTGTAACCAACAAGCGTACCCAACTGTATTTTATACAGAGAGGGGAAAGGTTTTAATGGACTTCAAATCAATATCCTAACACGTTCCATGGGAAATAAGAGAAGGATGGTGCAACCAACAGGCGTATCAAACAGTATCTCATACAGAGAGATAGAAGGTTGAAACCAGGTAAATCAATATCCTAGCACGTTTTACGCGAAAGGGGTACAAAGGTGGCATAACCAACAGATGTATCTAACTGCACCTCATATGGAGAGAGGGAAGGTTTTAACCAGGTAAATCAGCACCCTAACATGTTTCATGTGCAAAGGGTGCAAAGGTAGTGTAACCAACAAGCGTACCCAACCATATTGCATATGGAGAGGGGAAATGTTTAAGCCAAATTATGTCTCATGTAGAGAGGGAAGGTACAAGCCAAACTACATTTCACGCAGAGAGGGTAAAAAAATGCAAGCCAAACTACATTTCATTTCACGCGGAGAGGGTGAAAGATGCAAGACAAACTACGCTTCATGTAGAAAGGGTGAAAAGACACAAGCCAAACTATGCTTCCCTCATAAAGGGTGAAAATGGTAGATATAATAAAATGATAAAGGCACGATGCATATGAATGCAATATAATTACTGTAGTTGATGCGAAATACAATGTGATGCATGTTCCATGCAACATAATAGAAAAGATAAACAACAAGCGGTGGTTTTGTAAAAACACCTCATAGAAGGAAGTGTAAGCGAAGTGTCTTGTTCTTCCAGGGATCTACTTTCTCTATTTTCATTTTACAAATTTGGCACCTTCAATTCACAGTCAAAGTCCTCAAAGAGGGTAAAACTTGCTTGAGCTCGAGGTCGAGGCATATTCATGCTTCAGAGAAATGGCGAGACCCAGAACGGTGTATCCAGGATGAAATTTTAGAAATTTCTGAAGTTAAACAAACCTAAATACTTCAATTTTTCTAGTTTTAAGATGAATACAAGAAACCCTATGCCCCAAATTAGGCAAAATTCTAGCAAAAATCATCCAAAAATCATCAAAACCCACTTTAGAAGTCTGTCGACCAAAAGATGAGATGGTCGTACAATATATTGGCCAATCTACCAATTGTGCTGCTGTCAGGGGTACAATCATGTTTTGCACACCCGTGGCCCATTAAAACATAACTTTGGCTCATTCTTTCACCCATACTTCATCCAAAAACCCTCTCTCCCTCTCTCTATGTCTAGATTTCCACTCTATTCGATTTACCCAACGATCTGCACAAAAAAATTTCACGAAACCCTTTTGGCCATCTACATTTTGCATTGATAGGATTTTGATTTGGTCAAGTTTTTGAGTTTCTCATTATTTTTTGCTTGTGTTCTCACTGGTTTGCTTGGTTTTTGTGTACTCTCTTTCGAGTTTTCACTTTTTTCCATAATTTTCCCTTTCCTAAGGTTTTTTTTCCCCCCACCTATTTCCCCAAATTTTCTTGCTTTTCTCTCACCACCCATTACATTCCCATGGTTGATAATATTCCACCTGATGATGCCCTTCCCGAGGTACCCATTCCTTTGCCTGTTGCGGGTGTGGAGGACTCGATGATAGAGGAGGCAGATGGGGCGGCAGGGGATATTGCCGCTGACATCGCCCCAGAGGAGATTTACCCTGTGAAGCCTGAGCCCAAGTTACCACCACTGAGGGTGAGGCCGTTCAACCCAGCTACCTACCACCCACACACGCACTCGATGGCATCTTGGGGGTTGAGGACTTTGCCTGGGGCGCACCCGAGGACTTTCTCTTGCGCGAGCGCACATCGCATCTCTTCTATGATGCTTCCGAGGTAAGAATTTTTATCCCTTCATGTACTTTGCTTTGACATTCTATTCAATCTTTCATCTGGCCATGCACTTAACAAATTCTTCTGTCAACATAGGGTGACGCCTATGCCTGGAGGGGTTATGGCGCTGTGACAGTAAGGGACTAGTATCAGGAGCTACTCGCTTGAGTCTAGGAGATGGTCGACCAGGCAGGCTTTAGCCTATTCTGCTCGGGGCTCTCACGGCTGCAAGCGAGCCAACCTTTGCTAGGCGCCCTGGTGGAGAGGTGGTGGGACACCACCAACCCCTTCCACTTCTCCCCTACCGGAGAGATGACGATGACGCCTTACAATTTCTTCATGATCACAGGGCTATAAGTAGTGGGTGATCCAATTTCCTTCGATCTAGACATGGGCCAGTAGCGGGCTGCATGGGTCCATCTTTTGGGTGCACGCCCCCCATTTGATAGGCTGTCCATGGTGAAGTACAACTGGTTCTATGACCACTTCCACAAGAGTCAACCAGAAACTGAGGAGCAAATGGAGCAGTATGCCCGTGGATTCCTGATCTACCTTCTTGGCACCACCTTGTTTGCGAACAGGTGGAACATAGTGGGTCTATACCTTCTTAGTGCTTTGGTGGTGCTGTCACATGTCCGTTACTACGACTAGGGTGGCGCTAGCCTTGCCACACTCTATGGCTACATGAGCTCTAGTTCCCACAAGAAGGGGAACATGGTTAGTGGTTACTAGAGAGCCTGGGAGGTACATCCCACGCTTTTATTTTCAATTTATGTTGTAAATCATGCTTTATGCTTTGCATTTTATGCCTGTGTTTTTGTTTATGCTTGTTAACTTACAAACTGCTATCTTCTTGTAGCTCTAGGTATATGCTTACTTTTCCATCATTGCTCCGGTTCTGAGAGGTGAGGTAGTAGCGGATGGGCTTCACTCAAGGTTGTATGATGGCAGGTGCTATCCCCGTCACCGCTGCATCACCATTGTTGCCAATTACCGCCGCTTCCTCGATACAGTGATGGCACACAAGGTAATCTAAAACTCATACCCATTCCATTCCATTTTTATTTCTCTGGCCCATATTTTGACAACTGATTTCGACTATGAATCCGCTGTTTGCAGGCTACATGGCAACCATAGGTGGTCATGCTCGCAGGGACGAGAGATGAGTATGTTGGTTCTTAGGATACCTCCTAGTTGCGGATTCTATTAGAGGGTCCCTTTTCAAGACCTAATACCTGGGAGAGCATTTCGTACGCCAGACTCTGGACCTACCTGACCCCATTGTTTCTGCTCCCCCTTTACTACCTATGAGGACCATCGATAGCCTTTCTGTCGAGGCTATCGTGACATTCATGGCAGGGCAAGATGCCAATTTGTTCCGTGGAGATGGGGACTACACTGCTTTCATCCGGATCCATCTTATGCCACCTCTGACTATAGTTCATGCAGGTGGCATTGCAGATGTGTCCGCCACCAGAGGTGCCGCTCTCGTGGCTGAGCTTGATGCTGGAGGTGTTGCCCCCATCGTTCATGTAACTGGTCTTCTTCTGATCCCGACTACGATCACATACTGGCGGCCAAACGAGACAGCCCACCAAATTCCGCTTGAGCACCTAGAGGAGCGCAAGTATGTTAGGGACCCTAACATCCAGTAGTTATGCACTTTGTCTTGCAGTTTTGTATTTCATATTCCTTTTTCTCTGTATACTAATATTCAAACTCACTTGCAGGTGCCGGTGCGTTACATGGATGACCTTCTTCAGTTAAACGACTCCTTGGTCCACATGGTGCGGAGGAGGGATACATTGCCCGCTTATCATGGTCATCAGATATCTCATTTTTCTTATCTAACATGCACTTTTTCCTTTTTCTGCACCAAACTGTTCGGATCTTCTGTTCCTTGCAAACTCTTTTTAACATCAGCCTGCACCAGTGACACCTGTGGCACCCCTCCAACTGCAGGGAGGAGAGACAGAAGGGCACCCATACATGACAGGGGTGAGGGCAGAGGTAGAGGTAGGGGAATAGGTGCCTAGAGTCAAAATCAAAGTCAGAGTGGAAATAGCGAGTCCCGAGTGTAGGAGGCCTCATCGTCCACAGAGAGGACCTTGATTAGCGAGGACACTAAGACCAGGGACACTGAGGAGATTCCAAGTGAGCACTTCGATTCTGAGGTTAGAGATGATGATTCTAGCTCAGGGTCACATTCTTCTGGCGGTAGCGGTGCTGATGGTGACAGTGATCGAGTCTCGTCTTGGAAAAAGGACAAAGAGGGTTTCCTGATGCACTTGACTTGGTGGACATTGATTTTGGACTCCTCTTTTTCTTTTCTTTTGCTTTGTAGTACATAAATTATATCAGATAGGTTCTTTACTTTTTGCCTTTTGAAAACTTGTATTTTCTTTTTGTAAAAACTATGATCGGGGTTGAACCCTACAGTTTATAAAAGATAGGATTTTCTATTTTGCATAGCATCTTGAGAATGGCACAACACTCGCATAAAAATGATTTATTTCTGAAATTGAAGCTGAGAATGATCACATTTGAATGAGTTCTCAATCGGATATTGAGCTCACAACCGTCCAAATTACAAAATACGACTCAACAAAGGAAAAACAAAGTAAAATCAACCTAAACACACCTATTTACACTTACTATAAACAAAAGACTCAAAACAAGACTCAAAGAAAATAGGACAAACAGAACACTACTGCCAAACTATTTGGTCGGCGCAGTTGGCCGATCGGCCAATACAATGTATGGCCAACCGGTGAAGTGGTTGGCCGGCCAAGAACTGCGACTGGACATCAGGCAACAATTGTCGGCCACTCACACACCCTTATCTTCTACAAAGGTCTTCTCTTGCTGCTTCTACAACAAAACATAACTTTTCTGCTAGTTTTCTCTGAAAATGGAGATCTTCCTTGTTGAAAGGCTCAAAGATTGGACGGCCACTTTGGACGGCACGAAAAAGGTAAATTTCAACGGTTTCGACATAAACGTTTTTTTTTTCCTTAAGCCACACTCCACTTTGTTTTTGATTTCTCCATGATGTTGCCCACTATTGGGACCTGATTACTCATGTATTTCACTTCGGATTGCAAGAGATGTGTCCCACTCTTGAAGAATTTCAAGTGCTAATGGAGTCCTACCGTAACGAAGAAATTATGCCTCAACCCCTTTTTGGCCATGCACAGGCTCTTGAACAGATGTGTGGCCACTCTTTTAATGTTGCTAAATCTTTGGCTCATGATGGAGAGCTGGACATTCTTGGCCTAATTCACCATTTTGTTGACATCGGAAATAGGCGTGATCTTCTTTGGCGAGGTTATCACTAACATGCTCTCTACATATGCTTACTCGCCCATTAACTTCTCGCCTCTAGTGGCAGCAAAGTCAGCATCCGACTGATCGAAGTGGCTCAACACCTTAAGGAGGGCTAAAGCTATCTAGGGTTGGCACTGGCTGAAACCATAATGGGGTTGGATGCTTTCCATCAGCGAGAGACTTCTCGGTTTGCGGGGAGTCCACTGTTTCTTCAGGTATTGTTTCCCACCCTTTCTCATTTATGATTTCTCACATCACTTTGGCACTCACTCTCTATTTTCTGTCAAAGCCCTTTCCTTACTTTTTCTTTTGCTAGCCAGCTAGTTCGTTTGTTCTATGAATAATCCCTTTGTTAAATGCGCTATCAATCTAAACCCCTAATTCATGCAAAACTTTGAAAGTGAACAGTGGAGCAACTATTAACTTTTGTAACATATCAGGCTCAAGGTTCTGCACCAATATTTGCACTTTGTCTCTCTTAGAAGGTCGATCTATCATTTGTGATGCCTTTGCTCTCCACCTTGTAACAAATTCTACAAAAGATTCTTTAGGGTTCTGGTGGGTTGCTTCAAGCTC
Organism: Camellia granthamiana; assembly: GCA_036172215.1. Lineage (NCBI taxonomy): Eukaryota > Viridiplantae > Streptophyta > Magnoliopsida > Ericales > Theaceae > Camellia > Camellia granthamiana. The sequence goes on from CM069903.1 coordinate 117,290,581, forward strand.
TTGGGTGGTCATTTCAATTTGGGTATTGTAAGAATACTGATTGACAAATGCCTCAGCCAACTCTTTCCAGTTCTGTATCATTTTATCCTCCAACTTGGCGTACCAAGTGTTTGCTATACCCTGACAGGATTCTTCCATACAGAGAGAGTTTCTGAGGCTTGGTCAGACCCATCGGTTTTAGGACATCTGAGAAAAGCCGAATATGTACCATAGGATCTCTAGACCCGTCAAAACGGTCAATGGGTGGCATTTTGAACCTATCTGGGAGCCTTACGGCAGCCTCGATATGTCCATCCTTAATGTCGGGAATAGAGCTAATTCCTTGTGCCTTTTTGAATTGTTTCTCACGGTTAGCAATTTTTAACAAGGTCGGGGTCGAGATCATTAATATCAAGGGGAAAGAGCTGCTCATTAGGCTGCACCACGGGTCTGAAATCTCGAGCTTGAGCCAATCCTTCTCGAGGATCTCGAGGATCTGGACCCTGCCGAAAAAGAGAATGGGTGGAAGGGTCATTGATTCAACCGTCGGGTCGAGCAATCGAACCGTAACGTCATAATTAATAATATATAGTTAAAAAATATTATTATAAATTATAAATATATATATATAAGTACTGAAATAAAAATAAAAATAGTTGCAAAGTATTTATTAATGATATTGAATAAAGTCATAATCGATAAATAAATAATAAAAAAAGTCACTAGTTTTAAAGAAATCAAAAAAAAAAAAAAAATTAACATTTCCTCTAAAGAAATTGATCAAATGCTAGATTGAATTTTGAAAGGGAAATAAAATTTTCAACTCTTCATCTAATCAAATATGATTCAAACAATTTGATTGAACACCACATAATTTCTAGGTTCTCTTTGAACAATCTTTTCCTATAAATAGGAATAGGCTTTCATAATCTCTTTAAGTTTTCAATGAGACTCCTCTTAATGAGAGAAGACTATTGAAATAAGAGTTTTTAGTCAAAATTTTGATATAAACATATATATATATATATAAGTAAGAAAGAAAGAAAGAAAAGAAGAAAACAAAATCAAAAATTTTAATTGGAGGGTTAATAGAAAATCGGTGTCTGTTCGCTAGTTTTACCAGTTAAACCACCAGTTTTTATGGTTCTTGAGAACAGGTCCGGTTTTTGACCTAGCTTAGTTTTCGGGGCTCATTTGGGCTAGAACTAGGTCTGGTTACTGGTTCTACCAGTTGAACCAACCGATTCGGTCTAGTTCTTTAAACATTATATATATACACTTATCCATATATATATATATTATGGTTGACTAATTGATCGGAATTAAAATTTAAATTACATTAAGTCCTTATCTTATTTTATTCTTAATAGTAATGATATATAAATAGAATTCATATACAAAGACTATATATATTGTGTGAGTCGAGTAAAACACCTACACAATTGGCAAACAAGGCATATATGGGCCTAACCATCATAGGCCCAAACCCAATCAAGCCCATTGGGTTGCCGAGGATCAAATGTTAAGCAACATGTTCGCTGACCAAGTGATATGATGAATGATACCGACAGAATTCTAATGCCCTAACTTTTATTACCCAAATCTGTTACCAAATCCTTTAGGTTATTACCAATTCCAATAATATCACACATGTGCCAACACAAATAGTAAATAAATAATAACACAAAATCCGATACAATACCCTTAGGCTTACACTAAATAACAATAAATAAGAGGGATTTACCCTTATACAATGCATGACACTCAGCAATAAATAAAAAGGCCCCGTGGCTAACAGAGTAAAAGACTTCAAGTCCTAAACAATCTTCCAACCATGTACCTAAAAATTTGTTAACACGTGGGATGAACATAAAGCTCAATAAGGATCCCAAAGATCCTAACCAATCACAACATATAACTAGAAATGATCATGCATGCTCCACAACATACCGTATAAATAATGTGTTAATTCGTATCCAAAAGTATAGCCATATAAATACGTTGTTCTTTCTCAAAACATTCTTTTAACACAATATAGAATAAAATCATTACTTCTCTTTCTAACTTCCATTTCACTTCCAAAAACATTTCATTGCCCCGTTTTCTTATGCTTTTAAGCCTTGCACGTTGTCATAAAATAACTCTATTTTACACATACGTTTTGAAAACACGTTCACGCAACCAGTCATAACCCAGCCCCATGTACCAATACACTACATACATCTATACACCAATACATTTACTACCTTCCTTGGCCATAGCCCCAAGGGCATGGGACATCCACAATATGAAATGGAGAACATATACATCCAAAACTAAATAATTGAAAGTAATACATATTTCAAATCTCATTTCCACCAGCATGCAGCACAGATGGAAAATAATACACCTAATAACAGATAACACTTTACTGACCTCACCCAAAGAGGAACGACCCCAAGGTCATACTTTACTAGGCGCAAACCGGAAAGGAGAAGAACCTATCACATGGCACCACGCTTTATCGGCTCAATACAGAGAGAAATGGACCTCCTTTCAAACTTTACCGGGCGTAAATCGGAAGGGACGAAGAACCTCTGTCAAGGCACGACGCTTTATCGGCCTCACCTAGAGGGAAACAGACCCCCACACACAACAAATGTAATAATAGCACAACATGCTAAACTACATAAATAAATAAACGAGAGTAATACATACACTTAATCCAATCACCATAACCATGACCACTATCAGTTAAATACATTAACCATGATCATTTCTTTCAAAATATGTTTTGCGCAACGAGTTTTCTTTTATTTCAAAGCACTTCCAAAATACAATACAAGTTATTAATCATCAAAACCATAACTATCCAACAACAATCTCATAACATAAACAACATTCACAAGCATTCCAATTCCTTTTTAACAACAAAATCCACGACACAAAAATGAAATTGTTTATTCACAATGTCCACTAACAATCATTATTACATAATCTAACACTCAAACCTTACACGCGCCATCTACTAAATAACAAACAATACCATCCTCCACCGATGGCCAAGGACAAAACTCTATAGACTCCAATTATATAATTAAAAGTATAAAGACAACAATAGGTACTTCCACAGCCTATTCAATCCAAAACTCTCATATTTTATAAAAGAGACAATTGATCACACTTTGTTTTGAAAATCAATTCTCACTATTCCAAATCCCCAACGTACACAACCCTTTCTAACATCCCATATCATTAATCAAAACCCCCAACTCGTAAGTAACCAACATGACCCAATTCCAACTTAAGACTAAACAGTTTCATTAACATTCTCAAACTTACAAATTAAATACTAAGTCTTCCAACCCCCCATCCTAAACATTTCCTACAACCCACAATCAACCACAAATCCAAATCACAAACCCACCAATTAAAGCCCAAACCAACCCATATGTGTTTAATAAAAATTAAACATGGAAACTATACTTTTAATGCAATAAAAAGTACGACAGATCTATCTATTGAGAGGCATTGAAAAGAAGCTCAAGAATCTGTATCTCTTGAAGTGAAGAGGAAACCACCCAAAAACCAATGGTGACAAAATCACGATCCGCTTAAATTAAAACAACACCCTCGTCAACACCCTCCATGTTTTGGTCTATGGGATTTGGGGTACAAAATAGGTAAAAATAGATGAAAACCAAGCTTGAAAGCTTAAAACCAACAAAAAGGGCAACAAGAGCGAGAGGAGAGAGAAGAGAGACTAAAAAATGAGATATTTTCACCTTCACAAGTCTTATATACCTAAACAGACTGTGGTCGTGCACCTAGAGGTCGTAGGCGCGAATAGAGAGAAGACATGGTCGCGTGTGCGACCAAAACCTTCGCGAGTGCAACCACGAGAGTCATGAGCCACTACCGCGACTGTAGACACCCCATTTTTGACCGCCCTTAAGACTTGGGTGCCACTGATTGATCACTTAATGATGAAAGTCACGCTGTACAAACATTCGATTTCTTCAGCAATGAGGGCTTCTAATCCCAACCTTACATCCCATTTTTGACCAAAACCATTTTTGCCAAATTATTTTAGACCTTCAAACCCTCTCTTTCAAAATATTTTTGAAAATGCTTCTACGATGTTCCAAGGCTCGCATTTCGTTAAATGTTGCACTTTTCAGTAAACTGAGCAAGGACAAAGTGGAAATAAATGAAAGAGAGGTGAACTAATTGAAAAATATTTCAAAACATCTTATTTATAGGTTTGGATTTGAAGAAAATAGGAGGGAAGGGAAGAAAAGTAGTTTGGGAGAAGTTAGGCATGAATCCAGTTAGGACAAAAATGAGCAACCTTCACTAAAATAGGCATATCTCTTTGTACACTTAGAATATAGATGTGAGGCTTCCACCATTGGAAATTCAACTTCTGGGGCTTCAATTTAGACTCAAGAATGACCTGAAAAAGAGTTCGGATGAAGGAGATATGCCTATTGGAAGTTGGGCTTGGGAAGCAGATTTTTGTGACCGGCCACTAATGTGTCCTGCTGGCCAGTGGCGAAAATTTTGACCTTTTTCTAAGTAGATTGACCCACTTTTGGGGGGATGTCGTCCACTAATGTGTTTTGTCGTCCATCACTGATGGCCTGCCGGCCACAAGTGTTAAAAAATAGATTTTGTTGCAGATATTTTCCCCCAACTGTTTCCACAAAGCTCTAGCTATTTCTAGTTTGATATTTTTGATTGAGGCTCATATTTTTCTATATATATATAACCTATCTCTCATATTTCAAGCTTAGAAAAACTTTGGGAGTAAAAAAATCCTCTCTCTCTCTCCTCTCTCTCTCTCTCTCTCTCAACTTGCATAGCCTTTGCCCAAACACTCTAAACCAAACCTAGAGAAATTCTCACCGAAGTTATTTGAGCTTGGAATTGAGATCTTGAAGCACTTGAGAGTGTGAAACTGGTGGTTTGTGACTTAAGGATTCATTCCTCTTCAAGAGGTATATCTTCCCTTGCTTTTGTACCATCTTTACACCACTCGATTCCCATCCTTTCTACTGATATTTGAGCTGCTTAAAACTTATATTTTTGGGCTGAAACTTGTGATTTAAGGCCATTAAAGGTTGAGGGGTGGTTCACCCTTCTTTACACCTTGCTCTCAAGGCCTTTGCCCTTGTGTTTCCCACTTTGTTGTCAACTCTTTTTGAGCTTTTTAATACTGAATTTCAAAGTATTTTTAGTGGCGAAAATCATGTTTTGAAGTTCAAAAATGGAGGGGGTAGCCTCCCCTCCTTATGCTTTGTTTACTAGCTTAACATGCTCCATGTTTTAGCTTATTGTTTTAGCTACTTTTCTCTTCATTCCAGCACATTTTTGTACTGTTTTTAGACTATTTAAACTCTATTTTTTTAGGCTGAAACCTGTGGTTTAAGGCCAATAAGGGTTGAGGGGTGGCTCACCCTTCTTTACACCTTACTTTCAAGGCCTTTCCACCTTTGTTTCATACTTTCAAACCATCTTTTTTTGAGCTTTTGAACATTGAATTTCAAAGTAATTTCAGTGGCTAAAATCATGTTTTGAAGTCCAAATTTAGAGGGGTTAGCCTCCCCTCTTTGTCTCTTGTTTGCTAGCCTAGTTAGCTCTATGTGTTAGCTTATTTTTCTAGCCTTTTGTAGCTTAATTCCAGCATGTTTTACCCTTAGTTTTGAACTATTTTAACTCTATTTTGGTTGGTTGTTGCATTGAGTCTTGTTTTACATGCCTCTAGTGTAATAGTCATCACAAGCTTGGTGTTTTAGGCCTTTAGACACCACTTGTTTGAGTTGCTTGCATGTTTTAGTGCTTTTCTCACTTAATTTCACCAAGCATAATCTCTGTAACCTCCATCATTTCTTGACTTTTTATTTTCTTTGAGGGTTATTTCAAACTTAGGATAGTTTAGGCTTGAGATTGAGGTTTATTGCTTAACGGTTTAACCTTCTTTCGGGGGTTCATTACCAACGACATGACATCTCTCTCTTGCCTTAAACTACCCCTTGTTTGACACTTCCTTCTCTTTAGAGGACTTCTCACCAATGGACTTAATTGGTTAAAGAATGGTTGGTAAGTTAAAATGGGTAAAGAAATTTGAAACTAAAATGGTGCAAGATAAGAAATTGGTTGTGTTTTGATGTGTTCAATCGGATGTTAGTTGAACACAAGGAAAATTGGGGCATTTCATACTCTAAGTGATGAAATGTACCAAGTTTCCTAGGTCTCCATTGCCCTTGATCATGCATGATAGGGTGAAGGTTGTGAGTCTTATTTGTGCATTTATTAACATTGTACATCTTGGTTCCTTAGCCATCATGCAATGAAATTGCTTGATTGATGGTGTAAGGACCATGTGTATCACTCCTTTGAGATGTTTTGATGATAAGGAGGGATACACAGTACAAACAATCTGTGAGAATACCCTCTCTTTGCCCTGTTTGCTCTCTGTTGCAGCATGGAATGGTGTTTCATTAGTGGCCGGCCGGCCACTGTTACTGGCCTGCCAGCTACCAGTGTTGGAAGGCAACCCCTCAATGGTGGCCGGCTGGCCATCACTTTTGGCCTGCCTGCCACCAATGAATTTTGAGCAGTGTGCTTGTGAAGCATGGCAGAGTTGATCTGGGGAAGGAAATCAGTGCAAGGGTTGTGCAATAGAGACTTTTCGTGAGCAAACAGCGGATGTTCTTTGGGTGGAAACCAAACATGCATGGGCCTCCCTCACTTCCCTGGACTAGTTAATCATTTATTTGTTGTAATTAATTAGTGGTAGCTAATTAGTTTATGTTGTCATATTTAATTGGCTTAATTAGTTGTAGCTAATTAGTTTGTGTTGTAATATTTAATTAGCTTAGCCTAGTTCAATTCTTAATTAATTAGCTTAAAATAGTTAGTTAATTTATTTCATTCGGTTTTGTAATAATTAGTTAAGTAGTTTAGCTTAGCTAGTTTATTCATTCGGACCCTCCTTCGTGAGAGCATAATGTTGTAATAATGTGTACGTCTTCCGACCCCACATCTTTCTCCCTTTTATTTATCCACTTTTAATAGTTAGATTAGAGGCATCTTGTTTCGATTAGCATACCTTATGCTTACATCCATTCATCTTGTATTGCATGCACTGAGGCTCGGTTCATCATTCTAACTGCATTGTCATTTCAATACTTCTTCGAATACGTGCTTAGACCGCATGCTATTTAATTTAATTGATTCATATGCCACATTAGTAGCCGAGCCTAGTAATTGCATATCGCATGTGTTGCATTAGTCATAATTGTATAGTTAGAATCATGCATTTTTCTAACTTTGTTTTCTTTTGGCTTCGAGTACTAGGTGAGTTTTTAGTGCTTTAGCATACTTGCATTAGTGTCGATGTTACCATGATTAGCATGCTTACCATAAGGCTAAGTGCTTACATGTTAAACTGTTTGAATGCTTGTGGATGAAGGCTTGTTGCTTCAATTGGAATGATTCAATAAATGTACGTTTAAGCCCACTATGTCTAGTCGCAAATTCGCAAGCTTTAAGCCCACTTTGTTGAGTGGCAAAATCAAACCCTTTTCGAAAAAAAACATGAAATTGAATTGTTTCAATTCGAACAAACTAGTCTATAATTGTATGTGCGCATCACATAGTAAATGCTGGCATAATAACCAAAACAAGAGTATATAATGTTAATAAAAATCATATCATGGTTAGCAGGGGCCGGTCTTTGATCGGGTGAGCGGGGGTGGTCAAATGTGTTCATAACCTTCTCCTCTCGTACCTAAGTTCCCGAGCTGAGGCAACTTTGTTGATGACGAACATGTGGCCTTTGGCACGAGTCATGGGTTTCCTAAATTTTCTCAAAATAAAATATTTAGGTTGCGATTCTGTATCTGGCAAAGTAGTCCAATTTTGGTATTAGATTTGCCGAATTTGGACTCTTTGGTGTTTATTAATTTTACATTACACTTGTGAGATTAGATTCAAAACCGCGGGAGTTCGAACTGTAGAGCATTCTTTCGATCTTGTGAGAGGGGGCGCGAAAAGTCGAGCTACAGTTTCTGGTGACTCTGCTGGGGAATTTAGAGAACTTGACACGAACTCATGATATGACATTTTATCTACACTTATGTGTTTCTTTGCATTTGTATTTGCATTAGTACACTTAAGTCACTTTGTTTGCCATCTGCTATTCCTGGACGATTTGCCGGAGGCTTTCTTGGAAAAGGTTGCCAAAAGGCTGAACGGTCACGGGCTCTGTCATGATGGGAACATAACCCTTGGACCTCGATTATTGCTGCACCGTTTGATCCACCTTTCACTTTTCGGTGTTAGGTTGCTGAGGTATCCTTTTTGACCATTTGACCTAGTTGCATATTGAAAGCCGTAGAGACTGTTCCAAACTAGGACATGAAGCTCACCCGAATGCAGGATTGTGTGAAAGTACTTTTTTTGAATAGTGAACCCTAGTTCCTGACGAAACTAGGACAGGGTAACCCTGCCCCCTCATAGGGGTGTTTTGGTTCTCTTTAGCTGCTATGTACTTTACAGTGAAACTGTACAGGAATGTGCATATCAGTTGCAAAGTTGGTATCCATTTTGGGACAGAATGCATTTATTCAGCTGTGATCATATCTATTCTAGTGAATTTGGGCTGAGGTGCTGTCTGTTTTCTCTTTTGCTAGATAGTCTTGGAACCATAGCTTCAAAAGGCTCCGATATCCCCCGGGTACTTTGGACTTGTGTTGATAGACTTTGTCCGGTAGGAGATTTAGTTCAAGGGCAACCAATGTTTCTTTCACCAGTGGCAAGACGAAGGAAGGCCATGCAGGGTTCACCAGTTCCACTATTCCAATATTCACCAGTTAGATTACCTTTGTTCAGCTCATCCCAGGCATCTACCCCTATCATGGCTCAGCCTCTGACAAATTTTGAGGGATTATTACTCCATCTGCAGGAAATAATTGACTCCTTCCAGCATGATACGACCCGTCAGGCTGAGGTTATGACCCGTCAGGCCGAGGTTATAACTAGCCTACAGCAACAACAACCGCAGCCAACAATGGCCTCTGCATCACATGTACCCACCACGACTATCCCTGTGCTCAGTACCACAGCTAATATTGCCACTGCTCAAGATCCACAAACCAAAGGTGTTTTAATTTTCCCAGTCCAAGCAAAACCCATCCCAACACAAACTTCTAGAGCCCTAGTGTATCAAACTGAGGCACCATTCAAATTCAAGGTTGATCCAACCGCGCTCAAAGTCAACAAGCTGGAAAAGCTGTTCAAAAAGGCACAGGGGGTTAACTCTATTCCAGACATAGAGGATGGGCACACTAAATCGGTAATTACCTTACTGGAGCGGTTCAAGATGTCGCATATTGACCGCTTCGATGGCTCTAGAGATCCAATGGTGCATTTGCATCTGTTTTCTGATATCCTACGACCAATGGGTTTGACCCGAGTACAGGAGTTGCCACTATTCAGTCGAACTATGTCTGGAATAGCTGCCATCTGGTATGCTAAATTGAAGGACTCTGTGAAATAGAGCTGGCAGGGGTTGGCCGAATCCTTCGTTGCCCAATATTCTTACAATACGCAGATCGAGGTCACAACTCGTCATCTTGAGACAATGCGTCATGACCTGAAGGAGGGCTTTTCAGAGTTTGTTATTCGATGGAGGGCAAAGGCAGATATGATGGCAAGCAGGCCTCCAGAGAAAGAGCAAGTGAGTATCATTGTTAGAAATCTGCATGAAAGGCTATTGCAGAAAATGATATTCAACTTTACAGACCTCCATGAAATTGGGGTTCAAATCAAGGATGCCATCAGACAAGGGCTCATTGTGGAAGGTAATGAGCTTATGAGGAAGAATGTTGTTTTCAATTCCAATGCTACTACCAGTGGTAGCATAGTTGCAAAATGCTCAGAAGTAAACACGGCCACCATGCCTATCAAAAACCCTCTTCCTGAGAATAGCCAAAGCCCAACCACTTTAATTCGGCCCCAAGCCCGAATTTTCCATCCTCTTTACATGAGTCTCACTCAAGCTTTGAAAATGCTGTGAGAAGAAGGGCGCCTAGAGCTCCTAGAACCCCGATCCCTCCCAAATCCTCTTCTACCAAGACATGACCCCTCTAAATACTATGTCTATCATCAACAGCACAGTCATGATACAAACCATTGCATCCGCCTCTGTGATAACATTCAGGGTCTTATTGACGAAGGGATTATAGCTCCACCAAAAGGACCTCAGGCCACCACTAATCCGTTACTTTCACACCTCAACCTAATCCATACACTGTCATCCACGTACAACCCTAGCATATACATCACCCTAACCCATTTACCCAAGCCTGAGGTGTTCATTCCAGAAAGCATGTACTTATGGATGATGGATGCACTCGAACCCCAATCATCTCAAACCCCAATCATCTCAAACCCATGAACCCACTAATTTTAAGCTGATGAGCATGATTGAAGACTTGCAAAGAACTGTGGCAGATTTAGCCTTTGGGATTTTGGCTTCCTCATCAACCACATCACATGCCAGAAATTTCACGCCAAAAGGCTCCCCAATCTTAGGGCGAGCTGTAATTGAAAAGGGCCAACCTGAAGCCATCTTAAGTTTGGGTGGTGGCATGTCAATAACAAATGGGTTTCGCTTCAATATAGCGACCCAATCCCTTAGTACAGTGGAGGCAAGGGGCAAGAACAAGGTAGGGCAGGCATTGATCCCTGTGAACATGGGCTATTGAGACTTTGAAGGTTAAAGGGCTGAACAAACAGCAATTGCTTGTAGTGGTTGCAAAAACTATGGATGACACTTTTGTCGCTCAGGTTAGGGCTTTTTGAATCAAGGGGCAAGCCGGGAAAAGGGATGTCATACCAAAAATGCCCCTTTCAGCTTCAATCCTACACCTATAAGAGATCATCAAACCAAGTCAACATTTGCCAAGCCCTCTGTCAAGCCTGTCAGGACTGGTAACTGCACCTTCAGTCCCCTTTACATGACCCTGTCCAAAGCTCTCCAAATCCTCATAAGACAAGGCCATCTCAAACCCCTTGACCCTTAGCCTCTCCCAGATCCCCTTCTAGCCAAGCATAATGCTACCAAGTACTGCGCCTTCCATCAACAAATTGGCCATGACACTGGTAATTGCTTTCACCTTCACCATGAAGTTCAAGATTTGATTAACAATGAGGTCATTGCTCCACCGAGTCCTACAAAGTCTATCAGCGCTGGATCGATAAACTTGGGAGATAATGTGACTATGTGATCAGGGGATGAACCACCTGTTGATGGCGCTCATTTTACTCCAAATGTAGTGGATGGCACACACTGTTTTGAGCAATTTGAAAATGTTGTTTATTGTATTTTCCAACTTGGTATTGAGTCAGTTTTGTTGTGTTGTATCGAGTCAATCTTGTTGTGTTAGAGTCAGGTGATTTTGGGGGTGTTACCTCGGACATCACTTTCTTTTTTTGTGTTTGTCTTTTCCATTCTTTGTTTTGAGTCTATTTTTACCATTGAGCCAGTTGAGCCAGAAGTTCTGAATGGGATGGAAGTAATTGACCAAAACTATGCCTTTTTTATGCCTTGAAATCATTGCATTGACCTAAGTTTTTCAAAACTTTTCTAACACTTTGATGAAAACAAAGAGGGAGGAATTCCTCGGGATTTGAAAAAATTTGATCAATTAAGAGAAAGAGAGGCATGCTAAGCCCTTAATGAATGAGATCATGTTTGTTAATGTGAGTACTGAAAAGGATCCTGGCTTGATCCAGATTGGTTCTGCATTGTCTTTAGAGGAGCCTGTGCATCTAGTCGCTTTATTAAAAGATTTCAAAAAATGTTTTGTGTGGTCCTACGAAGACATGCATGGAATCGCTTTCGAGATTGTACAGCATAGGATCACTCTCAGCCTCAAGACTCGACCCCTTTGATTTCTAACCTTGAACTTTGATTCAGAATGTTCAACGGTCGACCAAAATATAAGGCTTGCATGGCCGGATTTGAAACTGCCCCTGAACTAGGGGCAATAAGGTTAGATGTGATCAAAGGAAGCTTGCAAAGCTGAATGAGAAACAACCCTTGAACTAGGGGCAAAAAATGTTAGATATGCTTGAAGATTCAAAACTGGGTCATTTTTCAAGCCAATGAAGATCGGCAAGAAAGCCAAATCCCAGAATCTGAGAAAAGAAAATTTCTATTGAAGGACAATCAAGTTTCTATCCACAACACTAGGGGCAAATTCAGCCCCGATTGGATGGGCCCTTATATCAACAAGACTATTTAGTCAACAATAGCAGCCATTCTCATGGATTTAGATGGCTTAGAGATCCTACGGCCAATCAACATGGACGAGTTAACTTTTCTATCCTTGAGAGGCTCGCTGGGCCGAAAACCCCGAAGGGCGACCCAGGCAAAAGTTAGAGCAAGGGAAAAAAAAAAAAAGAACAAAAATGAAAAAATGGAAACAAAGCAAAAAAAGAAGAAGAAAGAAAAATGAAAAGGAAGAATAAAGCTCACGAGGTTGAAAACTTGAAAGGGCGGCATTGGCAAAAGTTAGAGCATAAAAGGAGAGTGTTAACACCCGAGTGAACCTCAAACCCGGAGCTACGTGCGGCCTAGTTCCCATCTTTGGGATACGTAGGTAACTTCATCCTGAAGTTCTGTCACAATCATTTTTTGCTTGCTTGGCTCATCAATGTTGATTGGCTTATCCTTGTTCAAACTCGGCTATCTTATCCATGTGCAAATTGGCTCGTCTTTGTTCAAATTTGGTCGTCCTATTCCGTTACAAGATTCAGCTGCAGGACAAATCAAGTTCAGATCTGAGAATGTGCATCTTGAGAGTAGATTCCGTGTTGGTTGAGCAATCACCATTTGCAAAAATAGTTTTGAAGAGTTTTAGTGAGGTTGACTAGTTTTCTTGAAAATTATTCCATTTTTCCAAAACTGGACCATTTCTTGGACCCAAAAAAAGGAAAATTTTCAGTGCTCACAACTTGACTTACATGATTTCAAATCAGAAAGTCGAACAAGCATGTTAATCTAACGCTCATGTTGATCAAAATTGTTTTAGCAGAAAGCTAAAAACAAAAGATGGTCAAAATAATGAACTAGGGGCATAGTTGAGTCAGATTTCCTATATGTTCCCCATTATCAATGCACTCGTCAGAAAGGGCACAACTGAAGCTAACAGCAGAGGCCAAAAGAATCTTTCATCCTCCACGCAACGAGGTTCCAAGCCAAGTGCGAAGCACGAACTAGAAATCGAGCAGGGTATTCCACTCCCTCATCTAGACGAGTCTGATCAGGTCCAAACTGGCCAAAGGCATTGTCAACCAATGTCAGTTGCAGATCTACTGCACGTCCAGTGGCACCACAACCCCTCTATGCGAAGGCTCACTAGTTGTGAGCGAAAGAAGTAGAATCTAGTAGAATGCTAGAGGCAAGGGTCCACAACTTTCAGCTTATCTATCAACCACACCTGGGAAGGGATAAAAATAAGAGAGATTAAAGAATAGAGAGATATGCACTAAGAGAAAAAGTGAGGAAAGGTCTTGTCAAAGAAACAGAGATTGAGTGCTAAAGGGATGAGAGAACCACAAATAAGAAAGGGTGGGAAACAATACCTGGAGAAGCAGGCTCCCCATGAACCGATAGGTCTTTTGCCATTGGAATATGTCCAAGTGCTGTGTTTATTGTTTTTTGTTTGTCTCAATTCTTGTTTTGAATCGTTTTGAGTTGTTCTGTGTTTATGTTGTTTTTACTTTCCCTTTGTTGAGTCGTTTTGACTGTGGTCAATCGTAGGCTCAGTACTCGGTCAAGAACTCATTCTCAATTTCAATTTCAAAAATAAATCATTTTGTGCTCAGAGTGTTGTGCCATTCCCAACATGGTGTACAAAACAAAATTCTTTCTTTCATAAACTGCAGAGTCCAACCTTGATCAAGAGAGAGCAATAGAACAAGGACCTATCTGAAGCTACATGGGTTTCGGACTGCAAAGCAAAAGAAAAGAGGGAAAATTTGGAGCATCTTAGTGTGTTTCAACTTTAGCAAATTCTAAGACTGCATTCTAGGTGCACCTTCTTAGGCCTCGCCATTTCTTTAGAGTATGAGTGTACCTCGACCCCGAGTTCAAACCTGCTTCAAGTCAGAATGGCGATCAAAGCAAGATGCAGATGTTACCCCTTGCCAATATGAACAGGATATGTCCTTTTTGAGCATGTTACAAAGTCTCCGAGGGGTAAATCGGAGGTTGTCGCCGAACAACACCTTTTGTTCGATCTGTCATTCTATCAAATTACATATTTATTCTCTTCTATTGCATAGAATGTGCATGTTCACAATTCTTATGTTGTATGCATGCTTTGCATTGTCTATGATTCATGCATAGAATATGCTTTCAATGTTGCATAGAATATGCTCTTGTTTCAATTTCGCATATAATATGTTTTCAATGTTGCATAGAATATGCTCTTGTTTCAATTTCGCATATAATATGTTTTCAATGTTGCATAGAATATGCTTTCAATTTTGTATAAAATATGTTTTCAATCATGCATAGAACATGCTTTCAATTTTGCATAGAATATGCTTTCAATTTTGCATAGAATATGCTTTCAATGTTGCATAGGATATGCTCTTGTTTCATGCATAGAACATGCTTTCAATTTTGAATAGAATATGCTCCTGTTTCTTGCATAGAACATGTTTTCAATTAGTATCATGCATTGGTTGTCTATCTTGTATGGAACATGCATTGTCAATGTATTGCTTTGTAAACCAATCATTCTGTGCATCTATCGCATAATAATCTCACTTCGTGCATCTCTTACACAAATCACTGCATGCATACCGCACAATTTCAAATTCATTCGCACTGTCTAGTGAATTTTAACTCAATTGCACTGTCTACTGCATTTCAATTCAATCGCGTTATTTTACGCATCGTACTATCTAGTGCATTTCAATGCAATTGTGTTATTTTGTGCATCGCACTGCCTAGTGCATTTCAATTTAATCGCGTTATTTTGCACATCGCACTATCTAGTGCATTTCAACTTATATCGCACTATCTAGTGCATTTTAACCCAATTCGCACTATCTAGTGCATTTCAACGCAAATCGCACTATTTTGTACATTTTAACCCACATCGCACTGTCTAGTGCATTTCAGCTTACTTCGCACTATCTTGTGCATCGCATTGTCTTGTGCATTCGTTCTCACTCGCACTGTCTAGTGCATTTCACCTTCACATCGCACTGTCTTATGCACCTTGTATCTTTGTATCGCACTGTCTTGTGCACTCCTTAGGTCTAGGAGACCTTAAATCCTCTAGAGGTGCAATTCCTTTGGTGTTTGTCGTGCCTGAACGACTTCAGGCAGTCTGGTATAGCCACCTGCCTGTGTTTGCGGTGAGTTCCTAGAAGATCAACTGAGATTGTGGAAACTAGAGTTCAAATGGCCAAGGCCTAGAATGCCAAGGTTCAGGATTTCCGAGACTAAAGTCTAGTTTAAATACCCATGAGTATATCCTCGGCTTGAAATCTGTATGGCAGCCCCATAGGTTGACGTAGCTTGTATGCATCTCAATTCTGGATACTGAACCAACCTAGTCTGTCACCTTGTTGGAGAATTGGGAAAGTTGCAAACATAGCCAGGAAGAAAACTAGTACCTATGGTTTGGAAGCACAAGATGCAGGAGAGGAAAATCCCCAACAATATAAGGTGAGTCATCGCCGATTGCCCCTGTAAGGTACTTTCTAAAGCATCACTTCTTAGCTGCATCATTATATCCATTATAATCTATTACTTCTATTGCATTGTATATAGCATTTGTCGCATGCATTTACTACATTATCTATTTTATCGCCTGCATCATTTCCATATTAAGCTTAGTTTGGCATGTGCCCATACTTTTTACGTTAAAACATAGCTCTGCATATGTATACGCCTATTCTGCAAGAATTGTGGTCTGAGGGTTTCAGCACCTTTTCTGTGTTAGATGTGGTCTGTTTTGTGTCCATGCCCTTTCTAGGTAAAATCATGGTTCGGCTCGCTCCTTTTATCCACTGCATTCATTGCATCATGCTTTGTCTTGTTGCATTCAGCATTTAGGATCATTATCTTTCCCTAGCAGATCATTCATCACTTATAGCATCCCACCCAATTACTTGTTCTCTGTCCACGAAAAACATAGTTTTGCATGTGATTGCACCCTTTTCACATTGAAACATGGTTCTGTTATGTGTAAGCATCTATGCTGCGCTGAGGCCAGTATTAAGGATGTAGGCACTTCGCCTATGTTAAGCGTTAGTTGGCTTGTGCCCACGTCTTTTCTATATAAAACGTAGTTTGATTTGCATCTCCATCCCTTTGTGGTATTTGTGTGTTTTGCACTGCTTGTGGTTTGATGATTTCGTTACAATGTATATCATTTACATGATTTCGTTACATTGTATATCATTTGCATTGCATTGTGTATCATTTTGCATCCTGCCCCTGAACTACACTGGTCTGATTCCTTGCAAACGGATACGTAGGTAACCTTCAGGTTCAACTAACTGCATCTGCATTTTGTTTGTTTGCCCAAGTCTTACGGCCTTGTCAAAATGGGTGGTTTTCAGGCTTTGACTTCACTCACGTCACTTCATGACTTCGAGCTCTGTCAAAGAGGGACAACTATAGACACCCAATTTTTTACCGCCCTTAAGACTTGGGCGCCACTGATTGATCACTTGATGATGAAAGTCACGCTGTATAAACGTTCGATTTCTTCAGCAAGGAGGGCTTCTAGTCCTAACCTTACACCCCATTTTTGACCAAAACCATTTTGGCCAAATTATTTTAGA
The DNA here is from genome assembly GCA_036172215.1 of Camellia granthamiana. Classification (NCBI taxonomy): domain Eukaryota; kingdom Viridiplantae; phylum Streptophyta; class Magnoliopsida; order Ericales; family Theaceae; genus Camellia; species Camellia granthamiana. Next base: position 117,307,423 of record CM069903.1, read on the forward strand.
CCTTCAAACCTTCTCATTCAAAATATTTTTGAAAATGTTTCTACGATGTTCCGAGGCTCACATTTCGTTAAATGTTGCACTTCTTGATAAACCGAGCAAGGACAAAGTGGAAATAAATGAAAGAGAGGTGAACTATTTGAAAAATCTTTCAAAACATCTTATTTATAGGTTTGGAGTTGAAGAAAATAGGAGGGGAGGGAAACAAACTAGTTTGGGAGAAGTTAGGCATGAATCCGGTTAGGACAAAAATGAGCAACCTTCACTAAAATAGGCATATCTATTTTCACACTTGGAATTTAGATGTGATACTTCCACCATTGGAAATTAGACTTCCGTGCCTTCAATTTAGACACAAGAATGACATGACAATGAGTCCGGATGAAGGAGATATGCCTATTTAAAGTCGGGCTTGGGAAGCAGATTTTTGTGGCCGGCCACCAGTGGTGGCCTACCGGCCAGTGGTGAAGATTTTGATCTTTTTTTGAGAAGATTGACCCACTTTTTGGGGGGTTACCATCCACTAATGTGTTTTTTCATCCATCATTGATGGTCTGCCGGCCACAAGTGTCAAAAAGCATATTTTTTTGGAGATATTTTCCCCCAGCTGTTTCCACAAAGCTCCAGCTGTTTCTGGTTTGATATTTTTAGCTGAGGCTCATATATTTGTATATATACATGACCTATCTCACATATTTCGTGGTTAGAAAAACTTTGGCAGTAAAAAAAACCTCTTTTTTTCTCTGTCTCTCCTCTCTCTCTCTCTCTCTCTCTTTCAACTTGCATAGCCTTTGCTCAAACACTCTAAACCAAACCTAGAGAACTTCTTGCTGAAGTTATTTGACCTTGGAATTGAGCTCTTAAAGCACTTGGGAGTGTGAAATTGGTAGTTTGTGACTTAAGGATTCATTCCTCTTCAAAAGGTATACATTCTCTTGCTTTTGTACCATCTTTACACCACTTGATTTCCATCTTTTCTACTAATATTTGAGCTATTTAAAACCTGTATTTTTGGGCTGAAACTTGTGGTTTAAGGCCATTAAAGGTTGAGGGATGGTTCACTCTTCTTTACACCTTGCTCTCAAGGGCTTTGTCCTTGTGCTTCTCACTTTGTTGTCAACTCTTTTTGAGCTTTTTAATACTGATTTTCAGAGTATTTTCAATGGCGAAAATCATGTTTTGAAGTTCAAAAATGGAGGGGGTAGCCTCCCCTCCTTATGCTTTGTTTACTAGCTTAACATGCTCCATGTTTTAGCTTATTGTTTTAGCTACTTTTCTCTTCATTCCAGCACATTTTTGTACTATTTTTGGACTGTTTAAACTCTGTTTTTTTAGGCTAAAAGCTGTGGTTTAAGGCCAATAAGGGTTGAGGGGTGGTTCACCCTTCTTTACACCTTGCTTTCAAGGCCTTTCCACCTTTGCTTCATACTTTCAAACCATCTTTTTTTTGGGCTTTTGAACACTGAATGCCAGAGTATTTTCAGTGGCTAAAATCATGTTTTGAAGTCCAAATTTAAAGGGATTAGCCTTCCCTCCTTGTGTCTTGTTTGCTAGCCTAGTTAGCTCTATGTGTTAACTTATTTTTCTAGCCTTTTGTAGCTTAATTCCAGCATGTTTTAGCCTTTGTTTTGAACTTTTTTAACTTTGTTTTTGGTTGGTTGTTGCATTTGAGTCTTGTTTTGCATGCCTCTAGTGTAATAGTCCTCATAAGCTTGGTGTTTTAGGCCTTTAGACACCACTTGTTTGAGTTGCTTGCATGTTTTTAGTGCTTTTCTCATTTAATTTCAGCAAGCATAATCTTTGCGACCTCCCTCATTTCTTGACTTTTTATTTGCTTTGAGAGTTGTTTGAAACTTAGGATAGTTTAGGCTTCAAATTGAGGTTTATTGCTTATTGGTTTAACCTTCTTTCGGGGGTTCATTACCAACGGCATGACATCTCTCTCTTGCCTTAAACTATCCCTTGTTTGACACTTTGTTCTCTTTAGAGGACTTCTCACCAATGGACTTATGTAGACCGCCCGAAGAACTCCTGGCTCCGCGCTGCCAGGGCGCGAATTCGTTTTGTTCTTTAGCTACTACAGTTCGGACTCGTGTCACGGTTCTGAATCTAATCTCGCAATGTGCAATGGAAGACCAATAAATCACCAAAGAGTCCAAATCGGGCAAATCGTTTTGAAAAATTGATTTTTATAAAGAAGTGCCAAACATGGACTGCTTTGCCAGATACAGAGTCGCCACCTAAATATTTTATTTTGGGAAAATTTGGGAAACCCTGACTCGTGCCCAAGGCCACGTGTCCGTCATCACCAAAGTTGCCTCGGCTTGGGAACTTGGGTACGAGAGGGGAAGGTCATGCAATGAGCACCCTCGCTCGCCCAATCAAAAGATCGGCCTTTACTAAGCATGATACTTTGTTTTTGAAAACACATGTGTTCTTATTCCGGTTAAAAACCTAGAATTACTATGTGATGCGCACAACATATAAGTATAGACTAGATCGCCTAATTTGGAACCAAACATTGCATGTTCATTTGTGAAAATGATTTGAAGTTTGCTACTCGCAAGTAGGCTAAGACGAGGATTTTGATGAATTGTTCCAATTCAAGCAATCTAACCTTCACCCACAGGCATTCAGGTAGTTAATCAAATAAGCAGTTAGCCTCATGGCAAGCATGCTATCATGGCAACATACACATCTCATGCAGTATGCTAAAGCGTAAACACTCACAGTGTACTCCGAGCCAAAACAGAGAACTAGTTAGAAATCATGCATGATCCTAGTTCATGTTAAGATGGCTAATGCAACACATGAAAGAATGCAACTAAAATAGGCTCGGCTATTCTAATATGGCATGTGAAATGCGACTTGATAACATGCTGTTGAACACGTATTCAAGTAAATGTATTGAAATACAATGCAGTTAGTATGATGTGCCGAGCCCGGTGCATGCAATACAGATGAATGATGCACGCATGCAAGCATAAGTATGCTAATCAAAATATGCCCTAAAACTAACCATCGTAAGTGGTTAAGTAAAAGGGAGAAAGAAATGGGGGTTGGAAGACATGTATCACACACACGCACGCTTATTACAACAATTGGCCCTCTCGACGGAGGGTCCGAATAAGAAGCTAACTAGCTAATCTGAGCTAATTAAACTAATTATTACAAGCCAACTAATTAACTAACAAGCTAACTAATTATTACAAAACAAATTGAATAGTTAAGTGCATTAACTAATTAGGTACAAAACTAAAGCATAAACTAGCTAAGCAAATTAGCTAAGTAAAGCAGTAAAGCAATGTCCTCAGAGGGAGAAGAGTGCACGCATGCTTGGTCGCCTCGTTCGGAAATCTGTTGCGATGCCCCAACTTGCCTCTGTTTTTAATTGTTCTAAGAACCTTGCACCAAGCTCCACAAAGCTTCAAACTCCCCTTGGGGACCTGTAGGAGCTTGGCCAACCACCTAGGGATGTTACCAGCCACTGGCCGACCACTTTCTATTGCTGCAGACCAGAAAAAGTGGTCGGCCAGCTAGTTTTTTTGGTCGGCCGACCACTTGTTGCTGCACTTCTCCAGTTTGCTGCAATAGAGAGTAAGAAAGGGCATGGCAATGTATTTGTAAGATATGTGTGCACAACCACCCTCCCAATCATTTCATAAGCTCAAGGGAGTATGGTTCTCGACCCTCAGACCACCAATCACGCATCTCGATGCATGATGGCCGGGAAGCCAAATTGCACAATTCAATGTAAAATGAATGCACACATAAACACATAAAGCCTAGAATTCTATCATGTATGATCAAGAGCGTCGGCGACCGAGAATTGAGGCACGTTTCATCACTTCAAGTATGAAACGTCCCTCGTTTCTCGTGTTTGGACTAACACCTAATCCAAACACAATGCAAGCAACAACATGCATACACAATGCAATGTAACATGGCATACACAATGCAATCAACAACATGGCATACTCAATGCAATGTGACATAAGCATGCAAGCAACATGGCATACACAATGCTAAATGCTAAGAACAACATGGCATACGCAATGCAATGTAACATAAGCATGCTAACAACATGCAAACAAACATGCTCAATGGACTTAAACCAAAATGGACAGACCTCAACCATGCCCAAATCAGTGGCCATATTGCTACGAAAGATGGCATGAAATGCAAGACAAGCATACTCATGTAATGGCTTATCAACTAGGCTTAAGAGCTTAACTCTCAAGAGTGCTCAAAGAGTGACAAATGTGGAAGTGTAACAACACTATATGCACTGAAATTAAGTAAGAAATGATGCTAAATCATTCAAACAACACAAGCATGGCATGCTAGGGTCCTTAAAGCATGAAGCTAGTAAAGAGGACTACAAATGGGGCATGCAATACATGGCACAAATGCATGAACCAACCATGGACAGAGCTTAAATAGGTCTAAAAAAAGGCCAAAATATGCTGAGATGGAGGTTCAAATGTCTAGGCATACAAGCATACACACTAGGCCATAAGCTAGGCAACAATGCATCACACTCAAAGGCACTTAAAGAGTGAATGAAGTGGGAACATGGCAATGCTACATGCTCTGAAATGTCATGGTAAATGATGCCAAATAATGTACAAAACACAAATGAAGCATGCTATGGTACCCAAAGCTTGAAGCTAGCATAGGCATTTGTACTACAGCTATGCAATACATGAAGCATATGGCAAAGGAAACCCAAAATAGTCCTAGAGCATGTCAAAATGAGTCTAAAACATGCATGGAAGGAAGCCAAAATAAGCTAGCATGGTAAGCATGAAGCATGAAATATGCAAGGCCAAAAGGGACGATTACACTACAACTACCAAGACCAAGCATGAGATGGCTTCACCAACAAAAATCAGAGTTATATCATGGCAAAATAACCCCAAAAACACACTGAAATGATAGCTCACAAGCTTAGGCATGAAGGCATACGTAATGATTCATGTTTAAGGCATAAAGGGCAAACCCTCCAATGCATTGAATGAGTGACAGATGCAAGTGCATGACCATGAAACATGCACTAAAATCTCATAACAAATGATTCCAAATCATTCAAATGGACCAAACAATGCATGCTAGTGGACTTGATACACAAGGCTAATAAGCTAGAATGCACTATAGCTATACAAAGCATGGCATGCATGACCAAAACAACACAAATCAGAGCTTAAGCATAGTAAAACATGAACAAAAGCTTCTTGAAGTTAAGCCAAAAACATGCTAGAATGATAGTCTAAAGCATGGTACACATTAGGCTAGTTCATGGAATTGCACTACAAGTGCATAGAGCATGCATGGGGCTATCAAACCCAACCTTAACAGAGTTATGGCATGTTAAAACAACACCAAAAACTGACTGAAATTGAGTCAACATAAGCTAGAAAGACATGCTACTTCATGAAGCATACATGACTAGTTTATGAAATTTATGCTACAAGTGTATTAAGCATGCATGAGGTGATCAAGATAACCAAAAACAGTGGCATGCCATCTCAAAATAACCCCAAATACATGTTAAGAACAAGCCAACACAAGCTTAATAAACATGCTCAAACATGAGGCATTCAAGGCAAGCATTCAAAATACAAGGAGAGGGGATGACCCTCTCCTATTTGGGACCCCAAAACCACCTTTCCACCACTAAAAATCCTTTGGACTTCAGTGGTAGAAAGGTCATGGAAAGGCTAGAACAAGAGCCAAAAGGGATGGCTCAAAACAAGGCCTAAAAGGGGGTAGACCACCCCCAAGAAAAAAATGACCTTAAATAAACATTTTAAGCATGCAAAAATAGAACTTTTTGTAGTTAAGAGTTAAGCTTAAATCAGCATGCAAATAGGGCTAAAAGCTTAAGCAAAAGCAAGGTTGAAGAGAGTAGAAACTCACCCTTGATGAACACCTTCAAGGCTGCAACTCCAACACTCTTTTTGAACCAAAACCAGTCCAAAAACTTCAAAGATAACTTCAAGGGACCTCAGCTCCAAGAGTATGGTGTTTGAGTGTGTGTTTGTGTGTTAAAGCATGATGAATATACACTTTAAGGCACAAAACAAGAGCAAACAAGGAAATATAGAGACAAGTATGTATCTATAACTCTAGCCACAAAATTCTGAACCTAAGGCATGAGGGAGGAGGTTCTCTCTTATAGAGAACAAAGCTCAAGCTTGTTGGACAAGCTTTGGCCTCAAAGCCATCCCTCCATACACGTGTATGAAGGATGGCTTCTGTGCCTTCCAACTGGCACAGGTGGCCTAAAAATATCTCCAAAAAGGTGATGAAAAGCAGCCGATCACTTGAAGTGGTCGGCCAGCTACTTGAAGTGGTCGGCCGACCATCGCAAGTGGTCTCCCAAGAAGAAAACTGGTCAGCCATGGTGGGAGAGGGTCTACAGCATGAAAACAATGTAGTGGTGTGGTGGCCAACCAGAAAAGGTGGCCCAAAGACCAAGAAAACCAGTTGGCCGACCAGAAAACTGGCTGGCAGGGAGGAAAGTGGTCTCCAAAGGGAAGAACTGGTCTCCCACCTTTGTACCACCTTCCAAACAAGGAAAACAAGGTTTGTGCCAAAAACAAACCAAAAAGGATGCAAGACAAAAGTTCAGGAGGCAAGACGCGCGGCTGAAAGCCTTGAAAACTAGTCTACGGGCATCAAAAGTGGTCTGCGACCACAAAAGTGGTCTCCCGGACCACAGTGTCCCTCTAGGAAGAGGCAACAAGGTATGGTTCAAAAACCACACCAAACGGAGAATGTTAAGCGGTCCCGAGTCAAGGCGCGTAGCCGAAGACTCTGAAAACTGGAAACTAGTCTCCAAGCAGGAAAAGTGGTCTACGACCACAAAAGGGTAGTCTATAGACCACTCACTCCCTCCAGGGAAGAGAAACAAGACTTGGTCTGCAAATCGAGCCGAAACACAAAGAGTTCAGAGGACCGAAGGCAAGGCACCCAGCCGAAAACTCCGAAAACTCGAAACGAGCACAACATGGATAATCACCAAGCGCTCAATCGATGACGTCTAAGTCTTAAGGTTGGTAAAAAATGGGGTGTCTACAACTTAATTGGTTAAAGAATGGTTGGCAAGTTAAAATGGTAAACAAATTTGAAACTAAAATGGTGCAAGATAAGAAATTGGTTGTATTTTGATGTGTTCAATCGGACATTAATTGAACACAAGGAAAATTGGGGCATTTCATAGTCAAAGTGATGAAATGTGCCAAGTTTCTTAGGTCTCCATTGCCCTTGATCATGCATGATAGGGTGAAGGTTGTGAGTCTTATTTGTGCATTTATTAATATTGTACATCTTGGTTCCTTAGCCATCGTGCAATGAAATTGCTTGATTGATGGTGTAAGGACCAAGTGTATCACTCCCTTGAGATATTTTGATGACAAGGAGGGATACACAGTACAAACAATCTGTGAGAATACCCTATCTTTGCCCTATTTGCTCTTTGTTGCAGCGTGGAATTGTGTGTCATTAGTGGCCGGTCGGCCACTGCTATTAGCTTACCGGTCACCAGAGTTGGACGACAACCCGTGGCCACCACTTCTTGCCTGCCAGCCACCAATGAATTTTGATCAATGTGCTTGTGAAGCATGGCAAAGTTGATCTGGAGAAGGAAATCAGTGCAAGGGTTGTGCAACAGAGACTTTTCGGGAGCAAACAACGGATGTTCTTTGGGTGGAAACCGAACATGCATGGGCCTCCGTCGCTTCCCGGGACTAGTTAATCATTTATTTGTTATAATTAATTAGTTGTAGCTAATTAGTTTGTGTTGTAATATTTAATTAGCTTAATAAGTTGTAGCTAATTAGTTTGTGTTCTAATATTTAATTAGCTTAATTAGTTGTTGCTAATTAGTTTGTGTTGTAATATTTAATTAGCTTAGCCTAGTTAAATTCTTAATTAATTTGCTTAGAAAAGTTAGTTAATTTATTTCATTTGGTTTTGTAATAATTAGTTAAGTAGTTTAGCTTAGCTAATTTATTCATTCGGACTCTCCTTCGTGAGAGCGTAATGTTGTAATAATGTGTATGTCTTCCAACCCCACGTCTTTCTCCCTTTTATTTATCCGCTTTTGATGGTTAGATTAGGGGCATCATGTTTCGATTAGCATACCTTATGCTTACATCCATTCATCTTGTATTGCATGCACCGAGGCTCGGTTCATCATTCTAACTACATTGTGATTTCAATACTTCTTTGAATACGTGCTTAGACCACATGTTATTTAATTTAATTGATTCAAATGCCACATTAGTAGCTGAGCCTAGTAATTGCATATCACATGTGTTGCATTAGTCATAATTGTATAGTTAGAATCATGCATTTTTCTAACTTTGTTTTCTTTTGGCTTGGAGTACTAGGTGAGTTTTTAGTGCTTTTGCATACTTGCATGAATGTCCATGTTGCCATGATTAGCATGCTTGCCATAAGGCTAAGTGCTTACTTGTCAAATTATTTGAATGCCTATGGATGAAGGCTTGTTGCTTCAATTAGAATGATTTAATAAATGTATGTTTAAGCCCACTATGTCCAGTGGCAAATTCACAAGCTTTAAGCCCACATTGTTGAGTAGCAAAATCAAACTATTTTCGAAAAACAAACATAAATTGAATTATTCCAATTCGAGCAAACTACTCTATACTTGTATGTGCGCATCACATAGTAAATGCTAGCATAATAACTGGAACAAGAGCATATAATGTTATTAAAAATCATATCATGGTTAGTAGAGGTCGATCTTTGATCGGGCGAGCGGGGGTGCTCAAATGTGTTCATGACCTTCCCCTCTCATACCCAAGTTCCTGAGCCGAGGCAACTTTGGTGATGACGGACACGTGGCCTTTCGCACGAGTCATGGCTTTCCAAAATTTCTCCAAAATAAAATATTTAGGTGGCGACTCTGTATCTGGCAAAGCAGTCCAATTTTGGCATTTTTTATTCAAAATCAATTTTCCAAAAAGATTTACCGGATTTGGACTCTTTGGTGTTTATCAATTTCACATTGCACTTGTGAGATTAGATTCAAAACTGCGGGAGGTCGAACTTTAGGGCTTTCTTTCGAGCTTTCGAGAAGGGGCACGAAAAAGTAAAGCTACAGCGACCCACGTAACCCTTCGCGGGCCATGCATTATTCCATGGGCAAATTAACCTAAAGCTGCACGGTCTGGTCGTGACCCCATTGCGGGCGTGACCACACTTAACAAATCGCAGGCGCGGACGGACTGGTTATGGGTGTGACCAATCAAAAATAGAAGCATCTGGGCTGCCGTCTCACAGCCAACCCTAAGCACACCAAACCCAAACCACCCAGACAAGGTCAAAGTCAACTATGACAACCACGTGCCCCAACCAAAATGACCCAAGCCACTGCAAGAATCGACAAACACCTATGTGGAGTACCAAAGTAGAAACTTGGGCCCTAACTTTCAGCTAATGATGACAAAGGTCAAATTGCGTAAGAAATATCTACACCAAATGGCTATATGAAGAAGGTGACTAAAAGAAGAAAGGTATGCATTATCAGCCAACTACACTATATCTTTGAAATATCATATTCATTCCCTCTCATACATAATCAAACTTAACCATCGGAGTGCTAATTCTGGCACCCCTGACCAGAGTGTTTCCTATGTCAGGCCCCAAAGTGAGGATCAAATAAAGGACTGTTTGGGACGAAGGAATATTGTAGAACCACCCCTCATAATTTGCACCGTCTGTGGGAATATTCAAACTCGTCCATGGGATCCTCCGACTAACGAAGTTGATATCCTAGCAACAGGAGAGTTCACTAACCCGAACGGAACTCCGACACGACGAGCCTTGAATTTTGACCCACTAACTCCATCTATACCACCAACATCAGTTGAAGATACCATGCAGACTCCGATGGATCAGGTTAAACGCAATGAACAACGTTTTGAAGTCTTGATAGCATAAAATGAGCATCTGCACCAAGAATTGGCAAAATCTCAAAAGGCTTCATGCCACGAACATGGCCTGTCTCTGGTCAAAAGTACTAACCAGTAACATTCCCAAAGACTTGGAGAAGGTAGTAGCTCTACGAGTTCATCACGAAGCAAACCTAGGAAGCACAATTGAGTTAGCAACTCAAGTTTGTTTGATGAACCCAATTCCTCATGGGCACGACAATACGAAAACAAAAGGATGACGATTCTGGCTCGGAGGATAGTATCCATTTGTCCAGTGAATAGCCAATGTTGCCTTGCCCAAGAAGTTCAAGGCACCATCATTAACCTTATACGACGGCAAGTCAAACCCCACTGATCATGTACGTCATTAAAAGCAAGTTATGACGTTACATGAAGACAATAAAGCACTTATGTGCTACATCATTCCAAGCAGCTTAGGCCCTCTGGCTGTCAGGTGGTATTATAAACTTGAACCGGCCTCAATTAAGAGTTTTCATCAACTCCAAAAATCTTTCTGAGCCAAGTACATCACTAATAAGACACAGCCTAAACAAGTAGATTCTTTGTGAACGATGAAGATTGGTACCAATGAGAGTCTAAGGGTGTATTCAGCACGGTATTGAGAGTGTTTCGATCTTGTTGATAATGATTACAATGACTCCATGGCCATTATTGCCCTTAAAATGGGACTCCATCCAGACAGCCCCCTTTGGAGCCCTTTGACCCGAAAACCACCAAAGTCAGTTAGGGCTTTGATGACGAAGGTGGAGGAATACTGCAAGGTGGAACATGATACCCTCTAAACAAACGCAGGGCCTCCAGTCTCAGAATCAGCAGCACGATTTGTGGCCTAGCCACTAACAGTAGTACCCCCCGACTAGGGAGGCTACACCACCAAGGAAAAGTCCAAATCCAAGTAGGAGATCAAGAAGGGATAACCACCGAGGATCACACCAACATAATGAGTAGTACCAAGTTGATACTAGGCATCCACAACGGTCTGACGAAATGTATACGACATTTACTGAGTCGATCAGCCGAATCCTCCCAAAAATCTAGCACCATACATATTTCAAGTGGCCGACCAAAATGTTTGGACCCCCTGATATGTGAAGAAGAGATCAAAGGTGTGACTATCACCAATATCATGGCCACTTGACGGACAAATGCTACTCCTTGAAGGACTATCTTGAGGATTTGCTAAAGGACGGCCATTTGTCCGATTAACTCCTAAAAAGAGCTACGCCAACAAATGCTTTAACCATTCATTTAGATTCTCCTCCACTCGGCATGATCCAAATGATCTACAATGTCCCATCTTTGAATAAGATAAACTCAATCCAGGTGCATCCGGTCAAGGAATCTACACAATCTCATTTAGAGTCAGAACCTTAACCAAAGAGGCGACGTAGAGCGTCGACCAGAGAAATTAGCTTTTCAGATGATGACCTCGTAGGGATTACACTTCCCTGTAATGATGCCCTGGCTGTAGACTTGAGGGTAAACTGGTACTCCATTGAATGAATCCTCATCGATCAATGGAGCTCTTCTGAAATCATGTGCTAACTCTTCTAAGTGTTGCCTTAATGGCGTGTAATTGTCGGTACGGTGCCCCACTTCATCATGGAAGGTGCAGCGATATCTATTGTCGTAGCCCCTTTGTGTCTCTCCCAACTTGGCTGGCTACTGAACGAAGGGTTTGTTGCGCATCTTGCTAACAATCCGATAGATAAGCTTCTTGAACACCATGGTGATGGTCGTGCGAACTCTCAACCTCCTTATCTGGGAATCTTCACCATTTGGGTGTCTGCCTCAACTGTTTTTGTTTGGTCAGTCCTCCTGGTCGACCGTGTTAACCTTTGTCGCGGGCTTTTTGTCCGACATTGCTGTTGTGCTGGGCTTTGTCTTGCCGTGAGCGCCATCTCCGTCTACTCTGATGTGATGGTGCACTCTCTTCATCAGGGCTTTCATTGAGAGGGGTGCCATCATAATCATTGAATCCCTCAACTTATAGCCCACCAGCAAACCTCGTTTGTATTGAGTGATAGCCAGGTTGATGGGGCAATCGCCTATCTGGTTGAAGGTTTTCCAATAACTGTTGTTGTAAGCCTTCAACGTTTCTTTCTCGCCTATGTCAATGGTGAGCAACTTGTCTATCTCGACTGGCATTTTGGTGTTTATCTTGAACCTGGTGACAAACGCCTCTGCCAGTTGTGCCCATGAGGCGATGTTACCTTCCGGTAGCCTCTCAAACCATGTCAAGCCCATGTCACCTAAGCTTGATAGAAATAGGATACATATTAAAGCCTCATTCCATCGATGTATGGCCATAACCTGACGAAGTTGGCAAAAGTGCATGTAGAGGTCTGACTTCCCTTCATACGTTGTGAACTTAGGCTGGTGGAAGCCCAAAGGTAATGGTGCGTTCTCTATTACTGGAACGAACGGCGAGCTTTGCAACCTTGCTAACGCTTTGTCTGCTGGTTCGTAAGCAAGGCGTAGCATTGGCATTCCCACCTCAACACTTCCATGTGTTTGAGGAGCCAACCGCTAGAGACCCTTTGGAGGACGCGTGCCTTGGTGTCTTTTCTCCTTCTAGCCCTTTCTTCTAGCACGGTCTGCAGGTCCGCCGACCTAGGCAACTTGGTGTGCGCAAAAGTGGTTTAATGCATATGTGAGGGTTGATAATTACTTCCCTCTGTGTAAGACCTTTTGATCCTCGTTCTCTAAGACTTGTAGTAACGAGTCTTGGAGGTTCTTGATTGTGTGTCGGCTGTCCTGAGCCTTTGATTACGATAGTATGACTCGACTATCGCGATCCTCTGAGTGGCGAGAACGTGTTTTGTCTTCACGGATCTCTTCCCCTTTCACCTCTTTGCCTTTTATCTAGCACTTCATGATCTCCATGTTAGCCGCCTTTCTCTTTATTAATTCATCTCGCCCTTCAAGCGATCCTCCAGAACTTGAGAATCCACCCTTCATCTCTGTCCATCTGGGCTTTGAGAGCGACGAGGGCTTGAGCCCCATTTCTCTCATGCGCCTCTTCATGGGTGCCATCGCTACAGATCCAATTCTACCATAGGCAGCACAAAAGGCAAATCCTCGCGCCTCCTGTCCCCCTCTGGAGTTTGTCCATTAATAGTTGAATGGGGCAAGTCTTCGTTGTGCACCATTGAACTTAATTGAAGTAAAACTCAATCAAAAGGTTTGTTTTCTGTGATAGTGTAGACGTCCCCGAACGCATCCCGGGCGAGGAGTGCGAGTCCCCCCCGTTCTGGTTCGATATTGGGTCACTACAGTTCGAAGGACTCAAATGTCACGGTTCTTAATCTTGAACCAAAGAGTCCAAATCCGGCAAATCGTTTTAAAAACAGATTTTTTTGAAAGAAGTGCCAAACATGGACTGCTTTGCCAGATACAGAGTCGCCACCTAAATATTTTATAATGGGAAATTTAGGAAACCCTGACTCGGTGCTAAAGGCCACGTGTCCGTCATCACCAAAGTTGCCTCGGCTCGGGAACTTGGGTACGATTGGGGAAGGTCACTTCATGAGCACCCCCGCTCGCCCGGTCAAAGACCGGCCTCTACTAATCACGATATCTAGTTTTGAAAACATTGTATGTTCTTATTCCGGTTATTAGCCTAGGTTACTATGTGATGCGCACAGCATACAAGTATAGACTGAGTCGCCTGAATTGGAACAAAACATTTCATGTTTGTTTGGAAGATGGTTTGCTACCCGCAGGTAGGCTTAAGATGCAGATTTTGCCACCTTCAGGTGGGCTTAGAAAACATGGTGTTGCCACTATCTAGTGGGCTTAAAACAAACATTCAATGCATTGTCCCAATTCAAATAACACAACCTTCACCCACAGGCATTCAGGCAGTTATATCACATAAACAATTAGCCTCATGGTAAGCATGCTATTCATGGCAACACTCACACGCATGCAAGGATGCTAAAGCATAAAAACTCACTGAGTACTCCAAGCCAAAACAGAAACTACATTAGAAATCATGCATGATCCTAAGTATACTGAAATGCCTAATGCAACACATGCAAAAATGCAAACTGTGGCAGGCTCGGCTATTCTAAACATGGCATATGGAATGCTACAACTAACACATATTCAATTTGGAATTGAAATACAAATACAGTTTGTATGATGCGCCGAGCCCGGTGCGTGCAAAACAGATGAATGATGCAAACATGCTGTCATACTGTATGCTAATTGAAATATGCCTTATATCTAACCATCATAAGCGGATAAATAAAAGGGAGAAAGACGTGGGATTGGAAGACATACATCACACTCACCCACACTTATTACAATTTTGCCCTCGCGCAGAGGGTCCAAAAGAATATACAGTCCCGAATAAAAGAATAATACAGTCCAAATATTACAGTCCAAATAATATAAATTCCTAATTAATTTACAAATTAACTAAGAAAATAATAAAACTGGCATGCAAGCCAGGGACTGCCTTGCTTCTGATGAACGATGTATGTTTGGGCTGCCTTACGCGGAAATCCACTGGAATGCCCCAACTAGCCTCTGTTTCGCAATGTTTCTCGAAAAGTGTGCCAAGCTTCGGAAGACCGCTGATTCTTGATATGCTGCAACAAAGAGCAGGAAAGGGGTATAGCAATGTATTTCACAGATATATGCATTCCTCGATCCTCGTGCCACCAATCACGCATATCGATGCATGATGGCCGAGGAGCCGAATTGCACAACTCAATATAGGATGAATGCATATGAATGCTATAATAAAACCTAACTCCATCACGGATAATCCGGAGTGTCGGTGACTTGGGAATTGAAACACGTTCCGTCACTCAGAGTACGAAACGCGCCTCGTTTCCCGTGCCCGGGCTAACTCCTATCCCGAACACGATGCAATATGCATGATATGCATGAAATGCAACTAATATGCGATCCTAACATACACAATGTCATGGAATGGCATACACGCTATACGAGGTAATACATAACCGGGCATACACAATGCTACGGATGAAATGGCATACGCAATGCAATAATGGGCTTACACCAACATGAGAGAGCCTCAGCCACACTCACATAGGAGGCCATAAGATGGAAACAAGACAACTCGAAATGCGTGCACGCGTGCACGCAAACCGAGAACGGACCCTCAGGCACCGAAATGCCACTCTAATGAGACATGGCAAAGACACGGAATATGACATGCAAACATGCAAAAATCAGTAGCAAAATGAGGGGCAAAACAGCCCCGAAATGAGGCGAAATGAAACCCGATGTAAGGAATCTCTCCCGAAATGCAAAACTAGTCATCCGAAATGACTTGTAGCTATACAATACATGCATAATTTGAACAAGACATGAAAAAGAAGAAGCAAGGCAGCCCCAAAACTCACATTTTTACAGTTCAAATCAAGGCAAAACAGCCATCACAAGTAGGGCAAAAATGGCATACAAAAATGGCTCCGCAAGGGAAGCAATGAAGCAAGTGATAGAGACAAAGCCCAAATGGCAAAAGACCCTTCTACAACACTGAATAGGGCCTAAAAACATGCTATTTTTCAGTAGGTGACAACCCCTAAAACAATATACAAACATGCTAAAAATGCTATGCAAGAAGTAGGCCAACAAGAGGCTATAACATGAGGTATACAAAGCATTCACCAAAAAGCCAAAGACCCTTAATAAAATATGCCAATAAGGTCAAAACATGGCCACTTTCAGTTCTGATCATGGCCCAAAAACAGAAACAAGGTAGGCTATCAAAGCATGCAAAAATAGGGACCCAAATGAGGTTCAATGGCAAGTCATGCATGGAGGTCCCAAACAAGGTTGAGCCCTTCTACAATGTTGTAGAGGGACTCAAAATAAGCCTAACCACAGTTTACATCATGCTCAAAAAAAGATTAAAAATAGGCTAGAAATACTATGCAAAATAATGACATACAAGAGGGTATTGAAGCAAGTACCAAATGGGGGGCTCAAACAGGGTTGAGCCCTTAAACAAACATGTAGAATAGATCAAAAAAGGCCTATTTTCAGTTGGGGTCAGAGCCCAAAACAGTAAGCAAATAGGCTAAGAAATTGTTGCAAAAATGAGCTACAAAAGGGGGAAATTGGCTTACCTTTGGAGACCAATGCTTTTGTTGCTTCTTGGCTTGAGTTTGATGCCTCTTAGCTTCTGGAAATCCTCTCCTTGCTGCTGGAATAGAGTGGTGGTGGTGGTGCTTGGTAGTGATGAAGAAATGGGGTTGGAACTTGAGATTTTTGAAGGAAATGAGAGAGATTAAGGGAGATATGTGTGTATATGCTCAAAGCAAGTTTTCCAACCCTTTTTCTTGAGTTGGGAGGCCAGCTATATAGACAAGAATGGGGGAGAAAAGTCGAGGAAAAAGTGGAGGGAAATGGCATCAAGTTTCCCTCCAAAACTTTTCCCCGGATCTAGATATTTTTGGGGGAAAACAGCTATACAGCTGTAATACACCCACACTGAGGAAGCTGGCCGGCCAGGTATCCTGGTTGCAGGTGGCCGGCCGGCCACCCCCCATGGCCGGCCGGCCAAGGGTCAAAAGGGTCAATTGGATTTTCTGGCCGGCCACCAGATATTGGTGTCCTCCCATGTCCCCTCATCACAACCCTGTGGTTCAAATCTGGAAAATGTAAAACAGGAGAGAGAACAAGCCACTTTTAGGAGGGGTTCAAAAGGTTCAAGTTGAATTTCTGGCCGGCCATATGATATTAAGGTCCTCCCATGTGTGTACAACACAAATATGTGGTTTGGGGTTGAAAAAAGTGGCCCTAAGGTGGTCAACATTGGCTCGGAAGTGAGAAAAACGGGCGTCGGAGGGCGCCGGAGGAATATAACTGGTTGCTGAGACAATTGCTGGCCTCCCACCCTTCAGTGACCTTCCTGGTGATAAAACAGAGGTACCTGCCAAAAACGAACGAAAACCGATGCAAAACGAATGCTCGGGGGCCAAAACACGTAGTTCGGGGTCCCAAAAATAGGCCGTTAAGCAACGAAAGTGGCATTTGACCACGAAGTGGGTCTCTCAGGCCCCAGTGTCCCTCGAAAGGGAGTAAATGAGATGCATGCCAAAAACCGGAGCAGTCGGAGATGGTTAGGCGGTCCCAAACCGAGGCACACGGCCTGACGGCTCCGAAAACCGGGAACCGGGCTCCGAAATGGGCAAAATGGCCTACGGCCACGAAATGTAGCCCACGGCCACTGAGAGATAGTCTACGGGACCTCTCCCTCCCCTCAGGAAAAGAAATAGAGAAAATCGAGTCTGGTTCGCAAACCGAGGCAAAGTACAGAAGAGGGTTCGGAAGTCCGGAGGCAGGGCTCACGGCCGCAACTCTGAGACTTCTGAACGAGCACAATATGCAACATCACCGAGCGCTCAACTGGTGACGTCTGAGTCTTAAGGTCGGTCAAAAATGGGGTGTCTACAGATAGTTCCCACAGATGGTGCCAATTATACGAGCACGAAATAATCTTCTCGTATAATCCGATTGATCAAGTTTGCACTCCTTCAAACGTCATCACTTTGCTACCTGAAAACACACTTGAGCTAGCCGGCGGATGTGTACCAAACACCCCTCTGATGCCTAAGTCAACCATTAGATAATAGACAATAAGCTCTGTGTATTTTAGAGTAAGAATTGCAATACCTGTCCATAGGTTCTGTTGTAATGCCCCGATTCTACACTATTGGTTGTAGGCAAGGGAGAGTCACTGCTGAGTCCTATGGTCAATTTTGACAGATTCTAACAAGTATTGACACAAGGTCTCAGCAGTGACTCTCCCTTGCCTATAACCAATAGTGTAGAATCGGGGCGTTACAAAATGGTATCAGAGTCGACTCTCCGGAGTATCGAGTGTGGGCCATTGGCGTCTCTCGGTGCATGTGAGCGGGCTTGCGAGCTGGTAGGCTACTGCACGGGGACGTGCAGCCTTATAGGGGGTGGATTGTAAGGCCTCAATATCTCACATCGGGAATGAAGGGGAAGTTCCTGGGCTATAAAAGTAAAAACCTGGACCCTTATATAGTATCAAGGCCTTTTCCCGGGTGGTGAAATCCCTAACAAAACTCCATAGTTAAGCGCGCTTAGGCTGGAGTAGTTCTAGGATGGGTGACCCACTGGGAAGAACAAATCCGTGCGAGCATGACCCAAAGCGGACAATATCGATGACGTGTGAAAGGTCGGGGCGTTACATCTGTCATAAGCTTTTATAGATTCTGCTAGGCACATTCCGAGTAGGACTCTAACTCTCCTTAGCAAAGTCCTCTTAGGAATCACTTTCCCACTGGATAATGCCTATCATGTTAACACCCTACTTATTGCCAACCAAGTGAGATGGTTAAAACCCTTTATTTTGGCTGCCACTGTGGTCAACCGAGATATCTCGGCTCTGTGCTCAACATGGCAGAGTCGTGATAATCCTAGCTATAGGATGGCAACCAGCCGAGCTACACCTAGCTCAGCCCTCTGCACTGGCGATCATCTTGGTCTGATAAAAGTTTGTCCCCAAATAGCTACGTCCTAGCCTTAGCAACACATTCGCGACCGTCATAGCGCCTACTCGGCTCAAGACCGAACTACACAAAAATTCTTTTCTCGGCCCACTGCTCGGCCTGACTTCCAAGAAGATTTCACCCAGCTCAGCCCAATTTGCACACAAATTACCCTCTCAAATATTATGGGAAAAAAATAATTATATGGAATTGATCTATATCAAAGGTTTCCTAATAATTATACAATAATTTCATATAATTTTTTAGCTATATTATTTGAATTAAACTAGACTATCATTTTAATGCAAATTATTAGTTTATGTAAACTATTTTTTCGTACACCAAACAAATAATTGATAAAAGTAAATTAAATGACATTTACCTATTGTATAAAATCAAATTAATAAAATTGATACTATCACATAATATGTGGAATAGTTAGAGCCCTTCTATATGCATTGTAGGAATATTCTTGAAATAGAAAGCAAATAAAAAAATTTATTCCAGCTACATTGTAAGCATACTTTGAATTAGAGGCCCAATAAAATTTTGTTAAAAAAAATAGTATGGTTATTTCATATACATTGTGAAATTACTCTTGGAATTGAGGGATAATAGTAAAATTTTGATGAACTTGAAGGAGGACATTGGCACTCTAAGCCATCACATAGCTCAGTCCATGGACTATGTGGCAAAAATGAAGGGGGACATCTTGGGAGATAGTGTGGCGATTGTGCGAGAGGCACAACAGTTAATGTTGTGTGAGTATTTGGTTTCATTTTGGGAACTATTTCGATAATTCGAACCGGTCACTTTTTAGGATATATTGAGTAGAATATACCTAAAAAAATTAAGTTGATCAGATATCATTAACCATTTCATTGAATTGCATTTGTATCTAAATTTGATTTGAGGTAAAAAAAACCCAGAAAAAAAAAAAAAACTAAATACAAATATGATTCGATGAAAAGGTTATTGTTATCCAATCAATTTAATTTTTTGCAAGCATATTCTACTTGATATATCCTAAAAAGTAAACAATTTGGATTATCAAAACGAATCCCAAAATGGGTCCAAATGCCCGCACAACAGTGATTGTTGTGCTTCCATCTCTGACATTTTGTTTAGCTAATAAGGTAATATGGCAAATCCTATAATTATGATATGGCATTACAAATCTCATAATTTTGAGAAACTAGCAATATTAGAGTATTTTCAATCTCACTTAAATTTTTCCAGTTAACATTGAAGGACAATAAAAAAAAAATTAGGTAAATTACTCTCACTTCTCCTAATGTTTTAAAAAAAAAAATACAAAATTCTCATATTTTTTTGCATAATTACACCAATCTTCCTTTTAGTAAGAATAAATCAACCGAAACTAATGCATATCGTGGGTAAATATTGAAATAAACAAAGATAATATGCATTTTAGTAGTTTAGAGATCACAACATCATTTTTTCATTCATACTGCTAAAGAATTATTGATGAAAAATGGTCTAATTGTTATGTGAATTAAAATTTCAATAGAGACTAACATAATTATCTTACAAAATCTGGGGCTAACTGAATGTTTTTCAAAAAAAACCACAAGAGAGGTGAATGTAATTTACCCTAAAAAATATTTGAGGACTATGTGGCATATTATATTACCTATCTCAATTCTCCCCTTCAAGTTGTGCATCAAACAGTGCCTAAAAATATCTATATAATATGGCAGAAACATTTTTGAAAAAATATATATTTTTTGTCCTACATGGCATTATTAATGGTTCAAACATTTCATCTACAAAATTAATGGCCAGATTTGTTTGGGCCAAAATATGTTTTCCGCCCATCTCTCATTTATTTTCTCACCACTTCTCTCATCTTTCATTATTACACTGCTCTCTCTCTCTCTCTCTCTCTCTCTCTCTCTCTCTCCATTACACACAGGTTACAACATAAAGAAGTTTCCTGGCACCTTCCTTGCAGCAAATTTGCCTCTTCTCTACTCCTCACAACCGTCTCTGCTCCTCCCTCCTTAGCGACCCTTTGTCGACATCTCGATCACAACTGCAGCAACCCCACGCCCCATCTTGACCATCACACAGCCACTATCTTAGCCTCATGCAACCTTGCGAAGGGTAAACACATGTATTGTATACATGCTTCAACTTTCAAGATCTATTTGGAAGGCTTTGATTTTTGAAATAGGTTTTGTTTCTTAAATGGATTTAATTTTTCAAAAGACTTTGGGTCTGAAATAATACTTGATCTTCATGAAATGGATTTCATTTTTTTAAATGGATTTTGATTTCAGAAATGAATATTTATTTTTAGTTTGATTTCTGACATGGTTTTGATTTATGAAATGTTCGATTCTTTAACGGAAGTGGGTGTTAATTTTTGAAATGGGTGTTTGATTCTTATGGTTTTGAAGCTTTTGATTTATAAAATGAGTTTTTCTATATTTATGAGTTTTTCTACTGTTTGTTAAATACTCATAAATATATACAAATCTATAACTATTTTCTTTTAAACACTTCTAAGTTTGCTAAATACTCTTAAAATACTGATATGGAGTTTTTCTATATTTATTGGGCTTTTGTGTTTTTCCATTGTTTCTTTTTCTTTTTTCTCTTTTCTTTCTTTTCTTTATTTGGGAGTGGGGATTGGTAAGCTATCATAAAAAAATAAATATAGTTTTAGCATTGCCTATTACTTGTTTAAGACCCTGTAAACAATTGTCCCCTTGCATGTTGTTGATTTGTTGTTTTATCCATTGAATTTTATTATATTAGTTTACTCTTATAGTTTATTTAGTTTCAATCCACTACTACAAAAATAGTTAAAGATCACACTTTGACAAAAAAAAAGATCTCACTTTTATTAGAAGTGTGATAAAAAAAATTAGATTGATGTTTTAATCACACTTAATTTGATTAAGTGTGATAATATTTATTTTTTATGTCACTTTTCAATTAAGTGTGATTATATATATAGATTTTTAATCACACCTTCTAATTAAAGTGTGATTATATACTTTTTAATCACACTTTTTAAACAAGTGTGATTGTATATATATTTTTTAATCACACATTCTAATTAAAGTGTGATTATTTATATATTTTTTAATCACACCTTCTAATTAAAGTGTGATTATATATACACTACTACTTTTAATCACACTTTTTAAATAAGTGTGATTGTATATATATTTTTTAATCACACATTCTAATTAAAGTGTGATTATTTATATATTTTTTAATCACACCTTCTAATTAAAGTGTGATTATATATACAGTACTACTTTTTAATCACACTTTTTAAACAAGTGTGATTGTATATATATATTTTTAATCACACATTCTAATTAAAGTGTGATTATTTATATATTTTTTAATCACACTTTCTAATTAAAGTGTGATTATATATACACTACTACTTTTTAATCACACTTTTTAAATAAGTGTGATTATATATATATTTTTTTATCACACATTCTAATTAAAGTGTGATTATTTATATATATTTTTTAATCACACATTCTAATTAAAGTGTGATTATATATACACTATTACTTTTTAATCACACTTTTTAAATAAGTGTGATTATTTATATATTTTTTAAGGTAATTAAAATGTGATTATATATACATTACTACTTTTTAATCACACTTTTTAAATAAGTGTGATTGTATAAAATATTTCAAATTGATTTTTATATAAAATATACAATTCTCAAATTTTTAATCACACTTAATTTGATTGAGTGTGATATTATTTATTTTTTATGTCACTTTCTAATTAAGTGCGATTATATATATATATAGGGTAAATTACACGAATAATGCTTGGGACCCCCTTGTGGGGGTCACCCCTCACCCCTTTGCCACGTGGCGGGTGGTGATTGGAGGAGCATGAAAAGAAAGAAAAAGAAAAAGAAAAAGAAAATGTAACCAATGAGAGAGAGAGAGAAGGGGGTCAAAGGGGGTGGGGGGAAAAGGGGGGATGAATCATTGCTCAAATTACACTGACACCTCCTAAGGTTTATGTTTATTACAGTTCCCTCTTCACGTTTTGGAAATTACATCTCCCTCCCTGAAGTTTAAAGTTTCATTACAGATTCCCCCCTTAGCAATTTAATTTTTTTAAATGCTAATTTTGCCCTTACTGGGTAAATTACATTGACACCCCTTACATTTTAGAAATTACAATCCCCTTCCTAAGGTTTAAAGTAGCATTACCAATTGCCCCCTCGGTTAGTATTAGTTGGAAAAAAAATTCATTGAAAAAAAATCAATTGGAAAAAAAATTAATTGAAAAAAAAATTATTAGTAAATTTTTTAAATTTCTGTTTAAAAACCAACATAAACTTATTTTTTGAATTTACGTTTTTTTCTCAAATTTACAAACTAAGACAACCATTTATAAATCAAAAAAAATATCAAATAAATTTTTATGACAATTTTTAAAAATTTTGTAAATATAAATTGAAAACTGAAAACGAAATGGTTACCAAACAGGCTTCAGATGGTAAAAATGTCGTAAAATTAATAAATAATTAAATAAGTTACCAACATAAGAAATGACTTATCAAAAGATTCTTAGGCTATGTATGGTTTGATTTTTAGAAAAAAAATTAAAATTAATTTGGTTAAGAAATAAAAAATAAAAAATAATTATCATTTTTATATAATTTTTATCTTTCGATCGATTAGAAATAATTTTTTACAAATTAAATTGAAACAGCCATATGTATGTATATAACCAGCTCAAAAATTAAAATTATAATTATTTTTTACCCTTAAAAGATAATTATTTTTTAGTTTTTATTTCTTAACCAAATTAATTTTTAATTTTTAAATTTTTTTTCTAAAAATCAATCCATATATGGCCTAAGAATCTTTTGATAAGTCATTTCTTACGTTGGTAACTTATTTAATTATTTGTCAATTTTACAATATTTTTACCATATAAAACCTGTTTGCTAAAGTGCTATTTGGTAACACTTACGTTTTCAGTTTTCTATTTATATTTACAAAAATTTTAAAAACTCAAATAAAAACTTGTTTGGTAAATTTTTGATTTATAAATCAGTGATCTTAGTTTATAAATTTGACCAAAAAATGTAAACTCAAAAAATGTGTTTCCGTTTTGAGTTTTTAGTTTTTTTTTTTTTTTACCACCCAACACTAGCCACCACCTGCCACCATTTTCCACCACGGTCTTCCGCCACCACCACTCATCACTCACCACCCACCTGTCACCACCACCCACCACCCTCCAGGAACACCCACCTGCCAGCCACCATCACCCACCTGCCACCCACTTGCCACCACCACCCACCTGCCACCCACTCGCCGCCACCACCCACTTGCCATCTACCCGCCACTACCATTCACCGCCCGCCACCTACTCGCTACCACCACTCAGCACCCATCTACCACCACCATCCACCACCACCACCCACCAACCACCTACCATCCACCCGCCACCACCACCCACCACCCACCACCCACCACCACCACCACCACTACCACTACCCACTCGCTACCATCCGCCACCGTTATCCACCCACCCACCCACCCACCACCACCACCACCACCGTCACCCACCCACCCACCACCACCACCCGCCGCCACCACCTACCACCACCCGACATTCCACCACCCACTGGCCACCATCGCCCACCACCCGCCACCACCACCACCCACTCGCTACCACCCACCACTCGTCACCATCACCCACCCACCCACTCGCCACCACCCACCACCACCCGCTACCCACCACCTACCGTCACCACTTTCCACTACCATCTTCCGCCGCCGCTTGCCACCACTTGTCATTTCTCACTCTTTTTTATATTTTTAAATTTTGTTAAACATTTTGTCAATTACCAAACGCGTTTGTAGTTTATGTTTTTCTAAAAATAAACAAAAACCAGTTTATAAATTTTTTGTAAATATAAACTGAAAACGTATACGTTACCAAACAGACACCATTTCATTTTCAGTTTTCAATTTATATTTACAAAAATTTTAAAAATTGTTATAAAAACTTGTTTGATAATTTTTTTGGTTTATAAATGGTTGTCTCAGTTTGTAAATTTGAGGAAAAAATGTAAATTCAAAAAATAAGTTTACGTTGATTTTTAAATAGAAATTTAAAAATTTTACTAGCAAAATTTTTTTTTAATTAATTTTTTTTTTCAATTAATTTTTCTTCAAATAATTTTTTTCCAATTAATTTTTTTTGGTAAATTACACTAACACCCCCTGAAGTTTATGTTTATTACAGTTCTCCCCTCACCTTTTGGAAATTACATTTCCCCCCTAAGATTTAAAGTTTCATTACAGATTTTTCCCTTTAGCAATTTAATTTTTTTAAATACTAATTTTGCCCTCAGTGGGTAAATTACATTGACACCCCTTACATTTTAGAAATTACAATCCCCTCCCTAAGGTTTAAAGTAGCATTACCAATTGGCCCCTTGGTTAGTACCAGTTAGAAAAAAATTTCATTGAAAAAAAATTAATTAAAAAAATTAATTGAAAAAAAAATTTATTAGTAAAATTTTTAAATTTCTGTTTAAAAACCAACATAAACTCATTTTTTGAATTTACGCTTTTGGTAATTGAAACACAAAAAATGTGTTTATGTTTTGAGTTTTGAGTTTTTTTTGTTTTTATCACCCAACACTAGTCACCACCTGCCACCATTTTCCACCACCGTCTTCTGCCACCACCACCCACCACCCATCCCTCACCACCACCTGCCACCACCACTCACCACCCACCTGTAGCCACCACCCACCACTCGCCACCACTACCCACTAGCCACCCACCACCCACTACCCACTACCAGCCACCACCCACTCGCCACCACCACCCACCCCTCGCCACCACCACCACTACCACCCACCACTCACCTGCCATCTACCCGCTACCACCCACCACCCGCCACTACCATCTACCGCCTGCCACCACCACCCGCCACCTACCTGCCATCCGTCACCCACTCACTACCACCTACCACCCACCACCGTCACCCACCCACCACCACCACCACCCGCTACCTATCCGCCACCACCAGCCATCCGCCACCCACCACCCGCCACCACCACCACCACCACCACCCACTTGCTACCACCCGCCACCGTCACCCACCCATCCACCCACCACTCACCCACCGCCACCGGCCATCCGCCACCCACCTGCCACCACCACCACCCACCACCCGCTACCACCACCTGCCATCCGTCACCCACCCGTCACCACCACCACCACCACCCACTCACTACCACTTACCACCCGCCACTGTCACCCACCAACCCACCCACCACCACCACCACCAGCTACCCACCACCTATCGTCACTACTTTTCACCACCGTCTTCTGCCGCCACTTGTCATTTTTCACTCTTTTTTATATTTTTAAAATTTTAAAACATTTTGTCAATTACCAAACGCGTTTGTAGTTTATGTTTTTCAAAAAATAAACAAAAACTAATTTATATAATTTTTATAAATATAAACTAAAAACGTAAACGTTACCAAATACAACCTGAACTTTTCACAACACGCAATTTTCTGTCGTGAATAATATGACCAGAATAAAAATAGGCAACAAAATGAAATATTCTGGCAGCAAATGATAAAATGAAATACTCTTCAATTGGGCATAGTGTGCTCTCTCTCTCTCTCGCCAAATGATAAAATGAAATGCTCTTCAAATGATAAATTCAACGATATTTTTCTGTTGCAAAAAAAAAAAAAAAAAAAAAAGATGTTGTCTTACTCGTTTGATATAACATATCTCTTTTCATTCATTTTTTCATCTTCCCGTCTCTCTGTCTCTATCTTTGTCTCTTCTCTTTATCTCTTTCACTCATCACTCTTCTTTCTCTGTTTGTCTGTTTCTCTCTCTCCTTTTCTCTCTGTGTCTCTTGCCTATCTCTCTTCTCTCTCTGTCTCTCTCACTCATATCTCTTCTCTCTATCTCTCTCATTTATTCTCTCTCTTTCTCTCTCTCTTATCTTTCTATCTCTCTCGCCATCTCTCTTCTCTCTCTATCTTTCTCTTTTTCTGTGTCTCTCTCTCGCTCATCTCTTTTCGCTCTATTTCTCTCTTTTTTTCTATCTCTCCCTCTATCTCTCTCTCTATCTCTTTTTCTGTCTATCTCTCTCTCTCACTCATCACTCTTCTCTCTCTCCCTGTCTGCTTGTCTATTTGTCTATTTCTCCATCACTATGTTCACCTTGCTCATTCTCTCCCTCTCATCTTCTCTATTTATTGAGCTCCTTCTCGATTTATCGATCCACTATAAGAAAATACACTTTTAGCAACCACTTTGTCTCTCTCTCTCTCTCTCTCTCTCTCTCTCTCTCTCTCTCTCGCTCATCACTCTATCTCTGTCTCTATCTCTCTTCTTTATCTGTCTCTCACAAAATTAAATATTTAACTATGACCACCACCACTACTGACACTACTACTACCATTACCTCTCATCCACCATCGCCACTCCATCTCCTCTACCACTACCACCACTTCACCACTAATCTCCTTCGCGACCACCACCACCACTACCACCACCACCACCACCATCACCTCTTATCCACCACTTTCACTGTCGCTCACTTTCCTCTACTACAAAAAATTAGTTCTTGGTTTTTAGTGACAAAAAAAAAATGAGTCGCGGAAAAATATTTTTTATTAAAATATTACCCCTACTTCTTCAAAATAAAAAAATAATAATTTTTTTTTCTTAAAATAAAAATGAAACAAATAAATTTTCAACCTTAGTAATTAAAAAAAATAGAAAATAAAAAAAAATTCATTAACTACAAAAATATAAATTTATTTTAACCAAAAAAATTTCATTTTCCCACCCTTTAATTCCCCCATTTCTTTTCCCCTTTTGTTTCTCACGATCTCAAATCATCAATCTCCAATCTCTTAAACAAAAAATTCCCAATTTCAAAAATCCCCGAAAAATTACCCACACTTCTACCAAATAAAATAATAATAATAATCAGCTTGCTTGTTTTCATTTTTCAGAAAATTCTACATTCTTATTTTTTGTGTTTTTTTTTTTGTTTTTATTGAATTTTTTTAATATTTTAAACAATTCTTTTACTTTTTAGACACACCTAACATAAATACACCTAAAAAGTAAAAAAATTGTAAAAAAAAATCTTTTAAAAATTTACTAAATACCAAAAATACAAAAAAATATAAAAATTCAGTATATTTTTTATATTTTTATATATTTATTAATTTTTTAAAATATTTTTTCACAAATTTTTTATTTTTTAGACACATCTAAATAAGGTGCATTTAAAAAAGTAAAAAAATGTTTAAAATTTTAAAAATATTCACTAAAAACAAAAAAATACGCAAAACCAAAAAATTTAAATTTTAAAAAACTTAATCCAAAAAACTCAAACCAAATACACTCAATTATTTTTTCATTAAATCAAAAATTATCCCTACATCTACCAAATCCCCCCTCTTCTTTTTCCTTTTCGTTTTCCCGCTTTTTCTAATTTCCCCCTTTCTTTTCCCCCCTTTTGTTTTTCTTTCCGTCCTTTTGTTTCTCACTCACGATCCCCAGTCCCCAACCCTTTAAACAAAAATATCCCCAATTTCAAAAATTCCCAAAATACTCTCTCTCTCTCTCTCTCTCTCTCGACTGGAAGGTTTTGAAGGAACTAGAGAAAGCAATCAAGGTTTACTTGGGTGCCAAAGATCGATTGCCTCCTCAGGTACTGTGAACTTCTCACATGTTTTCTTTCAATTTTCTGTATTTCATTGTTTACTACTTGAGCACACTTGTTGACCTTTGAATTTACTCCACTGTTTTGCCCTGTAGTTATATATCATTTCTGACTACCTTGTGTCTCCTCAAACTAGACCGTTAAGATAGACATCAACATCGAGAGGGATTTAGCCTATGCGCTTAAAGTTAGAGAATGTCCACAAATTTTGTTTTTGCGGGGCAACAAGATCTTATACAGGGAGAAAGGTATTATTCATGGCATTTTGTTGGGAATTCAAAACTTTTTTGGATAAATATTTTGTCTGGAAATCAATGAACATAGCTTTGTTCTTGCTGTACTGTTTACGTAAGAGTGGTCTCCATACGCAGAGATTCGAACAGCAGATGAGTTGGTTCTCATGATTGCACATTTTTACTATAATGCAAAAAGGCCTTCATGGATTAATGATGAAGCCCTGTTTCCACCATTTCAGCCCAAGCCTAGGTATATGCTAATCCCTTTTCAGCTTTGTTGTTTTTGGATGATCTTATGGGGTGATGACAAAGTTGGGGAGGCCTATTTATACTTGCTTTTGCAGAAAATTGGAAAGGCTAAACTAAAATATGATTGATTAGGCAATAAGATGTCATATATAGATATTATATTATTTTGGTCCTTGAAACGTTGTATCATGTTTTTGTTGGTCTGTGGAACTTGAACCCTTTTCTTCTTGTTGGCATCCACAACCTCTTTTAATACAAGTTCCATAGGCACTGACATGAAATATATGTAGCTCTTTAAATCAAACTTGGTGCTCAGGTTGTATCTTCTGGAGCTGCTGTTTCCTTGAACCCTGAATGGCCCAAGGGTCAAGTGAAGGACGAGACTTGTTGGTCTGATGCAGAATATTGCGGAAGAACTAATGTAATCAATTAAACAAGATTCATTTAAAAGTGTAGGTTCCATGCTCAGTGCTTTGAAATATGAAATGGAGACAGTGCTTTGAATTTTGCTGGTTTGAATTCTTGTTAGATTTCAATTCAGTTTTCAAGGAGTTTATAGCAATTCAGCATTCTTGGTATAAATAAATTGCTAATTTGCCCAAAGGGGTTAGGTTGGGTTTAGTTGAATTGTGGCATTACCATACAATATTTTTATTTATCAAAGGAAAAAGGTATTATGTTGAGTCCATGCCTAGCAGATTGGTGAACCTGATCTTTTCATGTTGATTGCCTTTGGTGTTTGTTAATGGTTTGCTACTACTATGTCCATTACAGATCTGGAATACAAATGAAAATGAGGACTTGCAAGTTGTAGTTGTCATATCACGTCCTCCAGTCAAAGTGTAAGAAATAATCTTCCTCCATCATGTTGCATGTTTCAGATTTTTACTGTTCAATATGATTTTTAATAGTGTTTTCTGTTTTTCATTACTTGGAGGATATTAAAATATTTTTTTTATAAATAATTTAATTATATATATTAAATAAATAAATATTTACAAATGCCACGTCAATATATGCAGCATGTTATAAAAAGATTATTTATTTATTAATGTTTGTAATAGTTTTCTTTTAAAAATTAGTTAAGTTAGTTTAATTGGTTAGCTAAAATAAAGAGTATGGTTGGAGTGTACACTAGCTAAACTAGTTAGGCAAAATAAAGAAGGTAGTTTTTTGTGTACTTTGAAGAGGCATTTTAGAGAGCATGGTTGGAGATGCTCTTAGTGTGAAGTTTTTATTTTTAAACAAAATAACTGTAAAAATAAATTTATTTACAAAAATAATTTTATCACATTATTTTTGTAAATATATATATTATATTAATAGATTTTTCTATTTTAAAATAAACTCGTGTTTTTTCCAAACCAATTTAAAGCAATTGCTTAATTGACTTATTATTGCCCTTCTTCATTACTAGCTATCTTATAATTATATATCCTTTAAATGCGTTGAACAACTTTAAGGAAGGAGAATAAGGAAGGTAATTGCATTTACAGCGATAATCTTCAAGCACAGGCTTCAACTAAGGATATGTAAACCAGCTTGAAAACAGGTTTTCTTTCTTCTCCTCTTTTGTATTTTATTTTATTTTTTTTAAATTTTGGGTAGGGGAGGGAGGTGATGATGGAGAGGTGATGATCATGTACATCTTTGACAACTATTCTATGTTTGTCTTTGACAATTTTTTACTTAGCAATACTACCAAGTGTTCAACCAAATGTATGATTCTGCAATGCATGTTTTGTTTGTTAGCACATTTCTCAGAAGATAATTATGTGCTATCTGGTTAATTCAGGTTATAACTCTGGATATGGGTCTTCTTGTTGCTGGCACAAAATACCGTGGAGAGTTTGAGGAAAGACTAAAGAAGCTGATGGAGGAAATTAAACAAAGTGATGAAATAATATTATTTATTGACGAGGTGCACACATTAGTTGGAGCTGGAGCAGCAGAGGGGCAATTGATGCTGCGAACATCTTGAAACCAGCTCTTGCAAGAGGTGAATTGCAGGTAAAACCAACGCATGCATTACCATAAAGCTACAGCCTTTATTTGTTTTAAGTTATGGTTACGTAGCATCAATATCGATTTGATACAGAAAGTGCAGGTAACATAGAACTCAAACATGCAAAATGAACATTGATCATGTGGATTTTTATTTTCATTTTAAGCTCTGGATATTTAGCTTTTCCATCTAAGTGAACTTAGGCAGGTATATGGGTACACAATTACTTCAACTCATTCTCTTCCCCTTGTTTGAACTCAATTTTTTAATTTTATTTTTATCTTTTATGAGAAACTGCTTTAGGTCTATGTATCAAAAGGAGAAAATTTAAGCAGTTGATAATTTTGGGATCAGTAATGCATATTTTTTCTTTAATAATTCTGCACTGCATTTTTTTTCTTTAATACTTTACTTGAAAAGAGTTGCATCCCATTATGTCCTGAAGTGGTTAAGAAGTATTGACCACATGTCCAAAATTTGGGATTTTTCGAATTTATGGACCCATGCAGGAAAATTGAGATTTGAAAGTCACAATACTGGTACTGTGTTCAGTCATGGTAGTAAAGTTTTATTAGAATTTTTATTTATGACTAAACTTGTCTTGGGAGTGGATGGTTTATAATTCTAGTGTTCTTGGTTTTGCGTTGATGTTGTTAACTTTATATTACTATCAGATTTCTAAGTTTATCTATTTGTGGAATTGATTATTTGCTGTACAGAAAAATTAATGTGAATTGTCCATTGCAAGTGTGTTTTGGTGTTCATAAATATTCTGTTGAAGGTAATTTGTATTATAATTTATGTCAAAATAATTACACCCTTTATGTGTACAAACATAATATATGCGTATATGCCAATTAATTGAAGGATGATGAACTTTTGGTGACATTATACTTGTATTGGTCAATAATATAGCATATGTGAAATACTGCAGACAAAGAAAAGATCCCTTTCCAAACTATCGAAGCTGCTGGCTGGAGTCCCAAATGGAAATTGTAATCACCTAAGTGCTGTTAGCAAGCTACATGAGTATTGGTTCAATGGCCAGAATGCTGTTGTTATTGATGACCAGGTGATGCAATCTGATTAGATATGACATCATTACTCTTTTTTTTGATAAGTTTGTTAATTTTATTGATTCTTGGAAGGAATAGAGCTCACAATATCAAATAAAGCATTTAGGAATTTATTATTATTATAATTATTATTTTTTATGTTTATCTTTTGCTCTTCATGTTTATGCAATCTATAATTATTCTGTTTGTCAGGTATTTGTACTAAATTTAATTGAATTACTTGATGTAGGTTTTGGTTGTAGGAGGTGGTGATGGTGGAGTTCTTAGGGAAATCTCTCGCCACAATATTGTTATATAATTCCGAACGCCATAATTAAGTGATCCCATAGTTAAGCTTCAAGTTGCTCTTAAGGTAATTGAAACTCTTGTTGCAAATTACTGAACCACCATAGAGATAGGTCACTGGCATAGTTTTATTTTGATTATTTTAAGCTAAACTAACACATTTAAGTGCATTAAATTTTCAAGTCAAGTTTGATATATGTTTTTGCAGATTTTGTTGAGGAAATAGTTGATACGATCGAGCGGTTGATGTTGGGAGCTAAAGATTATGTTGCTCTTCTTCTTCTTCTTTTTTTTTGAAGACTTGAATTTTTTAGTACAGTGTATTTAAAGATGGTTAATGGATAATGTCTATTATAAATTTAATTAATTTGTTAATTTTGTTATTTTTCATTTACAAAAAATTGGTTGGTGCTTGTAATTGATTTTTTTGTTGTAGCAAACTCATATATGATTTTTTTTTTATAAATAATTATTTGCGACAGTAAAACAATGGTCACTAAAAGTGTTTTTTATTTTTTTATTTTTTTTTGCGACGGCAAAATAGCTGTCGCAAAAAGTCTTTTGCGACTGTATTTTTATTATTTGCGACGGCATGCGATGGTCACAAAAAGTATTTTTTTTAGTAGTGAATGTTATTAATCACACTTAAAAGATGTGATGTAAATATTTTTAATCACACTTAAAAGGTGTGATCTAAATGTTATTAATCACACTTAAAAAGTGTGATTAAAAATGACCATTTTTAATCACACTTCCAAAGATCACACTTAAAAGGTGTGATCTAAATATTTTTAATCACACTTAAAAGGTGTGATCAAAATACTTTTAATCACACTTAAAAGATGTGATCAAAATATTTTTAATCACACTTAAAAGGTGTGATCTAAATGTTATTAATCACACTTAAAAAGTGTGATTAAAAATGACCATTTTTAATCACACTTTCAAAGATCACACTTAAAAGGTGTGATCTAAATATTTTTAATCACACTTAAAAGGTGTGATCTAAATACTTTTAATCACACTTAAAAGATGTGATCAAAATATTTTTAATCACACTTAAAAGGTGTGATCTAAATACTTTTAATCACACTTAAAAAGTGTGATTAAAAATGACCACTTTTAATCACACTCCCAAAGATCACACTTTAATAAAATTTAAAAAGTGTGATTAAATAACATACATCACACCAAAAAAGTGTGATCTTTATCTGTTTTTGTAGTAGTGATCTAAAATTTGTTTTTGTTGTGGCAGGGGGTTGGCTGTTGCGCATGAGCTAACCAAATGGATCCAAAGGGGTTTGTTTGATATTTTGCTTCTAGTCATGTATTACTTAACAAATATTCCAAATTTATTTAAGGTTGGAAGCAAAATGAATCTGAATGGGTGTAGGTGAAGATTGAAGAAGGCGATAGAGAGTTACATACACAAAATTGATGGGATTAAACTGATATAATAACTGGGTTTAAGGTTCAGAATTATGCTTTGGGTTTTTAGACAAAATAAATGGGGTTTTTTGAGCTTTATTGATTTGTAAATATAGGGGAATTAAGTTAGTTAGAGTTTGTTGTTGAATTGCCAAGTGACGAGTTTGCTTTTTGAATTTAATAACATAATGTAATGAAATCTCTTCTTTCTATACCAAAGAAAGAATATAACCTTACGAACACTGCTTTCTTAAATTTTCCCTCTAACCTTATGTGATCAATTAAGGAAAGTTCCAAAAAGAAAGAGTTGAAAAAAATAAAACCCAAAGAAATATTGATTGATTTTTGTAAATTAATGTTTTTATCAGTCAGTAATTTGCATCAGTGTTGACAATGTGTTGTGTTTGTTGGTAGTGTTTACATTGGGTAACCTATTATTATTGTGCAACAATGTTTGTGTTTAGTTTAAATTGGGTGGTCTATGAAAAAC
Organism: Camellia granthamiana; assembly: GCA_036172215.1. Classification (NCBI taxonomy): domain Eukaryota; kingdom Viridiplantae; phylum Streptophyta; class Magnoliopsida; order Ericales; family Theaceae; genus Camellia; species Camellia granthamiana. Next base: position 117,341,438 of record CM069903.1, read on the forward strand.
CTTTTATTATTGTGACAATGCATGTGTGTAGCTGGTTTTTCATGCTCCTCAGAGGGGTTTAGTCTCCTTAGATGCGTTCCTTACAGTTCAGACTCCCGTGGTTCTGAATTTGGTTCCACAATTGCAATGTGAAACAGAAAAATAAATGAGAGTCCAAATCCGACAAATCTTAGAAAATCCATCAATCATCAGAGATGCCAAAAATGGACTGCATTGCCAGATTTCAGAGTCGCCACCTAAATATTTTTGAAAAATTTAAGAAACCCATGACTCGTTCCAAAGGCCACTTATCTGTCATAACCAAAGTGTCTCAGTTTGAGAACTTAGGTATGAGAGGGAAATGTCATGAATTAAGCACCTCACTCACCCAATCAAGATCGGACTCTCCTAAATCATGATGTGAATTTTATGGACATTAGTTGCTCATATTCTGATTATTAATATACTAGCTTTACTATGTGAAGCAAACAAGTATAAACCACATCACTTACTTTGGAATGCTTTGATTTCATGCTTTCTTGAAAATTGTTTTCGAATATGTGCAATTTAAAAGAAAAGCGAGCTGATATGTACAATAATCAAAGTCATTCCAATCTATGGAAAATTGCCTCCATCCACAACCATTCATAGAGATATTTCAAGTAAGCGAGTAGCCTCATGGTAGTATTCTCGGCATGGTAACACAAACACACATAATATGCTAAAGCGAAAATGTTCACCTATTACTCAAACGAGGCAAACCAATGAAAAGAAGATAGAAAAAAAAATGCATGCTCCTAGTAAATGCACATGACTAATGCAACACATACAAAATGTAACTACTTGATTCTGGTATGAACATGTCATATGAAACCACTCAAAGCATGCGCTAAACTCACTTATCAAGTAGGAAGTAATAACGACATCAAGTATGATGAAACGAACCTTAATCCATGCAAAAATGGATAAAAAGCATGGGAATGATATGAAACGAAAATATGACGTTTTGTATAACCATGGTAAGTATATAAACAAAATGGAGAAAGAAATGGAAGTTGGAAGGCATACATCAAGTGTTACAAATTTTCCTTCTTACAAGAGGGTCTGAATGTCCTAATTAATTAATTATTACAAACACCAATGAATTCACTAATCAACTAATTATTACAAATAAATCGAAATGAATTGAATGAGAGGTGAGGAATTGCATGCGCACAAGCAAGAACATCCTCCGAAAACTTCTCTGCTTGCTGCCAGAAACTGCCCTGTTCACAGTCAGAAAACAATTACGTGTTGGACCTCAAGATGTGCTCTGTTTTGCTAAAAAAACACCACTGTCGTACAAACAAGGTGGTTGGCTGACTCGATTACATGGTGAGCCGTACAAAACAATGGCCGGCTAGCCACTGTTGCTGGGGAAAAACTTGTTGCAACAGAACTGGAACAGAGCAAAACAGAGGGTTTCCAAAGGATGTTCGGCCTTCTTGCTCCCTCCTGACATGAAGATATTCAAGGAGAGAATAGGTTTGCTTCAAAAATCATCAAACATCCTAAGGGTATTTAGATGATGATTCATGACGCAACGAGAGAAAATATTCAATGGATACAAAACTAAAGCTAATTAAGAAGAAGTATTTAAATAGATGGCTGAAACTTACTATATCTTATGGAAAATAAGAGTAAGTGGGTACTTAAATTTGGAGAGAATAGGTTTAGAGAAAGCCATTTTTTAAAGAGATGCTTATTAACAAGAGATTACATCATTGAGGTAAGCAATTAGAGACACTCCTTCCTACTCATGGAATAAGGATTGAAATCCATTTCCATGCTTCAAAAGGAACTACAAGAGAGTCCCTAATACTTCCAATGAAAGAGTTCTCATATGGTTTCCAAGCAAAATCAAAACGAGACTACGTAAATAAATGAAAGCTACAAAGAGTTGTTGTATGCTCATCTTCCTACTCATGGAATATGGATGAGACATCCTTTTCCATGCTTCAAAAAGGAAACTAGAAGAGAGCTTACAACAACTTTGAAGAAGAAAGAGAGAATCAAGAATCAAACTATCTATTTAAAGCTTTAAACACATATACACAGTCCTTATTCGTACAAAATTATCTAAAACTGTGCTAAATTTGAATAAAAAGACACAAAAGCATGATGACCACCAATACAACATCACCAATGGATAAGCCTATGAAAGGGTAGCTAACCCTTCCACCTTCAACAAGATTTAAATCACATTTTAAAGCCTAAAAAAACTCTGAAAATTAGTATTTAAAACAGAGGATGAAGAACAAGAGAGTAAAAAAATAGGTAATGAAAAGAGTTCAAAGATCAACCTATAGAAAAGAGGAAGAGCTTCTTGATTCACAAACTTCAAGCCAAACACTCTCAAGTATCTTAAATCAGTTTCAAAACTTCAACCAAAAGCTTCAAATTCAAGCTTCAATGGTGTATCTATAGTGTATCTATTTTGAATATCAAGAGAGGGAAAGCTTTGAAAGAACTCTTAAGCTTGTAAAACAATTCTCTAACCCTCAATTCTGAAGGGAGATGGCCTATTTTATAGATTTTTAACTGCCTTCCAATGGAAGCCAAATCCTGTGGATGGAAGCAGTTTTTGTTGCAAAAAGATCTGCTACGCTGAACATGGCCGGCCGGCCAAGAGGATGTACGGTCGGTCCAAATAATGTGGCATGTTGGCCATCTTTTGGTCTTGCTACTCTTTGAGTGGTCAGGCCAGAAAAAAAAAAAGAAAAAAAAAGGGTTTTGGTCCAAATAAGGTGCAAGGTTTGCATTTGAAGCTCAAAACCAAATTCTTTTGCTGAAGATTTGAAAGATTTCACAGCATAACATTTCATCATCAAGTGTTTGGAATGAAGCGCCCAAATCTTAAGGGCGGTCAAAATGGGGTGTCTACAGTTGCCCCTTTTTGACAGAGCTTAGATAGTCATGAAATGATGTGAGTGATTGTTAAAGCCCGAGGATGACCGATTTGACAAGGCCATAAGACTTAGGCAGACAAACAAAATGCAGATGTAGTTAGTTGAACCCGAGGATTGCCTATGTTTCCCTTTGCGAGGAATCAAACCAGCGTAGTTCAGGGGCAAGATGCAAATAACACACTACAATGCAACAATTGAAACCACAAACGAGCATACCGCTCAAAAATCATGAAGATAATGGGGGCAAGCCCAAACTACGCATCACGTAGAAAGGGTGAAAGATGCAAGCCAAACTACGCCTCACATAGAAAGGGTGAAAAGGTACAAGCCAAACTATGCCTCGCGTAGAAAGGGTGAACATACTTCAACCACCTTGGAATTGTGAGAGAAGGAAGAACAAATTCCAAACATGTTGAAATCATGTAAGGAAGAACACACTCTAACCATACTGGAATCATGAGAAGAGAAAGAACAAATTCCAAACACTTTGAAATCGCATGAGGAAGAATACACTCTAATCACGCTAAAATTGTGAGAAGATAACACACACTCTAACCACGCTGAAATCATGAGAATAGAAAGAGTCTCTAACCACGCTAGAATTGTGAGAGGAAGAAAAGCACTTTAACCACACTGAAATCGTGAAAAGAGAAAGGCAAACATCTTAACCACGCTTTGGGATATGTCATCACGTATCCTGAGATTAAAAACCCTGTCGAGGTCGCGTCTCACGCGTCCTGAGAAAACCTGATCAGGGTTGTGTTCCTGCACACCCTGAGATAAAAAAAACCAGCTCAGGAATACGTGTCACACGTCTTGAGAAAACCACTTAGGGTCGTGTTCCTATATACCTTGAGATAAAAATTGCTCGGGAATACATCTCACACGTACTAAGAAAAGCACTCAGGGTCGTGTTCCTGTACGCCCTGAGATAAAAATCACTCAGGAACGCGTCTCACACGTCCTAAGAAAACCGCTCAGGGTCGTGTTCTTGCAAGCCCTGAGATAAAATTTTCTCGGGAACGCATCTCACACGTCTTGAGAAAACTGCTCAGGTTCGTGTTCCTACATGCCTTGAGATAAAAAAATGCTCAAGAACTCATCTCACACGTCCTGAGAAAACCACTCGAGAACATGCTCCTACATGTTCTGAGAAAAGCGCCGAGGGATAATGATCCTAAACACATTTTAGCATAAAAAGGAAAGATGATACAAGATAATGTATGACGCAAATGGATGCATTGGGTGTGATAGACGATGTGGCATGTTTGACAAGTGAGGTAGTGGATGATGTTTAGAAAATGCAATAAACAAACACAACGGCACTTTAGAAAGCACCTCATGGAGCGAGTGGCGATGAACCGCTCTACTCCAACAGGGATCTCTCTTTTATGTTTTCAAACTTCTACTTTCAACTTATAGTTCAAAGGTCCTCAAATGTTTGACAAGGTATAAAATCTACATACGGAAGCCACGGACATGGCCTTTCTCCCTGGTCATGCTTGCAACTTTTCCTATTCTCCAACGGGGTGACAGACTAGGTTGATTCAATATCCAGAATTAAGGCACATACATGCGACCTCAACCCATGGGGTTGGCATATAGATTTTAAGCTGAAGATAGACCCCTGGGTATTCAAACTAGACTTTAGTCTTAGAAATTTTGAACCTTTGTGTTCTAGGCATTGCCATTCAAACTCTAGTTTCCACCGTCTTAGTTGGTCTCCTAGGAACTCATTGCAAACACAGCCAAGATGCCTCTGGTGGGGAAATGGTGTTCAGGGAGACCGCTTTTGATCGTCACTCTGACTTAAAGTAGGCTTGAGCTTGAGATCAAAGTACAATCTTATTTCGGAGAAATGGCGAGACCGGCAAACCTGCGTCCGGAATGCGATCCTGAAATTTTTGGAAGTTGAAACAAACTCAGATACTCCACTTTTCCCTTTTTGCTTTTGCTCTGTAGTCCGGAACCTATGTAGCTTCAAATAGGTCCTTGTTTTGTTGCTATCTCTTTTGATTGGGGTTGGACCCTGCAGTTTATAAAAGAAAGAATTTTGTTTTACACATCATGTTGGGAATGGCATGGCACTTTGAGGACAAAAGCAGTTTATTTTTGAAATTGAGACTGAGAATGAGTTATTAACCGGATATTGGGCGTACAACTGACAAAAGTATAAAAAACAACTCAACAAAGGAAAAACAAAGTAAAAATAACAAACACAACACTTACATGTTTTCCACCGGCGAGAGACCTCTTAGTTCATAAGGAGCCCACTGCTTCTCCAGGTATTGTTTCCCATCCTTTCTTATTTATGATTTTCACATCACTTTGGCACTCAATCTCTATTTTCTCCACAAGCCCTTTCCTTACTTTTTCTCTCAATGCACGTCTCTCTATTCTTTAATCTCTTATATATATATATATATATATATTTTATCCCTTCCCAAGTGTGGTTGATGGATAAGCTGAAAGTTACGAACCCTTGCCCCAGTACTCAGCTAGATCCTACTTATTTCGCTCACAATTAGTGAGCTTTCCCACAGAGGGGTTGTGGTGCTACTAGAAGTACAGCAGATCCAGAACTGACATCTCTTGGCGATGCCCTTGGCTTAACTTGACCAAGATGCGTTACAGCATGTCCCATCAGCCAGGTATACAATTGATTAGTCTCACACACTGCGTTTTCTACTTCCCATTTTGGTTCAAACACTAGTTTGGGTGTCATCAGACCAATCCAAATGAGGGGGTCGAATATCCAACTCCATTTCTAGTTCGTGCTTCACACTTGGCCCAATACCTCACTACTTGGAGGATAAGAGAGCTTTTGGCCCCTGCTGCCAGCTTCAGTTGTGCCCTTTATGGCAAGTGTGTTGACAATGAGGAAAAGATAGAAAACCTGACTCGACTGTGCCCCTAGTTCATCACTTTGACTATATATTTTTTTTGTTTTTGGATTTCTGCTAAAACAATTTTGACCAATATGACAGTTTAGATTAACACACTTATTCTACTCTCTATTTTGAAATCATATAAGTCAAGCTGTGAGCACTGAAATTTTTTCCTTTTTGAAGTCCAAGAAATGGCCCGATTTTGGAAAAATGGAATAATTTTTTAGAAAATTAGTCAACTTCACTAAAAATCCTCAAAAATGTTTTTGCAAATGGCCACAACCCAACCAACATAGAATTAACTCTTGAGATGCATAACCTTAAATCTGAACTTGATTTGTCTTGTGGCTGAATCTTTTAACAGAATAGGACAATTGAATTTGAATGAAGATGAGCCAATTGGATATGGATAGGATAGTCGAGTTGAATAAGGATAAGCCAATCAACATGGTTGAGACAAGCACGCTGAAAATGGTTGGGGCCGAACTTCAGGATAAAGTTGCCTATGTATCCCAAAGTTGGAATCTGGCCTTACGTAGTTCCTGATTAAGGTGTACTTAGGTATTAACTCTCTTCTTTTACACTCTAACTTTTGTCAAAGCCGCACTTCTGGGTTTTTGACCTTGTGAGCTCTATTTTTTCTTTTCTCTATTCACTTTTCTTTTTTATACATTCATTTTTTTTTTTTTTTTTTGCTCTAACTTTTACCTAGGTCGCCCTTCCGAGTTCTCGGCCCAGCTAGCCTCTCAAGGATAGAAAATTTTAACTTGTCCATATGGATTGGTTGTGAGATCTCTAAGCCATATAAATCCATGAGAATGACTGATGTTCCTGACCAAATAGTCTTTGATGATATAAGGGCCCATCCAATTGGGTCTGAATTTTCCCCTGGTGTCATGGATAGGAACTCGATTGTCATTCAACAATAAATTTTCTTCTCTCAAATTCTGGGATTTAGCTTTCTTGCCAGTCTTCAATGGCTTGAGAAATGACCCATGTTTTAATCTTTGATCATTTCTGACATTTTTTGCCCCTAGTTCAAGGGCTACGCCTAATCTAGCTATGCAAGCTTCCTTCGATCACATCCGACCCTATTGCCCCTAGTTCAAGAACTGCATCCAATCTGGCCATGGAAGCCTCATATTTCAATTGATCATTGATCATTCTAAATCAAGGTTTGAAAGCTAAGGGGTTGAGTCTCAAGGTCAAGAGTGATCCTTCGTTGTACAATCTTAAGACCAATTCCAGGGATGTCTTTGTAAGACCACGCAAAAACATTTTTGAAATCTTTTAATAAAACAACTAGTTGCTCGTTGCTCTTCTAAAAGCAATGTAGAACCAATCTAGACTAAGCCAAGATCCTTCTTCGTACCCACATTAACATACATGATCTCATTCATTAAGGGCTTAGCACACCTCTCTTCCTCTCAGTCGATCAAATTTTACAAATCCCGAGGAATTCCTTCCTCTTTGTTTTCACCACAGTTGTGGAAATAGTTTTGAAAAACTTTCGTCAATGTAATGATTTAAAGGCATAGAGAAATAGGTGAAAGTTACTGTAGTTTCATTTGGAATTTCTAGCTCAATGATGGAAACAGGTTCAAAAGAAAGAGTGAAAAGACAAACACAAGCAAGACAATGATGTCCGAGTTAACACCCTCGAAATCACCAAACTTTGACCTAACAAGACTAACTCAAAAAGGCTGTCATCACAGAACTAGTCACATTATCCCGCAAGTTCATTGACCTAGCGCCGATAGACTTTGTAAGGCCTAGTGGCGTGATGACCTTATTGTCAATCAGGTCTTGAATTTCATGGCCAATTCAAAAACATGAGTCAGTGTCATAGCGTGGTTGTTGATAGAAGGCGCAATACTTGGCAGCATCATGCCTGGCTAGAAGGCGATCAGGGAGAGACCGAGGGTTAAGGGGTTTGGGATGGCCTTGTCCTATGAGGATTTGGAGAGCTTTGGACAAGGTCATGTAAAGGGGATTGAAGCTGCAGCTACCAGTCTTGGAAGTATTGACAGAGGAGTCGGCAGGTGATGACTAGATTTGTAGATCTCTTACAGGTGCAAAATTAGAGCTGAAAGGGGTGTTTCTGGTACGACATCCCTTTTCATGGCTTACCCTTTTTTCAAAATGCCCCCAACCTAAGCAACAAAAGTGTTATCCACAGTCTCTGCAACAACTACAAGCACTTGCTACTTGTTCAACCCTTTGATCTTCAAAGCCTCAATAGCCCACCGAAAATGTGCATAGGGATCAATACTTGCCCCGACCTTGTTCTTGCCACTTGCTTCAGCGTTGCCAAGGAATTGGGTGGTTATATCGGAATAAGGCCCATTTGTTGTTTACATGTCATCGCCCAGACTTGAGATAGCTTCGGGTTAGCCCTTTCCAATTACAGCTCTCCCCAAGATTGGGGACATTTTTAATATGAAATTTCTGGCATGTGATGTGGTCAATGATGGAGCCAAGATCCCAAAGGCTAAATCTACCACAGTTCTTTGAAGATCTTCAATCATGCTCAACAACTCAGAAGTAATAGGTTTGGCCATTGGTGTCCACGGTGTATTTGAACTGACTTGGTCTTGATGACTTGGCGGGGCCAGGCTAGGTTCTTTAGAGTGGGTTGGATTGGGATTGGGCTATTGTGGAGATTAATTTTTGGGGTTTGAGATGATTGGGGTTCAAGTGCATCCATCATACACATGTTCATACTTTTTGGAATGAACACCTCGGGCTTGGGTAAATGGGCTGGGGTGATATATATGTTGGGGTTGTAGATGGATGGTAGTGCATAGATTAGGTTGAGGTGTGGAGGTAATGGGCTAGTGGTAGCATGAGGTCTTTTTGGTGGAGCTATGATATCTTCGTCAATAAGATCCTGAAACTTATGACGAAGGCAGATGCAATGGTTTGTATCATGACCATGTTGTTGATGATAAGCACATTATTTAGTTGGGTCATGTCTTGGTGGAAGAGGACTTGGGAGGGGTCGGGGTTTTAGGAGCTCTAGGTGCCCTTTTTCTAGCAAAATTTTCAAGGCTTGAGAGAGATCCATGTAAAGAGGATGGAAATTTCGATCTTGGGGCCGAGTTGAAATGGTTGGTTTTAAGCTATTATTAGCAAAAGGGTTTTTGATGGGACTAGTGGTAGTGTTTACTTCTGAGCATTTCGCAGCTGTGCTACCACTAGTCGTAGCATTGGAACTGCAAACAACATTCTTCCTCATAGGCGCGTTATCTTCCATAATAATCTCTTGTCTGACAGCATCCTTGATTTGAACCCCAATTTCATGGAGGTCCTTAAAGTTGAAAAGTGGAAGGACTATCATTTTCTATAATAGCCTTTCATGCAAATTTCTAACAATTGTATGGACTTGCCCTTTCTCTAGAGGCATGTTTTCCATCATAGCCGCATTTGCCCTCTATCTATTAACAAACTTTGAAAAAACCTCCTTTGGTTCCGGATGCATTGCCTCAAGATCATGAGTTGTGACCTCGATTTACATGTTATAGGAGTATTGGGAGACAAAGGATTCGGCCAACTCTTTTCAACTTTGTTTCACGGAGTCCTCTAGTTTAGCATACCAGATGGCAGCTATACTGAACATAGTCCTTCCAAATAGCGACAACTTTTGGATTCTGGTCAAACCCATTGGTTTCAGAATATCATAAAAGAGACGCAAATCTACCATCGGATCCCTAGAACCATTAAAACGATCAATATGAGGCATCTTGAACCGCTCTGGTAGAGTAACAGCGAACTCAATGTACCAGTCTTTGATATCTGGAATAGAACTAACTCCCTGTGCCTTCTTGAACAACTTTTCAAGTTTATTGACTTTGAGCAGGGTAAGGTCAAACTCGAACTCGAAAGGTGCCTCAGTCTGATGAACTGGAGCTTTAAAACTCTGGACCGAGATTGGATCTACCTAGACTGGAAGAGTAGGAACACCTTTGGCTGAGAGATCTTGGGCCGTAGGATTGGCAATAGTACCCATCATAGGAGTAGCAGTGTCAGGTATACGAGAAACAGAAGCTGCAGCTGGCTACTGTTATTGTTGCAACCTATTGGTGATCTTGATTTGTCGGGCCATATCATGCTGGAGTGAATCTACTGATTGCTGAAGACAGATCAGTAAATCCTCCAAATTTGATGGGTACTGAGCCATTATAAGAGTAGATGATTGTGCCCGGGATGAGCTGAACAAAGGTGATCTAATTGGTGAATGTCGGAACAGTGGAATCGGTGAACCTTGTCTGGCCCTTCTTCGTCTTGCCACCAGCGAAAGTGAAGCAAACACTGGTTGTCCCTGAACTAAATCTCCAACCTTACAAAGTCTACCAACACGACTCCAGACTACCTGGGAGATATCAGAACCTTCTGAAGCTATGGTTTCCAAACTACCTAGCAAAAGAAATAAAAGAAAAAAAAATCAAAAATTAGACAGCACCTCAGCCAAATTTCACCAGAACAAATATGATCATAGCTGAATGACTATACTCCCCATTGAATTCTGCCCCACAAACTAATATAACTGAAGCACTGATATGATGAACCCCTGTATAGATCCATAGCATAGCACATAGTAGGTAAAGAGAGAAAAAACACCCCTATGAGGGGGTAGGGTCACCCTGTCCTAGCTTTGGAATGATCTAGAGTTTCACTAGTTCAAACAAGCGATATCACAATATCCTGAGTATGGGAAAGCCTCATGTCTTATTTGGAACAATCACTAGAGCTTACTACATGCACTAGGTCAATTGGTCAAAATGATACCTCAGCAAGATTACCTAATATACCTTTCACACTTAACACCAGAAAGTGAAAGGAGGATCAAACAGTACGACGGTAACCTAGATCCAAGGATTGTGTTCCCAATGTGATATTGCCTGCATCCAACCAACCTTTTGGCAAGCCTCCCGCAAGTCGTCTAGGATATCAGATGGTAAACATAGTGACTTATAAGTAACATGTATATGAAATGCAATGAACATATATATGTAAATAAAATTTCACATCATGAAGTCCAAGTCAGGTTCTCTAATCTCCCCAGCAGAGTTGCCAGAAACTGTAGCTGGTTTTTCACGCTCCTCGAAGGGGTTTAGTCTTCTAAGATGCGTTTTCCACAGTTCAGACTCTCATGGTTCTGAATTTGGTTCCACAAGTGCAATGTGAAACAAAAAAATGAATGAGAGTCCAAATCTGACAAATCTTAGAAAATCCATTAATTATCAGAGATGCCAAAAATGGACTACATCGCCAGATTTCAAAGTCACTACCTAAATATTTTTGGAAAATTTAAGAAACTCGTTACTCGTGCCAAAGACCACTTGTCCATCATAACCAAAGTATCTCGGCATGGGAACTTGGGTATGAGAGGGGAAGGTCATGAATTGAGCACCCCACTCACCCAATAAAAGATCGACCTCTACTAAATCATGATGTGAATTTTATGGACATTATGTGCTCATATTCTGATTATTAATATACTTCATTACTATGTGAAGCAAACAAGTATAGACCAGGTCACTTACTTTGGAATGCTTTGATATCATGCTTTCTTGAAAAGAGTTTTTGAATATGTGCAACTCAAAGGAAAAACGAGCTCATATGTACAAAAATCAAAGTGATTACAATCTAAGAAAATAAGCATTCATAGAGATATTTCAAGTAAATGAGTAGCCTGATGGAAGTATGCTCGACATGGTAACACAAACACAACTATGAAATGCTAATGCGAAAATGCTCACCTAGTACTCAAATGAGGCAAGCCAAAGAAAAGAAGATAGCTAGAAAAAAAAATGCATGATCCTAGTAAATGCATGTCACGACCAAAACCTGCCCCTAAAAGTTTGGTCCATGATTGGCCTGCATATAGGCCTCAAAACAAAATTTTACGAATACTTATTCACATACGGGGCCTTAAGCGAAAGCAAATATCAATATAAAGATAACGTCCATTGAGCTTGTGCATACATGACGAAATGAATAAATTTAAGCATTAAATACACTTCTATATTTACATATACAATCACAAAACTTATATAGATCTCACACACACACTTATAGAAGACTCCATAAATTACACAACTCCCAGTAATCAAAATTAAGGCCTCAACACGGAGGCGTACCCCAGGCGACTTGACAAAGAGACGGACCTCAATACAATTGTAGTGTTGGTCCCCCATGGCTCACCTACATAAATATACATAAAAACGGAGTGAGCAAGGCTCAGTGAATAATAGTAGGTAAGGGATTTAAATGAATAAACATGATTTACAATGCATATAGGCACATAAGTCACATGTTTGATCTTGTTCTGTAAACACTTCCTTAACGGCCTTGGGCCCAATATATGCACAAAACGGCCTCAGGCCCAACATATTATACAGAACGGCCTCAGACCCACATATTATACAGAACGGCCTCAGGCCTACATCTCAACAGCTATCCACACATTGGAGGGTAAGTAGAACATCCCTCCCTTGGCCTCTGGCCATGAATCATAATCGATTCGAATCATATTAGGGTCGGTGAGACATCGGCATGTCATCACCTCCTTCAGTCTTAGAGATGCCCACACTCCATGGCTTATAACTGAACGGCCTCGGGCCCATCACTAGTATAGCAGAACAACCTCCGGTCTTTAAGGATATCATTGCTCAATAACACACATAAGTTTTCCAGTTATTCACCATAAGGAGACATAGCTTACTTATGCATAACAAAACGCCATCGATAACTATTAGTAGTAAATGAAACAGAACATTACACTACTATTACTCACAGTGATAGGCTTCCGGTAGCAATGGAACGATGTCCTTGTCTCAACCTACAACACAATGCACATAGCATAATATGAGAATAAAACCAATCTCTTTCTTATTCTTTAATCAATTAGCCATGGTGGTTCTAAACTCATTAGTCTTCAATAGGTCATAATCCGTGTCTCAGAAAATAGGAAGAATCGAAAGGAACATGGTTTAGAAGAAGAAATGGTATTAAACCGGTAGACAAAAAGTGAACAATCCTCACTAATTTGGACATATCTATTTGTGTACTTAGAATTTGAGAGTGAGGCCACCACCATTGGAAAATCAACTTCCGGGGCTTGAATTTAGGCTCAAGAATCACCTAAAACGGAGCCCGGATGCAAAAGATATGCTTATTTGAAGTTGGCTGAACAGGGCTGTCCCGCACGTGCGGGAAACTTGGCTGCACGTGCGGGACCATGTGCTTTTTTAGTAGAATTTGGAAATGGATTGCTGCACGTGTGGGAAGACCTGCTGCACATGCGGTTCTGGGTCATTTTTGCTATCCGAAAATGTTGTTTGCTCTAACACTTGTTCTTTCCATTTCTAAGCTTGGTTTCCAACTCTAATCACTCAAAAACATATAGAATTCCTTCCAAAACATAACAAACTAACATCATTCAAATTGAATTTCATCTCAATTACATCAATCTTGCTCAAAGTTAAAACTTCAAGTCTCATTCTTTCTATCTATTCAAACTTCCCTTACATATACCCAAATCATGTAAATTTGTCTTACACATAGGTGATTCTCACACCAAACCTTGTTATTTCATGAATCATCCTTAAGATTGGGCTCAACTCAAGCAAATTTAAGGAAATCAACCCAACCCATTCATAACCCAACACACTTGTTCATTTACATATTAAACTTCCAAGTTAATCCTTGATTTCATGTAGTAGATGAATTATCTACAAAGACCATAGTTAAAGCCACATACCTTAACTCAATTCCTTGCTTTTCCCCTTAATCTCTTCAATTTTTCCTCTCTCTTCAATTCTCTTCAATCATCTTCAAAGCCACCATGAATGTTGAGCTTCTCTTAGAGAATTGTCTCTTCTTCTCTCTCTCTCTCTCTCTCTCTCTCTCTCTCTCTCTCTCTCTCCCTTAGATATTTTTGGCTCAAATATCTTGAGTTCCCCAACTCATATGGCATATCTTTATATATATATATCACATACATAAGCTTATCACAATTACTGATAGCCAAACGCGCCCTTACGAATCACATAAAATCAAATTTCAATTAAACTTCCTAGATGACTCTAAAAATTATGCTAATCATAAATATGTCCTCTCTTCTAGTTTCTGAAGCCTCTAAGGCCTTCAATTTGCAGTGTAAAGTTAACCACCCAAACACACCTTAACGAATCAGACAAAATAAATTTCCAATTAACTTTCCCAAGTAACTCTAAAAATTTCCATTAACATATCCAAGTACTAAATTTTGATTTCTGAACCCATGGAGATCGGTAATTTCAATTTTAAAGTTGTAACTCAACAGATAATGCTTCAGGTCAAAAGATATAATCACACTAAAGCACATTAACCTGTAGACGTCCTCGAACGTCCCGAGAAAATCCCGTTTTGTTCATTGGGCTTACTATAGTTCAGACTCGATGTCACAGTTCTGAATTCTAATCTCGCAAAGTGCAATGCAAGATCGATAAATCACCAAAGAGTCCAAATACGGTAAATCGTTTTGAAAAACTGATTTTAGAAAGAAGTGCCAAACATGGACTGCTTTGCCAGATACAGAGTCGCCACCTAAATATTTTATTTTTGGGGGAATTTAGGAAACCCTGACTCATGCTTAAGGCCACGTGTCCATTATCACCAAAGTTGCCTCGGCTCAGGAACTTGGATACGATTGGGGAAGGTCATTTCATGAGCACCCCCGCTCGCCCGATCAAAGATCGGACACTACTAAGCATGATATCTTGTTTTTGAAAACATATATGCTCTTATTCCGGTTATTAACCTAGAATTACTATGTGATGCGCACAGCATACAAGTATAGACTAGATTACCTAAGTTGGAACAAAGCATCGCATATCCGTTTGTTTTGAAAATGGATTGAAGTTTGCTACTCGCATGTAATAACCCGACCCTCGTATGTGAATCTGCTATATTTTAGTCTTTATTCGGTGCTTTCAAATATTTAATGTGAAACTGCGTGAGAATTTAAGTTAAGTATATATGTCCTATGAGTTGATACTTTATGAATTGAACATTATCTGTTAGGCAAGAAAAGTATCTGTTACTATTAGAACGTTAAAACAGAAATTGGAAGCCTTAACGGCTTAATTAGTAGAAATTGATTATATATTTGTGATCAGCATAATTTTTAAGTAATATTAAGCATGTTTACGAAATTTCAATTTCGGAATGATTAAACGATTCAACTTTGTCTTATTCTCTTATAAGGTTATATCTATATATATATACACCTAAGCTCTTGTTGATTTAGAAGCAACAAAAAAAAATATCTCCTTAGAAGAGGGGAAAAACGTGAGAGTTGGGGAGAAGCTCTCCAAGTGAAGGATTTGGGGAATTTGGTGAAGATTGTCTAGATTAAACTCAAGGTATGGAAATTTCTTGATCTAATCTCTCTCTTGATCTTGGTTGGGAGTTTTCCTTCTGTTTTTGGAAAGTTATGGTGGATTTGAGGGTTTTATGAGATGATTTATGTTGATCATCAACAAAATTGAGTTATGGAAGGACATCTATACCTTATTACCTTAGTATGTCATGAGAATATTCAATTGAGTTTGGAAAGGTTATGGTTGTTTTGAGTTTGGATTTAAGGAGTAAAATGGAAAATCAAACTTTCAGAATTCGCCTGGTCCGCTCGAGCGAAGTATAGCCCGCTCGAGCGGGAAAATCAATCTCTCAGCAGTTTTTCCAAA
Source organism: Camellia granthamiana (assembly GCA_036172215.1). Taxonomy (NCBI): domain Eukaryota; kingdom Viridiplantae; phylum Streptophyta; class Magnoliopsida; order Ericales; family Theaceae; genus Camellia; species Camellia granthamiana. The sequence continues at coordinate 117,356,987 of CM069903.1, forward strand.
ATTACCTTGTCCGCTCGAGCGGAGGGAGTTTCGCTCGAGCGCAAAAATCGACCCCTCAGCACTTTGTTAAAAGTATACAGTCCGCTCGAGCGGCCAAAGTGGCGCTCGAGCGGGGGATTTTTTGTTAGGAAAAAATTGTGTTGGTTCAGCTTTGTGTGCTTAGCTCTCTGGTATTTTTAGAATATCTTTTTCTGATGATTTTAAGATAGTTATAAATTTATAAGAAGTATGATAACACAATGATTGAAGAGGAAAGAGAACTAATTTACAAGTTATGATTGTGTGCAGGGCACACTCCAGAAAGCACTAGCACGCCGACACAACGCTGTGAGTAATAGCACCTCAATGTACCTTTACTCAATTTATTATTATTGACATTGTGATTATGTATTGACGTTATATCTTGACGTTACGAACTTCGTTGTCAAACTTGTGATGGTACGAAATATATATACGCTATAAATGAATCATTATGAAATTGTGGACGTAAGTGAACCATCATGAAATTATGGATAAGTGAACCATTATGAAATTGTGGAAACATCAAAAAGGTTGTGAAGTTATGCACGTCATAGGTGAAATCTTGTAACTTTTGGACTATATCAAGGAAATTGTGAACTTGTGAACCAATGTGGCCTAAAGCCATTTGTGAACCAATGTGGCCTAGAGCCGTTTGTGAATCAATGTGGCCACGAGCCTCTTTGTGAAACTATGTGACCAAGGGTCATTTGTGAACTATGGAACGATGTGGCCAAGGGCCATTTGTGAATGACGATATTATGAGGCCAAGGGTCGATGTGTGATATATGAATTTATGAATTGTGAACTTGTGAAACAAGAAGGGCCAAAGCCAATGTGATAACTTGTTAGTTTATGAAACCGATGATTCTTTGTGAAAATGTGAACTCTTTAGGCCAAGGGCCAAATTATGAAATTGTGAATCGACTAAGTTGTCCAACAAATCTATACAGAAATGGACTGATTACATGATTACGGCATTAATTATGTTCTACATGCATGCGAGTACTATTATTCACTGAGCTTGACTCACTCCATATTATGTCTGTTTCTGTAGGTAACCAACCAGGAGGTCGATCTTAACTCGGCATCGTCATACTTTTGTCAGCCTAGGCACAGCCAAGCTTGGGGTCGGAACCCTACTTTTGTGGAGTCTGTTAGATGATGGCGTACACTTTTATTATTGGCTTAAGTTATTATGTACTTAATATTTTTGTTATGTACCCCACCTCGGGGTTGGATTTGTACATGCATGTAAATAACTAACTCTCAAATGTATTTTGGTTTTTGATTTACTTGTTCTATGGGATGTTATGATCCTGGCATAATTTAGTAGCTCAATGGATGACATAGTTTCTAGTTTATATCACTTATTAGTGCAGTTTCCGGTCAGGCCCCTATATGAAATCAGGTTAAGTGTCCTTTTCTGCTTAGGTCATGCCCAAACTTTTAGGGGCAAGTTTGGGGCGTGACAAGTGGTATCAGAGCACAAGTTGCTATCTCACACATGGATCCATTGAGCTTTAGGGTGTCTAGAGCTTTAGGCATTTTGCATGACTAAGAGCGATGGCAATGTTAAGTATCCTCTGATAACGCTAACAATTTTGAATTATGCCTTTTGCCTATAATTGATTGTTATGCAGAAATGGTGAGAACAAGGACAGATGAGCCGGAAGACGCTACATCTGCGCGGTTGGATAGGATGGAGAGAATGATTATGGAGATGGCCGAGACCCTACGGCAACAACAACAACAACCGCAAGAACAACCGCCACCACCACCAATACCTCCACCGGTAGTACCAGATTACCATACTGAGGACCGGACCATTACCCTTACTAAAGAGTTTAAAAAGATGAAACCGCCAGTCTTCAAGGGAGGAATAGAACCGATGAAAGCGGAGGCATGGGTATTGGGAATTGAAAAACTATTTGAGGTCTTTCCTTGTACTGAAGCTCAGAAGGTACAATTAGCTGCTTTTACTCTCGAGGATGAGGCGCGAAGATGGTGGATGCTTACACGGACTGTACATCCGGAATTAAACTGGGAAAGATTTCTAGAATTGTTTTATGACAAATATTTTCCCCAAAGCATGAGAGACAAGAAAGTGACAGAATTTGAAACCCTTAGACAAGGAAGTAAGTCCATTGCAGAATACGAAGCTCAATTTGCAGAACTGGCTCGGTTCGCGCCTCATATGGTAGATACAGACTATAAGAAGGCACGGAAATTTGAAGGGGGATTGCGGGGTGCTATTTTAGACCGGGTCAATATGCTAAAACTACGCACATATGTTGAGGTGTTAGAAAGGGCTGTTATCGCAGAAGGAAACCTTGCGGCCCAGAATCGGATTTCCGAGTGGAAAGGGAAGAGACAGAACAACCAATGGTCAAAGGGATCCGTTACTCCACCCGTGAAGAAGCACAATTCAAGGAACTCCAGCACCACCACTTCTACTCAAAATTTCACTCCGGTGTGTCTAGACTGTGGAAGGCAACATCGAGGGATTTGTCACTGGAAGACTGGAGCATGTTTTAAATGTGGAAAAACGGGGCATCTGGTAAGGGATTGCCCACAATGGGCTCAACAAAAGGGCAATAGATCTGCTACAAGTTCTGCGGGGTCTACACCAACCCCCAATGCGAAGGCGGTTGCCAAACCGAGTAATAACAAAGATACTGCAAGACAAGGTAGGGTGTTCGCTTTGGTTCCAGGTGATGTGCGAAACACAGCAACAGCGGTGTCAGGTACATTTACTGTTTATGGACAATCTGCGCATGTATTGTTTGATTCTGGCTCCACTCACTCTTTTGTGTCGAAACTCTTCGCTCCTAAGTTAGATAAAATTGAAGAAAACTTGTCTTACATGTTGTGTGTGTCCTCCCCCTTGGGAGAGTCTATGATTTGTGCTACTATATACCTAGCTTGTGAACTTCAACTTGGGGATATTCGGGTGTATGCTAATTTAGTGCCTCTCGACATGACCTATTTTGATGTTATTTTGGGGATGGATTGGCTAAGTGATTATGGTGCAACTATAAACTGTGTGACTAAGCAAATTAATTTCTATCCTCCGGGGCAATCGGAGTCTATGGTTCAAGGGCAGGAAGTGATTTCGCCACCTTATCTGATATCTGCCGTGAAGGCTTGTAACTTAATACGAAAAGGCTGTCAGGGGTATTTATGTAGTGTTTTGGAAGGGCAAGGGATGAATGAGGATATTGATGTGATCCCAGTGGTCCGTGAATTTCCGGATGTTTTTCCCGAAGAATTGTCGGGCCTGCTAATAGATCGAGAAATCAAGTTTATAATTGAAGTGGCGCCTGGAACCCAACCCATCTCTAAGACTCCATATAGGATGTCACCAGCCGAAATGAAAGAGTTAAAGATTCAATTACAAGAGCTGCTTGATAAGGGATTTATCCGCCCGAGTGTATCTCCTTGGGGTGCACCAGTGTTGTTTGTGAAAAAGAAGGACGGAACACTTCGGCTATGTATCGATTATAGGGAATTGAATAAGGTGACAATTAAAAATAAGTACCCCTTACCACGGATTGACGACCTATTTGACCAGTTACAAGGGGCACAAGTTTTCTCAAAAATTGATTTACGGTCTGGCTACCATCAATTGAAAGTTAAAGCCGATGATGTGGAGAAGACAGCCTTTCGAACCCGGTACGGCCATTATGAATTTTTGGTCATGCCTTTCGGAGTTACAAATGCACCAGCAGCATTTATGGATCTAATGAATCGTATCTTCAAGCCCTATTTGGACGAGTTTGTGGTGGTTTTTATCGATGACATTCTTATCTACTCAAAGAGTGCAGAAGCTCATGAGGATCATCTTCGCCTAATTCTTCAAACACTTCGGGAGAAGAAACTGTATGCAAAGCTAAAGAAATGTGAATTTTGGCTACAAGAAGTGGCATTTCTGGGGCACGTGGTGACAAAGGAAGGAGTCTCTGTTGATCCACACAAAGTTGAAGCAATTGTGAATTGGCCAACTCCTACTAATGTAACTGAGGTGCGAAGTTTCATGGGATTAGCTGGATATTACAGGAGGTTTGTTCAAAATTTCTCCAAAATCGCTGTGCCACTTACCCAACTGACACGAAAAGGAGTTGCATTTGAATGGTCAGAGGAGCGGGAAACAGCTTTCCAAGAACTGAAAACAAGATTGACGACAGCACCAGTTCTGGCTTTGCCATCTGGTACCGAAGGATTCATAATTTACAGTGATGCTTCGCACAAGGGGCTTGGTTGTGTGCTAATGCAGAACGGAAGGGTTATTGCCTATGCTTCTCGACAATTGAAATCCCACGAGAAGAATTATCCCACACACGATCTTGAATTAGCGGCAGTAGTTTTCGCTTTGAAGATATGGCGGCACTATCTTTACGGTACAACCTGCGAAGTTTACACTGATCATAAAAGTCTTAAGTACCTGTTTACCCAGAAAGAGTTGAATATGCGACAGCGGCGATGGCTTGAGTTGATTAAGGATTATGACCTGCAGATTCAATATCATCCTGGTAAAGCTAACACGGTGGCAGATGCACTTAGTCGGAAGAATATGGGGGACTTGGCAAATCTGTTAGTGGAAAGAAAGGAGTTGTGGACCGATTAACCAAGTCTGCTCACTTCTTGCCTGTAAAGACTCAATATAATGCGGATAAGCTGGCAGTACTGTATATGAATGAAATTGCAAGGCTTCATGGTGTTCCAGTCTCAATTGTGTCAGATAGGGATCCCAAATTTGTTTTAAGATTTTGGCAAAGTTTACAGGAGGCTATGGGTACCGAACTTAAGTTCATCACCGCTTTTCATCCTCAAACTGATGGTCAATCCGAGAGAACAATACAAACTTTAGAAGATATGCTCCGATTGTGTGTATTGGATTTTCAAGAAAGCTGGGAAACCCATCTACCGTTGATCGAGTTCGCCTACAATAATAGTTACCATTCGAGCATTGAGATGGCACCTTATGAAGCTCTATATGGAAGACCGTGTCGTTCCCCTGTATGTTGGGCTGAAGTTGGGGATAGGGCATTGTTGGGTCCTGAAATTGTGCAATTAACAACTGAAAAGGTTAAAATTATCCGGGAGAGGTTGAAAATGGCACAAAGCAGGCAGAAGAGCTATGCAGATAACAGACGAAGGGATTTGGAATTTGAAGTGGGTAGTTATGTGTTCGTGAAAGTCACCCCGTTAAAGGGACATCCGAGATTTGGGAAAAAGGGTAAATTAACACCCCGGTATGTTGGCCCTTTCCAAATTCTAGAAAGAGTGGGTCCGGTAGCTTACCAAGTGGATCTTCTGCCGAGTATGAGTCAAGTACATAATGTGTTCCATGTTTCCATGCTTCGCGGATACCTATCAGATCCATCTCATATCATAGACTATCATCAAATTGTGCTAGATGATAAATTAAGCTATGAAGAAAGACCACTTCGAATTTTGGAGCGACAAGTAAAGCAATTGCGCAATCGGGAAATTCCAATGGTAAAGGTAGAGTGGCAAGAACATTATGGCATTGAAGCTACTTGGGAAAAAGAAGAGGATATGCAACAACAGTATCCGTATCTGTTTTCGTTTTGAGGTAAAAGCAAGTTTGGGGGACCAAATTTTTTAAGGGGGGGAGAGTGTAATAACCCGACCCTCGTATGTGAATCTGTTATATTTTAGTCTTTATTCGGTGCTTTCAAATATTTAATGTGAAACTGCATGAGAATTTAAGTTAAGTATATATGTCCTATGAGTTGATACTTTATGAATTGAACAATATCTGTTAGGCAAGAAAAGTATATGTTACTATTAGAACGTTAAAACAGAAATTGGAAGCCTTAACGGCTTAATTAGTAGAAATTGATTATATATTTGTGATCAGCATAATTTTTAAGTAATATTAAGCATGTTTACGAAATTTCAATTTCGGAATGATTAAACGATTCAACTTTGTCTTATTCTCTTATAAGGTTATATCTATATATATATACACCTAAGCTCTTGTTGATTTAGAAGCAACAAAAAAAAATATCTCCTTAGAAGAGGGGAAAAACGTGAGAGTTGGTGAGAAGCTCTCCAAGTGAAGGATTTGGGGAATTTGGTGAAGATTGTCTAGATTAAACTCAAGGTATGGAAATTTCTTGATCTAATCTCTCTCTTGATCTTGGTTGGGAGTTTTCCTTCTGTTTTTGGAAAGTTATGGTGGATTTGAGGGTTTTATGAGATGATTTATGTTGATCATCAACAAAATTGAGTTATGGAAGGACATCTATACCTTATTACCTTAGTATGTCATGAGAATATTCAATTGAGTTTGGAAAGGTTATGGTTGTTTTGAGTTTAGATTTAAGGAGTAAAATGGAAAATCAAACTTTCAGAATTCGTCTGGTCCGCTCGAGCGAAGTATAGCCCGCTCGAGCGGGAAAATCAATCTCTCAGCAGTTTTTCCAAAATTACCTTGTCCGCTCGAGCGGAGGGAGTTCCGCTCGAGCGCAAAAATCGACCTCTCAGCACTTTGTTAAAAGTATACAGTCCGCTCGAGCGGCCAAAGTGGCGCTCGAGCGGGGGATTTTTTGTTAGGAAAAAATTGTGTTGGTTCAGCTTTGTGTGCTTAGCTCTCTAGTATTTTTAGAATATCTTTTTCTGATGATTTTAAGATAGTTATAAATTTATAAGAAGTATGATAACACAATGATTTAAGAGGAAAGAGAACTAATTTACAAGTTATGATTGTGTGCAGGGCACACTCCAGAAAGCACTAGCACGCCGACACAACGCTGTGAGTAATAGCACCTCAATGTACCTTTACTCAATTTATTATTATTGACGTTGTGATTATGTATTGACGTTATATCTTGACGTTACGAACTTCGTTGTCAAACTTGTGATGGTACGAAATATAAATACGCTATAAATGAATCATTATGAAATTGTGGACGTAAGTGAACCATCATGAAATTATGGATAAGTGAACCATTATGAAATTGTGGAAACATCAAAAAGGTTGTGAAGTTATGCACGTCATAGGTGTAATCTTGTAACTTTTGGACTGTATCAAGGAAATTGTGAACTTGTGAACCAATGTGGCCTAAAGCCATTTGTGAACCAATGTGGCCTAGAGCCGTTTGTGAATCAATGTGGCCACGAGCCTCTTTGTGAAACTATGTGACCAAGGGTCATTTGTGAACTATGGAACGATGTGGCCAAGGGCCATTTGTGAATGACGATATTATGAGGCCAAGGGCCGATGTGTGATATATGAATTTATGAATTGTGAACTTGTGAAACAAGAAGGGCCAAAGCCAATGTGATAACTTGTCAGTTTATGAAACCGATGATTCTTTGTGAAAATGTGAACTCTTTAGGCCAAGGGCCAAATTATGAAATTGTGAATCGACTAAGTTGTCCAACAAATCTATACAGAAATGGACTGATTACATGATTACGGCATTAATTATGTTCTACATGCATGCGAGTACTATTATTCACTGAGCTTGACTCACTCCATATTATGTCTGTTTCTGTAGGTAACCAACCAGGAGGTCGATCTTAACTCGGCATCGTCATACTTTTGTCAGCCTAGGCACAGCCAAGCTTGGGGTCGGAACCCTACTTTTGTGGAGTCTGTTAGATGATGGCGTACACTTTTATTATTGGCTTAAGTTATTATGTACTTAATATTTTTGTTATGTACCCCACCTCGGGGTTGGATTTGTACATGCATGTAAATAACTAACTCTCAAATGTATTTTGGTTTTTGATGTACTTGTTCTATGGGATGTTATGATCCTGGCATAATTTAGTAGCTCAATGGATGACATAGTTTCTAGTTTATATCACTTATTAGTGCAGTTTCCGGTCAGGCCCCTATATGAAATCAGGTTAAGTGTCCTTTTCTGCTTAGGTCATGCCCAAACTTTTAGGGGCAAGTTTGGGGCGTGACATCGCAAGTAGGCTAAAACACGGGTTTCAACAAATTACTCCAATTCAAGCAACCCAACCTTCACCCACAGGCATTCAGGCAGTTATATCACATAAGCACATAGCCTCATGATAACCATGCTATCATGGCAGTCACTCACACGCATGCAAGGATGCTAAAGCATAAACACTTACCGAGTACTCCGAGCCAAAGAAAGAAGCTAATTAGAAAATATGCATGAATCCTAACTATGCTGAGATGCCTAATGCAACACATGCAAGAATGCAACTAAGATAGGCTCGGCTATTCTAAGATGGCATATGAGATGCTATAGGTAACATGTATTCAACTTAGAATTGAAATATGATGCAGTTAGTATGATGCGCCGAGCCCAGTGTATGCAATACAGATGAATGAATGCAAGCATGTGAACATATAGATGCTAATTGAAACATGCCCTAAAACTAACCATGATAAACTGGGAAATAAAAGGGAGAAAGACGTGGGGTTGGAAGACATGCATCACACACACGCACACTTATTACAAAGTTCACCCTCTCACGGAGGGTCCGAATAAATAATACAAAACCAACTAGCTAATCTAAGCTAATTAAACTAGTTATTACACAACCGAAATGAATAACGAATTACAGCTAAATATTACACAACATTAATTAATTAACAAATTAAACTAAGGAAGCAAATAAATTAGCATGCAAGCTACATGAAATGGACTGCCTTAGCTCTGTTCCGAATGATAAAGGATGCATGCATGCTCGAGTCACCTTGTCGGGAAATCCATCGTGATGTCTCAACTCGCCTTTGTTTGCAATTGAACTCAGAAACTTGCACAAAGCTCCAAGGAGATGAAACTCCACCCTGGGAATCTAGGGGAAGGCTACCGACCAGCTATAGGCATTGGAGACTACCTATCGACCACCCTTGGTGGTGAAAACCAGAAAAGGTGGTCGGCCTGCCAGAAAACCTGGTCGGCCGACCAGTTTCTTCTCCCGATTTCTGCATTTTCTGCAATAAAGGCAAGAGAGAGAAGGCAAAGTATTTTCAACATACGAGTGCTCGACCACTCTCCCCGTTATTGCATAAGCTCTAGGGAGTGTAGTCCTCGATCCTCGTGCCATCAATCACGTATCCCGATGCATGATGGCCAAGGAGTCAAATTGCACGACTCAATGTGAAATGAATGCACATATGAACACAATAATGCCTAAACTCCATCATGTATAGTCAAGAGTGTCGGCGACCGGGAATTGAGGCATGTTTCGTCACTTTGAGTACAAAATGTTCCTCGTTTTCCGTGTCTGGACTAAACTCCTATTCCAAACAGAATGCAACAAGTAGAATGGCATGCACAATGCGACCTCAAGCATGCAATCCTAAGGCGATGCAACCAAGTCATGCAAACATGCAAAGGATGACATGCAAACATGCAACTAGCATACACGATGCTATGAGTTAACAATGGCATACTCAATGCACATGATACTATATGGCATACACAACGCACATGTAAAGCTAACATACACAATGAGATGAACAAAACACACAATGCAATGATCAATCATGCGGCAACATGGACTAGATGGCATACACAATGCAAGATGGACTTAAACCAAAGTGGATGGGCCTCGGCCACACCCAAATCAGTGGCCAATAGATGATGAAATCAAAGCAACAAGACACACACAAGCATGCACAATGCAAAGGCTCCAAGCCAAAGGCACAAGATACAACTCTCCAAGAGCACGGCAAGGATGAAACATGGAACACAATGGCATATATTTCAACTCTGAAATGACATGCAAAATGGTCCCGAATCATGCAAACAACTCATGTTATGCATGTTGAATGGCTCAAATACCGAAACTAGTTAAGTGCATTACACTAGAGGTATGCAAAGCAATGCCCAAATGACCAAACCAACCCCAAAAAGTCCCTATGTAGACCCAAAATAGTGGCAAAATGGACTAAAATGATGGCTTGCGATGCACAAAAATGAAGCTCATGCAATAGCCCAAAAATGAGGTATACAAGCACAACTCTCAAACGCAGTTAAAGGGTGGAAAACATTGGAATATGGCACAAGTATAAGCTCTGAAATAACATGTTCAATGATGCCAAAACATGAAAACAACTCAAGCTAAGCATGCAAGAGGCTTCAAAACTCGAAGCTAGGCAAGGGTATTACACTACAAGCATGCATGGCAAGCATCATTCGACCATGGGACCTCAAAACAGAGCTAAGGCAGCCCAAATCATGAATAAAATCAGTTTAGAACATGGCCAAAATATGCTAGAATCAAGGGCCAAAACAACATGCAATGTGAGCTAGTGAACATGGATCACACTACAAGCATATGAAGCATTCAAGAGGCCACTAAACCAGCAAAATTCAGAGACATGACATGCCAAACAAAGCCCAAAAACCCACTGAAACATGATCAATGCATGCAAGAATGACATGCTCCTTTGATAGGCTATAAGAGGGGTTATTCTACACATGCAAGAGACACACCCAAGGTGACAAAACCAACTCTAGACAGAGCCTAGGCAGGCCCTAAAAGTCACTGAAAAGGGCCTGAAACAAGGCTTGGAGGTGTGCAAATGAAGGCTCCTTTGTAAGGCCAAAAATGCTAGTGAACATGACAAGGAGGGAGAGGGTCACCCCTCTCTGATTTTGGCTCTGAAAAACACATGTTAACCACTAAGAATCCGCTGGATTTTAGTGGTTAAAAGGCCAAGCAAAGGTCAACACAAAGGCCTTAGGGCATGGCTCAAAACAAGGCAAAATGAAGTATGCAAGGGGGTAGATGACCCCCAACAACAAAATGACCTTAAACAAACATCAAAAGGACCTCAAAACAAGACTTTTTTTAGTTGACAACAAAGCTCAAATATGCATGTAAATAAGGCTAAGAGATGGATCAAAATAAAGCTTAAAAGAGGAAAAAAGTGTGTTACCCTTGAAGCTCAGCAAGACAGCAACTTCTGGACCCAAAACCCCACTCCTTAACCTCTGAAAATGGCCTCCAAGAAGCTCCAAGCAATGGTGGAAGGGTTAGGCTATGAGGTGGTGTACAAAGGTGCAAGAACAATACACTTTTTGAGCCAAAATAGAGATATATAGAGGGAGATGTATTGTATGCCTTTAACCAACTTCTGAACCCTCACAAAGGAGGGGGAGGCTCTCCTTTATAGCCAAAAGGGACCAAAGCTTCTCAAAGAAGCTAAAAACCAAGGTTGAAGATCCTCCATACACGTTTATGGAGGATCCAGTCTGTACCTTCCAGCTGGCACAGCTGGCAACAACTCACAGAGACAAAACTGGGGGAGGCAGGCTGACCAGTTCAGGTGGTCGGCCGACCACTTCCCCTGGTCGGCCAACCAGTTCAAAAGGTTCAACCCAATGAAAGGTGGTCGGCAGCCCCGTTTGTTGGTCTCCACATTGAATGCAAGCTAGTGGTATGGTGAGAGACCAGTAAATGTGGCTCAACGACCAAGAAGACCAACTTCCTAACAAGAAAACCAGCTGATGGGAGAAAAGTGGTCTCCAAGGAGAAAAGGTGGTCTCCCACCCTTGTACCACCTCCCAAACAATGAAAACAAGGTCCATGCCAAAAATGAACGAAGACGGAATGCAAAACGAGGGTTCGGGTGTCAAAACACGTAGCCGGGTGCCCCAAAAATAGGCTGTTAAGCATCGAAAGTGGCATGCGACAACAAAGGTGGTCTCCCGGGCCACAGTGTCCCTCCAGAGAGAGGAAGCATGGTGTGTGCCAAAAACCGTGCCAAACGGAGAAAGTTAAGCGGTTCTGAACCGAGGCGCACGGCCGACGGCTCCGAAAACCGGAAACTGGCCTCCAAACGGGAAAAGTGGCCTACGACTACGGCCACTGAGAGATGGTCTACTGATTAAGGCCGAAATGTACATCATTGAGGCCGTTAATTAGAATCTCTTAACTTCACTTGCTGGTCAAACCGTATAATTTATGTGTGTTGAATGTCAAGCAGGTTGTACATCATCGAAGCATAAAATGGGCAAAAAGACAAAATTTGGACAGAGTTGACTTTTTTCTGGGGAAAGTCAAACTGATATTTTAAACCTGTTTGGAAGTGAGTAGAAGTATAAAAGGAAAAGGAAAAGGCTTTTCTAGGGTTCTGAAACTGTTTAACCTAAAGAGGGAGGCTAGGGTTTGGAAAGGGGAAGGAAAGCAAAAGCTCCAAGATGTCTTCCATGGTGGTTTCTTCTCCATCTTCATCCTTCCACTCCTCCATGAGTGGCTAGTCGTCTTTTCTAGGGTTTTGATGAAACCCTAGCCATGTAACTATTTTGTTTTCCTTTTGATTCTCAATTATGTAAAGGTTTGAACCATTGTATGGTGTTTTAGAAATTCTTTATATATAATTTTCATTATCTTTTCAAATATTTGACTTTCTGTGATTGTTGAATGTTATCCATACATGAGTTTTCTATTCTTTCACATTCAAGGTATGAGACGAATCATACTACGAGGGACGAGTCGTGTCACTACCCTAGTTTAGAGTGAACGGTTCGTACTACTTGAGATGGTTCGTGCCCGTACATTGAATGTGATGATTTTCTTGTTAAATGCTTTGAACTTGTAGTTGCAAAGCATTAATCTGTTCAAACCCTAGGATAATTGATTTCAATTGGAAACCCTAGTTACGTGACTAGTGGTGGATTCTTTGCCCTAGTTTTTCCCCCAATTCAGTAAACCAATTTCATTTATTATTAATAGTTTAATTCCTTAGTTTAATTTATTCGTTATTAAATTAGGTTATGATCATTCAATCTTTTTTCAAAATTAATTTAGGAATTTAACGATTAAATTAGTTTAATTTCACAATAGTCCCTGTGGATCGATACCTGGACTTGCCATTATTCTAATAGAATTTGGTATAGTTTAGTGATTATATTTTGGTGTGTTCAACGACCCATCAAATTTTGGCGCCGTTGCCGGGGAACTTTTAGCGAAATTAGTTAATTTAAAGTTATATTCTTATTTTAATTTTTAGTTTAGGATTTTATGCTTTTGGTGTTGCTAAGTGTGCAGAGCGTTTGAAAGTGGAGCTATCATTGAAGTGCAAGCGGAGCGCAGCCGAGCTTTAAAAAAAAAAAAAAAAAAAAAAAACTCAACACTAAAGTGAGTAAACAGAAGCAAATACTCACAAGCAAAGCACCAAAGTGCTAAAACAAAAGCCAAAGCTCAATTGGGGATTGGAGACAACGTCTACACGTCAAGCATCCGCAAGACGAGTAAAGCGTTTTCGTTAAACTGCTGTGAGTATTTCTTCCTTTGGTATTTTGCTTTCGTAACTTAGTGCACCGAGTCGAACTTGTTGTGTGTGTTTGGGTAGTGTATGCACGGGCGTCGTTCTTGTCGCCCTGAATTGTGGAGTTTGGACCTTGAGCTAGAAAGGACCCTTAGGAGATTTAGGGCTTCTGCCCGTGTTCCTAGGCTTGAGTATTCATATCCATACATTGAGCCATTAGAGATGGCAGATCCTAATGTCCCGAATGTGCCTAACCGGACCCTTAAGGATTATTTTACACCCACTGCATATACATCACCATCATGCATCCAATTGCCCAACACCACTGCTGCTCATTATGAGATTAAGTCCAACACCATACAAATGCTCCCATCATTCCATGGACTAACTCATGATGACCCTTATAAGCATTTGAATGAATTTCTGGAAATTTGCTCGACAGTGAGGATCCAGAATTTCACAAATGAGGCCTTAATGTTGCGATTGTTTCCATTCTCGTTAAAGGATAAAGCCAAACACTGGTTAAATTCTTTACCTGCTAATTCAATCACAACTTGGGACCAATTACAGCAACGGTTCTTGGAGAAGTACTTTCCCATAGGTAAAACCAACCAACTTTGGCGAGCCATCACAAACTTTGCTCAAATGGATGGCGAGCAATTCCATGAGACTTGGGAAAGACTTAGAGACCTTCTCCAGCAGTGTCCCCACCACCAAGTGCCTGATTGGCAACTTGTTCAAACATTCTATTATGGCTTAACTGAGCCACACCGCCAAATGGTGGATTCGTCCTGTGGTGGGACATTTATGTCTAAGAATGATGCCGAGGCATGGCAATTATTTGAGAACTTAAGTGATAATTCCCTTCACCATGCCTCCGCAGCCCGGCAAGTCCGGCAACCCGTAGTTGGAGCCCCAAAAAGAGGGGGCATTTATGAGGTCGGGCAAAACCTAGAGTTAGCCCAACAAGTAGAGGCATTGTCTCGCAAGATGGACCAATTATTAGCTATAGGACATGCCCCTACCCAGCGAGGTCAGCCTCAATTTCATGAGGCATGTGTTATTTGTGCGAGCCCTGCTCATGACTTGAGTGAGTGCCCTTCGGCATCACAATTTCCGGAGTTAGTCCAAGAGCATGTGAATGCGGCTCAAGGATTCTCCAACTCGGGTAATGACCCATACTCCAACACATATAATCCGGGATGGAGAAATCACCCTAATTTCTCATGGAGACCCCCTTCACAAGGCACTTCTTATAATCCTCCACCACCAAGGCAGAATTTCAATAATTTTGCCAACCAATCATCCTACCAACCACCGCAACCTTATCGACCCCCACAACCGTACCGGCAACCACAACCCCCGCCTGTTCTTCAGGGCAACTCTGCCTTTGAGACTCAGGTGTTGGAAGTTCTCTCAGAACTTAAGGGGTTAGCACCGATAGTTCACTCCCACACTCACTCTATTGCCAAGATAGAGACCCAATTGGGTCAAATAGCTAATAACATGAATCGGAGAGAGGAGGGAAAATTACCAAGTCAAACTATGGCCAACCCTAAGGGACAATACAGGGGAGAGAGTTCGGGTGGGAATGGGAAGCAACATGAGCAAGTGCAAGCGGTGGTTGCTTTGAGAAGTGGTAGGGAGTTAGAGCCTCAGTCAGTTGCGTCTGATGCAACTAGAGTTAGGAGGGGTGACCACAGTGGTTCACCCAGTGAGAGCAAGGGTGAGGGGGCAACACTTAAGAGGGATGACTTAGTCCCTAGTACTTCACTTGAGCCCAAGGCAGCAATGTCCCCTTCCAGAACTGCTAAGTCATCTATTCTCTGATCAAGTCCATCCCCCCGTAGTACACAAATTTCTGCCCCTACCGGCAATTCCACATTTGGCCTAATCTGACCTGCTAACGCAATGTAGCCACTCGGATTGTACACCTCCTCAGCAAAACTCCCCAATTCCTCAGTCCCTGAATCCACTGTACCACTTTCCTCCGAAATCATCCATATTCTGTCTTCGACAGCCACCACCATTAGTTCGGGTTGGGTTAGGGAGATGTCCAACATGCACAAGTCAGTGCTGTCAAGAAGGAACACCTCCGGCTTAGGTAGGTGAGATGGGGTGATATATATGCTGGGGTCGTATGACATGACCCCGGTCTGGATAAAGTTGATGCTTTTGGGAGGCGGAGCTTGGTTGTGTGGTGGGAGAGGGTTGGTTGTGACATTGGGTTTCTCTGGAGGCACAATCACCCTATTATCAACGAGATCTTGAATCTCATGACGTAATCGGAAGCATTGGTCAGTGTCATGACCGTGCTGTTGGTGAAAGACGCAGTATTTGGCTGGATTATGGGAGGGGGGAAGTGGATTCGGCAATGGCCGCGGCTCCAGGGGCTTCAAGTGCCCTTTCCTGATTAAAACTCCCAGAGCTTTGGACAGGGGCATATATAATGGGGTAAAGGTTCTTTGGCCTCGAGGTTGGTATTTGGTTGTTTGTGGGTTGTTACCGGATGCACCGGTGAATGGTGTAGCCGCAAGGGCTCTTGGGGGGGGGGGGTGGTAGTGACCATGCTTACTTCCGAGGCTCTGGCAATTGCAACACTGCTCGAGCCTGCATTTGTGTTGCGGTTGAAGGTTCTCCTGGGTTGCTCTCTATCATTGTCGATCAGACCCTACTTCAAAGCATCCTCGATCTGTACCCCCATCTCATGTAAATCTAAAAAGGTGGGGAAAGGGAGAACAATCATTTTCTGCATAAGCTTGGGCTGGAGATTGCGCACAATCATCCGAATCTGATCTTTGTCAGTGGGCCTAGTAGTCATCATTGAGGCCTTGGCCCTCCACCGGGTTGCGAAGTCAGAAAAACTCTCCTTAGGCTCCTGCCTAGTCGTTTCGAGATCACAGGTTGTGATCTCGATCTGTGTATTATAGGAGTACTGAGCGACAAAAGCCTCGACCATCTCATCCCAATTCCTCTTAACATCGTCTTCCAGTTTTGCGTACCAGATGGCCGCCACACCCGACAGGGTCCGGCTGAATAAAGAAAGCTTCTGTAGTCTGGTGAGGCCCATCGGCCTTAATATGTCTGAAAACAGCCGTAAGTGCACCATGGGATCCCCGGACCTGTCAAAGCGGTCAATATGTGGCATCTTAAATCTGTCCGGTAGCATCACGGCTACGTCGGTATACCCATCCTCGATGTCCAGGATGGACTTCACACCCTGAGATTTCTTGAACAGCTTTTCAAGCTTGCTCACTTTTAATGCCATGGGGTCCACCTCGAATTCGAAGGGAGAATCCGGTTGATTGATAGGAGTGGTTACCTTGGATAGTTGAGGTAGAATCGGGGGCGGAGCCGGCCCTGTTGTGATGTCTGTATCCTCCCGGACATTCTGGACATTCGCCGTCTCCCCGGGTATTGGAACTCTTGGTGGGCGAGGAGCTTAGTGTAAAGCTGATGCTCCGGCTTGCTGCTGTAGCCGGGTAATTAGCTCTGCCTGTTGGGCCATGACGACGGCCTGCTGTTTGGCAAATTATGCTTGATGAGCAACGTCCTCCTGTATGGTTCTCATGCTCTCCTGGAGCTGACGCATCATTTCTTCGATTCCTGCCATACTGCCCTGATCTAGCTGAACTGCCGGTATATGTTCCCTCTCTGTGGGAGAAACAGAACTCTGATCCTTGCTATACTCAGGTGGGATAGACAAAGCCCTCTGAACTGACTGCTGAACTGATATCCTCTACCTAACTGCCCTCCGTCTAGTAACCAGGGGTAATGAGTGGAACACTGGTTGTCCGTCTACCTGATCCTCAGATCGATGGAGTCGATGACCTCTAGTCCAGAGTGCTTAGGGAATATCTGCTTGGTCGGAAGCAATTGTGCTAAACTACCTAGCAAAATGATAAATAAAGCATAATAAGGAAATAAACAACTAGAAACGGACAGCATAACATTTTAAATAAACACAACACACAGTCGGCATGACAACACACAGTTGGCACGTGTAAGCTGAATCTACTGTTCTCAAATACTAGTCATTGTTTCCGAAATCACTGCCCCAAATCTGAATCTGATACCTGCTGATATACTGATTCTCAAAACACTGGTGCCCACAGGCCTGATGCCCAAACATGCAAACTGATACATGCAACCTGTAGAGACACACTCTGACAACACATAGCAAGCAAATGAGATCCAAAACACCCCTATGTTGGGGTAGGGTTTCCCTGTCCTATTTTGTCAGGAGCTAGGGTTTCACTACGCACGCAGCGGTTTCAAACAACCTATAATCGGGTGAGCAGCCTGTCCTAGTTTGGAATAGTCACTATGGATTCCGATATGCACTAGGTCGAATGGTCAAAAAGGGTGCCACGGTAAAAATCGGGGTTTGTGTTCCCATCATGGTAGAGCCCGTAACCGGTCAGCCTTATGGCACGCTTCTCAAAGCGAGCCTCCGGCAAATCGTTCAGGAATAGCAGATGGCAAACACGGTGTCCTAGGCGCACCAATGCAAATGCAATGCAAAGAAACACATAAGTGTAGTCAAAACAAGATATCATGAGTTCAAGTCAAGTTCTCTAAATTCCTAGCAGAGTCGTTAGAAACTGTAGACGTCCCCGAACGTCCCGGGAAAATCCCATTTTGTTCATTGGGCTTACTACAGTTCAGACTCGATGTCACGGTTCTGAATCTAATCTCGCAAAGTGCAATGCAAGATCGATAAATCACCAAAGAGTCCAAATACGGGAAATTGTTTTGAAAAACTGATTTTAGAAAGAAGTGCCAAACATGGACTGCTTTGCCAGATATAGAGTCGCCACCTAAATATTTTATTTTTGGGGAATTTAGGAAACCCTGACTCGTGCCTAAGGCCACGTGTCCGTCATCACCAAAGTTGTCTCGACTCGGGAACTTGGGTACGATTGGGGAAGTTCATTTCATGAGCACCCTCGCTCACCCGATCAAAGATCTGCCACTACTAAGCATGATATCTTGTTTTTGAAAACACATGTGCTCTTATTCCGGTTATTAACCTAGAATTACTATGTGATGCGCACAGCATACAAGTATAGACTAGATTGCCTAAGTCGGAACAAAGCATCGCATATCCGTTTGTTTTGAAAATGGATTGAAGTTTGTTACCCGCAAGTAGGCTAAAACATGGGTTTCAACGAATTATTCCAATTCAAGCAACCCAACCCTCACCCACAGGCATTCAGGCAGTTATATCACATAAGCACATAGCCTCATGGTAAGCATGCTATCATGGCAGTCACTCACACGCATGCAAGGATGCTAAAGCATAAACACTTACCGAGTGCTCCGAGCCAAAGAAAGAAGCTAATTAGAAAACATGCATGAATCCTAACTATGCTAAGATGCCTAATGCAACTAAGATAGGCTCGGCTATTCTAAGATGGAATATGAGATGCTATAGGTAACATGTATTCAACTTGGAATTGAAATACGATGCAGTTAGTATGATACGCCAAGCTCGGTGTATGCAATACAGATGAATGAATGCAAACATGCGAACATATAGATGCTAATTGAAACATGCCCTAAAACTAACCATCATAAGCTGGTAAATAAAAGGGAGAAAGACGTGGGTTTGGAAGACATGCATCACACACACGCACATTTATTACAAAGTTCGCCCTCTCGCGGAGGGTCCGAAAAAATAATACAGAACCAACTTGCTAATCTAAGCTAATTAAACTAGTTATTACACAACCGAAATGAATAATGAATTACAGCTAAATATTACACAACATTAACTAATTAACAAATTAAACTAAGGAAGGAAATAAATTAGCATGCAAGCAACATGAAATGGACTCCCTCAGCTCTGTTCCAAATGATAAAGGATGCATGCATGCTCGAGTCGCCTTGTCGGGAAATCCATTGCGATGTCTCAACTCGCCTTTGTTTGCAATTGAACTCAAAAACTTGCACAAAGCTCCAAGGAGATAAAACCCCACCCTGGGAATCTAGGGGAAGGCTACCGACCAGCTATATGCATTGGAGACCACCTACTGACCACCCTTGGTGGTGAAAACCAGAAAAGGTGGTCGGCTTGCCAGAAAACCTAGTCGGCCGACCAGTTTCTTCTCCTGGTTTCTGCATTTTCTGCAACAAAGGCAAGAGAGAGAGAAGGCAAAGTATTTTCAACATATGTGTGCCTGACCACTCTCCCGACATTGCATAAGCTCTAGGGAGTGTAGTCCTCGATCCTCGTGCCATCAAGCACGCATCCCGATGCATGATGGCCGAGGAGTCGAATTGCACGACTCAATGTGAAATGAATGCACATATGAACACAATAATGCCTAAACTCCATCATGTATAGTCAGGAGTGTCGGCGACCGGGAATTGAGGCACGTTTTGTCACTTTGAGTACAAAACGTTCCTCGTTTTCCATGTTTGGACTAAACTCCTATTCCAAACACAATGCAACAAATAGAATGGCATGCACACTGCGACCTCAAGCATGCAATCCTAAGGTGATGCAACCAAGTCATGCAAACATGCAAAGGATGACATGCAAACATGCAACTAGCATACACGATGCTATGAGTTAACAATGGCATACTCAATGCACATGATACTATATGGCATACACAATGCACATGTGAAGCTAACATACACAATGAGATGAACAAAACACACACAATGCAATGATCAATCATGTGGCAACATGGACTAAATGGCATACACAATGCAAGATGGACTTAAACCAAAGTGGATGTGCCTCGGCCGCACCCAAATCAGTGGCCAATGGATGATGAAATCAAAGCAACAAGACACACCCAAGCATGCACAATGCAAAGGCTCCAAGCCAAGGGCACAAGATACAACTCTCCAAGAGCATGGCAAGGATGAAACATGGAACATAATGGCATACATTTCAGCTCTGAAATGACATGCAAAATGGTCCTGAATCATGCAAACAACTCATGTTATGCATGTTGAATGGCTCAAATACCGAAACTAGTTAAGTGCATTACACTAGAGGTATGCAAAGCAATGCCCAAATGACCAAACCAACCCCAAACAGTCCCTATGCAGACCTAAAACAATGGCAAAATGGACTAAAATGATGGCTTGCGATGCACAAAATGAAGCTCATGCAATAGCCCAAAAATGAGGCATACAAGCACAACTCTCAAACGCATTTAAAGGGTGGAAAACATGGGAATATGGCACAAGTATAAGCTCTGAAATAACATGTTCAATGATGCCAAAACATGAAAACAACTCAAGCTAAGCATGCAAGAGGCTTCAAAACTCGAAGCTAGGCAAGGGTATCACACTACAAGCATGCATGGCAAGCATTCGACCATGGGACCTCAAAACAGAGCTAAGGCAGCCCAAATCATGAATAAAATCAGTTTAGAACATGGCCAAAATATGCTAGAATCAAGGGCCAAAACAACATGCAATGTGAGCTAGTGAACATGGATCACACTACAAGCATATGAAGCATTCAAGAGGCCACTAAACCAGAAAAAGTTAGAGACATGACATGCCAAACAAAGCCCAAAAACCCACTAAAACATGATCAATGCATGCAAGAATGACATGCTCCTTTGATAGGCTATAAGAGGGGTTATTCTACACACGCAAGAGATACACCCAAGGTGACAAAAACAACTCTGGACAGAGCCTAGGCAGGCCCTCAAAGTCACTGAAAAGGGCCTGAAACAAGGCTTGGAGGTGTGCAAATGAAGTCTTCTTTGTAAGGCCAAAAATGCTAGTGAACAAGACAAGGAGGGAGATGGTCACCCCTCTCTGATTTTGGCTCTCAAAAACACATGTTAACCACTGAAAATCCGCTGGATTTCAGTGGTTAAAAGGCCAAGCAAAGGTCAACACAAAGGCCTTAGGGCATGGCTCAAAACAAGGCAAAATGAAGCATGCAAGGGGGTAGATGACCCCCAACAACAAAATGACCTTAAACAAACATGAAAAGGACCTCAAAAAAAGACTTTTTTTAGTTGACAACAAAGCTCAAATATGCATGAAAATAAGGCTAAGAGATGGATCAAAATAAAGCTTAAAAGAGGGAAAAAGTGTGTTACCCTTGAAGCTCAGCAAGACAGCAACTTTTGGACCCAAAACCCAACTCCTTAACCTCTGAAAATGGCCTCCAAGAAGCTCCAAGCAATGGTGGAAGGGTTAGGCTATGAGGTGGTGTGCAAAGGTGCAAGAACAATACACTTTTTCAGCCAAAATAGAGAGATATAGAGGGAGATGTATTGTATGCCTTTAACCAACTTCTGAACCCTCACAAAGGAGGGGGAGGCTCTCCTTTATAGCCAAAACGGACCAAAGCTTCTCAAAGAAGCTAAAAACCAAGGTTGAAGATCCTCCATACACGTTTATGGAGGATCCAGTCTGTACCTTCCAGCTGGCACAGCTGGTAACAACTCACAGAGACAAAACTGGGGGAGGCAGGCCGACCAGTTCAGGTGGTCGGCCGACCACTTCCCCTGGTCGGCCGACCAGTTCAAAAGGTTCAACCCAATGAAAGGTGGTCAGCAGCCCCATTTGATGGTCTCCACATTGAATGCAAGCTAGTGGTATGGTGAGAGACCAGTAAATGTGGCTCAAAGACCAAAAAGACCGACTTCCTGACAAGAAAACCAGCTGACGGGAGAAAAGTGGTCTCCAAGGAGAAAAGGTGGTCTCCCACCCTTGTACCACCTCCCAAACAATGAAAACAAGGTCCATGCCAAAAATGAACCAAGACGGATGAAAAACAAGGGTTCGGGGGTCAAAACGCGCAGCCGGGTGCCCCGAAAACAGGCTGTTATGCATCGAAAGTGGCGTGCGACCAAAAAGGTAGTCTCCCGGGCCACAGTGTCCCTCCAGAGAGAGGAAGCAAGGTGTGTACCAAAAACCGTGCCAAACGGAGAAAGTTAAGTGGTCCCGAACCGAGGCGCACGGCCGACGGCTCCGAAAATCGAAAACTGGCCTCCAAACGGGAAAAGTGGCCTACGACCACGAAAAGTAGCCTACGGCCACTGAGAGATGGTCTACGAGACCTCTCCCTCCCTTCGGGAAGAGAAAACAAGACCTGGTTCGCAAACCGAGGCAAAGCACAAAAGGGTCCCGAGGTCCGGGGGTAAGGCTCTCAGCCGAAACTCCGAAACCTGAGAACCAGCACAACAAGCACCATCACCGAGCGCTCAATCGATGACGTCTGTGTCTTAAGGTCGGTCAAAAATGGGGTGTCTACATAACCCATAGGTAATTAAAGGTAATTCCTTATATGCATTTTGGGGTCGTTACATTCTCCCCACCTTAAGAAGTTTGGTCCTCCAAACTTGATTTACCCTAACACAAGTCTGGTTCATAAATCTCAATCTTCTACCATAGGCCAGTTTCGTCTTAGAGATACAACATCTCTCAATCATTAAACAACTCATAATCCTATACACTCAATTTCAATAAAGTTGTTCCAAGAATCAGAATTAATTTATCATTATTGGTTAGTTGGTAACCCAATTGATAATAATGCTTAGTAACATCAAAATATGATCTTATTGTTCACACCCCTCGTAAATTTCAATTTATTAATCCACAAGTCATATACTCCAAATAATAAAACAACCTTAAGGGTGTTCAGAAATTAATTCTTTTCAATTATTCGACTGCATGCGACTCATAAGCTATCAATCATGATTCGTATTCTTTAGTTTCACACACAATCCCAAATATTATAATTCTTCAAAGATTAAGGGAACATTCACTACTTAATCGTGTTTCAAATGGCACAAGCAGTCTACAACAAATAAACCCAGAATAAACAAATGAGTTCTAAATTAACGACTTTATGGCTCTTGCTCACTAATAAGTTAAGTCTTGTCAACAATGGTCTAGGTAATTCAAAGTATCTCCAAACGATTTATTTCCATAACGGATGGGATAAATGAGGTCTAAATTTTGAATAACCAAATTTAGATTTAAGTCCTTAACTTCACTGGAGGCCCAAATAATCAGAATTAAACTTATCAATTCAAATCAGGTTTTCTAACTGATTCCAAATAGCATTCCAAATCCCGTAACAAGAGATTACCTGTTCAGATTAGATACCTTAATTTCTCTTCCCAACATAAGTTATTAGTAGAATCAAATACGGATCAACCCCAATTGTCATAATTTCTAACTTATATCAAAATAACTACCATTAAAATTAACGTCTACTTAGAGGGTCTTAAAGTCGACTTCATGACATCAAACATAAAATGTATTAACCATAAAACTACTATATTCTTGTTCCAATAACTTCGAAGTAGACTGAACATCGCATTTAATCCAAATATTGGTTCCATTCATTGTAAGCCACAACTAACTTGCTGAGGCATGTTAACAATATTAACTTATTATACATTCTCATACTCTATATGAAAAACATTAAATCAGATCCATAGAAATTCTTAATACATGATATTGGCCTAAGAAAAAAAGCAATTCCTCATAGACCTAAACAATTCAAACAAATAGATAGGGCCCAAATAATCATATCAACCACAATGTACTAATTTCATCTATCACATTCCTTAGATATTTTATTAAATTAATCATGTATCGCCTGGTACTGCACGCATACCATAAACAATATTCATGATTTTTTTTTTTTTTTGTGTCACCTTTCATAAGAAATCTTTCACATCAATGAGTGCTGATATAACCTCAATAACAAAATCAATTTTGGTCTACCAATTTCCTTGCAGTAGTTATCCAAACATTCATGTGTAAGTCATAAATCATCAACAGACTCTAAAGTGGGTATCTACCACATCAGTTCCACACAAAAGGGCACAAACTTCTGGAAGTCATAAACAATTTGCTTAGGTGTATGGTCGATATTTACCCATCACACGCAAAATCACATATTATTCATCTATGTCGGAAATACTGAATTTAATGAATGGTATGACATCTCTGAATAACATAGACCATATAAGTTTTATTCCAATGATCATTCATTTTTACATCACAACAAAGGAACATGCCTTGAATTAGTCCTCATATAAACGTTTCATCCTTAATTAGTAACAGTAAGTTTATGATAGCAATATGATAGGTTCAGAACAAAAACATAACAAGGTAAAATTATGTCCTTTAGACAAATGGTGTTCTATAAAAAGGGGTACAATTTATTATTATTATTATTATTATTATTATTATTATTATTATTATTATTTAGTCACAACCATTCAGAAGAGTATATGTCCTAACTGAAAGGAGGAACAATACCTCACTTATCACCCAAGACACCAAATTTCACACACATAAGCTTATCACAATTAGGGATAGCCAAACGCACCCTTACGGATCGCATAAAATCAAATTTCAATTAAACTTCCCAGATGACTCTAAAAATTATGCTAATCATAAATATGTCCTCTGTTCTGGTTTCTGAAGCCTCTAAGGCCTTCAATTTGCAGTGTAAAGTTAACCACCCAAACACACCTTAACGAATCAGACAAAATAAATTTCCAATTAACTTTCCCAAGTAACTCTAAAAATTTCCATTAATATATCCAAGTACTAAATTTTGATTTCTGAACCCATGAAGGTCGGTAATTTCAATTTTAAAGTCGTAACTCAACAGATAATGCTTCAGGTCAAAAGATATAATCACATTAAAGCACATTAACCCATAGGTAATTAAAGGTAATTCCTTATACGCATTTTCGGGTCGTTACAATGCACATGACTAATGTAACACATACAAAATGTAACTACTTGATTCGGCTATGAACATGTAATATGAAACCACTCAAAGCATGCGGTAATGCACTTATTCAAGTAGGAAGTAATAATGACATCAAGTATGATGAGCCGAACCTTAATGCATGAAAAAAAGGATACAAAGCATGGGAATGATAGGAAATGAAAACATGATGTTTTGTACAACCACAGTAAGCATATAAATAAAAGGGAGAAAAAAAATGAAGGTTGGAAGGCATACATCAAGTGTTATAAATTTGCCCTCTTACAAGAGGGTCCGCATGTCCTAATTAACTAATTATTACAAACACCAATGAATTAACTAATCAACTAATTATTACAAATAAATCAAAAGGAATTGAATGAGAGGAGAGGAATCGCGTGCGCACAAGCAAGAACATCCTCAGGAAACCTCTCTGCTTGCAGCCAGAAACTACCCAGTTCACAGTCAGAAAATAATTTTGTTTTGGACCTCAAGATCTCCTCTGTTTTGCTAAAAAAACACCACTGTCATACAAACAAGGTGGTCGGTCGGCCTGATTACATGGTCGACTGTACAAAAGAATGGTCGGCCGGCCACTGTTGCTGGGGAAAAACCTACTGCAATAGAATTGGAACAGAGCAAAACAGAGGGTTTCCAAAGGATGTTCGGCCTTCCTGCTCCCTCCTGTCATGAAGATATTCAAGGAGAGAATAGGTTTTCTTCACAAATCATCAAACATCCTAAGGGTATTTAGATGATGATTCATGAAGCAACGATACAGAATATTCAATGGATACAAAACTAAAGCTAATTAAGAAGAAGTATTTAAATAGATGGCTGAAGCCTACTATATCTCATGGAAAATAAGAGTAAGTGAGTACTCAAATTTGGAGAGAATAGGTTTAGAGAAAGCCATTTTTTAAAGAGAAGCTTATTAACAAGAGATTTCATCATTGAGGCAAGCAATTAGAGACTGTTCTTCCTACTCATGGAATAAGGATTGAAATCCATTTCCATGCTTCAAAAGGAACTAGAAGAGAGTCTCTAATACTTCCGATGAGAGAGCTCTCATATGGCTTCCAACCAAAATCAATACGAGACTAAGTAAATGAATGAAAGCTATAAAGAGTTGTTGTATGCTCATCTTCCTACTCATGGAATATGGATGAGACATCCTTTTCCATGCTTCAAAGAGGAAACGAGAAGAGAGCTTACAACAACTTTGAAGATGACAGAGAGTCAAGAATCAAGCTATCTATTTAAAGCTTTAAACACATATATATAGTCCATATTCGTACAAAATTATCTAAAACAGTGCTGAATTTGGAGAAAAAGAAGCAAAAGCATGAAGACCACCAATAGAACATCACTAATGGATAAGCCTATGAAAGGATGGCTAACCCTTCCACTTTCAACAAGATTTAAATCACATTTTAAAGCCTAAAAACACTCTAAAAATTAGTATTTAAAACAGAGGATGAAGAACAAGAGAGTAAAAGAATAGGTAATGAAAAGAGTTTAAAGATCAACCTCTAGAAAAGAGGAAGAGCTTCTTGATTCACAAATCTTAATCCAAACACTCTCAAGTATCTAAAATCATATTCAAAACTTCAGCCAAAAGCTTCAAATTCAAGCTCCAATGGTGTATCTATAGTGTATCTATTTTGAATATCAGGAGAGAGAGAGAGAGAGATTTGAAAGAAATCCTAAGCTTGTAAAACAATTCTCTAACCCTTAATTCTGAAGGGAGATGGCCTATTTTATAGATTTTTAACCACCTTCCAATGGAAATATCTTCAAAAGAGAACAGTGGCCAAACCCGATGCATGGGAGCAGCCTATGTTGCAAAAAGATCTCCTGCGCTAAACATGGTCGGCCATCCAAGAAGATGTAGCCGGCCCAAATAATGTGGCATGTTGGCCATCTTTTGGTCCTGCTGCTCTTTAAGTGGTCAGGCTAGAAAGAAAAGGTTTTCGGGGGTGTTTGGGTTTGAAGCTCAAAACCAAATTCTTTTGCTGAAGATTCGAAAGATTGCACAGCGTAACATTTCATCATTAGGTGTTTGGAATGAAGCGCCTAAGTCTAAAGGGCGGACAAAATGGTATGTATACAATGTGTTTGTTTTGAATTGGGTAGTCTCTTTTAATTATCATATTGGCTCTTTTATGTATTTTACAGGTGGATGAAGATTAAAAGTGAATGGTAATATCGGGTCCCTTTTTACAGTTCTACATTTTGTTAAGCTTAAGTTTTTCTTATCTCTATTTGATTTTGCATTTATTGTTGTGGGAGTTAAAATATTGCTAGAGACGTGTAAATTAAACATGCACTTCTTTGATTGATAAGTGTTGAAAGCGTGGCAATCTCGAGTGAGCAATAATTTGTGCATACTTTGTTCAATTTGTTTGAAAACATACGATAATGTTTAAAGGCACATTTCTCTTTCATCTCTATCCTAAATAGAATCCAAAGTGATAAACTCGCATGAATTTTATAAAATTTTATGTTTCACAGTTATGTTAGTAATGTGTACTATTTAGGCATTATTTTTATATGTTTTTGAAGGATGACACTTTTGCCAAGTAAATTTTAAATTTTCTACTTTTTTCAGGGTAGGTACATTGAAAATATGTCATGTTCCTAAATACTCTTATGTAGATTTTATGTTCCTAAATAATTTTGTGAAATATGTCATGCTCCTAAACTAATTTTGCTTTTTAAATCTTCTTTCTTATTCATGGTAAATACTCTACCACTATTAGTTGGATATGAATTCATAGGAATTGGATGAGATGAAGAAGCTTTTGAAAGAATCTGGGGTTGTTCATTGATAGTAGGAAACAAACCAATGGCACCCTTGAACTCTCCAATCAAGGTAATCTCTTCATACTTCCATGTTATATGATTTATCTTTTATTTTTATTTTTTTATAGAGAAAAGTTTCAACCATTTAAGCTATTTATATAAGAGTGCCTTTAGGCACAAGTGATATGCTAGCAATTCATATTGGACCACTTTAAAGTCGTTTTACTTTAGTTATTTTTTAATGTGACAATTTCAATTTTAAAGTTGTCGGAATTGACATAATTAATGACTTTCAAATTAATCATCTGTGTAATTACTCTTATTTAAAGTACTTTTTCAATTACATGATTAGTTTAGTCACATTGGGCATTATATGAATTATATGAATGCAATGATTTTGTAAATTCAACCATTTAAGCAATTTCAACGAATAGGCTTTAACAGAATTATAGAATTCATGAGTTAATTTGTTTTATAATTATAAAGCTAAGTTCGAGTTTTTATTTACTAATATTTCAAATTCATGTTCAAGTGCAAGGCTTCTTTGTGTTAACGATTAGGATTTGAATTTTTTCAATTAATTGATTTTGAAATTAATGACTTAATTTGTTTAAATGTGTAGTATCATACTATTCAAGCTTTCATTAATCTCATTAGCATAAGTCTTTTTATTTTTTTAGAATTCTCTAATTGGTTGTTGAGAATTTCATCATTCTAGGTTAGTTTCATTGAGGCATTTAGAAGCTTCCAAATTTTAAGCAATTTGTTAAGCTTTATATATTCCAAGCCTTCTATCTTTAAAACTTCATCATAAATATTCCGATTTTCATCTAGACACTTCTATTAAATGATTTGGTAATTGTTTTGGAATGGAATAGAGCTTAGGCATAATTAATTTTACAGTTATTTTTGCCACAATTGATTTCTGCCCTTTTGCTGATGAAGAAACTTATCTTGATTTGTCATTTTCAAGTGTATGGGACTATACACTTCATTTTCAAGTGTAAATCTAAAACTTTGTCATGTGTATATGTGAAAGTAATTTGTGAATATACTAATGCACTTTCTGAATATTTGTTTTGATAGCTTAAAGAAGATCATTTACCCATAAAGCGTCTTTTTACTTTGTGTATTAGTGAAAGCACATGCATTGAACGTCAATACATTTGTATTGGTGCAAAGTTGGGGAATTCGAGGGTAGAATTTACATTGTTTTTGGTTTTTATCGTTGACACACTTTGAAAATGATTGACGTCGTATAAAGTTAAAGATTATTTAGAGGTAGATTGACGTTGTGTAAACTTATAAAGGGTTGTTCGACCAGAAAAATTTTATCCTCTTTTAGGCTAAAATCCAAAAATAAAAAATAAAAAAAAAACGAACAAACAAACTGTGGGGGCCGAATTATTATGTGCTCAAGAGGTTCAAATAGAGCGCCGAGAATGCTGGTAAGGCTATGTAGACACCCCATTTTTGACCGTCCTCAAGACTTGGACGTCACCGTTTGAACACTTGGTGATTATCCATGCTTGTGTTCGTTTGGAGTTCCCAGAGTTCTCGGCTCGCGCGCCTTGCCTCAGGACCTCCGAACTCGACCGTGTTGTGTCTGGTTTTGCACCAAACACTTGTGTTTTGCCTTGGAAGGGCAGGGAATGCCTTGTGAGGCATCCCCACACACCACCGGCTGTGGCTAGAGGCCACCGGCTGGCTGGTGTTGCCACCGGCACTTTATTGTGCCGACCGGCACTAAGTTTTGCGAAAATGGCATCCTTAGCCGGCCGGACACTGTGCAGTTGCTTTATGAGATATTTTCAGACAGCTGTATAGTTTTGGTTCCCCTCCATACACGTGTATGGAGGGATGACCCTCTTAGTTAGCTTAGCTTGTAAGCTTTGCAAGCTTTGCTTTCCTATAAGAGGACCACTCCTCTTCTTGGCTTAGGGTTACAAAATTTTAGACATTTTTAGACAGACCAAGCTCTGGTTTTTAGGGTTAGGATAGATACACATCCTATCTCTCTTCTTCCCTCTTGTTTTGTACACTAGGTGTTTGTGTCATACTTTTGCTCACCAACACCTACTGTTTCACCTTCCTTGAGTTCTTGAGGGTCCAGAGGTCTGTTGTGAAGCTTTGAAGCTGGTTTGGTGCTCAAGGAAGCCAACACATCATCTTTGTTGAAGAGGCTCCAAGGGTAAGACACTACACTCTCTTTTTACCCCATTCTTGCACTCCATTTCTACTTGCTTTAGAACTGTTTTTGTGATTAGTGATTAGCACATAAAAGTTCTGATTTTTAGTCCTCTTGATTGTTTGTTAAGAGTGCTTAGTGGTTTGGGTAAGTTTGATCACCCTTAGGCCTTGAAATGGCTCATTTTTGTGCTATTTTGTTGAGATCCGAGATTTTTGTGCTTGGGCCTCTTCACCACTGAAATCTTGAGGGATTTCAGTGGTGGAGATGGTGCCATAAAGTCTCCAAAAGGGGAGGGCCACCCCCTCTCCTTAATGTCCTTGAAAAGGGCAAGTTTTGGCCTCCAAAGGAGCACCATGTTTGGTTGTGTTTTGAGCATGTCTTGGCTGCATTTCATGCTTATTATGCCATGATTTAACTTGGTTCTAAGTTGGTTTAGGTCCCTTATGCATGCTTAGCATAGTTGCCTTGTAATGCCTTTTGATCCTCTAACATGCCTAGGTTGTATGCCTTAGTTTCTAGCATGTTTTAGGCTTGCATTTGTGAAGTTTTTGTGCTCATATTTCCATGTTTTAGGTCTGTCTCATGTCGTTTGAGTCAACCATAGCATGTTTAATATAGCCTCTTTGCATTGGGCTTGTTGGCCTTAAGAGCATGAAAGTGTAGTATGCCTTGCTTACACTATTTTCAATGGTTTGGAACCATTTGGCATGTCATTTCAGTCCATTTAGCATGCTTGTTTGATTGCCTTGCATGCCTCTTTAATGCTTTAAAAGCATGTGTTGAATGCTCCATGTTTTGGTCATGTTGCATGCCTTTGATTTCAAGCCTCTTAGATGCCATCTAAGTAGTCTTTTGGCTTTAGTTTTATGTGTTAAAACTCTATTTTCAGTTGGTTAAGTATTGCCATGTGTGGTTGTACTATGTGTAGTTCAAAGCCTCATTGGTGAACCTCAAGTACTTGGGCCATTTGTTGCATGTTTAGCCTACTTTGTTGCATGATTTGGCATCATGTTTTGCATGATTTTCAGAGCTTTATATGCATGCTAGTAGTCCATGTTTAACTCATTTCAAGTGTGCTTGAATGTTGCTTATTATGCTTAAGTGTTGGTGCCTTAACTTGCATGTGTGTGTGTGTGTTTAGTCTCCATTTCTAGGCACTTTGGCCACTAATTTTAGGCCAATTAGGAGTAGCCTAATTCATGTTTTAGTCCACTCCATTGCTTGGTTTATATGCCTCTTTGCTTAGGTTGTATCCCTAACATGTTTAGCTTGCTTGCATTGTTCATGTTGCATGCTAGATAACATGCTTAGAGTTGCATTGCATAAGCATGCATGCTTGGCCTCTTGAGATTGAAAATGATAGAGGTTTGGCACCCTTTCATGTTTATTTGGTTTGCATGCATTTGAAAGTGAAGTTGCATCCTTAGTTCCTTGGGCCATCATGCATAGAAATGCGTGATTGGTGGTCTGGGAATCGAGACACATGCCCCTTTGAGTCACTAACATGATAAGGGATGTGTTTGGTGCATAAATGGCTTGAATTATATTGTCATGCATAGATTTCCCCTCTGCTGCTGTGAGTTGCAGGTTCTGCAGGCATTCAGTGCCGGCCGGCACCATTTAGTGCCGACCGGCAGTCAACAAACAGCCGATGGCTTCTTTTTGTGCCGGTGGCCTCCTCCTTCAGCCGGTGGTGTCCTACCCCAGCCGGTGGTGATCCCCAGTGCCCTGAGAGGCACTCCTGGGACTTTGGCAATTTTCTGAGGAGGAGAGCAGAGGAAACAGAGGCAATCCGTGCATGGCAGTGCGGTTCCGAGCCAGTCCCGAGCGCATGCTGCATTTGGCCCTCATCCCGAGGCGGTTTACTGTTTAATTAGATTAATTAATTTATCTGATTAATTTAGTTAATTTGTAATAATTAATTAGCTTGCGTAGTTAATTAAATTGTATATTCTTTCGGTCCCTCCGAGTGAGGGCGTATCTGTAATAAGTGTGTGTGAGTGGATGTATGTCTTCCAATCCCCACTTCTTTCTTCCCTTTTATTTACCTGCTTACGATGGTAGATTAGGGCACATTTAAATTAGCATACCTTATGCAATGCATGCGTGCATTCATGCATTTGTTTACATACATCGGGCTCGGCACATCACGCTAACCGCATTGTATTTTCAATTCCAAATTGAATACGTGATATTTGCAGCATTTCACATGCCATTTTTAGGGTTAGCCGAGCCTATCCTAATTACATCTTGTATGCGATGCATTAGACACTCTAACATGAACTAGGGCATGCATGTTTGCTAACTAGTTTATTGTTTTGGCACGGAGTACGATGTAAGTATTTTTGCTTTAGCATACCGCATGCGTGTGAATGCTAACATGACAGTATGCTTACCATGCGGCTAAGTGCTTATATGAGATAAACTGTTTGAATGCCTGTGGGTGGAGGTTGGATTGCCTAAGTTGGGAAAACTCATCGAAATCCGTGTTTTAGCCTACTTGCGAGTAGCAAATTCCAATGCATTTTCAAAACCAACGGATATGCAATGTTTATTCCCAAATTAGGCAATCTAGTCTATACTTGTTTGCTGTGCGCATAACATAGTAATTCTAGGCTAATAATTGGAATAAGAGCATGTAATGTTTTCAAAATTGGATATCACGGTTAGTAGAGGCCGGTCTTCGGACCGGGCGAAAGGGGGTGCTCATAGCTGACCTTCCCCGATCGTACCCAAGCTCCCGAGCCAAGACCACTTTGGTGATGACGGACACGTGGCCTTTGGCACCGAGTCAGGGTTTCCTAAATTTCCCATTTAAAAAAATATTTAGGTGGCGACTCTGTAATCTGGCAAAGCAGTCCATGTTTGGCACTTCTTTTCAAAAATCAGTTTTTCTTCAAAACGATTTGCCAGAGTTGGACTCTTTGGTTCAGATTAAGAATCGTGACACGAAAGGGAGTCCGAACTGTAGCATCGAGGCCCACGGGCTCGTCTACAGGCTAACTCGGCATGATCAAACCCATTGAACAAGAACAAGGCCGAGTAAAATCCAACCTGTGGGTCGAATATGCCAAATAGTTTCTAACGTACCTGGGGGTCCCAGATATGATGATGAAGGGTGATGATGAAAGGGTGGGCCCCTGGAGAGCAATATAAAAAGGAAAAGCATCAGCCAAAGAGAGGTATGTGTGCATATACAAGATAACTTGAGATAGAAGTAAATTGAGAGAATATTGACTTGTCCGTCGGAGTGCTAATTCCGCCACCCCGACCGGAGTGTTCATCCCTTTTTCAGGTAGCAATCAAAGGATCAAGGATGTCTAACTGGATTCTGGAGTATTTCCAAACCACTTAACCACAATTGGCGCTGTCTATGGGAATACTCAAGTGCGTCCATGACAGGCGTGACAGATGATCCTTCGATAGTTGCTGACGATGTTACACCAAGAGATGACATTACTCCAAGAAACATGCTTGGACCGGAGAATATCACCACGCGATGGGCCTTGAACTTCGACCCAATAGCTCAAACCTCACCCTCAACTTCTGTGCAAGAGACTGTGCAGATGATCATAAATCAAGCAAAACGAAACAAACAGCGTCTAGAAGATATGATGGCTGAGAACGAGTACTTGCGTAAGGAATTGGCCCTAGAGTTAGCCAAATCCCAATAGGCCGCACGCCATGACCAAGGTCGATCCCCAGAAAAGAAGAAGGATGATCGACGGCATCGACTTCAGAAACATAATAATGGTAGTGATTCTGACTCACCATCTCAGGAACCCAGAAAGAAGTGGCGAGTTGATGTATCAAGCTCATCCGAAGGAAGTCCATATGTACGGCATAGGCGAGGGAAATGGAGTGATGATTTGGATGAAGAGGACATGCACGACCTTTTCGTATGACATATTGCAAGGGTTGTGCTGCCTAAAAAGTTCAAAGCACCAACATTCACCCTATACGACGGAAAGTCAAATCCCACTGACCACATTCGTCATTATAAACAAGCAATGACATTGCATGCTGATGATGAAGCCCTCGTGTGTCAAATGTTTCCAAGTAGCCTGGGACCGTTGGCCGTCAGATGGTACTATAAACTAGAGCCGGTGTCGATAAGAAGCTTTCATCAACTCCAAAAATCCTTCAAGGCAAGATTTATCACCAACGAAGTTCAGCCAAAGTAAGCCGACTCTCTCTGGGCAATGCAAATTAAACCATAAAAGACCCTCCATGAGTATTCGATGCACTATTGGGAATGTTTCAACTTGTTGGATGATGCCTGCAATGATTCCATAGCCATTACTGCCTTTAAGATAGGATTACACCCTGATAGTTGTTGACCAAATGGCCTCCCAAAAAAATCTGGGCGCTAATGAAGAAAGTTAAAGAACACTGTAAGGTGGAAGATGATGCCTTGAGCGTCAAGGCCAGACAGAAAGTCGTTAAATCGGCTCCATCTGGTCTGGTTCAGCCGATAAGTGTCGTGCCATCAAGGAACCCCAAACCTCGGACTCGGACTAAACAAGACAACCGGCATGATTCACGCCATTCAACCGGCCAATGTTTGCATTGTTCAAACGAACAATATCAAGTGGATTACAGGTGCACAAGACGTTCTGACAAGAAATATACAGAATTAGCAGAGCCGATCAGTAAGATCCTGTCTAAAGTCCAACATCTTCCGTTCTTTAAGTGACCGTCGAAGATGATGGGACCCCCTGATAAAAGGAGAATGGATAAGCGGTGTGAATATCACAAGGACCATGGCCACGATACTGACAGCTGCTATGCACTGAACGATCACCTGGTAGAGTTGGTACAAGACGACCGGCTGGCGCAACACGTCTGAAAGAACAATCTATCAAACACAATAGCCCTACGGCCAGATTCACTCCACTTGCTGTAATTCACATGATATATAGCCTACCGCCGTCAGCCGAGGTACATACAATTCAGCTACAACCTAGCCTGCTCAAGCCAATCACACCAGCCAAACGGCCCCACGAAACTGGCAGGATAAGCTTCGATGACACTGACCTAGATAGAGTAACTCTCCCCCACACTAATCCCCTCATCGTCAAGCTATGGTTGAACAGATTCACAGTTGAGCATGTTCTCATCGATCAGGGATGCGCCTCAGAAATTATGTACTACATGACGATTGCTAAACTCGGCTTCACTGATTCGGATCTGTTACCGGCCGATTACCTATTGTTCGGATTCAACGCCAACCCTGAATATCCTTTGGGTAAGATCACACTACCAGTACGGGCAAGCACCAGATCAGTAGACGTGGAATTTCTGGTCGTCAAACTCCCGTCACCATGCAATCTTACCATGGGAAGGACCTAGTTGCATACTATACAGGCTATGCCGAGCACGTACCATCAACTGCTCTGCTTTCTAATTGAGTATGGCATTGAGCAAATTCGAGGTCCTCAAAAATCGACACATGCATGATATCTCATTGCTGCTGCAAAGAGACCAAAGGAAGTAGAAGTGAACTCGATTAAAATACCAAATCGAGAGAGCCTCAAGGACATTGGGACAATCCCCAGCGAAAAGGCAACTGAAGACCTTAATCGAATCAAAATCAATGGGAATCCTGACAGATTCTTCATGATCGGCATTTCCTTGAGCAATGTTGATAGAAACGAGCTGGTGTCCTTCTTACTCAGCAACCTTGACGTGTTTGCGTGGACACCATACGAATTGCTTGATGTCGGGGCAATTCGTGAAGTCACTTATCCCACATGGTTGTCCAATACTGTGGTTGTAAAGAAGAAAAATGGATCTTGGCGCGTTTCTGTCGATTTCACAGACTTAAACAAGGCCTGTCCAAAGGATTGTTTTCCTCTTCCCAGAATCGACCAACTTGTGGACACAACACATCATCAACGCATGAGCTTCTTGGATGCTTACAGGGGTTATCACCAAATTACCATGCATCTAAAGGATCAAGAAAAAACCATATTCCTCAACCTAAAGGGAACCTATTGCTACAAGGTCATGCCCTTTAGACTGAAGAATGAGGGGGCAACTTACCAGAGATTGGTTGCCACTATGTTCAAGGAACAACTCGGCTGCACCATGGAAGTATACATCGAAGACAAGGTGGTGAAGTCTAAGGAAAAGCATGCCCATCTAGTCAATTTAGCAGAGACCTTCGGCATCCTCCAAAAGTACAAGATGAAACTGAACGCCTCAAAATGTGCATTCGGCTTCCGATCTGGAAAATTTCTCGGCTATATTGTCAACCATCGCGGAATAGAGGCCAACCCGAGGCAAATCACAGCAATTCTAGAACTCGGCTCCCCTCGATCGGTCAAAGAAGTTTAGAAGTTGATGGGGATGGCCGCTGCCCTCAATAGGTTTATCAATTGTTCCTCAGATCGCTGCCAATAATTTTTTCACACACTTCGGCAGGGCAAAGCATTTGAATGGACTCTCGAGTGCCAGGCCACGCTGGATGGCTTGAAAACTTATCTCCGATCAATACCACTCTCGGCAACTCCATCGGCAAGTGATCTGCTCATCTTGTATCTAGCAGTATCTGACGAAGCCAGCGCCATACTACTAAAGAAAGAACTCAGGGAACAGCGACCAATTTACTATGTAAGCAAGGCAATGGTCGACGTCGAAACGCGGTATCTACCACTAGAAAAGCTCATCCTTACTCTCGTGATGGCTGCAAGAAAATTGATGCGCTATTTTCAAGCTCACACTATAGGGGTATTAACAGACTATCCCCTCTGGTTAGCGCTCCGCAGTGCAGAAGCATCAGGGCGAGTCTCGAAATGGGCTTTGGAACTTGGCCAATATGACATCTAGTTTTTGCCTAGAGCTTCCATAAAGGGGCAAGTGCTCGCTGACTTCGTAGCCGAGTTCACGGGATGCCATGCCGACTTCAAGTCCAGTCAAGTACAACCTAAACCCGACTGTCGAATGTATGCTGAAGACATTTGGCAGATGTATTGTGATGGATCATCCAACCAACGCGGCAGCAAGGCAGACATAGTAATCATGACCCTCAAAGGGGCAATAATCGAACAGGCAGTCAAACTAGGCTTTGATGCATCAAATAACGAGGCCGAATATGAAGCATTGCTAACCAGCCTTCGTAACGCACTTCACCTTGGTGTATGGAAGTTGCTTGTTTTATGTGACTCGAAATTGGTCATCAACCAGTTGAAAGGGGAGTATGCAGCTAAAAATGACCGCATGTTAGCCTACATGAAAACGGCGAATTCCTTGCTCACGAAATTTGACCACCACAAATTGAATCAAATAACCCAGGATCAAAACACGTATGCGGATGCCCTTGCTTGCCTAGCCTCCACCATTAACTCAGAAGTCAAATGAACAATCAAAGTGGGGTTCATCCCAGACCCGAGCATCACCTCTTCTAAACCAGTTCAGATTAACATCATTGAACCAGGACTAAGTTGGATGGACCCTATCGCTGCATTCCTTTCCTCAAAACAACTCCCAATGGATAAGAAAGAAGTCCACAAGCTACGAAATAAAGCCTTGTGATACTATCTGGATCCACAGGGAAAGCTTTACAAAAAATCTCTCTTTGGGCCGTACCCGGAATGTGTTCACCGAGATAAAGTTGATGAACTCTTGGTCGAAATACATGAAGGTAGCTGTGGCGCCCATTCTGGAGGACACTCATTGGCCCACCGAGCTGTAACACAGGGTATTATTGGCCAACCATACGAACAAATGCCGAGACCTACGTAAAGAAGTGCGAACAATGCCAAAAGGTTTCCCCTTTAACTCATCTGCCTGCCAAAGAATTAAATTCTATTACTAGTCCTTGGCCGTTCGCTCAATGGGGACTTGATATCGTCGGACCATTACCCCAGGCTCCAGGGAACAAGCAATTCCTGATTATCACAACAGATGATTTTACAAAGTGGGTCAAAGCAGAGACATTAACATATATTCGAGATGTCGATGTTAAACGTTTTGTATAGAAAAACATCATAACACGATTCGGCATACCGAGAGCACTTGTCTCCGACAATGACACCCAATTCAATTGTGGCGTCTATCGGGAGTTATGTAACACATATGGTATCCGGCCCTACTTTTCCTCGCCAGCATACCCACAAAGCAACAGTCAGGTGGAGGCTTCCAATAAAGTGATCTTGGACGGCATCAAGAAATGGTTGGAAAAAGCCAAAGGCAAGTGGGTTGAAGAATTGCCCAGTGTGTTGTGGGTTCATCGCACTACTCTAAGGCGATCTACTGGGGAAACGCTGTTCACTTTGTGCTTTGGGACACAGGCAATTATCCCTCTTGAAATCGGCCTACCCACACTAAAATCCAAGGTTTTTGACACGAGCCGTAATGACATGATGTTGGCCTTAGATTTGACTTTGATTGAAGAACGTTGAGATCGTGCTCTTGCGTGCATGACGCGGTATCAACAGTAGCTCGCCAAGTCATATAACCAGCGCGTGCAATTGTGTCATTATACACCTGGAGAACTGGTCCTCAAGAAAGTGCTTCATGCTACTAAGAATCCGACAGACGGTAAATTAGGCCCCAACTGGGATAGCCCTTATCAAATTGATTCAATTGCCGAAATAGAGGCACATCGGCTTTCAGACATGGCTAGCAGAAGTTTGCTACGCCCCCTGGAATTCCACACATTTGTGTAAATTTTATCATTAAGCCAACTTATATGGCGTGCTAGCTTGTTTCTAATTTTTGCTGTTATGTTAACATGTACACATCTACGAATTCCGCAATGCAATGCCCTTTTTATCGCAGTCTTGTTAATAATGGTTGAATATAAAAAAATTAAAAAAATTAAAAAAGCCTCTGAATTCAGAGTGCCCTTCGTGGATATCACATTTGGGCTAAATAAGCCTCCAAATTCGAAGCACCCTTCGTGGATATCACGTTTGGGCCGAATAAGCCTCTGAATTTGGAGCGCCCTTCGTATATCATGATTGGC
This sequence comes from Camellia granthamiana, assembly GCA_036172215.1. Lineage (NCBI taxonomy): Eukaryota > Viridiplantae > Streptophyta > Magnoliopsida > Ericales > Theaceae > Camellia > Camellia granthamiana. Next base: position 117,395,937 of record CM069903.1, read on the forward strand.
CAATACAAACACACCAAATTTGGAGTGCTCTTTGTGGATATCACATATGGGCCGAATAAGCCTCCAAATTTGGAGCGCCCTTCGTGTATCACGATTGGCCATCACAAAGACTCTGAATTTAGAGCACCCTCCGTAGATATCACGTTTGGGCCGAATAAGCCTCCGAATTCGGAGCGCCCTTCGTGTATCACGATTGGCCAACACAAAGACTCCGAATTCAGAGTGCACTTCGTGGATATCACGTTTGGGCCGAATAAGCCTCCAAATTCGGAGCGCCCTTCATGGATATCACGTTTGGGCTGAATAAGCCTCCGAATTTGGAGCGCCCTTCGTGGATATCACGTTTGGGCGGAATAAGCCTTCAAATTCGGAGCGCCCTTCATGTACCACGATTGGCCATCACAAAGACTCCGAATTCGGAGCGCCCTTTGTGGATATCACGTTTGGGCCAAAAAAGCCTCCGAATTCGGAGCGCCCTTCATGTCACGATTGACCAATATAAAGACTCCGAATTTAGAGCGCCCTTCATGCCTGTTCACGTTTGGGCCAAATAAGCCTTATAAGTCAGAGCGCCCTTTGTGGATATCACGATTGAATAGACTCTGAATTTGAAGCGCCCTTCGTGCATGACCACGAATGGCCGAGTAATCCTTTGAATTCGGAACGCTTTTTATATTTGGCAATACAGCGGCATGGACCAACAAATATGCAATTATCACACATGTTGATACAAACATTAAACAAAGCAATGTAACAAATATTTATTTGTTTTTACCAAAGAGGTACAAATACATGGCTTTTGACAAATTCAAAAGTTTAATAATATGTTTCTTGATATCTAAGTCTTCTCCGGCTCGGCACCCTCTTCGCCATCGATTTTTTCGGTGTCGTAAGCTTCGAAGGAAAACTTGTAATTCTGAAATAGAGGTGATGCTGAATCGATACCTACAGCTTGTAGAGCCTTAATCCATCCATTCTTAAATCCACAATTTTCGCATCGGCAAACGTCATTGGCTAACTTGTTCCTAGTCTTTTCAATACCAATTTTTCGACCATCAAAAAAGCCTTATTCGTAGGCCCTCATTCTTATCGCTTCTCTTGCGAACATGTTCGCCGTATCATGATCGGCAATGGCATGATCAAGAAGGCGTTGGTTCACTCTTTCTGTCACAATCATGTTCGTTTGACCCACTGTAGACACCCCATTTTTTACCGACCTTAAGACTCAGACGTCGTCGATTGAGCGCTCGGTGATTGCGCATGTTGTGCTTGTTTCGAGGTTTCGGAGTTTTTGGCCGAGTGCCTTGCCTCCAAGCCTCTGAACTCTTTGTGTTTTGGCTCGGTTTGTGGACCGAACCTTGTTTTCTCTTCCCTAGGAGGAGTGGGAGGTCTGTGGACCACCCTTTCGTGGTCGTAGACCACTTTCCTCGTTTGGAGACCAGTTTTTAATTTTTGGAGCCTTCGGCCGCGCGTCTTGACTTGGGACTGCTTAACGTTCTCCGTTTGGTGTGGTTTTTGAACCACACCTTGTTGCCTCTGCCTAGAGGGACACTGTGGTCTTGGATACCACTTTTGTGGTTGTAGACCACTTTTGTGGTTGTAGACCACTTTTGATGCCTGTAGACTAGTTTTTGAGGCTCCCGGCTGCGCGCCTTGCCTCCCGAACTCTTGTCTTGCATCCTTTTTGGTTTGTTCTTGGAACAAACCTTGTTTTCCTTGCTTGGAAGGTGGTACAAGGGTGGGAGACCAGTTCTTCCCCTTGGAGACCACTCTTCCTCCCGCCAGCCAGTTTTCTGGTCAGCCAACTGGCTTTCTTGGTCTTTGGACCACCTTTTCTGGTCGGCCACCACACCATTGCCTTGCTTTCAACCTGCAGACCATCTCCCCCCCCCCATGGCCGACCACTTTTTGCCCTGGCCGACCACTTCCACTGGTCGGCCGACCAGTAGAAGTAGCTGGCCGACCACTTCAAGTGGTCGGCAGCTTTCCAGCTCATTCCTGGAGATATTTTCTTTATAGCTGTGCTAGTTGGAAGGCACAAAAGCCATCCTCCATACACGTGTATGGAGGGATGGCTTTAGGCCAAAAGCTTGTCCAACAAGCTTGTTGCTTGTTCTCTATAAAAGAGAACCTCCCCTCTCCTCCTCCAGGTTCAATTTTTGGTGCTTGAGAGTTATACATACATCTTTGTATCTATCTTGCATCTTCTCTTCATTTTTGTGTTCAAAAGTGTCATTTTATCACACTTTAACACACAAACACACACTAAAACACCATCCTTTTGTTGCTGAGGCTTCTTGAGGTTGGTTTTGGAGTTTTTGGACTGGTTTTGATCCAAAAGAGATGTTGGAGTTGCAGCTTTGAAGGTGTTCTTCAAGGGTGAGCTTTTAACCCTTAAAACCCTTGTTTTGGTTTAAGCTTTTGGCCCTATTTACATGCTTATTTAGGCTTAACTTCCTACTGCAAAAAGTTCTCTTTTTCAGTCCTTAACATGTTTGTTTAAGGTCACTTTTGTGTTGGGGGTAGTCTACCCCCTCTTAGGCCTTGTTTGGTCTTGTTATTGTGCCATCTTTTTAAGCTATTAGGACTACCTTGTTTTGACCTTCTCACCACTGAAACTCAGAGGAATTTCAATGGTGGAAATGGTGTTTTAAGGTCCCAAATAGGAGAGGGTCATCCCCTCTTCTTGTGTTCTTGAATGCTTGTTTTGAATGCCTCATGTTTGAGCATGTTTGTTAAGCTTGTGTTGGCCACATCTCAACCTATTTTAGGCCTTATTTCAGCATGGCATACCACTGTTTTGGTTTGGTTTTGTCACTTCTTGCATGCCTTATACACTTGTAGTGTATTTCTCACAAACTAGTCTTGTATACTTCATGAAGTAGCATGTCTTTCTAACTTGTTTTGAGTCCATTTCAGCATGTTCTTGGTGTTGTTTTTCCATGGCATACCTCTGTTAAGGTTTGGTTTGATAGCCCCATGCATGCTCCATGCACTTGTAGTGCAATTCCATGAACTAGCCTAATGTGTATCATGCTTTAGACTGTCATTCTAGCATGATTTTAGCTTAACTCTAAGAAGCTTTTGTCCATGTTTTATCATGCTCTAGCTCTGATTTGTGTTGTTTTGGTCATGCATGCCATGCTTTGTATAGCTATAATGCATCCTAGCTTGTTAGCTTTGTGTATCAAGTCCATTAGTATGCATTGCTTGACCTATTTGAATGATTTGGCATCATTTTTTATGAGATTTCAGTGCATGTTTCCTGTTCATGCACTCACATCTTTCACTTATTCAATGTGTTGGAGGGTTTGCCCTTTATGCCTTAAACATGAATCATTGCGTATGCCTTCATGCCTAAGCTTGCGAGCCACCATTTCAGTGTGTTTTTGGGGTTATTTTGCCATGATATAACTCTGATTTTTGTTAGCGAAGCCATCTCATTGTTGGTCTTGGTAGGTGTAGTGCAATCCTCCATTTTGGCCTTGCATACATCATGCCTTATGCCCTTCATGCTAGCTTATTTTGGCTTCCTTCCATACATGTTTTAGACTCATTTTGACATGTTCTAGGATTGTTTTAGGTTGCCTTGACCATATGCTTCATGTTTTGCATAGTTGTAGTACAAATGCCTATGCTAGCTTCAAGCTTTGGGTACCGTAGCATGCTTCATTTGTGTTGTTTAGATTATTTGGCATCATTTAACATGACATTTCAGAGCATGTAGCATCACCATGTTCCCACTTCATTCACTCTTTAAGTGCCTTTGAATGTTATGCATTGTTGCCTTGTTTGTGGCCTAGCATGTATGCCATCTTGCCTAGGTCCTTGAGCCTCCATCTTAGGATGTTTTGGTCTTTGTTTAGACCTACTTGAGCTCTGTTTGTGGTTGGTTCATGCATTTGTGCCATGTATTGCATGTCCTCTTTGTAGTACTCTTTGGTAGCTCTAATGCTTAAGGACCTTTTGCAGGCTATACGTGTATTGTTTGGGTGATTTGGCATCATTTCATACCTTATTTCAGTGCACTTAGTGTTGTTATACATCCACATTTGTCACTCTTTGAGCACTCTTGAGAGTTGTGCTCTTATGCCTAGTTGATGGGCCATTGCATTGTGCATGCGTTTACTTTGTACTTCATGCCTTAGTTTCATCATTATGGCTGCTGATTTGGGCATGACTGAGGTCTGTCCATTTTGGTTTAAGTCCATCGAGCATGTTATGTGAATGTTGTTACATTGCATCATGTTGTTGCATGCTTACGTTGCCTTGCATTGTGTATGCATGCGTTAGTATTGTTTGCATGTCATTAGCTTTGTTAAGTTGATCATGTCACATTGCATTGAGTATGCCATGTTGTTCTTTGCATTGTGTATGCCATGTTATTCTTTGCATTGTGTATGCCATGTAATTGCATTGTGTTTTGCATGCTTAAGTTGCATTGCATGTTTGCATGCTTGAGTTGCATTGTATTTGTTTAGATTAGTTGTTAGTCCAAACACGAGAAACGAGGAACATTTCATACTTGAAGTGATGAAACGTGCCTCAATTCTCGGTCGCCGACGCTCTTGATCATACGTGATAGAGTTTAAGGCTTTATGTGTTTATGTGTGCATTCATTTTACATTGAATTGTGTAATTTGGCTTCTCAGCCATCATGCATCGAGATGCGTCATTGGTGGCCCAAGGGTCGAGAACCACACTCCCTTGAGCTTATGAAATGATAAGGAGGGTGGTTGTGCACACATATCTTGCAAATACATTGCCATGCCCTTTCTTGCTCTCTGTTGCAGCAAACTGGAGAAGTGCAGCAACAAGTGATCGGCTGACCAGGAAAACTAGCTGGCTGACCACTTTTTCTGGTCTGCAACAATAGAAAATGGTCGGCCAGTGGCTGGAAACACCCCTAGGTGGTCGGCAGCCCTCCCATAGGTCCCCAAGGTGAGTTAGAAGCTATCTGGAGCTTGGTGTAAGGTTCTGAGAACAGTTGCAAACAGAGGCAAGTTGGGGCATCACGATGGATTTCCGAACGAGGCGACCGAGCATGCATGCACTCCTCATCCCAAGGACCTCTCTTTACTGCTTTCCTTAGCTAGTTTATGCTTTGGTTCTGTATTTAAGTAGTTAATGCGTTTAGCTGCTTATCTGTGTTGTAATAGCTTAATTAGTTAGCTTGTTAGTTAATTAGTTTTGTGATGTAATAATTAGTTTAATTAGCTTAGATTAGCTAGTTAACTTCTTATTCAGGCCCTCCGTCGAGAGGGCCACCTGTTGTAATAAGCGTGCGTGTGTGTAATGCATATCTTCCAACCCCCGTTTCTTTCTCCCTTTTACTTAACCGCTTATGATGGTTAGTTTTAGGGCATGTTTCGATTAGCATACCTTATGCTTGCATGTGTGCATCCATTCATCTATTTTGCATGCACCGGGCTCGGCGCATCATACTAACTGCATTGTATTTCAATTCCAATTTGAATACATGTAGCAAGTTGCATTTCACATGACATCTTAAAATAGCCGAGCCTATCTGAGTTGCATTTTTGCATGTGTTGCATCAGCCATCTTAACATGAATTAGGATCATGCATGACTTCTAACTAGTTCTTTATTTTGGCTCGGAGTACACTGTGAGTGTTTACGTTTTAGCATACTACATGTGTGTAAATGCTGCCATGTTAGCATGCTTTGCATGAGGCTAATTGCTTAAGTGATTAACTACTTGAATGCCTGTGGGTGCCTGTGGGTGAAGGTTGGATTGCTTGAATTGGAACAATTCATCAAATCCCCGATTTAGCCTACTTGCGAGTATCAAACTTCAAATCATTTTCACAAATGAACATGCAATGTTTTGTTCCAAATTAGGCGATCTAGTCTATACTTGTATGCTGTGCGCATCACATAGTAATTCTAGGTTAGTAACCGGAATAAGAACACATGTGTTTTTAAAAACAAAAAATCATGTTAGTAAAGGCTGATCTTTGATTGGGCGAGCGGGGGTGCTCATTGCATGACCTTCCCCTCTCGTACCCAAGTTCTCGAGCCGAGGTAACTTTGGTGATGACGGACACGTGGCCTTAGGCACGAGTCAGGATTTCCTAAATTCTCCCAAAATAAAATATTTAGGTGGCAACTCTGTATCTGGCAAAGCAATCCATATTTGGCACTTCTTTATAAAAATCAGTTTTCCAAAACGATTTGCCGGATTTGGACTCTTCGGTGATTTATCGATCTCACATTGCACTTTGTGAGATTAGATTCAGAATCGTGACACGAGTCTGAACTGTAGTAGCTAAAGAACAAAACGAATTCGCGCCCTCGCAGCGCGGAACCGGGAGTTCTCCGGGCGGTCTACACCTGCCGACTGCGTTTCGGAAGCCTTAGCTTTTCTCAGCTCGTTCTTGGCCTTTTCTGCGCGATGTTCCAAACTCCGAATGCGGCTGTCTTTTTGTTCTATCTCTCTTCATGCAGCACAAAGGCGCATGCCCATTTCATAAGAGGTGCATAGTCCCTTTACCGCTCTATGGACGCCCTCTCGAAAAATTTCATAATCAGGCCGACCGACCATTAATTGTTGGATTTCGGGCAGAAAATTTGTCGAGTAAACTCTACTGCCACATTTGGATCGCGGATAATTGAATCCGCTTCGGTCATCATTTTATTCCTAACAAAAATCGAAAAACTCAACAAACGTGGTGGCCTGCTGGTTTCATTTTGCGAACAGAAGAGAGCTCCCTCGTTGTTGCCTCCCCTTTCTTGGTGACTTCTCTACCCCGTCCTCTCTTGGAGACCTACTTTGATGACAGAGGGAGCGACGCCTCTCACGCTCCTCTGACGTCTTGTTTCCCGTTCGTGCAGGTTCACCACCAGCCTCTTGATTCATTTCTAAATCCAGTTCAGCTAGCGTCCTACCCTCCCCTCTACTATTAAAGAATACTCTTCTTGACATACAAATTTCGTCAGTTTAACATAATGCTCTTTTCTCTCTCGCACACTGTTGAATTTAAGCAAAATATATTTAACGACAGCACAAGACCCATGCGCGCCTACCCCCCCAGCGCTTATTAATTATGGATGCGATGTTTACGAAGCGACTGCTTCAAACATTTCGCCAAATAACTACAATGCCCCACCTGATCCCATGAACTTTTTGTTTACATATTCGACGGTTCTATTCAGTGATCAGCTGGGGCAAGGGCAACATTATTAATATATTCGTCTTATTTTCACGCATTTCACCGAATAACTACAATGCCCCACCTGATCCCATGAACTTTTTGTTTACATATTCGGCAGTTCTATTCAATGATCAGTTGGGGCAAGGGCGACATTATTAATATATTCGACTTATTTTCACGCATTTTGCCAAATAACTACAATGCCCCACCTGATCACATGAACTTTTTGTTTACATATTCGGCGGTTCTATTCAGTGAACAGTTGGGGCAAGGGTAGAATTATTAATCTGTTCGGCTTATTTTCAAAGCATTTTGCTGAATAACTACAATGCCCCACCCGATCCCATGAACTTTTCGTTTATGTATTCGGCGGTTATGATTAGTAATCAGCTGAGGCAAGGGCAGATTTATTATATTCGGCGTATCGCAAATTGAAATGGCATACTTTTGTTTTTCAACATTTAATGATAACTTTCAATAATAGAATGGACATTTTCATTAATAAACTGCGTACATCCACTTTATACACTTGTCATTTTGCCGAATTAAGATGTACAAGTCATGATCTCAATTGAAATGGCATACTTTTGTTTTTCAACATTTAATGATAACATTCAATAACAAAATGGACATTTTAATTAATAAACTGTGTGTACATCCACTTTATACATGAAAATGTCCTACATCTGAAATAAACTACTAACAAAAAACTAGTAAAAGCCAACAAAAAACAAATAACGGCTATCCATTACAAAACTGTCGATCAAGGGTCCAAATCCTCTGGATCCAATTCCAGCGGTTCGACTTCCAATTGTTCATAAGGAATTGGCTGATCCAGAGTCACCTTAGTGGCAGCCAAAGCCTTTAGCCATCCATGCTTGAAGCCTCAATTCTCGAACTTCAAGGCTTCATCAGCGTAAAGCTCCATGGTCTTTAGCAGGCCGGCTTCAAAGGCTTTGGCCGCATCCGCCTCAGTGAGCTCCTTCGCCTTCTTCTCAGAATCAAGGTCGGCCTTCAACGCTGAGACATCTTCTTGAGCCGACTTCAGAGAGCCGTCCATCAAGTTTGCTCTTTCTTCGGCGACGCTATGGAGCAAATCGGTGTGTTCAACTTTCTATTGAGTAGCCACTGCCCTCGCCTGCTCTTCTTCGGCTTTTGTAGTCGTTGCAGATAGATCAGCGAGGGCTGCGTGACCTTGCCCTTCTCTTCCTCTAACTGACGCTCAAGGACGCCGAATCGCTCCACAACGTCATAATCACGACGGCCAATTTCTGCGAGCCCTCCCGCCGTCTAGAAAAGGATAAGATTGGTTTGGACAGGAATACGTATTTAAGCTATTTGGAAATTTGAGGTTTTAACTTACCAAAATGGCTGACTGAGCGGCCAGAGCGATTAAGATTACGTTCTGTTCAGCACGAAAAGTCACTCGGTCTGAAGGCAAAGAGAGGGCCAAAGCTACACTCAAGGCCACGGCAGGATCTTTGATCGCCAAGCCACTGGTGAGCACTGGCATATTCTTCATCCTTGGTTGGATGATGAACGCCTCAGCCGAATCATCTTCAACGGGCGGCATATCCACCCTCGGTCATTTTTTGATCAACGCCTCTTGCAAGTGGATCACAGTCTCGGTAAGACACTTCGGCCCTGTGAGATCGGCTTCCAGGACTTCAACTTGATTTTGTTCAAGAATCAACTCAACCAATGTTGTTTCCCTGGCCATTTCTTCCTAACGCACCTTACGAGTTGGCATTATTTGGCTCCCTCCTGACCCACCAGCCTGCCTCCTGGCCGCCATCTTCTCCACATTTCGTTACCTAGCAAACTGGGCAAGCGGCTCTGAGCTCATCTCTTCAGCTTCAGATTCAGCTCCAGGAAGATTCTTTAAGCCGGTGAAGATATCATCCTCTAGAGTAACTAAATCTACTCGGCTAGAAATAGAAGGAAGGTCGGCGAATTGGTCTGCGCCGATATTCTCAAACGCCAATTCGATTTCTCTATTCAACTCCTAGTCCTCTGCATGGCCCTCTAATTGTGTGTCTTCACTGACCTCCTCACCGGCGTCAGAACCTTCAATGCCAATGTCCCTTAGACTTTTGTAGCTAGGGAAGATGAGCGTAGTAAGCTGCTGTTCGTGTGTCGGCACAGGGATATTATCTATAGCTGAAAAAGTGGAGTAAGTAGGGTCGTATCTCAGCAAAACATGGGCTACACGCCCTTGTCCTTGGAGGTTTGCATAGCCTTTGTAATTAAGGACCGTCTTCACTTGATCCAAAACGGCTTCGTCCGCGAACAACAATGCTCGTTTCAAATCATTACCTGCAAGAGACAAATGATCAGAATAGTATTTAAGCCAAATAAACCGTTTATTTAAAGACATGTTAGCAATTCCAACTGGCACCATGGTTCGCCCTTTTGCCTGGGAATTGGGTCTTGGCGGTCTTCTCCTTCACCGAATTCCCAATTACCTCGGACGGTGACCATGACGTCATCAACCCTTTTTCCAAAGCTGGCGAGCATGGTTACCAAATGATGGTCAACGTCCTTGGCTCTTAAAAAGTAACGGCCTTGCCAACCGATTGATTTCGTCATAACGTAGCAGTGTCGAATAGTTAGGATTCCTAGGTTAAGGCCTAGTCGGCGATTCAATTCCACTATGCCCATAACAATATGGTAAAAGTTCACATTTGGCTGGGAGGGAATTAATCCCCAGTAACGTAGAACTGTCCTAAGAAGATGATGGAGGGGGAATCTAACTCCACCTTCTGCGATTGCCAAAAGAGGAAAGTTAATGGTGCTAGTGTCAGCCCTCTCCATGTCCACTACGTTGTCTGGAACAAGAGATAGGTGAACGTCGTCTAGAATGGAAAAATGACGACGGAAGGCTGCAACTCGATCCTCAGAAATAAGGGCTTTCAAATGCCTCACCATTCGAGATGAAACAAAAACAGCGTATATAAAAAACAAAGCAAAAACACGTAGGGAAACTGGAATGAGGAATAGAATGAGAAGAGATAAGGCACTTACAAGATGAGGAAGGAGACGAACAGTAAGAGGCGGGGTTGTAGAGGCCTGGAAGGAGGTTGATATGAAGGATGCTCGAAGGATGACAATAACTTTCCAATTCAGAAGTATACGGGCGTAAAAAATGTCAATGGCTTTTCGATTCAAAAGTATACGGAGGTACAGATTTCAAAACGCCTTAAATGAATGTCAAACACGAAGGGGCGGGAAGCTGTAATGATTCAAGTAGCGCGTCTGCTCTGACGGCTCTGACGAATCAGTACGAAAAGGAGTGCAACCGCCATATCTGTCTTTCAAGAGTTCTTGCTTTGATTGGCCGAGAAACCAAACATGCCGAGTAAATACTTTATTCGGGTGTTTGGGGGGGCAATTGTGGGGGCCGAATAATTACGTGCTCAAGAGGTTCAAATAGAGCGCCGCGAATGCTGGTAAGTCTAACTCGGCGTGATCAAACCCATTGAACGAGAACAAGGCCGAGTAAAATCCAGCTCGTGGACTGAATATGCTGAATAGTTTCGGACGTACCTGGGGGTCCCAGATATGATGATGAAGAGTGATGATGAAAGGGTGGGCCCCTGGAGAGCAATATAAAAAGGAGAAGCATCAGCCAAAGAAAGGTATGTATGAATATACAAGATAACTTGAGATAGAAGTAATTTGAGAGAATATTGACTTGTCCGCCAGAGTGCTAATTCCGGCACCCCCGATCGGAGTGTTCATCCCTTTTTCAGGTAGCAATCAGAGGATCAAGGACGTCCAACTTGATTCTGGAGTATTTCCAAATCACTTCACCATACAAACAAACAAAATAGGCTAAAATAGCTAATAAGACAAAATGTCACATCAAACCTATAATCATTTAACTTTTTCTCTTACGAACTTCACATCCAACTACAAAAAAATCCAATCATCTTCCCAAACACAAAAATTTTAGCCTACTAAAATAGCCAAAAACTAAAATAGCCTACTAAAATAGCAACTCCCCAAACACCCACTTGGATTTGGTTTGGTTTGGTTTGGTTTGAGAGGTAGACATTTGGAGGTGTTTGCTATTTAGATTTTGATTACGAACACCATTTTTGTATTGGCATGGGGTGCTCCAATGGGAGAACACCATTTTGTTGTTCCTCTTATTTTGAAGTTGTGTCTATAATAAAGAGAATCCTCTTGCTCAAATGCATGCTATCTATTCATTTTTTATGTGTCATGAGGAAACAAAATTTTAGGTATACTTGATTCTCAATATTCCTAACTTAAAAGAGAATGATAAATGAAAATTATTCAAACAAAACATTATTTACACCATGCCTTTAGATACGGGCATACATTAGTGATGTGATAAAATGAAATGGAAATAATATTACACAAATAAATAAATAAGTAAATATTCTAACGGCACTCAGTTGTTAAATCAAAATTTGAATTTTTCTTGGCCAAAGGTCCATGCGTTCAAATACTTTATCCAAAATGATAAGTTCCTACAAAATGACCAAATTACCCTGTATATATATTGTTTACCAAAATCAAACAATCCACTTTTCATTCTCTTATCCTTTCTCTCTAGATTTTCTTGGGTTTCAAAATCTCCAAAGGCCATCGATGGCGCTCTTGGCCCTTCGTTACCCATTCTTTGTCGTCTCTCTCTCTCTCTCTCTCTCTCTCTCTCTCTCTCTTCTTTTCAAACCCTAACCCCAACCCTAACCTATCGTCAAAGTCGACACCACGCAGTGGGGATGTTCACAGTGGTCTTGATTGGAAGTGTTCTTCTCTGAAATCTGACAAATATTGCAGTGGTGGTTAGTTAGATCACCGCCATCAGAGCTATAGAGATTTGTAGCCCAGCCGCCCTACGTCGCCTAAGACGTTAGCCACTACATTGCCATCATCATGGACCTCTAAGTTAGATGATTGCAGAGCTGTCACTCTCTGTACTGGGCAGACCTACGACGATAAATCAAACATTCTCAAATGGTTCTCCATTGTCTCTCTCTCTCCCTCTCTCTCTCTCTCATACACACACAAGAACAAAAACAGAGATCAAGAGATGGACATCAGCGAGGAGCTAAGGGCAGGGAACAAGCAAACATTCCACAAGTTCTTCGATCAAGATGTAACTTGACTTTTCTCTCTCTCTCTCTCTCTCTCTCTCTCTCTCTATCTCTCTCTCTCTCTCTCATCTTTGTTTTTGTCTCTAAACCTTCTCATTTCTCTCAATCTTTCTATTTGTAAATTAGGAACGGAAAGACATCTACACATGAGATCAAAAACATGATGCATCATAAGCGCCGCCATCTCATCTTCAATATCTCTCATTTCTTTGCTTACGAGGAAGGTAACATGGCTCGCAGGCCTAAGGAAGCTCCATATCCAAATTTTGTTTTTTGTTTTTTTTTTTTTTGTGTTATGTGTGTGTGTGTGTGTGTGTGTGTGTGTTCTTTTTATTATTATTACAAAATTTTCCTTTTTGTATTGTGGTTGGTAGTTGATCTAGATCTAGGGTTAATGTAGTTGAATATGACTATGAAGATTGAATAGATATGGTCAAAAAAGCTCAGATCTGTTCAATGTCCTTTTTGTATTGTTGGTGGTGGTTTATCTAGATCTAGGGTTAATGTGGTTGAAGATGAACACAAAGAATGAACAGATATGTTCAAAAAGGCTCAAATCTATTTAATTGAAAAGATAAAATTCTGACAGATATGAAAAATTAGTACAAATAAGAACAAATTTCAACATATAAGGAAAATATGCTCTACAAATTTCAACAAAGAGGAAAAAGTTAGCAATTTTAATAGATAGATAATTGCAATAGATAGATAATTTTAATATATAATTGCAACAGATAGATAATTTGGTTTGGCTTGATATTTCAACAGATAAAAAAAATTGAACAGATAATAAAATTTGGACAGATATTTGAACAGATAAGGAGAACAAATTGAACAGATAGATATAAATTTGAACAGATAAGCAAAATAATTAAACAAATTGAAATTAATCTAAACAAATAGATATAAATTTGAACAAATAGCCACCAAAAAGTCAACAAATAAAAAAAATCAGCATGGGTAAAATTGAAAACAAAATATCCTTCAAAACTAATAAAAGAATTCTTACTAAGCTATTTCACAAATGGTGGACCTCTCACTAATAAAAAATATTCACTAGACCTAATGCCTTATACAATTGCTAGAGTGGACTTGTCAACAATTAACTCATATTATAAAATGTGTCAATTGACCTGACATCAATAACTAAATAACATCAATGCATAATCTAAATTCATTTTATAGATCAACTTTATAGTATACTAATTAAATCTTAATTAAGTATAAATAAATTTGTTTATCATTTTTCAAGATAAGTAGTTTTTCTCATTTAAATAACGGTAAATTACATTGGCCTCTCCTAAGGTTTAAAAAAATACTAGTTGCCCTATAATTTTGATATAATTATACTGACATCCCATTTAGTAAAATTAAATGAATCGAAACTAATATAGATGTAAAAACACAAAAATAAACAACATAAAGCATACGTTTTTGTATAAAAGATATGACAACATTATTTTTTCATCCATATAACTAACAAATTATTGAGAGAAAATGGGACTAAGGCCTCGTTTGGAAACAGGCTAATTTAGTAACTTTTTGGCTATTTGGCTAAAATATGAACTAAAAAAACTAGTATGTTTGGGATGATTTTTTAGCTTTTTATAAAAAGATGTGCAAAAAGTAGAGAGAAAAGAGAATCTTGACTTTTTAGTATGGGTTGTTGGCTTTTTGACTTTTTAGCTAAATGGACTGGTTCCCAAACAAGGCCTAAGTGCTATATCAATTAAAATCTCAAAGGAACTCAATGTAATTATGTCAAAATTATATAACTTATTATATTCTTTCTAAATCTCAACGGAAGTTAGTATAATTTACCCTTTATATAAATATTGTTCTTGATATTAGTATATGAGAAGGAAAATGCTATAGTACACACCCTTGGATCATATGCATCTTTGGTCATGACCGTTGTGGTCTTTAATTATAATATGTTGTGGTGTTCATTATGATTTATTATGATATTAACTATGACATTATTTTAATTATAATCCAATAGCCCTTGATTATACCTTTATATGGTGTTTGGTTATAACTTACTTTTCTTTTCTTTTTTAAGTTGTAACTTCCATAAAATTTAGTTATCTCATCTGTGGCAATAAACCCACAAATGTCTTAACTTAGTGTGCACAATAGCTTTACTAGATGAGATGATGGGTATGCATGTAAAAAGGGTCTGGCCCAGCCCATCAACCTAGGGCCCACTTGTGCTTGTTTTTTAAAAATCAAACTGGCTCGAGTCAAGCCTGTCCATTTTTTTTTTAAGTCTAGGCCTAGGCCCAAGGATAATTGGAGTTCAGACTTGGGCTGGGCCTGGAAATGTATAGCCCACATCCGGGCTCAGGGCTCTCTAGCCGAGTCAGATCTCAAGCCTAATCGAAACAAACTCAAGTCAGGCCTAATCAGACTCGTACGAATTTCAGAGGGTGCACGGTCTATTTTTACACCCCTAAATATCTCAATATGTAGGTACAATTCATAAAAGGGGTGGGTGGGTGAGTGTTTTCCAACTCTTTAATTATTTTTATTTTTAAAATTGCAGAAAAATACAAAGACATCAAACAAGCTGAATCAGCTGTTACTGTTATGCATATATTTTAATCAAATATGTACGTCACCTTCAAGTACGCCGGGATCTTTGCCTCTTTATTGAGTTGGTTTGTCTTTGGATTTTGAACCCCCAAAAAAAGGGAAAAATAAAATAAATTGAAGAACATTGCCTGTTGTATGATGCAGTTCTCTTTTCCTTATTTCCTTCCTATGGATTGTTCATATATATATATATATTAATAAACAAGTGACTCTTAAAATACATAAATTTCCACCATATATACTTCTAGGAAGAAACCATAAGGGAGACCTTGCAAGTGTTTCTAAGGTGGATCCTTTCTAAAAACATAATTTGACAAACAGCTATGGATATCAGATAGTTTCTAAACACGTGACAAATCTCCAAACACATAGAATGCATCAAAATCCTTATTGAAACAAAACCCTTTTCACTTTCTCCGCCATTGTATACCCAAAATGTCCATTGTCTCAACTTACTTGAGCACATCAACAAAACCAACAACAGGGTATATATGTCAAGACCTAAAAAGAGCCAAGCCAGAAATAACGGAATTCGCAGCATTATTTTGCTAATATACAAAGAAAGCGAAACACGGTATACAACAGTAAAGAGAAAACAAACGAAGAGTTCACTATTACCCCAGCAAGGGAGATCCAATTGCTTTAGCTTAATAGAAATAGGTACAAACATGGAACAACATAAAATGCAACAATTTTTATGTCATGCAGCAACTCCAGTTAAGAGTTGCAGGACTGCTTCTTTGGTAGGTAGGGCTGGAATCGCTCCTTTCTCTGTTACTGTGAGGGCACCACAAGCATTTGCAAAAAGAATAGCTTCTCTTAACCGCTTCTCATCCTGCCAGCAAAGCAAGTCAAGAACAAGTTTTATTATTCATGGAAGTAACTAACAGCTCAGGAAAATTAGCTATGCAGATGAAGCAAACGACAACATCTATTTCAGATGGACAAAATGTTTATCCATATGCTAACAATAGTGCACGGGAGTGTATAGAGTCTCCAAGATTTTTAGCCTTGAGATGTGCATTATGCACCTCATGGTAAATTAAAAAAATTCCTCAGGGTTCCTAGCAAGAATGACAGAAATAAGATGGCCAAGGTTTTATTTATGTATTTATTCATTTACCTTTTTGGAAAAAAAGAAACCACAAACAATTTTATGGGAAAATTCAAGTTT
Source organism: Camellia granthamiana (assembly GCA_036172215.1). Classification (NCBI taxonomy): domain Eukaryota; kingdom Viridiplantae; phylum Streptophyta; class Magnoliopsida; order Ericales; family Theaceae; genus Camellia; species Camellia granthamiana. The sequence goes on from CM069903.1 coordinate 117,412,009, forward strand.
AATGAACAGTGATTCACAAAATGATCTGCATAAATTAAAGCATGAGGCTTTTCCTAGGGTCAAGGACTCACAAAGTTAATAGAAGCAGCCATAAAGACCGGGTTACTCATGGAGAAATATTTATTATGTTCCTAAAAATGTCATTAAGTAAAAAAATAAGCCCTCCAAATATTTACGTCAAAATCACCTTCATGAAAATGTAATATCTCAGCTAGCAAAGACAATAAAAATGTTGGATTATTGTCTAAGATCAGAAGGTACAGAAAAGGATTGTAAGAAACATATGGAACACACTACTAGAAAAATGACCTTTTGCGACCACATGATTAGCAGTCACAAATAATTAATTTATTCTTTATTTTTATTTACTTTTCCCCCTTGTATTTGCCCTAGCCCTTTTTCACAAACACTGATATGGTTCTCTTTCTCTCTCGGTCTTAAATGAATCGTCGAAGCTCTCGCTTCTCAGGTCGCCATTGACGCTTCTCTTACCTTCGGCCATCTCGCCTTCGCCCCTGTCCTCCTCAACCTCTCTTCCAAATCTCTTTCTCTCTCCTCCTATACATTCATATATTTGTGTATATATCGTTGATAGCTTGCATCCTAGATGATTCTAGAGAGAGAATTGACAAATAGCTCTGAAGATCTATGGCGGATCGTTCTCTCTCTCTCTCTCTCGCACGCATTAAACAAACCTATATACCTCTGCTCTCTTACTCATTAGTTAGTTCGCTCGCTCGCTCGCCATCGTCGTCTGAAGATCTCCAGCGATACGAATCTCTCAATCTTGTTCCCAATCCCTCTCTCACAATCTCTCTCTATCTCTCTCTAGCCACACACACATATCATAAGAGGAAGCCCTGGTTCGACTCATTGCTTTCTCATCTGCGTACAGGTATGTACTGGTTCAACTCATGTCATTCTTGCCCTATTTTCTTGCATTTTTTCCATATCTGTTAGTGTATATCTCTCAATATACATTATAGTGTGCAGTTCATTATTGTTTCTAACTTGGAATCAAGATTTCATTGATTTTCAGCAAGTTAGAATTTGTTGAGGCAAGAACTAGTAAATTTGAATTTGGAAGATAAAAGGTCCTAGTATTGAATTTGCTTGATTTATATGTGATATTAAATTAGTTCGTTGATCATGCTAACTAGATTTTCTAGTTAATTGTTTTGTTAGCATTGACATTGACATGAATTATTATCACTTGGTAAAAGTGTATTCATCATTGCTCTTGCTGTTGGAACTTTTGCTTGTTGGATGTTGCGAATGTCTTTGGTGATTTCTATAATCATAACTTTTTGTATATGTTTGGAGAAGCGAGGGAGGGAGAAAAACTAACTAATTTATTTGGTCCAATACAGAAACATATAACAAATTCTAGATTCTTACAATTCCTTTTACATAGTTGCTGTGACTTCTCATGTCTAGAAGGTGAGAAGTTCGTGCTTACCTAAAAACAGAATTGTTAAGAGTCCTTGTGTGCAAATTTTTCTCCATTGGAAATTTTATAAGCACTCAAATCTGAATATGGTAACAAGTATGTCGAATTCCATAATTGAATTGGATGTAAAAATGATAATTTAAACATAATAAATGAATACTTTGCTTGTTTGCTTTGTTTACTATATAGATGGGCTTAAAGCAGTTTTTCTATCATCATAGTGCTCACAAAAAAATATAAAAAAAAAAATTTGCGTTGCTCTTTGCATTTTACTTATTTATTGATTTTTCTTCTTCTTCTTCTTTTTTTTTTTTTTTTTTTTCGGGAAAATCATTTCCAGAAATTTAACCTAATTATAACAACTTATAACAACCACTTTTACAGAGTACCACCTTTCACATCAGCCAAGGTTTTGGGTGTCACCTGCAAAGCCATGAAGCTATAGAAACAGATCCTGATGAAACTAGGATGATAGAAACTAGGAAGCTTTTGGACAAACTACTTGCGTTAAAGCTTAATGGAGAATTGGGAACAACAATGGGCTGCACTGGTCCTAAGTATGCATCCAACTCCTCAATATATATACATATATATATGTTGTTTCGTACAACTGAATTGTGTACAAATGTTTTATCTTTTTATCTTGTTCTGGTCAAAGAAGCTATTTTCTGCTCCCTTGTAACTGATCTGAATGGCTTCATGTTTTTTAACTCTGTTTTGTTGTGGATCTATGCTGTTTACTATTGGAGTTAACATATTGACTACCTACTAATTGTGATTACTTATGTAAGATATTACCAATGCTTATTCATCTTATCATATATTGGTTTGTTGCTAACATGGGTATCTCTATATTTCTGATGATCAATTTTAGATAGAAAATGGTTTTATTTTTTCCCTAGATTCGCAATGGTTTTATTTTTTATTTTAAAACTTTTTCCCTTGGCACCCATTTGGATGTGTTACGTTCTCAATAAAATGCAATGATTCAATGTAGAAGAGTCTAACTCTGACTTTTGGTACCCGAACTCTTCACCTTGAAGTACACAACAGATGATAATTGTGTATAAAATTCATTCAATAATAGTGAATAATATGATTTATGGATAAATATTATAGAAACTTGTGACTTGGCTTGGAAAGGAAAAAAATATCATTGGAACTAATAGTCATAACTATTTATTGGTAACCCCATCCCCCTTTCGGTACCAATTTTAATTTTATTTTTATTTTTATTTTTTCCTTCTCATTTGTGGTTATTATCAAATGTATGCAATCTTTTGATACATTATACACTTTGATTGTTTGTTGTAATACCTAATGGATTTGATGTTTTTTTGTGATGCAGATCAGTCATTGAAGTTCGTAATGGGTTGCCATTCCTAGACCTAATTGTCATCCAAATTGAGGAGACTTGCAATTGGAAGTATGTTAAAGAATTTTATGTTTCTGTTGTAAGCTTTTGGTGTTTGATCTAATTATAAATTATTTGTTGACATGCGAACAGAAGCTTGTTGGGAAGATAAAAGAGAACCGCTAAAACAGGAAATGAGGTACATTCTATTTTTATGCAAGATGCACTCTTTGAATTATTCAGATTTATCTTATTTTTATTTATGTCTACATTCCGCAGGCATTTTTGGATTTACCACTGAGATTCTTGCATTCCACTTGTACTGTGTTAAGAATTGACACTTGTCCTTGCTTTAGCTAGCTTGTTGGATTATGTAATTTTACAAGGAATTGCAGCTTTTATAACATTTTTTAGAGTCTAAGACTAAAGATGGTTTTGCCAGATTTGTCTCAAATAAATGGTTTGGTGCTGTTATTTTTAGTGGGATCTTACTTGGTAGATTTTTCTCAAAATATTAGTAGCTAGAAATCTATTATCGTATTATTTATAAAATATCATTGAAAATTATTTGCGATGGTAACAAGATGGTCGCTAATACATTGTAGGCATTTTTTACTTTTTGCGACGGTAAAACATCAATTGTCATAAGTAGGTTAGGCAGTCGCAAAAAGTATTTTCCATCCCTACATTTGCAACCCCCATTTGCTGTCACATGGGCTGTCGCAAAAGGTGTTTTGCGACTGTATTTCTATTATTTCCGACGGCTTGTAGCGGTCGCAAAAAATGTTTTTTTTTTAGTAGTGACACAAGGTCTTAATAAGCAACATAAAACAAGAAATAGAAAAATGATTCCTCCAAGCTCATGCAAGAACTAACATACCTTGTATAGATTCACATCAGAAGCTAAACTGGTCAGTATCCCACCAACAAATGCATCACCGGCACCAGTTGTGTCGACTGGTTTAACTTTAACACCACAAACTCTACCCTTCAATTTCTGAAAAGAAGTATGTTTGCTAATGGTTAATGTCAATGGATTCGTAAGTGACTTTTAATTATATAGAAAATCAGCACAAACCAACATAAATCTACCACTATCCAACAAACTGTAAAGGCCTTTCTGATTCCTAAAATAACGGGAATCAGAATGTTCATTTTGTCCTGTGATTAGGTATGAAAATCAAATGAAGAAAATCAGCCACATTTTGGTTCATCTTATTGTGTACACAAGACAGAACATCATGTGCATCTATGTTACATGGAGTTTAGTATGAGAGTATCAAGCGCGGTTGTGTGTCCCAAGTGTCAAACTCTCATAAACCTAAATCTTAGGATATTGGAATATGCATCCAAAAGTTGGATATGGGCATGGGGAAAAGTGACACACACACACACACACGCGTATATATATTGCATTATCGTGTATAATATTCTTAGACAAAATGTTGTAAATTATGTTGAAATGTACTTGAAATTAAAAATTAAATCAGAGAAAATCTATAATTTCCCTCTCTCATCGATGTAAGAGGCTAGAAATTTTCTTATTAGCAAATGTGAGTTTTTTCTTCTACAAACATGGTAAAAAAAATTAAAGAATCCGTGTGTCTATATTGGGTACGGGTGTCGGACACATCCCACATTCTTACCCTTGTCATATTCAGTTAGCAATGATATTTTGGGAAAAATAGATGAGTCCATCTAACACAAATGTGCATCCAATTTCAATTTGATTGAAAAAGAAAAAGAAAAGAAAAGAAAAGAAAAGAAAAAGAGTACATAGATACCTTCGTGTAGTATCTGCAACCCTTAGACCCTTCAGTTACAAGCAAAAGTATAAGGTTAGGATGAAAAAGCTTCTCCAGCACCACATTATCATCATTAGGATCATCACCCCCAGTCAAGAATGATATTTCTTCCTCACTTATCTGCAAGTTCAACAGAAAGCACCTGTGAATTTTATGTTACACAATGATTCTATTCTGCGTTGTACATCCAATGAAAAGGCATTCCAATAGCCCTTTAAAACAGAAACAACTTAAAAATCTCATAGCTAAATGTCATAATTTCAAAAAATTATACCTTTATAACATCTGCTTGGTCCCATATGCTCATAATGCCATTCCGAGCAGCATCTTCTGATGGCCATAATAGCAATCTCAAATTCGGATCATAAGAGAGGAGGCAACCAGACTTTTTGGCAATTGCTAAAGCAGCCAAATGAGCTGACCTAGATGGTTCTTCAATCAAACTAATTGAACCATAGTGGAAAATCCTTGCCTGGAATTGAAAATAAAAATTATCAACCAAATCAGCATCTTCATAAAAGAGAAGTAAATCTTGTGTTACATGCATATTTAAACAAGGACAAGGGAAGCAAACCTGCTTAATAAGGTTTACATCAAGTTCTGATTCACGAAGAAGCATGTCGGCACTAGGATTACGGAAAAACAAGAATTCACGCTCACCATCAGCCCTAAGTGTAACAAATGTTAGTGCAGTCCTTGCACTGGGTTCAAACCGCATGCCAGAATTATTGACCTTGTTTTGTTTCAAAATATCAGCCAACATGTGCCCAAATTCATCCTCACCTACCTAATACAAATTACAAAGATTTCAGAGCTATAATGGCATTTAAGCTAGCAGCTATTAACAATGAAGGACAAATGCTATGGCTACAACATACACAAAATGATCATAAATGTAAAAAACAAGATAAGCCCACAAACATTAACAGTGGTAAACTAAACTAGTTATGACAAGGCCGAGCAAAAAATTATGGATCCAAAATACCAGTTGGTTATACGAGTTTCATAACATTCTCTGTGAAAGCACGAATAAAGTTACTGAAATCACAGTATGGAATTATGAGTGAAAATCAATGAAGGGAATATTACAACACAGACAATAGTAGCACATGACATACTAGGAAGATGGAGAAGAATAGAAGGTGATCAAATCAAACCTTTCCAATAAAAGCTGAAGAACCTCCCAATCTTGCTATACAAACAGCAACATTAGCAGGAGCACCACCGGGAGCTTTTTTGAAGGCAGGTGCTTCGGCCAGTGAAACTCCGCCTACTGTTGGCACAAAATCAATCAACATTTCCCCGAAGCAAACAACAAGCGAACTTCCATCTGTATTTGAGAGAAGAAACTTTAGAGTGTCCCACATATACAAAATTGAATCAATAAGAACTGCTAAAAATAGATTTACTACAGATCATTGAAAAGAAATACAACAGCCATTGACCAATCAATACAATTGCTAGAAATCATATGCCCAATGCTCATATCAGTGTTATGGGAAAACAATACCCTAGTGATTAACCTTTTGGAACACACATTCCAAAATGTGACACACTTTCCAGAACAGTGAATTTACGATATAAAGCCATCCCAAATTTTTTTTCAATAGAAACCTTAAGAGTTCTAAAGAGAGTGGAGTTTTGGTATCATAATTGTAAAAAATGGGTCATAATGCTCATAGAAATGTATCGTAACATGGTTAATTTGAAAAAGAAAAGCAACATTTTATTAGATGTCTAATTGTTCAAAGAAAATTGTTCTATAAGTACCTTAAATTCTAATATTGTAATAAAAAAAAGTCTACTCTTGTTGTACCGCATTTTAGACAATATGGCGTACCATATTCCTGATCCCATTAATGTACCAAAACTACCAACGTTCTAAGTAACATGGGCTCAAATACAGTAGGTAGTTTGTCCTGCTTGGTGTGGCCTGTCCCATGCCCAGAAAATTTCATGAAACTATAGATCAGCTACACAAAATACGAACTTCAAGCTGTTTCTAAACTTCAAACTAGCTTTATCAAAACCATACAAAGTTTTTTGGGGTAGGAGCCCATTTTGCCACTCCCAAAATTTCCCACTTATGAATTGCACAACTAAAAAACTACCAGAACTCATCAATCCCATCTGGTACTGAACCCAATTGGATCCATTTCTAAGGTTTCCAAAACTGCCCTTCACAATTGTTATATTCATAGAGGAAGTTCACAACTCATATGCCCTAAGAGCATATTCAATCCTTCACATTTTCTTTCACCAAATTTAAATTTGACGAAGAAGTGCTAAAAAAATCATCTCCTGTCCTTTCATCTATTGTTCATCAAATCAAAGAAGAGTTGTTTTTTTCATCAAATGGAGAGCTCTTCAAATCTTTTATCAAATTTGAAATTGATAAAATTTTAAAAAGATGAAGCATTGGAGATGATTTTTTTTTTTTTTTAATCAAATTGACAAAAAGGGAACTTGGGTATAAGAGGGCAATTTTTTAAAAGATTAGAATGAAAATTTTATAAAAAAAAGAATAGAATAGTTCATATCAAATCAAGGGTTTTACTCAAATTTAGAATCAAATTAGATGACAAAATTGGTGAAGGGGTAGGAGATGCTCTAAAAGGACTACAATCAAACAAACCCACACAAGAAACGTGGAGGGCTTATCTTCCACTACAGTCAGATTTCAAATCACATACACTTGAGCATATAAAAAGGACAACCACAAAAACACCAAATGTTATGCAAAAGAAGTGCATATAATTGAACAACTATGGCCTTGTTTAGGCTTATCTTTTTGTGTTTGCGAAAATGATTAGATTTTTATTTTATTTTTTTGTTCGTAGTTACATGTGATGTTTGTGAGAAAAAAAGTAAAATGATTATGAATTTGATGTGACATTTAAGATCTTATTTGAGAAAGGCTAAAAATTAGCTTTTCAGGCTAAAATTCACAAAAAAAATAAAATAGGCTAAAAGCCAATAAGATAAAATATCATATTTAACCCATAATCATTTTACTTTTTCTCTTATAAACATCACATCTAACCACAAAAAATCCAACCATCTTCCCAAACACAAATTTTAACCTACTAAAATAGCCTACTAAAATAGTCAATTTTCCAAACAAGGCCTTGTTAACCATTTTAGTCTATTTTGTTTTTTGTCAATTTTAGCCTAAAAAGCCAAATTTTAGCCTTTGCCAAACAAGGCCATTATGCTAACAACAATCACACATCAATTTTCCGGAGATCCCTAGGAAAGATTACAAATCTAAATGAAAAATAGAAGGCAAAGAAAAGCTACAACCTTGATCAGAAAAGAAAGATCGAGCATGTAATGACCCCAAAATGCGTATAAGAAATCATCTTTATTTCCCTATGAATTGATGTGGTTTAATTTAATTTAATTATATCTATTAGAATTGAAGCATTATCATTTGAGTTATGGACTTAAAATGACAATTACCGACCTTTATGGGTTCAAAAATCAAAATTGAGTACGTGAATATGTTAATGGGAATTTTTGGAATTATTTGGGAAAATTAACTTGAAATCTAATTTGTCTGATTCGTTAATAGACGTTTGGGTAATTAACTTTACACTGCAAATTAAAGGCCTTGGAGACTTCAGAAACCGGAACAGGGGACATATTTATGATCAACGTAATTTTTAGAGTCATCTGAAAAGGTTAATTGAAATTTAATTTTACGCGATTCGTAAGGCCACGTTTGGCTCTCCCTAATGTGCTAAGCCTTGTATGTGTGTGTTTATTTAGATATATGATGAGGAACTCAACATTTTAAACCCAAAAATATCTAGAGAAAAGGGGGAGAGACACGTGAGAAAGAGAGGGGAGAGAGTCTTGGAGAGAACTCAAAGAGAAGAAGGAAGAAAGAGTAGAAATGGAAGAAGACATCAAAGAATTGGCTTGAATACATCATGATTATGCAAGAACAAGTGATGATAAGGGCTTAAGGTAAGACTCTCCCTTTCAACACATGAAGATCACAAGCTAAATAATGAGTTCTTGAGTTATCTATAATTGTATGTAAGGGTTTGGTTTATTCAAGCAAGAACATGATGAATCTTTATATACATAGCATGAATTTATGTTACCACTTAACTTCTTGTAAGGATTTTATGGCTCTTAAAGAAGCTAGAGAGGATTCACCATGGGAATGAGTTTTAAACCCCAAATCATGGTTACCTTATGTTTTTGTGTTTTAATTTGTAATCTTGTTCTTGTGTTTGGGAATTGAATCATATTTTGAGTTATGATGTTTGAGGGAGAGTAAATATATGAAATTTATTATGTATTAAAGGGTTTTGGGCTTTGAATTCCATGTAATTAAGGTTTGATTTTTGAAAGTGAGAAGTCCCAAAAATTCTGCCATTTTCGGACTGCTACTGCCCAGGGCCGCACGTGCGGCACTGTTCACCCGCACGTGCGGAGGCAGCTCTGTCCAGCCAACTTTGAATAGGCATATCTTTTGCATCCGGACTCCGTTTTGAGTGATTCTTGAGCCTAAAATCAAGCCCCGGAAGTCTAGTTTCCAATGGCGCTAGTCTCACTCCCAAATTCTAAATACAGAAAAAGTTATACCCAAATTAGTGACGACTGTTTACGTTATGTCAATTAGTTCATGTACCATTTCTTCACCTAAACCATTTCCTATCGATTTCTCCTATTTTCTAAGACATGGATTATAACTTATTAAAGAATAATGAGCTTGGTACCACCATGACTAATTGATTAAATGATCAAAGAGAATAAGCAAAGGATCGAGTATAACCTCATATTATGTGTTGTGCATTGTAATTGTAGATCGAGACGAGGACATTGTACCATTACCACCGGAAACCGATCACTGTGAGTAGTAGTACAAAAATGTACATTTTATTTATTGTTGATAATTATTGTCACTAATGCTCTGTTCTTTGTAAGTGTTCTACAAGTATTATGAAAATTTGAAAGTAATGTGACCCTGCATGAACGCTGAAAGATTCACGTATGTCGGTATGATTTTGGAATCCTTTGTTCTGTTAATGACGAATATTATCCCTGTGATATTTGTAAGCATCTTATGTTAATTCTTAAGGAATAAATGGAACTTATGTTCATTTTCGAAGAAATAGAATAATTGGCAAGTTATGTGACTCCATGTGAATTGGAAGTTATTTTTTTATGTTACAAGTTTACAAGTTAAATCCGTTACAAGTTTACATATGTTATAAGTCAAGTATGTTATAAGCTCAAGAATGTGGCAAGTTCAAGTATATACAAGTTTAAGTAAATTTACAAGCTCAAGTATATACAAGTTAAAGTATGTTACGAGTTTTACGTATGTTACAAGTCCATGTATGTTACAAGTTCACGTATGTTATAAATTCAAGTATGTTACAAGTTTAAGTACGATACAAGCTTAAATATGTTACAAGTTTATATATGATATAAGTTCATGTATGTTCTAAGTTACGCATGTTGCAAGTGCAAGTATGGTTTCAAGTATATTTCAAGGATAGTTTAAGTATGGTTTCAAGTATCTTTCAAGGATAGTTCAAGTATGGTTTCAAGTATATTTCAAACATGATTCACGTATGGTTTCCAGTATATTACAAATTCAAGTATGTTTCAGGTATGCTTCAAGTAAGTTATGAGCTCAAGAATGTTTCAGGTATATTTTAAATATATGTTACAAGTTTAAGTACGAATACATGAATGTTCTTAAAGTTAATGACAATATGTTTCAAGGGCCTCGTGCCACAAGTTTCAAGTGTGCTTCACGGGCCATGTGCCACATGTTTCAAGGGCCTAGTGCCACATGTTTTAAGGGCCTTGTGCCATCATGTTTCAAGGGCTTAACGCCAATTTACAAGGGCATTCTTAATGCCAATTTTCAAGGGCTTTAAGCCATTACAAGTTACAAGGGCTTTATGCCATTACAAGGGCTTTATGCCATTACAAGGGCTTATGCCAATTTTCAAGGGCTTTAAGCCATTACAAGTTACAAGGGCTTTATGCCATTACAAGTTACAAGGGCTTTATGCCATTTTCAAGGGCTTGATGCCAACTTTCAAGTATGCAAGGGCTTTATGCCAACTTCCAAGGGCTTTGTGCCAACTCTCAAGGGCTTTAAGCCAAAGTGTTATGTTCAAGTTGATATGTTTAAGATGTTCAAGCTAATATGTTTAAGATGCTCAAGTTGATATGTTTAAGCTGTTCAAGCTAATATGTTTATGTTGCAAGATCAAAGGTTTATGGCCATCATGTTTATAATGTTTATATTGCAAGATCAAAGGTTTATGGTCATTATGATTATGATGTTATGATGCAAGATTAAAGGTTTATAGCTGTTATGTTTATATTATAGGATTGGGCCTGAGGCCGGTATGTAATTAGCGCAGAATCAGACTAATGTTTTAATATGTAATATGTTTCAAGTTAAGTGTTGTTTTATTATGTATTACTATTCACTGAGCTTGGCTCACCCTCGGTTATGTCTGTTTCTGTAGGTCACCAAACAGGTGGTCAGTTCTAGCCAAGACGCCCGCTTCCTTTGTCAACCCTCATATGTCCAGGCACTATACCAGCCATTGATTTTGTTGAGTAGTTAAGATGTTGGTTTGCTTATGAGTGTCCATTCAAGGTTGATGTATATAATTTCCATATTTACATTTGTGTATGCCCAGTTATAGGGCAGGGTCTGTAAATGTGTATGCGTAAGCTTCGGGTTATAGTTTGGAATTTTATTTATCCACTATAATGCATGTGATGAATGAGATCTTGGCATGTAGAAGTAGCTCAATGGAGTTTGTTTCAATTGTCAAATTTTGATATTTAATGCTTCCGTTCAGGCCCCATATAGTTTGTATATCAGGTTAAGTGTCCCTTTATGTATAGGTCATGCCCGAACTTTTAGGGGCAAGTTTGGGTCGTGACAGAGCATCTCAACAATAATTTAATATACAGAGGCTACCCCAATACATAAAAATCAAATCATGATCACAAAATCACACGCGAAACATGATTAGCCCGCAAATCCAAGATTTCATATACACGATATCTGTCTCTGTGTGTGTGTGTGTGTGTGGACATGGACATGTACATGGAAGAAATATGACGCGAAACATGATTAGCTCGCCTGAGCAAATCCAAGATTTCATATACACAATATCTGTGTGTGTGTGTGTGTGTGTGTGTGTGGGGACATGTAATGGGAGAAAAATGACGAACCTGAAGTGGGTATTTCAGCCATTTGTCTGATGAGAGAGAGAGAGAGAGAGAGAGAGAGAGCTTAAAGATATCAACACCGAGTTAAAGAGTCGAAGAAAGAAAAGAAACCATGTGGTGGCATGAGTACAAGAAGAGGATGAGCAAAGAGAGAAAAGGGGGGGGGGGGGGGGGGGGGGGGGATTTCTGAAATCTTGGAGAAAGAGGGGTTGAAAGTTGAAAACAAAAAAAAATAAAATAAAATAAAAAGTGGAATGGAAAACTCATATATAGCAGCAAATACTCATATAAAGCTCTAAATATTCATATAAAGCTCTAAATATTTTATTAAATATATATATATTTTTTATGAATATAAAACTGCTAGAAAATTTATACTTAGGTTAAGTTTGTCTGCTATAAAATAATTTATCTTTTTATTTTTTTATCTTTTTTTCATTACAACACCTTTCTATTTTTCTGTATATTTATTTATAAAAAAATAAAAAATACACTTATTTAGGTCACTCCAAACAACCCCTTATATAAAGTATTTTAGGTTCCCACCATTACTCTTACATATAGGGGTTGTTTGGGATGATCTAAATAAGTACATTTTTTATCTTTTTATAAAAAAATATACAAAAAAATAGAGAGGTGATGTGATAAAAAAAAATAAAAAAATAAATTATTTAAGGGACGTCAAACTACCCCATAATATATAATATAATACCGTAAAAGGAGTCGCGCCAACCATTATAGAAATAGGTGGGCTTACATATCACGGCTGTATTCATTGAAATAAACCACCAGCTTATATTGTGTGCTATGGCGCAGCCCACCTTTGACTACATTAAAATCTATATATTATATATTATATGAGGGAAAATAGAATTTTTAATCCACAAGCCCGTAGGAGGTTAAATATTTTTATTTTTTAATTTTTTGATTTAAAAAGAAAAAAATTTAACATTTATTGACTTCTCTTATACTTAGGGTTATTTTAGGAAGTGAGTTAAAAGTTACTTCTTAACTTTTAATCCACTTCACTCTCTCATAAAAAAATTTAAAAAAAAATCAAAAAGTAACTTTTAATCATCTTTTCAAAACACCCTTTGCTGCTACACCTTATTCAACTTCTCTCATACACTATAATTAGTGATAGAATTATTAAATTATTTTTATAAAAAATTTAAAAAAATAATTTGTATATTAAAAAAATATCTAAAACAAATATAATTTTTTTGTTAAATCTATTTATCTATCTATATATTATATAAATAATATATGGGACTTCTAAAAACAAGTTTTATGAGAGCTCCAATATCTTAAACTAAAATTCTAATTTTTTTATTTTAAATAATTAAAAAAAATCTTCTATAGCTCTCATTCAAGCAAAAGAAAAAAAAAATTAAATATCTCTAGATTTATGACATTCAAATGGAAAGCATATCAAATATATAAAATAAAAAATAGAAAACATATTAATCCATTTCAAAATTCAAATTTTAGGGACACAAATATGGAAAACATTTTATTAATTGAAATTTAAAATTATAATGATTTATCCCATAATATATTGTTTTAAATAATGATCTATTCTATGATTTATCTATATATCTATATACTATTATAATTGCAAAATATTGTCATTTCGTTAAGGTTGAAAGTTGTAATTCTTTTTTCTTATTTTTTTTATTTTGTTTAAAAATATTTAATATCTCTAGATTTATGACTTTTAAATTAAATGTATATTAAATATATAAAATAAAAAGTAGAAAGTATATTAATCCATTTTAAAATTCAAATTTGAGGGGCACTAAATATGAAAAGTATTCTATTAATTTAAATTTAAAATTGTAATGATTTATCCCATAATATATAAGTTTTAAATAATGATCTATTCTACAATTTAATTATATATCTATATATTATTATGATTGTAAAATATTGTCATTTTATGAAAGTTGAAATTTGTAACTCTTTTTTCTCATTTTTTTTTATTTTGTTTTATTTTATTTTGTTTTATTTTTTGTTAATACGTGTTACAATATGATTGGTCCATAAATTAATTTTATATTCTTCAAATAAAATTTCAAATTTGAATTCTTACTTAAATTATGTTACTATAATTGGAATGAGATCAATATTCATTCCTCAAATTTTGCATCATTTATTAAATTATAAAGTAAAGTTTCAAATTTAAATTTTTCTTCAAATTATATTACTACAATTAGAATGAGATCACTATTCACATGTGTCATAATATTATTGGTATAAATATAATTTGTCTTAAATATATGTGTTCAAATTATTAATCGGTATTAATTTTTTTTTCCTTTTTTGTTTTAAATTTTATAAAAAAATATTATATCCTTATAAACTAAAGACTTGAACAACAATAATTTTTTTTTTTTTTTTTTTTTTGGGTGACAAAAGAACAAAACATAACTTTTTTTCGTACTTACCAAACATGGTGAATTTTGTTAGAATTTTTTTTTTAATCTCAATTGTTGATTAAATAAATTAAAATAAAGAATAAGGATATCTTTGGCTCAAATTATTAAAAAAAATTTTTGCTAAAATAAATTAGAAAGAAACGTTTGTTTTTTTTATTATTATTAAAAGTGATAGTTCGTTGAACTCTTTTTTTTTTTTTTTTTTTTTTTTTTTTAAAAGAGAGTTATGAGTGATAATTTATTGTTCATCTAAAATTATTTTCAGGTTAAATATTAAATTTTCTTCTTACCTTTTTTTATTCAAATACTTTTATTTTGTAAGAAATTTTTTTTATTCTATTTAATATTTTGTTGTAATTTTTAAATTAAAAAGAATTTCTAAAAAAATCATATTTAAATTATTTATGCCATTATAAAAAGTAATTTTTTTAATATCAACTTAGTGATTGTTTGGGAAGTGCTAAATAAATATACTTTTTTATTTTTTACGAAAATATGTACAGAAAAGTAAAAATGTGATGTGACCTAAAAAAGATAATTAAGTATACTTTTTATTTTTTACGAAAATATGTATAAAAAGTAAAGATGTGATGTGATCCAAAAAAGATGAAAAGATAAAAAAAAAAAAGTGAACTAATATGGCACTTCCCAAACAATCCTTGATTATCCCTTTCTAAAAAGTGTATTTTTAAAATATTTTCAAGAAAAATTCTATTCGAAATTTTAAGTAAATTGTTTTTTCTTTTGTTCATTAATATTAAATTTTTAATTAATTTTATTTATTATTTAAAAAGAAAACAAATTAGCAAATAATTTATATATTTATATATATATATAATTTTGTTTTGGTTTGTCAGGTTATTTGGTGTTTCTACCCAAATACACTCAAATTTAATTTAAATTTTTGAATTTTTGCAGATCCTCACTTAATTAAAAACTATGCTGTTCAATCTTCAACACAAGTTGCTTGGGTTGAGCTCACTTAAGTTTGCAATTCTAGCAAATGGGGTTGAAAATTACATGATTAAATTTGTGACAAGTTAAAAAATAATAAATAGATTGTGATAAAATTGTAGGACTTAAATTGTAAATTTCAATCTTTTTTGTTTTCATAATTTGCATACAAAAAATTAACTATTTAATATTATTTTGTATAAAACTATATTATTAATTTTTATATGCCATACATAACATGGGTTACCACCTAGTACCTTTTAAGTGGAAAGTTTCAAACTATATAAGAAAATTGATTGGTCCCTGTAAAATATATATATATATATAATATGATACAACCGTTTTTGAAAATATTTAAAATGTATTAGAGATACATTTGCTTTAATTGTTGACATGAATCCTAAATATATATTAATGGTTCAGATCAATAGATGGTTCTCGTCCAAACACTTTGCCCACTAAGCATCATAACCGTTTTGTCTTCTCACCTACCTATGTCTGCCTCCCTACCTTCCCTCTCTATCTCTCTCTCTTTTCCATTTCTCTGTCTATCCATTTCTCTCTCTGCCTTCATCAGAGCTCACTCCGATTGTGGACCACTTTGACCACTCTCACCATTGTTCACTTCGGCTGCGACATCACTCCGATTTGTTTTTGCTTTTGCCTCTCCACCGCTCTCTTTGTTTTTGGTTGTGCATATAACTGTGTTTGTGTTTCCATTACTGCACTTGCTACAGAAACTTTTATCAGATTTTTTTTGAATACTTTCAATATATTTAAACTTTCCATTGTATTTTCAATGTATTGGGTTAGATTTTTTTTCATCCCATAGGTTCATGGATCTGGTTAATTTTTCATTCCATAGGTTCATGGATTTGGTTAAAAGAGAGGGAGCTATATGTGGAATAAAATGGAATGAAATGCAAAATTGGCAATCCTAGAGCCTCCAACCATTGCGGGTTGATAGGAAAAATGTATTACTGATGTTTCAATGCTCCCATTTCCCATCCATAAGTTTCAGTACCTTAACTCCCTCTTTACATGATCTCTCTTTCTTAACTGACTTTCTTGTTGATTTTCCAGGAAAATACCAGTACCCAGGTCAGTATTTTTTGGATTTTCCATTGGGTTTTAGATTTTAATTTCACGCTCTCTCAATTTCACAAAGAGAGGGAGAGAGAGAGAGAGAGAGAGAGAGAACCGTTCTTTCTCTCTTCGTGTTACGTTTTGATGATGAAAATTGCTTACAATCTTTCTCTCTTCGTGTTGCATTTTGTTCTCTCTCGATGAACTCCTATTTGATTTTTTCGCGTATTTAACACAACAATCATCACCGGATGGTAAAATGCCCTTCTCACCATTCGATCTCTCTCGCCTAAACATTCTTACTTTGCATTGACTCATCGATATCAATCACTCTCATTCTCTAAAGATTGATATCGATTATGGGTATGAGCCTATTGTTCGTTGAATTCCCTCATCTGTCAATCTTCTGAGTGTGTTTCTGGGTTTACCCACATTGGAAAACCCTTACAGAGTTATTGTTGGTGTGATGTATGTTGTGTGTGCAAATTATCTTATTGTGTTGGGTTTGGATTTTGAATGATATATATTTTTATTTTGTATTCAAAGTTCCATTTTTTGATATGGAAAAGTATTTTTAAAATATGACTTTAACTGTTGGATTCAATAGAGCTGGACAAACTTAGAATTTATTATTTTATATTAAAATAGAACCAATTCAGTATTATTATTTAGTATTGAAAACATGACTTCAACTGCTGGGTTCAAGAGAATTGATTTGGGTAATTGACTATTATTCACTATTCTCTCATTTTTATCTTAATCAATTTAATATTTTCTTCAATTCCCGTTCTTTTATTGTAACTAATTTTTGGGTGCTAGGGTTGTTTTCTTGCATCCTTCCTTTTTTTTGGGGGGGGGGGGGGAGGGGGGGATTTGGGTTTTTGGATTCTACAAAATTATCATTCTTTTTTTATTTGTTTTCTACCTATTAATAATGCCTATTATTTGTCAAAAAAAATAAATAATAATGCCTATTAATTGGCCATTCTTGAGGAATGCCTATTTTTTTCATCAGGTTTTTTCTGGATTTTTTTGCTAATCAAGCAGCTGTAGACGTCTCCGAACATCTCGAGAGGGAATCCCGTTTTGTTCATCTTGGGCTTACTACAGTTCAGGACTCAATGTCACGGTCCTGTATCTAATCTCGCAGAGTGCAATGCAAGACCGATGAATCATCAAAGAGTCCAAATCCGGCAAATCGTTTTTTAAAACTGATTTTTTGAAAGAAGTGCCAAACATGGATTGCTTTGCCAGATACAGAGTCGCCACCTAAATATTTTATTTTGGGGAATTTAGGAAACCCTGACTCATTTTCCTAAGACCATGTGTCCGTCATCACCAAAGTTGCCTCGGCTCGGGAACTTGGGTACGATTGGGAAAGGTCAGCTATGAGCACCCCCGCTCGCCCGATCAAAGATCGGCCTCTACTAACCATGATATCTAGTTTTGAAAACATTATACATTCTTATTCCGGTTAATTAGCTAATCTTACTATGTGATGCGCACAACACAAAAGTATAGACTAGATCGCCTAATTTGGAACAAAGCATTGCATATCCGCTTGTTTGGAAGACAGTTTTGAAATTTGCTACTCGCAAGTAGGCTAAAACGCGGATTTCAACGAGTTGTTCCAACTCAAGCAATCCAACCTCCACCCACAGGCATCCAGGCAGTAAATCAACTAAGCAGTTAGCCTCATGGCAAGCATGTTTTCATGTTAACATTCACACTCATGCAAAATGCTAAAGCATAAATACTCACCTAGTACTCCAAACCAAAACAGAAACTAGTTACTAATCAATGCATGATCCTAGTTCATGTTAAGATGGCTAATGCAACACATTCAAAATGCGACTAAGGTAGGCTCGGCTATTCTATGGATGGCATGTGAAATGCGGCAGATAACATGTATTCAAGTTAGATTTGAAATACTATGCAATTAGTATGATGAGCCGACCCCGGTGCATGTAATACAGACGAATGAATGCACGCATGCATAGCATAAGGATGCTAATTGAAATATGCCCTAATACTAACCATCAAAAGCAGGTAAGTAAAAGGGAGAAAGACGTGGGATGGGAAGACATTCACACACACACGCACACTTGTTACAAATTCGCCCTCGCTCGGAGGGTCCGAAAGAATAGTACAAATTAACTAACTAACAAGCTAATTAATTATTACAAATTACTTAACTAATTAACAGATTAATTAAGTTGAGAAAACAATAAACAGCCTTGGGGAGAGGAACAGATGCGTGAATGCTCGGCTTTGCTCAGAAATTCGTCACCATGCACAAGCTGCCTCTGTTTATACTATTTTTCTCCTCTGAGGACTGCACAAGTCTCAAAGTTGTTTCTGAAATACTCCCTGAGGGTTGTGGGAGACCACCGGCCAGAAGGAAACACCACCAGCCATGAGAAAGTGGTCATCGACCACAAATGAAGATCTCGGCCAAATATGGATAGCTGGCCGGCACTAAAGATGGCCGACCGGCCATCCTTTCTTGCAGAACCCTGTTTTGACAGCAGCAGAGGGCAAACAAGGCATGGCAGTGCATTTTAAGCAAATGTTTGCACAAACCAACCTCCCCATCATGTTGTGGACTCAAGGGAATTTGGTACTCGACCCTCAGGCCACCAATCGCGCATTTCAATGCGTGATGGTCCAAGAAGTCAAGTATGCATTTTGATGTCAAGTGTAATGCACATAAACACACAATGGGCCCAACCTCTATCATAATCAATTCAAGAGGCAAGGTATGCATGCCAAATGCAACCTAAGCATGCGAGCTAAGTATGCAACATGAAAATGCAAACACGCATGCAAACATGCAAGCATGTGACAATATTCAAACAAATGAGCAAGCAAGACATGATGCAACCAAAGCATGCAAACATGAAGCAATGTAACAACATTTGAGCAACATGCAAAAGATGGACTTAGACTAATATGGACAAGCCTCAGCCATGTCTAAATAAGTAGCCAGAATGCTATGGAAATGAAGGCAAATTTACATACAAACATGCATGCAAACATGGTCCAACACTTAAGCATAAAGAGGAGACTTTTAAGCACACTTAAAAGGAATAAACATGGACATTAAATCAACATGTTAGGCTCTGAAAACAAGTAGAAGATGATGCCAAATCAAGCAATCAAAGCATGCAAGCAAGCCTAAGGCCTAAGGCTAACCTAAGGGATCAAACCATGGCTATGCAAGGTGAGTCCCAAAAGGTCGAGGGGACTCAAAACAGTCCCAATGTAGGTCGAGACAAAGCCCAAAACACACTTAGATGGCATCTAAATGGCCTACACATGGAAGCATACACAATGGTCCAAACATGGAGCATAAAACACAAACCTTTTGAAGCATCAAAGGAGCCATAAATGCAAGTATACAAACATGCTATATGGACTGAAATGACATGATAAGTGGTGCCAAACCACTGAAAATGATGCAAGGAAAGCATGCTAGAGGGGCCAACACTCAAGGCCTACAAGGGAGATTGCATGGTAGCTATACAAAGCAAGTCATAGATGACCCAAACAACCAAAAACAGACCTCAAGCATACTAAAACATGCATAAAAGCTTCACAAAGCTAGGCCAAAATCATGTTAAAAACAAGGCTCAAAACACAAAGCATGTTAAGGCAATTTCATGGCATTACAAGACAAGTATGAAAGGCATGCATGGTGTGTCTGAACCAACTTAAAACAGAGGTAAAGCATGGAAAAATACTTCCAAATACCAGCTAAGACATGACCAACATGGACTTAAACAAGGTGCTCACACATGAGGCTAAAATGGCAAGTATTGAAGACAATAAGGAGAAGGGATGGCTCTCTCCTTCTTAGGACCTTAAAACTCCATCCCCACCACTGAAATCCCTCTAGATTTCAGCGGTGGGAAGGTCAAGACAAGGTGGTCCCGGAGCTCACCAAAAATGCACAAAAATGAGGCTAAACAAGGCCTAAGAGGGGTCAAACAACCCCAAACACCAAAACAACCTTAAACAACTATTTTAAGCACTCGGAATCAGAACTTTTATTAGTTATAGGCTAAGCTTAAAAACAAATGCAAGGATGGCTAAAAGCCTAAGCAAAAATGGGGAATAAAGGGGTAAAGTTCTTACCCTTGAAGACCTTCTTCAGAAAGACTATTCCAGCCCCTTCTTTAGGTCAAAACCAACTCAAAAACTTCAAGAACACCCCTTTGGCACCTCAGTAACCAAGGTATAGTGTAATGGTAGGTGTTTGTGCACAAAAGTAAGAACAAACACACAGTTATACACACACAACTCAAAAGGAGAGGGAGATATAGAGATGGATAGATACACAAACCCTAACCCTAATCTCAGAGCTCTAGAATTTTTTTGGAACCCTTGAGGAGGGAGGAGAAGCCCTCCTCTTATAGAATTCCAACTCTTGCAAAGCTTACAAAACAAGCTAAGCAAGAGGGAAATCCCTCCATACACGCGTATGGAGGGGGTGCAAAGTGGGTTCCAGCTGTGCCAGCTGGCACAAAATATCTGCCAAAAGCAGATGAACAGTGGTTTTGGCCGGCCAAAAATGACAAATTGACCAAAACAATGGTCGGCCGACCAAAAAGAGTGCCGACCGGGCATCACCAATGGCCGGTGGCAACAAAACATGGCCGGTGGCCTCAAGCCATGGCCGGTGAGGTGTGGGGATGGCCAACAAGCCATTCCCTGCCCTCAGAAGCAAAACAACAAGTGTTTGGTGCAAAACCAAACACAAAACAGTCAAGTTGAGAGTTCCTAAGGCAAGGCATGTAGCCGAGGCCTCCGAGAACTCAAAACGAACACGAACATGAATGATCACCGAGTGTTCAAACGGTGACGTCCAAGTCTTGAGGACGGTCAAAAATGGGGTGTCTACAGTTGCCCCTCTTTGACAGAACTCGAAAGTCATAACAATGACGGGAGTGAATGTCAAAGCCCCGAGACGGCCCATTTTTGACAAGGCCGAAGACTTAGACAAAGCATACAAGCTACAGATAAAGATATGCACCCGAAGGCAGGGGCAAAATGCAAGAACAACGTACAAAGCCGAGCATAACTTATGATCATGCAAAGAAAGCTGTAACGAAGCAAATCATACAATAGTTTTAAGCAATCAAACACAAATCCAACTACATTACAATGTAGAAAGGATGTAAGAGAATTATGCAATTCTCGCAATGTTTCACGCGAAGAATACAATACCTATGCGGTTCGTCTGGTCGTGCCAGCTTCAAATGAACCGTACATACAATATCGTGCCTGAAAAAGAAAGAAACTTAACAGGTACAATATCGTTAGCAATATGCATAACAATGTAATCTAAAACTGCGTGATAACGCGAGTAAAGGGGTGCATGACAATGCAACCTATGCGTGCGCGCATAACAATGCAGCATAACAATGCAGGGAGGGCATGCGTGACAACGTAATGCCGAGTGGTGCATAACAATGCAATTTGAAACATAAACACATATAAGTAAAGCACACGCAACAACGCATGCAATGTGTGAAAAAGGAACTTGAACACATATAAGTAAAGCATAACGCGACAACGCATGCAATGTGTATAGGAACTTGAACACATATAAGTAAAGCATAACGCGACAACGCATGCAATGTGTGTAGAAACTTGAACACATATAAGTAAAGCATAACGCGACAACGCATGCAATGTGTGTAGGAACTTGAACACATATAAGTAAAGCATAACGCGACAACGCATGCAATGTGTATAGGAACTTAAACACATATAAGTAAAGCATAACGCAACAACGCATGCAATGTGTATAGGAACTTGAATGGAAGGGTGCAAGGCAATGCAACCTAAGAATGCGAAACAATGCGGGTGGACGGGAGGATGCAAGACAATGCATGCAAACTACAATGCAATATATATTCTATATGCAATAGATGGAATGGATAAGGCATGCAGCCAAAACATATCTTGCCTAGGAAAGGCATGAACACAAACAAACCACGTTTAACACGGAAACGGTGCCGTCACCCACAACACTAGGTGCGTACACATAATATCATAACCGTGCTTCAACGTGAAAAGTATGAGCACATACCAGACCAAGCTCAACATGGAAAGGCGCAAATCATAGATAGATAATGCAGTGAACGCACGCAATACAAACTATGTACAATGCAATATATACAATATGCATGTAATGTACAATATTCACAATGCAATATTTACAATGAATGCATGTAAACTATGTACAATGCATGTAATGTACAATGCTATGTACAATGCTAATGAAACACGCACAACAATGCATGTTTGTTTTTTGTTTTTTTTTTGTTTGAAATGCATGATAATGCGAATGAAACGTGCACGGTAATGCATGTTTGTTTTTTTTTTTTTTTTTTTTTTGAAATGCATGATAATGCAAATGAAAGAAATGCGCGACGACGCACGTCTTTTGAAGTGCATGACAATGCAAATGAACTGCGCATGACAATGCGAGGTAAGAGGAGATGCATGACAATGCATGTGAGGTATGCGTGACAACGTGTGACAAGGGTCATGCATGTGAATGCATGTGAGGTGCGCATGACAATGCGACCTAAAGAAGATGCAAAACAATGCAAGTGTGGCGTGCATGACAACGCATAACATATGTGCATGACAATGCGAGTATGATGCGCGCTGCAACGCATACGAGACATGCATAACAATGCAACGTATTCAAAGCAGTTTCCGAACTTCGCCAGATACAAAAGGATACGAAAAAGGATACACCTCTTACGTATTCAAGGATCGCACATAGAAAACACGGTCCGAGGTCAAAACGGAGACCGGTTAAGCTTCAAAAATGCAGTTCCTTGCACTGTCTTGAGCAAATAAGGCCCCAAACCACATATCTGACCCAAACAAGGGTGTAGGAGATTCACCGACCATCGGGGGAAACCACTGGCCATCCACCGGCCACAAAATAAGGCCACTGGCCATCTATTTGGCTGACCGGCCAACAATGTGGCCGACCGGCCAAAAATGCTTGTTCGGGGCAGTTTTGTCAATTCGGCACGGGTCTTCAAATTTAGGGCTTCTAGCCCTATTTTCTGACTTGCCTCTTGCTCGAAAAACCTTCCCCCATCTCTCTAGGTCATTTTCCAACCTTCTACCCTCGCTTTTCCTCGATTTTCGGGCCCGTTTCGTCGTTCGATTCGCGAACTCCTTCGCGTTTCGAACATTTTGAACCGAACAAATCTCAAATTCGGTGTCTTTTTCTCGATTTCCACCACTCGGGGTTTGTTTCCCTCGAGTTTACCTTGATTCTCGTGCCTTTTCCGCACTCCGACTTTTCCGGCCATTTTTCACCCTCTCGGGGTTGACTTTTCAGTTACTTTTCACATTCTCGCTCGGTTTTCACATTTCCGGCCATTTTTGCACCTTACTCGACATGGCAGACGATCTTCCACAGGGCGAGGCTTCCCCGGAGATGGACGTGGACCCCGAGGTCGAGCTCCTCCCTCTCCGCGTCCGACCGTTCGATCCGGCGACCTACAGGCCGGCGGTGCATGTGCTCCCTCCTGACAGCCTCCGCCACTTCCGGAGCTATGCGCGAGGCGCGCCACTGGAGCTTCTACTGTGCGAGCCTGAGTCACATATGTCATACGGCGCTTCTGAGGTACACTCTTCCCCGTTTCATTTTCTGCAATGTAGAACATATAACTGTGCTAGTCGATACTGTTCTTTAACTACTTAACTCAGATACACTGGTATATCGTATGCTGTGGTCCACTGTGAACACACCTACACTCGATATCTGTTTGATCTTTGAACACATACACACACGCCGTCTTCTCACTGAACCACTTAAACACACCGGTACATCAGATGCTGTAGTTCACTGCGAGCACATCCGCACACGATACCTGCTTGAATCTGAACACGTGCACACACGCTGTCTTTCCAATGAACCACTTGAACACACCGATACATCATATGCTGTAGTTCTCTGCAAGCACACCGGCACCCGATGTCTGTTTGAATTTGAACACGTGCACATACGCTGTCTTGTATGCATTCTATATGCTTTCAAAAATATTATATATCTGATATTGCTTTGCGACTACTTGCTTTAAATCACAGGGAGATTTCTATGCCTTCCGAGGGTATGGGAACGTCGAGGCCCGGGGATGGTACATGGAGCTACCTGACGTAGTTCGTCAAATCGTTGATCAGGCTGGTTTCGGGACCTTCTGCATGGGACTCTCGCGCCTCACTACGAGCAGGCCCCTTCTTGCCGCTCTGGTGGAGAGGTGGTGGGACACCACCGACTCCTTCCACCTTTCTGCCACCGGGGAGATGACGATGACTCCCTTCGACTTCTCGATGCTCACTGGCATTGGAGTATGGGGTGATCCGATCCCCTTTGATACTGACATGGACAAGTGGGACGCCGCTCAACTTTATTTGCTCAGCACTCAGCCACCCCTCGCTCGAGCAGGGTTTGTGCGATACTCTTGGTTTGAGGCTCATTTCCGGATCTAGGCACCTACTAACCGGGAGGAGGAGGAGTAGTACGCCCGGGGTTTCATGATATTCTTGCTGGGGACCACTCTGTTTGCCGACCGGGCAAACACCGTCGCCCTCTACTTGCTGAGCGCACTGGTGGATGTGACACAAATCCGCCGCTATGACTGGGGTGGCGCCAGCTTGGCCACTTTCTACAGCTATATGAGCTCATCCTCCCGTCTCAGCGGACAATTGCTCGGAGGCTACTGGCGAGCTTGGGAGGTACATCTTCTTCTCTGTTTTACATTTCTGCTTTACATTATCTGTACACCACATACACTGCGTACGCGCAATCTGCTTTATACTGGCTGTATACTGCATACACTGCACAATACACTGCTTTCTGCTTTATCTGCATACTACTTTATCTGTATACCGCTCGTATCTGTATACTACTCATATCTGTTCTGTCACACTATACAGTTATGGGTGTATGCCTACTTTCCTAGGCTTGCCCCAGTACCGGAGGAGGAGATGCCCCCTATGATCCCATTTTCCCATCGCTTCGACGTGAGGTGCGAGCGAAGGCCTCAGGATTCTTTCATGTTCTTCCGTCGCTACTTCGACACCATCACCGCCGCAGAGGTATTTTAGAACTTGCAGTTCATTCAAGGTTCACTTTGCATTGCATTTTCAACAACAGTAGATAACAAACTATACTTCATTTGCAGATCACGTGGCAGCCATGGGCCTCATTGCCTATCGCGGTACGGGAGCGGTATGAGGGCGCTCAGGAGATCGCCTGATCCAGGATTCTGTTAGAGGGCTCGGTCTGCCGGGCTTGTTACTTTGGAGAGCGCTTCATGCGGCAGACCTTGGGCGTGCCCCAGCAGTGGGTTCCAGCACCTCCTCCTACCCATGCAAGGTACACCGAGAGGTATACCTTGGTGGAGCTGACCCGCCACACGGTTGGTCGGAGTTATGAGCAGTTTATAGACGAGGGCGACTACATGGAGTTCGTCCAGATTTACATCATGCGGCCACTGACGGGTGCTGGCCGAGTTGAGGGGGAGAGACCAGCGGCACCAGCATGTATTCAAGTTAGATTTGAAATACTTATGTAGTTGACATGATGCGCCGAGCCCGGTGCATGCAATACTGATGAATGATGCACGCATGCATAGCATAAGGATGCTAAAATAAATATGCCCTAATACTAACCATCAAAGCAAGCAAGTAAAAGGGAGAATGAAGTGGGGATTGGAAGACATGCACACACGCACCCACACTTATTACAAATTTGCCCTCGCTCGGAGAGGTCGAAAGAATAATACAATTTAACTAGCTAACAAGCTAATTAAATAATTACAGACCACCTAATTAATTAAGCAAATTAATTAATCTAATTTAAGCAATAAACAGCCTCGGGAAGAGGGTCCGATGCGACGCGTGCCTGATTCCGCTCGGAGGTCACTGCCATGCACAAGCTGCCTCTGCTTTGACTGTTCTGCTCCTCTGAAAATTGCACAACTCCCAAGGTATGCTCTCTAGACACTGTGGAACACCACCGGCTGGGAGGGATGGCCACCGGCCATGTATGATGGTCACCGGCCACCAATTCATCCATCGGCCAACAATGGATGGCCGGTCGGCACTATATGTGGCCGGTCGGCCAAAACTCCCTGCAGAACCTACAGTTGACAGCAGCAGAGGACAAAGCATAGCATGGCAATGCATTTCAAGTTATGTGTGCACCAACCACACCCCTTATCATGTGAATAACTCAAAGGAGGATGGGCCTCGATTCTCGGACCATCAATCACGCATTTCCATGCATGATGGCCCAAAGAATCAAGTGTGCATTTTAATATGGAATGCAATGCACATAATCAAACAATAGGGCTTAACCTCTATCACAAGCAATTCAAGAGGCCAAGCATGCATGCCAATGCAACGCAATCCTAAGCATGTTGACTAGTATGCAACATGGATAATGCAAGCAAGCATACAAGGCATGTGACAACATGTGAGGAGGGTCTTACACTAACTTGGACAGCTCTATGCTAAGCCCAAAACAGTGGCCAATGCTATAGAAATAAGGGCCAACACACACACACACATGCACATGTTGGTGAGCCAACACTTAAGCACACAAAGGCAACTTTCAAGCACACTTAAAAGAGGCGAAACATGGACTAATGACATGCAATATAAGCTCTGAAATTATGTTAGAAATGGTGCCATACCAATTAAACAAAGGCAAGCCAAGCATGCAACATGGTCCAAAGTCAAAGGCTAACAAGCCAAAATGCAAAGGGGCTATGCAATGCAAGCCTTGGTAGGCCAAGACAGCCAAGGACAGACCTTAAGCATGGCAAAATAAACATAAAAGCTTCATAAAGCTAGGCCTAAAACATGCTTGAACAAGGGTCAAAACCTAGATGCATGTTAAGGCTAAATGATGGCATTACAAGACATGTATGCAAGGCATGCAAGGTGTGTCCAAACCAACTCAATACAATGCTATATTATGACATAATAAGCATGAAAATCAGCCAAGGCATGGTCAACATACTCCTAGACATGGTGCTCTCTCAAGAGGCAAAAAAGGTCCTTTTCAAGGACAACAAGGAGAGGGGGTGGCCCTCTCCTTCCTAGGACCTCAAGGCACCATCCTCACCTCTGACATCCCTCAAGATTTCAGTGGTGAGGAGGCCCAAACTCAATGGTCCCGGAGCTCACTCAAAAAGGCACAAAATGGAGCCTTACAAAGCTTAAGAGGGGTCAAACAACCCCAAAGCTTAAAGCAACCTTAATAAACTATTTAGAGCACCAAAAAATAGAACTTTTATCTATTATACACTAAGCTCAAAAACAGTTGTAAGGTAGGCAAAAATACAATGCAAAAATGGAGAATAAAGGGACAAACTTCTTACCCTTGAAGACCCTCTTTACCAATGGAGTTCCAGCAGCTTCTTTAGGTTGAAATCAGTCCAAAACCTCCAAAAATAACCCTCAAAGGCCTCAGCTCCAAGGGATGGTGTGATGGTGGGTGTTTGTGTGTAAAACCAAGGCAAAACACACACAAAATACACAAAGAGAGAGAGATATAGAGATAGGATATGAACAAACCCTAACCCTAGAACTCAAACCCTAAAAGAGCTGTCTAAAATGTCTAATTTTTGTCTTGCAAAGCTTACTAGATAAGCCTCTAAAGAGAGAGATCCCTCCATACACGTGTATGGAGGGGAGCCAAGTGCATGCCAGCTGTGTCAAAATATCTGCAAAAGCAGATGCACAGTAGTCGGCCGGCCAAAAGTGCAATTGACCAAAAAAAGATAGCCGGCCGGCCATCTATAGTGCCGGCCGGCCAAACATTTGGCTGGTGGCAACAAAACACAGCCGGTGGCCTCAAGCCATGGCCGGTGGAGTGTGGGGATGGCCCACAAGCCATTCCCTGCGCCTCCAAGGCAAAACACAAGTGTTTGGTGCAAAACCAGACACAAAACAGTCGAGTCGAGAGATCCTGAGGCAAGGCGTGTAGCCAAGTCCTCCGGGAACTCAAGACGAATACAAACATGGATGATCACCGAGTGTTCAATCGGTGACATCCAAGTCTTGAGGACGGTCAAAAATGGGGTGTCTACACGACCCTAAATGCAAGCCAATCATTCAGAAAAGTCGGCGGTCAGCTGCAGAGCACACTGCCGCCGTTGTTGAGGAGGTTGACAGGTTGCTTGATGCCGGGGCAATCAGGGAAGTGACCTACCCTACATGGCTCTCTAATACTGTGGTTGTGAAGAAGAAAAATGAGACTTGGCAAGTGTGCGTTGATTTCACGGACGTAAACAAAGCCTGCCCCAAAGATTTTTTTCCCCTACCCAGAACTGACCAACTTGTAGATGCGACGGCACACTATCAGCGTATGAGCTTCCTCGATGCTTACAGAGGCTACCATCAAATCGCCATGCATCCAGAAGATCAAGACAAAATTGTATTCCTCACCCCAAGAGGAACCTACTGTTATAAGGTTATGCCTTTTGGGATGAAGAATGCAGGGGCAACTTACCAAAGACTGGTCACTTCCATGTTTAAGGAACAACCCAGCTAGACTATGGAAGTGTACATTGATGACATGGTGGTCAAGTCCAAAGAAGAGCAAACTCATCTAGCCGATTTGGAAGAGACATTCAACATTTTACGCAAGTACAAAATGAAGCTGAATGCTTCCGAATGTGTGTTTGGGATTGGCTATGGCAAATTCTTGGGTTACATTGTCAACCACCGAGGAATCGAAGCCAACCCGAGGCAAATCACAACAATCTTGGAGCTCGGCTCCCTTCATTCAGTGAAAGAGGTTCAAAAGTTGATGGGGATGGCTGCCGCACTCAACAGGCTCATCAGTCGGTCCACAGACCGCTGCCGACAATTCTTTCATACACTATGGCAGGGCAAGGCTTTCGAATGGTCCGCCGAGTGAGAAGCCGCTTTCAACGGCCTTAAGACCTACCTCCGATCAGCACCACTCTTGACAACACCTTCGGCAGGTTACCCGCTCATTTTATATCTGGCAGTTTCCGACCGGGCCATCAGCGCCATACTGATAAAGGAAGAGCTGGGGGAGCAGCAGCCAGTGTATTATGTGAGCAAGGCAATGGTTGACGCCGAAACGCGCTATCTTCCACTGGAAAAACTCATTCTAGCCCTAGTCATGGCGGCAAGAAAACTGATGCATTACTTCCAGGAGCATAGCATCGGGGTGCTAACAGATTATCCCCTCCGATCAGTACTACGTAGTGCAGAAGCATTAGGTCGTGTTTCAAAGTGGGCTCTTGAACTCAGCGAGTACGATATTCAGTTTCTACCTAGAACCTCAATCAAGGGACAGGTGCTTGCCAACTTTGTTGCCGAATTCACTAGGGGTCTTGCCAACTTCAAGTCTGATGAAATTCAACCGAAGCTAAACTGGAGAATTTATGTTGGGGACATTTGGCAGTTGTACTGTGATGGATCATCCAATCAATGGGGCAGTGGAGCCAGAGTAGTAACCATGGCTCCCGACGGCGTAATAATTGAGCAGGCCGTCAAGCTCGACTTCGAAGGATCAAATAACGAAGCCGAATACGAAGCCCTTCTAACCGGTTTGCGGAATGCATATCTTCTGGGTGCTCAGCGTTTGCTTGTATTTTGTGATTCAAAACTGGTGATCAATTAGCTCAAGGGGGAGTACGCGGCAAGAAACGACCGTATGGCGGCTTACATGAAAACGACTAACTCCTTGCTGGCAAAATTTGAACATAATGAATTGAATCAGATAACACGTGATCAGAACACACATGCAGATGCCCTGGCTTGCCTAGCCTCTGCCATTAACTCAGAGATTAAACGGACCATCGAAGTAGGTTTCATCCCGGAGCCGAGCATTGGCCCCTCGGAGGAAGTTCAGGTCAATGTCATAGAATCTGGACTGAGTTGGATGGATCCCATTGCTGTATTCCTGTCTTCCGAACAGCTCCCAGAGGACAAGAAAGAAGCGCACAAGCTGCGAAACAAAGCCCTGCGGTACTACTTGGATCCACAAGGAAAGCTTTATAAAAAATCCCTTTCTGGTCCATATTGGAATGTGTGCATCTGGACAAAGTCGAAGAGCTTCTGACTGAAATACATGAAGACAGTTGTGGCGCCCATTCTGGCGGGTGCTCTTTGGCTCATCGAGCCGTGACACAGGGGTATTACTGGCCGACAATGAGAGCCGATGCCGAATGTTACGTGAAGAAGTGTGAACAGTGCCAGAAGTTCTCTCCTTTGACCCACCTACCTGCTGAAGAGCTAAGCTCCATAACCAGTCCTTGGCTGTTCACCCAATGGGAACTTGACATCGTTGGACCACTACCTTGCACTCTGGGTAACAAGCGATTTTTGATTGTCGCCACAGATTATTTTACAAAATGGGTAGAAGCAGAGACACTAACGTACATCTGAGATTCCGACGTGAAGCGTTTTGTTTGGAGAAATATCATAACACGATTCGGCATTCCAAGAGCACTTATCTCAGACAACGGCACCCAGTTTGATTGTGGCATCTGCCGAGAGTTGTGCAGCAAGTATGCTATCCGGCCTTACTTTTCCAATCCGGCCTTACTTTTCCACGCCGGCTTATCCACAAAGCAATGGTCAAGCTGAAGCCTCTAACAAATCCATCTTGCACGGCATCAAGAAGAGGCTGGAGAAAGCTAAAGGCAAATGGGTCGAAGAATTGCCGAGTGTGTTGTGGGCTCATCGAACTATGCCGAGGCGATCTACTGGGAAAACGCCGTTTGCTCTATGCTTTGGAACCCAGGCAATCATATCCCTGGAGATCGGCCTCCCAACCTTGAAATCGAAAGTTTTTGACATGGGCCAAAACGACATGATGCTGGCCTTGGATTTGATTCTGATCGAAGAACTAAGAGACCGTGCCCTTACATCCATGGCGTGGTATCAATAGCAGCTTGCTAAGTCGTATAATCAACGTGTTCAACTGCACCGCTACACACCAGGAGAGTTGGTTTTGGAGAAATGGAAACTTGGGTCCTAACTGGCACAGCCCCTATCAAGTCGATTCGATTGCGGGAGTGGGGGCATATCGGCTCAAAGACATGTCTGGAAGGAGTCTGCCACGGCCATGGAATTCAACGCATTTACGTAAATTTTATCATTGACCCGACTTGTGGGGCTTGATATTTGTACATATTTCACTTTTGCAATGCAAAGTTTCTCATTTCTTCATCACGCAATTCAGTTCACAAGTCTCCGGATTCGGAGCCCCATCGTCGCATGACGCTCTTGGGCCGAAAAAACCTCTGGATTCGGTGCGCCCTTCGTGGATATCACGATTGGCCAAATAAAGTCTCTAGATTTGGAGCCCCATCGGCACATGACGCTCTTGGGCCGAAAAAGCCTCCGGATTCGGAGCGCCCTTCATGGATATCACGACTGGCCAAATAAAGTCTTCGGATTCAGAGCCCCATCGGCACATGACGCTGTTGGGCTAATTAAGCCTCCGGATTCGGAGCCGCAGTCGTGCATAACACGTTTGGGCTGAATACGGCTCTGGAGTCGGAGTGCCCTTCACGACAAAGGTTAAAACCGTTTTGTTAAGCTGAGCCGGCAAAAACCGTTTACACTTTAAAAGCATACAAACATTGAAAATGAAATGCTCGAATAAGTTAGGCCGACACAACCACATAAGCAATTAAAATATGCAAACATTCGAAACACGATGCCTAATTAGGCATGCAAACATTCAAAGTCAAACATAAACATTTAAAATAAAATATTTTATTAAATTATTCAATAGATACATAGCTGACGCCCAATTTGTATTGGAACGTTTACAATATATGTTTAGTTCTATTCGGCATCGCCCTCGTCACCGCTCTTCTCAATTTCAAAAGCGTCAAAAGGAAAGTCGTGACGATGATATATTGGCGACGCCGATTCAACTCCTGCTCCTTGGAGTGCCTTCGAGGCTTGGAGAGCCTTAATCCACCCATGCCTAAAGCCTCGATTCTCGCATTGGCACACCTCCTCCGCGAGTTTCTCCTTGGTCTTGTCTATCCCGACTCTTCGGCCATCATGGAAGCCTTTTTCATAACCCACGGTCCTTGCATTTTCCACAACAAACATGCTTGCCATATCCCGATCGGCGATCGCGTGACTTAACAGCCATTGGGTCACTCTCTTCTCCACGACTGGGTGAGTTTGACCTGCCACATGCGGCTCGGTGGTTTGAGCCTTCCTAAGTTCCCTAAGCTCACGCTCGGCCTTCTACGCGCGAGCCTCCAAGTTCTGAATTCGTTCATCCTTTTTCTCTATTTCTCGTCGCGCGGCGCGCAGGCGCATACCGACTTCATAAGCGGTATACAGTCCTTTCACCGCCCCGTGGATGCCCTCTCGAAATACTTCAAAATCCTGTCGACCAACCATCGACTGCTGGACCTCCGGTGGGAAAATCTGTCAAGCGAACTCGACCGCTACACCTGGGTCGTTGACAATGGAGTCCACCTCCGTCATCGGTTTATTCCCCACAAAAACCGCAAAACTCAACGGTCGCGGCGCCGCGTCGGCCTCTTTTCTCGGTCGTGATCGTGAGGAGCTTTCCCGTTGCTGTTTTTCCTTTCAGGGTGATCTACTTCAACGACTTGGAGGCTGACGTTTTTCCCATTCTTTGGACATCCTACCTCCCGCACGGGTGGGTTCGCTGCTGTGATTCATTGCAGTGTCAAGCTTAGCCAATGTTCGCGCTTCTCCTCTGTTGTTGAAGAACAGTCTATTTGACATTCGCACTTATCTAACCTCACACAACTTTGTTTTAAATTGAGTCTGAACACAATAAGTGGAGTCATTGGCACGAAGAGTCCATCCCATTTATTTCTAAAGCTTGCAGTGCCCCCGAGGCTATTTCATTAACGCTAAACTCCAAAAGACTGATGCCGATCGACGTGCACCGCAACCAGTCCATGAACTATTAGTATTTGGCTTTTTGGAGTTCATGCATTGGCTGGGGCAAGGGCAGATTTATTAATCTGATCGGCCAAGCATCTAAGCCTAATGCTGATCATTGTGTGCCACAGCCACTCCATAAACTATTAGTATTCGGCTTTTTGGAGTTTATGCATTGGCGGGGGCAAGGGCAGATTTATTAATCTGATCGGCCAAGCATCTGAGCCCGATGCCGATCATTGTGTGCCACAGCCACTCCATGAACTATTAGTATTCGGCTTTTTGGAGTCCATGCATTGGCTGGGGCAAGGGCAGATTTAGTAATCTGATCAGCCAAGCATCTGAGCCCAATGCTGATCATTGTGTGCCACAGCCACTCCATGAACTATTAGTATTCGGCTTTTTGGAGTTCACGCATTGGTTGGAGCAATGGCAGATTTATTAATCTGATTGGCCAAGCATGTGAGCCCGATGCCGATCATTGTGTGCCACAACCACTCCATGAACTATTAGTATTCGGCTTTTTGGAGTTCATGCATTGGCTGGGGCAAAGACAGATTTATTAATCTGATCGGCCAAGCATCTGAGCCCGATGCCGATCATTGTGTGCCACAGCCAGTCCATGAACTATTAGTATTCGGCTTTTTGGAGTCCATGCATTGGCTGGGGCAAGGGCAGATTTAGTAATCTGATCGGCTATTCAATGAGGATAAATTAAAATTGCCTAGTTATCTAATCAGCAAGTATACATGAATGTTTTATCCAAAATAGCAAAAACAATACCATTCATCAATACCAAAATTTAGCACAAATAATAGCCAAATACAAAGGAAATTTTCATTAGTAAATTGGGCACAAATTGTAGCCATTTTACATATGAAAACAACTAAACAAAAAGCTACAAGTTCGCATGAAAATGCCTAGCAAAAAAACTACGACCGTAGCAATACATGAAAACTACTAAACGAAAAGCTGTAAAAATATATTCAAAATCCTAAAAACAAAAACAAGTGTCGCCCAAATTAATCCTCGGAGTCAGGCTCCAGCGGCTCAACATCCACCTGCTCGTATGGAATCGGCATAGCCAATGTCATATCAGCAGCAGCAAGGGCTTTGAGCCAACCGTGTTTGAATCCCCGATTTTCAAATTTGGGGACTTCTTCCACATAGTTGGTGAAAGCAGCACTTTGCCTGGCCTTGAACGCCTTGGAAGCCTCCGAGTCGGCTGCTTCCTTCGCCTTCTTTAATTTTTCCAACTCAGCCTCTAGTTTGGCGATCGCCTCATGGGCTAGCTTGAGCGCGTCTTCGCTCGCGTCTGCCCTCTTCTCGGTGGCTAATCTTAGCTGATCCCCATTTCTCGCTCTCTCCATCTCGGCCTCGGCCCTAGCGCTTTCCATTTTCGCCCTCGCCGCCTCGAAATCAGCCCTGTTCCTTTGGCCCTCTACTTCTGTTTGTAAACGGCCAAGTCGTTCGACGGCGTCATGCTGGCGATGACCTATCTCAACTATTCTCCCTACCGTCTGCGAAACAAGAAATTAAAACCAAAACAATATTTGCCAAAAGGGAAAGACAAGGTCAAGGTATATACCAGGAGAGCCGATTGAGCAGCTAGTGTTATTGTCAGCAGATCCGGCTCTGCCCAGAAAGCCGCCTTGTCAGCCGACAGTGAGATGGACGCAGCCATGCTAAGTGCGACGGCTGGGACTTTAATTGCCGAAGCATCAGAGGAGATAGACGTGTTTCTTATATTTGGTTGAATGACAAAAGGCACAATCACATCCGATTCCTCTAAACAAGGCCGTTTGTCGGCACCGTTTTCTTCTGAGCCGGCCTCAACCTCAGCAGGACGTTTCTCTACCCTTTGCTCGGCCTCTTGATCGGCCTGCATAACCACCTCGGAATTAGCACTTCGGTTTTTTGCTGTTTCCTCCCCAATAACAAGCAAGGAGGGCTGAGATTCAGCAATAGGTAGGGAGGGCTGAGATTCGGCGGCAGGTGGCACTTCAGATCGAATGGCCTCTGCTCTTCGCCGCGCGGCCATCCTTTCCGCGTTTTTCTTTTTGGCAAGTTGTGTGAGGTTTAACCCAACCATGTCTTCGGGGTATGCACCGGGAAGGTCCTCTAAACCGTTAAAAACGTCGTCAAATGGAAGGTCCCCTCGACCCGAAGTGGACGGAGGGTCGGCTGAATTGAGGCCAGCTTCCTCAAAGGTCAACTTCAAAGCCTCCCCTACTTCCGCTTCGGACTGATCTGACTCGGCGACCTCAGCTACTTCCGCCCACTTCGAATCGGACCCCTCGAAACCAACTTGCCGTAAGTTTTTGAAGTCGGTCAAAATAAGAGTAGCAAGAAACTCTTCACCCTTCGAAATTGGGATGTTTTCTGCCGCCAAGAAGGTTGCATATGTCGGCTCGTAGTGAAGCAGAACGTGGGCTGCCCTCCCCTATTTCTGAAGACTCGAATGGCCGAAATGCTTGAGCGCGACTTTGATTTTTGAAAGAACGGTGTCGTAGGTTGAAGTTAGGACTTTCTCAAATTGTTTCCTACATAAGAAAAATCATGAGGTCTCAAAAATGAAGCTTTGTAAATATAATAAAAAATAAACACAAGAAGCTATACGGCCACCTGGTTCGCCCCTCCGTCTAGGAATAGGATCGAGGCAATCCTCACCTTCGCCGAATTCCCAGTTACCTTGGACAATGACCATAACATTATGGACTCGCTTCCCAGAACTGGAAAGCATAGTCACTAATTGATGGTCGGTGTCCTTGGCCTTAAGGAAATAACGTCCGTGCCAACCAGAAGACTTGGCCAAGGCATAACAATGCCGAATAGCAGGAATGCCGAGGTTAATCCTAAGGCGACGGTTTAGCTCTATAATCCCGATTAGGGGTGGGCAACGGTTTATCCGAACCGCTCAAACTGCCTAACCTGCCCAACCTGCCCAACCCGTATATAAATGGGCGGTTTCGCAAACATAATGCGGGCGGATGTGGTTTGAAATATGATAAATTTGCGGGTGGCGGGCGGGTCGCGGGTTAAACCCGCAAAAACCGCCCGCACTTTAATTATTATTATTATTATTATTTACATACCAACTTTGTAACTTTAACAAGAGCACCATTATGTTCTCTATGACACTAGG
The DNA here is from genome assembly GCA_036172215.1 of Camellia granthamiana. Classification (NCBI taxonomy): domain Eukaryota; kingdom Viridiplantae; phylum Streptophyta; class Magnoliopsida; order Ericales; family Theaceae; genus Camellia; species Camellia granthamiana. The sequence goes on from CM069903.1 coordinate 117,448,445, forward strand.
ATCCTTATTTTTAAGTATTTCTCAACTTTCTAAATGTCGTAGAATTATCAAGTCCTAAACTTGGTTTCTTATATGATTTTCATTGATAACTCATCCACTTTTTCCTAATAAAATTTTCCTTCTGCTGGTCGATGAAGCTTTTAGTTTGATTATTGATTACTGAACTGGCAATTCTAATTGAGTACAACCTTTGATGCATTGATATACATTTTTTTCATGGCAAAAATGCTAGTGTAGGGTCTCTTTGTTTTGGGTACTTTCATTTAATGCATTGATATTCAATTTTTATTTGTAAACTCATCAGAAAATTGTTGTCAAATGATCACAAATATATAAAATGAATCTAATGCCTAAATTCGATGGGAAAAAAAAATTAAAAATTAATTTTTTAAAAAAAAAGTGTAATCCGCAAACCCCCCGCAACCGCCCGCACATCTACAAACCCTATCTGCACAAACCGCAAAGTGCACTACGGGCGATTGCAGGTTGACTTTTTCCCAAATCGCATAGATGCGAGCGGGTCAAAACCGAACCGCAAACCGCACAAAACCGATCCGTGAACACCCCTAATCCCCATTACGATTCTAAAAAAGTTGACATTGGGTTGGGAAGGGATTAGACCCCAATGGCAAAGCACAGCCCTAAGGAATGGGTGGAGGGGGAAATGGACTCCACCTTCTGCGATTGATAGGAGAGGGAAGACGATCGTGGTCTCATCAGCCCTCTCCATATCGAGGGTGCCGTCTGTCACGAGTGACAGACGGACGTCATCAGGAATGGAAAAATGGCGTCGGAATCCAGAAATTCGATCCGAGGAGAGGAGATCTTTCAAATGTTTTGCCATTTCCTTCAGCCTATAGGAATATGCTAAGCCAAAAACAAACTAGGAAAAAGGATTCGAAGCAGAGAAGGAGAGAACTTACAAGAGACGAAGAGGATAGTGAAGGAAAGGAAGCTGCAGCGGTAATTCGGAAAGCAGTCCAATGACGAGCACCTAAAAATGTGTATGTATTTGAAAAGACGTCGGAATTTTAAATCATAATAAATAGAAGTGTACGAAGGGGCGGGAAGTTGAAATGATAACCGAGAGGTGTGTGCTCAGACATCTGCGTTGGAATGAGGTCAGCCGCCGAATTTCGGCTCTGACTTTTCGAGTTCGAAACCAAACACTCCAGCCAACTGTCGTTAGTGGACTGCATGGGGGGCAATTGTGGGGGCCGAATATTGGGAGTCGTAAAGAGGCCGAATAGTTGAACTTGGAGAGTCGAAATAAATATAGCACTCGGCCCATCTCACATGTTTAAATCTTACCCTATTCGGCCAAATAGCCAGTTGAGCAAGGGGCCGAGTGAAAAGCGGTTTGCTACAAAAGAAGCCGAATGGCGAATTGAAAGTGGGCCCAATCCTGAGGCCCAAGAAAGAAAAGATATAAATAGAAGAACATCAGCTAGGAAGAGGTATGTGAGAACTATTACGCTTAACTTAAAATACAAGTAATTCAGAGAGTAGAGACTGACTTGCCCGTCGCAGTGCTAATTCCGGCACCCCCGACCGGAGTGTTTATTCCTTTTCAGGTGACTAGCTGAAGATCACGAGCGTCCTCCAGGATCAGAAGAGTATTTCCAAACCACTTCTCCACAATTATTATTATTATTTATCAGATTTGTTTGTGAGGCCGAAGGTAATCTGGGATTACTAGCCGATCACGACCTAAACCTTTAGGGGCATGTTTGGGGTCGTGACAGTTTGATATCAGAGCACGAGTTATACCTCACTCACTAGTCTATTGAGCAATAAGGTATCTAGTAAGACTTAAGGATTGCATTCATATGCATTTGAATAACAAAATGAGATATCTATTTTGAAATGTGCATATGCATATGTGTGCATACAATGTATTTGTTATGATACAAGTTTCATATAGATAATGGTGAGAACAGGAGTGGATGAACTAGAGGAGTGAATCTCCAACCGTCTTGATAGAATGGAAAGGATGATGCATGACATGGCTGAGAGTTTAAGGTAACAACAATAATGGCAGCAACAATAACTACCACCCCCACCTCCAATGCATGTACCACCGGTACTGGACTATCAAAATGAAGACAAAACCATTGCCCTCACCAAAGAGTTTAAAAAGATGAAATCATCTTTGTTTCATGGAGGAATTGATTTGTTGAAGGCAGAGGCCTGGGTATTGGGGATTGAGAAGTTGTTTGAGGTGTTTCCATGTACGAAGACACAGAAAGTGTTGTTAGCCGCCTTTACCTTAGAAGACGAAGCAAGAAGGTGATGGATGTTAGTACGAGACTGGGCTCAATTCCTAGAGATCTTCTATGAAAAGTACGTTCCACAGTGTATTCGAGACAGAAAGGTAACAGAGTTTGAAATGTTGAAACAGGAAAATAAATCAGTGGCAGAGTATGAGGCCCAGTTCACAAAATTAGCACAGTTTGTACTGCATATGGTCGACACAGACTACAAGAAGGCCAGGAAATTTGAGGGAGGTCTCTGGGATACAATTCTTGATAGAATTAATGCTGCGAAATTGCTTAAATATGTTGATGCATCAGACAGGGCTCTTATGGCAGAGACAAACTTGGCAACCCATAATCGAAATTTTGAATGGAGAGGTAAAAGGCAGAATTTGAATGTAAACAAAGGGGCAACTTCAGCAACGACTAAGAAGGCCAAGTCAGGAAATTCTAGTAGCTCCAATCTGAGTGATAATTCAACACCAGTTTGTCTGCACTGTAGGCGAAGGCACTAGTGTGTTACCAAATCACCAGGGCTTTATTTTCAATGTGGAAAGAAGGGACACATAGCAAGGGAATGTTTGCAATCACGGCAATGTGACAATCGGGGTGCTACAATGTCACACCCCAAATTTTATTACCCAGAAACATTACCAAAACCTTTAATCCAAGTCCATTTATTCAATACATTTGTAAATACAAATAAGCATTACACTGGAGTATTAGAAATATTATGCTCTCCCGAAGAATTACAACAATAATACATGTTAAGGTCTATAGTTAAATACTCCGAATAGATAATTACATATGGAGACACTCATCAACCCCAAATCATAATATACATTTCATGTCACAATAAACATCTAATTCACAAAGAAAGAAATAGACTTCTTAAATCTACAACCGGTGTTTCTGAATCCTTTCCCTGAAAAATGGTAAAACAACAAGGGATAAACAAATATGTCCAGTAGGAATCTTCAATGATTCTCCACAATAAAATCTATAGATATATGAGATCGTGTATGCTAACAAGTGATACATATATATATAATTGATGTGCACTTTTCATACTCAAGATACAATAAATATAGGTAATACATTTCTTATAAAAGAATCCACGAAAACCTTTCAAAGAAAACTCTTTATTTTGTTTCAGCATTAATCTAGTATAATTTTCAAAAGTTCTTCTCAAGAATCCCTTTCTAATATTACTTTGAGGTCAAAGTACCTATAATTCACAATAAATCATCACTCCATTATTATCCACATAAAATGAATCAACTCAATTTCATTTGTTTAACTTTACACAATCAAGTTGCTCATTTCCAATCATCAAGGTCACACATTTAGATCCCTTATAACCATTTCACAAAAGTCTAAATAGAAATCGGCTCCATTACCAAGCCACATCATCACACCATACGCTTTTCCAAGTGCTACTCTAGAAGGAATATGGAACCTCTGTTAAGCGCCATGCCTTACTGATCACGAGCTGGAAGGAATGCGGAACCTCACGCTTTACCAGTCACAAGCCGAAAGGAACGCGAAACCTCTACACATCTCAACAAACCACACGCTTTACCGGGCACTACTGCGGAAAGAAGGCAGAATCTCTATTAAGCGCCACGCTTCAATGGTCACAAGCCGAAAGGAAATGGACCCTTATTCCAGTATCATCATCCATTAATCATCATGTCATTCATTGTTTCCATCACACATTAATCTAACAACACATCCACCACGAACATCAAAGTCGTCAACAATCCCAAATTCTTGTGTACCACTTCTCTATTTTCTTCTCCACATTATCATTAAATTTACTACTCACAACGCAGTAGTTATTATATATTATCCAAGATTCATTGATTTAATTACCACCGTTAATTTCTCTTTGTAGTTCAAGCCAACCACACTCAATTCATCAATAATAATTGTAAAAGTTTGTCTTTTGAATGAGTACCAATTATACTCCACACATTCTTTATTCTTCAACATTAACATTTCTTATTCAATTATTATTTGTCACAATTTATTTTGTATTTTTCATTTGTTTTTCTTATCTTGAAAACCCTAACCCCTTATTCATGCCTTTTACGAAAATATCCTTTTCAAGAGGTTTTTATGCAATACAAAAATTACCACCTATCTGTCTATAAGATAATATTGAAGAGAAGCAAAGAAAATCCCTACCTTCTAGCAAGATGGAGAAGAAACCTGAAATCCCGACTTCAACGAAAATGCGATCTGCTTGGATGGATAGAAAGCCCTCGGCGTGCTCTTCGTTTTGATATAAGGAACATGGAGTAGAAAATCAAGGAAAGGAGATGAAAATCAAACTTGAATGCTTGAAACCCTCAACAACGGTGGAAAAAGAGAAGAAGAGAGAGAAAGAACAAGAGAAAATGAAGAAAAGTAGACCATACTGTGACTTTTAAAGACGCTGATCCCGAATAGACCACTCGAGTGCCCTTTCTTTCGCTCGAGCAAAGTGCCAAAATACAGAGAGACCGCTCGAGCGAACCTTCCATCATTCGAGCCGTAAACATAAGGTCTTAAAAGTTTGCAGAGCTATAGTGAAAAATACTAGGAGTTCGCATTCTACACTCGAGCGACCATTCCTTCACTCGAGCGGTCTTGCCTGCAAACCTGTGAGATACTGGAAGCTACAAATCATTGCTCGAGTGACCAAATGACCACTCAAGCGGTCACGAAAAAACAATTGTTACATACAAGCTCAACCGCATCGACGCCAAATGTAAAGGCCAATGCAACTCCAGCTGCAACACGGGATAATCAGTGACAAGGAAGGGTTTTTGCTCTTGTACCAGGGGACACTCAAAATATAGAAACTATAGTCTCCGGTACGCTCTCAATTTGTGGGCAGTATGCATATGTTTTGATAGATTTGGGGTCTACCCACTTTTTTGTCTCTATGCGATTTGCTTCTAGCTAGGGGTGCAACTCGGGCGGGCTCAACCCGAGCAACCCGAGCCCAGCCCGAGTTTTTTTAGGGCTTGGGCAACTATATCTTGTAATCTGGACGGGCCTGGACAGATTTTTGATGCCCGAATTGTAATTCGGGCCGGGCTTGGGCAGAACCAATGGCCAACCCGAGCAACCCGAACCCGAATTGAATTTAATATATTATATAAATTATATAATATATAATATAATATATATATAATTTAATAAATTATATAATATATATAAATTAAGTAAAAGAGTTAGTCTTAATTTTTAATTTTTATTTTTTGGTGACCAGAAATTAACTTTGAATAATTCTCAATTCTTTGTTAATTATCAATTCTACCTACAGGTTTCAAAACAAATCTACCTACAAGTTTCTGGGCAATTCAGGCAATTCGGGCTAACCCGAGTTCAAAATACAAAGCTTGGGCCGGGCTTGGGCAGCAAAGCTCGGGTTCATGTTCGGGCTTGGGCGGGCTTGGGCACTACTCTGGGCAATTCGGGTCGGGCTTGGGCAGACCCCCAACCCACCCGAACACGCCCGAGTTGCACCCCTACTTCTAGCTTGAATAGACCATTGGAAACTTTGAAATATGTATTATGTGTGTCATCACCGTCAGGGGGATCTATGCTATGTTCAACCTGTGAAATTTTACTTGGGAACGCTGTACTATATGTTGATTTATTGCCCTTAGACATGACTCACTTTGATGTTATTTTGGGTATGGACTAATTGTCCAAATATTATGCGACCATTGATTGCGCATCTAAACGTGTAATATTCTAACCACCGAGACAAACTGATTTTTATTTTGAGGAGAGAGGTGTAGTTCCCCCACTATACTTAATTTCTGCTATGAAAGTACGTAAACTAATTAACAAAGGGTGTCAGGGGTATTTGTGTAGTGTTTTGAGTATTTAGTCTTCCAATGTTTCTCTAGATGACATACATGTTGTGAAAGATTTTTCTAATGTATTTTAAGAAGAGTTGCATGGACAGTTAGTTGATACAGAAATTGAAATTATAATTGATGTGATGCCTGGTACTCAACCCATATCTAGAACTCCCTATCGTATGTCAACAGCTAAAATGAAAGAATTGAAAGTACAATTGTAGAAATTGCTTCATAAAGGGTTTATCTGACCAAGCACATCACTGTGGGGTGCACCTGTGTTGTTTGTAAAGAAGAAAGATGGGACACTTCGTTTATGTATTGACTACCGAGAACTCAACAAGGTAACTATTAAAAATAAATATCTCTTACCTCGGATTGATGATTTGTTTGACCAGTTACAGGGGGCTTAGGTATTTTTGAAAATTGATATGAGATCAGGATACCACCAGTTCAAAGCCAAAGTTGAAGATATTGAGAAAACTGCCTTTCGAACCAGGTATGGATATTATGAATTTTTAGTCATGTCTTTTAGAGTTACTAATGCACCGGCCGCTTTCATGGATTTGATGAACCGAATCTTTAAACCATTTTTGGATGAGTTTGTGGTAGTTTTTATTGATGATATTTTGATATACTCAAAGAGTAGAGAAGAACATGAACAATACCTTAGAATAATTCTGCAAAAATTCAAGGAGAAACAACTGCATGGGAAATTAAAGAAATGTGAATTTTGGCTAAATGAAGTTATATTTTTGGGTTATGTTGTTAATAGAAAAGGGATATCTATTGACTCGTAGAAAATGGAGGCGATTGTTAACTGGCCTACTCCGACTAATGTAACAAAAATTTGTAGTTTTATGGGTTTGGTAGGTTACTACCAGAGGTTTCTTAAAGACTTCTCTAAAATTACAGTGCCATTTACACAATTGACCTGAAAGGAAGAACCATTTGTGTGGACTAATCAAAGAGAATCCGCATTCCAAGAATTGAAGACGACATTGACTACAGCTCCAATTCTCACCTTACCATCAAGTACTTAAGGGTTTGTAATTTTTAGTGATGCATTTCATCGAGGTTTGGGTTATGTCTTAATGTAGAATGGCAAGTTGATTGTGTACGTATCCCGACAATTAAAACCACATGAAAAGAACTACCCAGCACACGATTTGGAACTTGCCACCGTGTTATTTGCATTAAAAATTTGGCCGCCTTGTATGGGGCTAAGTGTGAAGTGTACACCGACCACAAAAGCTTGAAATATTTATTTACCTAGAAAGAATTGAATATGCATTAGAGATGTTGGCTTGAATTGATTAAAGACTATGACCTGCAAATCCATTATCATTTAGGTAAAGCTAACATGGCAGCTGATGCTTTGAGCAGAAAAAGTACGGAACCAAGGCATGTTTATTGACAGACCGAAAGGAAATTCTACAAGATCTAAACAGACTTGAAATAGAAGTTGTATATAATGAGCAAGACTGTATTTTGGCTGGAATGCCTACACAACCAGTGATTATTGAAGAGATTAAACAAAAATAAAGAGATGATCTGTTCCTAAAGAAAGTATGTGATGAGTTTGAAATTAAGCCCAGACCGGATTCTCCATTGGAGAACAAGTTTTGAAATTCCAAAGAAGGCTTTGTGTTCCTAATGATGCCGAGTTGAAAAGAAGAATTCTAGATGAAGCTCACAAATCATTGTTTTCTATGCATCTGAGGAATACTAAAATGTACCAAGACTTGGAACAAATGTACTGCTGGCCAAATATGAAAAAGGAGATTGTTGATTACAACTCCAAATGCCTTCAATGCCAACAAGTGAAACCTGAACACTAGAAACCAGCAAGTTTGCTTCAGTCTCTTCCTATTCCAGAATGGAAGTGGGAACATAAAACCATGGACTTCATTGTCGGTCTATCTCAAGTGCCTAGAGATATGAATACTATTTGGGTTATTGTTGATAGATTGAGAAATCTGCTCATTTTCTTGCTGTGAAAACTTCATTTAATGTCTATAGACTTGCCACTATTTACATTGATGAAATTATTCGATTACATGGGGTTCTAGTACCTATTGTGTCAGATAGGGATCCTAAATTTGTTTCTAGATTTTGGCAAAGTTTGCAACAAGCTATGGGCACATAATTGAGATTCAATACAGCCTTTCATCCACAAACTGATGGGCAAATGGCGAGAACTATCCAGATATTAGAAGATATGCTTCGTATGCGTGTCCTTGAATTTCAAGGCAGTTGGGAAACTTACCTACCCTTGGCTAAGTTTGCTTATAACAATAGTTTTTATTCAAGTATTGGCATGGCGCCTTATGAGGCATTATATGGAAGAAAGTGTAGGTCTCCAGTTTGTTGGACCGAGGTTAGTGATAGGGCTTTGTATGGATCCGAGCTTGTGCAAGAAACAACTGACAAGATAAAAATCATCCAACAGAGTCTCAGAGTCGACATAAAAGTTATGCTGATTAGAGAATAAGAGATTTGAAATATGAAGTGGGAGATCACGTGTTCATTCAAGTGACACCGATGGAAGGGAAAACACATTTTGGTAGAAAAGAGAAGTTGACTCTGCGTTATAAATGGCCGCTCCAAATTTTCGGAAGGCTTGGCCTCGTTGCTTATTGTATTGCCTTACCACTAGGAATGGAGCAAATGCACAATGTTTTCCATATATCAATGCTCCGCGGATACCTTACAGATCCCTTCAATGTCATAAACTACCACAGAATAGCGCTTGATGATGATATGATTTACGAAGAAAAGCCAATACAGATTATTGATTGACAAGTCAAGTAATTGAAAAACAAGTCTATTTCTATGGTAAAAGTTGAGTGGAAAGAACACTACGGGAAAGAAGCGACGCAGAAAAAGGAGGATGAAATGAGGCAATGCTATTCAGAATTATTTTTGAATGAAGGTAACTTAAGTTGGGAGGACCAAATTCTTTAAAAGGGAAAGACTGTAACCACCACAAACTCCATGTCATTTTTACATAATATTTTATTGGGCATACTTTGCATGATTATGTGTTTATTTGATGATTATTTGTTTGTTGATGAATTATTTGTTTAAATGTCAACGTAGAATGCAAAATTGAAAGCCCAAACGGACTCAAAAACCGAAATTAGTTAATTTAATAAGCTGGTTGGAATTTTTAGAAACATATGGTAAGTTTAATTAAAATTTGATTCGGATCAAAATAATTAGAATAAATTAAGTATAATTGCTTAGATTTAAGCCCACTTAATTAGTCATAACCACACTTAATTAGTTTAGCACTAATCAACCTATATATATGCCTAATCAAGCTTAGGAGCTCATTTTAATCACATTTTGAGCTGAAAATTTGAGGGACAACAAGGGAGTTCAACAATTGTAGAGAGAGAAAAAGGAATTGAAGAGGCTTAAGAGGAGATTGAAAAGATTAAGCTAAACTAAGGCCAAATTCAAACTCTAAGTAAGATTCTTATCCTTAATTCAACAAGTTAATCTATGTAGAGAGATGAACTCACCATTTTGTAGGACCATTTGCATGTAAATCTAAGTAATGAGCATGAATCATCAAGAGTTTAGTGAATTCAAGTGAAATCTGTACATGCATGCATAATCCTTCATCTTTTGAACATAATTTTGCCAAAGTCACACGTGCATGAGCTGTACGCAAGTTATTTCTCAAAGATCTTCATGTTTTGCACTCAACATACCATTTATACATGTTTTAGAAAGAGAAGGGTTGAATTTGATTCATGCATGTTTCAACCAAGATGTTTTGAGCTTCGTTTTGAAGAATTGAAAGAGTATGTGGGATCATGGTTCCGTAATTTCCAACAATTCATGTTCTATAATGAGTTTCTAAGCTTTTGGGGCAAACCATGCAAGTTTTGAACATGAGAGCATTGTTTTTGAACTTCAAACTCAAATCTAGAAAACCCATAATTCATCTAATTCGCTCGAGCGAAGGATTCGTCACTCAAGCAAAAACTGAAGGCATCCAATACTTTTACAGACATTTGGCTCGAGCGAACCCACTTTTGCTCAGTACTTGGCTCGAGCGGTTATCGAGCGACCGTCGAGCGTAAAAATCGAGAATTCAGTACTTTTATAGTCTTTACAGATGGATCGAGCGACCAAGTGTGCGCTCGAGTGAACCCTTTACATATTGTTGGACCGCTCGCGCGACTAAGTGTGCGCTCGAGCGAATACCCTGTTTTTAGCAAAATTTGCCTAACACTTTTAGGTGCATATTGAGTCCTCATGCTCATTTAGGCATTCTTTTGTATCAATTGAGCATCCTTAATCATGGAACAAGCTAAAAACACATGTAAAGGAAATGAATTAAGACACGCTACTTGTTTTTGAGGTGTTCTTCAATGTGCACTTGTGCTATGTGTTTGTGTAGTTGGCCAACCGAAGTCTACCATCAATAACCGCCCACTATGAGTAGTACTTTTGTAAAGATATGTTATTAAAGTAAGTTTTGATTTACCACAAGTTCTTTATTTTGAAATGTTATTTTGATACAATGAATGATTGTCTCTTTCGAAATGTAATTGTGGCATCCTTAGTGTAGCCCTCGTCTATGTCACAACCGAAACCCGCCCCTATAGGTTTAGCGTCACAATTGGCCAGTAATTTTGGGATTACCAAAGGCTTTTTGACTTGAATATCATAATAATAGAGGGCCTGCAGAAGCAAATATACAAACATACATAGTTCATAGAGCTGTGAAGATATACATGGAATAGAAAATTTCAAACTTATATATATATGTTGTCAAACTTCCATACGTCATGCAATACCATACAAATTCATAAGGGACATAGCCCAGCGTACAGATAGACAAAAACAACATAACAAAACATCCTTAACATGGTGGCTGGCTAACCCAAAACTCTCTAGGCAGCAGCTTAGGCCTGGTCACGCACCTGCTCACCTATATACATAATATAAATAGTGAGCGAAAGCCTAGTGAATAATAATAGAGTAAAGGTTTTAACGAATAATGTCTGTGATTTCAAATCAAAAATAGATTCATATACATAGTCATATTTGTGTTCATAATTCATATATTTCTCAAGGTCATATGTGGTAAGCGTTACCAAATTCGATGACCTGTAGAGGGACGGCCATGAAGGCATTCCGATGACTCATGTGCACAGAGACATTTTCGATGACCCATAAAGGGACGACCATAAAGGCATTTCGATGACCCATAAAGAGACGCATATCATATGATGCTAATATGATACTAAGGATGCCACAAATACATTTTAGAAATGTGGACAATCATTCACTCATACAAAACATAGCATTTTCAGAAAACTGATCATTTCATATCATCAGAAAATAATTAAAGTTAAAATAACTTTACGTAGTTATTACTCACAGATGGCTCCAAAGCAAACAGACAGGGCAAACAAATCAGATAACTTGCAGTGCGTGACCTACACAGACACAGAGTGAATACGTATTGAATTACACACCCGAAAACATTAACTCAGTTCTTTCTTATCTTGGTATGTTTCTACATCTTATCCTCATTATTATATCTTAACTATGGCCTAGGAATGCCTAAGATGCAATAAGGATGCCAAAATGCACTTTGAAACACTTAACAAAATTTGCTGAAAACAGGGTCTTCACTCGAGCTTAACTTCCTTCGCTTGAGTGGATGTTCAAAAATGTGAGTGGTCGCTCGAGCACAACTTCCTTCGCTTGAGCCGCCTATAAACTCTGCAAAAGTACTAGTTGCTTGATTTTTTTGCTTGACGTAGACTCGATGGTCGTTCGAGCGTGAGACTGAGGTCTTCGCTCGAGCACAACTCTGGTCACTCGAACGGTCTGCAAAACTGGTAAACTTCTGGGAGCATGCAATTTACGCTCGAGCCAACTTTTGGTCACTCGAGCGGAGGTACAAAAAATAAAGGTGGTTTTTCGAGCATAGGATCTGTCGCTCGGGCGGAGGAGCAGAATTCTAGAATTTCTAGATTGCACTCCCAAGCTCAAAACTCGAATTTAGCACATCAAAACCCATCCTTTTGGACCAAAACTCAAGAAAACATTTGGAAACTTGTAGAATATCATGAATTGAAGATCATTTAGCAAAAATCAAGGTCTAAGAGCATGTCAATTGTGTGAAATCGAACTTGAAATTGTGAAAACATATCATTACATTTTATACATGTAAAGATTCAAGTTCAAGTCTTTCAAAACATGATCAAATGAGGTGTTTAACTCAAAAACATGTTGAATTCTTAAAACAAAACCAAAATGAGGACATGCAAGAGGGAATTATTTGAATTCAACTTCAAAATGATAAGAATTATGCATACATGCATGATGCACTCCCAAAACCAATTATCTAATCTTGTTTCTTGCATTACACAACTTAATTCTTTGAATTCAAGTGGTAAGTGACTCAATTCCAAAGATTAAAGGTTGAATTCTTACCTTAGATGATTAATGAGGCTCTAAATGATCAATTGTGTGAAGTTCCAAGCCAAAACCTCCAAGTTCTCTAGCAATCCTCTTAACTTGAGGTCAAACTCCTCTCTCTCTCTCTCTCTCTCTCTCTCTCTCTCTCTCACGGTTTAAGCATGAAGATGAGGAAATAGAGGTGCAAACTAAAGGCCTAAGTCAACAGTGTGCCTTATATAGGCTTGGTTAGTGATATATAATTAAGAACTAATCAATTGATATTTTAACTCTAATTATTTGGTTCTGAATCAAATTTCAATTGAACCTACCATAATGTTCTAAAATTTTGAAATAACTCATATATCAAGTCAATTCGTGATCGGATGTCGATAAGGCCTTCAATTCGCAGAACAAAATAGAAACACAAACAGATATTCCTACAACAGACAGATATGAACACAATTAATGCAATACACATGCAAATTAATTCAAAATTTCATCTTAATTACTTATTAGGCATATTAATCGTGGTTTAACATTTAATCATGGGTCGGGGTTGTTATAGTCTTCCCCCCTTAAAGAGTTTGGTCCTCCAAACTCAAATTACCTTCGTTTTGGTAGAATATCGGATCCAAATGAAACAAATCATGGTATCTCATCATCATATTTTCTTCTGTCTCCCAAGTTGCATAGGTCCCTCCATGGTTTTGCCAATTAACTTTCACCAATGGTATTTCCTTACTCCTCAATCTCTTGATTCTTCAGTTGACGATTTGAATTGGTCGTTCTTCATACGTATAGTCATCTTTCAGCCAGACATGAGTTGGCTCAATTACATGGCATGGATCTCGTAGATATTCTCGAAGCATCGAAACATGAAAAACATTATGCATATGTTCCATGACTGGCGGTAAAGCTACCCAATACGTCACTGGATTGATCTTCTCAAGTATTTCCTATGGCCCAACATATCTCGGTGCCAGTTTCCTTTTCACACCAAACCGAGTTTGCCCCTTCATTGGAGTCCCTTCGATGAACACGTGATCCCTAACTTCATATTCTTTGTCTCTTCTTCGGACATCTACATAACTCTTTTGGCGGCTTTGTGCAGTTTTCAATCTTTGTTGAATCAATTTCATATTTTCCGTTGTTTCTTGCACAAGTTCCAATCCCAACAAAGGTTTGTCACCTACCTTGGCCTAACAGATCTGAGAACGACATTTTCTACTGTACAGAGCTTCATAAGGAGCCATCCCAATACTTGAGTGATAGCTGTTGTTATACATAAATTCGGCCAATGGTAAGTAGGTTTCCCAATTGCCTTGGAAATCTAGGACACATATTCTAAGCATATCTTCCAAAGTCTGTACCGTTCTTTTTGATTGACCATCTATCTGTGGGTGATATGCACTGTTCAGTCTTAACTCAGTTCCCAAAGCTTATTGTAGGCTCTGCCAGAATCTTGAAGTGAACTTAGGATCTCTGTCAGATACAATAGATACTGGCACACCGTGTAATCTCATAATCTCATTCACATACATATTAGCCAATTTATCTGCATTATAAAAAGTTTTGACAGGTAAGAAATGTGCGGATTTAGTTAAACGATCAATAATCACCCAAATAGAGTCCATCCCTCAAGAAAAGCGAGGCGATCCCACAATGAAGTCCATGGTAATATGCTCCAATTTCCATTCCTGTATTGGGAGCGGCTGAAGCAATCTAGTGGGTCATTGATGTTTGGCTTTAACTTGTTGGCAATGCAAGCATCTAGCCCCAAAATCAGCAATGCTTTTCTTCATTCTCAGCCACCAGAAATTTTGTTTCACGTCATGCTACATCTTTGTATTTCCCGAATGCATAGAAAATTTAGAGTTGTGAGCTTCAGTCATAACTTGTTTTCTTAAGTCAGAACAATCCAGTACACAAAGTCTGTTCTGAAATTTCAATGCATTATTGTCAAACACTAATACCGGCCTTGGTTTTGAGTTAATTTCATTCGCAGTCTTCTTTAGAAATTCATCTTGCAATTGTTTCTCTCTAATCGCTTCAATAATTATAGACTGGGAAAAAATGGTGGCTAGGATCTCGCCTCGTTCATGCAACACAATTTCAATCTCATTCTTCTCCAAGTCACATAACAACGCCCTTTGATCGGTGAGAAAACATGACAAATTGCCAATGGATTTTTGTCTCAAGGCATCTGCAACAGTATTGGCTTTCCTCGGATGGTATAAGATCTGCAAATCATAATTCTTGATTAATTCAAGCCATTGCTTTTGTCTCATGTTCAGATTTTTTAGGGTGAAAAAATACTTCAAGCTTTTATGATCTGTATACACCTCGCAAGTCACACCGTACAAATAGTGTTGCCAAATCTTCAGAGCAAACACCACAGCTGCTAATTCAAGGTTATGTGTTGGACAGTTCTTTTCATGCGGTCGGAGTTACCGAGAAGCATACACAATTACCTTCCCATTCTGCATTAACACACACCCCAAGCCTTTATAAGAAACATCACTGTAAATTTGAAACCCATCGGTTCTGTTAGGCAATGTCAAGATAGGTGCAGTTACCAATCTAGTCTTTAATTCCTGGAAGGCTGATTCCCGCTGCTCAGTCCAATCAAATGGTACATTTTTCTGTGTCAATTATGTTAGTGGCATAGCAAGTTTTGAAAAGTCTTTCACAAATCTACAATAATAACCTGCAAGCCCCAGGAAGCTTTTGATTTCTGACATATTGGTTGGTCTTGGCCAGTCTACAATGGCATCAATTTTCTGCGGGTCTACTGATATACCATCCTTGTTGATCACATGTCCTTAAAACGCCACACAATCAAGCCAGAATTCACATTTGGACAGTTTTGCATGTAATTTATTTTCTCGCAAGATCTGTAAGGTAGTTCTCAGTTGATTCTCATGTTATTCCCTGTTTTTAGAATAAATTAGAATATCATAAATAAACACAACTATAAATTCATCAAGAAATTGTTTGAACACCCTATTCATTAAGTCTATGAATGCCGTAGGTGCATTAGTTACCCCAAATGGCATTACTAAAAATTCATAGTATCCGTATCTAGTTCTGAATGCAATTTTCTCTATGTCTTTTGTCTTGACCTTTAATTGGTGATACCCGGATCTAAGGTCTATCTTGGAGAGCACTTGTGCTCCCTAAAGTTGATCAAATAGATCATCTATTCGGGGTGGTGGGTATTTGTTCTTGATAAACACTTTGTTCAATTCTCGATAGTCTATACACAATCTTAACGATCCATCTTTCTTTTTAACAAACAAAACTGGAGCACCCCAAGGTGAAGTGCTCGGGCAGATGAATTTCTTGTCTAAGAGTTCTTGGAGTTAAACTTTTAATTCTTTCAATTCAGAAGTTGACATTCGGTATGGGGTTTTAGAAATTGGTTGTGTCCCGGGTACAACATAAATAGTGAACTTTATTTCCCTATCAATTATGTCTCCTGATAAATCATTTGGAAATACATTGGGAAATTCATTTACTATAGGAATGTTCTCAACAGTAGAACTATCGGAAGTCACAGTCAAAACGCAACATAAGTAACCCCGACACCCTTTTTTTAACAACTTTCTAGCTTTCACAAAAGAAATCAAATACGGTGGAGGAATTATCCCATTTCCAACAAATACAAAGTCAGGCATACCAGGTGGTCGAAACACAATAATTTTATTCACACAATCAATAGTTGCACAATACTTCGTTAACCAATCCATGCCTAATATACAATCAAAACGATCAATGCTTAAAGATAGTAAATCAACGTACAATGTCATATCACTAATCATAATATCACATGCCGGATAAACATAAGCACATATCATAGAACCTCCAGATGGTGTAGACACAGATAACAAATAATTCATAGGTTCTAGTGGTCTAGTCAATTTTCAGGAGAAAGCATGCGATACAAATGAATGCGCGGAACTAGAATCTATCAACACATAGGCATTCTGAGCACAGATAAAGATTATACTTGACACCACTGATTCAGTATTCTGTACATCCCCAAGCACTAGTGTGAACACTCTCCCTTGTCTTAGTGTTTCATTCTCGGTGCTACCCCTGGCATTAGTTCTTGCATTTGTCCTCGTTACAGAAGCAGATCCGGTTGAACTCTCTGCGGGGCGATTGGCATTCTCAGACCGAACTGGACAATCTCTCATTATGTGGTTGGTTTTGCGACATTTGAAACAGGCACCCGTTGCTTGATAACAGATACCTGTAGACACCCCATTTTCGACCGACCTCAAGATTCAGACGTCATCGTTTGTGCGTGCAATGATTGTGCATGTTTGTGCTTGTTTTGAGCGCCCGAAGCTCTCGGTTGAGTGCCTTGTCTTTGAGCCTCTTAACACTCTGTGTTTTGGCCTTGTTTTTGGGCCAAACCTTGATGCCTCTTGCCTAGAGGAGGGGAAGGCCTTGCCGGCCACTTGTGGCATGGCCACTTTTCTCCCCTGTAAGCCACCTGAAGTGTTCGGTTGGCTAGGGGAGGTGGCCGGCCGGCCACTTGGCCAATTTTCTCATTTTTTAGATATTTTCAGATCTTTTGACCCAGCTGTGGCTCACTGAGGCTCATCCTCCATACACGTGTATGGAGGGATGAAGCAAGCTTTTTGCTTGCTTGCTCTATATAAGGGGAGGTTCCTCCCCCTTTAGAGGGGTTACAAAATTTCAGAGCTGAAATTCCTCTCTCTCTCTCTCTATATATATTGTGCCATATTGTGTTTAAAAGTAAGTTTTCTTCACATATTTGCACTAAAACACCGAGTCAAACACCTTCACTGTGGAGCTAAGGTCCATTGAAGCTTGGTTTGAGGTCGTAGGCTTGGTTTTGGTCCAGAATTGTTGCTGAATTGTTGTTGTGCTTCAAGGGTAATCACTTGTCCCTTTTAAGCTTTGTTTTGATTAAGTGCTTGACCACCTTTGCATGCTATTTTAAGGCTGGTTTTAACCTCTTAAAAACTCTAATTTTAAGGCTTTAAAATGTTGGTTTGAGTCTTGTTTGGTTACGGGGTGGTCTCCTCTCTTGGCTCTTTGGCTAGTAGAGCCTTTTGAGCCACCTTCCTTAGCCTTTGTAATAACCTTTGTTTGGCCTTTCTACCACTAAAACTCAGAGGAATTTCAGTAGTAGAAAGTTGGTTTTGAGGCTCAAAATAGGAGGGGGTGGTCCCGTCTCCTTATATCTTGTTTGTATGCATAGATGGCTTAATAATTGAGCATGTTTTCCTACCACCTAATGACTTGATCTCAACGTGTTTTTGTGACTTTTTTGACATGCTATAACTCTGTTTTTGGCTGGTTTGGTCAACTCTTGCTTGCTTCTTAAACTTGTAGTGTAATCTTGCTCAGTAGCCTAGTGTGCTTGATGTTTTAGCCTATCATTCTAGCATGTGTTAGCTACATTCCAGCATGTTTTTGGCCTTTCTTTGACATGTTTGAGCTTTGTTTTGAGTGGTCTTGGTCCCTTGAGACTTGCTTTGTATAGCTATAGTGTAGTTGGCCTCGACTAGCTTTGAGTTTTGAGGCCCTTAACATGTTGTATATGTGATGATTGCATGTCTTGGCATCGTTTAGCATGCAATTTCAGTGCATGTAGTGTAGACACACTCTCACATATTCCACTCTTTCATTGCTTTTGAGAGTTGTGCTCTATGCCTTGCCTGTGAGCCTACATGTGGACATGTTTTCCTTGCTATTCGAGCTTTAATTTCAGCATGTTGTGGTCTCTGATTTGGCATGATTAAGCTCTGTCCAGGGCTGGTTTGGTCATTTATGCTTGATATTGCATGCTTCTAGAGTGATGCTCTTTATTAGCTTAATGTATTTGGCTTTTGAGCATGCATTACATGAGTTATTTGCATTGTTTTTAAGTCACTTAGCATGCTATTTCAGTGTTGAAATGTGTGTCATTGTACTCCATTGTTTCAATCTTTCATTCACCTTGAAAGTGGCCTTAAGCCCCTTGTTGGCTTGAGCATGAACTTGAGGCATTCATGCCTAATGGTTTTAATCCTCCCTTGAGGATTTCTACTAACCAATAGCATGATACTTTCTTCATGCTCAAAGCACTTGAAGCTTAGGTCATCTTTCAAATTAGAGGACTTTTCACAATTGGACTTAACTGGTTAATGGACTAATTGGTAAGCTAAAATGTGTAAACAAGAATTGAACCAAGTAAAACATGTGCCAAGATAACATATATGTGTTGCATTGCATGTGTTTGGATCGAACGTTAATCCAAACACAAGAAATGTGAGACGTTTCATACTCAAAGTGATGAAACGTGTCGCATTTCTTGGTCACCGACACCCTTGATCATGCATGATAGGGTGGAGGCACTTTGAGTCTTATGTGCGCATTCACTAAGCTTGTACAAGCTTGGTTCTTCGGTCATCATGCATTGAGATGCTTGATTGGTGGCTTGAGAGCCAAGTATCACACTCCTTTGAGCTTGAGACATGATGATGAGGGTGGTAGTACACACATTTCTTGCCAAATACATTGTCTTGGCTCTGTTGCTCTCTGTTGTAGCAAAGGCGAAATTCTAGAAAGAGAGGTGGTCGGCCGGCCATTTGCACTAGCCTGTTGACCACTTGCACTGGCCGGCCAGCCAGTTGAGGTAGCCTACCGACCAGTTGAGGTGGCCGGCCGGCCACCTGCAGGGAAAATTGTCCAAAGTATTCCCGTGTTGGGGCAGATGCAATCTGGAAGTTCATGTGATGTTCTGGGATCACCGTGAGTGCAAACAGAGGCAACTCATGGCAAGGCAATGCATTTTCGGGCGAAGCAAACCAAGCATGCATGTCTCCCTCCCCCTCGAGGCCATTTTACTGCTTTACTTAGCTAGTTAATTTACTGGTTTTGTAATTAATTAGTTAATGTGTTTAGCTAATTTAATTCATCTTTATAATATTTTAATTAGCTTAGATTAGCTAGTTATTCAATTTCATTTGGTTTGTTGTAATTAATTAGCTAAGTTAGTTAATCAGTTGGTTTGTAATAGGTAGCTTAGCTTAGCGTAGCTAGTTAGCTTATTTATTCAGACCCTCCTTCGAGAGGGCATATTGTTGTAATAAGTGTGCGTGCGTGTGTGCATGTCTTCCAACCGCACGTCTTTCTCCCTTTTACCTATCAGCTTTTGATGGTTAGTTTAGGGCATATCTTGATTAGCATACCTTATGCTTTGCATGTTTGCATTCATTCATTTGTCTTGCATGCAGCGGGCTCGGCGCATCATTCAAACCGCATCGTTTTCCAATATACTTCTTTGAATACATGTATTAAATCGTTGCATTCGTATGCCATCTTAGATAGCCGAGCCTATTGAGTTGCATTATTGCATGTGTTGCATTAGGCATCTTGTATAGTTAGGATCATGCATTATTTCTAACTAGTTTTTTTGTTTTGGCTCGGAGTACACTGTGAGTATTTACGCTTTAGTATCCTTGCATGAGTGTGAGTATTGCCATGATAGCATGCTTGCCATGAGGCTATTTGCTTAAGTGATTAGCTACCTGAATGCCTGTGGATGAAGGCTTTGTTGCTTGAATTGGAACAATTCATCAAATATGAGTTTTAAGCCCACTTTGTGAAGTGGCAAATCATCATGTTTCCAAGCCCACTTGAGGGTGGCAAATCCGCGCTTTAGCCTACTTGCGAGTAGCATTTTCAAACCATTTTCACAAACAAACATGAGTTATTTTGTTCCAATTCTCGTGATTGAGCCTATACTTGTATGTGTGCGCCATGTAGTAAAGTTAGCTAATAATCTGGATAAGAACACATAAAGTTTATAAAACAACATATCATGCTTAGTAGAGGCCGATCCTTTAATCGGGCGAGCGGGGGTGCTCCTTTTAGGACCTTCCCCTCTCGTACCCAAGTTCCCAAGCCGAGGCAACTTTGGTGATGACGGACACATGGCCTTTGGCACGAGTCAGGGTTTCCTAAATTTCCCAAAAACAAAATATTTAGGTGGCGACTCTATAATCTGGCAAAGCAGTCCATGTTTGGCGTTTTTTCATTCAAAATTGATTTTCCAAAACCAATTGCCAGATTTGGACTCTTTGGTGTTTATCAGTCTCACATTGCACTTTGTAAGATTAGATTTAGAACCGTGACAGGAGTCCGAACTGTAGTAAGACCAAATTTGCGCCCTCTCCGAAAGGGGGGCGATCAAAGAAAGTCGGGTCTACAATGCCCTTATGTTTCGTTCCATATTTTGGGCAAGCTGGTATAGACCTACTACTTTGACTAGAGCTACTGGAAGATCCCGTGTTTTTCTTCTTGTTTCCAAAGGAGTTGCCCCTTCTAAACTTGTTCCCCGACCTCTTACTTCTCCATTTTGTTGTTGTTGGGGCCTTGCTTTGCTTCATAGCTGCTAAGGTAGCTTCTGCAATCAATGCTTTGTCTAATACTTCTACGTAGATAGGCAACTTCAAGTTGCCAACCCGGTCAAATACTTCCAAAGTCAAGCCTCCTTCAAATTTTTGTGCCTTTTTATAATCGGTATCCACCATGTGTGAAGCAAACCGGGCCAATTCGATGAACTTAGCTTCATATTCAGCGATTGACATATTACCTTGCTTGAGTTCTTGAAATTTAGAAACTTTTTGGTCCCGAAAATGTTGAGGGAAATACTTATCGTGGAAGATTTCCTTGAATTAAGTCCATGTCATGTTCCCATTATCGTTTCGGATCAACAACCATCGCCTTCGAGCTTCATCCTTTAAAGTATAGATGGCTAAGAGCACCTTCTGAGTCTCGGAGCAAGGAAAGAATTCATATAGTTTTTCCATTTTGAGTAACCATGTCTCAGCCTTCAATGGTTCAATCCCACCTAAGAATGTTGGCGGTTTCATTTTCATAAACTTCTGGGTCAAGTTGATTATGTCATTGTTATCTGGTTCATTTTGTACTGGTGGAGACAGAGGAGGCATGGGTTGTTGCCTCAGAGATTTTGTTAATGCTGCAAGTATTTGTTCCATGTGACTCATGCGAGCCTCAGAAGATCCTGTTGCATCATCACTTCTGGCATTTTCCATCCCTATAGGTAAATAGGATAATAATAAACATAGGCATAGAGTCTTGTTCTCTGTGTTCAATTCCAAACATATTTGATTCATATTAATTCATTTTAGTTCGGGTGTATTCAAATAGTCCACACACCCATACATGCAGATGGAATGCCCCTAATTCTTTTCTAGGACATCTTATAGCTCATATGGACTCATGTGTACGGTATAACTCGTGCTCTGATACCACTCTGTCACAATCCAAACCTGCCCCTATAGGTTTAGCGTCGCAATCGGCCAGTAATCCTGGGATTACCAAAGGCTTTCTGACCTGAACATCATAATAATAGAGGGGCTACGGAAGCAAATATAGAAACATACATAGTCCATAGACCTGTGCAGATATACATGGAATAGAAAATTTCAAACTTATATATATATATGTTGTCAAACTTCCATACGTCATGCAACACCATACAAATTCATAAGGAACTTAGCCCGGCGTACAGATAGACAAAAACAACATAACAAAACATCCTTGACATGGATCACAAAACTTAACGTTACAAACGGGAACCTCCCTGGAAGGCATGGTGGCTGGCTGACCCTAAACTCTCCAGGCAACAGCTTAGGCCTGGTCACGCACCTGTTCACCTATATACATAATATAAATAGTGAGCGGAAGCCCAGTGAATAATAATAGAGTTAAGGTTTTAATGAATGATGTCTGTAATAGAAACAAAGTCTGGCACATAATCCGATTTCAAATCAGAAATAGGTTCATATACATAGTCATATTCATGTTCACAATTCATATATTTCTCAAGGTCATATGTGGTACATCCATTAGCGTTACCAAATCTGATGACCCGTAGAGGGACGGCCATGAAGGCATTCCGATGACTCATGTGCACAGAGATATTTTCGATGACCCATAAAGGGATGACCATAAAGGCATTTCGATGACCCATAAAAGGGACGGCCATAAAGGCATTCCGGTGACCCATGAAGGGACGTATATCATATGATGCTAAGGATGCCACGAATACATTTCAGAAACTTGGACAGTCATTCATTCATACAAAACATAGCATTTCAGAAAACTGATCATTTCATATCATCTGAAAATAATTAAAGTTAAAATAACTTTATAGAGTTATTACTCACAGATAGCTCCAAAGCAAATAGATAGGGTAGACAAATCAGATAACTTGCGGCGCGTGACCTACACAGACACAGAGCGAATACGTACTGAATTACACACCTAGAAAGATTAACTCAGTTCTTTCTTATCTTAATGTGTTTTTACTTCTTATCCTCATTATTATGTCTTAACTATGGCCTACGAATGTCTAGGATGCAATGAGGATGCCAAAATGCACTTTGAAACACTTAACAAAATTTGCTGAAAACAGGGTCTTTGCTCGAGCACAAGTTCTTTCGCTCGAGTGGATGTTCAAAAGTGTGAGTGGTCGCTCGAGCACAACTTCCTTCACTCGAGCAGCCTGTAAACTTTGCAAAATTACTGGTTACTTGATTTTTTTGCTCGATACAGCTAGATGGTTGCTCGAGCGTGAGACTGAGGTCTTCGCTCGAGCGCAACTTTCGTCGAGCAGTCTGCAAAACTGGTAAACTTCTAGGAGCATGCAATTTACGCTCGAGCCAACTTTTGGTCGCTCGAGCGCAGCATCTGTCGCTCGAGTGGAGGAGCAAAATTTTGGAATTTCCAAATTGCACTCCCAAGCTGAAAACTCGAATTTAACACATCAAAACCTATCCTCTTGGGCCAAAACTCAAGAAAACATTTGGAAACTTGTATAATATCATGAATTGAAGATCATTTCGCAAAAATCAAAGCCCAAGAGCATGTCAATTGTGTGAAATCAAACTTGAAATTGTGAAAACATATCATTACATATCATGCATGTAAAAATGCAAGTTCAAGACTTTCAAAACATGATCAAATAAGGTGTTTAACTTAAAAACATGTTGAATTCTTAAAACAAAACCAAAATGAGGACATGCAAGAAGGAATTCTTTGAATTCAACTTCAAAATCATGAGAATTATGCATGCATGTATGATACACTCTCAAAACCAATTATCTAAGCTTGGTTATTGCATTACACAACTTAATTGTCACGCCCCTAACCCGCCCCTAAAAGTTTAGGCATGACCATTTCAGAAACAGACTTAGAATTCGATATGTACAACCTATGGGGCCTGAACGGAAGCATTAAACAACATAAAATAACATCCATTGAGTTAATACTAACATGCCAGGATCAAACACTTGATGTCAGGAAATGCATCATATAATAAACACCCACCCAGCTATATATAGAAACAAATATACAGACCCATCCCCAAGACTGGGGATGTAACAAAACCAGGTTCAGAGGAGTTAACCATGTATTACAATAACCGACAAAAGGTTCGGTACACGAAACCAACAACTCTGTAAGGATTCCACAAAATGAATGAGCTTCGTCTAAGGGTTTGGTTGTGGTGTAATGGCAAAAGACAAGTGATCCAGGGGGGGACTAAGACTGACCTCCAGACTGAGCACCTACAGAACAGACATAAGACAGAGTGAGCGAAGCTCAATGAATAATAATGCCTAGATAAAGCGTTAAATAAACTTGAATTATAACGTATATAGGTGCAGAGAGCATATTTAGTGAAAATTTTCAGTACAGCCTCAGGCCCAGATTTTATTCAGAACGGCTTTAAGCCCAAAGATATACAGAACGGCCTTGGGCCTAACAGATTTCACAGATTGCCCATAGGCCTAACAGATTCCACAGATTGGCCATAGGCCCAGATATCATCAGAGCAGATTAGTCCAGAGTTGTACAAATGTACACAGATTTTCCATTCATTTGTAAATGTTAACATAAACAATCTTGCGAATAATAGAGTGTTAATAATAATAATAATAATTAACCATAAGTAAATGTACAACTACGGTACTATTACTCACAGTGCTGTGGCGGAGCGAGGGTTCCTGCCGGAGTGTGTCCTACACACATAGATAATTCACACATTAGTTCCTTTTTCTTTTAAATCATTTTCTGAGTCATTACGCTTCGAATGAATTTACATCCATTCTAAGATTGTCAAAAAATTATTTTAATAATATCAGAGGATCAAGCACGCAAAACGAAGCAGACGAATTTTTTCGGCCTGGGCTGCACATGCGGCAGTCCCCTCCGCACGTGTGGAAGTGGGCCGCACGTGCGGTACTCCTTCCCCGCACGAGCAGCAGAAAGCAGAATGCAATCCCATTTTTTTTCCTCTTTTCCTCACGTACGACCATGACCTCTGCACGTGCGATGGTGCTCCGCACGTGCGGCCGTGGCCCCTGTTTTGGGCAGTCCGAATTTCAAGCACAACCCAACTTTGATAAGCATGTATAAGGCTCAAAATAGAGTAGTTTATTGCAAGAATATGGATCAACAATACATAAATATAGATCACAAGTTCATCAAGCTTTCAATACTCTCAAATCCATATACACAATCCACTCTCTCCAAAGTTCCAATTATTTTAGGTTAAATTATATGCATATGCATATATATATAAATATAGCCATTTAATCACATAACCTAGCACATAGATGGGTCTCCACATGAAATAACAAGGAAGCAAGATGAAAGTTCTTCATTTAACTTAAATTAGATCCCAAGACAACCATATGGTAAGTACAACCTTCCAATTAAACCATTATCACACACAAAGCTTCAAACATAAACCCTAGTTCTCACACATGAAGGGCATGCTTACTCAAATCCAAGAAAGAGCTTATATAAGGTGAAGTTTACATACCTTGGTTCAAATCTCTACCAATCCTTTCAATTTCCCTAATTTTCCTCCCTAGGTGAACCTCTCCTCTTTCTATCCTCTCTCAGGAGATATTTTGAGGAAGAATTACCAAGTCAAATGCTTAAGGAGCATTGATATTTATCTATTAGGTGAATAAGACGAAAATCAATCAGTTTAATCCTTCCTAATCAAATTTTTACAAAAATGCTTATTATGACTTAAAAATTATGCTGATCACATATATAAAGTCAATTTCAGATAATTAAGCTTCTAAGGCTTTCAATTTCTAATCTAAACATCTCAATTGTAACAGATTTTCCTCCTATTAGACAGGTACGAATCTATATTCATAAGATTCACTTAAGCAAACTTCATTTCACACGAAACTTCACAATAAGCATATAAATGCACAGAATATGGGACTGAAGGTATACCAGGAAACATGTACGAGGGTCGGGTTATTACATTAATTCTTTGAATTCAAGTGGTAAGTGACTCAATTCCAAAGCTCAAAGGTTGAATTCTTACCTAAGATTATTAATGAGGCTCTAAATGATCAATTGTGTGAAGTTCCAAGCAAAAACCTCCAAGTTCTCTAGCAATTCTCTTAACTTGAGGTCAAACTCTTCTTCTTCTTCTTCTTCTTCTTCTTCTTCTTCTCTCTCTCTCTCTATCTCTCTCTCACGCTTTAAGCATGAAGATGAGGAAATAAAGGTGTAAACTAAAGGCCTAAGTCAACAATGTGCCTTATATAGGCTTAGTTAGTGATATATAATTAAGGACTAATCAACTGATATTTTTAACTCTAATTATTTGGTTCTGAATCGAATTTCAATTGAACCTTCCATAATGTTCTAAAAGTTCCAAATAACTCATATATCAAGTCAATTTGTGATCGGATGTTGATAAGACCTTTAATTCGCAAAACAAAACAGAAACACAAACAGATATTCTTACAGCAGACATATATGAACACAATTAATGCATTGCACATGCAAGTTAATTCAAAATTTCATCTTAATTACTTATTAGGCATATTAATCATGGTGTAACAGTTAATCATGGGTTGGCGTTTTTTATAGCCTGGGGATACCAATACCATGGCCTACGACCCCTAATCGAGAGAAACAATACAGCGGCCTACGTCTCTCGCTCAGGGGTAACAATACCGTGGCCTACGACCCTCGCCCAGGGGTAACAATACTGTCGTGCATTGTGATAGAGATCTCTAATGTAGCCTCAAGGGGTCCTTATGTATGTTAGACCCACATGGTCTTATTGTGCACTATTAGATGTACCACATATGAATATGATTAGTGAACTTCAATATGATAAGTAATCGCTCATGATATGATTCAAACTCATGTGTTATGATTTTGTATAATGATAGACATCAATCATTTAACCTCTTTATACTTGTATTACTCACTAGGCTTTAGCTCACCATTTTTCCCTATGTATATCTAGGTGAGCATATGGAGCGTCAAGCATAGAGTAACCTCAGAAGTCCACCCTTTGTCAGCCAATTTCGAGTGCCTCCGTGATGGGGCGAGCTTGGTCTCATGCGGAGTCAAGTGTGTTAACCTTGTGAACCATGGAACTTTTGTTCATTTCTTTTGTACCTTGTTTAGTTTTTCTTTGTTTTGACATACAAATGGATGGACAAGTTGTGCTAAGATCCTATGATGTATTTTTGTATCTATATCTATGAAGGAGTTAAGAGTTTTAAATTTATATGATTTTCATGTATGCACTCGATGGACATGTTATACTTCAATATTGCTTCCGCAGTGCCCCATTTATTATTATTATTATTATTATTTATCAGATTTTTCTGTGAAGTTGGTGGTAATTTGGGATTACTGGCTGGTCACGGCCTAAATCATTAGGGGCGGGTTTGGGGTTGTGATAGAAAAGATTTGGACTCATTAAGGGAACTAACTATTAGAGTGTTGCTGATCTTCATTGACTTGGGTTGTTGGACTATTTGTCGATTTGTTCAGTTTTTAGGTATTTTTCTTAATTTACTTGGGTTATTTGTTTGATTTTTTCTTAATTCACTTGGGCTATTTCTAGGTATTCGGATTGCTCTAAAAAACACAAGTTTGGTTCAACTTGATGTTGTTTTGGTTTATGATATTCTCTTTCTGTAATTTTGGTTTTTAGTATTATTTTATGGAGAAATTGTATAATTTTTTATTGTTATTGGATTAAATGGAATTTTATCTCTTTCAATAGGCCTATGTTTTAAAATGGTTGACTTGGAAACAACCACAAGTCTGCTATCATTTGTATTTGTGTAACTCTCCAAAGAAATTAGCATAAGAAACTTTACATATTTCAACAACATGATCTTATTCCCAAATTAATTGCTTCCATTGCATAAATGTATAAGGAATATAATGCCTCGTCATTAACATCATCATCAAATATCTAACATTTGTATTCATTATACTCTAGAGATTTATAAAAATATTCCAAATACAATTATACATTCAACATTCATAGAATATGAATTTATAGCAAGTGGCACAACAAGTCAAATACAATTCATTGCCCTCAAGGGCTACAAGTTCAAAGGCTTAAGGCCGATGACACAAAATGGTTTCCAAACCCATACATGTAAAGCCCTTGCCTTGTCAAAAATAATTACAACAAAAGGAAAGAGCCTTGTGTCCTCAAAATACACTTCACGCCTTTAATTTGGCGGAATCACTACATATTTTGCTACACAAAATCCACTAGAGTGAGCACAAAGCCTAGTAGGGAGATCTAAACAAAGTATATACATTTTGTACAGTCTCCTGAGATGAATGCATATGCGATGTCATGCTCAAAACATATATCTCTTATCTTTTGAAAATCTTATGTCCAATGCAATTTGAAAACACAACAATTCGATAACTTCAATGTAGTTCAAGGAGTGGTAAATATGACTTAGATAATGCTTAGGTTGGTGTCTACAAGTAGGCATAACAAGCACTACCAATCACCACTTTACCGGTTGCTAACCGGAAGACATGTGGTACCTCCTTTGCGCATGTTTACAGTGTTTCACCACGGATACTCAGGCCAACTTAACCAATACCAAACTACACCTCCTATCCGGACTTACTAACGTATTTATCCCAAAATAATTCAAGATGATCTTATTTCACAAAGCAATTCCTTTCTCAAAGCAAAAATTTTCAAATGCAAAATTCAAAATCCATGATAACAAAGATTAAATGGAATGGCAATGCAACATGTAACAATGCATTAATATAGTTCCATTTTCGATTCCGCCACTGTCATGACCGAACCCGCCCTTATAGATTAAGATCATAACCGGCCAATAATCATGAGATTACCAACGACCTCAGACAGAATCCATTAAAAATTATTAATATGGGATCAGATAAGGAAGCAGATCCTTAAATTTTGTCCAATGAGCGGTGCATGCATTACATAACAAAACCTTTCACACATCTATAACAACTCACACATCACATAGAAAATCAAGTTATACATGTCTAGGATAATTCAAAAGTAGTTCTAACAAAAACCAAGGTTGCATACAAACTTAGTCACACATGACCACAAAAATAAAACAAAAAGGAAAATCAAAAGTAAAACCTCTTGCATGAGACGACCTTGGTTGACTCCACAAACTTGGTTTTCTCACAAGCTCACTGGGGCTGGGGCTGGACATCCCGCTACTCACCTACATACATATAAATACAGAGTGTGCTAACATCCAGTGAATAAACAAGAGTAAAGAGGTTATATGAATGAGATTCGTATTGAAATAAATCATATTTGTACTAATACATATGGAACGCAATTCCCATTCATAATGTACTTAAACAAATCTTACGGAATGACCTCAGGTCTAATCCGTTATACTTAGAACATGTTGAAGGGACGTAATGACCTTAGGTCCAAACATTTTTCATAACTAATCATAACATATGTACTAAACAACCTCGGGTCCAACATTTCCATATTCTTATTCATGCGCATATTCAAATTCAAGAACATGTTCACATTTAATGGATCCACACACAAATGACCATCTGGTCATTCACATCGTATGTACAAAATGAACTTAGGTCCATTATTTCCAAATTCATATTCACGCGTGCATTTATAATCCAGATCATGTTCACATTCGTATTCACATTCAAAATGACCTGTGGTCCAATCAATTCCTTGTTCAAAATGATCTTTGGTCCATTTAACAATAATATAAAACAACCTTTGGTCCAACTCATTTGTAAGATGACCTTAGGTCTATCTTGTCCAGTATTCTGAATGGCCTTAGGCCCATTCCCTGTTCTTGTCAAATATACCAAATGGCCTCGAGCTCATTACACATTTTCATCAATCATACCAAATGGTTTTAGGCCCACTGTGTATTCATACAAAACAACCAGTGGTCCAATCTTACAATTTCGTGTTTATTAGTCACATTTCAAGTCTTTTATGAAGCAGATAGGTAGAATACTCATTCATAACACAAATTCATGAGGTCAAAAAACTTGCCACATAGTTCGTATTTAGAAAATAACATACATAAAAATATCTTTACTAAGATAGTACTCATAGTGTTCAAATGGCTGATTTGTCCTCGCGATTGACCCTACACAGTTCATAGCACATACGGAAATCGGGTCACAATACAATTCAATCCGTTCTCAAATTCGTTCATCTTTCTTAGGCTTCTTTCTAACCCTTTAGTTCATTTAGGATGTTCAATGTATGCCTAAAATTGCTCAGAAATGCAAATGAATGGAAAGTGAGACATAAAACAACTTTTCAAAGTTTCCTGAAGTAGGGCACATCGCTTGAGCACAACATTGGTCTCTCGAGCGAACCCCTTCGTTTGCAAAAGTACTGGATGCTCTCATTTTACACTCGAGCCAACTTTTTGGTTGCTCGAGCCAAGACTGAAAATAAAGGGTGGTCGCTCGAGCCAACCCCCAATGTCTACAAAAGTACTGGGAGCTCGAGATGTACACTCGAGTGATATTTCCATCGCTCGAGCAAACTGTTCGAATTCTGGAATTTCTATAATTCTCTTTGAGCTTCAAACACACATTCAAGGATCCAAATTCATGCATGACTCACTTCAACATGCAAGAACACTCCCAAATACATATATTTGAAGCTAGTTCCAACCCATTGTTCAAAAATCCATGAATTTCATATCTTCTACTCAAAACTTCATGAATTGTCAAATTGAAGCTCAAAACTCCCATGCATGTAAGTTGTAGCTTGAATTCTTGTTTTATAATTTTCAAAATATGAAATTGAGCTTCATAATCTCATGATTCATGATTGCATGGGTTAAACAACTCCTAATTCAGCAGGATTATCATGGTTATACTCAATGTTGAAAAATCATAGCAAATTATACATGCATGCATATATTGATTCAAATCTCAACATATTCAAGTCAACTCTTACATTTGTCAACATGTACTTCTTGAATTTACATAGTTATGAACTCAAACTCATGAATTAAGGTTCAATCTCTCACCTTTGAACTTCAATGAGCCTAGGTATAGCAAATTCTTGTGTTTAGCTTCCAAATTCTTTAACCACCAAGTCAATTCTTTCAAGTTCTTGTCTTCTTCTTCTTCTTCTTCTTCTTCTTCTTCTTCTTCTTCTTCTCTCCCTCTCTCTTTCTATATATATAGTGTATAATCTGAGCACCTTAGTGAAGAGGAGCTCACTTTTGTGAGCCTAAGCACTAATCTCATCATTTATATAGTGGGTGATTAGCCTAGGCTAATTAAGCTTGATTAAGGCTAAGCAATCTTTGTTAAGTTTAATCAATTTGATCTAATTAATTTGATCCGAATCAAATATTAATTAAATTTCACCATAGACTCTAAAAATTATGCTAATCACAATGGCACAATTTTGGTTTATGTCGCCTATACGTCCCTTAATTTTAGTTTATAACAGAATAAAAAAACATATTTTCCTACGATGGATAGATATGAATTCAATAACACATATAATCACATGATTAGCATTCAAATTCACATTAAGCACATAATCACAAGCATAATTACGAATTAATAGTATAATACGGAACGAAATTGTCACATTCTTCCCCCTTTAGGAAGTTTGGTCCTCCAAACTTGTGTTACATTTCGTTGGAAACAGATGTGGGTAGCATTGTCGCATCTCATCTTCTTTTTCCCACGTTGCTTCTTTTCCATAATGGTCTCTCTATTCTACTTTCACTAGTGGAATGGATTTGTTTTTCAGTTGCTTCACTTATCGGTCAATAATCTGTTCTGGCCGTTCTTCATATTCCATATTCTCGTCAAGTGCTATCCGGTGATAGTCTATAATGTGAAACGGATCCTGGAGATAGGCCCTCAACATTGACACGTGGAATACGTTGTGCGTTTGTTCCAGTCCTGGCGGTAGAGCAACTCGGTATGCAACTGGACCAAGTCTCTCTAAAATTTGAAATGGCCCAATGTAACGGGGTGACAACTTACCCTTCCTACCAAATCTCGATTGGTCTTTCATTGGAATTACACAAATGAACACGTGATTGCCAACCTCATATTCAAGAGGCCTTCTTCTAATATTCGCATAACTCTTTTGTCAGCTCCGAGCTGTCTTGAGTCTTTGCTAAATAAGTTTAATCTTTTCAGTGGTAGTTTGCATAATTTTAAGCCCAAGTAAAACTCTATCCAAAGCTTCTATCCAACAGACTGGTGATCTACATTTCCTGCCATATAAGGTTTCATACGATGCCATGAGAATGCTGGAGTGGAAGTTGTTATTATATGCAAACTCTACCAATGGTAGATAATCTTCCCAACTTCCCTCAAAATCAAAGGCACACTTTTGAAGCATATCTTCTAGAGTTTCTATGGTTCGTTCTGATTGTCAATCAGTTTATGGATGAAATGCAGTATTAAATCTGAGTTCTGTCCCTGTTGCCGCTTGAAGGCTTTTCTAGAATGTAGATACAAATTTTGGATCTTTATTCGGCACAATGGACACCAGCACTCCATGTAAACGGACAATTTCATCGACATAAATTGTGGCCAATCTATATGCATCATAAGTGGTTCGAACAGGAAGAAAATGTGCAGATTTAGTCACTTTATCAACTATAACCCAGATAGAATTCATATCTCTTGGGGTTTGAGGTAGTCCGACAATAAAGTCCATGGTTATGTGCTCTCATTTCCATTCCGGAATAGGGAGAGGTTAAAGTAGGCTTACCAGTTTCTGGTGTTCAACTTTAACTTGCTGACACTGAAGACATTTGGACACATATTCTACAATTTCCCACTTCATCTTAGGCCACTAGTAACTTTGTTTCAAGTCTCGATGCATTTTATTATTACCCGGGTGCATAACAAATTTCAACTTGTGGGCTTCATCCAAATTTCTCTTCTTTAAATCAGAGATGTTCGAAACACACTGTAGCTCGCCTTTTCGCGCCCCCTTTCAGAAGGTTTGAAAGAAAGCCTTACAGTTCGGACTCTTGCGGTTCTGAATTTTCCGCACCACCTTTCGGAAGCTCGAATATAAGCCCTATAGTTCGGACTCCCACGGTTCTGAATCTAATTTCACAAGTGTAATGTGAAATTGATAAACACCAAAGAGTCCAAATCTGGCAAATCTTTTGGAAAATCAATTTTGGGATCAAAATGCCAAAATTGGACTTTTTTGCCAGATACAAAGTTGCCACCTAAATATTTTATTTTGGGAAAATTTAGAAAACCCATGACTCGTGCCAAAGGCCACGTATCCGTTACCACCAAAGTTGCCTCGGCTCGGAAACTTAGGTACGAGAGGGAAAGGTCATGAATTGAGCAGCCCCGCTCGCCCGATCAAAGATCGGCCTCTAGTAATCATGATATGATTTTTATGAACATTATGTGCTCTTATTCCAGTTATTAGGCTAGCTTTACTACGTGATGCGCATAAGCAAGTATAGACTAAAATTGCAAGAATTGAAACAATTCAATTTCATGTTTGTTTTGTGAAAAGGGTTTGAATTTGCCACCTCAAGTGGGCTTAAAGTTTGCGAATTTGCCACCAAACATAGGGGGCTTAAAACTGATTTGCCACTCAACAAAGTGGGCATAAAACTTACATTCGTTGAATCGTTCTAATTTAAGCAACAAGCCTTCATCTACAAGCATTCAAGCAGTTAGACAAGTAAGCATTTAGCCTCATGGCAAGCATGTTAGTCATGGCAATCTCTCACACTCATGCAAGTATGCTAAAGCACTAAAAAACTCACCTAGTACTCCAAGCTAAAAAGACATGAGTTAGAAAAATATGCATGATTCCTAACTATACAAGATGGCTAATGCAACACATGCAATATGCAATTAATAGGCTCGGCTACTAATATAGCATATGATTCAATTAAATAACATGCGGTCTAAGCACGTATTCAATGAAGTATTGAAACGACAATGCAGTTTGAATGATGCGTCGAGCCTTGTTGCATGCAATATGAAGGAATGAATGCAAGCATAAGGCATAAGGTATGCTAATTTAAATATGTCCCCAATCTAACCATCATAAGTGACGAAATAAAAGGGAGAAAAGTGTGGGGTTGGAAGACATGCACATTATTACATTTTGCTCTCACGAAGGAGAGTCCGAAAGAATAATAGCTAAGCTAATTAAGCTGATTAGCTAACTACTTAAGTTACAACACAAATGTAAGCAACCTAAGTAATTAAGATATCTAACTACGCTGCCACTACTCTGTCTTGGGAAATGGAAGATGCACATTCTCGGATACCACCTGAAAAGACCTCCGTTTTGCTCTCGGAATCCTTTGTTTGCTGATTTGAACACTTCCAGAACCATTTTGCTCCATCTTATCAACATTCTGCTGAAGTTTGCATTAGTGGCCAGCCGGCCACTGGTAGATACTGCCGGCCATCTACGGTGCCTTGCCGGCCATTGAGGCACTGGATCATCATGCTGCAACATAGTACAAATAGAGCAAAAGGAGGGTTTTTCCAAGGATTGTTTGCACAACTCACGCCTCATTTTCATGAACAAATCCAAAGAGTTGTGAACTTAAGCCATAAACCACCAATCCAAGCAATTTCATTGCACGGTGGCTTGTGATTCAAGATGTGCAAGCTCAACAAATGCAAAACAAGACACTCAAGAACCATCACCCTATCATGCATGATCAAGGGCAATGGAGACCTAGGAAACTTGAGACATTTCATCACTTTAAGTATGAAATGTCCTAATTTCCCTTGTGTTCAATTAACGTCCGATTGAACACACAACACAAGTTATTATCTTGCTCAATTTTAGTCCCAAGTTGTTAATTACTCACCAACCATTACTTAGTCAATTAAGTCCAGATGGTGAGTTAAAATCTTCTAATGGAAAGAAGACTCAAAACACAAGTTGTTTTAGGTATGAAAGAAGTATCATACCATTGGTAATGAACCCCCAAAGGGATTAAACCATTAAGTATGAAACCTCAATTCCATACTTAGGCAAACAAATTACTTGAAACCACTTTCAAAGCAAAGAGAAAAACCAAGAAAGGAGGGAGGTTGCAGAGCTGATTAGTGCTAAAATGAAGTGCAAAACAACACCGAATCATGCAATTAACTCGAACAAGGGGTGTCTAACGGCCTAAAACAACAAGCTTGTGAGGACCTTTACACTACAACCATGCAAAACAAGACTCAATTGACCCAAACAACCCAAAACAAAGCTATATTAGTCTAAAACAAAGGCAAAAACATACTGGAATATAGCCACAAAAAGCTAGAAAATCATGCTAACATATAGAATAAACTAGGCTTGCAAACAAGACACAAGGAGGGGAGGCTAACCCCTTCAATTTTGGACTTCAAAACATGTTTTTTGCCACTGAAAATACTCTGAAATTCAGTGGTTAAAGGCTCAAAAAAGGGTGGTTTGAAAGTGGGAAACAAAGGTGCAAAAGCCTTAGAGGCAAGGAATAAAGAAAGGTGAGACACCCCCTGTAGACACCCCATCTTTGACCGCCTTTAAGACTCGGACGCGACTGATGGTTTTGGAAGATGTGCAGGGCAAATGTTCAATTTCTTCGGCAAAGAGAGAGCCAAATCTCAACTTCATACCCCTGTTCTAGACCAAAACAATCTTGATCAAAAGATTTTAGTCTTAAAACCCTCTCTTTCAAAACGTTTTTGAAATAAAGTTTTTACGATGTTCCGAGGCTCGTATCTTGTCAAATGTTGCGCTTTTCGGTAAACCGAGCAAGGACAAAGTGGAAATGAATGAAAGAGAGATGAAATCTTTGAAAAATCTTTCGAAACACCTTGTCTAGGGGTTTGGAGTTGAAGAAAAGAGGAGAAGAGAAAGGAAAACTAGTTTGGGAGAAGTTCGGCATGAATCCGGGTAGGACCCAATCTGCGCGGCTTCACCAAAATAGGCATAACTTTTTGCACAGGAGGAATTTTAATGCAAGGTTTGCGCCATTGGAAATCTAACTTCCGGGGCTTCAATTTGGACACCTGGCCGGCCACCATTGGAGTTCCCAATCACTAGCCGGCCACATTTCTTTCCGGCAGACCTTTTTTTTTGTCCATGAAAAGTAGCAGGCCGGCCAGAAAATGTGGCAGGCCGGCCACCTACTTGGTCGGATGACCACTTTGGCCCTTTTGAGCTGGCCGGCCATTCTTGCCCTCCTGAGTGTGTTCCAGCTGTGCCCCTCTTTTTCCTCCAGACCCTGTACCCGAGGGTCAGCCTTTTGGGGGGGAAATTTGAATTGGTTTTCCCCCCCATTTTTCCCTTCTCTCCCTCTATAAAACCAGCACCCTCAACTGCATTTTAGAGGGTGAGAAAAATTCATTTGAGAGTCTTGCATTAAATCTATAATAACCCGACCCTCACACATGATTTCAGATATATTTTCAGTTCTTGGTTTACGCTTTTAAATGCTTACTATAAAATTCCATGAAAAATTTCGATTAAGTAAGTGAAAATTCATGTTTATGAGTGTCTATTTGTTCACAAGGAAACTATCTGTCACTATTAACACGTCTGGGATAGAAATTGGAAGCCTTAACGGCTTAATTAGCTGAAATCGATTATATATCTGTGATCAGCATAATTTTTAAGTAATATTAAGCATGTTTACGAAATTTCAATTTTGGATTGATTAAACGATTAAATTTTGTCTTATATGCCTTATTTATGAATGTATGACTTCATGAGCCTTGGTAAAAAACGTGAGCTACTTTTGGGAGAGAATAAGGGTTTGTATAGAAGAGGAAATAGGAGAGGAAGAAGGATTCTTGAAGGAAGAAGGAGGGAATTGAGGCTAAGGTAAAGTTAATTTCCCCTAATCCATCCTCAATTTAGGGTAGAAAGCTTTTGATGTGTATGATCTAGAGTGGAGTGAAAGATGTGGGTGTGTGTATTGGAGACTTGGTATAATAATCTAATATTTGTGCAATTTAGATCCAATTCAAGTTATCATACATCTTGTTTCTTTATTTATCAGGTTGATAATCATGCTTATGCCGTGTTTGTATATATCTGTGTTATGTGTGTGCAAGTTAAGAGCCTCAAGAATGAAATCATGTTGATGAGCTTCAACTTTTGTTCAAACCATTGTGTTCATGGGTTTAATTCAAGTTTATGGTTCAATTTCAATTAGATGATGATATGTAGTACCTTGAATTCAATGCTTCAGCCATGATTTAGCACTTAAAAGGTTCATCTTAGAGCCTTACAACCATCCCAAAGAGAACATATTTTTGTAGCAATTTTCAGACCCAAACAGGGACACGGTCGCTCGAGCGGAGGCCATGGGCGCTCGAGCGGGAAAAATGACCACTCAGCAGTTTTCCAGAAATTTCACTATCCACTCGAGCGGAGGAATTCCCGCTCGAGCGTAAACATCAACCTCCTAGCAATTTTATTAAGTTGTACAGTCCGCTCGAGCGGCCAAAGTGGCGCTCGAGCGGGGGACTCATTTTCAGGAAAAACGAATGTTTATTCAGTTTTGCGTGCTTGTCTCTCTGATATTTTTAGAATGTTTTTTCTGATGATTTTAAAGTGGTTGTAAATGCATGCGAAGTGGAAAGACTCGGGAAACGATTTAAGAAAGAAAAAGGAACTAATGTATTAATTGTGTGCAGGGCACATTCCAGAAGGAAGCAACACGCCACCTCAACGCTGTGAATAGTAGTAGTACTTATGTAAATGTTATGCAACTATGTCAATGTTTCACGGCATGTAAGGCAATTATGTTAATGTCTCAAGTATGTAGTGTACTTATGCTAATGTTTAAGGTGTGTTAATGTTAAAGAATGTAAAGAAAAGCGTTTTCAAGGGCCTCGTGCCATTTTCAAGGGTCTCGTGCCATTTTCAAGGGCCTCGTGCCATTTCCAAGGGCCTCGTGCCATTTACAAGGACTTATGGCATTTACAAGGGCTTTATGCCAGCCACCAAGTTTATGATACAAGATTGGGCCTGAGGCCGTTATGTACTAGCACAGAATCAGACTGTTGTATTGATATGTAATATGTTCAAGCTAAGCAACGTTTTATTTATGTATTACTATTCACTGAGCCCGGATCACTCTCCTTTATGTCTGTTTCTGTAGGTCACCTATCAGGTGGTCAGTCCTAGCTCATGATGCTGTTTTCTTTTGACAACCTTTACATATCCAGGCACCATACCAAGCCTTCATTTTTGTGGAACTGTCAAGATGTTGGTTCACTCTTAAGTGCCATCCAAGTCACTGTACATAACTTTTATGTTCTTTTTTTGTGTACGCCCAATCTTCGGGCTGGGACGGTAAATGTATGTGGTTGTAACCGATACCCAGGGATATAGTTTTAAATTTTATCCGCCTTTAACGATGTATGTATTATATGAGATCCTGGCATACTAGAAGTAGCTCAATGGGGTATGCTTGTATCTATATTATGTTACTATTTTATGCTTCCGGCAAGGCCCCGTACACTATGTACACCAGGTTACATGTCCGCTTCTGCATAGGTCATGCCCAATCTTTTAGGGGCGGGTTTGGGGCTTGACAAGTGGTATCAGAGCACGAGTTGCTATCTCACACACGGACCCATTGAGCCTTAGGATGTCTAGAAACGATTTAGGCTTCATGCATGGCATCCTAAAAGTAGATGAAGATCGATGGCAACGTCAAGTGTACTTTGTTAATGCTAACAATTTTAAATTATGTCTATGCTCTATAAATGATCGTTGTGCAGGTCATGGTGAGAACAAGGGCAGAGGAGCAGGAAGATGCTACTGCTGCACGGTTGGATAGGATGGAGAGGATGATTATGGAGATGGCGGAAACCCTACAACAACAACAACAACGACAGCAACGACCACAAGTGCAACCGCCACCACCACCAGTACCTCCACCAGTAGCGCCAGATTTCCATGCTGAGGACCGGACTATTACTCTTACCAAGGAGTTTAAAAAGATGAAACCATCATCTTTTAAAGGGGGCATAGAACCAATGAAAGCTGAGGCATGGGTGTTGGGCATAGAGAAATTATTTGAAGTTTTCCCTTGCACCGAAGCTCAAAAGGTGCAGCTGGCTGCCTTTACCCTTAAAGATGAGGCACGTAGATGGTGGATGCTTACGAGAACGATACATCAAGGATTAACATGGGACAGGTTCTTGGAGTTGTTTTATGATAAATATTTTCCTCAAAGCATTTGAGATAAGAAGGTGACTGAATTCGAAACTCTCAGACAAGGGAACAAAACTATAGCTGAATATGAGGCTCAATTTGCAGAGCTAGCCCGATTTTCACCGCACATGGTAGACACGGACTATAAGAAGGCACGGAAATTTGAAGGGGGGTTACGGGGAGCAATTCTGGACCGAGTCAATATGCTGAAGCTACCCACTTATGTTGATGTATTAGAGAGGGCTGTTATAGCTGAGGGAAACCTTGCTGCACAAAATCAGATTTCTGAATGGAAAGGAAAAAGGCAAAATAATCAATGGTCAAAAGGGTCAAGTATTCCACCGAACAAGAAGCAAAATTCAGGGACCTCAAATATTTCTGTTCCTAGTCAGGGTACGATTCCTGCTTGTTCGGAATGCGGAAAGAAGCATCGTGGGACGTGCCAATGGAAGTCTAGAGCCTGTTATCAGTGTGGCAAAATGGGTCATTTGATAAGGGATTGCCCTAAGAGGAATCAACGAAATGGCAATAGGACTACTACCAGTTCAGCGGGGTCTGCACCAACGGCCAACACCAAGTCAATTGCCAAACCTACGAACAATAAAGACACGACGAGACAAGGCAGGATGTTTGCATTGGTTCCAGGAGATGTCCAGAATGCAGCAACAGTGGTGACAGGTATATTTATGGTTCATGGTCATTCTGCTTCTGTTTTATTTGATTCTGGCTCTACTCACTCCTTCGTGTCGAAATTATTTGCACAAAACCTAGATAGAATTGAGGAAAAATTGTCCTATGTATTGTGTGTGTCTTCACCCTTGGGAGACTCTATGTTTTGTACTACTGTTTATTGTGGTTGTGAACTTGAGCTTTTGGATATCCGGGTATATGCCAATCTGTTACCGCTCGACATGACCTATTTTGATATTATTCTGGGAATGGATTGGTTGGGTAAATATGGTGCAACTATAGATTGTTTAACTAAACAAATCAGTTTTCACCCTCCAGGCCAGTCAGAGTCTATGGTTCAGGGGCAAGAAGTGACTTCTCCACCTTACTTAATTTCTGCGGCGAAGGCTTGTAAATTAATTCAGAAAGGGTGTCAGGGGTATTTATGCAGTGTTTTAGAGGGGCAAGTAGTGAGTGGGAGTATTGACAGAATCCCAGTTGTTTGTGAATTTCCAGACGTTTTTCCAGAAGAGTTACCAGGGCAATTGATAGACCGGGAGATTGAATTTACAATTGAAGTGGCACCGGGAACTCAACCCATTTCTAAGACTCCGTACAGAATGTCGCCAATTGAAATGAAGGAATTGAAAATGCAGTTGCAAGATTTACTGGACAAGGGATTTATCCGTCCGAGTGTGTCTCCGTGGGGTGCACCAGTTCTGTTTGTAAAAAAGAAGGATGGAACTCTCCGACTTTGTATCGATTACAGGGAACTTAATAAGGTCACAATCAAGAATAAGTACCCATTGCCTAGAATCGACGACCTATTTGATCAACTTCAGGGGGCACAAGTCTTTTCCAAGATTGATCTACGGCCTGGATGCCATCAACTAAAGGTCAAAACTGATGATGTTGAGAAGACAGCTTTTCGAACCCGGTACGGTCATTATGAATTTTTGGTTATGCCCTTCGGAGTCACAAACGCACCAGCAGCCTTTATGGATTTGATGAACCGTGTTTTCAAGCCCTATTTGGATGAATTTGTGGTGGTCTTTATCGACGATATTCTCATTTATTCAAAGGATGCAGAAGCTCATGAGAATCATCTTCGCTTGATCCTCCAAACCCTCTGAGAGAAGAAATTGTATGCAAAGTTGAAGAAATGTGAGTTTTGGCTACGAGAGGTGGCATTCTTGGGGCACGTTATTACAAAGGAGGGGGTTTCCGTCGATCCACACAAGATTGAGGCAGTGGTGAAATGGCCAACTCCTACTAATGTGACTGAGGTGCGTAGTTTTATGGGGTTAGCTGGCTATTACAGGAGATTTGTTCAAGATTTTTCAAGAATTGCTATACCACTTACACAACTGACTCGAAAGGGAGTTGCATTCGAATGGTCAGAAGAGCGCGAATCTGCCTTCCAGGAATTGAAGACAAAGTTGACAACAGCACCAGTTTTGGCCTTACCATCCGGTACGGAAGGATTTGTAATCTACAGTGATGCTTCACACAAAGGGCTTGGTTGTGTACTTATGCAAAACGGAAGAGTCATCACTTATGCTTCTCGACAGTTGAAACCCCATGAGAAGAATTATCCCACGCATGATCTGGAGCTAGCAGCAGTAGTCTTTGCCTTAAAGATATGGAGACATTATTTGTATGGCACCACCTGTGAAGTATACACTGATCATAAAAGTCTCAAGTACCTTTTTACTCAAAAAGAGTTAAATATGCGGCAGCGACGGTGGTTGGAATTACTCAAAGATTATGATTTGCAGATTCATTACCATCCTGGTAAAGCCAACACAGTTGCAGACGCGCTCAGTCGGAAAAATATGGGGATTATGGCAAGTATGGTTACAGGGCAAAAGGAATTGGCAACTGAATTGGATAAAATGGAATTGGACCTTGTGTTGTATAGCCAAGAAGCTTTAATGGCAGCAGTGGTGGCCCAACCAACCTTACTTGAAGAGATTAAAGTGCACCAAATGGAAGATGAAACTTTGAGGAGGATACATGATGAGTTAGAAACAAAACCAAAACCGGGATTCGGTGTAGTAGGTTCAGTGCTCAAATTTCAAAACCGAGTCTGTGTTCCCAATGTGATGAATCTTAAACGAAAACTGATAGAAGACGCACACACCTCAAGGTTTTCAATGCATCCAGGGAGTACTAAAATGTACCGAGATTTGAAGCAAAATTTTTGGTGGCCAAGTATGAAGAAGGAGATCGCGGAATTTGTCTCTAAGTGTTTGGAATGCGAGCAAGTAAAAGCGGAGCATCAAAGACCTGCCGGGTTGTTGCAACCTCTTTCCATCCCGGAATGGAAATGGGAACATTTAACCATGGATTTTGTTGTGGGCTTACCACGGACTCCTCGAGGTATGAATTCAATTTGGGTCGTTGTGGACCGATTAACTAAGTCCGTGCACTTCTTACCAGTAAAAACTCAGTATAATGCAGACAAGTTGGCGGAAATTTATGTGAATGAAATTGTGAGGCTTCATGGGGTTTCGGTCTCAATTGTGTCAGACAGGGATCCTAAGTTTGTTTCCAGATTCTGGCAGAGTTTACAGAAAGCAATGGGTACAGAATTAAAGTTCAGCACGGCTTTCCACCCTCAGACCGACGGTCAATCCGAGAGGACGATACAAACTCTTGAGGATATGCTTCGAATGTGTGTACTAGATTTTCAAGGAAGTTGGGAAACCCATTTACCGTTGGTAGAATTCGCGTATAATAATAGTTACCATTCGAGTATAGACATGGCACCTTATGAAGCTTTGTATGGAAGACCATGCCGTTCTCCCGTGTGCTGGGCTGAAGTTGGAGATAAATCCTTTCTAGGGCCTGAGATTATTCAGTTGACAACTGAAAAAGTTCAATTTATTCGGGAAAGGTTGAAAACTGGTCAAAGTAGGCAGAAAAGTTATGCTGATAACCGACGGAGGGATTTGGAGTTTGACGTGGCTAGTTATGTCTTCGTGAAAGTCACTCCGCTGAAAGGGTACCCAAGATTCGGAAAAAGGGGTAAGTTGACACCGCGGTATGTCGGTCCTTTTCAAGTTCTGGAAAGAGTGGGTCCAGTAGCTCACCGAGTTGCCCTTCCGCCACATATGAGTCAAGTGCATAACGTGTTTCATGTCTTTATGCTTCGTGGATACCTTCCGGATCCGTCACATGTTATTGACTATCACCAAATTGAGTTGAATGACAAGTTGATTTACGAAGAAAAACCAACCCGCATTTTGGACCGCATTTTGGACCGACAAGTAAAACAACTACAAAACCGTGAGATTCCAATGGTAAAGGTTGAGTGGCAAGAACATTACGGAACCAACGCAACTTGGGAAAAAGAAGAGGACATGTAACACCAATACCCACACCTGTTTCAGTCGTAAGGTATAACAAGTTTGGAGGACCAAACTTATTTTAAGGGGGGGAGAGTGTAATAACCCGACCCTCACACATGATTTCAGATATATTTTCAGTTCTTGGTTTACGCTTTTAAATGCTTACTATAAAATTCCATGAAAAATTTCGATTAAGTAAGTGAAAATTCATGTTTATGAGTGTCTATCTGTTCACAAAGAAACTATCCGTCACTATTAACACGTCTGGGATAGAAATTGGAAGCCTTAACGGCTTAATTAGCTGAAATCGATTACATATCTGTGATCAGCATAATTTTTAAGTAATATTAAGCATGTTTACGAAATTTCAATTTCGGATTGACTAAACGATTAAATTTTGTCTTATATGCCTTATTTATGAATGTATGACTTCATGAGCCTTGGTAAAAAACGTGAGCTACTTTTGGGAGAGAATAAGGGTTTGTATAGAAGAGGAAATAGGAGAGGAAGAAGGATTCTTGAAGGAAGAAGGAGGGAATTGAGGCTAAGGTAAA
This sequence comes from Camellia granthamiana, assembly GCA_036172215.1. Taxonomy (NCBI): domain Eukaryota; kingdom Viridiplantae; phylum Streptophyta; class Magnoliopsida; order Ericales; family Theaceae; genus Camellia; species Camellia granthamiana. The sequence goes on from CM069903.1 coordinate 117,492,119, forward strand.
GTTAATTTCCCCTAATCCATCCTCAATTTAGAGTAGAAAGCTTTTGATGTGTATGATCTAGAGTGGAGTGAAAGATGTGGGTGTGTGTATTCGAGACTTGGTATAATAATCTAATATTTGTGCAATTTAGATCCAATTCAAGTTATCATACATCTTGTTTCTTTATTTATCAGGTTGATAATCATGCTTATGCCATGTTTGTATATATCTGTGTTATGTGTGTGCAAGTTAAGAGCCTCAAGAATGAAATCATGTTGATGAGCTTCAACTTTTGTTCAAACCATTGTGTTCATGGGTTTAATTCAAGTTTATGGTTCAATTTCAATTAGATGATGATATGTAGTACCTTGAATTCCATGTTTCAGCCATGATTTAGCACTTAAAAGGTTCATCTTAGAGCCTTACAACCATCCCAAAGAGAACATATTTTTGTAGCAATTTTCGGACCCAAACAGGGACACGGCCGCTCGAGCGGGAAAAATGACCACTCAGCAGTTTTCCAGAAATTTCACTGTCCGCTCGAGCGGAGGAATTCCCGCTCGAGCGTAAAAATTAACCTCCCAGCAATTTTATTAAGTTGTACAGTCCGCTCAAGCGGCCAAAGTGGCGCTCGAGCGGGGGACTCATTTTCAGGAAAAACGAATGTTTATTCAGTTTTGCGTGCTTGTCTCTCTGGTATTTTTAGAATGTTTTTCTGATGATTTTAAAGTGGTTGTAAATGCATGCAAAGTGGAAAGACTCAGGAAATGATTTAAGAAAGAAAAAGGAACTAATGTATTAATTGTGTGCAGGGCACACTCCAGAAGGAAGCAACAAGCCACCTCAACGCTGTGAGTAGTAGTAGTACTTATGTAAATGTTATACAACTATGTCAATGTTTCACGGCATGTAAGGCAATTATGTTAATGTCTCAAGTATGTAGTGTACTTATGCTAATGTTTAAGGTGTGTTAATGTTAAAGAATGTAAAGAAAAGCGTTTTCAAGGGCCTCGTGCCATTTTCAAGGGTCTCGTGCCATTTCCAAGGGCCTCGTGCCATTTACAAGGACTTATGGCATTTACAAGGGCTTTATGCCAGCCACCAAGTTTATGATACAAGATTGGGCCTGAGGCCGTTATGTACTAGCACAGAATCAGACTGTTGTATTGATCTGTAATATGTTCAAGCTAAGCAACGTTTTATTTATGTATTACTATTCACTGAGCCCGGCTCACTCTCCTTTATGTCTGTTTCTGTAGGTCACCTATTAGGTGGTCAGTCCTAGCTCATGATGCTGTTTTCTTTTGACAACCTTTACATATCCAGGCACCATACCAAGCCTTCATTTTTGTGGAACTGTCAAGATGTTGGTTCACTCTTAAGTGCCATCCAAGTCACTGTACATAACTTTTATGTTCTTTTTTTGTGTACGCCCAATCTTCGGGCTGGGACGGTAAATGTATGTGGTTGTAACCGATACCCAGGGATATAGTTTTAAATTTTATCCGCCTTTAACGATGTATGTATTATATGAGATCCTGGCATACTAGAAGTAGCTCAATGGGGTATGCTTGTATCTATATTATGTTACTATTTTATGCTTCCGACAAGGCCCCGTACACTATGTGCACCAGGTTACATGTCCGCTTCTACATAGGTCATGCCTAACCTTTTCGGGGCGGGTTCGGGGCTTGACAAAATCTCTCTCTCTCTCTCTACCCCAAGCCTCAAAACCACCTTGCTCCTACACCATTTTTACACCACCTCCAAACTTACAACCTCCATACTCCATTCCAGCAACTTGAGGTTGTTTTTCAGAGCTTAGGAGCACCATTTCTTGGACCAAAAGCTGCTGGAAGTTTGGACTACAAGGGTGAGCCTCGTTTCTCTCTCTTTTGGCTCTATTTTGCATGCAATCTTAGCCTTTGTTGCTTACATTTTTCAGCTCCGACCTGAACTGTAAATAGTCATATTTTCAGTTCCTTTTCATGTTTGATCAAGGACCTCTTGCTGTTTGAGGTCTCCTACTGCCACTTGCCTCTTTACCTCTTTATCTCTCTTTTAGGCCTATTTTTGCATGACATTTTAGTCTTGTTTGTGAGCTGTTTTGGACTTTTCCATAAACTGTGAAATGTCTTTTTTTGAGCCCCTCTTCAACTTTGTTGAAGGGCTCTCCTCTGTTTGAGGTCAGCTTCTACCACTTGTCTCTTTATCCCTCTTTTAGGCCTTTTTCTTGCATGATATTTTAGCCCTATTTGTGATCATTTTTGTGGCTTGATATAAAATGTGAAGTGAATTTTCTTGAGCCCCTCTTCAACTTTGTTGAAGGGCTCTTTGCCATTTGGGGCCAGCTGCTGTCCCTTATCTCTAATCTCTCTTTTAGGGCCATTTTTGCATGATAGATTAGCCCTATTTGTGTTCATTTTTGAGATTTGTTATAAACTGGAAAAAGGCTTTTTTTGACATTATCTTCATGTTTTATTAAGGGCATTTTCTTATTTGAGGTCTCATGCTTCTTTGTATGCTTGATTGTCCCTTGTTTTGAGCCTTACACCTAAGCTCTTGTTGCATGCTTTGTTTGGCCTTCTAGCCACTAAAATCCAGTGTATTTTTCAGTGGCTAGCACACTATTTTGAGCCTCCAAATCAGAGGGGGGTGACCCCCTCTCACCTTGACTTGTTTGGTGGTCATTTTGGCCTTCCAAAGAGACCCTATCTTGCATGCTTTGAAGTCATTTTCCAGGGTCAATTTGGTGAGTTTTAGGACTACCATATTTGATTTTCAAAGTTTCTTATGCCATGATAAGTGTCCACCTTGTATGTGCTTAAGAATCCCTTGCATAGCCCTCTAAAGGAGTTCATCATTTTTGCATGTGTTGGCTTCATTTCAGTGGTTATTTGGGCATATTTTGGCATGTTTTGTTCACTGATTTTTTCTGGTTTGGTGAGATTCTATATGCTTCATATACTTGCCATGTAAACCATGTTTGCTAGTCAAAATTGCATGCTATGTTAGGCCATCTTGCTAGCATCTTTTGGTCATGCTTTGAACTGGAAATGTGCATATTTTGGGACTGCCTTGGCTCTGTCTTTAGACTTCTTGATCAAATAATGCATGCTTTCTATAGCTATAAGTCATTTCATGTGCCTAGTTTTGAGTTTCGGGGTTCATCTCATGCATCGGGTGCCATGTTTCCATGTTTCGGGGCCATTTAGCATCATGTTTCAGTGCTGAAACTTGCATGTTTGTATGCCATATTCCATGCCTTGCCATGCCTTGTTAGAGTGGTCTTTGTGCCTTAGGTTCGGTCCTCGGTTTGCGCGCATGTGCGCACGCATTTCGAGCGTCTCATTTTCATCTAATGGCCACTGATGTGAGTGCGGCTGAGGTCCATTCATGTCGGTGTAAGTCCATTATGCATTGTGTATGCCATTTCAATTCATAGCATTGTGTATGCTAGGTTGTATGTTAGAGCATTGTGTATGCCTTGTTACATCGTGCATTGTGTATGCCATTTCTTAGCATTGAGTATGCTAGGGTGTATGTTAGTCGCATTCATGCATGTCATCCATATTGCATTGTGTTTGGGATAGGAGTTAGCCCGAGCACGGGAAACGAGGGACGTTTCGTACTCCGAATGACGGAAGGTGCCTCAATTCCCGGTCACCGACACTCCGGATTACCCATGATGGAGTCTCGGTCTTGTTGTGTTTATATGTGCATTCATTTCATATTGAGTCATGCAATTCGACTCCTCGGCCATCATGCATCGAGATGCGTGATTGGTGGCACGAGGATCGATGACTACACTCCCTGAAGAGTAGTCAAGCATACATATGTGAAAATACATTGCCATGCCCCTTTCTTGCTCTCTGTTGCAACAAATCAGAAACCGGCAGTCTTTTGGAGCTCCGTGCAACATTCCGGGTTTAATTGTAAACAGAGGCTAATTGGGGCATCGCGATGGATTTCTGCGCAAGGCAACCCGAACATGCATCATTTATCATCCGGAGCAGAGTCGAGGCAGTCCCTAGCTTGCATGCTAATTTACTGCTTTCCTAAATTAATTTGTTAATTAATTAGGATTTTGTATTTATTTGGACTGTAACTATTTATTTGGGACTGTATATTATTTATTCGGACCCTCCGTGTGAGGGCAATGTTGTAATAAGTGTGCGTGTGTGTGATGTATGTCTTCAAACCCCACGTCTTTCTCCTTTTTATTTACCAGCTTATGATGGTTAGATTAGGGCATGTTTCCATTAGCATACAGTATGACAACATGTTTGCATTCATTCATCTGTTTTGCATGCACCGGGCTCGGCGCATCATATTCATTGCATTGTATTTCAATTCCGAGTTGAATACATGTTAGATGTAGCATTTCATATGCCATATTTAGAATAGCCGAGCCTATCTCAATTGCATTTTGCATGTGTTGCATTAGGCACTTCTGTATAGTTAGGATCATGCATGATTTCTAATTAGTTTCTTTCTTCGGCTTGGAGTACTCGGTAAGTGGTTATGCTTTAGCATCCTTGCATGCGTGTGAGTGACTGCCATGATAGCATGCTTGCCATGAGGCTATGTGCTTATGTGATATAACTGCCTGAATGCCTGTGGGTGAAGGTTGGGTTATTTGAATTGGAGCAATTCATTAATTGTGAGTTTTAAGCCCACTAGATAGTGGCAAAACCATGTTTTCTAAGCTTACCTGAGGGTGGCAAAATCTGCATTTTAAGCCTACTTGCGAGTAGCAAACCCCTTTCAAAAATAAACATGAAATATTTTGTTCCAATTTAGGCGATCCAGTCTATACTTGTATGCTGTGCGCATCACATAGTAAATCTAGGCTAATAATCGGAATAAGAACACATAACGTTTTCAAAACTTGATATCATGGTTAGTAGAGGCCGATCTTTGATCGGGCGAGCGGGGGTACTCACGAAGTGACCTTCCCCAATCATACCCAAGTTCCCGAGCCGAGGCAACTTTGGTGATGATGGACACGTGGCCTTAGGCACGAGTCAGGGTTTCCTAAATTTCCCAAAATAAAATATTTAGGTGGCGACTCTGTATCTGGCAAAGCTGTCCATATTTGGCACTTCTTTCTAAAAATCTGTTTTCTCAAAACGATTTGCCAGATTTGGACTCTTTGGTTCAGATTAAGAACCGTGACAATTTGAGTCCTGAACTGTAGTGAGGCCCAAGGGCGCGTCTACAGTTTCTAGCGACTCTGCTGGGGACTTAGAGAACTTGACTCGAACTCATGATATCTTGTTTTTACTACACTTATGTGTTTCTTTGCATTGCATTTGCATTGGTGCGCCTAGGACACCGTGTTTGCCATCTACTATTCCTGAACGGTTTGCCGGAGGCTTGTCTTGTCAAGGCATGACCATAAGGCTAACCGGTTGTGGGCTCTGCCAGTATGGGAACACAAACCCCGGTTTTACCAGGGCATCCTTTTTGGCCATTTGACCTAGTGCATATTCAGATCCATAGTGATTATTCCAAACTAGGACAGGTTGCTTACCCGATAGGTTGTTTGAAACCGCTGCGTGCGTAGTGAAACCCTAGCTCCTGACAAAATAGGACAGGGAAACCCTACCCCAACATAGGGGTGTTTTGGCTCTCACTTATCTGCTATGTGCTTTTAGAGTCCGTCTCTACAGGGAATACATGTATCAGTTTACAAGTTTGAGCATCAGGCCTGCGGGCACCAGTTCAGTATTTTGGGATTCAGTTTACCTGAGGGTATCAGATTTGAGGCTGAATTTTGGGGACAGAATTCAGTAGAGGGCACAATCATCCTGCTACACTCGTATCTGTTTTGGTGAAGTTGAGCTAAGGTGCTGTCTGTTTTCTCTTTTGCTAGGTAGTCCTGGAACCATAGCTTCAGAAGGCTCCGATATCCCCCGAGGTTCATTGAACTTGTGCTGATAGACTTTGTCAGGTCAGCGATTCAATTCAAGGGCAATCAGTGTTCCTTTGCCAGAGGCAGGGTAAAAGGGCCAGTCAGGCACAAATCACCAGTTCAGCAGTTACTAGATTAGTGGCCCTTATCCACCCCACCAATGAACAGTCAGGCTGAGGTCTCAGTTTCTACTGCAAGGATAGATACCAGTCAGTTAGATGGATCAGCAGAACACGTCAAGGATGGAGGCAATGATGCGCTAGATGCAAGAAAGTATGAAACTCATGCAGTAAGATGTTGTCCGCCAAGCTGAATTCGCCAAACAGCAGGCTGTGGTCATGGCCCAACAGGCAGAGCTAATCACTAGATTGCAACAACAAAACGGAGCATCTGCTTCACATCAAGCTCCCCCCCCCACCAGTAGATCCAATACCCGGGGAGACGCCAAATGTCCAGGAAGGTACGGACATTCCGATAGGGCCGGCTCCGCCCCCAATCTTACCCCAGCTGTCTAAAGCACCAATCAACCCACCAGACTCTCCCTTTGAGTTTGAGGTAGATCATACAGCGTTGAAGTTGAGCAAGCTTGAAAAGTTGTTCAAGAAATCCCAGGGGGTAAAGTCCATCCCGAACATTGAGGATGCGTACACCGACGCAACTGTGACACTGCCGGACAGGTTCAAGATGCCTCACATCGACCGTTTTGACGGGTCAGGAGATCCCGTGGTCCACCTGAGTTTGTTTTCAGATGTTTTGCGCCCGATGGGCTTGACAAGATTACAGAAGCTCTCCCTTTTTGGCAGGACCCTGTCGGGTATTGCGGCCATCTGGTACGCCAAATTGGAGGATTCAGTGAAACGAAGCTGGGAGGAGATGGCTGAGGCCTTCGTCGCACAATATTCATACAATACCCAAATCGAGATTACGACCCGTGATCTTGAGACGACGAGGCAGGAGCCTAAGGAGAGCTTCTCAGAATTCGTGGCCCGCTGGAGGGCCAAGGCCTCAATGATGACTATTAGGCCAATGGATAAGGATCAAATACGGATGGTTGTACGCAACCTCCAGCCCAAACTAATGCTGAAAATGATCGTGCTCCCCTTCCCTACCTTTTTAGATTTGCATGAGATGGGAGTACAGATCGAGGATGCCATGAAGCAGGGCCTTATTGACCAGGAGAAGGAGCAGCCTAGGCGGGCGTTTTCCCGCAGTTCGAATGCGACCACCAGTGGTGATGCAGCTGCAAGATCTTCTGAAGTGGGCATGGTCACCACCACCACATCAAAAAAGGCTACCCCATTCACCGGTGCGTTCGGAAGTAGCTCACAGACGGCCAAATATCCACCCCGAGTCAAGAGGGTTTTCACCCCACTTTATATGCCTTTGTCAAAGGCTCTAGAGGTCTTAATCCGGAAAGGACATCTGAAACCATCGGATCAACGGCCTTTACCTAATCCTCTCCCTCCAAAGCATGACCATACTGGGTACTGTGCGTACCAACAACAAACCGGTCATGACACTGACAGTTGCTTTTGTCTGCGCCATGATGTACAAGATCTGTTTGACAACAGGGTCATCCCCGCGCCAGTCCAGCAAAGTCTATCGGCACTCGACCAGTGAACCTGTGTGGGATAATGTGACTATGTGATCGGGGGATGAACCACCTGCGGATGGCACTCGATTTACTCCAGATATGGCGTATGGCACGCACTGTTTTGAGCATTTGTGAATGCTGGTTTTTGTGCTTTCTAACTTGGGTATTAGGTCAGTCTTGTTGTTTTGAGTCCATTTTGAGTCAGTCTTTTTGTTTCGGGTCTGTCTTGTTATATCGAGTCAGTCCTGTTGTATAGGAGTCGGGTGATTCCAGGGGTATTACCTCGGGCGTCACCATTTTGTTTTGCGTTTGTTTTTTCATTTTGTTTTGAGTCTGTTTCTGCCAGGGAGCCAATTGTGCCAGCAGTTTTTGAATGAAACAGCAGTGATTTTTACGCTCTCGCGTTTGCTTCTGCCTTGTGCCAGTTATGCCGGAAGTTCTGAAGGAGATGACAGTATTTGACTAAGGACTCTGTCTTTTCTGTGCCTTGAAGTCATTGTAATGACCTGAGTTTTTCAAAACTTTTTGAACACTGTGGTGAAAACGAAGAGGAAGGAATTCCTCGGGATTTGCAAAACTCTGATCAAACTGAGAGAAAAAGAGGCGTGCTAAGCCCTTAATGAATGAAAACATGCTTGTTAGTGTGAGTACTGAGAAGGACCCTAGCTTTGATCCAGATTGGTTCTACATTGTCTTCAGCGCGGGCGATTTGTCGCTTTCTTAAAAAATTTCAAAAAATGTTTTGCGCGGTCCTGCGAGGACATGTGTGGAATCACTTTTGAGATTGTGCAGCTTAGGATCGCTCTCAGCCCCGAGACTTAACTCCTCACTTTCGAACCTCGAACTTGAATTCAGAACGTTCAACGGTCAACTACAATGTGAGGCCTAAGTGGCCAGATTCGAAGCAGCCCATGAATTAGCGGCAAGAAAATCATATCAAGAAGACCAGATGTCACCAAAAACAGCTTACGAAGCTAGGTCGGAAGCACCCTTCGAACTAGGGGCAAAGATGTCAGATGTGCTCGAAGAGCCGAAGATGAGTCCTCTTGCAAATCAACAGCCACTCTCCTGGATACGGATGACTTCAAAACCCTACAACCATTTGGCATGGACCAAGCTACACTTTTACCCTTTGAGAGGCTCGCTGGGTCGAAAACCCAGAAGGGCGACCCAGGCAAAAGTTAGAGCGAGACAAAAAAAAATATAAAAAAAAATGTACAAAAAGAAAATGCAAAAAGAAAAGAAAAATAAAAATGCAAAAAAGAAGAAGAAAAAGGAATGAAAAGAATATAAAAAAAAAAAGAAAGAAAGAAGAACAAAGCTCGCAAGGTCGAAAACCGGCGATGGGCGCCTTGGCAAAAGTTAGAGCCTAAAAAGAAGAGGTTAATACCCGAGTGTACCTTAACCCCGAACTACGTAAGGCTTGATTCCCATCTTTGGGATACGTAGGCAACTTCATTCTGAAGTCCAGCCGTAAAACACTTCAAATTCGATTGTGTCCATGTAATTGTTTTTGATCATCTTTGTCTTCTCTGTATCCGAGAGTTCGATTGTAATCATCGCTCCAAGGACTGACTACAATGCGCTGCGGTGCCATTCAAACAAGGGGCAACTTTCCGTTGCCATTCAATGCGCCGCGGTGCCATTCAAACAAGGGGCAACTTTCCGTTGCCATGCAGCTCTCTTCAAGCAAGGGGCAATTTTCCTTCAGATCTGAGGTTGTGCATCTCAGGAGTAGGTCTCATGCTCGTTGAGCAAGTGGCCGTTTGCAAAAATAGTTTTTGAGAATTTTTACTGAGGTTGACTAATTTTCTCGAAAATTATTTCATTTTCCGAAACTGGACCATTTTCTTGGACCCAAAAAAGGAAAATTTTCAGTGCTCATGGCCTGACTTGCATGATTTCAAATCAAAAATTGAACAAGCGTGTTAATCTAACTCTCATATTGGTTAAAATTGTTTTAGTAGAAAAATCAAAACAAAAAAGGTCAAAATAATGAACTAGGGGCACAGTTGAGTCAGGTGTTCTGTCTTTTCCCCTTTGTCAAAATACTTGCTAGAAAGGGCACTCTACTTGCCAGAAAGGGCACCGTATTCGCCAGAAAAGGGCATAACAAAGGGCTGAAAGCTCTCTCACCCTCCAAGCAACGAGGTATCAAGCCAAGTGCGAAGCACGAACTGGAATGGGGCAAGATATTCCACTCCATCATCTGGACAGATCTTATCACGTCGAAACTCCCCAGCAAAGCATCATCAACCGATGTTAGCTGCAGATTTGCTACACACCCAGTTGTAGCGCAACCCTTCTATGGGAGGAATTCACTAGCTGTGAATGGAAGAAAGAGAATCTAACAGCATGCTAGGGGCAAGAGCCCGCAACTTCCTGTTTATCCATCAACCACCCAGGGGAGGGATTGAAAAATGAGAGATTGAAGAATAGAGAGATGTGCGATGAGAGAAAAAGTGAGAAAAGGGCTTTTTCAGAAAACAAGAGATTGAGTGCCAGAGTGATGTGAGAATCACAAATGAGAAAGGGTGGGAAACACTACCCGGTGAAACAGGCTCCCTGTGCACGTCTGAGTGTCGTGTCTTTTTGTTTTATCTCGATTCTTGTTTTGAGTCGTTTCGAGTGTTACTCGATGTGTCTAGGTTGTGTGTCTTTTATTTCCTTGTTGAGTCATTTTGCTGTGTTCAATCGTAGGCTCAATACCTGGTCGAAAACTCATCTCTCAATTTCAAAGATAAAATCGTTTTGTGCTCCGAGTGCCGTGCCGTTCTCCACATTTGTGCAAAACAGAATTTGTTCTTTCATAAAACCGCAGGGTTCAACCCAGGTCATGTGAGAACAGTGAAACCAGGACCTATCTGAAGCTATAACGGTTCCGGACTGCAAAGCAAAAGCAAAAGAGGAAAATGTCGGGCATCTGAGTTTGTTCCAACTTTAGTAAGCTCCGAGATCGCATTCCGTATGCACCTTGTCAGGCCTTGTCAATGCTCCGAAGTATGAGTGTGCCTTTACCTCAAGCTCAAGATCAAGTTTGCCTCAAGCCAGAATGACAATCAGAAATGCTCTCTCTGAGTACCAGTTCCTTGCCAGGGTCATCTTGGCTGTGTTCGCAATGAGTTCCTAGGAGACCAATTGCGACGGTGGAAACTAGAGTTCGAATGGCCGTGGCCTAGAACGCAAAGGTTTGGGATTTCCGAGACTAAAGTCTGGTTTAAATACCCAGGGGTGTATCCCCAGCTTGAAATCTGTATGGAAGCCCCATAGGTTGCGACAGCGTGTATGCACCTCAATTCTGGATATGAACCAACCTAGTCTGTCACCCCGTTGGAGAATAGGGAAAGTTGTGAAAATGATCATGAAGAAAGGTAGCATCCAAAGTGTTCTACGTGTAGAACCCTTGCCAGCATTCCAGAGCCTTTGTACTGTGAGTTGAAGGTAAAGTGTTCGAAGAGCACAAGGGGAGATCCCCGTCAGAGAAGAGCGGTTCACCGCCACTCACCTCATGAGGTGCTTTCTAAAGCGCCGCTTTGTCCATTTATTACTTTCCGTAAGCATCATGCATTGTAATGCATTGTACCTATCAAGTTCCTTTCTCAGTCATGCACGATATTGTATGTACGGTTCATTCAAAGAAGTTTTGTTTAAGATCATTCATTTAGTGTATCAATCACACTTTGTTCATATTGTGTATCAATCACACACACTCGCTTTGTATCTATCACACTATGCCTACTTTGTGTATCAATCACACACACTCGCTTTAGTGTATCAATCACACACATTCTCATTTTGTGTATCAATCACACTCTCTTCACTTTAGTGTATCAATCACACTTCACTCATTTTGTGTAGCTATCACACACATCCTCATTTTGTGTATCTATCATGCACATATTCACATCATCACCTTTAGTGTATCCATCACACTTGTTCACTAAGGGCATCTATCACACTTCGTGTTCACATTCAGTATATCTATCATACTCTGTTCACATAGTGCATCTATCACACTTTGTGTTCACTTTTAGTGTATCAATCACACTCTGTTCACTTAGTGCATCTATCACACTTTGTGTTCACTTTTAGTGTATCAATCACACTCTGTTCACTTAGAGCATCTATCACACTTTGTGTTCGCTTTTAGTGTATCAATCATACTTTGTTCACTAAGTGCATCTATCACACTTCGTGTTCACGTTTAGTATATCAATCATACTTTGTTCACTAAGTGCATCTATCACACTTCGTGTTCACCGTTTAGTATATCAATCATACTTTGTTCACTAAGTGCATCTATCACACTTCGTGTTCACCTTTAGTATATCAATCATACTTGTTCACTAAGTGCATCTATCACACTTCGTGTTCACATTCAGTATATCTATCATACTCTGTTCACATAGTGCATCTATCACACTTTGTGTTCACTTTTAGTGTATCAATCACACTCTGTTCACTTAGTGCATCTATCACACTTTCTGTTCACTTTTAGTGTATCCATCACACTTGTTCACTTAGTGCATCTATCACACTTTGTGTTCGCTTTTAGTGTATCAATCACACTCTGTTCACATAGTACATCTATCACACTTTGTGTTCGCCTTTAGTGTATCAATCACACTCTGTTCACTTAGTGCATCTATCACATTTCGTGTTCACCTTTAGTATATCCATCATACTTGTTCACTAAGTGCATCTATCACACTTCGTGTTCACCTTCAGTATATCTATCATACTTGTTCACCAAGTGCATCTATCACACTTCATGTTCGCCTTCAGTATATCAATCATACTTGTTCACTAAGTGCATCTATCACACTTTGTGTTCACCTTTAGTGTATCCATCACACTCGCTTCACTTTGTGTATCTATCACACGTTTGCTTTGTGTATCTATCACACACTCACCTAGTGTATCCATCACACTTTGCTTCATATAGTGTATCCATCACACTCGCTTCACTTTGTGTATCTATCACACGTTCGCTTTGTGTATCTATCACACACGCTCGCTTCGTGCATCAATCACATACTTCTTTCACCTTTGTGTATCTATCGCACATGTTCATGAAGATTCCATAATTTTCTTACATCCTTTCTGCATGAGGTATAGTTTGGTTCGAGTTTACTTGCTTGCCTAGCATTCGCTTAAAATGTTGCATTTATTTTCCATAATTGCTTCATTACAGCTCTCTTTGCATGATCATGAGTGATATCCAATTATCAAACCGGCGTCGCGTAGCGTATAAGTCCAATTTTCAAACCGGCTTCGCGTAGCGTATAAGTCCAATTATCAAACTGGCTTCCCGTAGCGTATAAGTCCAATTATCAAACCAGCTTCGCGTAGCGTATAAGTCCAATTTTCAAACCGGCTTCGCGTAGCGTATAAGTCCAATTTTCAAACCGGCTTCGCGTAGCGTATAAGTCCAATTATCAAACCAGCTTCGCGTAGCGTATAAGTCCAATTTTCAAACCGGCTTCGCGTAGCGTATAAGTCCAATCTTCAAACCGGCTTCACGTAGCGTATAAGTCCAATCATCAAAATCTTCCTGCATATCATTTTGCATCCTGCCCCTGAACTACGCTGGTTTGATTCCTTGCAAAAGGATACGTAGGCAGCCTGCGGGCACAACCATTTATTTCTCTATACTTTGTTTGTTTGTCCAAGTCTTCGGCCTTGCCAAAAATGGGTCGTCTCTGGGCTTTGACATTCACTCCCGTCACTTCTTGACTTCTGAGTTCTGTCAAAGAGGGGCAACTGTAGACACCCCATCTTTGACCGCCTTTAAGACTCGGACGCGACTGATGGTTTTGGAAGATGTGCAGGGCAAAGGTTCAATTTCTTCGGCAAAAAGAGAGCCAAATCTCAACTTCATACCCCTGTTCTAGACTAAAACAATCTTGATCAAAAGATTTTAGTCTTAAAACCCTCTCTTTCAAAACGTTTTTGAAATAAAGTTTTTACGATGTTCCGAGGCTCGCATCTTGTCAAATGTTGCGCTTTTCGGTAAACCGAGCAAGGACAAAGTGGAAATGAATGAAAGAGAGATGAAATCTTTGAAAAATCTTTCGAAACACCTTGTCTAGGGGTTTGGAGTTGAAGAAAAGAGGAGAAGAGAAAAGAAAACTAGTTTGGGAGAAGTTCGGCATGAATCCGGGTAGGACCGAATCTGCTCGGCTTCACCAAAACAGGCATAACTTTTTGCACAGGAGGAATTTTAATGCAAGGTTTGTGCCATTGGAAAGCTAACTTCCGGGGCTTCAATTTGAACACCTGGCCGGCCACCATTGGACTCCCAATCACTGGACGGCCACCTTTCTTTCCGGCAGACCTTTTTTTTTGTCCTGAAAAGTAGCAGGCCGGCCAGAAAATGTGGCAGGCCGGCCACCTACCTAGTCGGATGACCACTTTGGCCCTCTTGAGCTGGCCGGCCATTCTTGCCCTCCTGAGTGTGTTCCAGCTGTGCCCCCCTTTTTCCTCCAGACCCTGTACCCGAGGGTCAGCCTTTTGGGGGGGAAATTTGAATTGGTTTTCCCCCCCATTTTTCCCTTCTCTCCCTCTATAAAACCAGCACCCTCAGCTGCATTTTAGAGGGTGAGAAAAATTCATTTGAGAGTCTTGCATTAAATCTCTCTCTCTCTCTCTACCCCAAGCCTCAAAACCACCTTGCTCCTACACCATTTCTACACCACCTCCAAGCCTACAACCTCCATACTCCATTCCAGCAACTTGAGGCTATTTTTCAGAGCTTAGGAGCACCATTTCTTGGACCAAAAGCTGCTGGAAGTTTGGACTACAAGGGTGAGCCTCATTTCTCTCTCTTTTGACTCTATTTTGCATGCAATCTTAGCCTTTGTTGCTTACATTTTTGGGCTCCAACCTGAACGGTAAATAGTCATATTTTGAGCTTTTTTTCATGTTTGATCAAGGACCTCTTGCTGTTGGAGGTCTCCTACTGCCACTTGCCTCTTTATCTCTCTTTTAGGCCTATTTTTGCATGACATTTTAGTCTTATTTGTGAGCTGTTTTGGACTTTTCCATAAACTGTGAAATGTCTTGTTTTGAGCCCCTCTTTAAGTTTGTTGAAGGGTTCTCCTCTGTTTGAGGTCAGCTGCTACCACTTGTCTCTTTATCCCTCTTTTAGGCCTTTTTCTTGCATGATAGTTTAGCCCTATTTGTGATCATTTTCGTGGCTTGATATAAACTGTAAAGTGACTTTTCTTGAGCCTCTCTTCAACTTTGTTGAAGGGCTCTTTGCCATTTGGGGCCAGCTGCTGTCCCTTATCTCTAATCTTTCTTTTAGGGCCATTTTTGCATGATAGATTAGCCCTATTTGTGTTCATTTTTGAGATTTGTTATAAACTGGAAAAAGGCTTTTTTTGACATTATCTTCATGTTTTATTAAGGGTATTTTCTTATTTGAGATCTCATGCTTCTTGGTAAGCTTGATTGTCCCTTGTTTTGAGCCTTACACCTAAGCTCTTGTTGCATGCTTTGTTTGGCCTACTAGCCACTAAAATCCAATGGATTTTTAGTGGCTAGCACACTATTTTGAGCCTCCAAATCAGAGGGGGGTGACCCCCTCTCACCTTGACTTGTTTGGTGGTCATTTTGGCCTTCCAAAGAGACCCTATCTTGCATGCTTTGAAGTCATTTTCCAGGGTCAATTTGGTGAGTTTTAGGACTACCATATTTGATTTTCAAAGTTTCTTATGCCATGATAAGTGTCCACCTTGTATGTGCTTAAGAATCCCTTGCATAGCCCTCTAAAGGAGTTCATCATTTTTGCATGTGTTGGCTTCATTTCAGTGGTTATTTGGGCATATTTTGGCATGTTTTGTTCACTGATTTTTTCTGGTTTGGTGAGATTCTATATGCTTCATATACTTGCCATGTAAACCATGTTTGCTAGTCAAAATTGCATGCTATGTTAGGCCATCTTGCTAGCATCTTTTGGTCATGCTTTGAACTGGAAATGTGCATATTTTGGGACTGCCTTGGCTCTGTCTTTAGACTTCTTGATCAAATAATGCATGCTTTCTATAGCTATAAGTCATTCCATGTGCCTAGTTTTGAGTTTCGGGGTTCATCTCATGCATCGGGTGCCATGTTTCCATGTTTCGGGGCCATTTAGCATCATGTTTCAGTGCTGAAACTTGCATGTTTGTATGCCATATTCCATGCCTTGCCATGCCTTGTTAGAGTGGTCTTTGTGCCTTAGGTTCGGTCCTCGGTTTGCGCGCATGTGCGCACGCATTTCGAGCGTCTCATTTTCATCTAATGGCCACTGATGTGAGTGCGGCTGAGGTCCATTCATGTCGGTGTAAGTCCATTATGCATTGTGTATGCCATTTCAATTCATAGCATTGTGTATGCTAGGTTGTATGTTAGAGCATTGTGTATGCCTTGTTACATCGTGCATTGTGTATGCCATTTCATAGCATTGAGTATGCTAGGGTGTATGTTAGTCGCATTCATGCATGTCATGCATATTGCATTGTGTTTGGGATAGGAGTTAGCCCGAGCACGGGAAACGAGGGACGTTTCGTACTCCGAGTGACGGAAGGTGCCTCAATTCCCGGTCACCGACACTCCGGATTACCCATGATGGAGTCTCGGTCTTGTTGTGTTTATATGTGCATTCATTTCATATTGAGTCATGCAATTCGACTCCTCGACCATCATGCATCGAGATGCGTGATTGGTGGCACGAGGATCGAGGACTACACTCCCTGAAGAGTAGTCAAGCATACATATGTGAAAATACATTGCCATGCCCCTTTCTTGCTCTCTGTTGCAGCAAATCAGAAACCGGCAGTCTTTTGGAGCTCCGTGCAACATTCCGGGTTTAATTGTAAACAGAGGCTAATTGGGGCATCGCGATGGATTTCTGCGCAAGGCAACCCGAACATGCATCATTCATCATCCGGAGCAGAGTCGAGGCAGTCCCTAGCTTGCATGCTAATTTACTGCTTTCCTAGATTAATTTGTTAATTAATTAGGATTTTGTATTTATTCGGACTGTAACTATTTATTTGGGACTGTATATTATTTATTCGGACCTTCCGCGTGAGGGCAATGTTGTAATAAGTGTGCGTGTGTGTGATGTATGTCTTCCAACCCCACGTCTTTCTCCCTTTTATTTACCAGCTTATGATGGTTAGATTAGTGCATGTTTCAATTAGCATACAGTATGACAGCATGTTTGCATTCATTCATCTGTTTTGCATGCACCGGGCTCGGCGCATCATATTCATTGCATTGTATTTCAATTCCGAGTTAAATACATGTTAGCTGTAGCATTTCATATGCCATATTTAGAATAGCCGAGCCTATCTCAATTGCATTTTGCATGTGTTGCATTAGGCACTTCTGTATAGTTAGGATCATGCATGATTTCTAATTAGTTTCTTTCTTCGGCTTGGAGTACTCGGTAAGTGGTTATGCTTTAGCATCCTTGCATGCGTGTGAGTGACTGCCATGATAGCATGCTTGCCATGAGGCTATGTGCTTATGTGATATAACTGCCTGAATGCCTGTGGGTGAAGGTTGGGTTATTTGAATTGGAGCAATTCATTAATTGTGAGTTTTAAGCCCACTAGATAGTGGCAAAACCATGTTTTCTAAGCCCACCTGAAGGTGGCAAAATCTGCATTTTAAGCCTACTTGCGAGTAGCAAACCCCTTTCAAAAATAAACATGAAATGTTTTGTTCCAATTCAGGCGATCCAGTCTATACTTGTATGCTGTGCGCATCACATAGTAAATCTAGGCTAATAACCGAAATAAGAACACATAACGTT
Source organism: Camellia granthamiana (assembly GCA_036172215.1). NCBI lineage: Eukaryota > Viridiplantae > Streptophyta > Magnoliopsida > Ericales > Theaceae > Camellia > Camellia granthamiana. Next base: position 117,509,417 of record CM069903.1, read on the forward strand.
TTCAAAACTAGATATCATGGTTAGTAGAGGCCGATCTTTGATCGGGCGAGCGGGGGTGCTCACGAAGTGACCTTCCCCAATCGTACCCAAGTTCCCGAGCCGAGGCAACTTTGGTGATGACGGACACGTGGCCTTAGGCATGAGTCAGGGTTTCCTAAATTTCCCAAAATAGAATATTTAGGTGGCGACTCTGTATCTGGCAAAGCAGTCCATGTTTGGCACTTCTTTCTAAAAATCTGTTTTCTGAAAACGATTTGCCGGATTTGGACTCTTTCGTTCAGATTAAGAACCGTGACAATTTGAGTCCTGAACTGTAGTGAGGCCCAAGGGCGCGTCTACACCCCCCTAACCTTAAATGGCTTAAAACACCAATTGCAGCCCATTAAAACAGAGATTTTCACAGCTCAAAAATGGCCCAAAAACAGTGGGAAAAGATAGAGAAACAAGTGTATTAAAACAAGTTAAAAGACAAGTATTATACCTCTTGAAGCCAAGCACAACTTTAGGCACAAATACAAGTCAAAACCACCTTCAAGAGCTTCAACAAAACCTTAAGACACCTTAGCTCAAAGGTGATCAATTTTGGCTAAGGATATGTATGAAAAAGAGTGGTATAACTAGGCAAGTGTGCACAAAATTGCAAGAGAGAGAAAATTTTTGAGTTTGAAATCTTCTAACCTCAAAACATGAGAGAGGGTCTCCATATATATAGAAAACATGAAATCTATACAAGGAGATCCAGCCCTCCACGAGTGGACAGATGCAAGCATCTGTGCAAATAGCTGGCATAGCTGGCATAAAATATCTGCAGAAAACATTGATGGCCAGCAAGGCACATCAATAGCCGGCAGACAAGAAGTACAGAAACTGTAGACCGCCCGAACTCCCTCTGCGCGCCCCCCTTTCGGAGAGGGTGCATATTTGGGTTCATAGCTACTACAGTTCGGACTCCTATCGCGGTTCTGAATCTAATCTCACAAAGTGCAATGTGAGACTGATAAGCACCAAAGAGTCCAAATCTCGCAATTGGTTTTGGAAAATCAATTTTGAATGAAAAAGCGCCAAACATGGACTGCTTTGCCAGATTACAGAGTCGCTACCAAATTATTTTGTTTTTGGGAAATTTAGGAAACCCTGACTCGTGCCAAAGGCCACGTGTCCGTCATCACCAAAGTTGCTTCGGCTCGGGAACTTGGGTACAAGAGGGGAAGGTCCTGAAATGAGCACCCCCGCTCGCCCAATCAAAGGATCGGCCTCTACTAATCATGATATGTTGTTTCATAAAAACATGTGTTCTTATTCCGGTTATTTAATCTAGAATTACTATGTGATGCGCATAGCACACAAGTATAGACTAGATCGCCTGAATTGGAACAAAACAATTCAATGTTTGTTTTCGAAAATGGTTTGAATTTGCCACCCTCAAGTGGGCTTAAAACATGATTTGCCACAAACAAGTGGGCGTAAAACGCACATTTTGATAAATTGTTCCAATTCAAGTAATGAAGCCTTCATCCACAGGCATTTATGTAGTTAATCACTTAAGCACATAGCCTCATGGCAAGCATACTTTCATGGCAGTCACTTACACACATGCAATGATGCTAAAGCATAAACACTCATAGTATACTTCAAGCCAAAATAAAAGCTAGTTAGTAATCAATGTATGATCCTAATTATACAAGATGCCTAATGCAACACATGCAAAATGCAACTAAATAGGCTTAGCTACCTAAAATGGCATATGGATGCAACACTTGATAACATGCTATTAAACACGTATTCAAGCAAGTGTATTGAAATACAATGCAGTTTGTATGATGCGCCGAGCCCGATACATGCAAGACAATTGAGTGATGCATGCATGCAAAGTATAAGTATCCTAGTTGAAACATGCCCTAAACTAACCATCAAAAGCTGATAAGTAAAAAGGAGAAAGACGTGAGGTTGGAAGACATTCACACACACACGCACACTTATTTACAACATTTGCCCTCTCGACAGAGGGTCCGAATAAAATGAAAGCTAACTAGCTACACTAATTAAGCTAACTATTACAAACCAATTAATTAACTAACTATTCTAGCTAATTAATTATTACAAACCAAATTGAATAACTAGCTAATCTAAGCTAATTAGAATATTACAAAGCACTAAGCTAAATTAATTACAACACAGGTAATCAACTACAACTAGCTAACAAAAGCGATAAATGGCCTCGCAGGCGAGGGAGATATGCATGCTCGGTTGCGTCCTCCCGGAAATCCACCGCCTTGCCTCAAGACGCCTCTGTTTGTACTCTTTTGAATCTTTGAAGATTACACCGATTTCCATATTGCTTCTTTCTAATCTCAAGAACACCTTGAGGGCTGAAATTCCTCCTCTTGTTGCAACAGAGCACAGACAGAGGCAAGATAGTGTATTTGCAAGGAAATGTATGCACTTCCACACTCCTTATCATATTTCAAGCTCAAAGGAGTACGGCACTTGACTCTCGAGCCACCAACCAAGCATTTTCAATGCATGGCGGCCCAAGGATCAAGCTTGCACAAAACTCAATGAATGCACACATAAGACTCGAAAGGCCTCCACCCTATCATGCACAATCAAGGGCGTCGGCGACCAAGAAATGAAGCGCGCTTCATCACTTCAAGTATGAAATGCCCCTCGTTTTACTTGATTCATTTTGTTTACACATTTTAGATTACCAATTAGTCCCTTAATCGGTTAAGTCCAAAAGTGAGAGTCCTTTAGTTTTGAAAGAGTGAATTAGTGGGAAGCAATGGCATATATTTTAGCACTGAAATGCCATGCTAAATGACATCAAAGCATGAAAATGATGCATGCAAAGCATATTCAGAGTCGAAAGCATTGAAGCTAGCAAAGCGCATAACACTAGAGGCATGCAATACATAGCACAAATGACCAAACCAACCCCGGACAGAGGTTAAACATGCCAAAATAGTGGCTGAAATATACTAAGATCAAGGCATATAACACAAGGAAAATATGAACATTTGATGGCTCGCCAACAAGGCATGAAGACACAACTCTCAAACACATTGAAGGAGTGGAAAATGTGAGAGTGTGGCAAAAGTATATGGTCTGAAATTACATGCTAAATGATTCCAAAACATGCAACCATCACAAATATAGCATGCTAAGGTGCGCAAAACTCAAGACTTGCTAAGGCACTTGCACCATAGCCATATCAAGCACTTGCACCATAGCCATATCAACAAGCCCCAAGGACAAGATCACTCAAAATAGTCCTAAGGCAGGTCAAAACATAGCCAAAAATGTGTTGGAGTAGAGCATACACATGCTAGATCAATAAGTTAAAACACCAAACATGCTAGGCTAGTGAACAAAATTGCATTAGAAGTGCAAGGAGCATGCAAGAGGCAACCAAAACAACCCAAAACAAAGTTATGACATGGCAAATAATAGCTAAAAACATGCTGAAATGGAGCCAATTCAAGGCACAAAGACATGCTACTTTGCAAGGCTACAAGTAGGATTACACTACAAGTATAAGAAGCATGCAAGAGGTGGCCAAGACAGCCCAAAACAGAGTTATGACATGGCAAATAATGGCTAAAAACATGCTGAAATGGAGCCAATTCAAGGTACAAAGACATGCTACTTTGTAAGGCTACAAGTAGGATTACACTACAAGTATAAGAAGCATGCAAGAGGTGACCAAGACAGCCAAAAACAGAGTTATGGTAGATCTGAAAGTCACAAAAATAAGCCCAAACAAAGCCACTCAGAAGTAGAAACACATACTCTTTTGATGGGCCATCAACACATGCAAACAAGAGAAGAGGAGAGGGGACCACCCCCACCCATTTGGGACCTCAAAACCACATTTCCACTACTAAAATTCCTCTGAGTTTCAGTGGTGGGAAGGCCAAAAAGAGATGATCCCAAAGGCCTTAAGAGATGGCACAAAGCAAAGCAAAACAGGCCACCAAAGGGGGTAAACCACCCCTAACTCAAACAAAGCCTCAAACAACCTTTTTAAACACTTTAAAACAAAGGTTTTTGTAGTTGAAAGCAAGGCCTAAAATAGCATGCAAAGGTGGCTAAATAAGCAATGAAAATAAAGCTTTAAAGAGGCTATTACTCACCCTTGAAGCACAACTTCAAAAACAGCAACTTCTGAGGCAAAACCAAGTCAAAATCACTCAAATAAGGCTCCCAAGTACCTTAGCAACAAGATGGAGGTATTTGAGTAGGTGTTTGTGTGCAAAAGTATGAAGAAACAACACTTTAAGGCACAAATATGGAGAGAGGGAGAGTTTTTGCTCTTCAAAATTCTGAACCCCTCTCAAGGGGGAGACACCTCCCCTTATATAGAAATGCAAGCCAAAGCTTGCTTGAATCCCTTCCTACACGTGTAGGGAGGATGCATTCTACGCCTAATAGCTGGCACAGCTGGCACCAAAAATATCTACAAAAGTAGAAAAAAGGCCGTAGACCACTTACAGTGGTCGACCAACCACCCCCCCTAGTCGACCGACCACCTCAGGTGGTTGACAGGGGAGAAAACTGGCTGGCAGGGGAGAAAAAGGGTCTACAAAGAGAGGAGAAGGTGGTGGCAGGCTGCAGACCACTTAGGCTGGTCGACCGACCACCCACCCTAGCCGACCGACCACCAAAAGTGGTCTACAGGGAGAAAACTGGCTGGCAGGGGAGAAAAGTGGTCTACACCCCTACTTCTCCCTCCAGGAAAAGGGGGCACCAAGGTTTGGCTTAAAACAATCACAAAACCAAGAGAGTTCAGAGACTCAGGGGAAGGTGCACAATCGAAAACCCCGGGGACTCCAAACGAGCGCAAACATGCGCAATCATCAAGCGCTTAATCGATGATGTCCAAGTCTTTAGGATGGTCAAAAATGGAGTGTCTACAACTGGCTGGTAGCCTCCATAGATGGCCGGCAAGCCACCATAGACTGTAGGAGGGAAAGACCAAGGCATGGTCTAAAAATGAGACAAAATGGATATAGGGTTTAAAAGGCTTAAACCTGTGGCGTTCCGCTAAGAACCTGTGGCGTTCCGCTAAGAACCTTGATCGCTTGGCGAGCAAAAAGACTCATCACCGGATGTATCTGCAAGTATATCCAAGTCTTGAAGAGCCGTCAAAAATGGGGTGTCTACAGTTGCCCCTCTTTGACAGAACTTAGAGTCATGAAATGACGTGAGTGAATGTCAAAGCCCAGAGACGACCCATTTTGACAAGGCCGTAAGACTTGGACAAACAATTAGGATAGAAATAAATGGTTGTACCCACAGGCTGCCTACGTATCCCTTTGCAAGGAATCAAACCAGCGTAGTTCTGGGGCAAAATGCAAATGATATGCATGATGCAAGAACATAACTTATGATCATGTAATGAGGCTATGCAATGAAACATTTGAATGCAAATGCAATGCAAAGAAAATGCCACAGTTAAACAAACTGAAACAAGGCACAATGATTCCAAACATGAAGAGAGGCAAGTTAACAATCACGAGTCCAAACTACATTTCATGCAGAAAGGATGTAAGAAAATTATGTAGGCTTAACTATGCTTCACGTAGAAAAGGCGAAGAACGACATGACCATCGGGCGCACCCGAGGTCTCAACCAAGATCCTGACACGTTGCACGTGGAAGAAGAAAAAGGATAGTGTGAACACCGAGCGTACCCAAATGTTTCTAACCGATACAAACAATCCTAACGCGTCTCAAGCAAGAGGAGTAAGGGATGGTGTGAGCATAGGGATGCACCCGGATGTTTTTAACCGAAGGGGTCTTAACGCGTCTCACCCGAGAGGAGGAAGAGGTGGTGTGAACATCGGGACGCACCCGAATGTTTTTAACCGAAGGGGTGTGTAGACGTCCCCCGAACTCCCCGGGAGGATGACTCCTGTTCTGTTCACATTGGGTTCACTACAGTTCAAAGGACTCAATTTGTCACGGTTCTAAATCTGAACCAAAGAGTCCAACTCTGGCAAATCGTTTTGAAGAAAAACAGATTTTGAAAAGAAGTGCCAAACATGGACTGCTTTGCCAGATATAGAGTCGCCACCTAAATATTTTTTATGGGGGAATTTAGGAAACCCTGACTCGGTGCCAAAGGTCACGTGTCCGTCATCACCAAAGTTGTCTTGGCTCGGGAGTTTGGGTACGATCGGGGAAGGTCAGCTATGAGCACCCCTTTTCGCCGGGTCTGAAGACCGGCCTCTACTAACCGTGATATCTTATTTTGAAAACCTTATATGTTCTTATTCCGGTTATTAGCCTAGAATTACTACGTTATGCGCACAGCAAACAAGTATAGACCAAATCGCCTAAGTTGGAACAAAACATTTTATGTTTATTTTAAAAATGGTTTGCTACTCGCAAGTAGGCTAAAATGCAGGTTTTGCCACCCTCAAGTGGGCTTTTATAAAAGAAGGTTTTGCCACTATCTAGTGGGCTTAAAACTCACAGTTTTAATGCATTATTCCAATTTAGGTAATTCAACCTCCATCCACAGGCATTCAAGCAGTTATATCACATAAGCAGCTAGCCTCATGGTAATCATGCAATTATGGCAACACTCACACGCATGCGGTATGCTAAAGCATAAAAGCTCACCTAGTACTCCAAGCCAAAACAGAAACTAGTTAGTAATCACATGCATGATCCTAGTTCATGTTTGAAAATGGCTAATGCAACACATGCAAAGATGCAATCTAGACAGGCTCGGCTATCCTAAGCATGGCATGTAGAATGCTACAAATAACACGTATTTAATTTGGAATTGAAATACAATGCAGTTTGTGTGATGTGCCGAGCCCGGCGCATGCAAAACAGATGAATGAATGCAAACATGCTATCATACTGTTATGTTAATTTAAATGTGCCCTAATCTACCATCATAAGCAGGTAAATAAAAGGGAAGAAAGACGTGGGGTTGGAAGACATGCACCCACTCACGCACACTTATTACAATTGCGCCCTCGCTCGGAGGGACCGAATAAATATTACAGTCCGAATAATAAATAAATTAATTATTACAAAATTTCTAAATATTTAACAAATAAATGCAAAAAGGAAAGGTGGCCACAGCCGCGCCTCGGGATGCACGAATGATGCATGCTCGAACTTGTCTTGCCCGGAAAGTCCGTACCATACCACTGCTGCCTCTGTTTACACTGCCCTGCTTCTCTGAAAATTGCCAAAGTTCTGGGGCATGTTCCCTACACACTGCAGTACACCATCAGCTGGATGAAATGACCACCGGCCGTTTAAAATGACCATCGGCTGCTTGAGAGGTTATCGGCCACCAATACATTGCCGGTCGGCACTCTGTTCTGCCGGTCGGCAAACAATTCCTGCAGAAGACAGTTTTGACAGCAACAAGGCCAGACAGTGTATGGCATGGAATTTCAAGGCAATGTATGCATGGACACACTCCCTATCATGCAATGGACTGAAGGGAGCATGGCCTTTGACCCCCCGGGCCATCAATGGCGCATTTCGACGCACGATGGCCTAAGAGGCCAAGTTTGCATTTCAATGTCAAATGCAATGCACACAAGCATACAAGGGACCCAACCTCAATCATGGTTGATCAAGAGGTGAGGCAATGCACAACAATGCACATGCAACCTAAGCATGCAAGCTAACACACAAACATGCAATGCAACTACATGGCACACACAATGTACATAACATAACATGCACAACGCATTGAAACATGGCATACACAATGCAAGATGGGCTTACACCAATATGAGATAGCCTCAGCCACACTCACATAGGAGGCCATTAGGTGAAATGAGGCAACCGAAATGCACACAAACATGTCCGATGCATGGATCAAACCTAAGATACAACATGCAACTCTAACAAGGCATGGCAAATGATGAAACATGGCATGTAAACATACAGATTTCAGCGCTGGAACATGATGGCGAATGGTCCCAAAACATGGAAATATGTAACCCGATGCATGCTATAGGCCCCGAAACCCAAGATTAGGAGCATGAAATGGCTTACAGCTATACAAAGCATGCATAATTTGAACATGTAATGGAGAGACAGAAGCAAGGCAGACCCAAAACAAGCATTTTTATAGTTCAAAGCATGGCAAGACAGTAAACACAAATGGGACTAAAATGGCATGCAAAAATGGCTCCGCAAGGGAGGCAATGAAGCAAGTGGTAGATGCAAAGCCCAAACAGAAAAAGACCCTTCTACAACACTGAAGAGGGACCAAAAATATGACTACTTACAGTAGATGACAAGCCCCAAATCAATATACAAACACCCTTAAAATGCAATGCGAGATTAAGGCCACAAGAGGGCTATAACATGAAGTATACAAAACATGCATCAAACAGCCAAAGACCCTTAATGAAACATGTCAAGGGGGTTAAAATATGGCCACTCTCAGTTTTGATCATGGCCGAAAAACAAAAGCAAAATAAGCTAAACAAACATGCAAAAATGGGGACCAAAGAGGGGTAATGAAGCAAGTCATACATGGAGATCCCCAACAGTGTTGAGCCCTTCTTCAATGTTGAAGAAGGGCTCAAAATAAGCCTCTTTACAGTTTACATCGAAGCTCAAAAATACTTGTAAATAAGGCTAATCAATGAAGCTAAAAAATGCAAGTTTAAGGGAAATGGATGCTTACCCTTGAAGAGCAGCAAACCAGCAGCCCTTGGTCCAAGTTTCTGAGCTTCTAACCTCTGCAAATGGCCTCCAAAGTGCTGGAGTGGAGGATGGAGGTGTTGTGCTAGGTGTTGTAGGGCAAATGATGCAAGAACAAAGGTGTTTGGAGGCTTGGATAAGATAGATATAGAGGGTTGTAGATATATATGTTAGATATATATGTCTACTCTCTGGTTTTTTGCTCAAAAACTCCAACCAACACAAAGGAAGAGGAGGGGTGCTTATATAGGCAACAAAAAGTGCTCCAAGCTTCTCCAAGAAGCTATGCCAAAAGGGGCAAAGGGTGCAAAGGGTTCTAGGCTTCTAGAGGAAGCTAATACAGCTGGCCAAGCTTCCCCAAGAAGCTTGGCCAAAGGGTTCAAGCTTCTAGAAGCTTTAGGGGGTTCAAAGGTGCAAAAGGGTGCAAAATAGCCACATATATGCACGGGGGAGTGTGCTGGTGCATTCCAACTGGCACAGCTGGGATGCACCAGCCTTGGAGGGTGCAAAGGGTGCAAACCGGCCAGAAAAATTGGTCGTCGGCCAAAATAAAGTGCCGGTCGGCACTATTTTCTGCCGGTCAGAAAAATAGATTGCTGATAGATGATTCCAAGGTCAAAAAATGGCCGGTGGGTATGCAAATTGAAGCCCCGGAAGTTAGCTTTCCAATGGCGCAAACCTTGCATCAAAATTCCTCCTGTGCAAAAAGTTATGCTCTTTTTAGTGAAGCCGCGCAGACTCGATCCAACCGGGATGATACCCAGCTTCAACCAATCATATCTCCTCCACCCGGACTTGGCTTTGGAAGATTCTTGAGTACAAAGTGAAGCCCCGGAAGTCTTCTTTCCAACGATGGTGGTCTCATAGCTTAACTCCAAGTATGCAATTGAATAAGCCTGATTCAACGAGGGCCGCTCGACTTTCTTCTACCCGGATTCATGGCGAACTTCTTCTCCAACCTATTTTCTCCCCTCCTCTCCTCTTTTCTTCAACTTCAAACCCCGAAGTAAGGTGTTTTGAAAGATTTTTCAAAGATTTCATCTCTCTTTCATTTATCTCCACTTTGTCCTTGCTCGATTTACCGAAAAGCGCAACATTTACCGAAATGCGAGCGTCGGAACATCGTAGGAATTTTATTTCAAAAATGAATGTTTTGAAAGAGAGATTTTTAAAGTCTAAAAACCATCCAAAATAATTGTGGTCCAAAACGGGGTGTGAAGTTGAGATTTGCCTCTCTCCTTGGCGAAGAAATTGAACCTGTGCCCTGCACATCTCTCAACACCGAGCAAACCATCAGTAATGCCCAAGTCTTGAGGGCGGTCAAAAATGGGGTGTCTACAGTTGCCCCTCTTTGACAGAACTCGAAAGTCATAACAATGACGGGAGTGAATGTCAAAGCCCAGAGACGACCCATTTTTGATAGGGCCGAAGACTTGGACAAACAAACAAAATATAGATAGATAAATGGTTGTGCCCGCAGGCTGCCTACGTATCCCTTTGCAAGGAATCAAACCAGCGTAGTTCAGGGGCAAGATGCAAAGTGATGCACAATGCAAGTGCATAACTTATGATCATGCAAAGAGAGCTGTGATGAAGCAATTATGCAAAATAAATGCAACATTTTAAGCGAATGCTATGCAAGCAAGTAGATATGAACCAAACTTCATCTCATGCAGAAAGAATGTAAGAGAATTATGCAATTCTCACGAACGTGTGCGTTAGATACACAAAAGTGAACGAAGTGTGATAGATACACTAAGTGGACAAACATGTGTGATGGATACACAAAAGTGGAGAGAGTGTGATGGATACACTATATGAATAAAGTGTGGTTGATACACTAAGTGAAGCAAAGTGTGACAGATACACAAAGCAAAACGAGTGTGATGGATACACTAAGCAAATATGTGATAGATATACTAAGCAAATGTGTGTGGTGGATACACAAAGGGGGCATGTGATAGATACAAAAAGTGAACGTGTGTGGTAGATACACAAAGTGAAGCGAGTGTGATGGATACACTATATGAAGCAAAACGTGATGGATACACAAGGTGAGCGCAGTGTGATGGATACACAAGATGAGCATAGTGTGATAGATGCACAAAGAGAAAGTGTGTGATTGATACACAAAGTGAGTGTGTGATTGATACACAAAGCGAAAGTGTGTGATTGATACACAAAGCGAGCGTGTGATTGATACACGAAGTAAAAGTGTGTGATGGATACACAAGATGAATGAAGTGAGCAAAGCGTGATGGATACACAAAAGGTAAACACAAAGTGTGATAGATGCACAAAGTGAACAAGTGTGATGGATACACAATAGGTGAACACGAAGTGTGATCGATGCACTTAGTGAAAAAAGTATGATTGATATACTAAATATGAACACGAAGTGTGATAGATGCACTTAGTGAACAAGTATGATGGATATACTGAATGTGAACACGAAGTGTGATAGATGCACTTAGTGAACAAGTATGATGGATATACTGAATGTGAACACAAAGCGTGATAGATGCACTTAGTGAACAAGTATGATTGATATACCGAAGGTGAACACAAAGTGTGATAGATGCACTTAGTGAACAAGTATGATTGATATACTAAAGGTGAACACAAAGTGTGATAGATGCACTCAGTGAACAAGTATGATAGATATACTAAAGGTGAACACGAAGTGTGATAGATGCACTTAGTGAACAAGTATGATAGATATACTAAAGGTGAACACGAAGTGTGATAGATGCACTTAGTGAACAGAGTGTGATTGATACACTAAAAGGTGAACACGAAGTGTGATAGATGCACTTAGTGAACAAGTATGATTGATATACTAAAAGTGAACACAAAGTGTGATAGATGCACTTAGTGAACAAGTATGATTGATATACTAAAAGTGAACACAAAGTGTGATAGATGCACTTAGTGAACAGAGTGTGATTGATACACTAAAAGGATATGTGTGTGATAGATACACTGATGCACAAAAGTGAGAATGAAATGTGATTGATACACTAAATGAGTATGTGTGTGATAGATACACAAAGTGAAAGAAGTGTGAAGAGAGTGTGATTGATACACTAAATAAACATGTGAGAGATACATGAAGCAAACGGAAGTAAATGAGGTGTGATGGATACACTAAAGTAATCATGTGACAGATACATGAGGCAAACAGGGTGTGATTGATACACAAAGCAAACATGTGATATGAAGAGAAGAATGGTGTGATAGATACACAAAGTGAGTGAAGTGTGATTGATACATTGAGTGAGAGCGTAATAGATACACAAAAGTGAATATGTGCGTGATAGATACACAAAACGAGAATGTGTGTGATAGATACACAAAATGAGAATGTGCGTGATAGATACACAAAATGAAAGAAGTGTGATTGATACACCAAGTGAAGAAAGTGTGATTGATACACTAAATGAGTATGAAGTGTGATTGATACACTAAGTGAATGAAGTGTGATTGATACACTTAAGGCAAATGAAGTGTGTTAGATACACTAAGTGCAACAAATGACTGTGTGTGATAGATACACGAAGTGAATGGAGTGTGATTGATACACTAAAGCAAATAAAGTGTGTTAGATATACTGAATGAATGAAGTGTGATTGATACACTAAGTGAATGAAGTGTGATTGATACACTAAGGGAATGAGGTGTGATTGATACACTATTCTGGTTTGAAGTAGACTTGATCTTGAGCTTGAGGTAGAGGTACACTCATACTTCAGAGCACTGGCAAGGCCTGAAGAGGTACGCACGGGATGTAGTCTCGGAACTTACTGAAGTTGAAACAAACTTAGATACCCGACGTTTTCCTCTTTTGCTTTTATTTTGCAGTCCGGAACCACTAGAGCTTCAAATAGGTCCTGGTTTCACTGTTCTCACATGACCTGGGTTGAACCCTGCGGTTTTATGAAAGAACAAATATTGTTTTGCACAAATGTGGAGAATGGCACAGCACTCTGAGCACAAGATGATTTATTGAAATTGAGAAATGAGTTCTTAACCGGGTATTGAGCTTACGACTGAACACAGCGAAAAAGACTCAACAAAAGAAAACAAAGGTAAACAACCTAAACACATCTATTGACACTCGAAACGACTCAAAACAAGAATCGAGACAGACAAAACAAAACACAAGACTCGAATGTGCACAGGGAGCCTGTTTCACCGGGTATTATTTTCCCACCCTTTCTCATTTGTGATCCTCACATCACTCGGCCCTCAAGCTCTATTTTTCTGAAAAAGCCCTTTTCTCACTTTTTCTCTCATCGCGCACCTCTCTATTCTTCAATCTCTCATTTTAAATCCCTCCCCTAGGTGGTTGATGAATAGACAAGAAGTTGCGGGCTCTTTCCCTTAGCATTCTGCTAGATTCTTTTTCTTCTGCACACAGCAGTGAACTTTCCCATAGAGGGGTTGCGCCACAACTGGGTGTGTAGCAAATCAGCAGCTAACATCGGTTGATGATGCCCCGCTAGGGAGTTTGGACGTGATCAGAGCTGTCCAGGTGAGGGAGTGGAACACCCTGCCCCATTCCAATTTATGCTTCGCACATGGCTTGATACCTCGCTGCTTGGAGGGTGAGAGAGCTTTCAGCCCTTTGTTGTTGACTTCAGTTGTGCCCTTTCTGGCAAGTATGCTGGCGACGGGGGAAAGATAGGAAGCCTGACTCAATTGTGCCCCTAGTTCATCATTTTGACCATTTTTTTATTTTTGTTTTCTACTAAAACAATTTTGACCAACGTGAGAGTTAGATTAACATGCTTGTTCGATTTTTGATTTGAAGATCATGCAAGTTAGGCTATGAGCACTGAAAATTTTCCTTTTTTGGGTCCAAGAAAATGGTCCGGTTTTGGAAAAGATGGAATAATTTTTGAGAGAATTAGTCAACCTCAGTAAAAATTCTCAAAAATTATTTTTGCAAACGGCCAATGCTCAACAAGCACAGAAACTACTCTTGAGATGCGCAACCTCAGATCCATAGCAATGGGAAATTGCCCCTTGTTCGGAGAGAGCTGCATGGCAACGGAAAGTTGCCCCTTGTTTGAAAGGCACCGCAGTGCGTTGAATTTGTTTGAATGGCACCACAGCGCATTGAATGGCAACGGAAAGTTGCCCCTTGTTTGGATGGCACTGCAGCGCATTGTAGTCAGTCCTCAGAGTGACGAACACAACCAAATCTTCAGATACAGAGAAGACAAAGATGACTAGAACCATCGCATGGACACAATCGAATTTGAAGTGTTTTACGGCTGGACTTCAGAATGAAGTTGCCTACGTATCCCAAAGATGGGAATCAAGCCTTACGTAGTTCGGGGTTAAGGTACACTCGGGTATTAATCTCTCCTTTTTATGCTCTAACTTTTGCCAAGGCGCCTGTTGCAGGTTTTCAACCTTGCGAGCTTTGTTTTTCTTTTTTTCTTTTTTTGTCTTTTCATTCTTTTTTTCTTCTCCTTTTTTGTTTTTTTACTTTTTTTTTTTGTATTTTTGTATTTCTTTTTTGTATTTTGTATTTTTTCTTTGCTCTAACTTTTGCCTGGGTCACCCTTCCGGGTTTTCGGCCCAGCGAGCCTCTCAAAGGGTAAAAGTGTAGCTTTGTCCATGCCAAATGGTTTTGAGATTGAAGCCTTCTGTATCTAGGAGAGTGGCCGTTTGTATTGTTGTGCAGAAGGATCCACCTTTGGCTCTTCGAGCACATCGGATGTTTTTTGCCCCTAGTTCGAGGGGTGCCTCTGATCTAGCTTTGCAAGCTTCTTTTGATGAGGTCTGATCTTCTTGATCTGACTTTCCTTGCCTCTTGTTCGAGCGCTGCTTCAAATCTAGCCACACAGGCCTCACATTGTAGTTGACCGTTGAACGTTCTGAATGCAAGTTCAAGGTTTGAAAGCAGAGGGGGGCGAGTCTCGAGGCTGAGAGCGATCCTAAGCTGTACAATCTCAAGAGCGATTCCACACATGTCTTCGCAGGACCGCGTGTAGACGTCCCCAAACGCATCCCGGGGAAAGGGTGCGAATCCCTCCCCGTTCTGGTTCGATATTGGGTCACTACAGTTCGAAGGACTCAAATGTCACGGTTCTAAATCTCGAACCAAAGAGTCCAAATCCGGCAAATCGTTTTGAAAACAGATTTTTTTGAAAGAAGTGCCAAACATGGACTGCTTTGCCAGATATAGAGTCGCCACCTAAATATTTTTTAATGGGGAAATTTAGGAAACCCTGACTCGGTGCCGAAGGCCACGTGTCCGTCATCACCAAAGTTGCCTCGGCTCGGGAACTTGGGTACGATTGGGGAAGGTCACTTCGTGAACACCCTCGCTCGCCCGGTCAAAGACCGGCCTCTACTAACCATGATATCTGTTTTTGAAAACATTGTATGTTCTTATTCCGGTTATTAGCCTAGGTTACTATGTGATGCTCACAGCATACAAGTATAGACTGGGTCGTCTGTATTGGAATAAAACATTTCATGTTTGTTTGTTTGAAAATGGTTTGATGGTGCTACCCGCAGGTAGGCTAAGACGTGGATTTGCCACCCTCAGGTGGGCTTAGAAAACAGTGATTTTGCCACTATCTAGTGGGCTTAAAACAAACAGTCAATGCATTGTTCCAATCCAAATAACTCAACCTCCACCCACAGGCATTCAAGGCAGTTATATCACATAAGCAAATAGCCTCATGGCAAGCATGCTATTCATGGCAGTCACTCACACGCATGCAAGGATGCTAAAGCATAAAACTCACCGAGTATTCCAAGCCAAAACAGAAGCTCATTAGAAATCATACATGATCCTAAATATGCTGAAATGCCTAATGCAACACATGCAAAATGCAACTATAGCAGGCTCGGCTATTCTAAACATGGCATATGGAATGCTACAACTAACACGTATTCAATTTGGAATTGAAATACAAATGCAGTTTGTATGATGCGCCGAGCCCGGTGCGTGCAAAACAGATGAATGATGCAAACATGCTGTCATACTGTATGCTAATTGAAATATGCCCTATATCTAACCATTGTAAGCAGGTAAATAAAAGGGAGAAAGACGTGGGGTTGGAAGACATACATCACACACACCCACACTTATTACAGTTATGCCCTCGCGCAGAGGGTCCGAATAAATATACAGTCCCGAATAAAAGAATAATACAGTCCAAAATATACAATCCCAAATAATATACAAATTCCTAATTAATTAACAGATTAACTAAGAAAAGCTGTAAAACTGGCATGCAAGCCAGGGACTGCCTTGCTTCTGTTCCGGATAATGAAATGATGCATGCCCGGATGCCTTTGCGCGGAAATCCACGGCGATGCCCCAATTAGCCTCTGTTTTGCAATGTTTCTCGAAATGCGTGCCGGACTCCGAAAAGTTGCTGATTCTTCATTTTGCTGTAACAGAGAGCAGGAAAGGGGCACAACAATGTATTTCACAAATGTATGCATGCCTCGATCCTCGTGCCACCAATCACGCATATCGATGCATGATGGCCGAGGAGCCGAATTGCACAACTCAATATAGGATGAATGCATGTGAATGCTACAACAAAACCTAACTCCATCATGGATAATCCGGAGTGTCGGTGACTTGGGAATTGAGATCCGTTCCGTCACTCGGAGTACGGAACGTGCCTCGTTTCCCGTGCCCAGGCTAACTCCTATCCCGAACACGATGCAATATGCATGATATGTATAAAATACAGCTAACATATGACCTAGCATACACAATGCTATGAAAATGAGATGCCTCGAAACGCGTGCACGCGGGCATGCAAACCGAGGCGATGATCCTAAGGCATGAAATGTCATGCAAATGCAATGATGGGCTTATACCAACATGAGAGGGCTTCAGCCAGACTCACATAGGACGCCGACGGATAAAAGTGAAGTGCCTCGAAATGCGTGCACACGGGCACGCAAACCGAGGCAATGACATAAAGGCATGACATGGCCTGAAATATGATATACAATGAGACTAGAATGAGGTGTCTCGAAATGCGTGCCCACGGGCACGCAAATCGAGGCAATGGCATACGGAATGCAATGATGCTAAAATGACATACAGAATGCAAAATGGACTTACACTAACATGAGTGAGCCTCAGCCACACTCACATAAGAGGCCGTCGGATAAAAGTGAAGTGCCTCGAAATACGCGCACACGGGCACGCAAACCGAGGCAATGACATAAATGCAATGATGCTAAAATGAGATGTCTCGAAATGCGTGCACACGGGCACGCAAACCGAGAAAATGACACACGGAATGCGATGATGCTAAAATAAGATATAAAATGCAAAGTGGACTTACACTAACATGAGTGAGCCTCAGCCACACTCACATAAGAGGCCGTCGGATAAAAGTGAAGTGCCTCGAAATGCGTGCACACGGGCACGCAAACCGAGGCAATGACATAAAGGCATGAAATGACCTACGAAATGAAGTGAGGGCTTACACCAACGTGAGAGGGCCTCAGCCGCACTCACATAGGATGCCGGAAGATGAAAAATGAGATGTCTCGAAGTGCGTACCCGTGGGCACGCAAACCGAGAAATGGCCTGAAGGCATGGAATGACATGCAAAATGAGACATGGCATATGGAATATGGAACATGCGAATTTCAGCAGCCACAATGATGCAAAATAGCCTCCGAATCATAGCAAAATTACACCCGATGCCCGAAATAAGTCCCGAAATGCAATGGAATGGCCTACAGCTATGTCAAACATGCACAATATGGACATGAAGTGTAAAGACAGATGCTAGGCAGTCCCTAAAATAGTATTTTTCCAGTACAAATCATGGCCAAACAACAATCATAGATGGGGAAAAAGCAGCATGCAAAAATGGGGGAAAAAGAGGAAATAATGAAGTAAGTGGTACATGCAATGCTCAAAATGAAAAATACAGTTCTACAAAACTGAAGAGGGACCAAAAATATGAACATTTACAGCTTATGGTAACCCTCAAAACAGTATGTAGATATGCTCAACATAGCATGCAAAATATGAGCCAAAAGAGGGCTATAAAGAGAGGTATACCAAGAATTCTCCAAACAGCCTAAGACCCTTAATGAAATATGTCCAGGGGGTCAAAATATGACCCATTTCAGTTCTGAGGATGGCCCAAAAACAGAAGTAAAAGAGGCTAACAAAGCATGCAAGAATGGGGGCCAAAGAGGGATATAAAGACAAGCACAACATGGAGACCCCCAAAAAGGTTGATCCCTTCTACAATGTTGTAGAGGGATCCAAAATAAGCCTACTCACAGTTCATGACATGCTCCAAAACAGATCACATGTAGGCCAAACAAATCATGCAAATTTACGGTAAACGTGAGAGATTATGAAGCAAGTGCATGATAGAAAGGCCAAACAGGGTTTGAGCCCTTCTTCAATGTTGAAGAGAGGCTCAAAATAGGCCCACTCACAGTTTATATTTTGCTCGAAAACAGATCACTCATGAACTAAAAAAAGCATGCAAGATATTGACCAAATAGGGGCTATAAAGAGAGGTCATGCATGGAAGCCCCAAACAAGGTTGAGCCCTTCTACAATGTTGTAGAGGAGCTCAAAATAAGCTCAATCACAGTTTATGTCATGCTCCAAAAACAAATTTACATGAGCTAAAAATAGCATGCAAGTTTACGGTAAATATGATGGATATTGAAGCAAGTGGTATGTAGAAGTTCCAAACAAGGTTGACCCCTTGTACAATGTTGTAGAGGGGCTCAACATAAGCCTAAACTCAGTTATGGTCGGAGTCCAAAAACTCAAGAAAATAGGGTAGAAAAATGAAGCAAAAATAAGCTCAAAAAGGGTAAAAGAGTACTCACCCTTGAAGACAAGACTTTTGTTGCTTTTTGGCTTGAATTTGTTGCTTCTTAGCCTTTGAAAAACCTTCCTTTGCTGCTGGAATGGAAGTGGTGATGGTGAGGCTTGAAGATGATGAAGAGATGAAACCAAAACTTGAGAATTTGAGAGAGGTGGAGAGAGATATGTATCTAAGCTCTCAAGAGAGTTTTTCTAACCCTAGTCCAAGAGTTGGGAGCTCCCTTATATGGGCAAAAAAAAGGGGTGTAAAGGTGGAGGGAAATGCACCTAAGTGTTCCCCTCCAAAATATCCCCCGGATACAGATCTTTTCTGGGGAAAACAGCTATACAGTTGTGCAGCACAGGTCCCAAGGAGCATGGCCGGCCAGGCACCTTTACTGGAGGTGGCCGGCCGGCTACCCCCCATGGCCGCCGGCCAGGGGCAAAAATGGAAAGTGAAAATTGCTAGCCGAGCACCAAAGGGTAGTGTCCTCCCATGTGTGTACAACAAGGCCCTGTGGTTGGAATCTGGCAACTCTGAACCAAGAGAGACAACAAGCCATTTAAAAGAGGGGTTCAAAAGGGTCAAATGCAATTACTGGCCGAGCACCATTTTTTAGGGTCCTCCCAGGTCTCGTCAACACAAATATGTGGTTTTGGCTCAAAGAAAAAGGCCCTAGGGTGTTCAACATTAGCCCGGAAGTGAGAAAAACGGGCGCCGGGGGGCGCCGGATGAGCATAACTGGTTGTTTGAGACAATTACTGTGATCCCACCCTCCAGTGATCTTCCTGGTGATAAAACAGAGGTACCTGCCAAAAATGAACAAAAACCGATGCAAAACGAATGCTCGGGGGCCAAAACACGGAGTTCGGGATCCCGAAAACCGGCCGTTAAGCACCGAAAGGGGTGTTTGGCCACGAAGTGGGTATCTAAGACCCCAGTGTCTCTCGAAAGGGAGTAAATAAGATGTATGCCAAAAACCGGAGGAATCGAAGATGGTTGGACGGTCCCGAACCGAGCCACACGGCCTGACGGCTCCGAAAACCGGGAACCGGGCTCCGAAATGGGCAAAATGGCCTACGGCCACGAAATGTAGCCTACGGCCATTGAGAGATGGTCTACGGGACCTCTCCCTCCCCTCAGGTAGAAAAACAGAGAAAACCGAGCCTGGTTCGCGAACCGAGGCAAGGTACAGAAAGAGCCCGGAAGTCCGGAGGCCAGGCTCGCGGCCGCGACTCTGAAACTTCTGGACGAGCACAATATGCAACATCACCAAGCGCTCAATCGGTGACGTCTGAGTCTTAAGGTCGGTCAAAAATGGGGTGTCTACAGTTGTCCCTCTTTGACAGAACTCGGAAGTCAAGAAATGACGGGAGTGAATGTCAAAGCCCAGAGACGACCCATTTTTGACAAGGCCGAAGACTTAGATAATCAAACAAGATAAGCAGAGATATGTGCCCGCAGGCGTGCCCGCAGGCGTGCCCGCAGGCAGGGGCAAAATGCAAAATGATATGCAGGAAGCCAAATGCAACTCGATGTTCGTGCAAATGCAGCAAGCTGTAATGAAGCAAGTATTCGCAAATAAATGCAACAGTTTTAAGCAAGAATGCAAAGCAACAACTACATTTCATGCAGTTAAGAATGCGGAGAATTACTCAATTCTCGTCGCGTCTCACACGGAGAAGATACGATACCTGCGCGATTCGTCTGGTCGCACCAGCCTCAAATGAACCGTACATACAATATCGTGCCTGCAAAAGAGAGAAATTCAACAAGAACAATATGCTAACAACATATATTCAATATGATTCCTGTGGTTTCGAAAGTTTGACACACGTAGTGTCGGCGAGTGAATGCATCGCAATGCGAGAAAGGAACGTGCGTGACAACGCACGCTCAAGCACAGAGGTATGGTAGACCAAGAAAACATGCATGACAATGCAAAATGCTCATAAGAATGCAAGTTATATGCAAAACAATGCAAAACGAGCACGAATCAGGGTGCCCGTTTGTCGCGAAACTGCGAGCTGGGAAACGCGCATTTCGGTGAAGGCAACTTGATCGCGGCCTCTGATTCACCTCCCGGAGAGGTTACAACATGTTCAAAAAGGATACACCTTGATTTTGACGAGTAATGATGAGACACATGTTAGAAATTGCAGCCGAAGTTCCGGCGGAGCAGTTTCGCGCCAGAAAGTGCACTTTTTTCGAACTTTTTCGGGTCCCGGGAACTCCGATCTTCCTCAAAATTTGCAGAGAGCTAGAGGGGGGTGTGGGGACCACCACCGGCCAGGTGGTTGCCCTTGGGGAGGCCACCGGCTAGGGAAGAAAAAGGGAATGGCCGGCCAGCCAGAAAAGGTGGCCGGCCGGCCACCTGCCCAAAAGCAGGGGCATTTTGGTCATTTTTTCCATTTCTATATATATCCACCTCCATTCAATCCGAAATCACTCCCAAAGCTGTGAAAACTTCTTCCCTTGCTCCCCAGACCATTTTTCTCTTTAGATCTGCATTTTATACGCGCTCTTCGGCCTTCTACGCAAGTTGTTTTCGCGAAATCTTTCAGTTTTAAGCACTTTGAGCCGATTAAATTTTGATTTCGGGGCTTCTTTTCTCATTTTCACCACTTGAGGTAAGTTTGTCTTAATATTTGGAAGATTTTCTCGGGAGTTGACTTTTGTTGACTTTTCCATTTCCCGAGAGTTGACTTTTGTTGACTTTTTCCAATTTTGGCTCATTTTGCTCATTTTTTGCCCCTTTTGCAGATTTCTCGAAATGGCATGTGATTTTCCTCATGGTGGAGGCCCTCCAGGTGCCGGGGATGACTTTGATTTTATGACATTGCCCCGAGAGTCCGCCCTTTTATTCCCGGGAGATACGCTCCACCGGTACATGTGCTTCCGCGGGCCGTTTTTCGTCGTTTCACTGGGTTCAATGACCGGGCACCCGGGGATTTACTTTTGCGAGAGCCGGAGCAGCACCTCTCTCACGATGCACGAGAGGTATTTTACTTTATTTCCTGCATTTTTCTCGTATTTCGTGCCTTTGCCATGCTTGTACACACAGTTTTAGCTTACGACATAGTACTTTGCTTGCATTCTGAACATGTAGTTTAAACACTTGAACTTCTGAACACATCAGCCTATGAATTAATTGTGAGCACACGGCATACACTGATTGAAAGTTGGACACACAGCCCGAATTGGAGTGAACACGCAGCCCACTGATTTTCTGAAACTTGAACACGCAGCCCAAATAACAAATTTACTGAACACGCAGCCCAGATAGAAGTGAACACGCAGCCCACATAAATAGAGAACAGAAACCGCAGCCCTGACTCTGATTTTCTGAAATTTGAACACGCAGCCCAAATAACAAATTTACTGAACACGCAGCCCACTGATTTGAAATAAACGTGCAGCCCACTGATTTTCTGAAACTTGAACACGCAGCCCAAATAACAAATTTACTGAACACACAGCCCAGTTAAATAGTGAACACGCCGCCCACATAAATAGAGAACAGAAACCGCAGCCCTGACTCTGATTTTTTGAAATTTGAACACGCAGCCCAAATAACAAATTTACTGAACACACAGCCCAGTTAGAAGTGAACACGCAGCCCACTGATTTTCTAAAACTTGAACACGCAGCCCAAATAACAAATTTACTGAACACGCAGCCCAGATAGAAGTGAACACGCAACCCACATAAATAGAGAACAGAAACCGCAGCCCTGACTCTGATTTTCTGAAATTTGAACGCGCAGCCCAAATAACAAATTTACTGAACACGCAGCCCAGATAGAAGTGAACACGCAGCCCACATAAATAGAGAACAGAAACCGCAGCCCTGGCTCTGATTTTCTGAAATTTGAACATGCAGCCCAAATAACAAATTTACTGAACACGCAGCCCAGATAGAAGTGAACACGCAGCCCACATAAATAGAGAACAGAAACCGTAGCCCTGACTCTGATTTTCTGAAATTTGAACACGCAGCCCAAATAACAAATTTACTGAACATGCAGCCCAGATAGAAGTGAACACGCAGCCCACATAAATAGAGAACAGAAACCGCAGCCCTGACTCTGATTTTCTGAAATTTGAACACGCAGCCCAAATAACAAATTTACTGAACACGCAGCCCAGATTTGAAGTGAACACACAGCCCACTGATTTTCTGAAACTTGAACACGCAGCCCAAATAACAAATTTACTGAACACACAGCCCAGTTAAATAGTGAACACGCAGCCCACATAAATAGAGAACAGAAACCGCAGCCCTGACTCTGATTTTCTAAAATTTGAACACGCAGCCCAAATAACAAATTTACTGAACACACAGCCCAGTTAGAAGTGAACACGCAGCCCACTGATTTTCTGAAACTTGAACACGCAGCCCAAATAACAAATTTACTGAACACGCAGCCCACATAAATAGAGAACAGAAACCGCAGCCCTGACTCTGATTTTCTGAAATTTGAACACGCAGCCCAAATAACAAATTTACTGAACACGCAGCCCAGATAGAAGTGAACACGCAGCCCACATAAATAGAGAACAGAAACTGCAGCCCTGACTCTGATTTTCTGAAATTTGAACACGCAGCCCAAATAACAAATTTACTGAACACGTAGCCCAGATTTGAAGTGAACACGCAGCCCACTGATTTTCTGAAACTTGAACACGCAGCCCAAATAACAAATTTACTGAACACGCAGCCCAGTTAGAAGTGAACACGCAGCCCACTGATTTAGAGATTTGATTTGATTTGCACACAGCTCATTCATTTCATTAGCACACAGCTCATTCATTTCATCACTGACGCATGTATTCATTCTGAATGCAGGTTGGCGATCGCACCGTACGCGGATACGGCTCTACCACCGCGAGAGACTGGTACGCTGAGCTTCCAGAGGCTGTTCAGGATCTGGTTGATCTAGCAGGATTCGGAGCATTCTGCGTGGGACTATCACGCTGCCCTGCCAGCAGGACATTGTTAGTTGCCTTGGTGGAGAGATGGTGGGACACCACCAATTCTTTCCATTTTTCTGCCACCGGGGATATGACCATGACTCCGCTAGACTTTGCCGTACTCACCGGCCTAGACATCGGCGGTTGGCCCATTCCTTATGACGAGGATATGGGAGAGTGGGAGGCCGCATGGTTACATCTGTTGGGGGCCCGTCCACCTGTAGACAGAGCTTCCGGGAGAGTCCGGTACACTTGGTTCTCTTCCCATTTCCGGAGGCCGGAGATGGAGCCTGAGTCTCCTGGGGAGGTCGAGCAGTACGCCCGTGGCTTCCTTATGTTCCTCTTTGGCACCACTCTATTTGCCGATAGGGGGAACACTGTTGGGTTGTATCTTCTGAGTGCCCTAGTGGACCTGTCACAGGTCAGTCGGTATGACTGGGGTGGCGCTGGCCTGGCTACCCTCTATTGTTACATGAGTGCAGCCTCTCGTGGGCGGGGAGACTTACTTGGTGGCTACTGGCGAGCCTGGGAGGTACGTTCTGTCTTCTTGATTTACATTTCCACTCCTCATTACTTGTTCATTGCACACACACGGCGCACTTTGCATCCTGTATTCTGCCCTTGACACTTTGTATTCACATTCTGTACTATTTTTCTCAGCTATGGGTGTACGTATACTTTCCCACATTAGCCCCGGAGATGGAGGTGGCAGGACTCATTATGACTCCGTTTTCACTGGTATTCGAGGGCGAGCACCGACCGAGACCTCGAGAGACTCTCTTCTACCTGCGACAGTATTTTGATACTGTGCGGGCGACAGAGGTATTTCAGAACCCTCAGTCCCTTTTATTTTCATCTTTGACCTGCCCTGTATGTTCCCGATTTCTGATGGATCTGTGCACTGGTTATCCGCAGATTACTTGGCAGCCTTGGGCGGTCTTAGGTGATGGTCTCCGACATCAGTATCCCGGAGGATCGAGCAATTCCCAGTATAGGTTCCTACTCGAAGGACCTGTTGGTAGGGCACGGTTCCTGGGGGAACGCTTTCTTCGTCAGGTGTGGGGGTACGATTCTCAGGACCCTCCTGCTGTACCTCCAGCCACTATGCGGACTGCCGATAGACTCTTTGCCCAGGAGGTCATTAGTGACAGGCAGGGCACCGATGCTTTGTTACATCTCATGGAGGGGGGCTACGCCACCTATCGTCGCATATATCTGATGCCCCCCTTGACGGGAGTGCGTGCTCCGTCACGGAGGTCTACTGATGTACCATCGTCGAGTCGGGCTCATGCCACGGATATCCCCTCCTCTAGCAGAGCTAGTGCGTCTAGGGGGAGAGGTAGTTCGATTCCTCCGATCCCTCCGTCTCTTTATCAACCTGGGTGGCCAGATATGCCGACCGAGTTGACGAGTTGGCGGTTCAGGACTCCTTACCAGGTCCCGCTAGAGCCTCCTCTTCCTGACCACGGATATGTCAGAGATCCTGACTCACCCCCGGTATGTTCTTCAGTTTTGATTCATCAGTTAGATATTTGGACGTTCATCCCTTTACTGATAGTTTTGCATTTGTATTTGCAGCCTCCAGTTGAGTACACGGATGAGCTACTTGGGATGCTAGGCACATTCGAAGGCATGATCCTACGGAGGGAGGCACAGCTGGCCATTATGGGCGTGCAGGTATTGTCCATCTTTCCTGTATTCAGCATACTCCTGATGACATACTGGTTTTGAACGCTCTGCTGTATTGATAGGCTGTATAGAGCACATCTGACACACACCCCACTCGTATACTGTACTTGCATCTGCTTTTCATATTTAAACTGATGTATTGAACTCTTCATTTTCAGATGCCTCCTGTATATGCATCATCGCAGAGCAGGCCACCCGGGCCTTCTCAGGGAAGTCAAGGTACTGGGCCTGTTCGAGGTCGAGGTACTGGGCCATCTGGGCCTTTTTCGGGGAGCTGGGCCATCTAGGCCTTTTCGAGGAGCTCGAGGAGCAGGGTCGTCTCGCAGACGCAGGGCACCCATCATTGAGGAGGAGGAGGAGGAGGTCGCAGACCGTGAGTCAGAGACATCTGCTGAGGAGGGAGGCTCTGGTCTTGGTTCCGGGAATGGAGACCAGGCCGAGGGGGATCCGGAGGATGATAGCTCTGACCCAGATGGTGATGATGGTGCAGAGGTTATCCCGCAGAAGAGGATGAGAGGGCCTCCTCATTCCCGTTCCCGAGGGCATTGACGCTATTTCTTGCTTTATTTTACTTTTTTGCTAGTAGTTTGTAGCACTTTGCATATTGTTAGGCAGTTTTATTTTCTGTAAAACTTGTACCTCTATTTTGTTGTAAAACATGATGGAATGAAACAGCTTTTGAAAATGTGCTTGTATTTGAAACTCTTAGCATCGCATCGCATCATTTTGCACAAAATGGAATTGAATGAAAATGTGCCTTGTGTATTCACCGGGTCAGGTAATGAGTCGACACAACAAAACAAACAACTCAACTCGTTAAGAAAAGACAAGATCTTAACAAGTTTACAACTCAATAAGCAAAATACAACAATGTTAACGACTCGATAAACAAGACTTAACAAAATTGCGTAAACAAAAAAGTAACAACTCAAAACACCAAATGTGACAGCTCGACAAAACTTACAACTCGATAAACAAAACGACAACTCGATAAGCAAAACAACAACTCGATGGGCAAAACAAAGCGTACATTCAGATGATCTGGGTGACGGAACGAATCCGAAACTGAGAGAAATGGAGGCCTTTGACATTCCCGATGCATCGAAATGCCTCAAATTTCCTTCCGGAGGGTAAGACAGGACCAATGCGGGGCCGAACATTTTTTTGCATCTGGAGACTAGAGGGTGGCCGGCCTACTAGAATAGATGGCCGGCCGGCCACCTCTCCCACAACCCCCAGAATTTTGACACATGTCCTTTGAATAGTGTTTTACCCCCCTATAAAAGCCCCAACCTTGGAACTTATTCATTTCATCACCGTTTCTCACAAAAATGGAGGTATTTCTCGCAGAAAATCTCACATCTTGGATCTCTTCTCTAGACGGCTCGGAAAAGTTGAACTTCCGGGGTTTCGGCTTAAATGCACTATTCCCGCTGAGCTGCACTCCACTGCACCTTCCTTTCCTCCATGCCGCGGCGAAGTTTTGGAACCCGGTGACGCACGTTTTCAGCTTCGGCGGTCAAGAGGTATGTCCCACTTTTGAAGATTTTCAAGTTTTGATGGAATCCGAGCGCGGTGAGGAACTCTTGCCCCAACTCAACTTTGGCTATGCTCAATACTTAGGGCGGATGTGCGGGCTCTCCGCGCATGACGCTCGGTCCCTGATTTGTAACGGAATGTTGGATATCCCAAGTTTGGTCTACCGATTCTCCGATGCTGGTGACCGCAGCGACCATCATTGGCAAGGCTTCCGACAACATGCTCTCTGTTTGTGCATGTTATCTCATTTTCTGTTTGCCTCAAGCTTTGGAGGATCCAGCGTCCGTCTGATTGAAGTTACTCAAGGCTTGAAAGAGGGAAAGAGTTGCATCGCCATGACATTGGCCGAGACACTGATGGGCCTGGATGCCTTCTACCGTCGGGAGACAACCAGATTTGCAGGGAGTCCACTACTACTGCAGGTAATGTTTCCCACCCGATCTCACATATGTATTCGCTCACATCACTCGGCCCTCAGGCTCAGTTTTTTTTCTCACAAGACCCTTATCTTACTTTTCTCTCATTGCACATCTCTCTATTCTTTATTCTCTCATTTTTCATCCCTCCCCAGATATGGTTGATGGACAAACTGCAAGTTGTGGACTCTTGCCCTGCTTACTCAGCCCGCGGCTACTTCTTTCGACAACGCCTGGTCGACGCCCTTGATGAGGGATGGTGGTTTGAATGGATGTGCAACTTGTCAGCAGATCGCATTGCGTGGCGCTGCCCTTGGCTCAATCTCCCGGTAATGAGCTACAGCATGTCCCGACAGGTCGGGGTTCGGCTGATCGGCTTGACTCACTGTGTATTCTACTTTCCGTTCCGTATATTGCGCCAGTTCGGCCATGGTCAGACTTGCCCTCCGGAGGGGATTGAGTACCCGGCTACATTTCCGGTTCGAGGTGCACAGTTGGCTCGGCAGGCCGCAGCGTGGAGAATTAGAGAGCTCCTGGCCCCCGCCCCTACTTTTAGTTATGCTTTATCTGACGAGTGCTGGGATTGGCTGAATGAGGAGGCACAGCCTGGGCCTAGGTCGGCATCGGAAGCTTCAACCAGCTCTGGGAGGGGGCGCAGGGACACCTGACTTGACTATGCCCCAGATTTATTGCTTTATTAGTACTTTCAAGTTTTCGTTATGAATGTAATAAAAAGCAACTTCAATTGTATGCAAGAGCAGGAGAACTCTGTTTTGAAATCAATGAAATTGAAGGTTGTGGTACTGAAAATTTCCCGTTTTGGTCCAAAAATGGTCTTAGTTGTGAAAAGATTAATTTGAACAACGTCAACTTTTATTAAAACTTTTCAAAACTATTTTCGATATGGATCAGAACTGGACACGCCTGAGATCTGTCACTGAGGTGCACAACTCTGGATCCTAGCAACTGGAAAGTTGCCCCTAGTCTGAATGGTACCACAGCACTTCCTGGCAACGGAAAGTTGCCCCTAGTCTGAATAGCACTGCACCGGAGATTACGATGAATGCTGATGGACAAGGATGACTGAGATGATCAAAATGGACAAAGTTGATCGGGGAAAGTGTTTATGGCTGAACTTCAGGATGAAGCTGCCTACGTATCCCAAAGATGGGAATCAAGCCTTACATAGTTCAGGCTTAGGTTCGCTCGGGTATTTTTACTCTCCTTTTGCACTCTAACTTTTGCCAAGGCCGCCCTTTGCGGGTTTTCAACCTTGCGAGCTCAGTTTTTATATTTTCAAATTTTTTGTGCTCTGAGTTTTACCTAGGTCGCCCTTTCGGGTTTTCGGCCTAGCGAGCCTCTCAAGGGTAGTATTTCTTCAACTTGTCCATGTTGATCGGTTGTGAAAACTCTAAGCCATCCAGATCCATCAGAACCACAGCTCCACCTGACCAGATAGACTTAATGATATAAGGACCAGTCCAATTAGGTCTGAACTTGCCCCTAGGGTCGTGGATGGGAGCTCGGTTGTCCTTGAGCACCAAATCTCCTTCCTTTAAATTCCTGGACTTAACCTTCTTGTTAAAAGCCCGGGCAATCCTGCGTTGATAACCTTGAATGTGGTACAGTGCTTTCAGTCTTCTTTCATCAAAGAGCATGAGTTCCTCAAATCTATTTTGCTGCCAATCCGCTTCGGCTATTTGACATTCAGCCAATACTCGTAATGACGGAACCTCAATCTCAATAGGTAGAACGGCCTCCATCCCATAAACCAATGAATACGGAGTCGCCCCAGTTGAAGTTCTGATTGAAGTTCGGTAGCCCCACAGAGCAAACGGCAGCTTCTCCGGCCAGTCCCGGTAGGTTTCCACCATCTTCTGTAGTATGCGCTTGATATTCTTGTTGGCAGCCTCAACCGCTCCATTGGTTTGCGGCCGATAGGTAGACGACTTGTGAAAGCCACGTTGTATTTTTCCAACAAGTCTATCACTTCCTTCTTGAAGTGGGAACCGTTATCTGAAATTATTTCATTTGGGACTCCGTAGCGACAGATGATGTTGTTTCTGATAAACTTTGCAACGTGCGAAGCCTTCAACACCGCGTAAGATTGGGCCTCAACCCACTTCGTGAAATAATCTATCGCTACCAAGATGAACTCATGCCCATTCGACCCCTTTGGCGTGACAGCTCCGATCACATCAATTCCCCAGACTGAAAATGGCCATGGCGAAGTCATGTTGTACAGCTTTGATGGCGGGATGTTCATGCGATTTGCATGGATCTGACATTTATGGCATCGCCGAACAAAACCAATACAATCCTCCTCCATGGTGGACCAGTAGTAACCTTGTCTGAGAATCTTCCGTGCTAGCATTACCCCATTCATATGTGCTCCACATTCCCCTCCATGGATGGCTTCCATTAGACTCTTTGACTCTTCGGCATCAACACACAGTTTATGCATTCCCAGATGACCTCTTCTATACAGCTTACCCCCACAGATGATGAACTGAATGGCCAATCTTCTTATTGCCCTCTTGTCCTTGGCATTTACCCCTGGCGGGTATGCTTCCTTCTCCAAGAAATTCCAAATGTCGTAATACCAAGGGTGTTCGTCCTGAACTTCATCTATGGCTGCAATCGACTCATAGGCTGGTGCAAATTTCTGGTCGATGATGACTGGACGCATCCGGACTCCACACGGGATGTCTATCATAGATGACAGAGTTGCTAAAGAATCTGCAAACCTGTTGTTCTCTCTTAGTAGATGAGTAAAACTTAGCTTCTCAAACTGAGGAATTAGCAAATCCAAGGTTTGGTGATACATCATCATCTTTTCCTCTTTTACTTTCCAGTCTCCTTTAGCTTGAGACACAACGAGGTTCGAATCCCCAATGACGTCCAGCCGTCTTGCCCCTAGTTCCAGGGCTGCTTCTAGGCCAGCGATGCACGCCTCATATTCTGCTTCATTGTTCGAGACTTTGAACCGGAGTTTGAAGGCTAGGGGGATACGGGAATTGTCGGGTGCTATCAGCAACACTCCTATCCCATACCCATGTTGATTTGATGCTCCGTCAAAGTACATCGTCCAAGTTTCTTCGTTGATATGCAAAATTGATTCATCCGGGAACAAATATTCAACTGCTTCATCCCCCTCAACCGGGTGGTCGGCAAGGAACTCTGCCACTGCTCTTCCTTTTACTGACTTGCGTGTCACATACGTGAGATCAAATTCGGAGAGCAACAGCAACCAACGAGCTAGCCTACCCGTAAGCGCCGGTTTCTCGAAAAGATATTTGATGGGATCAAGTCGTGAAACCAACATTACAGAGTGAGCTAACAAGTAGTGCCGCAGCTTCCTGGTAGCCCATACCAAAGTTAAGCAAGCCTTTTCCAGCGGTGTATATCGGGTCTCATATTCCAGCATTTTGTTGCTTAAATAGTAGATGGCTCTCTCCACCCTGTCTTCTGATTCTTGAGCAAGCATGCAGCCCATTGTGGTCTCAGTCACTGATAGGTACAAAATCAACGGTTTCCCCGGTTCTGGTGGCGATAAAACGGGCGGGTTCTGTAGATACTCTTTAATCTGCTCAAACGCAGCTTGACATCGGCCGTCCCATTGGAACTTCTTGCCTTTCTTCAGGAGACCAAAAAGTGGTTCACAAGTCAAGGTTAATTTTGAGATAAACCGTCTTATGAATTGCACTTTACCCAGAAAGCCTCTCACCTCCTTTTCAGTCCTTGGTGGGGGCATTTCTAGGATGGCCTTGATTTTGGAAGGGTCGACTTCGATGCCCCTTTGTGTAATCAGAAACCCCAGCATTTTTCCCGCTGTAACACCAAATGTACATTTTTGAGGGTTCAGCCGCAACCGGAATTCCCTGATCCTTTGGAAAAACTTATGCAAGGCGGTGTAGCGGCCCTCTCTATCTTTGGACTTGACAATCATGTCGTCCACATACACCTCAACCTCTTTGTGGATCGTGTCATGTAATATTGTGGTCGCAGCCCGTTGATAAGTAGCCCCAGCGTTCTTCAACCCAAACGGCATTACCCTGTAGCAGTATGTCCCCCACGGGGTGGTGAATGCAGTCTTTTCTCTGTCTTCTGGTGCCATCACTATCTAGTTGTATCCTGAGAAGCCATCCATAAATGAGAGCAATGCATGCCCTGCTGTGAAATCTACCAACTCATCGATGTGCGGTAAAGGGAAGTCGTCCTTCGGACTAACTCTGTTCAAATCCCTGAAGTCTACACACACCCGGATCCTGCCATCTTTCTTCGGCACCGGAACGATGTTGGCCAACCAAGTTGGATACTCAGATACCAGCAGGAAGCCTGCGTCGATTTGCTTGGTGACCTCTTCCTTAATCTTGAGAGCCCAGTCCGGGAATCTTGAGAGCCCAGTCCGGGCGGATCCGTCTGAGTTTCTGTTTGACAGGTCGAGCCTCGGGGTCAAGGGGGATCCGATGCTATACAATCTCAGGATCGATTCCAGGCATGTCTTCGTAGGACCACGTGAAAACATCTTTGAAATCTTTTAATAAAGTGACTAGTCGCTCGCGTTCCTCCGAAGACAACGTGGACCCGATCTGGACCAGCCGCGGGTCTTCCTCAGTACCAATGTTCACGGTAATGATTTCATCCATTAATGGTTTAACAAATCTCTCTTGCTCTTGTTCAATTAAACGTTGTAAAACCGGAGGAACTTCGTCCTCGTCATTTTGATCAAAATTTTGAAAGTCTGAATTAATGCAATAAATCAGGGGCACAGAAAAGTACTCGGAAACCACAGATAGTTCATTCTCATTAGGCATTGCCAGATCATCCAATTCATCGGTTACAACAGACTCAAATGAAAAGGAAAAAGACGACCTAGACAGGACTGTGGCATCCGGGTTAACATCCCCAGGAGTACCAGACTCAGTCGAGCTGGAACCTGATTCCGACTCACAAGACTCGGTGGAATCAGATTCCGGCTCACTACCTGACCCGGTGCTGCTGGACAAAAATCCCTCCTCGTACTGCCAAGTGAGAGAGGGTGCGATAGATGCATCCAAGATAGCTGCTGGTCGGCTCGCAGCCGTTTCATCTCCAATCATGGAAACCTCGGAGTTATCCTCCAAGCACTTATGGTCGATCGGAGGATCAGAGAGTAGACATGCCAGTGCTACCCCCATTTCAAATTCTGTGCCCTCAGGAACCACTGCCTTATTCCGCTCAACCTTAGCTGATGGGTCTGTCTGCTCTGTGGCAACATCATCCCCGGGTAGTTGTAGGTCAAAAAAGATCTCAAAACCGGGCACGCGCTTCTTCTCCGCGTTTATCCACGGCTCTGGGAAGCCGCAAAATGGAAAATCCTCCCCCTCCCGGACGAAGCGTCCGTTCAGGGTGCCCTGAATGGGCCTATGCATCAAGTCAAATGGCTTCCCAGCCTGCTTTGCTCTGGCCCTTCCGGCCATTTCTTTCCCTTTCCTCACCCAGTCCTCTTTGGTGGGCAAATAACCCAGTCCAAAGGTATGCGGGTTGTGTGGCACTTCGGCCAATGTTGCGACGCCTTTCCTGCCGCTCCTTCCTAATCCCATCCCGGGGATGTGGTGTAGCTTGTTCATGAGGTAGACGGATTGAGCACTGACGTACATACCTTCATTCACAGCCATAATGTTTTGCACAACCCGGGCCTCGGCCAGAGTAAATCCTGATATAAACACGTCCTCCATGCCGTGCTCTATTTTTAGGACTGGTGTAGACACCTCCGGAGGGGGATGGATCGATGAATTCCCGAACACAATGGCTACACCCTTCCCACAGGGGTATTTCACCATTTGATGCAGAGTGGACGAGACGGCCTTCACCTGATGCAACCACGGTCGCCCCAGAAGCAGGTTGAAAGTTGCGGGAACCTCCAAGACATGGAAATCTATCTCGTGTTGTCCAGGTCCAACCTTTGTCTGAATCTTGACGGTCCCCATCACTTCTCTGCTGGTATTGTCATATGCTTTGATCACCTGAGTTGTCGGGATGAAGTCCGCGGGCTTCAACCCGATTGCATACGCTGTTCTGGCTGGGCAGACATTGATAGCAGACCCGGTATCAACAAGTACCACCGGTATCCACTTGTCTCTACATTCCACGGAAATGTAGAGAGGTTTGTTATGATTCACGCCCTCAGGCGGCAGTTCCTTGTCTGAAAAGGTTAAAGCCGGGGAACCTCCTCCCGGAAAAACCAGCCCGACCAGTTGCTCTGGTGTAGTATCGATGGAGAGCTTGGCTTTGTCCATGGCAGATAGGACAGCCTGTCTGTGTACCCGTGAAGCCATAAGCACTCCCCAGATGGAGATGTCTGCTTGTATCTTCTTTAATTGCCTCAACACAGCTTCTTCTTCAATCTGTTTCTCTCTCTGTTTCTCAGCTTCCTTGTCTTTACCAGATGCTTCTGGTTGGTCTAGGTGCGGGGGCTTGAAGTACCGCCCACTCCTGGTCATGTGGTCCACCTCATCGAGGTACCAGGTGCTGTCTGGTTGATTTGCTCCCCAATCTTCGTCTGTGTGGGCAAGACATAAGTCGTCGTCTTCCCACCACATCCCGTTAGCATCCAGAAGACACCTGTCTGGTTCTGGCAGATGTGTACTCTCAGTACCTTCATCCCATATGCTCACAGCATTGTCCGTTCTCGTGCCCACAGCACTCTCAGCCACTTCATGGGCTTTTGCCTTTCTGATTCTCTCGGAATCCCAAAACTTCTCCTGTTCTGTCTGCGTTGCTGCAGTTTGTTGTCCCATTGTCTTTGCGTCCACAATGCTTAAGTCCCGAGCGGAATTCTTTGTACCGGCGCTCTCCGGCAATCCACCCTGATTCTCGGCCCTTCCGGCTACAGTTGATACC
Organism: Camellia granthamiana; assembly: GCA_036172215.1. Lineage (NCBI taxonomy): Eukaryota > Viridiplantae > Streptophyta > Magnoliopsida > Ericales > Theaceae > Camellia > Camellia granthamiana. The sequence continues at coordinate 117,543,448 of CM069903.1, forward strand.
CTCGCCCCTGCCGGGCTCTGCTCTGGCTGAAACTCCACAATATCAGGCTGATCATCTAACCACCCGATGGCCTCCGCCGACTCCTCATATTCAAACCAGTTGATTGTTGCATCTCCTGATTCTTGGTCATTGAAAAACTGGAGGTTGGCGAAGTCCTCCTTCACTGTTGCTAGATCATCTGCCCCCTGTTCAAGTCTGTCCCCCTGAATCATGCACAGCTCAGCTTTTTCTGGCAACCCCACACTCAGCTCAGACCGGCCCACTGATAAAATGTATTCGCTTGGATCATAGGCTCCCCCAGCGTAATTCCCAGACTGCTTGACCCTAGATTCAACAACTCTGTTCTCCTCTGAAACCTGCCCTGTTCCATCTTCAGTGGTCAGCACCTTTGACTCGGATTGGATTGTGAAGGTGTCCATCATGCACAAGGAATCGGTGCAATCAGGAAGGATCACCTCCGGCTTGGGTAGGTGAGAGGGAGTAATATAGATACTAGGATCGTAGGATACGACCCCAGTTTGGATGAAGTTGACTCTTTTGGGTGGTGGATCTTGGTTATGGGTAGGGAGTGGGTTGGTTGTGACGTTAGGTCTATCTGGAGGTAAAATAATATTTTTGTCGATGAGGTCCTGAACCTCGTGACGCAGCCTGAAACAATGGTCGGTATCATGACCATGCTGCTGATGGTAGGCACAGTACTTGGCTGGGTTGTGAGAGGGGGGGAGTGGATTTGGTGGCGGCCTCGGCTCCAGGGGTTTTAGATGTCCCTTTCTAATCAAGACCCCCAGAACCTTGGACAAAGGCATGTATAGTGGGGTAAAGGTTCTTTGGCCTCTGGGCTGGAATCTCGGGGCTTGGGTACTGCTCTCGGATGTACTGGAAAAGGGGGTGGCCGCCATGGGCCTTGGCTGGGGAGGGGGATTGGTGGTGACCATACTGACCTCCGAAGTCCTTGTGTTTGCAGCGCCACTCGGGCCTGCGTTGTTATTGCGGTTGAATGTCCTCCGGGGTTGCTCCCGATCCTGGTCAATCAGACCTTGCTTCATCGCATCCTCGATCTGTACCCCCATCTCGTGTAAGTCTGAGAAGGTGGGAAAGGGGAGTACGATCATCTTCTGCATGAGTTTTGGTTGGAGATTGCGCACAATCATCCTCATTTGATCTTTGTCTGTAGGCCTCAAGGTCATCATCGATGCCTTTGCCCTCCATCGAGTTACGAAGTCTGAGAAAGTCTCCTTGGCCTCTTGCCTCGTCGTTTCGAGATCACGAGTTGTAATCTCGATCTGTGTATTGTACGAGTACTGTGCAACGAAGGCTTCAGCCATCTCATCCCAGTTTCTTTTGACATCATCTTCTAATTTCGCATACCAAATGGCTGCCACGCCCGACAAAGTTCGGCCAAACAGGGAAAGCTTTTGTGGTTGGGTTAGGCCCATTGGCCGCAGGATGTCTGAGAATAGCCGAAGATGGACCATGGGGTCTCCGGATCCGTCAAAACGATCAATCTGTGGCATCTTAAATCTGTCTGGCAATGTTACGGCCACGTCGGTGTACCCATCTTCGATGTCCGGGATGGCCTTCACCCCCTGAGACTTCTTAAAAAGCTTCTCCAGTTTGCTCAATTTCAGAGCTGTGTGGTCTACCTCAAACTCGAATGGAGAGTCCGGATGGTTGGCAGGTGTATGAGTCTTGGACAGCTGAGGCAGAAGCGGGGGCGGAGCCAACCCGTTGGATGGCCTGTGTCCTCTTGGATATTCTGGACATTGGGTAGGGTGTTCTGGGTGTTCAGGGGGGTATTCTGAGGATTTGGCAGGACATTCTGACCAGTGGATGCCTGCTCGGGTAACCGAGCTCCGGGTGGAGGAGGAGCTGGGTGTGAGGTTGATGTTCCGGTTTGCTGCTGGAGCCTGGTAATAAGCTCAGCCTGTTGGGCCATAACTGTAGCCTGTTGCTTAGAAAATTCCGTTTGGCGGATGGCATCCTCTTGCATCTGTCTCATGCTCTCTTGCATTTGGCGCATCATCGCCTCCATCCCTGATGTATTCGGCGGATCCATCTGAATAACTGGTAAGTGTATCTCTATAGCGGAAATAGCAACCTCAGTCGAATTGTTCACTGCTAGGGTAGGCCTTTGCCCTGATGATCTCTGCTCAGACGGACTGCGCCTTCTCGGCCTTCTCCTAACAACTGGGGGTAATGAGTGGAACACTGGATGTCCGTCAATCAGATCCTCGGATCGAATAAGTCGGCGACCTCGTGTCCAAAGTGCTTGGGGTATATCTACTGGTTCGGAAGCAATTGTGCTACAAACCTGCCCTAGCAAAAAGATAAATAAAGCGAAAAGGAAATAAATAACCAGAAAAACGGACAGCATAACAGCTTAAATTAAATACACAACACACAGTCGGGCATACAACACACGGTTGATAAGCTGGGTATACACTGTCCTCAATCACTGATTACTGTCCCTGTATCACTGTTTCCCAAAACTGAATATGATATCCGCAGACAACTGATTCTCAAATGACTGGCTGATGCCCGCAGGCCTGATGCCCAATCTCAAAAACTGATGCCCGCAGGCCTGATGTGACTCATAAACTGATACATGCATTCCCTGTAGAGACGCACTCTAACAAGCACATAACAGATAAGTGAGAGCCAAAACACCCCTATGTTGGGGTAGGGTTTCCCTGTCCTATTTTGTCAGGAACTAGGGTTTCACTATGCACACAGCGGTTTCAAACAACCTATAAACGGGTAAGCAACCTGTCCTAATTTGGAATGGTCACTATAGATCCGAATATGCACTAGGTCGAATGGTCAAAAAGGGTGCCCCGGTAAAACCGAGGTTTGTGTTCCCATGCTGTCAGAGCCCAGAGCCGATCAGCCTTATGGTCATGCCTTGACAAGACAAGCCACCGGCAAATCGTTCGGGAATGGCATATGGCAAACACGGTGTCCTAGGCGCACCAATGCAAATGCAATGCAAAGAAACACACAAGTGTAGTCAAAACCAGATATCACGATTTCGAGTCAAGTTCTCTAAATCCCCAGCGGAGTCGCTAGAAACTGTAACAACTCCGCGAGGGACCTCGCTACAGTTCGGACTCGATTTGTGCCATGGTTCTAAATCTTGAACCAAAGAGTCTAAATCCGGCAAATCGTTTTGAAAATAGATTTTTTTGAAAGAAGTGCCAAACATGGACTGCTTTGCCAGATACAGAGTCGCCACCTAAATATTTTTTAATGGGGAAATTTAGGAAACCCTGACTCGGTGCCGAAGGCCACGTGTCCGTCATCACTAAAGTTGCCTCGGCTCGGGAACTTGGGTACGATTGGGGAAGGTCACTTTGTGAACACCCCCGCTCGCCCGGTCAAAGACCGGCCTCTACTAACCATGATATCTGTTTTTGAAAACATTGTATGTTCTTATTCCGGTTATTAGCCTAGGTTACTATGTGATGCGCACAACATACAAGTATAGACCGGGTCGTCTGTATTGGAGTAAAACATTTCATGTTTGTTTGTTTGAAAATGGTTTGATGGTGCTACCTGCAGGTAGGCTAAGACGTGGATTTGCCACCCTCAGGTGGGCTTAGAAAACAGTGATTTTGCCACTATCTAGTGGGCTTAAAACAAACAGTCAATGCATTGTTCCAATCCAAATAACTCAACCTCCACCCACAGGCATTCAAGGCAGTTATATCACATAAGCAAATAGCCTCATGGCAAGCATGCTATTCATGGCAGTCACTCACACGCATGCAAGGATGCTAAAGCATAAAACTCACCGAGTATTCCAAGCCAAAACAGAAGCTCATTAGAAATCATACATGATCCTAAATATGCTGAAATGCCTAATGCAACACATGCAAAATGCAACTATAGCAGGCTCGGCTATTCTAAACATGGCATATGGAATGCTACAACTAACACGTATTCAATTTGGAATTGAAATACAAATGCAGTTTGTATGATGCGCCGAGCCCGGTGCGTGCAAAACAGATGAATGATGCAAACATGCTGTCATACTGTATGCTAATTGAAATATGCCCTATATCTAACCATTGTAAGCAGGTAAATAAAAGGGAGATAGACGTGGAGTTGGAAGACATACATCACACACACCCACACTTATTACAGTTATGCCCTTGCGCAGAGGGTCCGAATAAATATACAGTCCCGAATAAAAGAATAATACAGTCCAAAATATACAGTCCCAAATAATATACAAATTCCTAATTAATTAACAGATTAACTAAGAAAAGCTGTAAAACTGGCATGCAAGCCAGGGACTGCCTTGCTTCTGCTCCAGATGATGAAATGATGCATGCCCGGATGCCTTTGCGCGGAAATCCACGGCGATGCCCCAATTAGCCTCTGTTTTGCAATGTTTCTCGAAATGCGTGCCGGACTCCTAAAAGTTGCTGATTCTTCATTTTGCTGTAACAGAGAGCAGGAAAGGGGCACAGCAATGTATTTCACAAATGTATGCATGCCTCGATCCTCGTGCCACCAATCACGCATATCGATGCATGATGGCCGAGGAGCCGAATTGCACAACCCAATATAGGATGAATGCATGTGAATGCTACAACAAAACCTAACTCCATCATGGATAATCCGGAGTGTCGGTGACTTGGGAATTGAGATCCGTTTCGTCACTCGGAGTACGGAACGTGCCTCGTTTTCCGTGCCCAAGCTAACTCCTATCCCGAACACGATGCAATATGCATGATATGTATAAAATACAGCTAACATATGACCTAGCATACACAATGCTATGAAAATGAGATGCCTCGAAACGCGTGCACGCGGGCACGCAAACCGAGGCGATGATCCTAAGGCATGAAATGGCATGCAAATGTAATGATGGGCTTATACCAACATGGGAGGGCCTCAGCCAGACTCACATCGGACGCCGGCGGATAAAAGTGAAGTGCCTCGAAATGCGTGCACACGGGCACGCAAACCGAGGCAATGACATAAAGGCATGACATGGCCTGAAATATGATATACAATGAGACTAGAATGAGGTGTCTCGAAATGCGTGCCCACGGGCACGCAAACTGAGGCAATGTCATACGGAATGCAATGATGCTAAAATGACATACAGAATGTAAAATGGACTTACACTAACATGAGTGAGCCTCAGCCACACTCACATAAGAGGCCGTCGGATAAAAGTGAAGTGCCTCGAAATACGCGCACATGGGCACGCAAACCGAGGCAATGACATAAATGCAATGATGCTAAAATGAGATGTCTCGAAATGCGTGCACACGGGCACGCAAACCGAGAAAATGACACACGGAATGCGATGATGCTAAAATAAGATATAAAATGCAAAGTGGACTTACACTAACATGAGTGAGCCTCAGCCACACTCACATAAGAGGTCGTCGGATAAAAGTGAAGTGCCTCGAAATGCGTGCACACGGGCACGCAAACCGAGGCAATGACATAAAGGCATGAAATGACCTACGAAATGAAGTGAGGGCTTACACCAACATGAGAGGGCCTCAGCCGCACTCACATAGGATGCCGGAAGATGAAAAATGAGATGTCTCGAAGTGCGTACCCGTGGGCACGCAAACCGAGAAATGGCCCGAAGGCATGGAATGACATGCAAAATGAGACATGGCATATGGAATATGGAACATGCAAATTTCAGCAGCCACAATGATGCAAAATAGCCCCCGAATCATAGCAAAATTACACCCGATGCCCGAAATAAGTCCCGAAATGCAATGGAATGGCCTACAGCTATGTCAAACATGCACAATATGGACATGAAGTGTAAAGACAGATGCTAGGCAGTCCCTAAAATAGCATTTTTCCAGTACAAATCATGGCCAAACAACAATCATAGATGGGGAAAAAGCAGCATGCAAAAATGGGAGAAAAAGAGGAAATAATGAAGTAAGTGGTACATGCAATGCTCAAAATGAAAAATACAGTTCTACAAAACTGAAGAGGGACCAAAAATATGAACATTTACAGCTTATGGTAACCCTCAAAACAGTATGTAGATATGCTCAACATAGCATGCAAAATATGAGCCAAAAGAGGGCTATAAAGAGAGGTATACCAAGAATTCTCCAAACAGCCTAAGACCCTTAATGAAATATGTCCAGGGGGTCAAAATATGACCCATTTCAGTTCTGAGGATGGCCCAAAAACAGAAGTAAAAGAGGCTAACAAAGCATGCAAGAATGGGGGCCAAAGAGGGATATAAAGACAAGCACAACATGGAGACCCCCAAAAAGGTTGATCCCTTCTACAATGTTGTAGAGGGATCCAAAATAAGCCTACTCACAGTTCATGACATGCTCCAAAACAGATCACATGTAGGCCAAACAAATCATGCAAATTTACGGTAAACGTGAGAGATTATGAAGCAAGTGCATGATAGAAAGGCCAAACAGGGTTTGAGCCCTTCTTCAATGTTGAAGAGAGGCTCAAAATAGGCCCACTCACAGTTTATATTTTGCTCGAAAACAGATCACTCATGAACTAAAAAAAGCATGCAAGATATTGACCAAATAGGGGCTATAAAGAGAGGTCATGCATGGAAGCCCCAAACAAGGTTGAGCCCTTCTACAATGTTGTAGAGGAGCTCAAAATAAACTCAATCACAGTTTATGGAATTCTCCAAAAACAAATGTACATGAGCTAAAAATAGCATGCAAGTTTACGGTAAATATGATGGATATTGAAGCAAGTGGTATGTAGAAGTTCCAAACAAGGTTGAGCCCTTCTACAATGTTGTAGAGGGGCTCAAAATAAGCCTAAACTCAGTTATGGTCGGAGCCCAAAAACTCAAGAAAATAGGGTAGAAAAATGAAGCAAAAATAAGCTCAAAAAGGATAAAAGAGTACTCACCCTTGAAGACAAGACTTTTGTTGCTTTTTGGCTTGAATTTGTTGCTTCTTAGCCTTTGAAAAACCTTCCTTTGCTGCTGGAATGGAAGTGGTGATGTTGAGGCTTGAAGATGATGAAGAGATGAAACCAAAACTTGAGAATTTGAGAGAGGTGGAGAGAGATATGTATCTAAGCTCTCAAGAGAGTTTTTCTAACCCTAGTCCAAGAGTTGGGAGCTCCCTTATATGGGCAAAAAAAAGGGGTGTAAAGGTGGAGGGAAATGCACCTAAGTGTTCCCCTCCAAAATATCCCCCGGATACAGATCTTTTCTGGGGGAAACAGCTATACAGCTGTGCAGCACAGGTCCCAAGGAGCATGGCCGGCCAGGCACCTTTACTGGAGGTGGCCGGCCGGCTACCCCCCATGGCCGGCCGGCCAGGGGCAAAAATGGAAAGTGAAAATTGCTAGCCGAGCACCAAAGGGTAGTGTCCTCCCATGTGTGTACAACAAGGCCCTGTGGTTGGAATCTGGCAACTCTGAACCAAGAGAGACAACAAGCCATTTAAAAGAGGGGTTCAAAAGGGTCAAATGCAATTACTGGCCGAGCACCATTTTTTAGGGTCCTCCCAGGTCTCCTCAATACAAATATGTGGTTTTGGCTCAAAGAAAAAGGCCCTAGGGTGTTCAACATTAGCCCGGAAGTGAGAAAAAACGGGCGCCGGGGGGCGCCGGATGAGCATAACTGGTTGTTTGAGACAATTACTGTGATCCCACCCTCCAGTGATCTTCCTGGTGATAAAACAGAGGTACCTGCCAAAAATGAACAAAAACCGATGCAAAACGAATGCTCGGGGGCCAAAACACGCAGTTCGGGATCCCGAAAACCGGCCGTGCTCCGAAATGGGCAAAATGGCCTACGGCCACGAAATGTAGCCTACGGCCATTGAGAGATGGTCTACGGGACCTCTCCCTCCCCTCAGGTAGAAAAACAGAGAAAACCGAGCCTGGTTCGCGAACCGAGGCAAGGTACAGAAAGAGCCCGGAAGTCCGGAGGCCAGGCTCGCGGCCGCGACTCTGAAACTTCTGGATGAGCACAATATGCAACATCACCAAGCGCTCAATCGGTGACGTCTGAGTCTTAAGGTCGGTCAAAAATGGGGTGTCTACACCGCGCAAAACACCTTTTTTGAAAGTTTTTAAGAAAGCGACAAATCGCTCGTGCTGAAGACAGTGTGGGACCAATCTGGATCAAGCTAGGGTCCTTCTCAGTACTCACACTAACAAGCATGATTTCATTCATTAAGGGCTTAGCACGCCTCTCTTTCTCTCAATTGATCAAATTTTTACAAACCCCGAGGAATTCCTTCCTCTTCGTTTTCACCGTAGTGTTCAAAAAGTTTTGAAAAACTCAGGTCATTACAACGACTTCAAGGCACAGAAAGGACAGAGTTCTTAGTCAAATACTGTTATCTCATTTAGAAATTCTGGCACAACTGGCACACGGCAGAAGCAAGCACAAAGAGTGTGAAAATCACTGTTGTTTTATTCAAAATCTGTTGGCACAACTAGCTCCCTGGCAGAAACAGACTCAAAACAAAATGAAAAGACAGACGCAAAACAAAATGGTAACACCCGAGGTAACACCCCCGGAATCACCCGACCTCCGCACAACAGGACTGACCCGATACAACAAGACAGACCCTTAATCAAAAGACTGACTCAAAACGAAGAGATAGACTCAAAACAACAAGACTGAGCTAATACCCAAGTCAGAATGTACAAAACTAGCATTCGCAAATGCTCAAAGCAGTGCATGCCAAACGCCACATCTGGAGTAAACTGAGTGTTGCCCGCAGGTGGTTCATCCCCTGATCATATCGTATTATCCCCCAAGTTCACATGACCCAGTGACGATAGACCTTACTGAGTTGGTGCGGTGATGACGTTGTTGTCAAACAAATCTTGTACATCATGGTGCAGACGAAAGCAGCTATCGGTCTCATGACCGGTTTGTTGATGGTACGCACAGTACTTAGTCCGGTCATGCTTTGGAGGGAGAGGATCAGGTAAAGGCCGTTGTTCCAATGGTTTCAGATGCCCTTTCCGGATTAAGACCTCTAGAGCCTTTGACAATGGCATATAAAGTGGGGTGAAAACCCTCTTGACTCGGGGTGGGTATTTGGTTTGCTGTGAGCTACTTCCGGATGCACCGGTGAATGGGGTAGCTTTTTGTGATGTGGTGTTGGTGACCATGCCCACTTCAGAAGATCTTGCAGCTGCATCACCACTGGTGGCCGCATTCGAACTGCGGGTAAGCGCCCTCCTGGGCTGCTCCTTTTCCTGGTCAATAAGGCCTTGCTTTATGGCGTCCTCGATTTGTACTCCCATCTCATGTAGATCTGAAAAGGTAGGGAATGGGAGAACAATCATTTTCTGCATGAGCTTGGGTTGGAGGTTGCGCACAACCATCCGTATTTGATCCTTGTCCGTTGGCCTAATGGTCATCATTGAGGCCTTGGCCCTCCACCGAGTTACAAAGTCAGAGAAGCCCTCTTTCGGCTCTTGCCTGGTTGTCTCAAGATCACGGGTTGTGATCTCGATCTGGGTATTGTATGAATATTGTGTGACGAAGGCCTCGGACATCTCTTCCCAGCTTCATTTCACTGAGTCCTCTAATTTGGCGTACTAGATGGCCGCGATACCCGACAGGGTCCTGCTAAAAAGGGAGAGCTTCTGTAATCTTGTCAAGCCCATCGGGCGCAGAACATCTGAAAACAAACTCAAGTGGACCATGGGATCTCCCGACCCGTCAAAACGGTCGATGTGAGGCATCTTGAACCTGTCCGGCAATGTCACAGCTGTGTTCGTGTATCCATCTTCAATGTCAGGGATGGTCTTGACTCCCTGGGATCTCTTGAACAGCTTTTCAAGCTTGCTCAACTTCAGTGCTGTGGGATTCGCTTCAAACTCAAAGGGAGAGTCCGGTACCTTGATAGGCGTGGGTGCCTTGGATAGTTGCGGTAGGATCGGGGGTGGAGCTGGCCCCGTTGGAAGGTCTGTATCCTCTTGGACATTTTGGACATTTGGCGTCTCCCCAGGTGCTGGAGCTCCTGCTGGGGGAGGAACTTGTTGTGAAGCAGACACGCCGCTTTGCTGTTGTAGCTTGGTGATGAGCTCAGCCTGCTGAGCCATGATTGCAGCTTGCTGCTTGGAAAATTCCGCTTGGCGGACAGCGTCTTGTTGCATGAGTTTCATAGTTTCCTGCATTTGACGCATCATTGCCTCCATCCCTGATGTATTCTGCTGATCCATCTGACTGACCTGTTCACTGGAGGGGTGGATAAGGGCCACTGATCTGGTAACTGCTGAACTGGTGATCTGTGCTTGACTAGCCTTCTCTAGCCCTGATTACCCTTGAACTGAGTCTCTGACCTGACAGAGTCTATCAGCACAAATCTGATGAACCTCGGGGGATATTGGAGCCTTCTGAAGCTATAGTTCCAGGACTACCTAGCAAAAGAGAAAATAGACAGCATCTCAGCCCAATTTCACTGGAACGGATATGAGCAGAGCTGAACGACTATATTCTATTACTGATCACTATTCCCCGAAATCACTGCCCCAAATCCGAATCTGATACCCGCAGATATAACTGATTCTCAAAATACTGATACTGGTGCCCGCAGGCCGGATACCCAGACCTGCAAACTGGTATATGCATTCCCTGTAGAGATGCACTCTAAAAGCACATAGCAAGTAAATGAGAGCCAATACACCCCTATGTTGGGGTAGGGTTTCCCTGTCCTATTTTGTCAGGAGCTAGGGTTTCACTATGCACGCAGTGGTTTCAAACAACCTACATCGGATAAGCAACCTGTCCTAGTTTGGAATGGTCACTATGGATTCCGAATATGCACTAGGTCGAATGGTCCAAAAGGGTGCCCTGGTAAAACCGGGGTTTGTGTTCCCATACTGGCAGAGCCCGCAACCGGTCAGCCTTATGGACATGCCTTGACAAGACAAGCCTCCGGCAAACCGCTCAGGAATAGCAGATGGCCAACACGGTGTCCTAGGCGCACCAATGCACATGCAATGCAAAGAAACACATAAGTGTAGCCAAAACAGGATATCACGAGTTCGAGTCAAGTTCTCTAAACTCCCCAGCAGAGTCGCCAGAAACTGTAGACGTCCCCCGAACACCCCGGGAGGATGACTCCCGTTCTGTTCACATTGGGTTCACTACAGTTCAAAGGACTCAATTTGTCACGGTTCTAAATCTGAACCAAAGAGTCCAACTTTGGCAAATCGTTTTGAAGAAAAACAGATTTTGAAAAGAAGTGCCAAACATGGACTGCTTTGCCAGATACAGAGTCGCCACCTAAATATTTTTTATGGGGGAATTTAGGAAACCCTGACTCGGTGCCAAAGGCCACGTGTCCGTCATCACCAAAGTTGTCTTGGCTTGGGAGCTTGGGTACGATCGGGGAAGGTCAGCCATGAGCACCCCCTTTCGCCCGGTCTGAAGACCGGCCTCTACTAACCGTGATATCTTATTTTGAAAACCTTATATGTTCTTATTCCGGTTATTAGCCTAGAATTACTACGTTATGCGCACAGCAAACAAGTATAGACCAAATCGCCTAAGTTGGAACAAAACATTTTATGTTTATTTTTAAAATGGTTTGCTACTCGCAAGTAGGCTAAAATGCAGGTTTTGCCACCCTCAAGTGGGCTTTTATAAAAGAAGGTTTTGCCACTATCTAGTGGGCTTAAAACTCACAGTTTTAATGCATTATTCCAATTTAGGTAATTCAACCTCCATCCACAGGCATTCAAGCAGTTATATCACATAAGCAGCTAGCCTCATGGTAATCATGCAATTATGGCAACACTCACACGCATGCGGTATGCTAAAGCATAAAAGCTCACCTAGTACTCCAAGCCAAAACAGAAACTAGTTAGTAATCACATACATGATCCTAGTTCATGTTTGAAAATGGCTAATGCAACACATGCAAAGATGCAATCTAGACAGGCTCGGCTATCCTAAGCATGGCATGTAGAATGCTACAAATAACACGTATTTAATTTGGAATTGAAATACAATGCAGTTTGTGTGATGTGCCGAGCCCGGCGCATGCAAAACAGATGAATGAATGCAAACATGCTATCATACTGTTATGTTAATTTAAATGTGCCCTAATCTACCATCATAAGCAGGTAAATAAAAGGGAAGAAAGACGTGGGGTTGGAAGACATACACCCACTCACGCACACTTATTACAATTGCGCCCTCGCTCGGAGGGACCGAATAAATATTACAGTTCGAATAATAAATAAATTAATTATTACAAAATTTCTAATTATTTAACAAATAAATGCAAAAAGGAAAGGTGGCCACAGCCGCGCCTTGGGATGCACGAATGATGCATGCTCGAACTTGTCTTGCCCGGAAAGTCCGTACCATACCACTGCTGCCTTTGTTTACACTGCCCTGCTTCTCTGAAAATTGCCAAAGTTCTGGGGCATGTTCCCTGCACACTGCAGTACACCATCGGCTGGATGAAATGACCACCGGCCGTTTAAAATGACCATCGGCTGCTTGAGAGGTTATCGGCCACCAATACATTGCCGGTCGGCACTCTGTTTTGCCGGTCGGCAAACAATTCCTGCAGAAGACAGTTTTGACAACAACAAGGCCAGACAGTGTATGGCATGGAATTTCAAGGCAATGTATGCATGGACACACTCCCTATCATGCAATGGACTGAAGGGAGCATGGCCTTTGACCCCCCGGGCCATCAATGGCGCATTTCGACGCACGATGGCCTAAGAGGCCAAGTTTGCATTTCAATGTCAAATGCAATGCACACAAGCATACAAGGGACCCAACCTCAATCATGGTTGATCAAGAGGTGAGGCAATGCACAACAATGCACATGCAACCTAAGCATGCAAGCTAACACACAAACATGCAATGCAACTACATGGCACACACAATGTACATAACATAACATGCACAACGCATTGAAACATGGCATACACAATGCAAGATGGGCTTACACCAATATGAGATAGCCTCAGCCACACTCACATAGGAGGCCATTAGGTGAAATGAGGCAACCGAAATGCACACAAACATGTCCGATGCATGGATCAAACCTAAGATACAACATGCAACTCTAACAAGGCATGGCAAATGATGAAACATGGCATGTAAACATGCAGATTTTAGTGCTGGAACATGATGGCGAATGGTCCCAAAACATGGAAATATGTAACCCGATGCATGCTATAGGCCCCGAAACCCAAGATTAGGCGCATGAAATGGCTTACAGCTATACAAAGCATGCATAATTTGAACATGTAATGGAGAGACAGAAGCAAGGCAGCCCCAAAACAAGCATTTTTATAGTTCAAAGCATGGCAAGACAGTAAACACAAATGGGACTAAAATGGCATGCAAAAATGGCTCCGCAAGGGAGGCAATGAAGCAAGTGGTAGATGCAAAGCCCAAACAGAAAAAGACCCTTCTACAACACTGAAGAGGGACCAAAAATATGACTACTTACAGTAGATGACAAGCCCCAAATCAATATAAAAACACCCTTAAAATGCAATGCGAGATTAAGGCCACAAGAGAGCTATAACATGAAGTATACAAAAAATGCATCAAACAGCCAAAGACCCTTAATGAAACATGTCAAGGGGGTCAAAATATGGCCACTCTCAGTTCTGATCATGGCCGAAAAACAAAAGCAAAATAAGCTAAACAAACATGCAAAAATGGGGATCAAAGAGGGGTAATGAAGCAAGTCATACATGGAGGTCCCCAACAGTGTTGAGCCCTTCTTCAATGTTGAAGAAGGGCTCAAAATAAGCCTCTTTACAGTTTACATCGAAGCTCAAAAATACTAATAAGGCTAATCAATGAAGCTAAAAAATGCAAGTTTAAGGGAAATGAATGCTTACCCTTGAAGAGCAGCAAACCAGCAGCCCTTGGTCCAAGTTTCTGAGCTTCTAACCTCTGCAAATGGCCTCCAAAGTGCTGGAGTGGAGGATGGAGGTGTTGTGCTAGGTGTTGTAGGGCAAATGATGCAAGAACAAAGGTGTTTGGAGGCTTGGATAAGATAGATATAGAGGGTTGTAGATATATATGTTAGATATATATGTCTACTCTCTGGTTTTTTGCTCAAAAACTCCAACCAACACAAAGGAAGAGGAGGGGTGCTTATATAGGCAACAAAAAGTGCTCCAAGCTTCTCCAAGAAGCTATGCCAAAAGGGGCAAAGGGTGCAAAGGGTTCTAGGCTTCTAGAGGAAGCTAATACAGCTGGCCAAGCTTCCCCAAGAAGCTTGGCCAAAGGGTTCAAGCTTCTAGAAGCTTTAGGGGGTTCAAAGGTGCAAAAGGGTGCAAAATAGCCACATATATGCACGGGGGAGTGTGCTGGTGCATTTCAACTGGCACAGCTGGGATGCACCAGCCTTGGAGGCTGCAAAGGGTGCAAACCGGCCAGAAAAATTGGTCGTCGGCCAAAATAAAGTGCCGGTCGGCACTATTTTCTGCCGGTCGAAAAATAGATTGCCGATAGATGATTCCAAGGTCAAAAAACGACCGGTGGGTATGAAAATTGAAGCTCCGGAAGTTAGCTTTCCAATGGCGCAAACCTTGCATCAAAATTCCTCCTGTGCAAAAAGTTATGCCCTTTTTGGTGAAGCCGCGCAGACTCGATCCAACCGGGATGATACCCAGCTTCAACCAATCATATCTCCTCCACCCGGACTTGGCTTTGGGAGATTCTTGAGTACAAAGTGAAGCCCCGGAAGTCTTCTTTCCAACGATGGTGGCCTCATAGCTTAACTCCAAGTATGCAATTGAATAAGCCTGATTCAGCGAGGGCCGCTCGACTTTCTTCTACCCGGATTCATGGCGAACTTCTTCTCCAACCTATTTTCTCCCCTCCTCTCCTCTTTTCTTCAACTTCAAACCCCGAAGTAAGGTGTTTTGAAAGATTTTTCAAAGATTTCATCTCTCTTTCATTTATCTCCACTTTGTCCTTGCTCGATTTACCGAAAAGCGCAACATTTACCGAAATGCGAGCGTCGGAACATCGTAGGAATTTTATTTCAAAAATGAATGTTTTGAAAGAGAGATTTTTAAAGTCTAAAAACCATCCAAAATAATTGTGGTCCAAAACGGGGTGTGAAGTTGAGATTTGCCTCTCTCCTTGGCGAAGAGATTGAACCTGTGCCCTGCACATCTCTCAACACCGAGCAAACCATCAGTAATGCCCAAGTCTTGAGGGCGGTCAAAAATGGGGTGTCTACAGGGTGGTGTGAACATCAGGACGCACCCGAATGTTTTTAACCGAAACAATCGTACCGCGTCTCACGCGAAAAGAAGAAGGGGGTGGTGTGAACACCGGGATGCACTCAAATGTTTTTAATGAAGGGGTCCTAATGCATCTCATGCGAGAGGAGGAAGAGGTGGTGTGAACACTAGGATGCATCCAAATGTTTTTAACCAAAGCAAGGTGGTGTGAACACCGGGACTCACCCGAATGTTTTTAACCGAAGGGGTCCTAATGCATCTCACGTGAAAGGAGGAAGGGGGTAAAAGAATGTGACTCAAAGGGCATGAATGATTTTACTTGGAACTCCTCTGAATGAACCATACATACAATAACGTGCATGCGTAGAAAAAAGACTTAACAAGTACAATACAGTAAGAATGCATGTTCTATGTAAGACAAACAATTGAGATACAATGTTAATGGCATGTTCTATGTAAAAAACAAAAGCATAAGCATATTCTATGCATGATTGGTAACGGGAGCATATTCTATGCGTGAAACAAAAACGGATGCAGCTTCCATGCATGAAGAAGAATGCATATTCCATGCGTAATTCAAAACAAACGCATATTTCATGCATAATTCAAGAGTGAACGCAAGACAGGCATGCAATTCTCGTGAGATGCACATCTTACAATAACATATGTGAAATGCATATTCTATGCCACAAAGTGAAGTGCATGTTCCATGCAACAACGAATAGGACATGCATGTTCTATGCAAGATACTAAAGCATGGTTTGACGAAAACAAACTCAAAGGCAACTTTTGATTCACCTCTCGGAAGAATTACAATGTATTTAAAGGATACACCTCGTTTACGTTGACAAGTGATGAACATCGCCCACCAAAAAAATAGTTTTGAGCTTCCGCAGAGACATTCTGAACCAAACAGTAAACAATCCCTTCAATTCTTGGAAACCAAGGACACAAAATAGCATCAAGAACCCAAGGAAAGCTGTCGGCTACTTGCCGGCCATGAGGGAAGGCCGCCGGCCAGGTGCCGGCCAACAATAAGCCTTGCTAGCCATCGATGAGCCTTGCCGGCCATCGATGGCAGATCGAGGGTAAATTGGACAATTCGGTTCGAGTCTTTAAGTATGAGCCACCACACTTATTTTCTCATTTCCTCATGCCCGAAAATCATCTCCCTCTCTCTTTAGACAGTCCTTCTCTCTAGATTTGTGCTTTCTACATGTTTTCCAACACCCTACACGAAATTGATTCACTAAAACCTCTTTGTTCTCTTCACTTTGAACTGATTGAAATTTGATTTCAGTGCTTCTTCCTTATTTCCACCATTCTAGGCTTGTTCCTCTCGAGTTTCTCTCGAGTTTGGTGCACTTTTCCTGGCTTTGACTTTTTCCTCAATTTTCTCTATTCTAGGGTTTGACTTTTTCTAAGTTTGCCATTTTTCTTCACTTTTCACCCATTTCACACCTATTTCCAGATGGCGGACGAGATTCCTCATGACGGGGCTCCTCCAGAGGTTGCCCCCATAGTTCCACCCGTGCCGGAGGTGGAGGAGCCGATAGCTGACCTTGAGGCTGACTTAGAGGTGGAGTTCGAGCCTGAGGCTGATCCAGAGCTACTACCACTAAGGGTACGGCCTTCCGATCCAGCGAGATATCATCCACAGAAACACATATTGCCCACTTCCAGATGAATCAGACGCTTCACCGAGTTTGCTCGTGGCGCCCCGGAGGACCTTTTGCTGAGGGAGCCAGATTCTCACTTGTCAGCCATCGCCGTTGAGGTATGAACTCTGTTTTCATGTATTGCTTCATGTATTTCTGCCTTTAGTTACTTGCAATTCCTGCACTGCCTTGCATCAAAGTCACTTGATTACATTTCATACACTGCCTTTATCTGATGCATTTCATGCACTGCCCTCATGTGATTGCATTTCATGTACTGCTTTTATCTGATGCATTTCATGCACTGCCCTTATCTGATTGCATTTGTCTTCTGCCACAGGGCGAGTCTCACGCCTTCAGCGGCCATGGTGCTACGACCGCTAGAGACTAGTATGACAAGCTCCCGGCTGGAGTTTGAGACATCATTGACGAGGCAGGCTTCGGCCTCTTTTGCTCTGGCGTGACCCGGGTCACCGCGAGTCGTCCCCTCCTAGGAGCACTGGTGGGGAAGTGGTGGGATACCACCAACTCCTTCCACTTTTCCACCACAGGAGAGATGACGATGACTCCTTACGACTTTGCCATGGTCACCGGCTTAGACGTAGGAGGTGATCCGATCACTATTGATACAGATATGGAGGAGTGAGAGGTAGCTTGGTTCGAGTTGCTGGGGGCATACCCACCCATATACCAGATGGGGATGGTCAGATACACTTGGTTTGCTAAGTGATTCAGAGGGACCGAGCCCGAGACGATAGAGGAGACCGAGCAGTACGCCATGGGCTTCTTGATGTTTGTCTTCGGTACCACCTTGCTTTCGAACAGGTGGAATACCATTGTGTAGACACCCCATTTTTAACCATCCTCAAGACTTGGATGTTATCATTTGAACACTCCATGATCGTCCATACTTGTGTTTGTTTTGAGTTTCTGAAGGTCTCGGCTGCGCACCTTGCCTTGGAGCCTCTCAACTTGTCTGTTTTGTGCTCAATTATGGACCAAGAGCTTGTGGCTTTGTTTCTGAGGGAAGGGGGTGGCTTGTTGGCCAACCCCACAACCCATCAGCCAGGCCTCATGCCTATTGGCCTTTCCTTCTTTCCATCGGCCTTCAGTGGTGGCCGGTCAGCACCCTTTTTGGCCGTTCGGCACCCTTTTTAGCCGGTCGGCCATTTTTGTTGGCCGAGGCCTTTTTATTTGCTTTTGCAGATATTTCTTTGCCAGCTATGCCAGCTGGTGAGCTTAGAACTCATCCTCCATACACGTGCATGGAGGGATTAAACCAAGCCTCTAGCTTGTTCAACAAGCTTGAGACTTGGATTTCTATAAGAAGGGAGGCCCCTCTCCCTTTCCAGGGGTTCTAAACATTTGAGATACAAAACATATATCTCTCTATATTTCTTCCTCTCTCTCTATATTTGTGCTTGTTTGTGCTCAAAAGTGTCATTTCTTCACACTTTTGCACACAAACACCTAGTGAAACACCTTTCTTACTGAGCTGAGGTCCTTGGAGGTTGCATTTTTAGTGGTTTAAGCTTGGTTTTTGCCTCTGAAGTTACTGTTCTAAACAGGTTCTTCAAGGGTGAGTCTCTTACCTTTTTAAAGCTTTGTTTTCATAGCTTATTTGGGCCCTATTTGCATGCTTCTTTTGGCTTAACTTTCAACTGTAAAGGCTTCATTTTTAAGTGCTTAAAGTGTTTGTTTGGGACCCCTTTGGTGTTGCGGGTGGTCTACCCCCTTTTGTGCCTTACTTGGCCTTGTTTTGAGCCATCTCTTTTAGGCCTTTGGATCACCTTTGTTTGGCCTCTTCACCACTAAATTCCAGAGGAATTTTAGTGGTGAAAAGTGTGTTTTGAGGCTCCAAATAGATGGGGGTGGTCCCCCTCCTTTTGTACCATGTTTGCATGTGGTATTGGCTCACCAAGTTAGCATGTTTTTCTATCTCCTTGGGGCTCCATCGTAGCATGTTTTTGTGGCTTTTCTAACATGTTATACCTCTGTTTTGGGTTGGTTTGATCACTTGTTGCATGCTTCATGTACTTGTAATGCAATCCTTCCTATAGCCTTAACATGCATCATGCTTTGGACCATGGTTTTAACATGCTTTCGGCTCCACTCCAGCAAGCTTTTGCTCATGTTTTGACATGCCTTAGCTCTGTTTTAAGTTGTTTTGGTCATGCATGCCTTGCTTTGTATAGCCTTAGTTCAATCTTGCTTACTAGCTTTGTGTTTTGAGCCACTAGCATGCATTGCTTGGGCTATTTGCATGATTTGGCATCATTTGGGATGATATTTCAGAGCATATAGCATTGCCATATTCTCATGCATATCCCTCTTTGATTGTGTTTGAGAGTTGTGCTCTTATGCCTAGTTGATGGGCCAATGCATGAGCATGCATTTTATTGCTTTTATTGCTATCATTTCAGATCTTTTTGGCCATTGTTTTGGCATGCATGAGGTCTATTTGGTGGTGGTTTAGTCCTTTGAGCATTGTGTTACATGTTCCTAGTGTTGTATCCTTCATTAGTGCTTAGTGCTTAAGTGTTCTAGTATGTTGTGCATGAGTGTTAACATGTCAAGATTTGTGTGTGTTGCATTGCATTGTGTTTGGGATTGGATGTTAATCCAAACACGAGGAAAGAGGGACGTTTCGTACTCAAAGTGATGAAACGTGCCTCATTCCTTAGGTCACCGACACCTTTGATCATGTATGATAAGGTGGAGGTTCATTATGTCATTTGTGCATTTATTGACATTGAATTGTGAAAACTCGGCTTTTTTGGCCATCCTGCATTGAGATGCGTGATTGATGGCCTGAGGGTCGAGTACCGCACTCCCTTGAGCATGAGAAATGATAAGGAGGGTGGTTGTGCACAAATACCTTGCAAACACATTGCCATGTCTCTGTTTGTGCTCTGTTGTAGCAAAAAGGAGAAATTGCAGGAAGCAGTGGCCAACCAGCCATCAGAGCTGCCGACCGGCCACCAAGTCTGCCGATCGACTATCAAAGTTGGCCGATAGCAATAAAACTTAGGCTGATGGCCATTCCTCTTGGCCGACCACCCGTCAGCATGGTCATAAGGCGGATCAGAAGCATCTTGGAAGTTGGCACAATTTTCAGAAGTCTAAAAGAGTGCAAACAGAGGCATCACAAGGCAAGATAGTGGATTTCCGAGCGAAGCCGACCGAGCATGCATACACCCCTCACCCCGAGGCTCCTTTTAACTGCTTTGCTTAGCTAGTTAACTATTTGGTTCTGTACTTAAGTAGTTAATGCACTTAGCTATTTGTTTCAAATTGGATTGTAATATTTAATTAGCTAGAATTAGTTAATTAGTTTACTTGTAATTAATTAGCTTAGCGTAGCTAGTTAGTTGATTTATTTGGACCCTCCGTCGAGAGGGCACAATTTTGTAATAAGTGTGCGTGTGTGTGATGCATGTCTTCCAATCCCCATTTCTTTCTCCCTTTTACTTAACCGCTTTCGATGGTTAGTTTAGGGTCATTTTCAATTAACATCCTTATGCTTCACATGCGTGCATCATTCATCTGTTTTGCATGCACCGGGCTCGACGCATCATACAAACTGCATTGTATTTCAATACCAATTTGAATACATGTTATCAAGTTGCATTCACATGACATCTTAGAATAGCCAACCCTATCTTAACTGCATTTTGCATGTGTTGCATTAGGCATTCTTGACATAGCTAGGATCATGCATGGATTACTAACTAGCTTCTTTTTTGGCTCGGAGTACACTGTGAGTGTTTACGCTTTGGCATCCTTGCATGTGTGTAAGTGACTGCCATGTCAGCATGCTTGCCATAAGGCTATTTGCTTAAAGTGCTTTAACTGCATGAATGCCTGTGGATGAAGGCTTCATTGCTTGAATTGGAACAATTCATCAAAATGTGTGTTTTAAGCCCACTTGAAGTGGCAAAATCATGTTTTTCTAAGCCCACTTGAGGGTGACAATTCCGCATCTTAGCCTATTTGCGAGTAGCATCTTCAAACCATTTTCAAAAAAACAAACATGAGATGTTTTGTTCCAAATCGAGTGATTTAGTCTATACTTGTATGCTGTGCGCATCACATAGTAATTCTAGATTAATAAACCAGAATAAGAACGCATGTGTTTTCAAAAACAACATATCATGTTAGTAGAGGCCGATCCTTTGATCGGGCGAGCGGGGGTGCTCATTTCAGGACCTTCCTCTCTCGTACCCAAGTTCCCGAGCCGAGGCAACTTTGGTGATGACAAACACGTGGCCTTAGGCACGAGTCAGGGTTTCCTAAATTTCCCAAACAAAATATTTAGATGGTGACTTTGAAATCTGGCAAAGTAGTCCATGTTTGGCGCTTTTTGATTAAAATCGATTTTCCAAAACGATTTGTCGGATTTAGACTCTTTGGTGATTTATCAATCTTACATTGCACTTTGTGAGATTAGATTCAGAACCGTGACAGGAGTCCGAACGGTAGTAGCTAGAACACAATTCGCTCCCTCTCCGAAAGGGGGGCGCGCGGAGCGAGTTCGGGCAGTCTACACATTGGCCTGTATTTGCTGAGTGCCCTGGTGACCCTTTCTCGGGTTCGTTTCTACGACTGGGGCAGAGCTGGCCTTACCACGCTGTACGGATATATGAGCTCTACCTCCTATTTGTGGGGAGATTCGATTGGAGGCTATTGGCGAGCCTGGGAGGTACACATCTCAGATCACTCTTTGTACTTTATATTTTCCTTACAGTTTCTGCTTTACATCTACTTTATCACATGCTTTTTGTTTCTTATTTCTGTATCTGTTCAAACACTGTATGCTTTCTGCTTCGCATTTATGTATCTGCTCAGACACTGTTTATACACTATGCTTTTTGTTTTGCACTTTCTGCATCTACTCAAACAAAAATGTACTGATCACATACCACTGCATTTTCCCTGCAGCTATGGGTGTACGCATACTTTTCGACCCTCGCCCTAGAGCCTGTAGAGGAGCTTCTGTTGACAGTCCCCTATTCGTGGGTATACGATGGTCAGCTTCGCCGTAGGACCCGTAAGCCTTTCACATTCTTCAGGCAGTACTTCGACACAGTAGCTGCCCATGAGGTAATTTGAAAGACAGTCATTTTTTTGCTTTGAAATTGTTTTGCTTCACACATTTAGCAACTGACAGCAACTAATAATCTGTATAACTCATGTTTGCAGATCACATTGTAGCCATGGGCCTTAATGCCATGGGGGACCCGAGAGCAGTTTGCCGGCGCCTGGATCGTCTCCCGCTACTGCATTCTACTTAAGGGTCCGGTCTGTCGGGCCTAGTTCTTGGGTGAGCGCTTTGTGCACTAGATTATAGGCCTGCCGGACCCGATAGTCCCTATGGTTCCACCAGAGTCCATGCGGTCCACAGAGAGCCTATCTGTTGAGGAGGTCATCTAGTTCATTGTGGGCCTAGACATCGACTTCTTCCTAGTAGAGGGCAACTATGCAGATTTCATCCAGACACACTTGATGCCGTCCCTGACCGGCGTTCGTGGAGATGAGGGAGCGAGAGCTCCTGCCGCGAGAGCGAGGAGCAGAGTGACCCGGGCAAGCAGGGCTCGTGGCAGAGGGGATTCCCGAGCAAGGCAGAGAGCTGATTGGCCAGAGCTTCCTACCATACTGACTTGCTGGCAACCCACCGGGAAGGCCTACCAGGCCCTGATTGAGCCCGCAATAGCTGGTCATGAGCGTGTCGGGGTCCGAGGCTCGACTCCGGTATGAACCACACTTTAGTACTTGCACTCGATATTTCATTTCAGATATATCTGTGGTAGATACTAATCATTCAAATACATCTGGAAGCACCAATCGAGTGCACAGGAGGTGCCCTTGAGTTGATAGCCTCGTTGATGGAGATGATACAGAGGAGAGAGACACTGCTCAGCCTCTACGGTGTTCAGGTAATTTCTTCAGTTTTACATTCCAGGCATCAAATTTCCACTGACGCACTGACACCGACATTGAAAACTTCCCAAACTGCACTGATACATTGCGTCGATAGACCACATCATTGCACTTCCATACTATATTCAAACTGTATTGATACAGTGTATCTGATTTCTGCATACACTTATTCTGCAGATTCTGCTTATATCTGATACACATGCTATAACTGATACGCACCAACTGTCTTTTCAGATCCCACCCATGCCGATGGTGCCAGTGGCAGCTGCAGCACCTACACCAGCAGTGCTTCCTCTGGCAGTAGGGAGAAGAGAGAGGCGAGCTCCGGCACACGACTGAGGTAGAGCTAGGGGCACCCGAGTTGAGAGTGGCCCTTCAGAGCCCATTTCGAGTGATGATGATGCTGAGACGAGCGACTCTGAGGAGGCATGGAGTCAACATTCAGAGTCATCTGAGAGTGGAGATGATGACGCCAGCTCAGGTTCCGAGAGCGAGGACGATGCCGAGGCGAGCTCCGAGGCGGAGAGCGATGATGGCTCTGGTTCAAACTTTGGTTTAGATTCAAATAGCGGCGCCGATGGAGACAGTGCTTCAGAGTCCTCTCCTCCGAGGAATAGGACAAAGAGGGCTTCTCGAGCCTGAGGCGACCCTCTCTGATTTTTTTGTATTTTTGCTTAGTTTCTTTTTGCTTATAGTTTTAGCACTTTGTACAGCTTTAGACAAGTTTTATTTGCTTTAAAAAACTTGTACTACACTTTTGCAAAAATAACCATGATCAGAATGAAAACCAGTTTTTCTTTGAAAAAGTGTTGTATTTTGCATCATGAGCACCACTTAGCATGGAAATGAGATTGAATTTGATACTGAACACTGCACACTTGTATTGGCACAACGTTCTTAATCGAGCAATGAACTAACCAACACTTGAGAACAATATACAACTCAATAAATAACACAAAACAACTCGATAAACAAAACGAAAACAACTCAATAAATAGAAAACGTACAACTCGATAAGCAAAACAACACAACAAATGACATACAAAAATAACAAACCAGTGAAAGTTGAAAGGACTAAAAACAAGACCTTAAAACAAACTAAAAGCAGAACAAAACACATGCTTCCAAAATTGTTCAACACAAAGAGGGACAGTAGGTCAAAGTGAGAGACTACCGGCCATGAGTGGTGATTGCCGGCCATGTGCCGATCATCTGAGGTGGCTTGCTGGCCATCAATACCTCTTTCCGGCCATCAATGAGCCTTGCCGGCCATCGATGTACAGGACCTCCAAATTGTTGACACCTAGCTTCCACTCACTGCCTTATCTTCTACAAAAGGTTGGACCTCATAGTTTTTTCATTTCAACTGCAAATTCTTCACAAATGGAGCTGTTTTTCGTCGAAAAACTCTCGAATTGGATTGCAACTTTAGATCTCTCAGAAAAGGTGAATTTTTGGGGTTTCAGCATAAATGCACTTTTCTCGCTGAGTCGTTCTCAGCTTTGTTTTCCGTTCTTACATGTCACGGCTAGATGTTGGAACCCGATTACACATGTCTTTAGCTTTGGGAAGGCAAGAGATATGACCGACAATCAAAGAATTTCAAGTGTTAATGGAATCCCGACGTGATAAGGAAATCATTCCTTAACCTCATTTCGGCCACATCCAAGCTTTAGGATGGATGTGTGGGCTCACTCCACACGAGGCTCGATCCTTGGTTCACAATGGAGAGCTGGATATCCCTAGTTGAATACATCGATTTTCTGCCATTGGTGCCCGTGGCGACTTTCTTTGGCGGGGTTTTCGGCAACACACCTTTGCTTATGTATGCTAGCACATTTCCTTCTTACCCCTAGTTTCGGCGGATCTAGCATTCGGCTAATTGAAGTGGTGCAAGGCCTAAAAGAGGGCAAGAGTTGCATTGGCTTGACATTGGCTAAGACTTTGATAGACTTAGACGCCTTCCATCGACGAGAGACAAGAAAATTCGCAAGGAGTCCAGTACTTCTTCAGGTAATGTTTCCCACCCTTTCTAATATGTGTTTCTCACATCACTCGGCACTCATGCTCTGTTTTTCTCTCAAAGCCCTCTTCTCACTTTTCTCTCAACATACATCTCTCTATTCTTTAATCTCTTTTTCTTTCATCCCTCCCCAAATATGGCTAATGGACAAGCTGAAGGTGGTGGACTCTTGCCCCGCATACTCAACCTGAGCATACTTTTGCTGCCAACAGCTAGTGGATTTCCCAAATGAAGGATGGTGGTGCCATTGGATGTTCAACAGGTCTACTATTGACATTGCTTGGGTTGCCCCTAGCTCAAAACAACATGACTCGGCAACCTGGCATTTAGCTGATTGGCCTGACACATTGTGTATTCTACTTTCCGTTCCGGTTTAGGCGTCAGTTTGGACATGATCAGTTTTCCCCAGGGGAAGGGGTAGAGTACCTGGTTTCATTCCCCATCCAGGGTTCATATTTGGCTAGGTACCTCACTGCTTGGAGGACGAGAGAGCTTCTGGCTCCTGCCCCTAGTTTTAGCTGCTCTCTTTCTGGCGAGTGCCTGGCTTGGCTAGAAGATAAGGCACAAACCGGGCCTATCTTAGCATCAAAAGCTTCCACAAGCACAAGTGGGGGACGCAGAAGCACTTGACTCATCTATGCCCCTAGTTTATTGCTTTGATCTTACTTTTCAAGTTTTATGAATGTAATAAAAGCAACTTTAATTTGTATCAAGAGTTAGAGAACTTTGTATTGAAATCAATGAAATTAAAGTTGTGAGCACTGAAAGTTTTCCTTTTGGTCCAAAAATGGTCTAAGTTGTAAAAGGTAAATTTTGTGCAAAAATCTACTTTTATCAAAACTTTTCAAAACCATTTTCGATAAGGATCACCACTTGACACACATGGAATGTATCCTCAAGATATACAACCCCGAAGCCGAAGATCACAAATTCCCCCTTGACTGAATAACACTACTCAGCACTATAACCAGTTCTCAGAGAAGATCACAATCGAACATTTAGATAAAGAATAGACAAAGATGACCTGATCAAACACATGGACAGGACAGTTTAATTGGAGGTGTTTATGGCCGAACTTCAAGATGAAGTTGCCTACATATCCCGAAGATGGGAATCAGGCCCTACATAGTTCGGTTCAGGTTCAGTCGAGTATTAACGCTCTCCTTTTGTGCTCTAACTATTGCCAAGGCTGCCCTTTAGGGTTTTCAACCTTGCGAGCTTAGTTTTTCTTTATTTCGAATTCTTTTGCTCTAACTTTTGCCTAGGTCGCCCTTTCAAGTTTTTGGCCTACCGAGCCTCTTAGGGATAGTATTTCTTCAACTTGTCCATGTTGATCGGTTGGGAAAATTCTAGGCCATCCAGGTCTATGAGAATAATAGCTCCACCTGACCAGATAGTTTTAATGATGTAAGGACCAGTCCAATTGGGTCTGAACTTGCCCCTAGGGTCATGGATGGGAGCTCGGTTGTCTTTCAGCACCAAATCCCCTTCTTTGAGATTCCGCGACTTAACTTTCTTGTTAAAAGCCCTAGCAATCCTACGTTGATAACCTTGAACATGGTACAATGCTTTTAGCCTTCTCTCATCAAACAATGTTAGTTCTTCGAACCTGCTCTGCTGTTAATCCGCCTTTGCTATTTGACACTCAGCCATAACCCGCAGTGACGAAACTTTTATTTCGATTGGTAGAACAGCTTCTATTCCATAGACAAGAGAATACAGAGTTACCCCAATAGACGTCCAGATTGAAGTTCTATAGCCCCAGAGTGCGAATGGCAATTTGTCTGACTAGTCCCTGTAGGTCTCAACCATCTTCTGCAAAATATGCTTGATGTTCTTGTTGGCGACCTCAATAGCTCCATTGGTTTGCGGCCGGTAAGTAGATGACTTATGAAAAGCCACGTTGTATTTCTCTAACAAGTCGATCACTTCCTTCTTGAAGTGTAAGCCATTATCTGAAATGATCTTGTTTAGGACTCCATATCGGCAAATGACGTTGTTTCGGATGAATTTAGCCACATGCGCTGCTTTCAACACTGCATAGGACTGAGCTTCCACCCACTTTCTGAAGTAAGCAATTGCCACCAGAATATATTCATGCCCGTTTGACCCTTTCGGTGTGACTACCCCAATGACGTCATTTCGCTAGACCGAAAAAAGCCATGGCGAAGTCATGTTGTACAGCTTCAACGGTGGGATGTTCATGCGATTCGCATGAATTTGGCATTTGTGGCATCGCCGAACAAAACCAATACAATCCTCCTCCATAGTAGACCAGTAGTAACCTTGCCTGAGAATCTTTTGGGCTAACATTGCTTCATTCATGTGCGCTCCACACTCCCCTCCGTGGATGGCCTCCATTAGGCGCTTTGATTCTTCTGCTTCGACACATAACTTATGCATTCCCAGATGACCCCTCTTGTACAGTTTACCTCCATGGATGATAAATTGAACGGCCATCCACCGTATTGCCCTCTTATCTTTGGCATTTGCCCCTGGTGGATAAACCTCATTTTCCAAGAGGTTCTAGATATCATAGTACCAAGGGTTTTGATCTTGAACTTCATCTATTACGGCGATAGTCTCGTAGGTAGGCGTATATCTCTGCTCAATGATGATCTGACGCATCTGAACTCCAAACGGGATGTCTATCATGGAAGATAGAGTTGATAAAGCGTCAGCAAACCTGTTGTTCTCTCTCAGTAGATGTGTGAAGGTCAGCTTTTGAAACCTAGGAATCAGAATGTCCAGGGTTTGGTGATAGATCTTCATCTTTTCTTCTTTGACCTTCTAGTCTCCTTTCACTTGAGACACAACTAGGTTCAAGTCCCCAATGATGTCCAACCTTTTCGCCCCTAGTTTTAGGGTAGCTTCCAAACCAACGATACACGCCTTGTATTCTGCTTCGTTATTGGATACTTTGAACCGGAGTTTGAAGGCTAGGGATATATGGGACTTGTCAGGTGCTATCAGTAACACACCTATCCCATAACCGTATTGGTTAGACGATCCGTCAAAGTACATTGTCCAAATCTCTTCCTCGATATGTAGAATAACTTCATCTGGGAACATGTATTCTACTGCTTCATCTCCTTCTACCGGGTGATCTACCAGGAACTCCACTACTGCTCTCCCCTTGACTGACTTGCGAGTGAGATACTTCAAATCAAATTCAGAGAGGAGAAGCAACCAATGAGCTAGCCTACCTGTAAGCACTAGTTTCTCAAAGAGATATTTCATGGGATCTAATCTCGAAACTAGAATTATGGAGTAAGCTAACAAGTAGTACCTCAACTTCCTGGTAGCCCATACTAAGGCTAAGCAAGCTTTTTCTAGCGGGTTATAATAGATCTCGTAATCCAACATTTTCTTGCTTAAGTAGTAAATGGCTTTCTCCACCCTATCCTCAAATTCCTGAGCAAGCATGCATCCAATTGTTGTGTCCGTTACTGACAGATACAAAATCTAAGGCTTTCCTGGCTCTGGTGGCGACAACACGGGTGGGTTCTGAAGATATTGCTTGATCTGCTCAAAAGCGAATTGACATCGATCATCGCATCAGAATTTCTTTTCTTTCTTTTGGAGACCAAAAAGTGGTTCACAAGTCGAGGTTAATTTAGAAATAAACCGTCTTATGAATTGCACTTTACCCAGAAAGCCTCCCACCTCCTTTTCAGTCCTTGGTGGTGGCATTTCTAGGATGGCCTTGATTTTGGAAGGATCTACCTCAATGCCTCTTTGTGTAATCAAGAAACCCAACATTTTCCCTACCGTTACGCTGAAAGTACACTTCTGTGGATTTAACCTCAGTCTGTATTCTCTAATCCATTAAAAAAATTTCTTCAAGGCGGTGTAGTGGACCTCTCTTTCCTTGGACTTGACAATCATGTTGTCCACGTATGTCTCGACCTCTTTATGGATCATACCATGCAGAATTGCGGTTGCAGCCCGTTGATAGGTAGCCCCAGCATTTTTCAGCCCATACGGCATCACCCTGTGGTAGTAGGTTCCCCACGGCGTAGTGAAGGCGATTTTCTTTCTGTCCTCGGGTGCCATCAAAATCTTGTTATACCTGAAAAATCCATCCATGAAGGAGAGCAATGAATGACCCATGGTGAAGTCCACTAATTCATCGATGTGCGGCAGAGGAAAGTCGTCCTTCGGACTGGCTCTATTCAGAACCTTGAAGTCCACACATACCTGAATTCTGCCATCTTTCTTTGGCACTGGAACGATGTTAGCCAACCAAGTCAGATACTTAGATACTAGCAAGAACCCTGCGTCTATTTGCTTGGTGGCCTCCTCCTTAATCTTTAAGCCCAATCCGGACGAATTCTCCGTAACTTCTATTTGACGGGTCGGGCCTCGGGGTTAAGAGGGATCTGATGCTGTACAATCTCAGGATCGATTCCAGGCATGTCTTCGTAGGACCACGCAAAAATATCTTTGAAATACTTTAATAAAGTGACTAAGCGCTCGCGTTTCTCCAAAGACAACGTGGACTCGATTTGGACCAGATGCGGATCCTTCTCAGTACCCACATTAAAAGCAATGATTTCATCAGCGAGGGGTTTTGCAAACCTCTCCTCCTCCCGATTAATCAAATTTTTCAAAACCAGAGGAATTCCTCCCTCTTCGTTTTCATCAAAATTTTGAAAATCATGATCAATGCCATAAATAAGAGGCACAGAGAAATACTCAGAATCTGCAGTGGCATTCTCATTTACAAGGTCAAGCTTATCCAGTTCCTCAGTTACAACCGACTCAAAGGAAAAAGAAAAGGACGACCTAGACAAACCCTCGGCATCTGAGTTATCGAGCCCAGGAATATCGGACCCAGACTCAAAAGAACCGAAATCTAATTCTGACTCCACAGACTCTGTGGAATTAGATTTTGGTTCACTACCTGACTTAGAACTATAAGACAAGTAGCCCTCCCCTCTAGCTGCCAAAAGAGGGATGGTGCTTCAGATGCATCCAAGATGCTGCTACAAAGGTTCACACCCGGTTGGTCCCCGATAATGGAAACGGTCAGGTTATCCCCCAAGCTCTCTGAGTTGATCGGAGGATCCAAAAGGAGACATGCCAGTGCTGCTCTTACTTCAAGCTCACTGTTGTTGGAATCACTTTCTATGCTCTTCACAGCTTCAATAGCCGATTCAACCATTTCCTCTGTATCACTGTCTTGTAGCTGCAAGTCAAAAAATCTCAAAGCTAGGAACCCGTTGCCTCTTAGAGTTGAACCAAGGTTCAAGGAAACCACAGAATGGGATGGCTTCCCCCTCCTGAACAAAATGACCATTCAGGGTTCCCCGGATTGGTCTGTGTATAAGTTCATAGTGCTCGCCGGTCTGCTAAGCTCTAGCTCTACCAGCCATTTCTTTCCCTTTCCTAACGCAATCCTTTTTGGTAGGTGTATAGCCAAGACCAAAGGCAGGCGGATTATGTGGCACATCGGCCAATGTAATGACTCTTTCACTCCTTCCCAGTCCCATTCTTGGCACGTGTTGGAGCTTCTTCATTAAGTATACAATTCGGCACTAACATACAAGCCCTCATCAATAGCCAAGATATTCTACACCACCTGGGCCTCAGCTAAGGAAAACCCTGAAAGGAAAACATCCTCTTCACCATGCACAATCCAGCGTAGGTATAGTTACCTCTGGCGGAGGATGTATAGATGAATTCGCGAATAGAATAGCCACCCCCTTTCCATGGGGGTACTTCAACATTTGGTGGAGGGTAGAAGAGACAACTTTCACTTGGTGCAACCAAGGTCGCCCAAGTAGTAAGTTGAAAGTGGTTGGAACATCCAGGACATGGAACTCAATATCCTGTTGAGCTGGACCCACTTGTACTTTGATCTGTACTGTTCATATCACCTCTTTGCTTGTATTGTCATACGCCCGGATCACCTGGGCTGTAGGCATGAAATCCGCCGATTTCAGGCCAATGGCATAAGCTGTGCGCTATAGGCAGGCGTTGATTGCTGACCCGGTGTTGACCAATACCACTGGCACCCACTTTTCTCGGCACTCTACTGATATGTATAGAGGCTTATTGTGTGCAGAGCCTTCCGGTGGCAGTTCTTTGTCCGAGAAGGTTAGAGTTAGTGCAACGCCTCCTGGGAAGACTAATCCTACCAGTTGTTCCGGGGTAGTGTCGATGAACAACTTAGCTTTATCCATCGCCGACAGTACAACCTGTCTGTGCACTCGCGAAGCCATAAGCATACCTCAGATAGAGATATCAGCTTGAATCTTCTTCAACTGTTTTAACACAGCCTTTTCTTCCAACTGTTTTTCCTTTTGCTTCTTGACTTTTTTATCCTTCTCGGATGCCTCAGGGTTGGTCCAGATGCAGTGGTTTGAAATATCGGTCACTTCTTGTCATATGGTTGACCTCTTCCACATACCAAGTGTTATCAGGAAGGTCTTCACCCCAATCCTTATCGGTATGAGCCAGGTGTAGGTTGTCATCATCCCACTAGATTCCTTAGGCAGCTGACAAGCATTTGTCCACCTCCGTTCAAATTATCTTCTCGTCACAAATCTCCCACGCAAGGTGTTGGGCTTTTCCAACTTTCCGATCATTTTCACCCATTTCTTGCTCAAAACACTCGAGTGCGGCTTCTTCCTCTGTATGTACAGTACTAACAATGCCCAGTTCCTGAGCCAATTGTTCTACACCGGTGTTTTTCGGCTCTTTACCCTTCCCATCGGCCAGTCTAGCCATTGTAGCGATTCCCGCTTTTTGTTCTTCCAGCTTCAATTCAGTTCCCTTATCTCTATCAGGTTCGTCACTTAACCACCCAGAATTGTCTGTTGACCCGTTCAGATCAAACCAATCAATATGCACGTCGCCTTGATCTTGTTCATCAAAGAACTGCAAATTGTCTATGTCCTCCTCTAGGTCAGCCAGATCATCTAATCCCTGACTTGGGCCATCCTCTCAAACTACATTGACCACCATCCCAGCCGGCAACACCACTTCTAGCTTAGCTTAATTGATTGGCACAATATAGTAGTATGGGTTGTACACCCCTTCAAATAAGTCCTCGAGCCCTCGAGCAACGGATTGACATTTTCCACCAAGGTCATCCTCCCTTCATCTACCATAGTCACCACTACGGGTTCAGGTTGGAGTATAGACGCATTCATTATGCACAAGTCTGTGCTCTCAGGGATGAACAACATCGATTTAAGTAGGTGGGAAGGGGTGATATATATACTGGGGTCATAAAGGACGACCAGTGTGTGGATGAGGTTTATATGCCGGGGTGGAGGGACTTGATTATGTGATGGGAGAGGATTTGTAGTGACATTGGGTTTTTGGGGAGGTGCTATCACCTTATTGTCGATGAGATCTTGAATCTCATGATGCAGCCTATAACATTGATCAGTGTCATGGCCGTGCTACTGGTGAAAAGCACATTATTTGGCCGGGTTGTGTTTTGGGAGGAAAAGATCGGGTAGAGGGCGAGGCTCTAGTGGCTTAAGATGCCCCTTTTTCATCAAGACCCCTAGGGCGTTGGATAAAGGCATGTAGAGCGGGGTCAAGACCCCTTGAGATCGGGCCTAGCTGGTTGAGGTTTGTGGAGTTATGTTGGATGTATTGGCAAAAGGGTTGGCAGTCTTGGGTGCAATGGTGACCATACTCACATCCGAAGGCCGTGCAGAAGTGCTACCACTCGTGGTTACATTGGAACTGCGTGTTGGGCTGCTCCTTCTCATCGACGATCAACCCCTATTTCATCACATCTTCAATTTGCACTCCTATCTCATGGAGCTCAATGAATGTAAACAGTGGCAAGACTATCATCTTCTGTAATAATCTCCCTTGTAGGTTGCTGACCACCACTCTGATTTGATCTTTCTCGGATAGCCTGATAGTCATCATAGAGGCCTTGGTCCTCCATCTCGTTACAAAGTCTGGGAAGCCCACCTTTGGCTCCTGACAGGTAGCTTTAAGATCACGGGTTGTGACCTCGATCTAGGTATTGTAGGAGTACTGTGCGATGAAGGCCTCAGCCATTTTCTCCCAGCTTTGTTTCACAAAGCCTTCCAGCTTTGCATACCAGATGGCTGCTATACCCGACAGGGTCTAGCCAAAAAGCGACAGCTTCTGAAGTCTGGTGAGGCCCATTGGCCGCAAGATATCAGACAATAATCACAAATGGACCATGGGATCCCCGGAGCCATCGAACCGGTCTATTTATAACATATTGAATCTGTCTAGCAGAGTTACTATGGAGTCTGTGTATCTATCCTCGATGTCAAGGATTGAATTTACGCCTTGTGCCCGCTTGAAAAGCTTTTCTAGCTTGTTGACCTTCAGTGCAGTGGGGTCAACCTCGAATTCAAATGGCGCCTCAGTTGGGTATACTGGTGCCTCAGAGGTTTGTGGTGGGATCAGATCTACCGGAATACCCGCAGGAGGTGTATGGAAAGCAAAAGCTGTTGCCGACTGTGGTTTCTGTTGTTGCAACCTATTTATCACTTCCGCATAATGAGCTGTAACTTCAGCTCGGTGGGCAGCATCTAGCTACATGGTTTCAATGGTCTGTTGGTGATGACGGAGTATATCTTCCATGCTAACTGAGGGATGCTGAGCCATTTGAATTGGCTAATACTCTCTTATTGGAATGGAAGTAGAAGACTGAGCCTGACTGGGCACAGGTGAAGTAAAAGGTGACTGCTAAACTGGCGAATTATGCCTAACCCTCCTCCGTAATCGGTGGGAGTGATGTAAACACTGGTTGTCCCCTAACAAGATCCTTGGATCTGTAAAGTCTCCTTCCACGGGTCCAGAGTGCTTGGGGGTAAGAGAATCGTCCGAAGCAATTGTGAAAAACTACCTTGCAAAAAGAAATAAAGCAAAAGAAAGCAAAAATTAGAAACCGTACAGCACCTCAGCTCAGACGTGAACAAAACATAGTTGCAATCATAGGCTGTAGAGCTGCACTCAACACTAATTTCTACCCCCAAATCTAATGCCCAAACTTGCAACTGACACGTACATTCCTGCAGAGTTTCACTCTAAAAGCACATACCAGTTAAGTGAGAGCCAAAACACCCCTATGATGGGGTAGGGTTACCCTGTCCTAGTTTCGTCAAGAACTAGGGTTAACTATTCAAGCAAAGTGGTTTCACACAATCCTGCATTCGGGTAAGCAACCTATCCTAGTTTGAAACAGCCACAATGACTATCGATATGCAACTAGGCCTATTGGTCGAAAGGGTACCTTAACAAGACTACCTAATATACCTCTCACACCTAACACCGAGAAGTGAAAGGAGGATCAAACGGTATAGTGGTAGTCTAGATCCAAGGGTTGTGTTCCCATCGTGGTAGAGCCCGTTACTGGTTAGCCTTTTGGCAAGCTTTTCCAAGCATGCGTCTAGCAAACCGTTCAGGAATAGCAGATGGCAAACACAGTGACTTAGGTGCACCAATGCAAATGCAAATAAACACATGAGTGTGGATAAAATGTCATATCATGAGTTCAAGTCAAGTTCTCTAATGTCCCCAACAAAGTCGCTAGAAACTGTAGCTCGATTTTTCGCGCCTCCTTTTGGAAGGTTTGAAAGAAAGCGCTACAGTTCGGACTCTCGCGATTCTGAATTTTCCGTGCCCCCTTTTAAAAGCTCGAATATAAGCCCTACAGTTCGAACTCCCATGGTTCTAAATCTAATCTCACAAGTGCAATGTTAAATTGATAAACACCAAAGAGTCCAAATCCGACAAATCTTTTGGAAAATCGATTTTGGGATCAAAATGCCAAAAATGGACTGCTTTTCCAAATACAGAGTCACCACCTAATTATTTTTTTTTTGGAAAAATTTAGGAAACCCATGACTCGTGCCAAAGGCTACGTGTCCGTCATTACCAAAGTTGCCTCGGCTCGGGAACTTAGATACGAGAGGGGAAGGTCATGAATTGAGCACACCCACTCGCTCGACCAAAGATTGGCTTCTACTAATCATGATATGATTTTTATGAACATTATATGCTCTTATTCCGGTTATTAGGCTAGCTTTATTATGTGATGCGCACAAACAAGTATAGACTAAAATTGCAAGAATTGGAACAATTCAATTTCATGTTTGTTTTGTGAAAATGGTTTGAATTTTCCATCTCAAGTGGGCTTAAAGTTTGCGAATTTGCCACCAAACATAGGGGGCTTAAAACTGATTTGCCACTCAACAAAATGGGCTTAAAACGCACATTCGTTGAATCGTTCTAATTCAAGCAACAAGCCTTCATCCACGGACATTCAAGCAGTTAAACAAGTAAGCATTTAGCCTTATGGCAAGCTTGTTAGTCATGGCAATCACTGACAATCATGCAAGTATGCTAAAGCACAAAAAAACTCACCTAGTACTCCAAGCTAAGAAGATACGAGTTAGAAAAATATGCATGATTCCTAACTATAAATGGTGCCTAATGCAACACATGCAATATGCAATTAATAGGCTCTGCTACTAATATGGCATATGATTCAATTAAATAACATGTGGTCTAAGCACGTATTCAATGAAGTATTGAAACGACAATACAGTTTGAATGATGAGCCGAGCCTTGGTGCATGCAATACGAACAAATGAATGCAAGCATAAGGCATAAGGAATGCTAATTTAAATATGTCCCTAATCTAACCATAATAAGCGACGAAATAAAATGGAGAAAGACGTGAGATTGGAAGACACACACTTTATTACATTTTGCTCTCACGAAGGAGAGTCCGAATGAATAATAGCTAAGCTAATTAAGCTAATTAGCTAACTAATTAAGTTACAACACAAATGCAAGCAACCTAAGTAATTAAGATATCTAACTACACTGCCACTACTCTGCCTTGGGAAATGGAAGATGCACATGCTCGGATACCACCCGAAAAGACCTCCGTTTTGCTCTCGAAAGCCTCTGTTTGCTGAGTTGAACACTTCCAGAACCATTTTGCTCCACCTTACCAACATTTTGCTGAACTTTGCATCAGTGGCCAGCAGGCCACTTGTAGATACTGCCGGCCATGGATGCACTAGATCATCATGCTGCAATAGAGTACAAACAGAGTAAAAAGAGGGTTTTTCCAAGGATTGTTTGCACAACCCACCCCTCTTTTTCATGAACAAATCCAAGGAGTTGTGAACTTAAGCCACAAACAACCAATCCAAGCAATTTCATTGCATGATAGCTTGTGATTCAAGATGTGCAAGCTTAATAAATGCAAAACAAGACACTCAAGAACCATCACCCGATCATGCATGATCAAGGGCAATGGAGACCTAGGAAACTTGAGACATTTCATCACTTTGAGTGTGAAATGTCCTAATTTTTCTTGTGTTCAATTAACATCCAATTTAACACACAACACACAAGTTATTGTCTTGCTCAATTTTACTCCGAAGTTGTTAATTACTCATTTTAAATTTACCAACCATTACTTAGTCAATTAAGTCCAAATGGTGAGTTAGAGTCCTCTAACATAAAAAAGGCTAAAAACACAAGTTGCTTTGTGTATGAAAGAAGTATCATACCATTGGTAATGAACCCCCAAAGGGATTAAAACATTAAGTATGAAACCTCAATTCCACACTTAGACAAACAAATGACTTGAAACCATTTTCAAAGCAAAGAGAAAAACCAAGAAAGGAGGAGGTTGCAGAGGTGATTAGTGCTGAAATGAAGTTCAAAACAACACCGAAACATGCAATCAACTCAAACAAGGGGTGTCTAACGGCCTAAAACACCAAGCTTGTGAGGACCTTTACACTACAACCATGCAAAACAAGACTCAACTGACCCAAATAGCCCAAAACAGAGCTAAAGTAGTCTAAAACAAAGACAAAAACATGTTGGAATATAGGTACAAAAAGCTAAAAAATCATGCTAACATATAGAATAAACCAGGCTAGCAAACAAGACACAAGGAGGGGAGACTAACCCCTCTAATTTTGGACTTCAAAACATGTTTTTTTTACCACTAAAAACACTCTGAAATTCAGTGGTTAAAGGCCCAAAAAAATGGTTTGAAAGTGGGAAACAAAGGTGCAAAAGCGTAAGAGGCAAAGAATAAAGAAGGGTGAGACACCCCCCTAACCTTAAATGACTTAAAACACCAATTTCAGCCCATTAAAATAGAGATTTTCACAGCTCAAAAATAGCCCAAAAACAGTGGGAAAAGATAGAGAAACAAGTGCATTAAAACAAGTTAAAAGACAAGTGTTATACCTCTTGAAGCCAAGCACAACTTTAGGCACAAGTACTAGTCAAAACCACCTTCAAGAGCTCCAACAAGACCTTAAGAGACCTCATCTCAAGGTGATCAATTTTGGTTAAGGATATGTATGCAAAAAAGTGATATAACTAGGCAAGTGTGCAAAAAATTGCAAGAGAGAGAGAGAAATCTAGAGAGAGAGAACAAAATTTTGAGTTTGAAATATTCTAACCTCAAAACATGAGAGAGGGACTCCCTATATATAGAAAACATGAAATCTATACAAGGAGATCCAGCTCTCCACGTGTGGACAGATGCAAGCATATGTGGAAACAGCTGGCACAGATGGCATAAAATATCTGCATAAAACACTGATGGCATGCAAGGCACATCAATGGTCAGCAGACAAGAAGTACTGGCCAACAGCCTCCATAGATGGCCGGCAGGCCACCATAGACTGCAGAAGGGAAAGACTAAGGCATGGTCCAAAAATGAGACAAAATGGATACAGGGTTTGAAAGGCTCAAACCTATGGCGTTCCGCTGAGAACCTCGAGCGCTTGGCGAGCAAACAGACTCATCACCGGATGTACCTGCAAGAACATCCAAGTCTTAAAGAGCCGTAAAAAATGGGGTGTCTGCACACACAATCTATTTTGGAATTTCAATACTTCATTCTCCGCACTAAACCTCGGTCTCGGATTTGATTCAAATTCATCAATTACTTTCTTGAGGAACTCATCATCTCTTTGTCTCTGTTTGATCTCATCAATAATTGCCAGTTCTGCTAAAATGGTAGCCATCAACCCACCCTATTCAATTAACACTACTTCAATCTCGGATTTCTCAAAGTCTTGCAAGATTTCATTTTGTTCAGTGAGTAGACAAGCCAAGTTCCCCATCGATTTTCTGCTCAATGCATCAGCAACTGTATTGGCTTTCCCTGGGCGATGTTGAGTCTGAAGATCATAATCTTTTATCAGCTCAAGCCATCTTCTCTGTTGCATGTTCAACTCTTTTTGGGTAAAGAAGTACTTTAAGCTTTTATGATCGGTATAAACTTCACATTTTGCTCCATACAAGTAATGCCGCCAAATTTTCAAAGCAAACACAACTACGGCCAATTCCAGGTCATGCGTCGGGTAGTTCTTTTCATGTGGTCTCAACTGTCTGGAGGCATAGGCAATTACACTCTCATTCTGCATTAACACACAACCCAGACCCTTGTAAGAAGCATCACTAAATATCCCAAAATTTTTCGGACCTGAAGGCAATGTCAACACTGGTGCAGTAGTCAATCTCATTTTTAGTTGTTGGAAGGCAAATTCCCTTTCATCATTCCATTCAAATGGTTGCCCCTTGCGTGTAAGTTGAGTGAGTGGTACAGCTATCTTAGAGAAGTCTTTTA
The DNA here is from genome assembly GCA_036172215.1 of Camellia granthamiana. NCBI lineage: Eukaryota > Viridiplantae > Streptophyta > Magnoliopsida > Ericales > Theaceae > Camellia > Camellia granthamiana. The sequence goes on from CM069903.1 coordinate 117,581,891, forward strand.
CAAACCGTTTGTATTACCTAGATAAGCCCATTAAACTGCGGACTTTCGTTACATTTGTTGGCTTGCCTCTATCTTCTGCGGGTCTACAGAAATCCCATCAATGTTGATGACATGCCCTAAGAAGACAACCTCATCCAACCAAAATTTACATTTATTGAGTTTAGAAAATAATTTCTTTTCTCTAAGTGTTTGCAAGACAATTCTTAGATGTTGTTCATGTTCGATTCTACTCTTTGAATATATCAAAATATGATTAATAAAAACCACAACAAACTCATCAAGGTAGGATTTCAAATTTGGTTCATAAGATCCATAAATGCTGCAGGTGCATTAGTCACTCTAATTGGCATTACAAGAAACTCATAGTGACCATACCGTATTCGAAATATGGTTTTCTCAACATCTTCTGCTTTCACCTTTAACTGGTGGTACCTTGATCTCAAATCAATTTTTGAAAATACTTGTGATCCCTGCAACTGATCAAACAAATTGTCAATACGGGGCAAAGAGTATTTATTTTTTATTGTTACCTTGTTCAATTCCAGTAGTCAATGCACAAACGTAAAATCCTATCTTTCTTTTTTACAAATAAAATCAGTTTGTCCCATGGCGAAGTGCTCGGTTGGATGAACCGTTTGTCAAGAAAGTCTTGTAACAGCTCTTTCAATTCTCTCATTTCAATACTAGACATTTTGTAGTGGGTTTATGAAATAGGTTAGGTGCCTGGTACAACATCAATAGCGAACTCTATTTCTCTATCAGCCAATTCTCCTAGCAACTCATCTGGGAATACATCCGGAAATTCTCTAACAATAGGGATACAATCTATTTCAACATTCATAGATTGCTCAGTCAATATGATACACAAGTAACCCCGACACCCTTTCCTAAGCAATTTTTATGCTTTCATTGCAGAAATTAGATAAGGTGGGGGCACTACACCATTACCAACAAACACAAACTCTTCATGTCTTGGCGGTCTAAACAAACACGTCTCGTACACAGTCAATAGTGGCACAGTACTTAGACAACCACTCCATTCCTAGTATTACATCAAAATGTCTAATGGTCAAGGGTAACAAGTCCACATATAAGGTAGCACTGCCAACACACACATCACAAATACAATACAGAAATGTACATAACACAGATTCCCCGGATGGAGCAGACACACATAACAAATATGGCAATGATTCTAGGGGTCTATTCAATCTAGATGCAAATGTAGTGGACACAAAAGAATGTGTGGACCCGGAATCAATTAATACAAAAGCATCTTGATTACATATAGAAATAGTACCTGAGACGACAACTTCAGTATTCCATGTGTCACCTGGGACGAGTGCAAAGACTCTCCCTTTTCTTATTGTATCTCTGGTAGTAGCAGGCCTCGTAGTATTCCCCAGCTTTGGGATGGATCCAGGCAAACTAGCAGTCAGTTTTCCACTTCTTTGTTGTTCATTTTGGGTGCAATCCCTTACCATATATCTCATTTTACCACATTTAAAGCAAGCTTCGGAAATATGGTAACAAACCCCACTGTGTTTCTTACCGTACTGATTACATGTTGGTGTCGTATCTCTAGTGGAGCTTGAAGTTCTTTAGGATCCTGTATTTTTCTTTTTCGACGATTTCCTCTTTGAGAAAAAGCGCTCTCTTTTACTTTTCCAGTCAGTTGGCGGTCTACTCTGATTAGCCATATTAGTTTCTAACATTAAAGCCCGATCTAGCACATCAACGTAAGTAGGTAGTTTCAATACAGTTACTCTTTCTTGAATATCATTGTGAAGACCGCCCTCAAATTTTCTTACCTTTTTCTAGTCAGTGTTGACCATATGCGGTGCGAACTTGGCCAATTCTGTAAACTTTGCTTCGTATTCTGCCACAGTTAGATTGCCTGTTTAAGCCCATCTATCACAGGCACATTGCGGAATGTATTTGTCATAGAAGTTCTCCAAAAATCATGCCCAATCAATACCCTTGTTATTCTCACTAATTAACATCCACCACCTTCTCGCTTCATTTTCAAGTGTAAACGTTGCCAACTGTACTTTCTGTGCTTCGTGGCATGAAAATACTTCAAATAGTTTTTCTATGCCGATGACCCAAGCCTCAACCTTCAATGGGTCCACCCCTCGTGGAATGTCTGCAGTTTCATCTTCTTAAACTCTTTGGTAAGAGCTATTGTTCGGTCATCACTTTGCAAATCTTGCATAGGCTGTACGAGAGGTGGGGGTGGCGGTTGTTGCCATTGTTGTTGTTGCCTCAATGTTTCTGCCATGTGTTGTATTAACCTTTCCATTCTATCTGGTCTAGTAGTAGAGGATTCCTCTATCTCCTTGACTCTTATTCTCACCATTATTTGATGAGACTTGCATTATATTGCATACAAAAACCATGTACAAAATGTCCATTGACAGAAAGAACAAGTATATACAAATAGGCAACAATTTGTATATCATGTAGTCACATATTTAGCATATTCTCAATGCATTCAAGCATATATTTACTACATGAATGCAACGAAAAGACACTCCATTACTCACATGGACAAGTGTGTGAGTTATTAACTCGTACTCTGATACCACTCTGTCATGACCCGAACCCACCCTTATAGGTTATGATCATAACCGGCCAGTAATCACGAGATTACCTACGGCTTTAGACAGAAATCCATTAAAAATTATTAATATGGGGCCAGATACGAAAGCAGATCTTTAAATTTTGTCCAATGAGCGGTGCATACACGGCATGACAAAACCTCACACATCTATAATAACTCATACATCACATACAAAATCAAGTTATACATGTCTAGGATCATTCAAAAGTAGTTCTAACAAAAACCAAGGTTGCATACAAACTTGGTCACACACGACCACAAAAATAAAACAAAAAGGAAAATCAAAAGTAAAGCCTCGGGCAACCCTGGTTGACTCCACAAACTTGGTTCTCTCACATGCTCACTAGGGCTGGGGCTGGGGCTGGACATCCCTCTGCTCACCTATATACATATAAATACTAAGTGAGCTAACGCCCAGTGAATAAACAAGAGTAAAGAGGTTATATGAATGGGATTTGTATTTAAATAAATCATATTTGTACTAATATATATGGAACGCAATTCCCATTCATAACGTACTTAAACAAATCATAAGGAATGACCTCGGGTCCAATCCATTATACTTAGAACATATCGAAGGGATGTAATGACCTTAGGTCCAAACATTTTTTGTAACTAATCATAACATATGTACTAAAGGACCTCGAGTGCAACATTTCCATATTCTTATTCATGCACATATTCAAATTCAAGATCATGTTCATATTTAATGGATCCATGCACCAAGGACCATCTGGTCCTTCACATCGTATGTACAAAACGACCTCAGGTCTGTTATTTCCAAATTCATATTCACGTGTGCGTTTATAATCCTGATCATGTTCACATTCAAAGCGACCGTTGGTCCAATCAATTCCTTATTCAAAATGACCTTTGGACCATTTGACAATCATACAAAACGACCTTCGATCCAACTCATTTGTAAGATAACCTTAGCTCTATCTTGTCCAATATTCTAAACAGCCTTAGGCCCATTCCGTGTCCTTGTCAAATATACCAAATGGCCTCAGGCCTATTGCACATTTTCATCAATCATACCAAACGGGCTTAGGCCCATTGTGTATTCATACAAAACAACTATTGGTCCAATCTTATAGTTCCATGCTTATTAGTCACATTTCAAGTCTTTTACGAAGTTGACAGGTAGAATACTCATTCACAATACAAATTCATGAGGTCAGAAAACTTACCACATAGGTAGTATTTAGAAAATAACATACATGAAAATATCTTTACTAAGATATTACTCACAGTGTTTAGATGGCTGATTCATCCTCGCGATTGACCTTAAACAATTCATATCACATACGAAAATTGGGTTACAATACAATTCATTCCGTTCTCAAATTTGTTCATCTTTTTAAGGCTTGTTTCTAACCCTTTTGTTCATTTAGGATGCTTAATGTATGCCTAAAAATGCTCAGAAATGCAAAAGAACAGAAAGTGAGACATAAAATAACTTTTCAAAGTTTCCTGAAACAGGGCACTTCGCTCGAGTGCAACATTGGTTACTCGAGTGAACCCCTTGGTTTGCTAAAGTACTAGATGCTCTCATTTTACACTTGAGCCAATGTTTTGGTTGCTCGAGCCAAGACTAAAAATAAAGCGTGATCGCTCGAGTGGTCTTTTGATCTCTTGAGCCAACTCCCAATGTCTGCAAAAGTACTGGGAGCTCGAAATGTACGCTTGAGCGACCCTTTCATCACTTAAGCGAACTGCTCAAATTCTGGAATTTCCATAATTCTCTTTGAGCTTCAAACACACATTCAAGGTTCCAAATTCATGCATGACTCACTCTAACATGCAAGAACACTCCCTAATATATATATTTGAAGCTAGTTCCAACCCATTGTTAAAAATTCCATGAATTACAATAAAAAAAAATGCCAAAATTGGACTGCTTTCTAGATACAGAGTCGCCACCTAAATATTTTATTTCGAAAAAATTTAGGAAACCCATGACTCGTGCCAAAGGCCACGTGTCCGTCATCACCAAAGTTGCCTAGGCCCGAGAACTTAGGTACGAGAGGGGAAGGTCATGAATTGAGCACTCCCGCTCGCCCGATCAAAGATCGGCCTCTACTAATCATGATATGATTTTTTATCAACATTATGTGCTGTTGTTCTAGTTATTAGCTAGCATTACTATGTGATGCGCACAAGCAAGTATAGACTAGTTTGCTCAAGTTGGAACAATTCAACTTTATGTTTGTTTTGCGAAAAGGGTTCGAATTTGCCATCTTAAGTAGGCTTAAAGTTTGCAAATTTGCTACTCAACAAAGTGGGGCTTAAAGCAGTGAATTTTGCCACTAGACAAAGTGGGCTTAAACATACATTCGTTGAATCGTTCCAATTCAAGCAACAAGCCTTCATCCACAAGCATTCAAGTAGTTTAACAAGTAAGCATTTAGCCTCATGGAAAGCATGCTAGTCATGGCAATAATCCACACTCATGCAAGTATGCTAAAGCATTAAAACTCACCTAGTACTCCAAGCTAAGAAGATATGAGTTAGAAAAAAAAAATGCATGATTCCTAACTATGCCAAATGTCTAATGCAACGCATGCAATTAATAGGCTCAGCTACTAATATGGCATATGAATTGGCTTGATAACATGCGGTTAAACACGTATTCAAAGAAGGTATGATGCGCCGAGCCTTGGTGCATGCAATACGAATGAATGAATGCAAGCATAAGGCATAAGGTATGCTAATTGAAACATGTCCATAATCTAACCATCAAAAGCGGTTAAGTAAAAGGGAGAAAGAGATGAGGTTGGAAGACATGCACATTATTACAACATACTCTCACGAAGGAGAGTCCAAATGAATAAACTAGCTAACCAAGCTAAGCTAAGCTAATTAAGCTAATTATTACAAAACTTGAATAAACAGCTAAACTAATTAACTAATTTATTACAACACTTGAAATGAATAATTAACTAACTATCTAAGCTAATTAATTAAGAAAATTAGGCTAAGCTAATCAAATATTACAATATCAACTAATTAGACTAATTAAATATTACAACACAATTAATAGGCAACCAATAATACTAATGAAATAATTAATCGCATTTGATAAAGGCATAATGGAAGATGGATTAAGGTTGCATACGCATCGCTCAAAAGCTACTTTGTCTACTCAGGCCATCTCTGTTTCACCTTCAGCCACTGCCTCTATTTTTGCAAAACTGCATTGTTGACCACACACCAAAGGCCTGCTGTGCATCACTGATGGCCGGCCGGGTATACATATGGACGGCCGTGCATCTATTTTGTGCAAAGTTCTGTTTCTATGCTCTGAGGTGAAATCAGTGTAGATAGAGCATTTTCAAGCTCTGTTTGTCCTTCCTTCCTTCTCTGTCATAGGAAAGCCTCAAGAGAAGGTTGGAATTGATTCCAAAACCATCAATGAGCAATATGATTGCTTGACGATCTTGGATTCAATTTTGGACAAAAGTTGATAAAAAAAAAAGGAAAGAATAGGACCACTCCTCCCTCTTGTCATAGTATGAACTCAAAAAGGGAGGTTGTAACGCTTCAAGAATCATCAAAATGCTATGAATTAACATGTGACGACTCTTGACACAAGTAACTTGGCATAACGTCCGGCCAAGTTGAAGCAATTTTAAGCCTTTTTCTTTATGTGTGTTGATCCAAGTTTTAAACCAATTTTATTTAGCCTTGCCATTCTTTAGTCCATTTGTCAATGGTGATGTTTAAAGTCCTCTATGTCACGCCCCAAAATTTAGACAATTAAATATTAAATTAGGACTAACCTCAATAATATTCCATCATCGAAATCTTAGTGGTGAAAAAAAAAAAAAAAAAAAAAAACTAAACGCCAACCAAACCATCCATCATAATTTCATAACTAACCAATACCTCAACATTCAAGTAACATCAACCAGTCAAAACAACTTAAATAAAGTACAATTACAAACCATGCTATATTATTCCAATACTAAAGTCATAAAAAAAATAAAAATAAATACATAAACTACTAACAACCCTAAGCTCAAGAAAACAAAAGAAATCCAAGAGATATGCCCAAAAACTATAGTTACTCCATGTCACCACCGTAGCCTCAACTAATTCTGCAAAGGAAGTTCGGCTACGCTCAAACAGAACGCACATGAGTTGCCAAGAGACAAAACGGGTCAGTATACAGGTATACTGGTATGAGTACAAGATTTAACACCCACGTGTCCACTAGACACAAACAAAAATATATTAAATTCTTATTACGGGACAAGACAAGTAGTTCCAACCCCACTAAGACGAATGGGTAGTTTCCCGAGATACGGTGGCATTTAGTTTCTTGTTCGTACACAACGAAATATAAATTGATTATAAAATAAGCAAAATAAAAATAAAAATATGGTGGGTCAGCCCTGCATAAAAAAAATTAGTAAGATCCACCATCCTGAAAAGAAATAAAGTTAGTACAATTTAATCATAAGTAACTTGCTGAATAAGTATAAAAATGCACCGTTTCCTGCTTAAATAATTTGAATTGACCAAAACTCAAAGAACGAAAGTTGAACAGAATCAAATTTCCTAAAAGACAGCATGAATGAATTTAACAGAAACTGAACAGGTTAAGAGAAAAACTTGATCTAAAAATCTAGACGGAATTCAATCAAAAAATCTGAAGCTGAAAAAGAAAAAAAACTGCCCTAAGATGATTTTTTTCAAAAAAAGTTCAAAACATGAAAAGTGTGTAGAATAATGTTTTACTTCAGTTTACGCGAACCCAATAAAAATGAGCTCGTTTAGTGGGTTAAAACTGCCTCTAAAATCTACATTGCTAAAATAAATCAAAACTATAATAACCAAGATTATCCGATTATAAGTTCTAATCGATTTTTTAATAAAAAGTTAAAACACAAAAGTTGTCTAAAATCACGTATACATACCTCTGCTCAAATTTCATAATTTATCGAGATCGTTTACTATTTTTCAAGATGTACAAATCAATACAATTCACACTATACTAATAAACTCATAATTAAATTCTTTGTACCTTAACTCCACCACTTCGGCCCTCCACTTCTGGCCTGCACATATATCCCATGTGCCTCTCGTATACCTAACACCGCTCCGAAGCCAAACTTGCACGAGGATATCGTCTCGAGTTTGACCCACACTCCCCGGATGGTTAGCATATACGTACGCGCGCAAATCAAAGCACTCGTCTACTTATGAGAACAAGGCAACAATATATATATACACAACATCTCACGCATGAGAATAAACATAACAATGCCAAGCCTAAGACACTCAAATAAATCTCATAATCCTCACTTTTTTTTATACACTCTTTCTCACCATCACTCAAATAAAACAACAATCCATAGAGTCATGGTGGAGTATAAGGAATTTATCTATAGGTTCTTAATTAATTTTAATTTCATATAACCATATTAATTTTAGTTTCATATAATCATGAGGGTGATTACAACCATAAAATAAATCCATATAAAAACCCTATATCTGACATACACAACTAATCAAAATAATTAAAATCAATCAATCAACTAAAAACCCTAAACCTTACATACACAACTAAACAAAATAATTAAAATTAATCAATCATCTAAAAACCCTAAACTTTACCTACACAACTAATCAAAGTAATTAAAATCAATCAATTATCTAAGAACCCTAAACTTTACATACACTACTAGTCAAAATAATTAAAATCAATCTATCATCTTTATGTAAATACAAAATCAAACTAATATCAAATAAATAAATAAAAACAAAGAATTAAACATAAATCAAGGGAAGTGGGTTTTGTACTCACAATATTTTATTGAAGATCAAAGAATATTTGAAAAACTAATAGAGCCACCAAAACAAAACCCTAATCTTTCATTTTCTTCCCTCTCCTCTTTCTTCCTTGCCGCCGTCCCTCTCTTTGTCTTCTTTGATTTCTCTCTCTCTCTCTCTCTCTCTCTCTCTCTCTCTCTCTCTCACGGCTTGGTCTCTCTCTTTTTTTGTTTTCTTTCTTCTCTTTTCTTTTGATCTCCTAAACCTAGTTGAATACTTCTGTGTTATTATATGTATAATAACCTAAGAGCTAGTATAACCTAATAATATTATATTATAAACCTAAATCTCAATATATAATAGCTTAATAAACTATAATAATATATTATAGTATATAATACAACATAATTACAATATATATAAATATAAATATAAGATTAAATATATATATCTATATATATCACCTCTCTTTTTTTATATATAACAAACATAAATATTTAAAGATTAATTATATATAATTAAATAACACATTTAATTAATTAATTACCACATTAAATTCATTAAATATCACATTAAATCTCATATAACCACACAATTAATAAGGCCAAAAATAAAATAAGATAATAATAACCATAATAATAATAAAATAATGACTTAAGAAAATTATGGTCGCTACAATATACACACCTCAAAAAAATCTCGTCCCGAGATTCGATAGGAAAGAGTACTAAACAAAAAGTTCCGGATGCATATGCCGAGCTTTCTCTTCCAATTCCCAAGTGATATCATTCTCATCCTCGCTCCATTGCACTTTCACCAAGTTCACTTTCTTGCGTCGCAACTGCTTTACATCCCGATCTAAAATAGTAACCGGTCGCACCACATACGTTGCATCATCATTAATCTCCAACACTTCTAGTGATACTACTTGGGATGGGTCTTGTACACACTTTCGCAATAAAGATATATGGAACACATTGTCAATCAATGCTAAAGCAGGTGGTAGAGCTAGTTTGTAAGCCACATTACTAATCCTCTCAGTGATCTCGTATGGTCCCACAAATCTAGGTGTCAACTTTCCCTTCTTTCTGAACCGCATGATACCCTTCATCGGCAAGACCTTCAAAAACACAATCTCCAACATTCAACTCAACCCCCTTATGTTTTTTTATCAACGTAACTCTTCTGACAACTCTGTGCAGTTTTAATACGTTTCCGAATAATGTTCACCTTTTTCGTGGTCTCTCTCACCAACTCTGGCCCTAACAATGGCTCATCTCCTACCTCCATCCAACAAGCAGGTGATCGACATGGCCTTCCATACAAAGCCTCAAAAGGTGCCATCCCGATACTGGAGTGATAGCTATTATTAGAAGCAAACTCCACCAATGGCAAGTGTTCTTCCCAACTACCACCAAGATCGAGGTTACAAGCTCTCAACATATCCTCCAAGATCTAATTTACCCGCTCAGTTTGCCCATCTGTCTGAGGATGGTAAGCCGTGCTCAAGTCTAACCTAGCACCCAAAGCATGCTGAAAACTCTCCCAAAACTCTACCACAAACAATGGATCATGATCCAAAACTATAGAAACGAGTGCGCCATGAAGTCGCACCACCTCCAGAATATACAACCTAGCCAGCTTATCCGTCGTTCGGTGAACACTGATAGGAATAAAATGAGCAGACTTGGTGAGTCGATCCACTATCACCCAGATAGATTCATTGCCTCGCTTAAACCGCGGCAATCCATCTACGAAATCCATAGAGATGCACTCCCATTTCCAAGTAGGAATCTCAAGAGGCTGCAAAAGTCCAAACGGTTGTTGGTGTTCTGCCTTAACCTGTTGGCACATATAACATCGAGAAACATACTCTCCTATGTCTTTCTTCATACCTTCCCACCAAAATGTCCTCTTTAGGTCATGATACATCTTAGTCCCACCAGGGTGAATGGTATATCGGGACCTATGGGCATCAGCCATAATCTCTTTCCTCGATTCAACAATGCTAGGTACACACAACCTGTCCCTGAATCGCAATCCCCCATCTGAGTCCACAGACCAATCAGTAGGATAATCATCGATCAAATCCACTGCAAGGTCATCGAGCTTGCTGACAAGAAACCCATCTAAATTATGCATCTGACGAACTTTACCTAGTAAAATCGGCTGCACAGTCAAACTACCATTGTATGCCCTCTCAGTACTCTCTATTGGTTGAACATCATGCATCAAAATTAACTCCAAGGATTTCCATTCTTGAATCATCAAAGAAGTTATAATCCCATGTTGTCGACTAAGTGCATCAGCGACCACATTTCCTTTCCCCGGGTGGTAAAGGATCTCGAAATCATAACTACTGACAAATTCAACACACCTCGGTTGCCTCATGTTCAACTCTTTTTGAGAAAAGAGATATTTGAGGCTCTTGTGATCTGTGTACAACTCAAAGTGCTCCCCAAACAAATAGTGTCGCCACACTTTCAACGCAAAAACAACTGCTGCCAACTCTAAGTCATGAGTAGGGTATCGTCTCTCATGAGGTTTTAATTGTCGAGAAGCATAAGATACAGCCTTTTGATGCTGCATCAACACACATCACAACCCAGTTCCACTCGCATCAGCAAACACTACTAACTTTTCCCCTTGTACTGGTATGGTTAACACCGGAGCAGTAGTCAACTGCTGCTTTAACTCCTGGAAAGCTTTCTCATAATCATCTGTCCATACAAACTTCACATTCTTGCGGGTCAACTTGGTCAAGGGTACTGCAATAGTGGAAAACTTCTCTATAAATCTCCTGTAATAACCAGCTAGTCCTAAAAAACTTCTCACCTCTGTAGGGTTCGTGGGCTGCTTCCATTCTTTGACCGCAATAACTTTCTCAAGATCTACTGCTATTCCCTGATTGGATACAACATGTCCGAAAAATCAAACTTCTTTCTCCCAAAAGTGACACTTACTGAACTTAGCGTATAACTGCTGCTCCCTCAAAGTCTGCAACACGACTTTCAAGTGTTCTCTGTGTTCCTCATCATTCTTAGAATACACCAGGATATCATCTATAAAGATAATCACAAACTTATCTAGATACGGTAGAAAAATTATGTTCATCAAGTCCATGAAATAGGCAGGAGCATTGGTCAAACCAAAAGGCATTACAGGAAATTCGTACAACCCATATTGAGTCCGAAAAGTAGTAAGCGGTATACTTTCCTCTGATACACCCATCTGATGGCAACCCGTTTTGAGATCAAACTGAGAGAACATGGCTGTCCCCTTCAACTGATCAAACAAGTCATCAATTCTAGGTAGCGGATACTTGTTCTTGATAATCACCTTATTTAGCTCTCTGTAATCTATGCACATACGGAGAGTGCCATCTTTCTTGGAGACAAAGATCGCGGGTGCTCCCCACGGGGAGTTACTTGAACGAATGAACCCTTTCTGAAGCATCTATTCCAGCTGCTTTTTCATCTCCACAAGCTCCTTAGGCGCCATTCTATATGCCGCCTTAGAAATTGGTGTAGTTCCCGGCACTAAGTCAATGCGAAATTCTACTACTCGTCGAGGAGGAGGTCCAGGTATCTCCTGAAACACATCTTCAAACTCACGCACCACATCTACCTCACTAATATCCTGCTTAGGGATTTCTACCGAGCACAGAAAACTCGTCATCACCGACTCTTCTCTTTCACTAGAAGTGTGGGTAAGCCGTGGCATACCGGGAATATCTATATTTACAGTCTTTCCAGCACAATCTAGAGTCACAAAGTACTTTCGCAGCCAATCCATACCCAAAATAAATGTAAACCCCTCAAACCGTAACACAATTAGGTCCGCATACAAGACTCTACCCGTAAACTGAATCTCAAAATCTTTACACATCTCATAAAGGGTAACTGCCCCCCCTACAGGGGTCTCAACACGAATAGGTCTAGACAAGGAGGTAGTTACAATATGTTCTCATTCTACAAATTGTCTAAATATAAAAGAATGAGAAGCACCAGTATCAAAAATTACTCTAATGAGTTCTTGATAGAGATTAAAAGTACCTTCCAGCCATCACCTTCAAGTTAAACACACAAAAATTCGTTCATAAATACTTAGAATAAATTCAACCACCAACCTAAACCAGCTAACCCATGTTTCCACAATTCGAGGATCACCTAAACTCTCACAAGTCTAGGGTAACCTAGAGCTTTGATACCAAGCTGTCACATCCCAAAATTTAGACAATTAACTATTAAATTAGGACTAACCCCAATAATATTCCATCATCCAAATCTTAGGGGTGAAACAAAAAAAAAACTAAAAAAAAAAACTAAACGCCAACCAAACCATCCATCATAATTTCATAACTAACCAATACCTCAACATTCAAGTAACAACAACCAGTCAAAACAACTTAAATAAAGTACGGTTACAAACCATGCTAAATTATTCCAATACTAAAGTCATAAAAAAAATAATAATAAATACATAAACTACTAACAACCCTAAGCTCAAGAAAACAAAAGAAATCCAAGAGCTATGCCCAAAAACTATAGTTACTCCACGTCACCACCGTAGCCTCAACTAATCTTGTAAAGGAAGCTCGGCTGCGCTCAAACAGAATGCACCCGAGTTGCCAAGAGACAAAACGGGTTAGTATACAGGTATACTGGTATGAGTACAAGATTTAACACCCACGTGTCCACCAGACACAAACAAAAATATATTAAATTCTTATTACGGGACAAGACAAGTAGTTCCAACCGCACCAAAACGAATGGGTAGTTTCCCGAGATACAGTGGCATTTAGTTTCTTATTCGTACACAACGAAATATAAATTGATTATAAAATAAACAAAATAGAAATAAAAATATGGTGGGTCAGCCCTGCATAAAAAAAAAAATTAGTAAGACCCACCATCCTGAAAAGAAATAAAGTTAGTATAATTTAATTATAAGTAACTTGCTGAATAAGTATAAAAATGCATCGTTTCCTACTTAAATAATTTGAATTGACCAAAATTGAAAGAAAAAAAGTTGTACAGAATCAAATTTCCTAAAGGAAACTGAACAGGTTAAGAGAAAAACTTGATCTAAAAATCTAGACGAAATTTAATCAAAAAATCTGAAGCTGAAAACGAACAAAAACTGCCCTAAGATGATTTTTTCAAAAAAGTTCAAAACATGAAAAGTGTGCAGAATAATGTTTTGCTTTAGTTTACGTGAAACCAATAAAAATGAGCTCGTTTAGTGGGTTAAAACAGCCTCTAAAATCTGCATTGCTAAAATAAATCAAAACTATAATAACCAAGATTATCCGATTATTAGTTCTAATCGATCTTTTTAATAAAAAGTTAAAACACAAAAGTTGTCTAGAATCACGTATACATACTTGTGCTCAAATTTCATAATTTATCGAGATTGTTTACTATTTTTCAAGATGTACAAATCAATACAATTCACACTATACTAATAAACTCATAATTAAATTCTTTGTACCTTAACTCTACCACTTCGGTCCTCCACTTCTGGCCTACACATATATCCCATGTGCCTCCCGTATACTTAACACTGCTCCGAAGCCAAACTTGGACGGAGATATCGTCCCGAGTTTGACCCACACTCTCCGGATGGTTAGCATATACGTACTCGCGCAAATCAAGCACTCGTCTACTCATCAGAACAAGGCAACAATATATATATACACAACATCTCACGCATGAGAATAAACGTAACAATGTCAAGCCTAAGGCATTCAAATAAATTTCATAATCCTCACTTTTTTTTTTTATACACTCTTTCTCACCATCACTCACATAAAACAACAATCCATGGAGTCATAGTGGAGTATAAGGAATTTATCTATAGGTTCTTAATTAATTTTAATTTCATATAACCATATTAATTTTAGTTTCATATAATCATGAGGGTGATTACAACCATAAAATAAATCCATATAAAAACTCTAAATCTGACATGCACAAGTAATCAAAATAATTAAAATCAATCAATCAACTAAAAACTCTAAACCTTACATACACATCGAAACAAAATAATTAAAATTAATCAATCATCTAAAAACCTTAAACTTTACCTACACAACTAATCAAAGTAATTAAAATCAATCAATTATCTAAGAACCCTAAACTTTACATACACTACTAGTCAAAATAATTAAAATCAATCTATCATCTTTGTTTAAATACAAAATCCAACTAATATCAAATAAATAAATAAAAACAAAGAATTAAACATAAATCAAGGGAAGTGGGTTTTGTACTCACAATATTTTATTGAAGATCAAAGAATATTTGAAAAACTAATAGAGCCACCAAAACAAAACCCTAATCTTTCCTTTTCTTCTCTCTCCTCTTTCTTCCTTGCCGCCGTCCCTTCTTTGATTTCTCTCTCTCTCTCTCTCTCTCTGTCTTCTTTGATTTCTCTCTCTCTCTCTCTCTCTCTCTCTCTCTCACGGCTTGGTCTCTCTCTTTTTTTGTTTTCTTTCTTCCCTTTTCTTTTGATCTCCTAAACCTAGTTGAATACTTCTGTGTTATTATATATATAATAACCTAAGAGCTAGTATAACCTAATAATATTATATTATAAACCTAAATCTCAATATATAATAGCTTAATAAACTATAATAATATATTATAGTATATAATACAACATAATTACAATATATATAAATATAAATATAAGATTAAATATATATATCTATATATATATCACCTCTCTTTTTTTATATATAACAAACATAAATATTTAAATATTAATTATATATAATTAAATAACACATTTAATTAATTAATTACCACATTAAATTCATTAAATATCACATTAAATCTCATATAACCACACAATTAATAAAGCCAAAAATAAAATAAGATAATAAAAACCATAATAATAATAAAATAATGACTTAAGTAAATTAGGGTCGCTACACTCTAGACAAGAAGTAATGTCAAACAAGAGGTTTTTCTAAAGCATGAGAGAAAGGCCACACCGTTGGCAATGAATCTTTGGAAAGATTAAGCCATTAAGTGGGAACCTTTCTTACATGATTTGAACAACCTCAATTGGTTGAAATCATTCTCAAGTATAAAAGAGATGAATGATAGATTGATTATTAAACTTAGACTCCAAACATAGAAATGAACAAAGAAAGCATGACAAGTAACAAGTATGCCAACTTATGAGATCACAAATGTACTAAACAGTGCCTGAACTAATTGAAAAGGCTTGGACAACCTTAAAACAACCCTTAATACATGAAAATCAGAGGTAGAACGTGCATGAAAAGAGCTGAAAAGCTAGACAATAAAGAAGAGAATTAATGCTAGTAAGCAAGGATAAGGTGGGGTGGCTAACCCCTCCATTTTTGAAGCTTCAAAACATGATTTTTAGCCATTCTAAACCTCTGAAAATCAATGTAAATATCAAAGGAAAAGAGTGGAAAAGAGAAGGTTTGAGTTATAAGTAAAGGTTTAGAAAGAGCAAGCTCTCTCTACCCTTTTAGTAACTCTTCAAACCCAACTCCAAACACTTCAAATAAGCTCAAAACAGCAAGAACTATGAAGTAAGTGATAGAAATGAAGACAAGAGAGAAGAATACAAGCTTATACCTTTCAAGGGGTAAGCTTGTTGTTGATGCTTCAAACTTGGTTTCAATGCACTCTTAAGCTTGAATTATATTTCTCCAAGATCGACCAAGGCTCTAGGGTGATAAGACAACGTTGTGTATGGTGTATAGAGGTGGTATAAACAAGCTAGGTTAGCTCAAAGATGACTTGCAATGGAAGGAGGAGACAAGAACTCTCAAGGTGTATATATGACTTCTAGAATTTTGTTCAACCCTCAAAACAATCCCAGAGCTTCGGTTTTATAGAATTTGAGCTCAAAAGGTGATAAATATCTTCAAAAATGGATAGCGGGCCACCTCTCGCACAGAACAGTGTTTATCACCATCGAGGGTCGGCCGACCATTCATAGCCACGACCGACCATCACTGATGCATGACCAGGCCTTGATGGCCTACTTTGTTTTTTTTGGTTCAAACTCAGCTCAGGGTGGGAAAAGGTCCAAAAATGAAACTCATGGGTTCAAACAAGGTAAATGTTGACGATTTGAGGTCATTTCGGGAGCCTGACTGAATCTGAATCTAAATCGCTGCAAATTCATAATTCAACTTTCATCATTGAGTGTATTGAACCAAGCGTCTAAGTCTTGCGGGCGGTCAAAAATGGGGTGTCTACAGTTGCCCCTCTTTGACCAAGCTCGAAGTCATAAAATGACGTGAGTGAATGTCAAAGCCCAGAGACGACCCATTTTGACAAGGCCATAAGACTTGGGCAAACAAACAAGACAGAAATAAAATGGTTGCACCTGCAGGCTGCCTACATATCTCTGTGCAAGGAATCAAACCAACGTAGTTCTGGGGCAAAATGCAACTGGCATGCACGAGGCAAGAACATAACTTATGATCATGCAATGAGGCTGTGCAATGAAACATTTGAATGCAAAAGCTATGCAAAGAAACGCCACATTTAAACAAACTGAAACAAGGTACAACAATTCCAATCATGGAAAGAAATAAGTGAATAAACACACCACGTGTGGGACTCATGAGCCGAACTACATTTCATGCAGAAAGGATGTAAGAAAATTTTGCAAGCTTAACTACGCATCGAGCAAGCAAGGCGAAGAGCAACATAACCATCGGGCACACCCGAGGTCTCAACCGAGATCCTAACGCATTGCACGCAAGAGGAGGAAGGATGGTGTGAACACCAGGCACACCCGAATATTTTTAACCAATGCAAACAATCCTAATGCATCTCACGTGATAGAAGGAGAGGTGGTGTGAACACCGGGACACACCCGAATGTTTTTTAACCGAAGGATGGTGTGAACACCGGGACACGACCGAATGTTTTTTAACCGAAGGATGGTGTGAACACCGGGACATGACTGAATGTTTTTAACCGAAAGCATGGTGTGAACACCAGGACACACCCGAATGTTTTGAATTGAATGGGTGGTGTGAACACAGGATGCACCCGAATGTTTTTAATCGAAGGGGTGGTGTAAACACCGGGACTCACCCAAATGTTTTTAACCGAAAGGGTGGTCTGAACACCAGGACACACCCGATTGTTTTTAATCAAAGCGGTGGTGTGAACACCGGGACGCACTTGAATGTTTTTAACCGAGGGGTGGTGTGAACACCAGGACGCACCCGAATGTTTTTAACCGAAGGGGTGGTGTGAACACCGGGACGCACCCAAATGTTTTTAACCGAAGGGTGGTGTTAACACCGGGATGCACCCGAATGTATTAAACCGAAGGGGGTGGTGTGAACACCAGGACGCATATGAATGTTTTAAACTGAAGGGGGTGGTGTGAACATCGGGACGCACCCGAATGTTTTTAACCGAAGGGGCGGTGTGAACACCGGGAAGCACCCGAATATTTTTAATCGAAGGGGTGGTGTGAACACTGGGACACACCCGAATGTTTTTAATCGAAGGGTGGTGTGAACACCGGAAGGCACCCAAATGTTTTTAACCAAAGGGTGGTGTGAACACCGGGACACACCCGAATGTTTTTAACTGAAGGGGTGTTGTGAATGTGTGAACACCGGGACGCACCGAATGTTTTTAACCAAAAGGGGTGGTGTTAACACCGGGATGCACCCGAATGTTTTTAACCGAAGGGTAGTGTGAACACCGGGATGCACCCGAATGTTTTTAATCGAAGGGTGGTGTGAACACTGGGGCACACCTAAATGTTTTAAACCAAAGGGTGGTGTGAACACCGGGAGGCACCCGAATGTTTTTAACCGAAGGGGTGGTGTGAACACCGGGACGCACCCGAATGTTTTAAACCGAAGGGGTTGCTGTGAACATCGGGACGCACCTGAATGTTTTAAACCAAAGGGAGTGGTGTGAACATCGGGACGCACCCGAATGTTTTTAACCAAAGGGGGTGGTGTGAACACCGGGACGCACCCGAATGTTTTAAACCGAAGGGGTTGGTGTGAACATCGGGACGCGCCTGAATGTTTTAAACCGAGGGGGGTGGTGTGAACATCGGGACGTACCCAAATGTTTTAAACCAAAGAGCATGGTTAGAGTGTTCTTTTCCTCACACGATTTCAGCGTGTTTGGAATTTATCTCAGGTTGTGTGGAACGCGCTCCTTATTGTTGTTTTCGGACCTCTTCTCACGAGTTCAGTGTGGTTAGAGTGTTCTTTTCCTCACACGATTTCAGCGTGTTTGGAATTTATCTCAGGTTGCGTGGAACGCGCTCCTAATTGTTTGTTTTCGAACCTCTTCTCACGAGTTCAACGTGGTTATAGTGTTCCTTTCCTCACACAATTTCAGCATGTTTGGAATTTATCTCAGGTTGTGTCAAGTGCGCCCCTGATTGTTGTTTTCGGACCTCTTCTCACGAGTTCAGCGTGGTTAGAGTGTTCCTTTCCTGATACGATTTCAGCGTGTTTGGAATTTCTTTATCCTCCTCTCACGATTTCAGCGTGGTTGGAGTATGTCACCCTATTCATTTACTACATCATTTAGTACGTCTACTGCATTGCATATAGAATATATTGCATGCATGTACTGCATTGTCCATTTATCGCTCGCATCCTTTCCATGTTAAGCTTAGTCTGGCATGTGCCCATACTTTTCGCGTTAAAGCATGGTTCTGTGATAATGTTTACGCGCCTATTCCACTAAGAGAATTGTGGTCTGAGGG
Source organism: Camellia granthamiana (assembly GCA_036172215.1). Taxonomy (NCBI): domain Eukaryota; kingdom Viridiplantae; phylum Streptophyta; class Magnoliopsida; order Ericales; family Theaceae; genus Camellia; species Camellia granthamiana. The sequence continues at coordinate 117,601,044 of CM069903.1, forward strand.
CGTCGGCACCTTTTCTGTGTTAGACGTGGTCTAGTTTTGTGTTCATACCTTTTCTAGGTAGAAATGTGGTTTGACCGCGCGCTTTATTCACTATATCCATTGCATCTATTGTATTGTACTTTTGTTTTGTTGTATTCAGCATGTAGGATCATGATCTTTCCTCAGCAGATCATTCCACACTTATATCATGCCACCCAATTACCTGTATTCTTGCTGCAAAACACACAATTCTGCCTATGCACACGCCTACTCCACTAAGAGAATTGTGCTTTGAGGATTCCGGCACCTTTTCTGTGTTAAACGTAGTTTGATTTTGCATCTCCATCCCTTTATGATATTTGTGTGGTTTTGTACTGCTTGTGGTTTGATGATTCAATTACATTGCATATCATTTGCATTGTTTCGTTATATTGTATATCATTTACACAGTTTTGTTATATTGTGTATCATTTGCATCCTGCCTCTAAACTACGCTGGTTTGATTCCTTGCAAAGGGATACGCAGGCAGCCTACGAGTGCAACCATTTGTTTCTACATTTGCATTTTGTTTGTTTGTCCAAGTCTTCGGCCTTGTCAAAAATGGGTCGTCTCTGGGCTTTGACATTCACCCACGTCATTTCATGACTTCGAGCTCTGTCAAAGAGGGGCAACTGTGGACACCCCATTTTTTACCGCCCTTAAGACTCGGGCGTCACTAATTGCTTACTTGGTGATGAAAGTTGTGCAGTGCAAAGGTTCGACTTCTTTGGCAAGAGGAGAGTCAAATCCTAACCTCACACCCCATTTTGGACCAAAGCTATTTTGAATGGTTTTTAGACCTTAAAATCCTCTCTTTCAAAATATTTTTGAAATAAAGTTCCTATGATGTTCCGAGGCTCGCATTTCGTTAAATGTTGTGCTTTTCAGTAAACTGAGCAAGGACAAAGTGGAAATGAATGAAAGAGAGATGAACTCTTTAAAAAATCTTTCAAAACACCTTATCTAGGGGTTTGGAGTTGAAGAAAATAGGAAAGGAGAGAAGAAAACTAGTTTGGGAGAAGTTCGGCATGAATCCGGGCAGGATCGAAACTGAGTGGCTTCGCTAAAAGGAGTATAAGTTTGTGAGGCTACCACCATTGGAAAGCTTACTTCTGGGTCTTCAATTTGTACACAAGAATGACCTGAAAAGGAGTCCAGATAAAGGAGATATGCCCAATTGAAGTTTGACCTGCAGAGCAGATTTTTGCTATCAGCCAGTTAAGTGGCCGGTCGGCCAGTTAAAGTGGCTGGTCGGCCAGTTGAAGTAGCTGGCCGGCCAGTTAAGTAGCTGGCTCAGATTTTTTGCAGATATTTCTCCTCCAGCTGTCTTCCAAGATTGTGCTACCTGTCCTAGCTCAGATATTTCAACCAAATGATCCATTTTTGCTATATATTGGAGCCATGTGTCATATATTGAGGGTTAGAATTATGGAAGCCTCTCTCTCTAAAAAATCCTCTCTCTCTAGAAAATTTTCAGAGCAAAATCTCTGCCTCTCTCTATAGAATTCTCTCCCTCTTGCCCTTTTGTGCATAGAAGTAGAGAAATACTTCTAGTTTGCCTAGACATCCTTCATTAAAGTTGTATATCTTTGGGTTGAGGTCCCTTGGAACTTATTTTTGGGCTGTTGCAAAGTCATTTGAGCCAAGAAAGTGGTTGTTCTGCTGCTGCGCTTCAAAGGTAATCACTTATCCCTCTTAGCTTGTTTTGTATACTAGCTTTGCCATAGTTTTCAACTACTTTGGGGCTGTTTTTTGGGGTGGTGTTGAACTAAAAAAACCTCTATTTTTCAATACTAAAATTGGTGGTTTAAGCCTTGTTTGGCTAGGGGGTGGTTCCCCCTCCTTTGCTATTTGGCTTACAAAGCCTTTAGAGCCTTCTTTTAAAGGCTTTTGAGTCCATCTCTCTTGGCCTTAAAACCACTAAATTCCAGAGGAATTTTAGTGGTAGAAAGCTTGTTTTGAGGTCCCAAATAGGAGGGGGTGGTCCCCTCTCCTCTTGTCTTGTTTGCATGTGTTGATGACCCACCAAATGAGCATGTATTTCTACTTCTTTGTGGCTTTGTTCAAGCATATTTTTGTGACTTTTTATACCTGCCATAACTCTGTTTTTGGTTTGTTTGGTCACCTCTTGCATGCTTCTTACACTTGTAGTGTAAACTTGCTTACTAGCCTAGTGTACTTGAGGGTTTGGCCTATTAATCTAGCATGTGTATGCTCCACTCCAACATGTTTTTGGCTTTGATTTAGCATGCTTTAGGACTATTTTGAGTGGTCTTGGCCTTTTGAGGCTTGCTTTGCATAGCTATAGTGCAAGTGCCTTAACTAGCTTTGTGTTTTGAGTCTTCTAGCATGCTTTGCTTGAAGTGTTTGCATGATTTAGCATCATTTAATATGTGATTTCAGAGCATATACCACTGTCATATTCTCATATGTATCACTCTTTCAATGCTTTTGAGAAGTTAAGCCTCATGCCTTGTTTGTGAGCCAATACATGAGCACATCTTTCTTGCCATCTATGCTACAAGTCTAGCATGTTTTTGCTACTATTTTGACCTACCTTAGGTCTATTTTGCATGGTTAAGGTCATTTGAGCATTGCTTAATATGGTTGTAGTGTAAAGGGCCTTGACTAGCTTTGAGTTTTGAGGCCTTTAACATGTGGTGTATGTGATGTTTGCATGGTATGGCACCATTTGGCATGTAATTTCAGTGCATATAGTGTAGTCACACTCTCATATACTTCACTTCTTCATAGCTTTCGAGGGTTGTGTATTATGTCTTGCTTATAGGCCAACATGTGTTCATGTTCTTCTAGCATTTTGAGCTCTCATTTCAGCATGTTTAGACCATTATTTTGGCATGATTGAGCTCTGTCCAGAGTTGGTTTGGTCATTTGTGCTATGTATTGCATGCCTCATGTGTAATGTTTTTCACTAGCTTTAATGCTCTTGGCCCCTTAACAAGTCTTGCATGCATTGCTTACATGATAGAGTCTTGTTCATGCCACTTAGCATTGAAAGATAAGCATATATGTGTTGCATTGCATTGTGTTTGGATCGGACATCAATCCAAACACAAATATGGGACATTTCATACTTGAAATGATGAAACGTGTCATGTTTCTTGGTCGCCAACACCCTTGACCATGCATGATGGGGTGGAGGCACTTTGTGTATTGTTTGTGCATTCATCAACATGGTGCAAGCTTGGTCCTCGACCACCATGCATTGAGGTGCTTGGTTGGTGGCTTGAGAGCCAAGTGCCACTCTCCTTTGAGCTCGAGACATGATAAGGAGTGTGGTAGTACCTACATTGTCTTGCAAATACATTGTTGTGCCTCTATTGTTCTCTGTTGCAACAAAACTAGAAGCCTACAGAAGCAACTAGCTGACCAGCCAGTTTTTCTAGCCGACCGGCCAGTGGCACCAGCCGACCGACCAATTTTAGTGGCTGGCAGCCACTTTTTCTGGCTGGTAGCCCACCAGAAGATTCCTATTTTGAAGTAAAGGCACTCTGGAGGTTGGCACAATTTTCAAAGACCAAGGCAAGTGCAAACAGAGGCAATTGATAGCATGGAAATGGATTTCCGAGCGAGCACCAACCGAGCATGCATCTTCAACCTCTTGGAACTGAGCTGAGGCAGTTTGATTTGTAGTTAGCTTTACTTGTTAGCTAGCTTAAATTGGTAATTTAATTAATTAATTTGTTAATTAATTAAGTGTTGTAATAATTAGTAAGTAGTTTAGTAGTTATTCATTTTGTTGTGTAATAATTAGTCTAATTAGTTTAATTAGATTGGTTAGTTAGCTTAGCTTAGATTAGCTTAGCTAATTCATTCGGACCCTCCTTCGAGAGGGCAAATGTTGCAATAAGTGTGTGTGTGTGTGTGTGTGTGAATGTCTTCCAACCCCACGTCTTTCTCCCTTTTATTTATCCGCTTTCAGTGGTTAGATTAGGGACATGTTTCGATTAGCATACCTTATGCTTACATGTTTGCATCATTAATTTCTATTACATGCACCGGGCTCGGCGCATCATTCAAACTGCATTGTATTTCAATACACTTACTTGAATACGTGTTTCAAAGCATGTTATCAAGTGTTGCATTCATATGCCACCTTAGATAGCCGAGCCTATTTAGTTGCATTATTGCATGTGTTGCATTAGGCATCTTAACATAGCTAGGATCGTGCATTGATTTCTAACTAGTTTTCTGTTTTGGCTTGGAGTATACTGTAAGTGTTTTCGCTTTAGCATCCTTGCATGTGTGTAAGTGACTGCCATGATAGCATGCTTCCCATGAGGCTATTTGCTTAAGTGATTAACTGAATGAATGCCTGTGGATGAAGGCTTCATTGTTTGAACTGGGCTAATCCAATAAAATGAATGTTTTAAGCCAACTTGGTTGTGGCAAATCATGTTTTAAGCCCACTTGAGGGTGGCAAATCCGCGCTTTAGCCTACTTGTGAGTAGCACTTTCAAAGCATTTTTGAAAACAAACATTGAATTGTTTTGTTCCAATTCTCGTGATTGAGTCTATACTTGTATGCTGTGCGCATCACATAGTAAGTTAGATTAATAACCGGAATAATAATACATGTGTTTATGAAAACAACATATCATGTTTAGTAGAGGCCAATCCTTTGATCGGGCGAGTGGGGGTGCTCATTTCATGACCCTCCCCCCTCGTACGCAAGTTCCCGAGCCGAGGCAACTTTGGTGATAACGGACATGTGGCCTTAGGCACGAGTCAGGGTTTCCTAAATTTCCCAAAAATTAAATATTTAGGTGGCGACTCTGTAATCTGGCAAAGCAGTCCATGTTTGGCACTTTTTGATTAAAATCAGTTTTCCAAAACGATTTGCCGGATTTGGACTCTTTGGTGATTTATCAGTCTTACATTGCACTTTATGAGATTAGATTCAGAACCATGACAGGAGTTTGAACTGTAGTAGCTAGAACCCAAATCCGCGCCCTCTCCGAAAAAGGGGGCGCGCGGAGGAAGTTCAGGTGGTCTACAGCCGGTAGTTCCCATGCCGCCTCGGCTATCTGTGAGGGCCACAGAGAGCCTCTCTTCCCAGGAGATGATTCAGTTCACCGGGGGCCTGGACGCCGACTACTTCCTCGGGGAGGGGGATTATGTGATATTCATCCAGACACACCTTATGCCTCCCTCGATGGTTGCTCGTGCAAACATAGTGGCAGGTGCCCCGACGAGGGCCAGGACTAGAGGGGTTCCTCCAACTGGACAGGCTACTAGTTGGCCAGAGATTCAGACCATGCTGATATGCTGGAAGCCGATCGGGACGTCATGCCAGATTCCGATCGAGCTGGTGGAAGCCGGACATAGATACGTCAAAGCTCGGGACGCACCTTTGGTATGTACCACATCTTTTCTAATTTTCTATTCTCTTTCGGATATTCGTTCTTTCCGGATATTGATCATTCCCAATGCATTTGTAGGCACCCTCGGGGTGCACTGTGGGATTGCTCGAGCTAGTAGCGTCATTCGAGAGCATGATACTGGGGGGAGAAGCACTGCTCAGTCTTCATGGCATCCAGGTATTCACAACATATTGACATGTTGCACCGACATACTGTACCGCTCTTGCATTGTATCTCACTCATTGCATTCTTCCACTTTCATCATATTGCATCTGTAACCATATTTCATATCTGATGCGTCAATATTGTATTTTTTCTTCAGGTTCTAGCCTTACCGAGAGCACCAGCGGCGGCGGCTGCGCCTACACCATCACCACCTCCTCCAGCAGTAGAGAGCAGGGAGAGACGGGCCCTAGTACATAGCCGAGTAGAGCATCGCAGTCGAGGCTGGAGGAGCCCTTCGGAGCTGGTGTTGAGTGACGACGATACTGAGACGAGTGGCTCTGAGAAGGCAGTGAGGCTGCAGTCTGAGTCCTCCGAGAGTGGAGATGACGGTGGCTCGAGATCTAAGAGTAGAGGTGATGCTGAGTTGGGCTCTGAGGCAGAGAGTGGTGACGATTCCAGATCCGGTTCAGCATCTGAGTCAGATAGTGGTGCTGATAGAGACAGCTCTAAGTCCTCGCCCAGGAAGAGGATGAAGAGGGCCTCTCGAGCCTGAGATGGCTGGCGTTGATTTTCTAGTATTTTTGCTTAGTTTCTTTTTGTTAGTAGCATTAGCACATGTATAGCTTCAGATAGGTTTTATTTAAAACTTGTACTCCTCTTTTGTAAAAAAAAATGAACCATGATCAGAATGAAAAACTTGAGGTTTTTATGAAAAGTGTGTTGCCATTTTTACATCATAAGCACCAAATATGTATGACAACGGACACAAAATTAGAATGGACAAGAGCACATTTGATTGAAACAGAATCTTAATCGTGTAATGAGCCGACCAACAACTGAAATAAAGAGAAATATACAACTCGATAAACAACACAACAACAACTCGAGAAACAAAACAACGACAACTCGATAAATAGAACAACATACAACTCGATAAGCAAAACTATGCCACAACAAATGACATACAAAAATAGCAAACTTGCTAAAACAGAAAGGACTCAAAACAAACAGACTAAAAGCAAAACAAAACACATGCTTCTAGCACTGTTCATGAAATGACCCGACCCTCGTACATGTTTTATGGTATACCTTGAGTCCCTTACTTTGTACCTTTATATGTGTACTGTGAAATCTCATGTGGAATTAAGTTTAACTGGATGAATTTTATGATTAGAGAATCATATCTGTTTCATAAAAGAAATATCTGTTACAATTCTAGTGTTTGAATCAGAAATTGAAGGCCTAAGAAGCTTAATAATCTGAAATTGACCTTATATTTGAGATTAGCATAATTTTTAAGTCATAATAAGTATTTTTGTGAAAATTTGATTTGGGATGATTAAATTGGATAAATTTTGTCTTATTCAATTATATATATATATATGTGTGTGTGTGTACATATGTACATGGTTAGCCATTTTGACTTATGAACCTCAAAACAAAAATATCTCCTGGAGAGTAGAAAAGGAGAATTAAGGAAGAGAAGGGTTGGAAAGAAAGAAAAAGAAATTCAACAAGGAAGAAATTTGGGGAAATTGGGAAGTCATCTAGAGATGAAGGCTTAAGGTGAGCTTAACCCACCTAGTTCTATTCCTTTTCTTGCTAGAAAGTAGGAATCTCTTGGTGTTGTGTAACTTAGAGTTGTAATGGAAGTTATATATGTGTGTGTTGAAGAATTAGCATGATAATTATACCATTTATTTGTTTTGTTTTCATTCCCTTGGTTACCAAGCTTGAATTCATCCTTATGATCAATGGCTATGTGTATGTTTATATGTGTGTGTGAAGATGGGAATATTATGAAGTTGAGTTGTGTTTGTGAGTTAAGATTAAAGACTCAAATTGTACATAGATTGATTTATGTTGTAACTTCTATTTACATGATTTTTGACCCATGTTTAACAATTAAAAGAACCTATTTTGAGCCTTGAAAGAGGGTACCAAAAATGGGATTTTGTACAAATTTCGGACTGCTCTCACACTGAAATCGCCACACGTGCGGGGATCTTGGCCGCACGTATGGGACCAACCACCACACGTGCGGGGCTCACAGCCGCAAGTGCGGCCCAGGCTGGAAAAAATGAGTTGCTCCGTTTTACATGCTTAACCCTCCAGTATTTTTGGAAATTGTGTTTGATGTCCTTAAGATGCCGACAAATTCATTTGAAGTAAAATGAAGCAGGAAATGAATTAAGAAAGAAAAGAAACTAATGGATAAGTTGTGTACACGTGTAGGGCAAAACCCGGGAGAGACAAGCGCTCCTTTATAGCACTGTGAGTAATAGTACTAAATGTACCTTAATCACGTTCAGAATTATTGTTATTAATGTTATGTGTAACATGTATGCTGTTATGAAACGATGTGAAATATGAAATCATAAGGCCGAGGGCCAACTTGTGAATCTGTAACTTGTGAAACTATGAATCCCAGAGGCCGAGGGCCAATTTCTAAAGTTGTGCATCTAAGTTGTGAAACTAAAAAGCCAAGGGCTATTCTTGTGAATATGTGAACCCATCAGGCCAAGGGCCAATCTGTGAAGTTGTGAACCGACGAGGTCTTTCGGAACCTATGAAATGAATACTACAGTCTAACATCATTATGTGATTCACGTTAGAATGTGAATTGTTCTGTCTCCATGAATAGTACTGGAATGACACATGCTTTCTGTAAATAATTATTATTAATGTTATGATAAACCATGGGAACTCTAAGAGCATTATTGAGCAGTATATTTTATTTATGATTGATGATGAATACTAACATTCTGTTGTCTACAAGATAGCTATATTGATTTACAACGAATAATGGAACGTATACGCATTGTGGAATTATGGTATTTACGTATCTCTGGAATCATTCAATCGGTAAAATGTATGTACCTTTTGTTAACACTTATCAGCAAAATTTTGTTAAGCTTATATCAACTACGTTAATTCATGTGAATAATGGAAAGAATGTATGTACTTTCTGTATGGTTCTGAAGTTAATCTGATCTGATGATTTCTGGTATGGAACAAAGTGTTGTACAAAACTAAGTGCCACACTTTGGTACGAGCCACCTCTTGAGTCCATACACACACACACACATATATATCTTTCTGGGTCGAAAGGCTGTTCTGTATATATTTCTGGGCCGAAAGGCTGTTCTGTATATGTTTCTGGGCCGAAAGGCTGTTCTGTATATTTCTGGGCCGATGGCCGTTCTGTTATTTCTGGGCCTATGGCCGATTTGTATCTATAGACCTATGGTCGTTCTGTACATATTGGGCTTAAAGTCACTCTGTTAAGAAAACTGGACCTATGACTGTTTGGAAATAATTACAGAATGTAATCAATCATATGTCTCTGCAGTTTTTGCTTTATTATTTAAGCTAAACCTTACATTATTTATGTACTATTATTCACTAAGTTTCGCTCATTCCGTATTTTGTCTGTATCTGTAGGTACTCAGCCGGGAGACCAGTCCTAACCCCTAAGGCTCGTCTCTCTCTTGTCAACCTCGGTGTGTCCAGGCACTTAGCCGAAGCCCGTGTATTTCGTAAGGTGTTGTTAGTCTTTTTTTTGGGCTTATGCCTTGGTTGTCTTGCATTAATATGTTTTGTTATACGCCCAATTGTGGGCTGAGTCAAAGTATGTATGTGTATGTTTTCTGCATATTATTAACTTAGTATGATGTTATGATCCTGGCATAATAGTGATAGCTCAATGGAATAGATTTTTGGTTATCAGGTGCTTCCGTTCAGGCCCCATACGTTACGGATATTGGTTTTATGTCTGTTTCTGAAGTGGTCATGCCCAAAACTTTTAGGGGCGGTTTTGGGACGTGATAGGTGGTATCAGAGCACGAGTTGCTATCTCACACACGAATCCATTGAGCTTTAGGATGTCTAGAAAGACGTAGGCATCATGCATAATATTCTGAGAGTACATGAAGAGATTGATGGCAACGGTAAATGTGTATGTTTTACCTGCTAACTCTGATGATTACGATCTATGTCTGTTGTATATTCTTTTGTTACCTCTATAGATTGGTGAATAATGCAAGACAAGCAGATGGGATTAAGTCAACAACGTTGTACTGTGGAGGTGTGGTAAGAATTTGAGCTGATCGGTAAGACAGTTTATATATAAAGAATTAGATAAAATGTGTGTTATCGGTTGATACTTATCTGTAAGGAATGATGGCGATATAATTGGGTTGTTCAGTACCTATTTGAGTGAATTGCTTAAATTTTAAGTATCAGATATATCTAAGATCAAAGGAAATGCTATACGTGGTACTTTACCTATAGCTATGTCTTCCTTGCCATAACAATGTTTAAATCCGCGATTTTGAGAAATTATTGTGTTTTTTGATAAGATGTGTTTTGTGCACTAATTGAAATTGTGTTAAGTAAGATTGGTCGGAAGAAGAAGTTATGTATATAGTGGCCCCTCTTAAAATTGTGAAGGGAGTTAATAAATTGTGAATTTACTTCTTGTTGACGGTTTAAATAGATAGGCTATGCAGGGAGTTAGTTATTAACCCTGAAACAGTATGTAAGTAATAAGATTTCATGAACTAAGGAAATTATTGACGATTTCTGATAGAGAATTATTAATGGTGTCTAATAAGTATTGTCTATGTGTAATTAGGATTTGATTGCGAGAATCTGTATTCTGTACTGTACTCCGTACTTTGACCTCTGTATATGAAATATGAAATCCGTAATCTATAATTTTCTGTTTATGTATAATCTGCAATTTGTAATTGAGACTCCTTATGAGTAATAGTCAAATGATATGAGGAATCCCGTCTATGAAGCGTATCCGTCCATACGACACTTTACAAAATACTAGACAATCATTAATCTGATAAGTTACTGTAAGAATTAGAATCCTGCCTGCCTCTGTGTATTAACAATTTAAGATTGAGAAATCATTTCCGTGAAGTAATTCTATGTAGGTAGTGCAAATTGTTAAACTACTCCCATTTCGTATCTAAGGCTATAATGGAAATTGTTCTGCATGACGCCGTGAATTTTAACGGAAACGAATGGTTATGGGGGTATGCCATGATAATGATGGGTTAAAGGGTATCTACTTCCTCTTGCATGTTCATGCAGGTTTGTATAATCCGTACTATATGATTCCGAATTAATTTCCTATCATGTTGAATTGGTCTTATCAAGAAGTCTAACGCTAATATCAGTAGGTTAAATCACCTTCTTGACATACGGTTGAATTTCTAGACATTATGGCTGTGATAGAATCTACGTACGAGGAATAATTAGATACTCTGCTTATGTATAGAGTTGTGATTTTTGTATAACTGTTTGTTGACCACTGTATTTCTAAATTATGAATATGGAACAATGTAGTTGATTTTATACACTATAGTTGGAAAAAGGAAAAATTATACGAGCAATAGAACCCTGTGATGATGAAAAAAAAAATAATAATAATAAATAATAAGAATGGATATGCTACTCCACCGTTGTGATTGCTTAAGGAAATACGATTCTAAACTTGATTCCTAGCTCTATCTTTGAATGGCTTTCTTTACTTGAAACGACGGTTGTCATATTTATATCTATTGCTCAGATTCGCATTTATGATAGTATGACAAGTGTTATGATGCCGTGTCTGCGTGAACCTATACAAGTATATGATACTAGTTAGTATGATTCTAATCGTTTGATTTGGAACATGATTTCCTTTGTAATCCTGTGCTTAAAAGTAATGCTATAAGGAATTAACAATGTGAACTGTGGCCTTTCTTTCTGTCATACCAACTTTGTTAAAGATAATTGCCCATAATTTTGAACCAATGTAATGGTTTACTTTTGACATAATTTTGAAAAGTGAGGGCTACTAAGAACAAATGTGACGCTAGTGGCTATATACTTAAAAGGTTCATTTGTAACTGATAGAATGGGGTATACCTTGTTGATTAGGTAGGACTCTACTGGGTGAACTCTGATGTCTAAATTACTTATACATAATCAGACTTGAATCTAATTACGTAATTGAATTAAAAAATAAAAAAAAAAGCTATATGAGTGATTTGTAACATGTGATTTATTAAGTAATGAGATTTGCATGTGAACTATTAGTACTGGGGCGATTGGGCTGTGAACATAATAAAGAACATGTTGTAGTTGAAATTAATGTATGCTATGGAATACCTGAATTACGTGCCTCATGTACTTAAGGAAATAATATCTACTATGTTCTGTATTTGGAAATTGTATGTTTCTGTCTTTGAAAATTCCTGTTATAAAACTTATGGACAAAGAAATATGGTTGATTGTACATCTTACCTACTGGAGATTATGTGTCTAGAATGTCTTGCTATGGACTCCTGTAATCTTATTTTACTCAATGCATGATCCTACAAAACAACTATATAGAGTTGTTATTTTTATTTTTACATGCCTAAAATAAACATTGAAGCAACTAGTGAAATGAAACTATGAAATGCTTGTTGTGTGAAAATTTTTGAATAACTGTGGTAACTACCAGATTAACCTTTAAATTGTTTGAACTGAGAAATTACGTCAACATCTATAATAGGAGTAGACACTGGAGGGAGACTGAGATTTCTAATCTGTTATACGTTGAAACAAGTTTGAGGGACCAAACTTATTTAAGGGGGGGGGGGGGGGGGGGAGACTGTAATGACCCGACCCTCGTACATGTTTTATGGTATACCTTGAGTCCCTTACTTTGTACCTTTATATGTGTACTGTGAAATCTCATGTGGAATTAAGTTTAACTGGATGAATTTTATGATTAGAGAATCATATCTGTTTCATAAAAGAAATATCTGTTACAATTCTAGTGTTTGAATCAGAAATTGAAGGCCTTAGAAGCTTAATAATCTGAAATTGACCTTATATTTGAGATTAGCATAATTTTTAAGTCATAATAAGTATTTTTGTGAAAATTTGATTTGGGATGATTAAATTGGATAAATTTTGTCTTATTCAATTATATATATATATATGTGTGTGTGTGTGTACATATGTACATGGTTAGCCATTTTGACTTATGAACCTCAAAACAAAAATATCTCCTGGAGAGTAGAAAAGGAGAATTAAGGAAGAGAAGGGTTGGAAAGAAAGAAAAAGAAATTCAACAAGGAAGAAATTTGGGGAAATTGGGAAGTCATCTAGAGATGAAGGCTTAAGGTGAGCTTAACCCACCTAGTTCTATTCCTTTTCTTGCTAGAAAGTAGGAATCTCTTGGTGTTGTGTAACTTAGAGTTGTAATGGAAGTTATATATGTGTGTGTTGAAGAATTAGCATGATAATTATACCATTTATTTGTTTTGTTTTCATTCCCTTGGTTACCAAGCTTGAATTCATCCTTATGATCAATGGCTATGTGTATGTTTATATGTGTGTGTGAAGATGGGAATATTATGAAGTTGAGTTGTGTTTGTGAGTTAAGATTAAAGACTCAACATAGATTGATTTATGTTGTAACTTCTATTTACATGATTTTTGACCCATGTTTAACAATTAAAAGAACCTATTTTGAGCCTTGAAAGAGGGTACCAAAAATGGGATTTTGTACAAATTTCGGACTCCTCTCACACTGAAATCGCCGCACGTGCGGGACCAACCGCCGCACGTGCATGGCTCACAGCCGCACGTGCGGCCCAGGCTGGAAAAAATGAGTTGCTCCGTTTTACGTGCTTAACCCTCTGGTATTTTTGGAAATTGTGTTTGATGTCCTTAAGATGCCGGTAAATTCATTTGAAGTAAAATGAAGCAGTAAATGAATTAAGAAAGAAAAGAAACTAATGGATAAGTTGTGTACACGTGTAGGGCAAAACCAGGGAGAGACAAGCGCTCCTTTATAGCACTGTGAGTAATAGTACTAAATGTACCTTAATCACGTTCAGAATTATTGTTATTAATGTTTTGTGTAACATGTATGCTGTTATGAAACGATGTGAAATATGAAATGATAAGGCCGAGGGCCAACTTGTGAATCTGTAACTTGTGAAACTATGAATCCCAGAGACCGAGGGCCAATTTCTGAAGTTGTGCATCTAAGTTGTGAAACTAAAAAGCCAAGGGCTATTCTTGTGAATATGTGAACCCATCAAGCCAAGGGCCAATCTGTGAAGTTGTGAACCGACGAGGTCGTTCGGAACCTATGAAATGAATACTACAGTCTAACATCATTATGTGATTCACGTTAGAATGTGAATTGTTCTGTCTCCATGAATAGTACTGGAATGACACATATGCTTTCTGTAAATAATTATTATTACTGTTATGATAAACCATGGGAACTCTAAGAGCATTATTGAACAGTATATTTTATTTATGATTGATGATGAATACTAACATTCTATTGTCTACAAGATAGCTATATTGATTTACAACGAATAATGGAATGTATGCGCATTGTGGAACTATGGTATTTACATATCTCTGGAATCATTCAATTGGTAAAATGTATGTACCTTTTGTTAACACTTATCAGCAACATTCTGTTAAGCTTATATCAACTACGTTAATTCATGTGAATAATGGAAAGAATGTATGTACTTTCTGTATGGTTCTGAAGTTAATCTGATCTGATGATTTCTGGTATGGAACAAAGTGCTGTACAGAACTAAGTGCCACACTTTGGTACGAGCCACCTCTTGAGTCCATACACACACACATATATATATATTTCTGGGCCGAAAGGCTGTTCTGCATATATTTCTAGGCCGACAGGCTGTTCTGTATATGTTTCTGGGCCGAAAGGCTGTTCTGTATATTTCTGGGTCGATGGCCATTCTGTTATTTCTGGGCCTATGGCCGATTTGTATCTGTAGACCTATGGCCGTTCTGTACATATTGGGCTTAAAGTCACTCTGTTAAGAAAACTGGACCTATGATTGTTTGGAAATAATTACAGAATGTAATCAATCATATGTCTCTGCAATTTTATGCTTTATTATTTAAGCTAAACCTTACATTATTTATGTACTATTATTCACTGAGTTTCGCTCATTCCGTATTTTGTCTGTATCTGTAGGTACTCAGCCGGGAGACCAGTCCTAACCCCTAAGGCTCATCTCTCTCTTGTCAACCTCGGTGTGTCCAGGCACTTAGCCGAAGCCTGTGTATTTCGTAAGGTGTTGTTAGTCTTTTTTTTGGGCTTATGCCTTGGTTGTCTTGCATTAATATGTTTTGTTATACGCCCAACTGTGGGCTGAGTCGAAGTATGTATGTGTATGTTTTATGTATATTATTTACTTAGTATGATGTTTTGATCCTGGCATAATGGTGATAGCTCAATGGAATAGATTTTTCGTTATCAGGTGCTTCCGTTCAGGCCCCATGTTACGGATATTGGTTTTATGTCTGTTTCTGAAGTGGTCATGCCCAAAACTTTTAGGGGCGGCTTTGGGACGTGACAGTTCAGCACAAAGGTGGACAGCAGGTCAAAGTGAGAGGCTGCCGGCTGCAAACTGCCCGAACTCGCTCCGTGCGCAAGGGTGCGAATTGGGTTCATAGCTACTACAGTTCGGACTCCTATCACGGTTTTGAATCTAATCTCACAAAGTGCAATGCAAGGCTGATAAATCACCAAAGAGTCCAAATCTGGCAAATCGTTTTGGAAAATTGATTTTAATCCAAAAGCGCCAAACATGGACTACTTTACCAGATTTTAGAGTCGCCACCTAAATATTTTGTTTTGGGAAATTTAGGAAACCCTGACTGGTGCCAAAGGCCACGTGTCCGTCATCACCAAAGTTGCCTCAGTTCGGGAACTTGGGTACGAGAGGTGAAGGTCCTGAAATGAGCACCCCTGCTCGCCCGATCAAATATTGGCCTCTACTAACATGATAGGTTGTTTTTGAAAACACATGTGTTCTTATTTTGATTATTAGTTAACTTACTATGTGATGCGCACAGCACACAAGTATAGAATAAATTACCTGACTTGGAATAAAACATCTCATGTTTGTTTTTCGAAAATGGTTTGAAGTTGCTACCCTCAAGTAGGCTAAAACGCGGATTTGCCACCCTCAAGTGGGCTTTAAAACAACATGATTTTGCCACTCCGCAAAGTGGGCTTAAAACGCACATTCGATGATTTATTCTAATTCAAGCAATGAAGCCTTCACCCATAGGCATTCATACAGTTAAGCACTTAAGCAGATACCCTCATGGCAAGCATGCTAACATGTCAATCACTTACACACATGGAAGGATGCTAAAACGTAAACACTTACAGTGTACTCTGAGCCAAAACAGGAAACTAGTTAGAAATCATGCATGATCCTAGCTATGTCAACAATGCCTAATGCAACACATGCAAAATGCAACTAAGTAGGCTTGGCTATCTAGGATGGCGTGTGAATGCAACACTCGATAACATGCTTTGAAACACGTATTCAAGTAAGTGTATTGAAATACAATGCAGTTTGTATGATGCGCCGAGCCCGGTGCATGCAAGACAAATGAATGAGGCACACATGCAAAGCATAAGTATGCTAATTGAAACATGCCCTAATCTAACCACTGAAAACGGGTAAATAAAAGGGAGAAAGAAATGGGGTTGGAAGACATGCACATACGCACCCACCCTTATTACAACATTTGCCCTCTCAACAGAGGGTCTGAATAGAACGAAAGCTAACTAGCTACGCTAATTAAGCTAACTATTACAAACCAACTAATTAACTAACTATTCTAGCTAATTAATTATTACAAACCAAATTGAATAACTAACTAGTCTAAGCTAATTAGAATATTACAAAGCATTAAGCTAAATTAATTACAACATAGGTAATCAACTACAACTAGCTAAGAAAGCGATAAATGGCCTCGCGGGCGAGGGGGATATGCATGCTCGGTTGCGTCCTCCCGGAAATCCACCGCCTTGCCTCGAGACGCCTTTGTTTGCACTCTTTTGAACCTTTGAAAATTACACCAATTTCCAAATTGCTTCTTTCTGATCTCAAGAACACCTTGAGGGCTGAAATTCCTCCTATTGCTGCAACAGAGCACAGACAGAGGCAAGACAGTGTATTGGCAAGGAAATGTATGCACTTCCACACTCCTTATCATATCTCAAGCTCAAAGGAGTATGGCACTTGACTCTTAGGCCAACAACCAAGCATTTTCAATGCATGGTGGCCAAAGGATCAAGCTTGCGCAAAACTCAATGAATCCACACATAAGACTCGAAAGGCTTCCACCCTATCATGCACAATCAAGGGGGACGGCGACCAAGAAATGAGGTGCGTTTCATCACTTCAAGTATGGAACGCCCCTCGTTTCTCGTGTTTAGATTAACGTCCGATCCAAACACAATGCTATGCAACACACATGCAAACAACATGCTTATCTATCAATGCTAGAGTGGCATGCACAAGGCTCTATCATGTAAGCAATGCATGCATGGCATGTTTAAAAGCCAAGGTATTGAGACTAGCAAAGAGCATAGCACTATAGGCATACAATACTAAGCCTAAATGACCAAGCCAACCCCGGACAGAGGTTAAATATGCCAAAACAGTGGCTAAAATATACTAAGATCAAGGCATATAACACAAGGAATATATGCACGTTTGATGGCTCGACAACAAGGCATGAAGACACAACTCTCAAACACATTGAAGGAGTGGAAAATGTGAGAGTGTAGCAATAACATATGCTCTGAAATTACATGCCAAGTGATGTCATATCATGCAAATATCTCAAATAAAGCATGCCAAGAGACTTGAAATACAAAGCTAGTTAAGGGCTTTACACTACAACCATACCAAGCAATGCTCAAATGACCTTAAGCACTCAAAACAGACCTAAGGCAGGTCAAAATGGTAGCAAAAACATGCTAGACTTGCAACATAGATAGCAAGAAAGATAGGCTCCCATATTAGCTCACAAACAAGGCATAAGGGCACAACTCTTAAACACAATGAAAGAGTGATAAATATGAGAGTATGGTAGAAGTTTATGCTCTAAAATCACATATCAAATGAAGCCATATCATGCACACATCACAAATATAGCATGCTAGGGGTCCCAAAGTGCAAGGCTAGTAAAGCCAAACACACTATAGCTATGCAAAGCCAAGCATGCATGACCAAAACCACTCAAATCAGACCTAAAGCATGTTAAACCAAAGCCAAAAATGTGTTCGAGTAGAGCATACACATGCTAGATCAATAGGCTAAAACACCAAATACACTAGGCTAGTGAACAAAATTGCACTACAAGTGCAAGGAGCATGCAAGAGGCAACCAAACCAACACAAATTAGAGTTATTACATGTCAAATAATGGATAAAAACATGCTGAAATGGAGCCAATTCAAAGCACAAAGACATGCTACTTTGCAAGGCTACAAGTAGGATTACACTACAAGTATAAGAAGCATGCAAGAGATGACAAAGACAGTAAAAAATAGAGTTATGGAAGGTCTAAAAAGTCACAAAAATGAGCCTAAACAAAGCCTCCAAGAAGTAGAAACACATGCTCTTTTGATGGGCCATCAACACATGCAAACAAGAGAAGAGGAGGGGGGACCACCCCCACCCATTTGGGACCTCAAAACCACTTTTTCACCACTGAAATTCCTCTGAGTTTTAGTGGTGAGAAGGCCAAAAAGAGATGATCCCAAAGGCCTTAAAAGATGGCACAAAGCAAGGCAAAACAAGCCACCAAAGGGCGTAAACAACCCCTAACTCAAACAAAGCCTCAAACAACCTTTTTAAACACTTAAAAACAAAGGTTTTTGTAGTTTAAAACAAAGCCTAAAATAGCATGCAAAGGTGGCTAAATAAACAATGAAAATAAAGCTTTAAAGAGGCTATTACTCACCCTTGAAGCACAACTTCAAAACCAGCCACTTCTGAGGCAAAATCAGCCCTTAAGAGCTAAAATAAGACTTCCAAGCACCTTAGCCTCAAGGTAGAGGTGTTTGATCAAGAGTCCCTTTGCAAATGCACCAAGAATTCTAAGCTTAAGGCTCAAAACAAGAAGGGAGAGAGGCTTCTAGAGAGAGAGGCTCAGATTTTGCTCACAAAACCTTGTAGAGAGAGGGAGTTTAGAGAGAGAGGGTCCCAAACTTATAGCGATCCCGGGTTTACCCCTTATAGTACAGTGATCCGGACATGTGTCCGTGGATGTTAGTAGTTGAGTATTGTCTTGTTTACATCATTTCCTACTTTGTATTTGAGTTATAGGATGTATTGGGCATGTTTGTTACAGGTTGGTTGTGTTTGGAAACCAAGTGTTGCTGCCCAGAATTTTGGTTGGTCGCTCGAGCGAGGGTTTGGTCGCTCGAGCGAGAGTTGGTTTTTGTGTCTGGTGGCTCGAGCCAGAGTGGCTTCGCTCGAGCGAGTGATTGCGTCTGGCTCAGACCTGAAAGTTGCCTTTCTTGGCTCGAGCGAACTTTTCTTCGCTCGAGCGATCTGGTTCGTTCTTCGCTCGAGCGAGCGGTTCTTCGCTCGAGCGAGCGTCGTGTTGCAAATCGGAAGATTTGAACTGTTGGCTCGAGCGAGCGTGTCTTCGCTCGAGCGAGGGCAGTTTCTTGTGTCTGGTCGCTCGAGCGACCAAGGCTTCGCTCGAGCGAGCCTGTTTATATCAGCTAGCAGCAGCCGACTCAAACACCACTTTTTCAAAACTTTTCATCTAAAATTTGAGACCCTCTCTCTCTAAACTTACTCTCTCTCTAAGATTTGATCTACCTAGGGTGATTTCCTACTCTAAGTCCTTTGTTAAAAAGATAGAGGGTGACTTGGGCTTCGATTTAATCTGAAAATATTTGGTTTTGGAGCAAGTTGGGTGTTGGGTCTTCATCTCCATTTGAGCTCAAACTTTGAGGTAGGGATATCCTACTCCTCTTTATGGATTTTGTCTTTTAATTTTAGCATTTTGATGTGTTGTTGTGTAATTTTGAGAAAACTTTGGGCCTTTGTGTAATTTTACAAAAGTTGGGGTTTTATTTATAATGAACCTAGAGGCACGTTTGGTGTAGAAACATGGGATTAATGTTGAAATAGTGATGGAAAATGGAACCTAAGGGTTGTAATGTTAATTATGGAAAATGTCCTAATTACATTGATTAATTAATTGGGATAATTAATTGTAAGAAATGAGGAATTGAAATGTTGATTTTATATCCATTTGTTGCATTTATTTTCTGTATAGAAATAACTGCTTTGGGCTATCGGTGGAGGATAGTCTTGATTGTTGTAGACAATGCATGATGATTAGGCAAACTAAAACTGATCATTGAAGTGTGTCATTGAGTGTGACGGTTGAAGGAATGCATTAAATTTATGTATTGATTGATGTGTATAATAATTGTTTATATGCATTGTGTGTTGTGTTGGAGGAGATAGGGGATGTACTCCACGGTTTAGGGGAAGATAGGGGATGGACCTCTAAACCGGACGTTGTTTGGGAGAAGATAGGGGATGGACTCCAGAGATATAGCTCATATGCTTATCTAGTGATGTGTTGACACAGCTCTTATGCTTGTCTTTGGAAGTATTGATATAGCTAGTATGCTTGTCTTTTGTGAAATGGGTAATTGTTGGACATGAGTTACTGTCCCACATGAATTGTTGGCCAGGTTCTGAGCCATGGTTATAAATTGAGAATTTGTAAGGAAATGGGGAATGAAAATGTAAAGTGTTGGCCACCCATCAACTGCTAATCTTTTAGTCATTATTCATAACTGGTTTAGTGTATTTCTACTGGGCTGTGGCTCACCCTATATGGGAACATTATTTTCAGGTACTGGTAGCATGCCACCTCCAAGGACATAGCTTGGGAGGCTAGGGGCGGGCAGACTTCTTTTTGGTTGTCTTTCTTTTTGATGTATTACATGTAAACTCAAGCCAAGGGCTCAATGTGTAAATGAGTTAGTACTCTACTTTTTTGTAACCAAGTGTTAACTTGGAAAGCTGTAAGCCCTTAAGGCATTTGCTTTTGTCGTTAACATGTAATACTTTTGTAATGAAACTCTGTTAATGGAAGAATGTGGATCTTTTATATATATATGCGTGTTTATATTGATGGGTTGAATGTTATTTTTTTGAGGGCGTTACAAAACTTGCTAACCTCCTAAAACATGGTTTATGGCTTCAATATATAGCAAAAATGGAGCATTTGGTCAAAATGTCTGAGCTAGAAATATCTAGAGCACTTAAAAGACAGCTGGAGCAAAATATCTGCCAATTCTGGGCTTTCTGGGCACAATTGGTCGACCGACCACCTCAACTGGTCGGTCAGCTACTTTTTCTGGTCGGCCGACCACCCCTGGTGGTCGATAGCTACTTAACTGGTTGATAGGAAAAATCTACTCTGCAGGTCAAACTTCAAATGGGCATATCTTCTTCATCTAGACTCCTTTTCAAGTCATTCTTGTGTCCAAATTGAAGCCCCAGAAGTAAGCTTTCCAATGGTGTAGCCTCACATCAAAATTCCAACTGTACAAAAAGTTATGCCTGTTTTGGTAAAGACTGCTCAGTTTCGGTCCAACAGAATTGATGCCCAACTTCCAACAACCATATCTCCCCCATCCGGACTCGGCTTTAGGAGATTCTCGGGTGAAAAATGAAGCCCCGGAAGTCTTCTTTCTAACGGTGGTGGCCTCATAGCTGAAATCCAACTGTACAAATGGATAGGCCTGATTTAGCGAGGGCCGCTCGACTCTCTCTTAACGGTTCATGCCCAACTTCTCCCCCAACTTGGTTTCTTCCCTCTTCTCTTCTTGTCCTCAACTCTAAACCCCTAAACAAGGTGTTTTGAAAGATTTTTCAAAATGTTCACCTCTCTTTCATTCATTTCCACTTTGTCCTTGCTCGGTTTACCGAAAAGTGCAACATTTAACGAAATGTAAGCGTCGAAACATCGTAGGAACTTTATTTCAAAAACATTTTGAAAGAGAGGGCCTTAAGGTCTAAAAACCATTCAACATAGTTTTGGTCCAAAAAAGGGGTGTGAGGTTTGGATTTGACGCTCTCCTCGCTAAAGAAATCGACCCTTTGCGTAGCATAGCCTGCATCACTAAGTAAGCAATCAGTAGTGCCCAAGTTTGAAGGGCGATCAAAAATGGGGTGTCTACAGTTGCCCCTCTTTGACAGAGCTCGGAAGTCATGAAATGACGTGAGTGAATGTCAAAGCCCAGAGACAACCCATTTTTGACAAAGCCGAAGACTTGGACAAACAAACAAAATACAGATAAATAAATGGTTGCGCCTACAGGCTGCCTACGTATCCCTTTGCAGGGAATCAAACCAACATAGTTCAGGGGCATGATGCGAAATGTTACACAATATAACAAAACAGTGTAAATGACATACAATATACTGAAACAATGCAAATGATATGCAATGTAATTGAATCATCAAACCACAAGCAGTACAAAACCACACAAATATCATAAAGGGATGGAGACGCAAAATCGAACTACGTTTAACATAGAAAAGGTGCCAGAACATTCTAACCACAATTCTCTTTAGTGGGATAGGTGCATGCACATGCAGAACTTTGTGTTTCGCAGCAAGAATATAAGTAATTGGGTGGCATGATATTAGTGAGGAATGATCATGATCCTACATGCTGAATGCAACGAAACAAAATGCGATGCAATGGATGAAGTGAATAAGGCGCGCGGCCAAACCGCATTTTACCTAGAAAAGGCATGGACACAAAACAGACCACGTCTAAAACAGAAAAGGTGCCGACACCCTCAGATCACAATTCTCTTAGTGCAATAGGCGCGTACACATAATCACAGAACCATGCTTCAACAAAGGAAATGCATGAGCACATGCCAGACTAAGCTTAACATGGAAAGGACACATGCGATGGATGCTATATGCAATGCGATAGATGCTATATGCAATGCAATAAACATACTAGATGATGTAGCTAGGAAGTGAAAATACCTTACAAGGGCAATCGGCGATGACTGACCTCATGCTGCAGGGAATCTCCTACTTTTGTATCTTGCGTTTCTGAACTATAGGTACTACTTTTCTCCCTAGCCATGGCTACAACTTTCCCTATTCTCCAACAGGGTGACAGACTAGGTTGGTTCAGTATCCAGAATTGAGGCGCATACCCGCTACCTCAACCTATGGGGCTGCAATACAGATTTCAAGCTGAGGATACACCCCTAGGTATTTAAACCAGAGTTTAGCCTCGGAAATCCCGAACCTTTGCATTCTAGGCATCAGCCATTCAAACTCTAGTTTCCACCGTCTCAGTTGATCTCCTAGGAACTCACCGCAAACACAGGTAGGTGGCTATACCAGGCTACCGGAAGTCGTTCGGGTACGACAAACACCAAAGTAATTGCACCTTCAGAACATTTAAGGTCTCCTAGACCAGAGAGTGCATGAGACAGTGTGAGTGGAGATACAGGATTTAAGGTCTCCTAGACTAGAGGATTTAAGGTCTCACAGACCAGAGGATTTAAGGTCTCCCAGACTAGAGAGTGCACAAGACAGTGGTATGTAGGTTCACAAGACAGTGTGATGCAGAGTGAATGCAACAAACAGTGCTAAGAAGATGCACAAAACAGTGCGATGCAAGTTGAAATGCACAAGACAGTGCTAACAAGATGCACCAAACAGTGCGATGCAAGAGTGAATGCACAAAACAGTGCTATACAGGTGCACAAGGCAGTGCGATGTGGATTAAATGCACAAAACAGTGCGATACAATGCACTAACAAGTACAGGTAAGGTGTGCAAGATAGCGCGACGCAATGCACTAACAAGTGTAGGTAAGGTCCGCAAGATAGCGCGATGAAATGCACTAACAAGTGCAGGTAAGGTGCACAAGATAGCGCGACGCAATGCACTAACAAGTGCTACAAGCATTTTCTATGCAAGATGAAAGCATGTAATGAAATGCACAAGATAGTGCGATGCGCGAGAAAGCGCGAGTGCAAACTGTACAAAAGAGTGCGATGCGCCCAAAAACGTAAGTGTAAACTGCACAAAAGAGTGTGATGCGCCAGAAAGTGCGAGTGATAAACTGCACAAAACAGTGCGATGCGCAAGAAAGCGCGAGTGTAAACTGCACAAGAAATGCGATACGCAAGAAAGCGCGAGTGTAAACTGCACAAAAAAGTGCGATGTGCAAGAAAACGCAAGTGTAAACTACACAAAACAATGCGATGCGTAAGAAAGCGTGAGTGATTTGAAATGCACTAGACAGTGCGAGTGATACACGAATTGTGAAATAGATATGCTGAGTGAGATTATTGTGCGATAGATGCATGGTGCTAATTGAAAGCATGTTTGATGCAAGATGACAAGAGCATATTCTATGCAAACTTGAAAGCATATTCTATACATGAGGCAAGAGCATATTCTATGCAAGAGACAGACATATTCTATGCAAACTTGAAGGCATATTCTATGCAAGAATCATAAACGATGCGCGGCACGTATGCAACAGAAGTGTATATGAAAATGCACATTCTATTCAAGAGAGGGGCATCAAATATGTACTTTGGTGCCTCTGATTTACCTCTCAGAGGGCTTTGCAACATGCTCAGCTCAAAAGGGTACACCATGTTCATATTGGCGAGAGATAACATCTGCATGTAAAAACCATGGGTGATGCTTGGACTGCCATTCTGACTTGAAGCAGGCTTAAGCTTGGGATCAAGATATACTCATATTCCAGAGAAAGACGAGGCCTAAGAAGGTGCACCTGAAATGCAGTCTCGGATTTTGCTGGGGTTGAAACACGCTGAGATGCTCTAAATTTTCCCTTTTTTTCTTTTGCTTTGCAGTCCGGAACCTATATAGCTTCAGATAGGTCCTGGTTCTACTGTTCTCACATGACCTGGGTTGAACCTACAGTTTTACGAAAGAACAAATCCTGTTTTGTACAAATGTGGAGAATGGCACAGCACTCTGAGCGCAAAATAATTTGAAATTGAAATTAAGAAATGAGTTTTTAACCGGGTATTGAGCCTACGATTGACCACAGTCAAAACGACTCGACAAAGGTAAAATAACCTGAACACATCTATTGACACTCGAAACGACTCAAAACAAGAATTGAGACAAACAAAAACACACACACACCATTCAGATGTGTTACAAAGGTGAGAGACCTCTCGGTTTACGGGAAGCTAGTTTCTCCGGGTATTGTTTCCCACCCTTTCTCATTTGTGATTCTCACATCACTCTGGCACTCAATCTCTTTTTCTCTGAAAAGTCCTTTCCTCACTTTTTCTCTCATCGCACAGCTCTCTATTCTTCAATCTCTCTAATTTTTTTATCCCTCCCCTAGGTGGTTGATGGATAAACAGGAAGTTGTGGGCTCTTGCCCCTAGTATTCTACTAGATTCTCCTTCTTGACATCGGTTGACGATGTGCTTGGCTTAACTTGATCGGGATGAGTTACAGCATGTCCTACCGGTTAGGTATACAATCAATTGGTCTTACACATTGCTTTTTCTACATCCCCATTCCGGGTCAGACGCCAATTTTTGATTTGATCATCCAGATGAGGGAACCGAATATCCCGCTCTAGTTCCAGTTCGTGCTTCGCACTTATCTTGATACATCGCTGCTGGGAGGATGAGAGAGCTTTCTGCCCTTTGCTATTAGCTTTAGTTGTGCCCTCTTGGCAAATATGGTGCCCTTTCCGGCGAGTATGCTGACAACGGGGAAAAGACAGAAAGCCTGACTCAACTGTGCCCCTAGTTCATCATTTTGACCATTTTTTTGTTTTTGTTTTCTACTAAAACAATTTTGACCAAAAAGAGAGTTTGATTAACATGCTTGTTTAATTTTCTGATTCGAAATCATGCAAGTCAAGCAATGAGCACTGAAAATTTTCCTTTTCATGGGTCCAAGAAATGGTCCAGTTTTGAAAAAATAGAATAATTTTCAAGAGAAAATTAGTTAACCTCATAAAAGTTCTCAAAAACTATTTTTACAAATGGCCATTGCTCGACCAACACAGAATTTACTCTTGAGATGCACAACCTCATATCCAAAACAATAGAAAATTGCCCCTTGCCTAAATGGCACTGCATGGCAACGGAAAGTTGCCTCTTGTCTGAATGGCACCACAGCACATCGTAATCAGTCCTCAAAGTGACGATCACCACCGAACTCTCGGATATAGAGAAGACGATGATCAAAACCATCACATGGACACAGTCGATTTGGAAGTGTTTATGGCTGGACTTCAGAATGAAGTTGCCTACGTATCCTAAAGATGGGAATCAAGCCTTACGTAGTTCGGGGTTAAGGTATACTCGGGTATTAACCTCTCCTTTTACGCTCTAACTTTTGCCAAGGCCGCCCTTCTGGGTTTTTAACCTTGCGAGCTCTATTTTTTTTTTCTTTTTTCAATTCTTTTCATTTCTTTTCATTCTTTTCTTTTCTTTTCATTTTTTCATTTTCATTTTCTTTTCTTTTGTTCTTTGCTCTAACTTTTGCCTGGGTCGCCCTTCCAAGTTTTCGGCCCAGCGAGCCTCTCAAGGGTAAAAGTTTAAGTTGTCCATGTTGATTGGTTTTGAGATCTCGAAGCCATCTGAATCCAGGAGAATGACTGCTGTTTGCTGATGATGTAGGAGTCCATCTAATGGGGGCTGAAGTTGTCCCTAGTGTTATGGATAAATTTTCTTCTTCTAGCTGCTGGCATTTGGCCTTCTTGCCAGTTGTAACAAGCCCGCAGGGGACCTTGCTACAGTTCGGACTCGATTCGTGTCACGGTTCGTAATCTGAACCAAAGAGTCCAAATCCGGCAAATCGTTTTGAGAAAACAGATTTTTGAAAGAAGTGCCAAACATGGACTGCTTTGCCAGATACAGAGTCGCCACCTAAATATTTTTGTTTTGGGAAATTTAGGAAACCCTGACTCGTTGCCTAAGGCCACGTGTCCGTCATCACCAAAGTTGCCTCGGCTCGGGAACTTGGGTACGATTGGAGAAGTTCACTTCGTGAGCACCCCCGCTCGCCGGATCAAAGATCGGCCTCTACTAACCATGATATCGAGTTTTGAAAATATTATGTGTTCTTATTCCGGTTATTAGCCTAGATTTACTATATGTGATGCACACAGCACACAAGTATAGACTGGATCGCCTGAATTGGAACAAAACATTTCATGTTTGTTTATTTGAAAATGGTTTGATGGTGCTACTCGCAAGTAGGCTAAGACGTGGATTTGCCACCCTCGGGTGGGCTTAGAAAACATGATTTTGCCACTATCTAGTGGGCTTAAAACTCACAGTCAATGATTTGTTCCAATCCAAATAACCCAATCTTCACCCACAGGCATTCAGGCAGTTATATCACATAAGCACATAGCCTCATGGTAAGCAGGCTATCATGGCAGTCACTCACACGCATGCAAGGATGCTAAAGCATAACCACTTACCGAGTACTCCAAGCCAAAACAGAAGCTAATTAGAAATCCAGGCATGACCTTAATTATACAGAAATGCCTAATGCAACACATGCAAGATGCAACTATAGCAGGCTCGGCTATTCTAAACATGGCATATGAGATGCAACAGCTAACAAGTATTCAATTTTGAATTGAAATACAAATGCAGTTAGTATGATGCGCCGAGCCCGGTGCATGCAAAACAGATGAATGAATGCAAACATGCTATCATACCGTATGCTAATTGAAATATGCCCTAATCTAACCATCATAAGCTGGTAAATAAAAGGGAGAAAGACGTGGGGTTGGAAGACATACATCACACACACGCACACTTATTACAACATTGCCCTCACGCAGAGGGTCCAAATAAATAATATACAGTCCCAAATGAATAAATAATACAGTCCCGAATAAATACAAAAATCCTAATTAATTAACAAATTAACTAAGAAAGCAGTAAACTAGTATGCAGGCTGGGGACTGCCTCAGCTCTGCTTCGGATGATGGATGATGCATGTTTGGGTTGCTTTGGTCGGAAAATCCCTTGCGATGCCCCGGTTAGCCTCTGTTTGCAATTGTTCTTGGAATGCGTGCCAAGCTCCGGAAGGCTGCTGATTCTTGATTTGCTGTAACAGAGAGCAACAAAGGGGCATGGCAAAGTATTTTCACATATGTATGCATGTCTCGATCCTCGTGCCACCAATCACGCATCTCAATGCATAATGGCCGAGGAGTCGAATTGCACAACTCAATATGGAATGAATGCACATGAAAACACAACAAGACCAAGACTCCATCATGGATAATCCGGAGTGTCGGTGACTGGGAATTGAGACACGTTCCGTCACTCGAAGTACGAAACGTCCCTCGTTTCCCGTGCTCGGGCTAACTCCTATCCCAAACACAATGCAATCTGCATGACATGCATGAATGCAACTAACATATAACCTAGCATGCACAATGCCATGAAATGGCATACACAATGCACGAGATAACATGGCATACACAATGCACTAACATACAACCTAGCATACACAATGCTATGAAATGAAATGGCATACGCAATGCATAATGGGCTTGCACCAACACAAGTGGACCTCAGCCACACTCACATAGGAGGCCATTAGATGAAAATGAGACACTCGAGACGCGTGCACACGTGCACGCAAACCGAGGACCGAACCTAAGGCACAAATGCCACTCTAACAAAGCATGGCAAGGCATGGAATATGGTATACAAGCATGCAAATTTGAGTACCAAAATGTGATGCGAAACAGCCTCGAAACATAGAAACATGGCACCCGATGCATGGAATGAGACCCGAAACATGAAATTAGGTACATGGAATGACCTATGGCTATGCAAAGCATGCATTATTTGAACATGAAGTGTGAAGACAGAATCAAGACAGTCCCGAAACAAGCATATTTACAGTTTTAAGCAAGGCCAAACAGTGAACACAAATAGAACTAAGCTAGCATGCAAAAATGGCCCCGAAAGAGAGATAATGAAGCAAGTAGCAGCTGCTGGCCCTAAATGGCCAAGAGCCCTTCAACAAAGTTGAATAGGGGCTCAAAATGAAGCACTTTACAGTTTACAACAAGCCACGGAAACAAACACAAGTATGGCTGAACTATTATGCAAGAAATGGGCCAAAAGGGAGATAAAGAAGCAAGTGATGGTTGCTGGCCTCAAACAGAGGAGGGCCCTTCAACAAAGTTGAATAAGGGCCCAAAACATGGTATTTTACAGTTTATGACCAAGCCCAAAACAGTGCACAAATAAGCTTAAAATATTATGCAAAAATAGGCCTAAAAGGAGGTTTAAACACAAAGAGCAAAAAGGAATCCTCAAACAGCAAAAGACCCTTGATCAAACATGAAGAGAGGATCAAACTAAGACTATTTAGAGTTTGGACCAGAGCCCAGAAATACCAGCACAAGGAGCTAACAAAACATGCAAAAATAAGGCCAAAAGAGGGATAAAGAGGCAAGTGACAGATGGAAGCCTCAAACAGTAAAGAGCCCTTCAACAAAGTTGAAGAAGGGCTCAAAAAAAGCCACTTTACAGTTTGTCTTGGAGCCCAGAAATGCTTAAAACAGGGCTAACATATCATGCAAGAATAGGCCCTAAAAGAGAGGTAAAGAAGAAAGGGGGAGAAGAAGACTTCAAACAGCAAAAAGTTCTTAATCAAACATTAAGATGACCTCAAAATATGATCTTTTTCAGTTTGTCTTGAAGTCCAAAAATACTTGCAAGTAAAGCTAAACAGTCATGCAAAAAAGTGAAAATTTAAGGAAAATAGGGACTCACCCTTGAAGAACAACTTTCCAGCAGCTTTTAGTCTGAAAATCTGAGCTTTCAACCTCTTCAAATGTCCTCCAAGGTACTGAAATGAGTAATGGAGGTGATAGGCTAGGGGTTGTAGTGCAAATGGTGCAACAAAATGGATGTTTGAACTTGAAAATGGAGAGTTATGGAGGAGGAGGAGGAGGAGGAGGAGGAGGAGGAGGTTTATGAGCCTAAGCCAAAAGTGTCTAACCCTTAAAAATGGAGCTCAAGGGTGTATTATATAGAGGGACTCATCTTTGAAACCCAAAAAAAGGGGGGAAAAAAGAGGGGGAAAAAAAGAGGGGGAAACAAAAACCAATTTAAATGGAGCAAAACAAGGGGGAAATTTCGGAAGTGGCGTTTTGACCACGAAGTTGGTCTCTCGGGCCACAGTGTTCCTCAAAAGGGAGGAAATAAGGTGAGCGCCAAAAATCAGAGCAAACGGAAGTAGTTAAGCGGTCCCGAACCGCGACACACGGCCGACGACTCCAAAAACCGAAAACTGGGCTCCAAACGGGAAAAATGGCCTACGACCACAAAGTTGGTCTCCCAGGCCACAGTGTTCCTCAAAAGGGAGGAAACAAGGTGTGCGCCAAAAATCGGAGCAAACGGAGGTGGTTAAGCGGTCCCGAACCGAGACACACGACCGACGGTTCTAAAAATCGAAAACTGGTCTCCAAACGGGAAAAATGGCCTATGACCACAAAGTTGGTCTCCCAGGCCACAGTGTTCCTCAAAAGGGAGGAAACAAGGTGTGCGCCAAAAATCGGAGCAAACGGAGGTGGTTAAGCGGTCCCGAACCAAGACACACGGCCGACGGCTCCAAAAATCGAAAACTGGGCTCCAAACGGGAAAAATGGCCTACGACCACAAAGTTGGTCTCCCAGGCCACAGTGTTCCTCAAAAGGGAGGAAACAAGGTGTGCACCAAAAACCGGAGCAAACGGAGGTAGTTAAGCGGTCCCGAACCGAGACACACGGCTGACGGCTCTGAAAACCGAAAACTGGGCTCCAAATGAGAAAAATGGCCTACGACCACAAAACGTAGCCTACAACCATTGAGAGATGGTCTACGAGACCTCTCCCTCCCTTCGGGAAGAGAAAACAAAGAAAATAGGGCCTGGTTCACAAACCGAGGCAAAGTACAAAAGAGTCCGGAAGTCCGGAGGCAAGGCTCGCAGCTAGGACTCCGCAACCTCAGAACGAGCACAATATGCAACATCACCAAGCGCTCAATCGGTGACGTCTGAGTCTTAAGGTCGGTCAAAAATGGGGTGTCTACAGTTGCCCCTCTTTGACAGAACTCGAAAGTCATAAGTGACGGGAGTGAATGTCAAAGCCCAAAGACGACCCATTTTTGACAAGGCCGAAGACTTAGACAAACAGGTGAGATAAACAGAGATGTGCCTGCAGGCGCGCCCGCAGGCAGGGAGGGGCAAAATGCAACTGGCAATGCAAGACGCCGAATGTGACTCAATGATCATGCAAATGCAGCAAGCTGTAATGAAGCACATATTCACAATAGTTGCAATAGTTTTAAGCAAGAATGCAAAGCAACAACTACATTTCATGCAGTTAAGAATGCGGAGAATTATTCAATTCTCGCCACGTCTCACACGGAGAAGATACAATACCTGCGTGGTTCGTCTAGTCGCACCAGCCTCAAATGAACCGTACGTACAATATCGTGCCTCATGGTGCTGGGGATCTCTCGCTTCTTCTTGGTCGAACCACAGGTGCTACTTTTCTCCCTGACTATGGTTGCAGCTTTCCCTATTCTCCAACAGGGTGAAAGACTAGGTTGGATCAGTATCCAGAATTGAGGCGCACACAGATGCTATCTCAATCTATGGGGCTGCCATACAGATTTCAAGCCGAGGATATACCCCTGGGTATTTAAACCAGACTTTAGTCTCGGAAATCCCGAACCTTTGCGTTCTAGGCATGAGCCATTCAAACTCTAGTTTCCATCGTCTCAGTTGGTCTCCTAGGAACTCACCGCAAACACAGGCAGGTGGCTATACCAGACCATCGGAAGTCGTTCGGGCACGACAAACACCAAAGGAATTGCACCTTTAGAGGATTTAAGGTCTCCTAGACCAGAGAGTGTACAAGACAGAGCGAATGAATGCAAGTGCGATGCGCAAAACAGCGCGAATGATGATGCAGGATTTAAGGTCTCCTTAGACCGAAGAGTGCACAGGACAGTGCAAATGATGCAAAAATATAATGTGCACAAGACAGTGCGATGCAGAGTGAATGCACAAAACAGTGCTAAACAAATGCACAAAATAGTGCGATGCTAAAGGTGTACAAAGCAGTACGAGCAGGGTGAATGCACAAAACAGTGCGATACAGATAAGGTGCACAAGATAGCGCGATGCAATGCATGCACAATGCAAGTAATGGTCATGGCGCAAGATAGCGCGATGCAATACACTAACAAGTACAGGTGAGATGCGCAAGATAGCGCGATAAAATGCATGCACAATGCAAGTAATGTGCACAAAATAGTGCGATGCGCAAAATAGCGCGAGTGAAATGTAATGCACTAACAAGTGCAGGTGGGACGCACAAGATAGCGCGAATGATACAATGCACAAAACAGTGCGATACGCTAAACAGTGGGATTGATTTGAAATGCACAAGATAGTGCGATGTGATATGCAAAGCACAGGACAGTGCGATTGAGGTGCGCAAAATAGCGCGATGAATGCAATGCACAAGACAGTGCGATTGAGGTGCGCAAAATAGCGCGAATGATAAACTGCACAAAACAGTGCGATGCACAAAATAGCGCGAATGTAAACTGCACAAAACAGTGCGATGCGCAAAATAGCGCGATTGATTTGAAATGCACTAATAGTGCGATACGCTAAACAGCGTGATTGATTTGAAATGCACAAAACAGTGCGATACGCTAAACAGCGCGATATGCTAAACAGCGCGAGTGATTTGAAATGCACAAGATAGTGCAAGTGAGATACAACCACAAGATGCACAAGACAGTGCAAGTGAGATACAAAGTGTAAGTGCACAAGACAGTGCGAGCGAGATAAAATACATAAGAAAGTGTGTAGACACCCCATTTTTGACCGTCCTCAAGACTTGGACGTCACCGTTGGAACACTCGGTGATTATCCATGTTTGTGTTCGTTTGGAGTTCCCGGAGATCTCGGCTGCGCGCGCCTTGCCTCAGGACCTCCGAACTCGACCGTTTGTGTTTGGTTTTGCACCAAACACTTGTGTTTTGCCTTTGAGGGGCAGGGAATGCCTTCTGAGGCATCCCCACACACCACCGGCTGGGGCTAGAGGCCACCGGCTAGCTGGTGTTGCTATCGGCACTTTATTGTGCCGACCGGCACTCTTTTGTGCCGACCGGCACTAAGTTTGCCAAAATGGCACTCTTTGCCGGCCGGGCACTGTTCAGCTGCTTTATGAGATATTTTCTCACAGCTGTTCAGCCTTTTGCTCCCCTCCATACACGTGTATGGAGGGATGAGCTTGTTTGGTAACTTAACTTGTAAGTTTGGTTGCCTATACAAGAGAACCCTCTTCTCTTGGCTCAAGGGTTACAAAATCCAAGAGCTTTAGACATTGTTAGAGAGTTAGAGCTCTGGTTTTTTTAGGGTTAAGATAGATACACACTCTATCTCTCCCTTTCTCTTTTGCTTTCTAGGTGTTTTAGTTCATATTATTGCACTAACACACCTAGTCTTCCACCTTTTCTTGGCATTCTTGAAAATCAGAGCCTATTCTTGAAGTTCTTGACTGATTTGGAGCTCAAAGAACCAACAACTTCAACATTTGTAAAGAAAAGCTCCAAGGGTAAGAAACTTACTTTATTTACCCCATTTTTGCACTCCATTTTTGCCTAGTTTAAAACAGTTTTTGTGCTTGGTCTATAACACAAAAAAGTTCTGATTTTTGACCCTCTTTATTGTATATTAAGAGTGTTTTGTGGTTTGGGGAGGTTTGACCCCCTTTAGACCTTGAAAAGGGTCCCTTTTTGTGCTATTTTGGAGAGATCCGGGACTTGTGTGTTTGGGCCTCTCCACCATTGAAATCTTGAGGGATTTCAGTGGTGGAGATGGTGCTATAAAGTCCTAGAAAGGGGAGGGCCACCCCCTCTCCTTGATGTCCTTGAAAAGGGCAAGTTTTGGCTTCCAAAGGAGCACCATGTTTGAGTGTGTGTTGAGCATGCCTTGGTTGTCTTTCATGCTTATATTGCCATAATATAACATGTTTTCAAGTTGGTTTTAGTACTCTTTGCATGATTTGCATAGTTACTTTGTAATGCCTTAATATTGCCTTAACATGACTAGCTTGTTAGCTTTAGTTTCTAACATGTTTTAGACTTGTGTTTGTGAAGCTTGTGTACTTATTTTGCCATGATTTAACTCTTCCCATAGCCATTTGGGTCGATCCCATCATGCATTATGTAGCTCCTTTGCATTTGGCTTGTTGGCCTTGAGAGTATGAGTGTATAGCATGCCATGCTTGCTTCATTTTTGATGGTTTTGAACCATCTAGCATGTTATTTCAGACTTTTTGGTGTGCTTGTATGCATGCTTTAGTTGTCTCTTTAATGCTTTAAAAGCATGTTTTGTATGCTCCATGTGTTGGTCATATTGCATGCCTTTAGATCCATGCCATTTAGATGCCATCTAAGTGTTATTTTGGGCTTAGTTTTATGTGGTAAAACTCTGATTTTTGGTTGGTTAAGTGTTGCCATGTGTGTTTGTGCTAGGTGTAGTTCAATGCATCTTTGGCCTACCTTAAGCTTTGGACCACTTGCATGCATGTTTAGCTTGCTTTATTGCATGATTTGGCAACATGTTTTGCTTGATTTTCAGAGCTTATACTACATGCTAGTAGTCCATGTTTAACTCATTTCAAGTGTGCTTGAATGTTGTTTGTTATGCTCAAGTGTTGGTGTCTTAATGTGTGCATGTGTGCATGTGTGTTTAGACCCCATCTTTAGGCACTTTGGCCACTGATTTTGGGCCCATTTGAGATGCCTAATTCATATCTAAGTCCATCATTTCATTGGTTTGCATGCTTGTCTTGTATGCTTGCTTGAATGCCTTGCATAAGTGCCATGCCATGATCATATTGCATGCTAGATCACATGTCTAGGATTGCATCACATTGGCATGCATGTTAGGCCTCTTGATCAAGTCATGATAGAGGTTTAACACCCTTGTTTGCTTGTTTGCATCGTATTGCATTTGAAATCAAAGTTGCATGCTTGGTTCTCCGAGCCATCACGCATGGAAATGCGCGATTGGTGGTCCGGGAATCGAGGCACATGCCCTCTTGAGTCCATAGCATGATGTGGGATGTGTTTGGTGCATACATGCTTTGAATTACATTGCCATGCATAGTTTGCCCTCTGCTGCTGTGAGTTGCAGGATCTGCAGAACATTTTGTGCCGACCGGCACTTTTTAGTGCCGACCGGCAGTTCATCCCCAGCCGACGGAACAATTTAGTGCCGATCGCCAAATTCTTCAGCCGGTGGAAATTCTGTGCAGCCGGTGATGATCTCCAGTACCAAAGAAAGTGTTCCTAGGACTTTGGTGATTTTCAGAGTTGGATAGCAGAAGAAACAGAGGCATACTTGCATGGTAGTGCGATTCCGAGCGAGTCCCGGGCACGCGCTGCAGTTAGTCCTCATCCCGAGGCGTTTAATGCTTAATTAGATTAATTATTTAATTTAATTAATTTAGTTAATTTGTAATAATTACTTAGCTTGCGTAGTTAATTAATTTGTATTATTATTTTGGTCCCTCCGTGTGAGGGCATAATTGTAATAAGTGTGTGTGAGTGGGTGTATGTCTTCCAACCCCCATTTCTTTCTCCCTTTTATTTACCCGCTTATGTTGGTAGATTAGGGCATATTTAAATCAGCATACCTTATGCAATGCATGTGTGCATTCATGCATTTGTTTACATGCATTCGGGCTCGGCACATCATGCAAACTGCATCGTACTTTCAATTCCAAATTGAATACGTGATAGTTGTTGCATCTCATGTGCCATGTTTAGGGTTAGCCGAGCCTACTCTAGATTACATCTCTGTGTGTGATGCATTAGCCATTTGACATGAACTAGGACATGCATGTTTGCTAACTAGTTTGTTGTTTTGGCACGGAGTACGATGTAAGTATTTTACGCTTTAGCATACCACATGCGTGTGAATGTTTCCATGACAGTATGCTTGCCATGCGGCTAAATGCTTACATGATAAAACTGTTTGAATGCCTGTGGGTGGAGGTTGGATTGCTTGAGTTGGGAGTACTCATTGAAATCCGTATTTTAGCCTACTTGCGAGTAGCAAAAACCAACACGTTTTTCGAAACAAAACGGATATGCAATGTTTATTTCAAAATTAGGCAATCTAGTCTATACTTGTTTGCTGTGCGCATAACATAGTAATTCTAGGCTAATAATTGGAATAAGAACGCATAAAGTTTTCAAAAACGGATATCACGGTTAGTAGAGGCCGGTCTCCGGACCGGGCGAAAGGGGGTGCTCATAGCTGACCTTCCCCGATCGTACCCAAGCTCCCGAGCCAAGATCACTTTGGTGATGACGGACATGTGGCCTTCGGCACCGAGTCAGGGTTTCCTAAATTTCCCATTTTAAAATATTTAGGTGGCGACTCTGTAATCTGGCAAAGCAGTCCATGTTTGGCACTACTTTTCAAAAAAATCTGTTTTCTCAAACGATTTGCCGGATTTGGACTCTTTGGTTCAGATTTAGAACCGACACAAATTGAGTCCGAACTGTTAGCGCGAGATCCCCCGCGGACGTGTTACAGTTTCTGGCGACTCTGCTGGGGAGTTTAGAGAGCTTGACTCGAACTCGTGATATCCTGTTTTGATTTCATTTATGTGTCTCTTTGCATTGCATGTGCATTGGTGCGCCTAGGACACCGTGTTGGCCATCTGCTATTCCTGAGCGGTTTGCCGGAGGCTTGTCTTGTCAAGGCATGTCCATAAGGCTGACCGGTTGCGGGCTCTGCCAGTATGGGAACACAAACCCCGGTTTTACCGGGGCACCCTTTTTGACCATTCGACCTAGTGCATATCGAAATCCATAGTGACCATTCCAAACTAGGACAGGTTGCTTACCCGATGTTAGGTTGTTTGAAACCGCTGTGTGCGTAGTGAAACCCTAGCTCCTGACAAAATAGGACAGGGAAACCCTACCCCAACATAGGGGTGTTTTGGTTCTCATCTATCTGCTATGTGCTTTAGAGTGTAACTCTGCAGGGGACGTACATATCAGTTTGCGAGATTTGGGTATCCGACCCGAGGGCACCGGTATCAGTTTTATTGAGAATTAGCTGTGTCTGTGGGTCTCAGTTCAGTTTTGATAGTGACTCCGGGGAATAGTGTTCAGTAGAAGAGCGCAGTTGTCCGGCTATACCCGTGTTTGACAGACACCCCATTTTTGACCGCCCTCAAGACTTGGGCATTACTGATGGTTTGCTCGGTGTTGAGAGATGTGCAGGGAAAAGATTCAATTCCTTCGGCAAGGAGAGAGGCGAACCCTTCAAAACACTTCGTTTAGGGGTTTGGAGTTGAAGAAAAGAGGAGAGGGGGGGAGAAAATAGGTTGGAGAAGAAGTTCGCCATGAATCCGGGTAGAAGAAAGGCGAGCGGCCCTCGCTGAATCAGGCTTCTTCAATTGCTTACTTGGAGTTAAGCTATGAGGCTATAACCATTGGAAAGAAGACTTTCGGGGCTTCACTTTGTACTCAAGAATCTCCCAAAGCCAAGTCCGGGTGGAGGAGATATGATTGATTGAAGCAGGGTATCATCCCGGTTGGATCGAGTCTGCGTGGCTTCACAGAAAAGGGCATAACTTTTTGTACAGGAGGAATTTTGATGCAAGGTTTGCGCCATTGGAAAGCTAACTTCCGGGGCTTCGATTTGCATACCCACCGGCCATGTTTTGACCAAGGAATCATCCATCGGCACTCTATTTAGCCGACCGGCAGAAAAGAGTGCCGACCGGCACTTTATTTTGGACAATGATCGAATCTTCTGGCCGGTTTGAACCCTTTGCACCCCCCAAGCTGGGTGCATGCCAGCTGTGCCAGCTGGGGTGCACAGAACTCGACCCACGTGCATACATGTGCCCATTTTGCACCCTTTAACCACCTTTGGCCTCCTTCTTTGCACCCTTTTGCTCAAGGCTTCTTGGGGAAGCCTTGACCCCTTGTCTTGGCTTCCTCAAGAAGCCTTACCAGCTGTCCAAACTTCTAGAGTAAGCCTTGGCCCCCCTTGACCCCTTTTGAATGACTTAGCCACTAAGTCTTGGCTTTACTTTGCTTATATAAGGAGGCCCTCTCCTCCTTTGATTAAGGTTAGAGATTCTTAAGCAAAAAACCAGAGATATAGATACATATCAGATATAGATACATATATACATCCATCTCTCATTATATCTCTCTCATTCAACCTCCAAACACCCTTGTTCTTGGGTCATTCCTTCACCAACCCATAGCACAACACCACCACTTCCATTTCCAGCCACTTGGAGGTCATTTGCAGAGCTTAGGAGCACCTAAACTTGGATCAAAACCTGCTGGTTTGTTGGTCTTCAAGGGTGAGTTCTCATTCTTCCTTTTCTAGTCTTTTCTTGATCTATATCTAAGCCTTGCTTGAAAGCACTTTTGGGCTCCGACCCAAACTGCAAATCATCATATTTTGAGGTCCTCTCCATGTTTGATTGAGGACCTCTTGCTGTCTGAGGGCTGCATCTAGCACTTCCTTCATTAGCCCTCTTATTCCATTTTTCTTGCATATTATATCTGGCTTGTGTATAATCTGTTTTTGAGCATGTAATAAACTGTAAGTAGGCTCATTTGAGCCTTCTTCAACGTTGAAGAAGGGCTCAACCCTGTTTGGGGCCCCTATCTTGCACTTGCTTCATAATCTCTTCTATTTACCGTAATCTTGCATGGTTTGTTAGCCTTGTATGCTTTTGTTTTTGGGACCTGTCATAACCTGGGAATATGCATGTTTTGATGTGCTTGAGGACTGTTTTTGGTTTCTTGGGTCATCCATGATTTGCTTTGTATAGTTATCATGCAACCCCTCTTGTATGCCTCGAACATTGACCCTTCTAGCATGCTTTACTTGCACTATTTCAGTGATTTGGAGTCACTTATAATGTCATTTCAGTCCTCATGGAATGCTTGAATGCTCACATTTGATGCTCCTTTAAGGCTTTGTAAGGTTGTTGTCATATGCTCCATGTTTGGCCATTTGTGCATGCTCCCATGCTTAGACCTTTTAGATGCCATCTAAGTGGTTTTGGGGGTTTGTTTTAACATGCTCTAGGACTAATTTGGTTGTTCTTGGCCTATTGAGGCTTGATTTGTATAGCCATGGTTTAAGCCCCTTGGCTTGCTTTGAGTTTTGGACATCGTTGCATGCTTGGCTTGTTTTGTTTACTTGGTTTTTGCACCTTCTATAACATGATTTCAGAGCTTTCTAAGCATGCCATGTATCCATGTTTACCCTCTTTTAAGTGTGCTTAAAAGTTGCTCTTTGATGCCTAAGTATTGGACCTTGTATGCATGCATGTTTGTGTGCACACTAGCCCTCATTCCCATGACATTTGGCCACCGTTTTGGACCTAACTTAGAGCTGTCCAATTGGTGTAAGCCCATCTTGCATTGTGTATGCCATGTTTCAATGCGTTGTGCATGTTATGTTGTTAGCACCGTGTGTGCCATATAGTTGCATTGCATGTTTGCATGTTAGCTTGAATGCTTAGGTTTGCATGCGCATTGTTGTGCATTGCCTTGCCTCTTGATCAACCATGATTGAGGTTGGGTCCCTTGTATGTTTTTGTGTGCATTACATTTGATATTTAAATGCACACTTGACTCTTTGGCCATCATGCATGGAAATACGCGATTGGTGGCCTGAGGGTCGAGGGCCATGCTCCCTTGAGTCCATTACATGATAGGGAGTGTGTCCATGCATACATTTGCCCAAAAATCCAATACCATGCACTGCTGCTTGCTGTTGCTGTCAAACTGTCTCCTGCAGGAATTTTGTGCCGACCGGCAGTAAAGAGTGCCGACCGGCACTGTATTTTTGGCCGATGGACTCCAGAGAAGCCGGTGGTTTTATAGACAGCCGGTGAGCACTCCCTCCAGCCGGTGGTGTACAGAAGCATGCAAGGAAGGTGTTCTGAGACTTTGGCAATTTTTGGAGAGACAGGGCAGTAAAAAAAACAGAGGCAGCAGTGGCACGGTGTAGGTTTTCCGGGCAAGTCGGATCGAGCAAGCATCATTCGCGCGCCTCAAGGCAGGGTTGAGGCCCCAATTGCATTCATTTATTTATTTGCTTTAATTTTAGTAATTAGAATTTGTAATAATTTATTTATTCATTTATTCGTTGGACTGTATTATTATTTTGGTCCCTCTGTGTGAGGGCATAATTGTAATAAGTGTGGGTGAGTGGGTGTATGTCTTCCAAACCCCATTTCTTTCTCCCTTTTATTTACCTGCTTAGAATGGTAGATTAGGGCACGTCTATTTTAGCATACCTTATGCTACGCATGCGTGCATTCATGCATTTGTTTACATGCACCGGGCTCGGTACATCATACAAACTGCATTGCAATTTTCAATTCCAAATTGAATACGTGCTACTCGCGCATTTCACATGCCATGTTTAGGGTTAGCCGAGCCTACTCTAGATTGCATCTATGCCTGTGTTGCATTAGCCACTTAACATGAACTAGGTCACGCATGTTTGCTAACCGGGTTATTGTTTTGGCACGGAGTACAATGTAAGTATTTATGCTTTAGCATATCGCATGTGTGTGAATGTTGACATGACAGTAGGCTTACCATGCGGCTAAATGCTTATGTGTTATAAACTGCTTTAATGCCTGTGGGTGGAGGTTGGGTTGCTTGAGTTGGGAAAACTCGTTGAAATCCGTGTTTTAGCCTACTTGCGAGTAGCAAATCCCGAAATGTTTTCAAAACGAACGGATATGCAATGTTTATTTCCAAATTAGGCAATCTAGTCTATACTTGTTTGCTGCGCGCATAACATAGTAATTCTAGGCTAATAATTGGGATAAGAGCATGTAATGTTTTCGAAAACGGATATCACGGTTAGTCGAGGCCGGTCTTCGGACCGGGCGAAAGGGGGTGCTCATAGCTGACCTTCCCCGATCGTACCCAAGCTCCCGAGCCAAGACCACTTTGGTGATGACGGACATGTGGCCTTCGGCACCGAGTCAGGGTTTCCTAAATTTCCCATTTTAAAATATTTAGGTGGCGACTCTGTAATCTGGCAAAGCAGTCCATGTTTGGCACTACTTTTCAAAAAAATCTGTTTTCTCAAACGATTTGCCGGATTTGGACTCTTTGGTTCAGATTTAGAACCGCAACAAAATCGAGTCCGAACTGTAGAGTGAAGCCCACGGGCGCGTCTACAGTTTCTGGCGACTCCGCTGGGGAGTTTAGAGAGCTTGACTCGAACTCGTGATATCCTGTTTTGATTTCATTTATGTGTCTCTTTGCATTGCATGTGCATTGGTGCGCCTAGGACACCGTGTTGGCCATCTGCTATTCCTGAGCGGTTTGCCGGAGGCTTGTCTTGTCAAGGCATGTCCATAAGGCTGACCGGTTGCGGGCTCTGCCAGTATGGGAACACAAACCCCGGTTTTACCGGGGCACCCTTTTTGACCATTCGACCTAGTGCATATCGAAATCCATAGTGACCATTCCAAACTAGGACAGGTTGCTTACCCGATGTTAGGTTGTTTGAAACCGCTGTGTGCGTAGTGAAACCCTAGCTCCTGACAAAATAGGACAGGGAAACCCTACCCCAACATAGGGGTGTTTTGGTTCTCATCTATCTGCTATGTGCTTTAGAGTGTAACTCTGCAGGGGACGTACATATCAGTTTGCGAGATTTGGGTATCCGACCCGAAGGCACCGGTATCAGTGTTATTGAGAATTAGCTGTGTCTGTGGGTCTCAGTTCAGTTTTGATAGTGACTCCGGGGAATAGTGTTCAGTAGAAGAGCGCAGTTGTCCGGCTATACCCGTGTTTGATCTGTTTTGGGGCTGAAATACTGCTTGTTTCCAGGGTTTCAGTGCAGAGATTCAGTGAGTTGATCCAGGACAGTTAGTGTCTTCTCCTTGCTGAGGCAGGACTGAACATGGCGCAGAACTCTGAAGAGGTTGTGGTCATGACGGCCGCATTGAGTCAGGAAACCATCCCACAGAATGATGCTACTGTTGATATGCCGCACCCACCCAGGTCGCCCGCTGCACACCCAATCTGGACCCCCCAGTTCTATCAGGCTCGCGAGCCCACTACATTCGAGTTAATGGGGATGATAGGTGATCTCCAGAGGTCCGTGGCGGATCTCGCTTACGGAATGTCAACTTCGCCACCGGTTGCGCCATATGCCGGAAATTTCGAACCCCAAGAGCCCCCGCTGCTGGGGCGGATTGTGATCGAGCTCAACCAGTCGGAGATGACCTCCACCCACAACAGTGATGTACCAGTACCAACCCAAACCTCTCATCAGGCTGAGGCCAGAGGCAAAAACAAAGTGAAGGCAGATGCCGACCCTATCGAACAATTGCTGTGGGCAGTCGAGGCTTTGAAAGCCGGGGGGATGAACAAGCAACAGGTATCTGCAGTTGTGACAAAAGCTGTAGAGGATGCTTTCCCCACTTTGCCTGAGGGCAGTTCCAGTCAGTCAGAGAACCGGGATAGGCCCCGTCATGCCGAAACAGTTCTTCCCACTCCTAGCCTTGCACCTGCAAAGAATCGGAAGTCCAAAGCCGCACCCGCTGACCCGTTCGCTAGTGCCTCTAGCAAGAACGCTCAGGTTCCGAAGTATCTGCCCCGAGGGCGCAGGGTCTTCCATCCCCTCTACATGCCTTTGTCTAGGGCACTTCTGATCTTGGCCAAAAAGGGGCATCTTACACCCCTCGATCCTAGGCCACTCCCCAAACCCCTTCCAGCAGGCCATGATGCCACTCAGTACTGTGCGTACCATCAGCAGACTGGCCACCCTACTGATAATTGCTTCCGCCTCCGTCATGAGGTACAGGATTTGATCGATAACAAGGTTATCCTCCCGCCTACCTCGGCCAAATCAGTCACTACAGAGTTCTTGGAATATGAGGACACAGATATCGAGGACACAGATACTGCGAGTATGTGATCAGAAGGTGAACCGCCTGCGGGCAGTTTTAGGAACATTTTGGATGCAGCGTTTGGCACGCATTTTTGAGCATCGACCAATATTAGTTTTGTAAAATCTGACTTGGGTGTCGAGTCAGTCTTTTGTTTTGTCTTGAGCCTGTCTCATTGTTTGGAGACATTCCTTTTGCTTAAGGGTCTGTCTAATTGTAATGAGTCAATCCCTCTTGAATAGAATACCAGGTGATTTCGGGGTTGTTGCCCCAAACACCATTTTGTCTTGTAATCATTTGTTTTTCCTTTTGAGTCTGTCTCAGTTAAGGAGCCGGTTGCAATCAGGGTTTTGGAATGAAACAGCTGCGGCTATCCTGTTTTTATGCTTGCTTTCAGATTGAGCTAATTGTGCCAGAAGATGTGAATGGAACGACAGTACCTTCTACCTACTCTCTTGTGCCTTGAATTCGTTGTAGTGACCTAAGTTTTTCAAAACCTTCTTTAAACACTGCGGTGAT